>CM031244.1:309106015-310374348 GCA_018340775.1 Taxus wallichiana var. yunnanensis
TTTAACATTTAACAACTAATGACAATATTAGAAAAAATTAAACAAAGCTTTTCTTGGCCTTGTAAACAATATCTCCAAATAATAACTATAGACAAAATTATCGGTGGGATGAGTTCAAAAGACTCGTCTAACACATCACATGCCACTATATCAAATATATGCACCTTGTCACTAGTGGTTGATGAGAGGATGTTGATTTTCCTCCAACTTATGTTACCTTCGTCCACCATTTCAATGTTGCTTATTGAATCAAATGTGATCATGAGGTTCATTTACAAGTCGTTTCTAGGAGAGAATAATCCACGTCGAGCTAAACACACTTATCATACATTAGGTTCAATAAAAATGCATCCATGAGGTTTTTTTACATATTTAAGACTTACAATTGACATAACCATATGGTTGACTAGACAAATTTGATGAGAACATTGATGAGATAAAACAAATAACACTCGAACATGAAAATCTCTTAGAGACACACTTGATAATGTTACTAAGAAAATATATAATTTAGGTAGAAGCTATTATTAGATATTCAAAATGCATTTACATTAATTTTACATGGGCTTTAACATTTAACAACTAATGACAATATTATAAAAAATTAACTATAGAGAAAATTACATTATTTAAACTAATAATAAATTGAAAACATTATTTATCGGTGGGATGAGCTCAAATGAATCATCCAACAAATCGATTAGATTGCCTTGAGTTAAGCCACTTGTCGATGCAAATTGTAAATCCAATGCATGCAAACAAAATAAAATCCAATGCATGAATAATAATGAATGGAAACCTCTATTTAGTAGAATATATGGTAGAGTTGATTCATGCATGATGAATCCGTAGAGAAACTAGGAACACTTATTAAAAGTGTAAAAATTGGTCAAATTGCAAATATTTCTTTTCAAGGAAAGCCATATATCAAGACATGAAAATGGATGATTCACTACACATAATTTGTAATAATGTACCAAAGGTAGATGCATGCACATATTTCCTTATCATTGACTAAAATACATTAAACAAAAACTAATCTCTCCCATCTCTAGATGTAGCCATGGGAGACGCCCTTTAAAACCTCAACACGACATATTGCATTTTCCAAGATTATAAATTTCCACTTTGATATCAAATGCTAAATTGGTTTTAGCTTATAAAATGAAACAAAAATAAATTTGAGATGTCATTTAAAAGAGAGAAGATCACATATACAATGTATTGATCTCCTTTTCGCTTAGGAATCAAACTTATCACCCTCAACCACAACACAAATCCCACTAATATATTTTATTAATATCGTGAGACATTATAACTCGCCTATTTTCTCACACATAAGCAAACTCTAACTCGTAGAATATGTAATGACTTCTAGAATATCTTTCACACCTCAAACATAATAATAACTTAGTACTCACATACTAACCTACTAACATGTGAACACTAATAAATACTAACAATACATAGAGTTGTCAAAGTAGGAACAACCTTAAATGTTTGTATACTCTAAGGAGTGAAAATATGAAATGGTTGCAACAATCTACAATATTGGTGGTTATGGTTAAATGGTCAAGTTTAAGTATGTGATGGGCAATATTCTAAGCTAAGTATATAGTTGAAAATATTGTTCCATGGTTCTAGTACATGGACAATATTTCTTGCATTGTATTATAGTTACTCTTTAAGTACTTGGAAGTACTAAATATTGTTATAATGCCTTGAAAGAGCTTTATTATATTTGTAATTTGGTTTTAAGCTAATGCAATAGAAGAAGGTTATTGTGTTGGTTTTTATACAAAAGGGTTTTCTCAAAGTTAAACACTATGTTTATATCTTGTGTGCCATTTCTATATGTATTGTATAAATCACATTTCAACAAGGTCACCTATGTGTTTACTCATCATGTGCATATGTTCCTAACCCTAACAATGGTGACAATCATCGGTGCAAAACAATGACAAACAAATCTAGATACTAAGATGAACCGAACTCGAAAAATTGAATTGCACAACCATCCTCACCATTTCCATAATGAGTATGGAAATGGGGAGTAGTTTTGTAACAAGTACAAAAAGGCCCCTCTATCAAACGTAAAAAAAATATGGTAAATGTGATCAACCGATTTTGATCTTTGAAAACCTCGCTCAATTCCACGATTTCATTGTAGACCATTAGGAAATTGCTTTTCTTGCTTCAAGCCTCAATCGACATCAACACTACGCAAAATAGTAAAAATACGGTATAGATTTGGGGGTTAGTCTCAATCATACCCCTTCAATGAAAAAAATATTCAACTCAATAGTCGATGTAAGTGAGCATGTGGTCACGTGTATACAAGTGTCCCAATGTTATCTTTTTAAATGGATACAACATGTGGTACATGTTAGATGTTCTCCAAAGACTTGAATTATTCATTTGGCACATGAATGCTTCATATATAATAGATTCTTTACTCTTAAAACTTTAATATAATTCTCTTATGATCATTTTGCATTTCCTTAAATGCATTAATCACACATTAATACACACATGTATTTAGAGTGTTATTGAATTTATGTTAGAACCATAGTCAAGGATAAGTAGAAAGTGAAGGTGCAAATATGACTGAGGGAAAGAAGAAATAAGAGGAATGGAACTAGACATGATCAAGTAGAGAAGAACATAGAGTCGACATGTGGAATATAAAGCCACAAAGACTAATTTAAAATAGAACTTGTTTAAATTTGTATACAACATAAGAGGAACATGCCAAAATTTGATCAACACAAGAAACATACACCAACAAGAACCTAACTTGGGCTCATGATTAATAAACAAATAAACACACTAACACTATAACAATTAACTAATCTCGTATATAATGTACGGTGAATAAAAATATTTTATTGGGTGACACTTATAAAAGTTATAAGTAGATAGATAAAATTTGATCTACTCTAGAAGGTAACACTTGAAATCAAAATAAATTAAATAGAAAATTAAATGACACTTAATAGAGCTTTTGCTTAGTCACAATCACATAAGAGTTTTGATGTCTATCATGGACATTTTTGGCTATTTTTCTTGTAGTTTTGTTGTAAAATTACTTACTCATCAAGGATGGTGTGTAGTTATTTTGAAAACCCATAAAATTTTATTATGATGAACAATAGAAAAACTATATTACCTTGACATTCTAATTACGGACTTGCATATATATCTTGAATATAAGTATCTAAAATATACCGAGAGATATCAATCTCGAGACTAGTTATCTTATGTGACAAATCTAATATAGGCACCTCACTTGACGTCTTTTAAATAGTTGTGTTTAAGATATCTATGTCAAGATAATATAAGTATACCAAAAATTAAGAAATTAAAAAGACATTGTATTGGTCTCGAAAAAATGTATTCAAGGAAAAAAAGTGCCCAAGCATTTCTATATAGTCAAGATATTACTATTTTTTGAATGAATTCGCAAAAATATTTAAGCGACAGAGAAATAGACTTCAAATTTAATATCGAGAATAAAATGAACAACTCGCACCATAAGGTTCTTGATACTTTCACAATCCATGAAATTAGAAGAATATTATTTTTGAGTTAAATTGTGTAGAATTTTCAATTCAAGACATTTCAAATCACTATTTGCGAACCATCAATGATTTTTTTCTCCTAAATAGGGGAAGGAGTCGATTCGTGAACCCTAACTTAAGGGGTTACTAGAGCCACCTAACAATACTATTTTTTTAATAAAAATACCCTTCAATAGATCTTGATTTTTTTAGTATGCAAATTTTCTTTTGCACATTTAAATTATGTGGAAAGCATATTTTAAAGGGATTTAAATTAAGTACTTTTGCATACAAATTTTTTTAAGGTGACTTATTATTTGAGAATATAATTACTTTTTATGGATTACCTATATAGGTAATTTATTGATCTCTTATTTTATTGACTAATTTTTATTTAATTTTTAAATTTAAAAATGACAAGTAGTAGTATTAAATTTCACACATTCTTTTATAATCATTGGCCCATACAAATCAAATGACATTGGGAAGGTGGAAAACCAAAAAAGCGTCGGACACGGATATGAATACAAGTTGCGAATGATTAAAATGCGTGCATGGAACAATCTCATTAGATGTTAGGTATACAGAAACTTTGAAAGTTTGCTTTTACTTAATTATATAAGTGGCTCCGTGCAAAGCCCTCAGAATGACAGGTGGCAGTCGTTCAAATTTCAATGATTATCACAAAGGCCCAAGACATTTGTCATACACTCATAAGTGGGAATCAGTCCTCCAATTTCAAATTAAAATTTGTCGAGTGTCTACCTAGTTTTTTCACAGTTGTAAATTCCATTCTTAATATTTCCCCATACCTTAACTCAAACTACATTTGAAAGTAGTAGCTTAATTGGATGTGATTCGTGGACATTACTAAAATCATTCATTCAATACCTCCCACTTTCCTTGCCCGTGTTTTCTAATTTTTCATTAATGAGTACATTTGCATCCTTTCCTTCACAAAAAAATAAAACCAAAGGCAGCTTATTTTTTTTTTTGGCTAAGAAAATAGCAGTGAGGAGGAGGATGGAGGGGCGAAGAGGCATTCTCCAGCTTCCTTATGATATGTCAGTGAAGGGATTAATGCGAGTGTTGGAGGCCAATCTTCTTCCTGACATTGTTATCAGAAAACTCACCCGGATACTTCTGGCAAATAGACTGCATTTGGGTTACAAGCCGAATGCCCAGTTACAGCTCCAAGATCTCATGGCGTTTATCAACTGTATTATTCTCATTCATGTTTTCCCTCCGTCCCTCATCTTTTTGTTTGATAACGTTGTGTTTCTTAATTAATATTTGTATACTGCACCCATGCAGCCTTGAAAGAGATGCCCATAGCATTGAGCACAGACAAGGCCAAAGCCCAACACTATGAATTGCCCACTTCCTTTTTTAAGCTGGTACTTGGGAAAAATCTCAAATACAGGTAGCTTGGATTTTTTTAATTTTTATTTTTAATATATGTGGCACCAATGTGTTTTTCTCTTTCTTGAAACTGCATCTTGTTGAGCCTATCAGTCCGCTTATATGTTATATTTTTCTGTTATCCTGAACAAGGAATATAAAGCATTGTCAAGATTGTTTATATTCATTTTGTAAATTGAAGAAAAGTTAGAGCAGTCTGTTTTATTTGGTGTTAACTGTGATGCATGTCGTCAAGGTGTACCTTCAGTTACTTCGATATCCACTGTGCACTAGTATACATCCATATTTGGGTGATATAATTTTCCACCTATAAGTGGTAATCTGATGTTTTTAATTCTTGGTTGGCCTTTGGGCTTCTCCTTAGCCCTCCCATGGAGTCCTTTGGCATGTTTATTATGAGGACACCGGCAATGTGTTGGTCACTGCACTTTCCTGTGAGGCCTTCACTTTACATGAAACTATTAACTACATTTTCAGACAATGGAGGACGCCTTCGGATGAAGAAGTGGATCTGAGTTAGAACACAGAGAAGAAGAGGATGGTATTCTTCAATAGCACATGATTGTTTATTATATCATAATTATGCCTAGTTTTACCATTACTAAATTTGATGACGTCAACAGGTCAACGAGGGTGAAATCTAATTAAAAACAACTCAATTTCTCTCCCTTGGCCAACCTGCTTGATTTTTGGGCCTACCATACTAGCAATCGCACGTGAAATGTATGATGGAAATGCGAAGGGGATGCATTGAAGCATTTAAAATGGAGGGAGGAAGTAGCAGGAGAGGAAGATGGGTGATGAAGATGGGGTTTGAGGGAGGAGAATTCGAGGCTTGGGAAAACGTTGCAGGAACCAACGTGAAGGTTTGCTTTCCTACAACCGCATGCCATTTTTGTCAATTGTATGAAGGAGAAAGAGGGTGTGGTTTGCAAGTCTTTAAGGCAATGTATGCGGAGATATCTCATAATGCGAGTGCTCGATCAATATTGCCAATGCCAATCGCTGTTGGCAAATTTAGCCCTTGTGTTTTTAGGGTAGTTAGAACACACGTTTAAATGTAAGAGTAATTCGCTTGTGCAACTCCTAGGACACTTACAAGACAAGGATATGTGGAGTGGACCTAGCATTCCACGATAGTGATTTCATGCACATTTGCAATTAGGGTTTCTCTCTAGCTATCAATTTAACTATTAGGATTTCTCTCTAGCTATCAACTTTACTATTAGGGTTTCTCTCTAGCTATCAATGTACCAATTAGGGTTTCCCTCATCGGTAATCTTGATGGCATCATCTCACAATGACCATCGACATGAAATGGGTTTTGCTAATGAATATAGGTCTAGACGCTTTCTCGTTGTCTCAAGAGATTTGTGAATCGAAAAAGGTAATAGCTGGTGTTACTGTTCATATACTTTGAGTGACACCAATGATGCTATCAATTGGGTGGGCATCAACCACATAGGTCGATGGAGAGGGTACAACATGATAAGCCATATGCACTTCATTTACTTTGTTGGTTTCTGCATGATTATGTAGTGGATAAGTAAACAACCTCATTCATGTATTGGATTGAGCTATTGTTGTGTTAGCGGTAGTTGTAGGTCTTGTAGAGATATAATCTTGTTATCAAGGAGCTCTTGGATCTTTTTATGCAATCAAACATTTATTGGTGCCATGTCCATGACATTGATGATAATCACAAGATACCTTGTTATCGAACCTCAGACTTTGTGGTTTTGTCATGTCAATATTAGTCTCATGGAGGTAGTGGAATTAGATTGCACTCAAGGAGATTTCGTAAAATAGTGCAAGTAGGCTATGGAAAATAGTTGCATCGTTGAGTGGGAGTAGTTGTGGGTGTCAATTGTGCTACATTCATGGTTTCAAATTTCTTATTAATGGTTTGCTTGCCTTTGTATGAGGTCTTTGCTTGGAATTTGTTGTTACCAAGCGAATGTGTGCTCTCGTAAGTCAACATGTTGGCTGCCATGAACTTAGTCTCATAGAATTTGACTATTTGACATATATCCTCCAAGGATTTAAAGTTAAGAAACACAAATTTTTCTTTGAGCTTCAAATAAGGCTAACAATGAATACTTCAATCAATTCATTCTCATTGATGTGCTTAGGCCCATTGAAAGAAAAGTCTTATATCGTAATACATAATCTATGAAGCTTCTTGTGAGATTGTTTCTTGACTTGCATGATTTGTGCGAAAGATAGTTGTCCAATATTGATTGAGAAATGGATAAGGATGTTGTCCGTTAAATCCTAGAATGTCCTTATAGAACCCGGAGGAATAGCATAGAACCAATCAAGTGCATATTCTGCAAGGCTACGTGGGAAGAGCTTTGCAAGTAAGATATCATTATGTATGTAATCCATCGAAAGGTCATGAAGGTGCGAAGGTGCTGCTATGGATCAGTCTTACCATCATAATTTGAGAATTTTGGTAAGGCAAACCTAGGAGGTAGTGGATAATTAAGAACCTTAAGAACCTTAGGGGCTAATGGGTTTTTAAGTAACCTAATGGAGCTCATGGTGATTTGTGATTGATTTTGCGATAGAAGAGCTATGGTGCTTGCATGTCCCGAAGTTGTTGGATATAGGCATTAGGAATAGGATCTTGAACCATATGCGATATCCATTAGGAATTGGAGCTTGAGCCATATGCAATGTATGAGGTCCAACTATTGAGGCCATATACTTGTATAGGAAAAGTAGCTTGGGGACCATGTGTGATTTCCCTTTAGTTGAACATTAGGTGTGAGTAAGGCTTGATTAAACGCTTGAGTATTAGTGCCTAAATGGGGAGGATAATTTCTAGGTGGATTTGTTTTGTATGAGGGTTCAACTCGATTTTCCCCTACTTTGGCTCATTGTGTGGATTGTTTCTGTGAGATGATAGTAATATTGTGCGAGCGTTATCGATGTTGTGCGGTTTATCTTTGAGCACTCAAGTGAATCTATAAATTGAGATTGCGGGTAGTTGTTGGATTACAAGTGCTTGATTAGCATTAACTTCGTATCGATCACGTTCACGATCAAAAAAGTTTCAATGACAATAGTATTCTCTATAATGTGTGTATGATTGCCATGAACATAAACAATGTCACCCTCGGTAGTGTTAGGAGTAGCCTCAATGGCGGACACATTATCATTGGTGATATGGGCCATTTTCTTAGGACGATGAGGAACTAAGGGTATTTGGATGTGATCTATGTTTGTTCCACCTAACCGAGCACTATGGCGTGTTGGTGTTGTAGATTTAACTTGTTTAGATGGCATGAGAAGATAGCATTTGATTATGCTCCAAAAGGTAGAAAGGTTATGAAAAATCTGTAATATCCCTTTTGGGGACAAGACTAAAAATTAAGGAAATTAGCTCAAACCTCAAGCAATCAAATCTGATTTTTATGACAACAATTAATAAAGGACCAAAAAACACTCTAAACCCTAGCGACTAGGAGAGAGAGAGAAATCCACCGAACAAACACTCAAAAATTATAAGAAGCGATTCCTTGGATTGCCTTTGATTTTAGAAGCCATAAAATGTGATCAAATCATCAAACTCAGAATCCTGGAATTTATTATGGCACAAAAACAACTAAAACTTGTAAATTCAATAACTCCTAGAATACAAGGAGTCTCCACACAAATGAATACTCAAAATGACCATAAAAATACCAGCAATCAAATGAGACCAATATCATAATTTTCCAACCATGGAAACCCTCTCAAAATTGATCCCGAAATCTCTAAATGAGTAGATAAAGCTGAAAACCATTCCAAAAATCACCAAAGTGGAGATTTCAGCTTTATAAAATATGCCGAATCAGAATATAAAATCAGATTTGTAATTTGTGCCCTAGAAGGCACTCAAACACCATCAAACCCTAGTCACTCCAACTAGGAATGACTCTAAAATGCATGCAAATATTTGTAGATGATGCCTTTGATCCTCCAACACTCAAATCTGCATAAAGGTCTTCAATAAGTCTTCACTCCAACCAAGGAAAGAGGGTTTTCGTCCTCTAACCAGCCACTAGAAGGGTTTCTGTCCTTCTAGGAAGAAGCCACACACTTGGGTTTTCGTCCAAGAGTGGAGAACAAGGAGCCACTAGCTCACAATGCCCAAATAGAAAAATGCGCCAAGATAGATCCTTCAAATGAGCTTTCTAATCTTCTTTTATAACCTCCTTTTGGCGCCAAAGCTTGGAATAGCAAGGCCGACCCCTTAAAGTATTCTTTTAATCTTTAATTGGCTTTTAAAGTGCATAAAACCCAACCAACCTGCTAAAGGAAAACACATACTAAAAAGAAACATTAAAAATTAGAAAAACAAATGCAAATGAAAGCTCAATGTTCTTCTCCAACTCCTCTACTTCTTTGCCATGGAGAAGGAATGGCAAGAAGTCCAAGTTCTGATCCTCAAGTGGGAAAAGGGGACATTACAGTCCTCCCTTCCCAAAATTGCTTGTCCTCAAGCAATTGCAAATGCTTGGATCCCAAATCCTACTAGGAGACTCAAAATTGATTTGTGTAGGGGCTGGAAATGAGTTACAACAGCTACCAGTCATTTTGAATTCCACCCAAATCAGCAATATGATGGTTGGGATGATTGTCTTTGATGATGAGACTCTCTTACCAATATTATCATGCGAAGAATTCCGCTCAAATGGCTCAAATGTACAACTGTCCATGACTGAAATTGAGTGGACCAACAATAAAGATATGAGGTAACAACCATAAGTGTGGCAAACCCAAAATTCCTTTGCAACATTCAACCATTTGTGCATTGAAAACAACCATGCAAGGACTGAAAATATCATGTTAGCAACTCCAAACCAAAAGGAATCATTCCCCATGATTGAAAGTACCTTTAGGTTCACTTGCATGTGGGCAAATGAAATCATGAGCAAGTTTATGTAACACTTCTTTGCATGCAAAATACAAGAGATGGAGAACTCATCATTGATGTCTACCTTGTTCCTTACCCCATTATCCGGAATTATGTGCCTTACATACTTGGCTGGAAATGCACATGTAGTTGCCCAAAATGCTGCAAAAATGTTAAGAAGTGGGAAACACAACTTTCCCTTGTCAACCTTTCTCCTTGTGACTGTGATCAGCAAAAAGAACGAACTGAAAATGCCAAAAACAGCAGTCAATAATTCATAAACAGCCCTCTTAATGTTCATTTGGTATTGGCACTCGTCACCCCTCATTGCTCCAATGATTTTTCCACTTGTATCCTTTGATAAATGGGGCCAAACTGATTGTAAAGGGGCTATATGGTGACTGTAACAGCCCTTAATTGCTCCAAGTTTACTTCCAAACAGCGAGCAATGGGTATTTAAGAACTCCATATGATGAATCCCCTCATACCAAACTTCAACCCACATGTCCCTCTTCATGCTATGGCTGTTATAATGTGTTTTATTGCTTAAAAACTGAATTGTGATGACTGGAAATGATTTTGCAACAGCCGTACATACCTTGGTTTTGAATTGTGTGCTTAGTAGCATTCTTGTGACTATCATGGCAGCCCACAACAAGTCAATGCAGCCTGTATATTTCTGAATCATATGAGAAATAAAGACGACCTCAGCGTGGTACCTTATGTTAGTTATTTCCCAATCGTTGCATGAGTGAGGGCTGCCCACAAATTCAGTCATATTGTCCCACACATAGATGTACCTTTGCTTTTCACCTTCCCAAATCAGAATATTAGTCCTTAGAAAGAACCATGCATGATTCCCCATGAAAGTTCCTTTGATGTGTACAATAAGGAACTCACTAATCATACCAAAGTTGAAGTTGGGAATTCTATCATTCTTTCTAGCATGCTTCCCATGATAACCATGATAACAAAATGATGTAGGAGGAAACAATAATTTTGAAATACTCTCATACCTGGGGCTACCATCAATATGCTCACCTTCCAACATAAACCTCTTGAACTCCACATCCACCCTTTTGATAAGAAACTGAAAATCTATTTGCAGCAATAACTCACATTCCATGTTGTTAGAACCCATGAGTAAATTTATATGACTCTTCCTAACCTTCCTTTCATGCAAAGTACAAAAGATAACTAGCACACCATTGATATCTACCTTGTTTCTTACCAAATCATTTGGATTTTTGTACCTTTCATCAACACCTTTGTAAGGAAATTAATTGGATAAATAAGAATATCAGCAGCAAGAGAACACCAAGGAACACAATATTGCAGATAAATGATCACAATATGCAAGTATAATAGCTTAGCCACTTCGAGGGGCAACCTCCAAACCATACAATAAGACTCAAATGCTCAAAATGATGATCAACTACTACCTACTAACCCCTATTTATACTATTCCTATGCTATGGCCATCCCCAAGGCCGACCCACCCATGATAATATAACATATATGAAAGAGATACATAATGATAAGAAGTTATGATAGCCACAAGTCGGCTATATACATCAAATGTAAGATATATGATTAAGGGTGTAGCATGCCCTTCCCCTTCAAAGCAACATTGTCCCCAATGTTGAGAAGCTCCGGTGCTACTGCAGAATGTCATATCCTCCCATGTTGCATCTTCATTGTCCATATTCTTCCACTTGATCAGGTACTCAGTAATAACCCCGTGTTCTCGAATCTTTTAGTGCGTGTTTGGATGCATTCAGGTTCCAAGATGACTCTCCCCTCCTCATCGAGCTCAGGTAACACTGTTTGGGCTGATACCCTTTGTCCAATTACTTTCTTCAAGAAAGAAACATGAAAGACTGGATGTATTCTGGTTGTCTGTGGAAGTTATAATTTGTATGCTCTAGTACCAATCTTCTGCAATACTTGATAGGGGCCATAATACTTAGGTGAAAGTTTGTTATCCTTTTGTTTTTGTTTCAAATACATTTGCTTATATAGTTGTAAACGCACAAAACCGAGTCGCCGACTTCAAAATGTCATTCCGTGCGATGTTGATCAACCTCTGCTTCATGCAGTTTTGTCCCATGGCCAAGTTCTCCTTGAGACTAGAGAGGACCTCTTGTTGATGCTGAATGTGTTCTATCGCTCTAACCCGTGGTTGTCCTCTCAACGATGATGTGATGGATGGTGGATGGTACCCATAGAGTGCCAAAAAGGAGACATTTTGGATGAAGTATGGAAGGAAGTGTTATACCACCATTTTGCAAGTGGCAGCCATTAGACCCATCTTGCTTGTTTATATGAGGTGAAGCAACGGAGATATCCCTCCAAACACTTATTTACAACTTCTCGTTTGCCCATCAGACTGGGGATGATAAGAAGATCTATGAGCTAACTGAGTACCCAAACATGAGAATAAATCAGTCCAAAAATTACTAGTAAATATAGGGTCTCGATCACTTACTATAATCTTCGGTGTCCCATGTAGCTTCCGAACAAAGGTCCATGAAGGTTTATTCTTCTGTGTGGTTGCAGCAAATGGGTGCGACAAGACACAAAAATGAGCATATTTGGTGAGTCTATCCACCACAACCATGATGACATTTTTTCCTTTAGATTTAGGCAATCCTGTGATGAAGTCCATGGAAACCTCTTCCCACCGCTGGCTAGGAATAGATAGAGGTTGTAGAAGACCTAGGGACCAAACTGTTTCACCCTTATTTTGCTGACAAACCATGCATTCTGCCACAAATTTTGGACATCCCCTTTGAGCCCTTCCTTAAGAAATCTTGTTTGATTCGATGATAAGTCTTTAAGAATCCAGTGCTCTCCTACTGGAGAAGCGTGAAGCTTAATTAGAACCCTATTTTTAAGAGTGGAGTTCTTACATAGGTATAATCTATCTTTATACCATAAAGCATCCCCTTTCAATACAAAATTTTCAGACATGCTTGGATCATTCTGGAGATTATGAATGAGGTTTTGTGTAGTTGGGTCATTTCTCCATTCGGACCTTGCCTCTACCCAATCTTCCTGTAAGATGGATATGGCACATAACAATGCTGCAACTGATTCATCTTTCCTAGATAGAGCATCTGCAACTACATTCTCCTTCCCTTTCTTGTAGATAATCTCAAAATCATATCCCAACATCTTTGAGACCCATTTTTGTTGTTCTTCAGATGATAAACGCTGCTCCAAGAAGTATTTCAGACTATCATGATCTGTCTTCACTTTAAAGTGTCTTCCTATGAGATATGGTCTCCATTGCTTTATTGCATGAAGTATGGCTAGCATTTCCTTCTCATAAGTTGGCTTTGACAAATTCTTACCTTTGAATTGACGGCTCAAAAAGGCA
Organism: Taxus wallichiana var. yunnanensis; assembly: GCA_018340775.1. Taxonomy (NCBI): domain Eukaryota; kingdom Viridiplantae; phylum Streptophyta; class Pinopsida; order Cupressales; family Taxaceae; genus Taxus; species Taxus wallichiana. Next base: position 309,119,283 of record CM031244.1, read on the forward strand.
ATAAGACGACCTTCTTGCATGAGAACTGCCCCCATACCAGACCCTGATGCATCACATTCAACAATGAATGTTTTGGAAAAATCTGGAGTAGCCAAGACTGGAGTGGTGCACATGGCCTCCTTTAACTTGCTCAAATGCTTTGGTAGCATCCTCATTCCAATGGAAAGAGTCCTTTAATAAAGCTGTGAGAGGTGTTGCTATTCTTCCATAATGCCTTACAAATCTATGATAATAACTTGTAAGCCCCAAAAATCCTCGTAGATTCTTTAGGGTTTTGGAACCTTCCACTCCATCATGGCTTTGATCTTATTAGGATCCACTTTAACACCTTCATGAGAGACAATGTGACCCAAATATTCAACCTCCTTGACTCCAAAAGAACACTTAGAGGGCTTTGCATAAAGTTGATGTTGCTCAAGGGTTTCCAAAACCTTATTTACATGATGCAAATGTTCCTCCCATGTTTTGCTATAAATTAATATATCATCAAAGAACACTAAAACAAACTTCCGTAGGAATGGCTTAAAAATAGAATTCATCAAACTTTGAAATGTAAAAGGTGCATTTGTGAGTCCAAAAGGTATTACTAGGAATTCATAATGGCCTTCATGTGTCCGAAAGGCATTACTAGGAATTCATAATGGCCTTTAGTTAACTGTATAAATTGTAGAAGGCTGGGATAAACGTCAAATGATTATTTCCAAGTACCCTTGGTCCAAATTTACAAAATTACAAGTGTTACGACCTAGGCAAAGCCTTTACTTTGTAGTGAAGCCATTAACTACATTTTCAAAGCAATGGAGGATAAACTCAAGACAAGCACACTAATGATATAAGGGTCAAAATACATAGGAAGATGATGACATTGCCCTATTTATAGTAAAATTTGATTCCCAACACTTCTTAATTTCAAGGACACATTGACCTCCAATATAATGATTATTGGGATAAGTGTGAGTTTGATTGAGAGCCCGATCATGTCTTGTTGACCTTGAGCCCTAGATTTCTTGGGTCCACCATACGTCCTTTTAGGTTGTTTCATCCACCCATTACCCTTCATTCTATTCATTTGTGTTCCATGGGCCTAGCAACCATCTATCTTCCTCACTTCAGCCCTTTAATTTTTCCCTTTGGTCTCTCATGACATTTTCGGTTTGGGTCAAATACGTATTCAACCCTTGCTAAATTTGCAACCTTTGACCTGTTTTTAATCCTTAGCCGCCGATGCTTTTTTCTAACACCAAATCCATCTTCCCTTAGGAGTTTTTATATCAAACATGGATGATGTATTTACAGGAGCAAGGCAACACTAAATGCAAGTCAAGGTGAAATCTAGCCTCACATAACACAATGGCAAAAACACAAGAACTGCCAAAAATGGGTCTGATTAAAGGACAGGATACTCATTCAACACGGATGGGCCACACTTTCTGCCTATGAGTGGCAAAAGAGCCGTACTTTGGGATGCATTTCACAAGTTGCTTCCAATGTTACTTGGTCATGGTAAAGGAAGCACTTAGAATCAGACTAATACATCAGGATAGGATTAGAATAACACTTCAATTCATAAACAGAGTACAAATACAGGTTAGAATAGAATAAAGGAAAAAATAACCTCTCTATGGCAGATATGGACAACCTTTTTGCTCAAATGATGAATCACTTTGTCCAAATGCAAGGTGTCACAAAAATCAAATTATTCATATGCAAAATCAGATTACTAGCATGGCACACAAGTCTCAGCAAAATCAACTACAGTGGCCTCAATTCGATGGCCATATGGGGCATTCCTTGGATAATTGTGCACCACCACAGCCTCTCCTACATGGAATGGGGAAAAGGATAAGAGCACCAAAATCAGCAATGTAGTTGTTAGAACTTCGCAAAGTGAGCTACTATCTCAATTATAGCCAACACGCAAACTGGATTGGTCGTACGTATGATGATGTGCGAGGGCAAGGGAGACCGAGTCATCAGCATGAAATCAGGATGTGATTCCTCATTAAAGAAACATATGCAAATCCAATTGCGTATGCAGACATATCTTTTGCTACTGATAAAGCAATTGTCATTGAACCTTATTTTCAGCCTAATCATGAACGTGTTGTCATTGCCCATATTCAATTTATCAACACCCATACATCTTGATAGACAACTGAGTTTTTGGCTACATGGCCTTTTTATTACCAGGAGTTAGTCCCATCAATTTTGACATCGGTGCTTGTATTTGGCATGCTATTTTCTTGTTCAAGTATATGGGAATAGATGGAATATGTGGATTTATTAAGAAAAGGGCCTTTTTCAACCAATTCTTTGCTTTCATATTCTGTTCATCTATCTCTGTTGGCAAGCATGAAGGTTGAATATTTGATGGCAACTTATAAACAAAGCAAGAAAAATATACTTGGTACAACAATATTCAGCCTATCCTTTGAGTTCTGAAGTTGTAATCCTTAAAGGGAGAGCTTGAAGCATGGAAGCTCTCAAATATGTCTCATCAATCTCTTATTAGAGAGGAGGAATTGGAACCTTCCCTTCTCAAAATAGCTGTGATCCTTGAGAACTTGGAAAGTGTTCTCATTTTGACGTCCAAAACATGTGAGGAGCCCTGATGTTTATTCTCAAGGTCAAACGAGATCCTATCATTGGTCTATACTGACCTCATAAATCTTAGCAATCGGGCCTCAGTAGCAGCATAGTAATATGAATGTAACCACACCTTAGGGAAAACCTTAGTTACCTAAGTCTTGGGGATAGGCAAAGGAGGACGGGGTTTCGGGATGACAAAAAGTTCCCAAATTTTGGGGATGGAGGGGGATGGCTATTAAAATAATATATAAAAATTAATATTTAAATATTTTAACTTTATTCAATGAAATTTGGGGTTTAAACTGTATTTAATGTTTTTAGGGTACTTTCAAGATTAGAGTTCAATGCTTTTGGTAAAAATAACTATTTAATAATAAGAGCATGAGAAAAATACTAAAAAAATAAAAAAATTATGGGCTTTCCTCCAAGTCCACAAGTCCCTAAAATGTACCGGACATCATTAAATCTAGGAACACATCGTTGCATAACACCGGGAAAAACCAAGAGGAGTATGGTGGATTCAAAGGAGAAGAAAACTGATTATGCCATTTTTTTTTTTAATGAGTAAACGCTTTTGACCAGAGCTATGAACCGGAGGGGTAAGGGCCCCTACCCAACACTAGAGAAGCAGAAGACGTGAGAGAGAAGGAAGTAAACAAAATTACAAACGCAGATGGGAGGAGGGAAGGAGGAAGGAGCAAAAATCAACGAAGGAAGAAGAAGCCGAAGACACAAACAACGCCGAGGGATGCCGAGAGACCCAGACGGGTCAAGAAGTCACCGTGGGTCGTGCATGTGCAGTGCGAACATTGGCAACTTTGAGTAGCAATGAGAAAAGCAACACAGTAAGATCTTTCACTCGTTCGGGTTATCGATCGCAGAATGCACTGGGAATAAGGCTGCATCGATATCGACCGTAGGAAGGAAACGGTGATCAAGCGTTGGATGCATGTTCATGCAAAAGGTGGCCGAGTCATGATATTGGCCGCATAGCCATTGGATACCACGACCAGAGCCCAGGGCCAGCTCGTCAACCTCCTCGACCCACAACAGAGGATCCGGGAGGGAAAAATCTACCAATTGTTCATGTAATCCCACCCTGTGGACTGGATATATTTCATCCTCCGCAACGAACTCTACTACGACAGGGTCAGGATGAAGGAGGAGGCAAAGAAACGAAAGCCGATGCGATGTCCGAATCTGTCTTGGGACATCGAGATCTGAAGCGGTAAGAGTCCCCTAGGATTGTTTCGATCGCTTCCGCTTCCGCTTCCTCAGACGAAGAGTAACGGAAGATGGCAGAGAGCCGGTTACGATCAATTTCATAAGTATCGGCCAGTTCCCTAAACTGTCCGCGAAGAGCTAGGAAAGGAAACCTACCGAAAGCCATAGAGACAGAAAGCAGAGAGCTCAACAGGACCAGGATGAGCAGAAAAGAAGAAGCACCAAACGGTACTTAAGGAGCCCACGGCGTGAAACACCATGACCTACCTCTCCGCTGAGATGATTGACGAGAGTCCATCCCAGGCCGAGGCGTCACTAAAGAGACAGTTGCTGCGTGTGGGGGAGTCAATCGCAAAATTTGCTAAAAGATCTGCCGCCGAGTTGGACTCACGAAAAATATGACTGATGCTCCAAAATTTTAGTTTTCCGAGCCAAAAGAGGACTGTCTGAATGAAAGGATTGATGCGCCAGGATGGGGCAGAACCCTTCGAAATGGCGAAGGTAATAATTTGGGAGTCCCCCTCAATTAGAAGAGAATCCCCACCCATTTTGATGGCCAATTTGACACCCTCTAAGAGGGCTTGTACTTCCGCCATGTTGCAAGAACAATTGCTTAATGGATAGGATCCCGCCGTAATGAGTGTACCAGCTGCATCACGGATGATGCATTCGCACCCGAAGAACTCTGGGTTACCTCTGGAAGCGCCATCGAAATTTAATTTCCATACTGCTTTTGGGGGAGGTCTCTAAATAGCTTGTTTCCTGCGAATGAGCTTCTCAACTTGGGATAGGCCTTGTTTGACAATAGATCCAGGCTTTGGAATTTTGACAAAGGCCGGGCATTGGAAATGCGAGCATCCATCGAGGAGAACGAGGGATTATTCAAACTATTTTTAGATTATTTAGATACTTTAATTTGCTCAAAAAGGTAGAAGGCTACACAATTGATTACGAAAAAGGCGCAAATTTCTCTCCCACCAAATGTGCCACAGAGAAAAAAGGGCCACTTGCCAAATAGAACTCAAAGAACTATTGGAACCCAAAGAGGGCCAAGAGAGAAGGGAGTCTTTGATGTTGTTGCAATGGACCCAGAAAAATTAAGTTTACCCAAAAGCCAATACCATCCTTGACAAGCAAAGGGGCAAAAAGGAAGAGATGATCGAGATCTTCTTCCGCATAACCGTAAAGGACACATTTAGAGGGACCAACAAAACCCCAGGATCTTCTTCATAATTGGGTAAGAACTTTGTTTTTGAGGATGAGCCAGCCGAAGATCGCCACTTTGGGAAGGAGAGAGGAGTGCCAACAACCAAGCTTGGGGTGAGCGATAAAACCGGATTGCGAAAGAAGCAAACGATAACCATCTTTTACTAAGTAGATGCCCGAGACGGAGCCAAGCCAGAGCAAATGGTCCTCACAATCATTGAAGGTAGCCCTCCTCGTGAGAATTTCGTCCGAGAGAGTAGAGCACTCCGTGTCCGAACATTCAACAGTGAGGGATCTTTCCATTGCCACGAAGGAGAACCGTCCGGATGACGGGAGCCATAATTTGCAACATGTTTACCCTAGGACAATATGGTTTTGTTCATAACATTGTTGAGAGAAGAGACCAAATTAAGAGGAGAGCACCCGTTCCAACCATCCTCCCAAAAGTTGACCCGAGTACCATTGTTAACAAACCAAGAGACCGAATCTGCGATTAAAGATTTGCATTTGCGCATGAAATTCCAAATATGGGAACCTTTAGGGAGATCTTCGCAAGAAAGAAGAAGCTCCGGCCTACCAGCCTCCAAATATTTGTGAGAGAGAACCTGATGAGCCAACTTGTGAGGGAAAGAGATAAAGTTCCAGACTAGTTTAGCGCCCAGGGCAATATTATGAAGAGCTAAATCCACTATCCCCAAGCCACCCGAAGAGATGGGCGATTTAACCACTTCCCATTTGACCAAATGAAATTTGCGATCTTCGTTGTTCCCCTGCCAAAGGAAGGTTCTGATAACCTTTTCAAATTTCAACAAAACCGAATTGGGAAGAGCCAGAATAGATAACATATAAACCGGGAGGGCGCAAAGAACCGACTTAATCGGAAGCAAACGACCCGCCAATGAGAGCCATTTCCCTTTCCAAGGCTTGCAGCCTAGCCGTTAGGGACTGAGAAGGTCATTCCATATACAAGCTTTGCCTACTCTAGAGAATAAAGGGATACCCAAATATTTATGGGGGAGAGAACCAAAAACGAAACCAAGGATCGCTAGAATCCTACGCATGCGAGGAGAAACATTAAAAAAAAAGATAACTGGATTTATGGAAATTAATTACCTGCCCGCAACATTGGAATAAGAATTTAGGATATTGGACAGAGCACGGGCTTCTGGAACAGTGGCCGATCCAAAAAGGAAGGTGTCGTCCGCAAACTGTTGATGAGTAAGAGAGGCAAACTGGAGGCAATTGAGAGACCCAAAAGGGATCCGGAGACAACCGCAGACTTAATACAACGACTCAGAGCTTCAACAACCAAAATAAAGAGGAAGGAAGATAAAGGGTCTCCTTGCCTAAGACCCCTGCTGCTCCGAAGAAACCTTCTGGTAGAGCCGTTCACCAGAACCGAGAAGCAAGGAGAAGAGATACAATTGAAAATCCAATCACAAAATAGCTTGCTTGAAACCCAAAGCCTGCAGAGATTTAAGAAGGAATCTCCAATTAATTCGATCATAAGCTTTGTTGTAATCCAGCTTGATCATCATCCCAGGATGCGAGGAGAGCTGTAAGGTATGAATAAGTTCATGAGAAATGATCACCCCATCTGAGATGGATCTGCCAGGAAGAAAGCCACTTTGCTCTTGCGAGACAAGAGAACTGAGGAGGGGGCTGATTCGAGAGGCGATGGCTTTGGAGATGATCTTATACGAAGTATTACAAAGGGAGATAGGATGGAAATCATCAAACTTGTCAGTGGAGGATTTTTTGGGAACATACAAATAAAAGTGTGATTTAGAGAGCCGAGGATTTTACCAGAAGACCGGGATTCTTCCACAGCATGCCAAACAGTGGTACCAATAACTTCCCAAAAATCTTGGAAAAAGGCAGCTTGGGAAACCGTCCGGACCAGGGGCTTTGTCACGAGCCATTGAAAAAACAATTTTACGAACTTCCTCAAGAGAGAAAGGGAAGATATCCGATCATTATCCGCCTCGAGACCAGCTTGGGGATTTGATCGAGCAGAGGAGATTGAGCGGCTAAAGAAGAATGTGTTTCTTCGGTTAAAAGCTTGTGGAAAAAGGAAACCACCTCCTTTTTAATTAGAGGTTGAGTCGAGATCAGCGTGTTATCGGGCAGCTTGATGGAGGAAATGTAATTGGAGTTTCTCCTGGCTTTAACCGAAGCATGGAAGAATTTGGTATTCTTATCACCATCTTTTAACCAAATTTCCCTGGATTTTTGACGCCAAAAAGATTCTTCCTTCAATAAGAGATCCCCAATTCGCTGAGAAGGAGCTTTTCAAGATGAAAATCTTCTTGCCGCATACCAAACCTAAGAACCCTATCATTGAGAATACGGAGGGCTTTCTCAACTCTAAGCTTTTCTTGAAAGATATTTTTAAAGGAGAACGAATTCCAAGCTAATAATTTATCTTTGAGCATGGAGAGCTTTTTAGAGAGAATAAACATTTTGGTGCTGGATCACACAAAGGAGTCCCACCATAATTTGATCAACGATTTGAGAGAGGGGTCCTGCATCCACATGCTTTCAAACTTAAAAGGTGAACGCCGAGGGGGGAGATCAAAATTAATGGTCAGGGAAATGGGGAAATGATCAGATCCTGAAAGGGGGGACACAGAGCTTTGAAGAAGAAATTTCGTTGGAGCCAAGATTTCGAAATCAGAAATCTATCAAGTCTAACCGCCAAGTTCCCAAAGCCGGGCGACGATTATTCCAAGTGAACCACCCGGAGTGAGGTTCCAAATCTACAAGCTTGGAGGAATGAACAAAGGAAATAAAATCAGATTGGGAACGAGGTTGCCAACTGATACCACCACGTTTATCCTTGTCAGAGATGGTAGCATTAAAATCCCCTGCCACAATAATTTTAAGATCCGGAAGGGAACTCAGGATTCTTGAATTTTAAGCCAAGTTTCTCATTTTTGATGGGATTATTCGACCATAGACATTGCATAGGAAAAAGCCTCATCGGAATGCTTTAAGCTGACTTGGCACTATTGGAAGTTGGCATGAGAAGAGAGGGAAGCAACACCACAGGAGCTGGTTTTCCAGAGAAGACCCAACCCTCCAGAGGCGCCTTCTTAGTTAACGAAGAAGCCTTCCCATCCTCGCCAACTCCGAACCATCCTTCTAAGCACGCCGCACTAGACATCTTGGTCTCTTGGAGCAAACAAATGGAAATGTTCATATCGGTGACATAGCGCCTGAGCAGACGCTATTTGTTAGGGGCATTGAGACCTCTAACATTCCAAGATAGGATATTCATCTTTTGTTCAGAGAGGACTCACCTCTCTTACTTGAAATTGAGAAAAAAGAGCCAAGTTGAGATTGATTACTAGAAGCCACCTCTTTTAGAGAAGAACGAGATTTAAAAGGCCGACGACAGAGCTTTGAACCGAGATTTAGTTTTTGAATAGGTGGAGTGGGCAGAATATTACGACTTGAAATCAAAATCTCACCTTCTTCTTCCGAATGGACTGTTTCCTCCATAGAAACCTCCGTGGAGGCATTGAGAAACTCCTCCTTATGACCCACCCAATTTTCTAGGGAGGCAACATCAGAACCCAGACAACCCAAAGCAATACCTTCGTGGAATAAGGAGAGGATTCGAGTTGAGTCTTGGACCACCGAGGCTATTTTTCTTTGACAAGGGAGATAGTGTTGGGATCCGGTTTAAGGGTTCCAAAGAAAGAGACTTATCCTCGACAAGAGGAGGGGGACAACAGGGCTCGGGAGGAGGAAGAGGATCTGCAACTGCAGGGGTTTGAGATGAAGGGGACTTCTTCGCGCCAAATGGTATGCTTGAGAGGAGGAGCAATACAGCTTTTTTGGAAATGACCAGTTGTTTACATCGGAAGCAACAATTCGAAACGGTCTCATAGTCGACCTTCTGAACCCATTTGCCGCTGGGGGAAAGAATCACAATCTTGTCTTGCAATTTTTGGAAATGTCAACTGAAATACAGACTCTGGCAAAGGAAGAAAGGGTTCCTTCGAGAGTCATTGGGTCTATACGAATAACCCACCCCAAATTGGAACAAATTTGAGAGAGAGAAGGGGAACCATAACTCACTAGGGAAGAGAATAAAGGCGAATCCAAACCTGATAACCTTCCATGATGGCGAGATCTGGGTTAAAATGAGCCGACCACCTCTGAATATGGAGCCCAGAGTCGAGAAGCAAAAAATCCTTCCTATCAAGGGATCGTCCCTTTGAGCTTGGCTACGAAAAATGACAAGGAAGAAACCTTTATCCAAGAATCTGACTCGGAGCCCACTCCCCCATTGGGTATCGCACCAGCGCGAATTCCGTCAAATCGAGAGACGCCGGCCCACAAACTTAGCGATAATGGCCCTTTGCTCTAGAAGCGGTTGGGAAGCGAGGTCGATGAAGCTTTCTAGAGAGACAGTCAAGAAATCCGCCGCCTCCGAATCTTCAAAAGCACTTCCCGAGCAGGCTAGCCGCTAAAACGACGCGTTGAAGGGACCAAAGCGGTCCCGAACCGAGCAAGACAGATTTAGCGGGGGCCCGCCGAACCGCCATCGCCCCCATCCGTACCGGGAGACGAAGAAGACCGTTGCTAGCTTAGTGGGCGATTTGAAAAAAATGACTGTTTTTGCGACCCCGAGGAGCACTTGGGACGATTTTTTCCGCCTCGTCATTTTTTCTTTTCAAAATACTCAATTCTTGTCAATGGGAAATCTAAATGTTTTTTCTTGTCATGGAGGGGATTAAGACCAATATTGAAAGTACTTGAATAGAGTTTAAATCCCTAAATTTCATTGAATAAAGTTAAAATATTCAAATATTAATTTTTATATATTATTTTAATAGCCATCCCCTTGCCGTCCGCAAAATTTGGGATTTTTACCCCGTCTCGGAAATCTCGTCCCTCTGTCCCCCCCCCCGTCCCCCGTCCCCGAGACTTAGGTAACTATGCTTTACACTTTACACCTATGTTCTACCACTTTTGTTGTACATGAACGTTTTAAACTGATAATGTCATTACTTTTGAAAGGATTCGGTGTTAAATGCCATTCCTAAGCACCACAATAAAGAAATAAATGGTTACAAAAACAAGAAAAATGTGAAAGAGAACGCACTAGGATATTCCTATAGTAAGTGCCTCTGCAATGGTGACAATTTCTTGCATTCAGTCGGAGAAAGATGCTCTCAAGGCCAGCTTACACGCTTAAAAGCCACAAGTAAGTCAACATCAAGAAATCTTAGCTCCACTTTGATTTGTTCTATGTTAGTTTAGTCCTACTACTTGGACGTTTGGAGCTATAGACATGAGTATTTATATGTATTTGATTATTACAAGAAAGAAATTTTTTAGTAAATGGCTGTGATTATTCAGATGATGGTTTCAAAGTACATTGTTTTCCTAAAGTAAATGAACTCTATCATGCTTGACTTTCTACTATGATGAGGATTCCTCGTCTCACGAGTCTACATAGGGTTCTTAGGTTAGTCTATATCCTCAAGGTTGCACTTACCCTATGTGATTCACATCTTATAATAATGTGAGTTTAATCTCAGATTATTCTCATCATACAGGTCCTCAAACTATTGTGGGATGGAATTTTTCTTAAACATTTTGAAATTAATGTATATTTTTTTTCAACACTAAAATATATCTATCTGATTCTATGAGCTGCCTTTTCCATTTTCCTACGGAAAATTTAGAAAATTTTGTAAACCAAATGCAATGCTATAAATCTCAAGACACCTCTATGTGTTATTCTTTGTGAAATCCAAATATATATTTCTTTTTGTGGTTGATGTTTATGAAAGTTCGGCCAAGCTCTAATCAAGTTATGAGATTTTCTCACTATAAATATATTTCTTTCCTTATTGGTATAGTTTATTTTTTTGGTGCTTGGGAATGAAATATGTTACAATTTGTTATGACATCATACTTCATATCTTTGTTTTTAATAATCTTTGTGTCACTACATGTGACATTTGTTCTAATTATTTTGTCACAGTTCAACTTATTTTACAAGTAATACAAGCACACTAGATGAGGCCGAGGAAGCAATGTTGGCACTATATTGTGAGAGGGCACAAGTTAAAGATGGACAAACTATTTTGGACATTGGATGTGGTTGGGGCTCTCTTAGTCTCTTTATTGCCAAAAGTATCCAAACAGCCATGTCACTGGCATTTGCAATTCTACCACACAGAAGGAATTTATAGAAGAAAAATGTAGGTATGTAAAATACTGGTATCCATGGTATATAACGTGATTACTTTGGTATAAATGCAATAGCGTTCTACTTGCAAAGTATCTATAAATTCTCCATCAAGCATCATGCATGTGCTTAGAATGCAAAAGAGATATTTTAAATTTTTATACTAATATCATATCAATAAACTAGAATGGGATTAGATATTTGATTTAATATTATTTACATAATTGTAGGCTTCAAACTATGGACTTTGAGATAGGAATTGAGACAGCATATTTGACTTGTGGAATACCCCAACAAGAAGTCTATGTGATCCTTAAGAAATTTTAAAAACAAATGTCAAGCATTCTCAAAATTGAGTGACATGTTGTACTCCTTGTCAAGATCACTTAGTTGATCACTGTTACCAAACCCATTTATATCGATATATTATTTCGACTAGTAATGGGATTTTACTTTGGACTTCTGAAACTGTGACGGTCTTGTAAAGTGATAACTTTTTAATGTAGTGTATACAATTCTATCTAACATTCAAATTATATTGACATTTGGATGACAAAATCGTGCAGAGTACATATGCCCTTTTTATATTACATATTACAATGAACCATAGTTACAAAATTCGTGAAAAATCATGGAAAACTTGTGAAACTCATGAGTTACAGTGCAGGGAGGGTAACTAGTGTGGTGAATTTCTGCAGATTATTCACAAGTCTGCAGTAAACTTGCAAGTCAGCAAAAGAAAAAAATCAATTTTTTTTTCCTTCCATGGATTTGAATGATCTTAAAGCTTCCATGATATTATGATAATATGATTTGCATTACTAACAATGTTTCCTAATTCTAAAGACATGTAAAATTCAAACTGTAACATGAAACGGCAATATGTTTTTGGTCTCAATATATTACAGTCACTTGATGCAAATAAGCTATTCAGCATTTGTTATGGTCTATGGTAAATAAGCTGCTGCAGGAAAGAGGGACTTGGGCTTAAATTTTTGTGGGACTGATTTCTTCCAGTGTGATGGAACAAGCTTCTGAGTTGCAGATATAAATGGTTTGCCTCAACAATGGGAGAAGATTTGACGTCTTGTGAGGCATCATTCTGAGTCTCTGAAGATGCTGTCTTTCCAGTTATATTAGAACCTGTTGCTGCAGTTGCAGCAGCCTCTGAAGATGCTATGTTATTTCCAATTAAAGTAGAGCCTGTTGCAGCTTTTTTTTTTTTGGCCTTTTGTCTCTCCGGTACCAGTTTACAGCCATCTGCCAAACTATTTTTCATTTAGAATAAAAAGAAAAATATATCATTGCAATGTACTAAATGCCACTGCATTGTATTTTTGGTCTAAAACTGATAGAAAATATAACTATGCATTCTCTAAATTTATTTGTTTATGCTTTTAAACATTATTTTGCATGTCAAAAAAATTATATCTGTCCCCGCTTCACAATGTCTGCCGCCGCTTCTACCACACTTGCTGCTGTTCCATGCTCTAACCTTTGAGCTTCTGCTGCAATGCTAGGGGGTGATGAGGGTGCACCAGTCCAACCCGACCATGACCCCTTACGGGATCGCCATCAGATGAATTTTGCAGCCTCTTATACTGCCTCTCCTCCTCTTCCACCAGGCTCACAACTGACCTTGAATTTCTCTCTCCTGGTGGACTGTCTTTTCCTGGCCATTGATCCTACCTTGAACTTTGCTAACGTCACTGAGCTGCACACTCCAGCTAGGGTTAAGGAACCTGCAACGACTCTGCTGATTGGGGGAATAAAGCATCCACAATTCAAGTGGTTGAATTGGGCGCTGATGTTTTGGTCACTGAAGATAGGTATTCAAATATTACTTTGGTGTGCAGCTTCCACAAATTCTGGCCCAGCCTGGCTAACCTTCATTCCTGGATCTCCAAGCATTGGAAACACCTACTTTTTTAGGCAAGGCTTTCATTTATCCTTGTGTCCAAGGATTTTTCATAGTGGTATACGCCTCAGTTGAGGATAAAGCAGTATTGTGTATGAAACCTTGGTATCCTACATTCAATCCGGTCATTGAAACTTTCACTGTATCACTGGTTTGGGTCAGGTTGCCTAATCCGCCCCTTCAACTTTGGACAGCCTCCAGTGTCATTGCTATTGGTAAGGCCCTTGGGAAAATTCTTGTTGTGGCTTTGGAGACTGCAAATCATACCCAGACTGCCTTTGCACGAATGTGCATTGAATTAGATCTTTCACAAGGGTTTCCTGAAGAAATTAGTCTCAAGGTGGGTGAGTGGACTTGGATGCAACCACTACAGTATGACTGGGTTGTCTTTAGGTGTAGAATGTATTCTGCACATGGGCATTTCAGACTGTGTGTCCAAAGAAATTAGGGATTCTTTGGTCAGGAAGGTAAAGAAAAGCAGGTAGACATCTTGGTAGGTAGGGGTAGAGCCTCATCATCAAGTGTTCAAAATTGACTTTGTAAAGCAAAAACAGATTTATTTTCTCCACCAAATTCTGCTTCCCCTCCCTTGCACACTCATGCTGGCTACGCATTGAAATTTTTTTCTTCTTCTTTCAAGGGAGTTGCCTCTGGGGTCTCGATCTTGGGACTCCTCTGGTATCTTCTCTAAGTGCGGGGTGATACACATGTATTTTGGCTGTGGGTGATCTTCCTATGGATGGACTTTCCTTTTGGGTGTCAACCCCCATGGATTGGTTCTAAGTTGGATGGTTCCAAATGTTATACTATGGTCTCAAACAAGAAAAAATACATGAAAAGGAAGCAAAAGTGTCACATGGAGCTCCTATCTTATTAGAGATCATTTGTGTCTTAGGCATGATGCATTTGATTTTTGTTGTTTAGGTTGCAGTTGAATCCTGCATGTTTTTTTCCCTTTGTGGAGGGTTTTAGTATTGGGTGTTGTTTGTTGTTGTCCTTGGGCCATGGCTCAACCTTGCCCAAGTATTGTTGTTTTGGATGTTTTGTAATATTTTGAAAGGTAAGAGACCTACTAGTATAGCTGGTCTCTTTTTTCAAAATTATGTTCAAAAGTTTGGCTTAGTAAGACATTGCTAGTAGTTTAAGCTGGTAGGTACAGGCTGCCTACAAGGTGTTTCTTTGGTCCAATCCAAGTGCTTAGTGGTAATAAAACTACTGCTCATGTATTGAGTTTTTTGATTGATGAATATATCGGGAAAGGGACCCCTACAACCCTTGTTAACAATTATTTTTTATTTTATTTTGCATGTTATTTTTATGTTGATTTTATAAATTTATCAGTGTTATGCTGGAATGCATCCCCCATTTTGACATCATCTTGGATGACTAGAACCCGTGAAATGTCCCCCCTCCTATCATGTTCCCAAATTTAAAAAAGGTAGTGCTTTCCCGGGACGTCCCTGAATTTCAGGGATGTTTCAGAAGTGTTCCTCCTTTTTAGGGAATGTTTCAAGGACATGATGGTGCCCCCAACATTTTTTTCCTCCTTTTCTTAGTGATAAGTATGGAAAGGCACTGGATCTGCCAAAAATTAAAATGAAATTCAGACATGGGGAACAATTTACATCGGGTGAAAGTAAGAGGCAAAAAGCACATCCAAATGAAGAAAAGACCTACTTCTGCAAACCAGACACCAATCGGTTAGTGTAAAATTATCCAAGTAGAGAAGCACGATCACCAAATCCGCACCGAGTATAATCTTCATGACTTAACCATCACCACTCTAGAAGGACCCAAAGATTAAAAACTAGTTATATATGCAATGTTCTACGAAAGTATTATGTAACTTTCAAAATTGTTTAATCTGTACTATATTTAATATTTTAAGATAGGTCCATCAAGAAAGCAACAAACCAAAGAACTGGTCATAGAGATACCACCAACAGAATCATCTGAATCATTCTCCATAGATATATACCTATGTCTTTGAGGCAGTTGTGAGTGCATATGAGCCGAGTTTTTTGCCATGAGATTTTCAATTCATATTCTTTTCCAATCTTCCTCGTGCTCTAACTGATCAAGTGAAATACTTAATGATTATAGAAATAATATTTAAAAAAAAAATGAATATTAATAAAATAGTGATACCTTCAAGATAAAACAATTATAGGATTTATAGAGAATTTATTGCATTCAAGCTAGTGAAACCACACACACAGTGACACACACACACACACATTCAGATATTCACCTATATATATTCAGACATATATAAATCAAATACAATTTTCACACACTTATTCATTGTCTCAACACTAGGAGGCACAATAATCTTACAATTTTTTTGACTTTGCCCAGCCATCCTTACGTAAAACACAACCTTCCATTCACCATTGTAGGTGCAAGATGTGCAAAAAAATAGTGCATAGTGCTTCTAACTAAGAAAAATCTAGGAAATCAATGTACTGCCTTGATTGATCTATCTATACACGCTTCAAGAATTGTAAAAGGACCATCAAATATTATTTACCAAAACATTTTTCAGTCCTCCGTCAGTGCAAGTGCCAAAACCACTCAAATTTTTCCTCACACGGGTAGAGATAATAAAATTCTGTCAACTATATAAATATGATATTTGTTGGCTGCTGAAAATGTGTGCCCGAGAGCACCAAATGTGGTCAATGTCCCAATAGAAACAATGTAAATGCCTCAAAGGCGTGGAACCTTGGCTCCTAGAGGTAGACATCGAAGAAAGTCAACTTTTATCCTAACTACTCTAATGCTACCACTAATCTACCCTAGGCTAACACTTGCAAGGGAAAAGGGAGAAGGAAACAACTGAAAATAAACATGGTGATGCACCAAAACAATTGGGAATCACTCTCATGCTGTCCATAATGACACATTGGAAAAGAACCAAGCAAAAACAACCCACACATAGCATATCAAACAATAACAGAAAGAAAAGATAACAAATATAAAACAATGAAAGGGAAGATATAAGTCAAAATACAAGTTATATTAACGCCTGAAGTATGCACAGTTTGATAAAGCTATGAAAGAGGCACTGGATGCTTTACAAGAGCTCCACAACAGATATCTAGACACTCAAAAGCTTAGAAACCCAAAAAGCAGGGTAATTTTTCCTTCCAAGAGAGAGGATATTTTTGAATGAGATCAATTTGTATTTTATAGAAGATGAGAAGAGAGAAGGGGTAAGGGGGAGAGAAGAATGTGCTGGCATATCTGATTGTTTAGGTCGAATGGATCCCAAAACATATTCTGGAACATTCCCTAGCTGAAGATAAGCATGCCTGGTGGGCAAACAATGGCAGTTGGTGGTGATGATTGCATTTTTGTCTCCAAAATGTGGCGGATAGTGACCTGAAACCACCCCCATCTAGAAGCACTCCTTAAGAGCTTTCCAACAAATATGGTTTAGCGCGATTTGGAGCTTTGGAACAAAAATTATGGCTGCTTGAAATTTTGTGCTAGTCATGATGCACCGATGACGGCCACGAGGGCATCAGATTCACCTTCTGAGTCATCCATGCCACTTATCTCCTTATTAGCCCACACATTGACTTTTGCAGACTTTTGACCTACTTGGGCAGTTGAAAAGTCTATCAAACATTGCGAGGATTTTGAGTTGCATTTGCACTTAAGATCCTCACCAAAATTGTCATGGGGTTTTGGGGATGCATGTGCACATGAATTGTCCGTTATAGTTGCGTGGGATTTTGAGTTGCTTGCACACAACAAATCTCCGCCATAGTCTTGCACGAACTTTTATGTAGCTTTTACACATGAATTGTCCACTCTAGACCCTCGAGGACTTTTGGTATGCATGGGTACGTGAAAAATATGACATAGTGTTTGGCAGGATTTTGACTTGCCCACACAATTGAAATCTTCGCTTTATATTGTGCAAGCTTTTGGCTTTAACAAGATTTGGAACTTGGAGTGCAATTTGCATGCAAAAGTTTGAGAACCTTCAAAAGTTCCGCTTAACACCGAAAGGAGACCATTTTGGTGTTCGGAACTGGAGTGCAATTTGCACGCAAATTGCAAGCACGCTGGAATGTTTGAAAGTCTGCCTAACAAAGGAATGCAACCAAAGAGGGAATATAATGTCCCCTTTTTCGAATTAATTCATTTTTGAGACTTCTTGCCCATTCCACTTTCCGTGGGCAAGAAGGAGGTGAACAAGGGAAGTGTTTGTCATGTTTTTCAGTCTTTTTCATAAGCATTTGCATTTTCTTTCATGGTTTCTCACTTAAGCTAGGTTGGCTGGGTTGGAGGAGTAAAAAGCCAAAGACAAAAAGAAAAAAATCATTATGAAGTCGGTCATGGGGGAAACTCCCTCATTGGGTTTGGCGCCACCAAAGGGATATAAAAGGAGGTCGCTTGGCCTCATTTGGGCATCATCTTTTGGCATATAATTTATACTTTACTTGGTTTTGGGCTGTTTGCTCAATTTCCTTCCACTAAGGGGCGAAAATCCTTTGGTGTGGCTTCACAAGGAAGACAAAACCCTTCCTTGATAATTGGAGAATGAAAACTCTTCAATTAATTGTTCCAAGTGCTTCAAAGAGGTGGATAAGGCCTATTTTCAGCGAGGGTTTGGTTCTAAGGTGAAATTCAGCCCCTCCTAGGAGAGTGACCCACCTTGGGAAGAGATTGGTGGTTTCTAGGGCATGACATCGCTCAACTCAGCCATCATTGCATTCTCCATATTTTTGGTAGCCGAAATCTACTTTGTACTTCATTTTTAGGGCTTGGAATCATTCATTTCCAGCCATTTTGTAAGGGCATACTCTGCTGTCATTTATTTAATTTCCAGCTGTGTTTAGAGGCTGATTTCTTGGTTGATAATTTTCTAAAATATTCCTAAAGTGCCTCTACATACTTCAGATGTTGTGAATGGTGATATTTTGATGAATTATTGTTTTTCCTTGCTGCTGTTCCAAAAATTAGTCTGTTCTATTTTTCAGTTGGCTGATATAAAAATCAGAATATTTTCAGTTTGGGTTTGTGTTATTTCATTGGTTTTCAGTTCAACTCTAGAAAGGGACACTACAAGGAATTGGAATTTTGAATGCATTTCACATGCAAATTACAAAAATATTTGGAACCTCTAGAAGTCCGCCAAGGTCCAGCCACATCAACACAACCATTTTTTGAATTTTTGACCTCCTTAAGACTGTCAAAAGTTCTTGAAGATTTTGAAAACACTAGAAGAGACCATTAAAGCTCTTGAAAACATGAGTAAATAGGGAAATGGATTTTTGTTGTTCAAAATGAAGCAGGAGGCTCGCTTTGGCAACATTTATGGTGACTCACATGGGTCATTTGCCTATTGAATGAAAATTCCAATAGCTTTTGCATCTATTGGGCATGGAGTCTACATGAAATACCAAATCTTTGAAATTGGAGTTTGGAAAGCCCATAAACCATCCGTGTCAAACCTCCTTCTGGATTTTCTGCAAATAGCAACCTCTCAACAACTCTCCAACTGCGGGTTGGCCAAAACATGTATACAAAAACATAAATATTCATATTTCAAGAGAAATATGCAAAGTGTGTAACAACAATGGTTATACAAAATCGAACCTATACTGATCCTACTCTAACCATGTGCAAAAGCAGAACTATATGTTAACTCCCAAATCTACACCGCCTATCAAATGAGTGAAGAGAGGAAGATATGTTGTTGTAGAAGTGTGGCTCTTCTCCAATCAGGGGCAGATTCAAGGCAACAAATTAGAGGGTGGTTAACCTCTTACTCTTTGGGCTTCGTGAAACCCGGGAGAGACCCTAAAACAACCCAATATGTGTCAAATAACAAAAAGTAAGCAATTATAGGTGCAACTGACCCACCCAAGAAGTGTAACCACTATCATTTCCCACCCAATTGGCTGTCACAAACAAGAAAACCATAAAGCTACTTGATACTTAGGAAGAGGTTGCAAACAAACAAATCATTACAACAAAAGATGTATCCAAAGTTATAGTGAAGAGCCCTCCAAAGTATACATGATTTAAAAAGAGGTCTCAAAAGGGGGAGTGCAACAAGCTTCAATAATAGAGGGGAGTTTGATCATTTTAACTTCAAATGCACCTTGTCCATTGGGCCAATCTTGCAAAGTTGAGATGAAGGAGTCAAAAATAGCATAAGAATTGCTTCAGTCTACACAACTGCTTCAATTCCCCACAATTCAGATAATTAAGAAACCACATACACTGAGATTTTCCTAATTATCAAACAATTGCAACTTAGAATCCAAAATATAGCATTAGATAAGCTTGTTGAGAGCAAATGAAACTAGAATTTCACAAGGATTTTATAATTAAGTGCTTTGGTGATTACACATCTGACCTCTACACCTAATTACCAAATGACAATTCCAATAATATGAGTGAATACACTTTTGACTCAAATGATAGCTTCCATCTAAATCCACTATTTCATTAATGGCTCAACAAAACATATGTAGCTACTCTCTCAGACCTTTATTACAACGTCTTTGAATTGATTGCTACTAATCTTAACTCTAACACCTAGAACAAAGTTGAAAATGAACACCTACAAACTAGACTACCAAAAGGGATCAAAGATCCAAATAAGAATGGCAAGCTAAAAGATGATTTGATGAAGTGACTACTTCATCAATTTATACAATGATGAAACAATTCAAAAGTGGAAATGGAGGGAACTACAAAATGTGGAGAACCAATGAAAGAAGAGGAGCCAACATGCACAAATCACTTTGATGGCTCTACCATGGATCGAATGACAATTGGCACCAATTAGAACCTTACAAAAGATCCAAGGGCACCAATTACATTTCTTTAGAAGCATACCATCATCTGAAAAGCACAAGAGAGGCCCCACACGTGCTAGAGCAATCAAATTGAAGAGGTGGAGTGCCGATGGTGGCAAAGGCTGTAAAACTCCGTCATCAAAATATCGCAATTGCCACAACTAGTGAATGTACCAAGATATCCATTTATAGGATGATCAACATTAGCTTTAGAAGCATATGATGCCGAGGAGGATAAGCATGATAAGTCACATGTACCTCAAGATTGGTCTTGGGTTCTTGTGCCACATGATTTGGGAAAGGGTCGGTAAACATTTGAAGGTTTGAATTAGGTCTTGTATCTTATGTCGTAAGCCAAAACATCTATTGGTTGACTATTTTGTACATCGATGGTAATAATAGTATGCATTAATATCAAAGTTCTTAGGCTATGCCTTAGTCATGTCATCCTCTATAGGTGAAAGAAGAGAGATGAGATTGCAATTAAGTGACCTTTTTAACACCTTCGAGAGGGTTCTAATAAATGTGTGAATTGTCTCCGTTGAGGAACAAAAAGGACAATCCTATTAGTTGTGGAACCACATTAATTGATGTTATAGTGTCATTCTTAAGATCACTAATCTTAGCCTTAAAAGGTGCTTTCTTTTGACATTTAACATTAGATGATATGGGAGGGTTGTTTCCATACATAACTTGTTCATGCCAATGAGCTTGAATTCACAATATTTGATTGTATAATTGGGATCATAAAAATTCAGAGCATTCAAATGCCACAAACTCTTGGATGGTCGAAAGTAGGCTTTGTGAAAAAGCGTTTTGCAAAATCCTCGTCGGTCATGGGATTTGTCGGTTTGAAATCATTTTCTTGTAGAAAGGATATTGTCACCAAAAGCTTCATTAGGTATTTGCTTGAGTTGTGCAACCTAAGCATATGAAACCTTTTGACTAATGTTAAATTAAAAATGAGCTAAGAATTTGTCAACTAAAAGATAGAAAGCATGTATTGAACTCTAAGGAAGGATGTAAAACAAACTTAAGGCATAGTCCTTATGGATCCTAGAAAAAGCTTTGTTAATAAACTATTGTTACTTGCATAATCTACGTAGGCTTTGTGAAAGGTTCTAATATGTTGTTCGGATTACACTTACCACTTTGAATGGTGCAAGCTATGTGGAACAAATCCTGTGGGTAAGGGATAATTACAAATCTATGGGGCTAATGGGTTGTGTAATAGATCTTGAGAACTTGCCATCCGACCCGCTTTATTAGAACCTTGTTGCATTTGAGTAACCTAGTCTTGAAGGGATGAAAGTTGTTGCATGAATATTCCGTTGCTAAGATTAGTAACAATATGTGTTGATAGGTTAGGAAAAGTAGGTGTTACATGAGATGTAGGCGTAGAGGGTACAAATGAAGTTGTGTGATGTATAGGAATACCCATAGATGTATGAGGAGTAGATTGTGGTCCAGCCGTAGTAGGTATACTAGGTGTAGGCATCACTTGTGTAGCCATAGTTGCAGACACACGAGTATGAACAATAAAAATATTAGTCAGAAAACCTAATGTAGGATACGAGCCTCTAGAAGATGGATTAGTATCATTCAAAGGTTTGTTGTGTGTTTCCTTAGGTATGGTTTACTTAGCAAGATTTTTCTTTTCACCTTTAGTTATATGTAATAAAGCCTCAAGTTCAACCATATGGGGATTTATTACAAGGTATTCTTTGAGTTCAAGTGTGGTATGTGTCGTCAAAACGCTCCTCTTGTTTATTGGACCCAATGTCATTGTTGTAATGTCCCCTTTTTAGACAAGTTAGGAAATGGAAAAATACTTGTCAAAATCAAGCAAAGAATGGATAAACCCTTTTGTATCAACCTAAAATATCCCAATGTCAGCTATTTCAAACCCAAATGGGGTTGGAACTAGCCAAGGTGGTGGGATAGATTGAAGAAAACAATTGGAATTTAAACACATTCAAATCAGATTTTACAAAGCTGGAAAATAATTAATAATCAAACCCCAAACTGCTGCAACTTCTAAAATTATTTCCCGCTTAACCAACCAAGCAAAAGCCTTCAAACTTTGGATTCTGGTGCAATAAAATATGGGAAATATGATCATGCAATCCACTTCCACCCAGCTATAAGAAAAGTATCAGATTTGTGCAAAAGGCTGGTCGCCCAGGGCATAAAATACTGCTGTTCACTAAATAAATAATTCCAGCTTCTATACTCATCAAAAATTCACCAAATTACATGCATGCACTCACAAAAATACCAAGAACAGATCTGAACTGAAATCACAATTTTTAAGCATCAAAATGGGTCACAAACCCCTCTTTCCCAAGTCGCTATGGCTGGAAATAACCAATAGTGGTCAACGAAGAGAAAATGAGCATAACCAATGACTATTACCCTCTAAACTTGGCACCAAAGATTGAAATAAATCAAGAAACCATGGCAGATCTGAAATTCACTTGTTTAATCCTCAACACATACAAACAAATTCAGATTTCCTTTAACAATCAATTCGCTAGGGTTAGAAATTCTTTCCCAAGCAATTCACCACACAGTAGATGCAACACAACACTAAAGTATCCTTGTCAAAATCAGATATACTTCAATTCCAAATCGAATGAGAAAGAGCACAATGAAGAGCTAGGGTATACATCCCGTTTCTCCAAGCATGGAGAGACATAAATGATCAAATCAACATCCCCAAATGATGGTCATGCAACCTCCTTTTATAAGATAAGGGGTGCAACATTCAAATGACCGACCTTTTCCCTTTTGGAGGGAAAACTAATAAAACTTAATTAAAATATTAAAAGACTAACTTTATGTGCACTTTATTATTTTCTAATTAAATAATAAAAAGTAACTAACCTATGTGCACATTTTAAGACTAAATAAGACTCCCACTTGTAGCGCTAGGCATGCCAAGGGGTTACAATGCAAATAACAAACAATAGACATCTCAAAACAATCCCCTAGCTTCATCCTCGAACCCACGGGAGAGAAAATGGGTTGAAGGTCTTCCATTCTTCGTCTTCGTAAATGTCCTAGAAAAGGGGACATTACAGTCCTCCCTTCCCAAGATTGCTTGCCCTCAAGCAATCACAAGTGCCCGGATCCCAAATGAATCTCAGCTGCTCCATGGTTTTTATGTTTGTACCTACACAAGAAACAAACATATGAAAGAAAACATGAGTGTTGGACAACACTCTCTTGGCCCCGTAGTTATGGGAGTTGGCTCCCCATTCTTGCTTGTTGTAGCTTCACTAATGCCATGCATTTGATGGCTGCCCCATACTTCCTTGAATTCCCAAGGTTGTCCAAGAAAACCAACTGCTGTCATAAAATAAAAATTTGATAAATAATCAACAGCTTGACAACTCCAAATTTGTCCCCATGTGAGCCCTACTTCATCCTTCGATCCATGTGTGAGTGTCTCAATGGAAAAATATCCCTTATCCCCATGCCTTATGGCTCTAAAGGCCACAAGAAGACTGTTGAAATAAATTACAACAATGTAAATAGAAATATTTGACCTCAAGGTATCCCAACTCACCTTAGGTAAGGCCAACACTTCACTCTCACAACCCACAATGCATTGTTCCCATGAGAACAAGTTCTGAAACACATTCACACACATGATGTAAAGTTGATCCAAAGTGAATTTCATGGCAAGATTTGCACCTCTTCCTTTCATAGCTGAATATTCATCATATTTGCCTTTATTTCCCAAAACATAACATGAAAATTTAACACCATACCTTCCTCTTTGCTGATCCCAACGCAACAACAATGTCAAATGGCCTGGAAATGATCCGGTATCATGTACCAATGATGCTCCAAACTGAAAATTAGCATACCTTATGACCTAAAACTGAAACTCACCATGATATATGAATGGTAAAATATTTAACTTGATCATCTCACAAGTACATGGAAGTAGCAATACAAATAATTCAAGTTGTTTCTCACTTCTTCATACAATGAGGTAGCATGTGCATGATGATACCCCATTGTTTCTATTCCATCATTCATATAAGAAAAGGGAAAATCAGAAATATACATCATGCAAGGAATCTCATACCATTCATTGTGCCAATGGATTTCCCTTATGAAAGGAAGTAATACATCTGAAACAACATGATTGGGGCTGCCCATCATACCTTTGTGCCATGGAACACCTTCATACTCAGAATTTTCAAACCAAACATCACCTTCTACCTTGGAATCATGCAACCTTATTTGTAATTTGTGTGGGGCTTCCTTAAACTTCATTTTTGAGTGAATGAAGTCATTTATTTGCTCTCTAATGACTGCTGTTATGCGCAGACCAGCAAGCTGAGAATGGTCTAAAGTACTCGGAAATGCCTCTTCTCCATGGGTATAACTTCTACCCATGCCATCCTCATGTTCCCTCTTCAATTCTGATTTTTTTCCTTCTTTAGTGATGTCCTTGTCCATGCTTTCTTCTTGCCCTTCAAATGGCTCATGAAGTTGTTGAACAACTTCCCTTAAATCTGATTTTTTGTTTCGTTGATTCCTTCATAGGAATCCTCACGAGAACTATCCTCTCTTTGTCTTCTATCACATGCTTCTTTGCCATCATTTTCCCTTCATCATGCATGCAACCATTAGATGCCAAAAACCATCATCAAGTACCAATATGTTCATACCTTGTAGATCTGATCCTTCTTCCTTCATGGGAGACTTTGCTACCATATATGTCTTCAACTTGTTTGAACATTGATCTAGAACACCTTTGGCTAGCATATGAGTAATACATGATGCTTCTTGTCTCATACCTTCCTCAAGTATAGACAACAAATGTTGAGGAGGGGCCTCATGTTCATTCAAAACCAAAGACATGATAGTTTGCATTGCAACCCTTATATTTTTGAATGATCATCATGTATGACAACAAAGAATACTTCAACATATGAAGAATAAGATCATCACAATCAAGATCTAACATTGGTATACAAGATCTCACATTTTCCATATTTTCCAAGATCTTAACCTTCTTACCAAAGTAAGGGTTTGTGATATCCCAAAGCTTTTGAAAACTCCCTATCATGAGCTCAAAGATTTCTTCCATGGTGGTATCATTGTATGGCAAACTTAGGGTTGTTATCCTTGTAACCTTGCTAATGCAAGTGATGACCATGAGCCTCACCTCCACCTCATCATGCCTCAACAGTTCGGATCTAGCCAAATGAGTCACCAAAGAGTCCATTGCTGAAAACATGGAGCCATAATCTGATTGTTCTATCATAGACAAACAACTTGCCGCTTCTTCTAGAGTGTTGAGCAACACACTCTTCACATGTGGAGGATACTCGAGCCATCTCCCAAGTCTGTAGAGCTTGGTCCTCAATTCCCCATCACTTGCTAGTTCCATGATTCAAAAGACTCTGCAAACAACACCCACAAGAGTAGAGGAAAGTTGCTCTAATACCACTGTAATGTCCCCTTTTTAGACAAGTTAGGAAATATAGAAATGCTTGTCAAAATCAAGCAAAGAATGGATAAACCCATTTTTATTAGTCTAAAATATCCCGAACCCAAATGGGGTTTGAACTAGCCAAGGTGGTGGGATAGATTGGAAGAAAACAATTGGAATTTAAACACATTCAAATCAGATTTTTCAAAAGCTGGAAAATAATTAATAATCAAACCCCAGACTATTGCAACTTCTAAAATTATTTCCCGCTTAACCAACCAAGCAAAAGCCTTCAAACTTTGGATTCCGGTGCGATAAAATATGGGAAATATGATCATGCAACTCACTTCCACCCAGCTATAAGAAAAATATTAGATTTGTGCAAAAGGCTGGTCGCCCAGGGCATAAAATATTGCTGTTCACTAAATAAATAATTCCAGCTTCTATACTCATCCAAAATTCACCAAATTACATGCATGCACTCACAAAAATACCAAGAACAGATCTGAACTGAAATCACAATTTTAAGCATCAAAATGTGTCACAAACCCCTCTTTCCCAAGTCGCTATGGCTGGGAATAACCAGCAGTGACCAGCGAAGAGAAAAGGAGCATAACCAATGACTTTCACCCTCTAAACTTGGCGCAAAAGACTGAAATAAATCAAGCAACAATGGCAGATCTGAAATTCACTTGTTTAACCCTCAAAACATGCAAACAAATTCAGATTTCCTTCAACAATCAATTCGCTAGGGTTAGGAATTCTTTCCCAAGCAATTCGCCACACAATAGATGCAACACAACACTAATGGATCCTTATCAAAATCAGATCTACTTCAATTCCAAATCGAATGAGAGAGCACAATGAAGAGCTAGGGCATACATCCCATTTCTCCAAGCATGGAGAGACATAAATGATCAAATCAACATCCCCAAATGATGGCCATGCAACCTCCTTTTATAAGATAAGGGGTGCAACATTCAAATGACCGACCTTTTCCCTTTTGGAGGGAAAACTAATAAAACTTAATTAAAATATTAAAAGACTAACTTTATGTGCACTTTATTATTTTCTAATTAAATAATAAAAAGTAACTAACCTATGTGCACATTTTAAGACTAAATAAGACTCCCACTTGTAGCGCTAGGCATGCCAAGGGGTTACAATGCAAATAACAGACAACAAACATCTCAAAACAATCCCCTAGCTTCATCCTCGAACCCACGGGAGAGAAACAACCCTTCCATTTTTTGTCTTCGTAAATGTCCCAAAAAAAGAGGACATAACAATTGTTAACATTTGCCACATTATTATCCCTATGCATATCCATATTTGTATCGATAAGAAAAGCACTCACATCATTGGTATTGTCTATTATAGGAGGACTAGGGTTTGAAGGTCATGTACCACAATCTGAAAATTGAAACCCTAATGGAAATAAGACTGCATAGTAAACCCTACGAGTAGAAATAACATGCAACAATATGAGAGTAGTCTACAATTAGACTTTAGAAGGAAAAATCAGTAACCCAAATGTAGAATGAAAAGCTAGGGTGTTTAATCAATTGTGGAGTTTACCAAAATGTTTTTTTTTTGTTTTATACACAATGGTATACAATGCAATAAAATTGTCCTTATTTAGATTATTAAACAAAGGTAGTAAAGAACAATAATATGAATCGAATAACGGTAAATTTTATTTCTAGGGAGAGAAAATACGAGAGAATGTTATAAAGTACAAAATGGAAAGATCTAACTTGTTTATGCTTGGAGTAATGTACAAAGAGTGTCGATGACTTGGGATTGGATTAGAAATGTGTCATGAGGGGCTCATGTGAAAAGCAAAGGTAAGGAGCTTCTGGACATTGTTGGTAGAGTCATGTGTCTCTATTTGATGGCATTATGCAGGTTTTTGGTAGCATCTAAGAGGGGTTACAAGCCTAAAAGCGGCGAGCTCTCCACCTATGTTTGATATTTGGTTTTTGATGTGTCTAACCCTTCGATTTGATGTGACAAAACTTGGGCAAGCTCTTCTTTGTCTAAGCCCTAACAACGCATGCTCGATAACAAAACACCTTAAAAATAGGTTACCATTTTGAGTTAGACCGATATCGGTGCACCCCCATGATGGTTGAGCATTGCTTACATACCACTAGTTTGTAGAGGGCTCAAACTGCATGTAGTTCTCCCACCTATGCGAATGTGTAAAATCATTTGCAATCTAGATGTGATCCTTCTTTTGAACTTTGGCACTTGACACCATGTAACTTTGACCTCTTTCTAGTCAAATTTTGGTTAGTGGAATGCTTTAGGTATGCTCTTTGAAGATTTGAGATGTGTCTATGCCTTTAGTGTAATGATCTCCAAGATGTGAGTGAGAGTGCCTTAGGTGCTTGAGAGGTGTGTGAGGTAAAGAACGACCTATGGGGTCATTTGTATATATAGGTGACTCTTCATTAATTTCCTATCATAGATGACCCATGAAATGTCTCTAGGTTGACCTAATGAATTGCCCAAAATTAAAAACAACTATTGAAACTCTGACACTACCAAAGGTAGGGTGCGACACTATCGGTAGGTGATCGTTTATGAGGTTGCACGTACTTATCCAGATGTAGGGAGTAGGGATTTGATGTTTGGAGATGTATGCCTTGGATTTCTAAGGTGTTCCTATATAGACTAAGTTGATCCTGAGTAAGTATGACATGTAGCTAGAGGTGGCTAAGACAATGGATGGGTAAATAGATAGGAGGAAAGTGTGCTTAAGCGTCAAATATATGTTAGTTGTCCAAGTATGGCAAAGAGAGCCAAAATTGATGTTTCCAAGTGTTAAAGACCAAATTTAGGTGTTTACACTTGAAAGAAAGTAGATTGTACAAATTAAGGAAGATTGTTGAAATGCATTGGTTTGAATTTTGCACTACTTGCTTGTAAAACATCTTAATTTAGTGGTTGTTGGGCATGCAAAGGGGTGAACAATGGTGGCTGAATGAATCTATAGTAGGGAGGTAGCCATGGCAGATTTGGGGTTCAAATTAGCATTGTTTTAATAAAAAATTCATGGCTATATTCCTCGTAGGTTTCCCACTCTTCCATTCGCCAAATCATATTTTTAATTTTGTAAATTGTATGAAGATCGATTTGTGTCGGACTCGAGGAATGGTGCAACAAATTTAAAACATTCTTTATGCCGGAGAGATTGAAATCTAAGATAGGAGGATATTAGTGGATTTTGTATATGAAGGAAACATCTATGCAAAGTGTGAGCGTGGCTGATGATAGATGGGAATGAGTAGGAAAATCCCATGCAACGGCCCTACAACCATGAGGGAGTGTTGTGTGAGGTTAATATGAGAGGAAAATGTGTATTAGGTAGCGAGAGGAAGTTAGGGAGACTGCCACGATGGCATGTTGCCTCAAGTCTCAGCATATATGCAAATAGAAAGCACTATAAGACAAAACCATCGATTTGATGACTTGGAATGAAAGTCTAGACAAAACCATTTTGTGGTACTGTGTAACAAACATGCTAACTAGGCTGCAAAATAGTGGAAAGGGCATTGCTTCAAACTATGTAATGACACTAATCCTTGATGTATGAGTCATCAAAAGATGGAGGAAATCAACACTAACAAGGACATGTAGGAAAGAAGGATGAAATGGAGGGCTCGTGAAAGGGGTGCAAGGGTGGGACAATAATTCGAGTTGATCAAGTGTTGGATGTGTGGTTGCAGTAGTTCGGGAAATATAAAGTTGTGGGAACCAAATTAACATTGGGTCTAAAAGGATAGTTGGAAAATGCATCTGCAATGGTATTATATCCTCTCGGTTGATGTGGGAATAATGTGTTCGAATTGCGAGAGTGACAACCAACTAGTGAAGGGCATTTTCCATTGTGTAGTTTGGATGGGTCGGTGGTATAGGTGATTGCATATTGTAGAGTTGCAGCGCGTGATTGATCATGCCTATGATGAGCCGAGAATCACCTTCCACGATGAGTTGTTAAATATGGAGTGTTACGGCCTATGCAATGCCATTTTGGAAAGCACTTAATTCTGTAAAGTTGTCGTTATGGATGCCAATGAAGTGAGAATAGGAATCACAATATTGCCCTTGGGCATCTTTGATGGTTCCCTCAATACCATCTTATCCCAACTCGCATTTAGATCTACCATCAAAATTGAGTTTATATCATCTTGTCAATGGTGGGATCCAATGAGATGTGGGAGCCACTATAAACTCTCTTTTGAAGTGGAAGGGACTATTCCATTGTGTAACACTCCATAAATCAGCCATACTGGATGAATACAAACAACTTGAGTGAGGGCGAAGTGACATAGGCCGGTGTTTGAATATTGGCTTTTAGTTTATGTCGAATTGTTGGGAGAGAGCGAGGTTTCGTTATTGAAGGCTCTTGAATTCCTATAGGGAGCTTGTTGTAATATATTGATGATATTTGTTAAAAGATGTGAACAAAGAAGGAATGAAGAGAAATCGGAATGCACACATCGTAGATTGTGTCCTTCATTTTACTATGAAAGAGAGTTACAAAATGCTTGAGAAGGTTATAACCGATCTTTATTTAATACATTACTAATTATGGCTTAATTATAAACTGTAATCCTTACATTTTAATAACCCCTCTTTAGGCTTATACTTCAAAAAGCAAAAACAAACATACATACAAAAATTAACATAACATAACTAAACAGAGCCGCAGATTGCTTAGAAACTTTCTCATTGAAAATAGTTCTTTGACCAGATAGAGCTCCATCAAGATGCCTTGTAACCTTCATAAAGGTGCATCTCCCGAGTTCTTGGATTCCACATCCCCAAACTCTTGAATTATGAACCTCCCGAGTCATTGGACAACCATCTACAATGTTCCATCAAGTTGTCTCATGACCCTCATAAGGATATTATTCCCAAGATCCACAAACTTCCGAATTAATCGGGAAACCATCTATGTTGAGCTTCATATACACTCAATCTCATCTTGTCTTTAAAGTGTTGTGCTTCTTTAAAATACGTATTCTCCATCAACAAATTCTTCACCACTTTCAGCATCCGGCGGATCTTCAACAATGGCTACATTAACTTCATTTGGTATGCCTTTGAGCTTTCCCTTGAGAGCATCGTTAGCTCGAATGCTACAGTTCCATGCTATGTGACCTCTTTTTTTTGCAGTAATAACATTCAATCTCCCCTTTGTCTTTATTTGATCTTCTATGATAGTTTCTTGAGTATAATGCACTCTCATGTTGAGGATCACCTTTTGTATCTTTTGTAGTTCTTCTTTCTTCAGCTAAGAGAGTTGAAATCATATCTTCTAGAGATTGAGAATGTATTTGACTAAGAGTAAAAATGACATTGTTGTATTTAGAAGGCAAATTGTTTAACAAAATAGCTTTGGCATCCTCGTCATCTACCGTAGCCTTGACTTCTGCTAATTGTCTAATAAGAGACCTCAGATTGCTTATGTGGCTAGACATAGTGACTCCATCATCCATCTTGAATCTAAATAGCTGAAGCTTTAGAGAAAACTTTGCATTAACCACTTTTACTCCAAACAATTTATTTAGAGTATCCTAGATTTCCTTGGATGATTTTTCTAGGTCTACATGATGTAACTTAGAATCGGAGAGAGCAAGACCAATAATGGCTTTGGCTTTATCATCTCTGCTCTGCCAATCTAGTAATTTATTTGCATCTATAGGTGATTTCTCTTTTCCATTTTTTTATTCCCCATAAATTGTTATTCATCAATTGCATATGTATTTTGACTTTCCAAGTGTGAAAGTTGAGGCTAGAATATTTTTCTAATGGTATTTGTGATTTATAATGATTGAAAAATGGTGTTTGTGTGCGTTTTATCCTTGCGTGCCCTTACTTAAACACATGAAACAAAACTGCAACTATATTTTCGTAGGTTTGTGTGTTTTCAATGGTGGAAATACTGTTTTAATGGTGGAAATACAGACTGCTGTTGTTCCACATGAATGCCTCAGTCGTGTCTTTTTCACTCTATCCCCCTAGCAAATCCACCACTCTGCCCTCAAACTCTGTCTTCTGTCATGTTTTAAGAGTCACAATTTAATCACATGTTACCATGGCACGATTTAGCAAATATTTTAAATACTACCCTGTAGCGATTTTTGGATTTAATAGTACTTTTTCCTGCACGATTGTATTCACTTGCCCTAAAACCTTCTCTTTGATGTTCATACTCAAAATTTGAACCCTTTGAGCACCAACGCCTCGATACCAATGTTAGAAGATGTGAACAAAGAAGGAATGAAGAGAAACCGGAATGCACACATCGTTGATTGTGTGTCTGTCATTTTATTATGCAAGAGATAATTACAAAATGGTAGAGAAGGTTACAACTGATCTTTAATTAATACATAAATCATAATGACTTAATTATAAATTATAATCCTTATATTCTAATAATATTGGTATTGTGCTTTTGTAGGATTCCTTTGGGGAGGTGGTATATTAAATGATGATTAAAAATGTAGATAATTCCAGCACTGTTATACAGCCTAAACTTTCTATGATACATCATTCAACAACTATGAAATTAGTGACACAGTATGTTTTGCAACGATATGCGTTAGCAATGAATAAAAAAACTGATCAAAAGATAATCCCTATATTAAATTTTGGAGCACAACTGTAAATTTTGGATGATAAGAAGAAAAATATATGGCACGTCATACAATTATTTGTATTACAATATAGTTTCATTTCAAATTTATCTTGGCAAGTATTGCAAGCTAAATGGAGTTTGTCAACTACCACCACATTGTAGACTGCATTTACGCATTTGCATATGTTAAATTAGATTATTGATTTTTGTGGGATTTTACTCGTGTGTGTTTAATTCATCTCAAGATGACCTCTATGAGTAGTCATTACCTTAATGCCATTTTTTTATGTTAACTTAATTTTAACATTAGCGTTTTTGGTTAATTGTCGATATTAATGATGTTATTCTTCTTTAGAATGCATAGAAAACAATTTTATCAATAAATTAATGTTGAAATTTACAATTTTTATTTTGCTAAGTCCGAGTCCAATTCTAAAATGTTCTCCCCAGCCTGATCAGAGTCCTAGTCTAGTTCTAAAGTGTGCTCGCCCAGTCTAATCTGAGTAAAGTCTCAATACTGTGTAAAATGCTAGTCATGACAATGTTAATTGTGCAATACCGTTCTCTGAATGGCATTCCTCAACTTCAGCTCCAATGCCATTTCTCCTGTCAAAATTTTAAGACCATACAGTTTTTACCTTTAATCTTGCAATGGACATAGTTTGATTCAATTCAACATCTTTAATTACCTCAACTAACCGTTATATGAACAACTTAGAGCTATTTGCATTTCCCGCAAGATCTTTTTGAAGGTCATATTAATTTTCAGTTTCTTCGGTATTTCAATTGTGAGCTGCTTACTTTCAAATGTTTTTTTTTGTTGTTATCTTTATAATAAAGTTAACTGCAACCAAATGTTGTGTGACTAGGGAAATGGAGTCTATTTGGAGCATTGAATATCATTCAGATCTCAAGCGATATACATGGGGCAACACTCCAGTTTGCTACAACCTATATCATTATATGCGAAATAATGTTAAAAAATACAAGAATAAGAATTAGCATTCATAAAGTGGCACAAAAACAGTATTAGAATTGTCATAGAAAGCTTTATTAATCCGAATGTTCTGTACACGGCATACTCTCAAAGGAGATGTATGGCTGTCTATCTTCTATCTTTTTGTTGATTCTGCTAGCTTGCCACCTACATATATATACAATCGTACAATACCGCAGAAGGAAGAGAACTGTCATGGAAGACGAAATGGATGCTCTTCCATGGGTGACTCTTCACCTTTTTCATTTATGGTCGAGCTGTGTGAAAATGTAACGGTCAAATCTGGCCCGCAAAGCTTTTCCCTGCAACCCCTTGATTCATATGGGGAGCTTCACCCCACAAAGAAAAGGAATTGGAATATTGTCAGCACTCAGTGGTACTGTGTGTGGAGAGTTAAGCTCTATGGTTTGGCTTGTAGAGAAGTGAGACCATGATGCATCCAATGGTGTATGTTATCGACATTGCGTGCTAGATGAAAGCTTCCCAGAATGCCCTGTGCTATTGGAATTGTTGGTGCAGTATCTGTTGGAGCATTGAGTCGAGCTTGACTAGTAGATTAGATGGTATATTAAGCTTGGAGCTACCGCAAACCGCAAGAGGTGGTTGTGCATTATCACAGACCATAGAGAATGATTGGGCTTTGGCGGTATCACTGGCAATAGACTTTGAACTGCTACTTGGATCAGCCTCTCTCAAATAAAATAGAGTGTAAGGATAAAGGCTAGTTAAAGATTGGGAATTACTAGATAAACCTAAGATTGGGAATTACTAGATAAAACCTATGATTTTTCCATAGAACCAACAATAGTTTTCAGTCTTCATTGGACCATATAGAGAGTATTGGGCATCCCCAAGCTTTGATTGTGCTAGTGTGTGATTAATAGTTGGGATAATACCCATATAGCACAGGGCAAAGATTATCCTTTAGCACATTCATGCTCATTGTCCAGAAAGAAATCAATAAAGTTAATGCAAGCTAGCATAACTCTTACAATCCTAGGTTGAATTTCCATTACAATGTCATGCAACAATATTAGTAATGTAACATTACATGGTTAACGTGGCAGTAATATACATATTGATGAGTGTAATTATTTGCAAATCAAGGTTCCATTTCAACATGAATGCTATGACATATGTAATATCCCTTTCGGGGACAAAACTGAAAATTAAGGAAATTAGCTCAAATCCCAATATAAGCAAGTCTGATTTTTAAATCAGCAAACTGAAATTAATCTGAAATTAGCAATCTACAAGGGCAGCGAACTGTTTATGGAATTCAAGTTCACCTTTCACCATGCAAATCAATGAATAATGCCACAAAACAATTATTCTATCCATGACAATATTTATAAATCACAAATACATCAAAAGATGGACAGAATATTAGATTACACAGCTGGAATTAATTATTTAAATCAGCAGCAGACTAGCCAAATCTGAGGGCTAGGAAAAATAGATAAACTTCTCCAAAAATCACCAAAATGGAGATTCCGGCTTTATAAATATAGGCAAATCTGAAAATGAAGTGAGATATCAAATTTATGCCCTCTAGGGCACCAACCACCCTCCAAGGTAGGTCGCTCCACCTAGGGAAGGCTTCCCAATGCCAATAAAAATATGAATATGAATTCTTCTCCTCAAATCTGCAATATTCTTCAAGCTCACACAATCTAGGAGGGTTTTCGTCCCCCTATAAGCCACTAGAAGGGTTTTCGTCCTTTTAGGAATTGCCACACACTTGGGTTTTCGTCCCAAGAGTGGAGAACAAGGAGCAATAAGCTCACTATTCCCAAAAAGAAAATGCACCAATCTAGAGCCTCCAAATGAGTCTTCTAACCTTCTTTTATAACCTCCTCTTGGTGCCAAAGCTTGGAATAGCAAGGCCGACCCCTTAAAATATTCTTTTAATCTTTAATTGGCTTTTAAAATATGATTGCAATCGTATATTCCATTAATAACCTTATTTTGACACCTAAACCCTAAACCTCAAACCCCAAACTCCAAATTCTAAACCCTAAACCAAAAACCTAAAACCATAGTTGGGCACTTAATTAGAGGTCAAGGAAAAGGTTCCAACACTCCGGAAGGACACTAGACAAGGAAGAGGCGGACTCTAATTCGGAGGTGTCGGTGGCGATATCACAACTCCGGTGCAAATGTTCAAAAGAAGGTGAAAACATGATTTGCGGTGAGGTTACTTGATCGGTTTCAAGACAACTTTAACTTTTTATAGTCACAAGTGGCATCTATATCTGCATCATTGGCTACCCTAGAGCTGCCGGCCAATAATTCCACTATGGGGAACACATGATCTTCTAGAAACCCACATCCGAACATGACAAAGGTGCTTCAAAACTCAATGGGATCTAATATGGGATTCTAGAACATGCTACCTAAGGTGGAGACACACAAGTTTGATGGGAAGGATTTAGTAACTTGGATCAATCAAATGGAGAATTTCTTTGATCTACATCAAACTCCTTGTGCGAAAAGGTGATTGTAGCATCTTTGTATCTAGGATCGAGCAATTCATCTAGTATGGATAGTTGTGTGATCGAAGAAGAAGAAAGGCTTAACCATCACATGGTTAGTACTCATTGATGAATTTCAAATACACTACAACAACGTGATAGAGAATTACTTCAGTTAGTTAGCCAAACTAAAGCAAACGGGACTTGTCAAGGATTATATTTAGCAATTCTCGAAACTTTCCTTGTGCGTGGAGGACATCACATAGGATAACCTCAATGATTTGTTTTTGGGAGGACTCAAAGATAGTATCTAGTATGATGTTTGCATGTTGAACTTGAGTTTGGTATTGGAGTCCATTGTCTTTTCCCATAAGGCAAAAGAAAGAGATCTAGTCAAAAGGTGGTCATTCTCCATGGGAGAGATCGTAGTATACCATCATTTCCCCCGACCTATCGGTTGAATTCTCAACAAATTGAAGAGAATAAGTCAAAAGGGTTGTGTTTCAACTATAACAAGTATAGCCGAGGTCATAAATGTGCTGAGAAGAAATTGTTTTACATTGAAGGTGCCAATGAAGATGAAGAGGATGAGGATATGGAGGGTGAGATCGAGGAAGAGCCAAAAGGAGAGTCTAACGACTCCCGAGTCAACCATCACATGTCATACACTTTTCGAATTAGCACTCCTCAAACCTTGAAAATTGTGGAGTTTTGAAGAAACAGAGAGTAACGGTATTAATTGAATGAAAGAGCATGCATAACTTCATTAACAATAAGTTGGTGGCACGGTTGAACTATTTTCTTTATTCAGCTCCGAATTTCAGGTCATGATTGCGAGATGGATGCACAATCGGTTGCTCGAGAAATGCCATAGTGTCAAAATAGCCATGGGTGGAGTACAGTTAGACTCTCCTATGTTTGCCATTCCAATGGGAGGAGCATACATCATTCTAGGAGTACAATTTCTCTTGACATTGGGAATGATAGAGATGAATTTCTATTTGTTCATGTGTTTTCACTCGGGCAAAGATATTTGAACTTCGTGGTCTCTGTTTGCAAAATCCACTCAGAACTAGTTAGTTTGCACCAGATGCAAAAGATGCTTAAGAAGGGAGTGGATGGGTTCGTGGCACAACTATTTTCCATGGTAGTACTTCCAACAAAAACATCTACACCAGATTTACAAACAGTTCTTGATTACCACTCAGATGTTTTTGGAGTAATGCCAAAAGGTCTACTGCTAAGAAGAGAGCATGATCATGCCATTCAACTAATCCCAGGTAGTCAACCACTAAACATTAGATATTAAAGGTACCGATGTGTCCAAAAGAGTGAGATTGAAAAGATGGTGCAAGAGATGTTGGAGGCATGTATAATTATACATAGCCAAAGTGCAAATTCTTCTCTAGTTGTAATGGTGCACAAGAAGGATGAGACATTGTAATGTCCTTTTCTCCTGTTAGCTCCACAGAAGACCTTTGGCCCATTCCACTTCCCATGGGCCCAAGGAAACAAGGGAAGTCATTAATGTCATAATTATAAGTTGCTAATTGTATCCATGTATTAAATTTTAGGCAACTTTCTAATTGTGACATTATAAACTCAAGTTGGTGGGAATATGCTAGTTTATAAGTTGCTAATTGTATCCATGTATTAAATTTTAGGCAACTTTCTAATTGTGACATTATAAACTCAAGTTGGTGGGAATATGCTAGTGCCAACTTAAAAGGACAAAAGGAAAATACAAATTAAAAATAAAAAGAATGTTATTACTCCCAAAGGAGGTCGGTCCTCATTGGGGAATGTATTTGAATTTTGGCACCACCTTCCATTATAAAAGGGGTCGCTTGGGGTGGAGGAAGACACACTTGATCATTTGATAATTTTCTTTCTTGGAGTTGGAGCACTCTTGCTCTTTCTCTCTCTCATAGAGGACAAAAACCCTCTTGGAAGACCTATTGAGGACGAAACCCCTCAATAGTGGTTAGTTTGAGGACGAAACCCCTTAAACTTGCAAAAAGGTGATCTCACACAGAGATTACATTGTGCTAAAATCAGTTTGCAGTCATTTCCAACCCTTCCCAAGGGTGGCGACCTGCCCTAAGGTGAAGTTCGTGGTGTTCTAGGGCACGATGGTATCAAATTCTTGCACCATTGTGTTCTCCATATTTTTAGCAATTGGATCTTCCATTTGTACTTTTGTTTGGGATTGGAAACACTCACTTCAAGCCATATTTGTAAAGGGTATTCATAGTTAACTAATTCCAGCTAAGATTAAAATTGCAAAAGATATATTTTCCAGTGTCTTCTCTTGCAATCACTTCCAACTTTGAAGAAAAATATTTTGAAGGGTTTTAGTATTGTTTCGAACAAGTTTGTGGCTGATTGCTATCATAAAAATATGTTTATAGCTTGCGGCTAGGGTTTGAGAATTTAATTTCAGTTTTGTTTCAGTTTACTATTTGGATTTGTGCAAGTTCTGTGGTGTTGATTTAGCCCAAAATAGACATTACGGTGGTATTAGAGCAAAAATCCTTCCAACCTGGAGGGTATTCATGCAAGAAGAAAGAAGAATTTAGATCAGCCACTTGAAGGACCTAACATGGCCAACGAAGGTTCTGAAGAGACCAGGATTGATAGACTTATCGAAGGGCAAGAGAGGTGTAATGAACCGTTACACAAAAACCTCGAGGTGTTAGTGAATCCACACACTAGGATCATAACATCCCACCACGCTCAGAGAGCTCGACCTTAGGGTTTGGGTCTCGCTCGCACTCTCGTATGTGCGAGCCTCGTTTTGTCGACGTTTAGGCACCCCACGGGCCTTGGCTATATGGCATAACCAACCGAGTGGGATTCAAATACGGGTGGTCGCTCTGATACCAAATGTAATGAACCATTACACCAAAACCTCGAGGCGTTAGTGAATCCGCACACCAAGACCATAACAAGAGGTTGGCAGACACTACAGATTTGCTAGCCCTAACCTTGCAAAAACTTAATGGGTTAGGACAACCCAATGGTGAGGGCAGCTTTTCAGGGGTTCATAACAATAGGCAGCCCCAAAGATCAATTTTCATATCTGTTACTAGGCCTTTTCAACCTACCTTCCTCCCTAGGGAAGAAGGCATTCTATAGGTTGAAACATGGCATTCGGTGGGCCACAACATTGCTGCCAGCTATGAGGAGTATAGGGCATTTCTAGATGAGATTCGTGATGCCATATCACTTGTAGATTTCATACGAGTGAACAAGGGTAGATCAAGGCCCGAGCCTCGGTCTCAAGCACCATAGAAGGATCTTCAACATGAAGAAAAATCAAGGCTGCAAGTAATGGAGAGAGAACAACCCATGGAGGAATCTACCATGCCAAAGGAAAGTGGAAAAGATGTTCCAGCCCAAGACGAAAAGAATTCTCCCTTTGTGATGAGGAAAGAGGAAGAAATCATAAAACAAGAACAAAAGAAGCCCAATATGCAGCTTGAAGGTAAAGATTCTTTGACAATAGATGATGTTTTATTGATTTCCAATGATTGCATGTGGCAGCAAATAGTGAAGAAATCGAAACAAAAAGGGCATTACTAGTTGAATGCGAAGAGCTCAAGATAGAGGCACATGTACCATCCTTCGAACTTCCTAAGGATGAGCCATTGACTGATTTTCATAACAACATTGTGAAGGGATGTGTTTGAAGAGAATATTGGGAGTCACAAGGATAGAAGGGTTGGAGGTGTCTCCACAAATCCCAATTCAGCAAAGGAGGGTGAGCTCCTTGTTGACAGCCCAAGGTATGATAGTGATGATCATATTTCAGATTTGTTGCTTCCTCCTATGTCGCTGCAATATTTTTGTCATCATGAACAACATGCTAAAAAGGATGATAAGATAAAGGGGACAACTTGTAATATAGAGCACATAGATCTTTTTGCTCAAATTCAAAATTGTTTGTGCCTATGGGATCCGGATGGTTTTGTGAGGATCAAGGTAAATGTCACTATTGAGTTCTCCATCTTTTTGGGAAGAGTCATGTAAAGTTTCTTGTGTATTCTAACAACATGATGAAGGATGAGTCACTACAAAGGGGCTTCATCATTCCTTACACCATGGAGACACAACAACTTTTCAATGCTTGGGGTGGACACAAGGTAAATCCCACATTTTCATTTTTAGAACAGCAATTATATCATAGAGGTTTTCAACTCCTAATCCATGCACATGCTCTTAGAAGAAGTCTTCCAATAAAAGTGGATGTTGAGTTCATGAATTTTATATTTGGAAGTGAGCAAGATGGATGCTATCTTGTTGCCCGAGCATTGTAACCCAACTGGAAATTGGTGGTATGATTGTAAGTAGTAGAAGTCATGTTTTATGGGTTTTAAGACACGCTGTCATAAAAAATTGTACTGTTGTTATCAACATTTTCAGTTTTCCCAACACTTTGTTTGCTGCCACACAAATGGGGACAGTCATGAAATGGAATAATTTTCAGTCATTGGGAGAATTTTTAATCAATAATGGGATGTTTCCAGCCACTATCACTTTGATTTTGGAGAAGGAAATGCAAGGTTACAACTGTGTTTGGGACAACGTGATTGAGTTTTCGGACATCCATAACTTGAGGGGAGGTTATGAGATGGTTGCAAGCAATGAGAGAGAGTTGGCCATCATGTCTATAAGGCATGAAGTGATAATGGGAACCCTTGTTTTCCTTAATGAGTTTGTTCCATTTGCAGGTACAAGTATAAAAAAGAAGAGCAGCTGAGTTTGTTTCCCACCCAAGCAAATGGTGGAGCATATGGGATTGCAGTTGAAGATGGAGATGACACAATGAAGGTTGACAAGTTCATGATTACAAAAGATCTCATTTTGCATGGAAATAGAGTCTTTCCAATGCTTGGATCGGAAATAGAACTCAATAAGGACATCAAAGATAAGTTTCAAATTCATGTAATTGATTATTTTCTATATGAGTTGCATGTAGTTGTCTATTTTACTAAGCTTGATCTTCACTCTGGTTATCATCAAATCCGGATCAAGGATGAGGATATACATAAGACAACATTCAGAATCCATAAGGGCCACTATGAGTTTCTAGTGATGCCTTTTGGCCTCACAAATGCACCCTCTACCTTTTAGAGTTTGATGAACATTGTCTTTTGCCCATTTTTGTGGAAGTTTGTCTTGGTATTTTTGATGACATCTTAATTTATAGCAAGACATGGGAAGAGCACTTGCAGCATGTGGATCAGGTGCTACTCACTTTGGAACATCATTAGCTTCCATCAGCTTTATGCCAACGCTTCAAAATGTGTTTTTGGGTTGAAGGAGGTGGAGTACTTGGGTCATATTGTGTCACATCAAAGGATAAAAGTACACCCTCACAAGATAAGAAAAAATGTGTGGAATGTGGCCACTCTTTAGTAAGAACACGTTGGACTTATGCAAACATTCAACACTAAAACAAATAGTTCTGCAGAACTACACTCATTTCCAGTAAGGGGCATTCAGGGATTCTTGAAGACTTATCATAGGATCAAGAAAGATTTCTTTTGGGAAGGACTCAAGGGGATGTCCAGAAGTTTGTGGTAGAGCCTCTACCTTTCGAGTTTGATGCACATTTTCTTTCGCCCATTTTTGTGGAAGTTTGTCTTGGTAGATCAAGTGATACTCATTGTGGAACATCATCAGTTTTCATCAGCTATATGCCAATGCTTCAAAATGTGCTTTTTGGGTGAAGGAGGTGGAGTACTTGGGTCATATTGTGCCACATGAAGGGGTAAAAGTACACCCTCACAAGATCAGACAAATTTGTATGGAATGGGGCCACTGTTTAGTACAAGGACAAGTTGTACTTGTGTAGAAATTCGGCACTAAAACAAAAATTTCTTGTAGAACTACACTCATCTCTAGTAGGGGGCATTCAGGATTCCCGAAGACTTATAATAGGATCAAGAAAGATTTCTTTTTGGAAGGATTTAAGAGAGATGTCCGTTTGTGGTAGAGTGTATGGTGTGTCAACAAAATAAGGGTGAGACATTAAAGACAACCGGTCTTCTCTCGTAACCCTTAGCACCAACGATGGGAGGAGGTTTCAATGGATTTCATTACAAGGTTACTCTGGTCAGAAGGGGAAAATATCATCATGGGGGTGGTCTACAAGTTCACCAAATATGCCGACTTGTGTACCTCATCCCACCCATTCGTTACTGTGACAATGGCATCTGTTTTCGTGGACACAATTCAAAAGTTACATGGTATTCCCAAGATCATAGTAAGTGATTGTGATCCTATCTTTACCAATAATTTTTGGACTGATTTATTTTTAGTTCTGGGTACTCAATTGGCACATAGCTCGTCCTATCATCCTCAATTTGATGGACAAACAAAAGTGGTCTACAAATTCCTAGAAGGATATTCGTGTTGCTTCATTTTAGATAAATAGGGAAAGATGGGTTTAGTGGCTACCCCTAGTAGAGTGGTGGTATAACACTTCCTTCCACACTTCTTCCAAAATGTCTCCATTTGTGGCTTTATATGGGTACCAACCACCATCCATCACATCTTCCTTAAGGGTACACCCAAAGGTTTGAGTAGTGAAGGATCACATTCAACACCAACAAGAAGTGTTAGCTAGCCTCAAGGAGAATTTGGCACGGGCAAAAAACCGAATGAAGCAAAGAAGTTGATTAACACCATAGTAAAAGGTAGTTCAACGTAGGTGAGTGGGTCTTTGTGCAGCTATAACCATACAAGCAAATGTCCTTGAAGAAACAAAAGAAGGATAACAAGACTCCTCCTAAGTATTATGGTCCTTATCAGGTCTTGCAGAAAATTGGGAGTGTAGCATACAAGTTGGATTTACCTCTATCTACATGAATACATCCTGTATTTCATGTCTCCTACTTGAAGAAGGTCATTGGGCAGCGAGTACCCGTTCGGGATGTGTTACTAAAGTTGGACGAGGAGGGCAAAGTCACTCTGTAACGAGAGGGGATCCTTCAAACTCACACAAAGAAGTTGCGTACCAAGATGATTCAAGAGTATTTGATCAAGTGGAAGAATCTGGCCAGCGAGGATGCAACATGGGAGAATGAAGCATTTCTACAAAAGTACCCAAAGTTAGTCAACGTTGAGGACAAAATTGGTTCCAAGGGGCGGGGCTTGCTACATCCTTAACCTAATGCATGTATTGATATATGTATAGCCGACTTGTGGCTAACTTTGTCACATCTCTCTATGCTTTCATATTGTTAGTAGGGTCGGCTTATGGATTAACCATAGCCTAAGTAGGGTATATATAGGAGGTAGGGGTTAGTACTTGGATCATCATTACATATTCTATTCTTATTGTAAGGTTGTGGAGGTTGCCCCCAAGGGGTCAACTCATTTATTTTGTTTTGTTTTCTATCATATCGAGTACCTATTCTATTCTATTATTATAATTGTGAATTACTACTACTGTTCTAGTTTGTGTTTGGTTATGCTATCTGTTTTTGAATTGATATAAGTAATTTTATTACCTGACCCCTATGAAAAATATACATTGTCAAATATCTATCTTCAAATCCATTTGGATCAATTAGCTGATAGATGAATCTGAAGTGCCATGTGAGGAGATTGTTGACCTCTAGTAGTCAAGATGAATTTTACACACATGCGTATACATCAAATATACTGAGTTTAGAATAATTCTACAACAATAATAGCCTTATTCTGGAGTCTATAGAGTAAACTAAGGCCACAATGTGCATAAAACACACGAAGACAAGCAAATTGGCATTAGGATTAGCATGAAGACATTCTTGCTCAACCACAAGCACGATGATAAACTCCAATATTGCCTGCACTTTGAAAAGTTTCCATGTGTATAGAGCAAGCTGTGTAGCCATCCAAAACCTTTAATTGAGTCCTTCCTCTGATATTTAATAATTTAGTATCAACAAGTCATAATCATTCCATATTTACCAAAAGATAGATGTACACTTCTCTTTGTGGTTGGATTTACATTAACATGACATAACTAAACTGACCTAATGAAATTTAAAATTCATTAACTATCCCTAACAATATGCCTAATCTATCATATTGGAAACATTCACTCTAATAAGCAGTATATACTATTTCTACTAAGTGCCCATCTCATGTATATGTCATTTCCACTAGCTAGGTGCCTATCTCATGTATATACCATATCCATGAGCTCGGTGTGCATCTGATTTGCATGAGACCTCATATGGTCATAGCATGTGCATAAGACTGTCCAACATAATGCATCAACCTATGGGATGCTTGTATATGGCTTATAATGATGATGCATATGTGCAATGATACAAAACCATTGCATGAGATCATCCATGTCTGAAAATAAATGGCACATGTTGTCACCATAAATTTTTTTTTAATTACAAGTAGTTCTTGAAAACAGACCAATTTATTTTTTACTAGGTTATTGTCCAAGAATTGTTCCCATTTTTGGAAAATAGTGAAAAAGGGCAAAAGATGCTAAAAATATCCTTGGAACCGACTACTGGCCTGATTGCTTCTCAATTGATGTGAGTTGATGCACTTTCTGGGCTAAAAACCTGTCGTGTATAATCATTGTGCACATTGCTTCATTCCTTATAGAGACTATTTGGGGTTGAAGAAGCATGTTGGAGCAGTTTGAAGTGGCCCAATGTATTGATGCCTTAATATTTCCAAAGACATGGAATTCTTCAAGGAAGCACTAGATGGCCATGACATACAAGCGAAGAACATTGCATTGCAAGGTGAAACTATAAACTTATCTAGCTAGTTCCATATATCAATGGGTTAATGGAGCGAAAACTTATAATTGGTCAAGTACTTGTCAAAAGAGATAAACAATCATTTAATAGTGAAAAGCCAAAATCAT
The DNA here is from genome assembly GCA_018340775.1 of Taxus wallichiana var. yunnanensis. Classification (NCBI taxonomy): domain Eukaryota; kingdom Viridiplantae; phylum Streptophyta; class Pinopsida; order Cupressales; family Taxaceae; genus Taxus; species Taxus wallichiana. The sequence continues at coordinate 309,163,726 of CM031244.1, forward strand.
TGAATTGGTCATATCAGACCAATTACCTTACCAACATTAAATTGTTCACTCTTCTTTCCCGAGTATAAATAGGTTTGCACACAACCAAGAGGCCATAGGAAAGTGATTTGGAGTGTATGAAAACTCTGAAGGCTAGGCCAGCAGCCCCAAGAAAGTTGGATGATGAAGAAAGAACATACTAATAGTGAAAATGTCCAATCTTCTTGAGGTAGAGCAGAGTGAAGAAGGGAAGGCAATTGGACACCAAAACCTGCGAACAAAGATGGTGTCCAAGAGTCATTTTGGAGCATTATTCAGATAAAGATGAAGATGTTTTGGATATGAAGGGGTATAGTTCATATAGGTTGAATGCATAGGCAATGAAATTGTAAGTGGAAAGCCCATGACCCACCATTTTAGAGAGGTTTGTACCAATCCAATAGAGAAAGGAGGGTGAGCATTGGGAGGATGAAAAAGAGGATTTTAATACATCCTCAAAGATGGTGGATTTAGCCACAAATAGTAAGGATTTATGGGAGGAGCCCCTGAACTAATTGATCAATTGCAAGAGGAGATGAGCGTCATATTAGAGAACACTCCCTCATGTTGAATTGTTGAGGATTATGCTTTGAGTAGGATGGTTTCCAAGATATAGAAGGATGTAATGTCTCGTGCTCAAATTTGAGGAATTTGGGTTTTCCCCAAAACCCTAATGGAATGTTGCTGTAATTTATGACAGTAACATGCAAAAACCTGAATCTTATGACAACCACATAGAAATTAGAGCGAAAGAGGGTTTGTGACACGTCTTTGGTCCTCAAACGCTAGGCGACCTAGATGAAATTCATATTTTTGTATATCAACAAATGGAAACCCTTGATGAAATAATGTAGAATATGTGCTTCAACATTAAAGTACAAAATTCTAGAATTAATTATTGGCCACAAACAACTGAAACTTCAAAAATTTATATCTTCTGAAATACTTGGAGCTACACTGCAAGCGATAACTCAAAATAACCACAAAAATGGCAGCTATCACACAAAAGTAAGTTCAGATTTTTCCAACCACAGAAAACCGCCAAAATGTTGTCCCAAAATCTCCAAAGGGGTCGCCCAAGCTGGAAATGGCTATGACAACCCCAAAAAGTGTACTCAGATGAAAATTGTGCCCTAGTATGGATGGAAACACTTGATGTTCTGAAATTCAGAATATGAAGCTCACTTGTGACTCTTGGATGAAGCCACCGAAGCAACAAATGAGGGTTTTCGTCCTCAAGTGTTGTGACTAATAGGATCCAATGAGGGTTTTTGACCTCAAAGGTTGAAATTACAATTATAACACGAATGTACTTCCCTTAGTTTCTCCCTTAAAGCCCACGGGAAGTAGAAATGGGCCCAAGGTCTTCAAATTGAGCTAGCTTGGAAAAGGGGGCCTTACTGAAAGGAACTCATGGCAAGGGCATGTGAAGAATATTGATAGTTTTCCAAGTGGCATGTGGTGCTCAATGGAAGTACATGTCTACTAATCACTACCGTGATCTAGTGTTGGTTTTGGCTATAGATACCTTTTAGGGGATATTGAACATTCTCTTAGGTGGTTATAGTCTTCTCATTGCATTGGAAAGACATGTACGATAAAAAGGATGATGTGATGCAGGAAGTTGAAAGCACTTTTAGGTGGTGGAAGTGTTCAAGGAGCTAAATCATACACTATTACATAATATAGTCATGCGGAGAAGAATCATGAAAGGATGCTCAATAAAGAGAAGAATAAGATAGTTGGAAAACTTGAAGAACGGGCGTGTAATGTCCCCTTTTTCGAACTAATCCATTTGAAGGCTTCTTGTCCACTATTCTTCCCATGGGCAAGAATAAGTTGAACAGGGGAAGCTCGGGATTATATTTAAGTCTCTCTTTAACTAATAATTGTATTTTCCTTTTGTATTTCCCTTCCTAAGCAGGTCGGCTCGGTTGGAGATCTTTTAATTAAGCTTAAAAGAAGAAATAAGCTTCTAAGGAGGTCGGTCTTGGGGAATTCCTCCTTAAAGACTCTTGTGCCACCTTAAGGGTATATAAGGGGTCGCATAGGCTCATTTTGGGCATCACTTTGGCTTATATACTTTTATCTACTTGGTTCTAGAGCTGGTTGCTCTATTCCAATCCACTAAGGGGTAAAAATCCATTAGTGTGGCAAGCAAGGAGGACGAAACCCTTCCTTGTTGAAGGTTGGAGAACGAAAACTCTCCAATTTGGTGGTGTTGAAGACTTCTATGAAGACTATCTTGCTGGTTGGGCAGCTAGGGCTTTGAAAGGAAAGAATATCAAGGGTTTTGCATCATTTTAGCCCCCTCTCCTAGGGAGCGACTTGGATAGGAGTGTAATTGGGTGCCTTCTAGGGCACGATTTGACATTCTAAGTGGATATTCAGACTTCTACATATTAATAAGGCTAATATATTGCATATTTGTCATTTATTGGGGTGTGGAGCCCTCACTTTCAGATCATTTTGTGGACTGCACTTCTGCTGTCATTTATTTAATTGCAGCTGGGTATTATTTCATATTTTGCACATGTTTTGGGTTGCTTTGGCTGGTGTTTATTCCATTAATTAAATATAATTTTGAGAAGGATTTGTGCACCTATTTTCAACTTGTTTGGAGGGTGTTTGATACCCTAAAGTGTCATTTTCAGTTAGCTACTAGGGTTTCAATTATTGTTTAGATCTACTGTTATAAAAATCAGATTGTATTCAGTTTGGGATTTGTGTGTTTTCACTGTTTTGTGGTTCAGCCCTAGAAAGGGACATTAGAGGCAGATTATCTAGGACAACAAAGTGTCAGTAGGAAGCATATAGGAAACTAAGGTGAGGAGTACATTAGACAATGATAGATGCAATGTTGTAATTATTTTGAAAACATCAACCTTACTTACAACAACAACCTTATTGGTAGCTCCAACATCATCTAAAAGCACCGCAAGCCCCATTAGAAGGATGCAACATGTTTGATCTTGAGTTTAGTGCATGAGTGAGATTCTCGAGCTCGGTGGGGAGGAAGATATTAGCCCTCATTGCATATTTTTGATTGGTAAAATAAAGGTTATAAGGGTCCTCACCCATATATATATATATATATATATATATATATGGGTGAGGGACCTCTTTAACCTTATGTATACGCATATATACATACATACATACATACATATGGGTGAGGGACCCTTTAACCTTATGTATACATATATAGTTAGACAAACACACGCACACGCACAACTTACAAAACCAACCTAGACAGTAGCAACAAACAAGGCACTCCACCATAGTCAACTCAAGATAACAAAAGCCACAAAAACCCTTAGAGCTGTTCAAAGAAAGGAATCTCAAAACAAGACATCGAAGAACTAAACTTCTAAACAAAACCTGGGAATCAAGAGGATATGACGAGGGCCCTCCTTCGATGGGAAAATAAAGTTTCCATGGTCGGTTAGTGCCTTCTCCATTGGTTTCCAAGGCTTCCTTTGTAACCTCACCATAGTTGTAATGCTCCCTTTTTCAAGCTAGTTAGACTTGAAAACCTTGGGGCCCATTTCTACTTCCCGCGGGCTTTAAGGGAGAAAATAAGGGATGTCCATTCGTTTTATAATTGTAATTTGCTATTTTCACCTTTGTAATATTTTTGTAAAAAGGTACATTGCCAATCATAGCATTAAAATAATAGGTTGGTGGCTAAAAGTGCAAAGCGCCGACTTCAAAATAGAAAAGAATGTTTAAAAGGGGGAGGTCATCCCTCTTTAAGAGGGAAAAGTAAATGCTAAAATAAAATCCACATGGTGCTCCACAAGGAAAAGTTCAAGTCGCCCTCATAGTCTAGAGGCCCTATAGTCGAGTCTACCTCGACCTTCGCCCGATCCCTCGGGCCCAACTCCCCCCTCTAACCCATAGAGTGGGGGGGCCCTCTATTTATAAATGTATATGGGGTGGGAGGTCGCCCTGAGGCCCCCATAGTCTCATTCAGGCCCCATATACCATATAGAGATATGGGGAAGGGGGCCGCCCGACACTCTCCTCGGCCTAGAGAATCACTTAGCCCATCTCCCTATATAGAGATCTGTCCCATATAGAATGAGGACGATCGGGCGGCGGAGTAGTATATAGAGTTGGCATATCGGCATCCTCTGGTCCCCATATAGAACTATAGAGGGCTTCGGATCGCCATATAAAACTATAGGGGTACGTACCGCACATGATCCGATCCAATCTTAGAAGCCATAGAAGATAACTATAGGCATCCCCCTATCTATATATGGGGCCCTATCTAGAGTTCTCCATATCTATATGAGGGTGGCCCTATCTATAGAACTGCCCTATCTAGAGTTCTCCATATCTATATGTGAGGGTGGCCCTATCTATGAACCCCCTATCTAGAGTTCTCCATATCTCTATAGAGGGATGGGTCGGCCCTATCTTTATAGATCCATATCTATATGTGCAGAGGAGGCACTCCCCCTTACCCTAGAGTTCGATTCGAGCCCTATATCTTATAGATTTTTTTATCGGCCTCCTGTGAGCCATATAGATCAATAGGGACCTACATCTATATTCCGTCTGCCAAGCAAGGGATAATAGAATGAAGGGCGAGGCGGATCAATGAGCGAGCCGGGAAGCGGATCAGCGATTCCCGATTCCTAGTTCGGGGGTTGGGGTTGCCCTCTTCATAAGCACCCTGTAGGAGCCCCGAGAGAGCTATAGTTAGTAGTAGGTTGAGTTGGACCGACACGAGGGGCTTGATTAAGGTAAACTTGGCTATAGAAAGGCGGTACTTGGCTGACGCCTACTCTATATATAGGATAGGGCTCGAGCAATAGCCTTTAGCCCCCTATCTATGCCCCCCACCGCTAGGGGGTGGGGGCTTTGGATAGGGTGAGCTTACGTAGGACTATCTGTGGGGTGGGGGGATAGGGCTGCCATACCTATTCGAACTATTGCAAGGGTCGCTCCTCCTGGTAGAGAGTGATGCCGGGGCAAAGAAAAGGCTATAAAGGCAAATGTTGGGGTTCATTGTAAGTATCATCTAGTGAATCTTCATACTTCCCTCTTGGAAATTGGAGCATGGAGCTCTCATTTTCAGCCTTTGAGGATGAAAACCCTCGCAGTCACAACACTTGGAGACGAAAACCCTCATTTGTTGCATTGGTGGCTTCATTCGGGAGTCACAAGTGAGCTTCAAATTCAGAATTTCATAACAAGGGTTTTCATCAGTGCTAGGACACAAATTCCAGCTAGGGCATGCTTTTTGGGGGCAGCCACACTCATTTTCAACTTGGGCAACCCATTTGCAGATTTTGGGACAGCATTTCAAGGGGTTTTGGTAGTTGGAAAAATCTGATTCTAATTTTGTTTGATAGCTGCCATTTTGGAGGTCATTTTGAGCTATCGTTTGCATTTTATCTCCAAGTATTTCTGAAGATATGGATTTTTGAAGTTTCAGCTGTTTTTGAGCAATTAATTAATTCCAGCAGTCCATATTTTATTGTTGAAGCATTTATTTGCATGATTTCATCAAGGGTTTCATGTTGATGCATTAATGATGATTTGTGTGGGGAGATACTAATATCTGAATTTAATCTAGGTTGCTTAGGGTTTTGTGGACCTAAAACAGGTCGCTGCCCTAATTTTTGCATAAAATCAAATTGCTGTCATTAAAATCAGGTTTTCTACATGTGGCTGTCATCATTTCCAGCAATGTTCCATTAGGATTTTGTGGAAAATCCAAATTTCTCAAATTTGAGCCCAAAAGGGATATTACAAATGGTTTCCTTCCTCGCCTCTTGTTTTGCAAGGAAGAAGATACCAAAGGAGTTCGAGAAATTCTTCTTGGGCTAATAATAAGAAGCGAAATCTTTAGCAATGTTTTACCTTTATTTTGTGTTTGAGACAATCAAATCCCCTCAATACTCCAAAGAGGCAATGGTAATTCAGCAGGTTAGCCTCTCTTACCCTCAACTTCAAACCTAGACCTAGACCTTCCTCCCCTTGATTGATAGAAGAGGCATCTAAATCAACCTTGCTCATGAAAAATCTGCCTGAGAACTCGGCTGGCCCACAACTTCAGAACCTAGATAACCTTTGTTCATGTGCAGCTGGTCAGATTTTCCCCATGATTTCTTCATATGAAATCCGAGCCGGGCTTGCCATTTTCCTTCCAAATCTGAGATTTTTACCACCTGGATTTATCATACTGAAAGGGACACATGAAAACCCTATGTCCGAGTTTTCAGCTCCGGAAGCATCTTAGGGAAAACCTTCATAATCGATGTTTTGAATCCAAGAACTAGCAGAGGAAACAATGTGGACAACATGAATATGGGTTTTTGCTGGATCAATTTTTACACACAATTTTGCAAAATGTCTTTGTTCCTTTCCACCAAGTCTACCCCGATGAACTTCAACAATTCCAAATTATCCAGCTCTGCTGGCAGCCTATACAGCCGCACCCAAAGGGGATTTCAGTGATCTTTTCTAGCTTAGAAACAAAAAAGGGATTCCAAGGAAACACACACAAACCCCTATTGCCACAAAACCAGGGATCCCTATGTAGAACAATTTTTAATCCTCCTTCAAAAACAAAATCTGAAAAAAACCATTGGAAAGGAAATGAATACTTGGCAGAGAGTAGTCAGATCAAGTATTTGACATCCACTGTTGTAGCTCTTCCAATCTCAACTTCCTTCGTACAAATCTGCAAATCAACATCCTAGAAACAAAATCTTTTGAAATTGAACTGGGGGTAGAATCTGAGATCTTAATATCAGGGAGGTCCGTGTCAATTTTAGAGGGATATCACCAATCTCAATGCCTTAGAGGCCGCAGACATCCACATCTTCTGATTGATTCGTTCCAAAGCCATCCAGATTATGAAGGAATTGTTTATATGGAGGCAGAGGGTGGTTCAATGACTGATTAGAACCCTAGCATCAAAATTGATTTCAAAGCTTTTCAACTAGGCGAAGCACTAGTGGAAATCCGAATTCGGCAGAAATTGTTGCATTCGCGGTATTTTCTGAACTCCCTAAAACCAACCTGGCTCTTCATATTTTCCAGTAGCCCAGATGAAAAAACTGTCTCTATTTCCTTGCCTGCCAAACATCCTGAACAAAAAGGCCTTACCCCATGTAGGAGGGTTAGATCCACAGCCATGGGCACGAGCCTCTTCTTCTCTCTCCTTTCCCACGCTGCTGCTCCTCTTCTATTCGTTTCTGCCATTTGAACCATTGCCTTTTGCTTCTTCTCCCTTGCTTCTTCACTAACACCCTTCGCTCTGCTTCCTCCTTTTGCAATCTCCAATTCGTAGAGTAACCTTGGTATAGGTATTAATCATTTTAGCTCCCCATTGTATTATGTTTTCATTCTTGATGAATTACTTATACATAGGATGATTTATAGGAAAGAGAGTCCAATAGTGTTTGTGCATAAAGTGATATCCTGGTATCATGTCTAAATCCATTAATGTTTTAGACTTGAATGCAATTTGCATGTGTTATTATGGTCAGTTGAATAGTTTCTCTCTATCATTGAACGGTGAACCTGCTGTACAGATATCCAAGTTTATAAGGAACCCATCACTCATTGAATTTTTGATTATTTTAAGGATCACTATAGGGACTCGTCACAGTGTGGGCATTGAACCCTATTTTGGTTTTGATTACCATCTTATTCCATGTATTTGTAGTTCTTGTATTAGTAAAATATCAATGTTAGGAATATTCACCTTTTCTTGAACATTCGTACTCGCTAATATTTTATCATTTATCTTTTCTTTTATGTGATTTCTGTTTTTTTTTCCAACTCATGCTTTATTTCAATAATGCAAATATTTCACCAGTATACCAATTGTAATATGCTTTTAATATTCCCCACTAGTTTCTAAGACATTTTAACTATCATATCAATTAACACCATGTACAAAACATGCACGCTAGAAAGATTTTGTCACATTATGCAATCTTGAACCCTTTTAGCTCTATATGTTTAATAAACCCTATATCTTGCTTGCTCGCCTTTCATGCGGATATCTCATCCAGGTTTCAGACACGAGAAAGATTCTCTGCCTTGTAAATATGCAAGCATGTGATTTTGAAGTTCTAAACTATCTGCTATGATTATTTCCTTGTATCCATTTTTATAAATTAATGCTTAGTTTCATCCGTTCTCATGCAATTAATCTCTAATACCTTTTCTAAAGAGATGATTTAATCTGCCTCAGTTTGTTGGCATGTCCAGTGAATTGGGAATGTCCAATGTTGTTATCTATGCTGTAGACATTACCAGTTTTGAGATGGAGAGCACTTTCGATCGCATAATATCTATTGAAATGTTTGAGGTACATGGTTTGATTTTCTTAAGGAAATCTGTCTTGCTTTCTTTTAATGCAAATTCATTTCTAGTCATTCAAATATCCTATGGTGCATTGCAGCATATGAAAAATTATGGGAAACTTCTAAAGAAGATATCGTTGTGGATGAATCAAGAAAGTCTTCTTTTCATTCATCATTTTTGTCACAAAGTATTTGCGTACCACTTTGAGGTATGACTCTTTACACATACAAAATAAAACTTTAAACAGAGCATTTTTGAACATTTATGTATATAGGCCTGTAAACTAGAAAAGAATTATGATGATTAGCATGCCTTTTCTTTCCTCCACAACTGATTTCTTCTTCATTAACACAGAGTCCCTTTTCTTGCTCTCCTTATTACTATTTTATGTTCTGCACGTATCTTTTGATATTTTACTGTGCTCTATCTTGCTAGTTGTTGTTAATGTATTATCATTGTTATTTTATGCCATATTGACCTCCTCTGGTGGGTACTTATAACCTAATCCCATACTTTTTAGATGACGTATTTCTAGACAAGTGGTGATAATGATAGTAAATCCTAACAGGGACCAACATGTAAATCCCCTAGTCTCTCACATTTCAGGAGGCACGTCACCAAAAAGATAACATTCAAACATTTTCCCCAAAAGGACTTCAGCATTAACAATTAATAAAGATTAAAGGCCATTTTTAGAGGCCATCATCGCATGCATGTTTTCCCATGATTACAACTAATTGTAATTTTGAGGACAACATTAAGTTCATTGAAATAACTTACATGATTGTGCTTTTAATGTATGGAATTTCCATATCCGTGTTTTCTGCAAAACAAAGGATTCATATATACCTGATGATGTGTGAACAGATTCTGCATCACTAATTTCAAATTTGTAGCTTCTTGTTGACAAGTGCAGCCCTTACGAGTTCTGAGAAGGCCTTTGGATGCTCCAGAATAATTTGCAAATGCAAGCCTACATGGATCGTCATTTTGTGTCAGATATTGAATCTTTGGCTCAAACAGCTCTATAGGAGAGGATTTTTATGGAATTGGTGGCGAAACTAGTAGAGATTTCTTGCTATCCATAAAGTCTAATATTTGACATAGTATTCGTAGGACAAGTTGGCCTTATAATTAACATTAATAGATTAACCATAATGGATGTCTGTAATTTCATTCAGTGAATCTTCTTTGAATTTCATACTGTCTTTCAGAAAGACCCTTAAGTTGTTGGCCTCATAATTACCATTAATAGTTTAACCATAATGGATGTCTGTAGTTTCATTCGGTGAATCTACTTTGAATTTCATACTGTCTTTCACAAAGACCCTTAAATTGTTGGCCTCATAATTACCAATAATAGATTAACCATAATGGATGTCTGTAATTTCATTCAGTGCATCTACTTGAATTTCATACTGTCTTTCAGAAAGACCCTTAAATTGCAATGAGCAGTCATAGAGTTTCTCATTGGGTTTCTATATTTTCTTCTTTTAAATACAATGGTATGTGTCGTGTCTTATGTTCTCAAGGTTCTTGGCTGTAACAGCTGAATTTGATTCTATTTTATTGATGGTATTGATTTGCTCTTACCTCTTAAGTGTTAGAAATATTAGTATTTACATGGGATTTACTGTATGGTAAATATATCATTACTATGGTAGTTAGTAAATATGGTAATGTAATGGTTAATAGGTGGTTAGTAAGTTATACCCGTATACTCATTTAAACGGGTTATTATTTGTTATTACCCGTGACTATCCCGGGTTATTAGATCCTATTTTCTAGGAGGTTGTTTGGCTACCTCTATGGCTATATAATAGCCTCTGTAATGTTCTCCAAAAGTATCACGAATATATTATTATATTGTGTTGATTCGACTCTCCTGCTGCATAGACTCTGACCAAATTTAATATTTGGTATCAGAGCAATTTATCTGAGGTCTGTGATGGCAATCTAAAATAATTATAGAGGGGCAGTGCATCTTTGTTATTGCTCCTGTAGATGTTGAACGTTGGACGTACACCTGCGTAAATTGCATCGCAAAACTCATTGGTAGTTAACATTTCTCGGACAATTCACATTTTTAGTCTAGACTGACGAATTAGACTTGATGCCGCCAAAAGTCTTCAACTAGAATCTGGAGTGTGTCACTTTCTATCTGCTCATTTGCTAGTTGTATTCCATTATTTCCCAGCATCAGTTTTGATCTAAGCTCCTTAGCGTCTAAACACTACACTAAAACATATTTTCCATTCAATTTGGAATCGTCCCTAGTTTGTGCTCACATGGCTGCATTCAAATACCTTGCATTTCTCATCGACTGAGAATTAGGCCTGCTCATACTAGATAGAACTCTTTGTTTTGGCTGCATCACTTGCTACGCAAATTTTTAATTGGGAGGTGTATTAGACTACAAAATTGATTAAATTCAATTTGTTCATTCTTGCATTCTCTAGATGGTGAAGAGGTGTCTAACATACCACTGTTGAGGTGGTTGTTGAAGTCCCGCTTGGAATCAGACCTGTCGTTTCTCCTTCTTGGTGATCTGTGTTGCACTCTTCAAACGACCCCAACATTGTACGTTGATCTCTGTTAAAACAGCAGTAAGTGAAAGATTCATGGCACCAACTAATTGTTATCGGCAGCAAAAGAAAAGACGGAGAGAAGTTGAAGCTAGACTTGTTCTCACAATTTCAAGAAGGGCAAGCATAGGTATACACCAAAAGAAATGTGTTTCAATGTCTAAGCTCGAGCTGGATCTTTACTTGACAACCTCCTTGCATTAATCCTTCATTTCCATGTGGACATCTTCACCATTGTGAGTCAATTTTGTCTTTACTGTATAAGAGTCGATTAAGTTTCATAGTTTTGTTTCTAGTTTATTTAGCCTTGGTCAAAATATTATAAGTTTAATTTCATTACAAGTTAAACGTGATAATTGTTTTCCTTTTATGGTTGAGTCATATAGTATGTTCTATAGGCGAGTCTTTTAAGTTGTTAGTATATTGAGTCATAGTCAAAGTCAAAAGTTGTCAAAATAAAGTATCATTTAGGCCTAGGCTCTCATAAAAATTAAGAGTCAATGTAAGCTTAAAAGTATATTAAAATGTCTTTCTCATTTTGAGAGTCAAAATCAAAAAAATTGTGTGTTTAGGTGAATAATAGGTTATTAAGTTTAATTTTTGTGTCATTGTAAAATTTCAATAATTAAGTCATTGGCAAAAGTAAAAAATATTGTAAAAATAAAAAAATTGCCTTACGGACGCATTTTCGGTGTTACCCGACGTCTTGGCAATCATTGATCCTCAAAATCTAAATTCGCCGAGTTAGCAACACATACGCTAGAGGAAAACCATCAACCTCTCATCGATGCGCCAAACGATAGGGCCACACGCGAATGATTTGGTGGCACGTGTGATTATTTTAGTGTGCAATGTGTTTGTTTTTAGTTTTTAGTAGTGTGGTGTGGATTTCAGTTTTTCAAATTTTTAGTGTGGTGTGAGAAATAAGAACAGAGGTTAATTCCTGTTCACATTTATATGTGGCTATTTTTACATAATTCCCTGATGTAATAACATAATGAAGAACAGATAGCACAATGAAATGTAGCATCATGATACTTGAAGAGATTGACCAATCAGATGTGTTCTTATGTTCATACTTAGGTTTGTGGTAAACCTTTGTAAAACCATTGAAGGTTGTGCAGATGGTTCCTGCTTGAGTTCCCACACTGAGTAGGTCAGATGTGTTCCCTACAGTGATTGGTTGATAAGCAGATGGTTCCTGTACGTGTTCCCACACTAGCTCGGTTAGGTGTGTTCCTTACAGTGATTGGTTGATAAACAAATGGTTCATGTACGTGTTCCCACACTAGTTCGGTCAGATGTGTTCTGGAAGTGTATGGTCGATAAGAAGTTGATGTGTTCCTTCTTCTACCTTTAGTTCGAGCGTGTGCAAAGATCATGAGCAAGCACGGGCGACAAGCTGAAGAGGAAGTGTGAATGTTTTTCTACTATGTAAACACTAAGGGGGAACGTTAGGAATATTAGTATTTACATGGGATTTACCATATGTAAATATATCATTACTTGTGGTAGTTAGTAAATATGATAATGTAATGGTTAATAGGTGGTTAGTAAGTTATACCTGTATACTCATTTAAATGGGTTATTATTTGTTATTTGTTATTACCCGTGACTATCCCGGGTTATTAGATCCTATTTTCTAGGAGGTTGTTTGGCTACCTCTATGGCTATATAATAGACTCTGTAATGTTCTCTAAAAAGTATCCCGAATATATTATTATATTGTGTTGATTCGGCTCTCTTGTTGCATAGACTCTGACCATATTTAATACTAAGAAATCTTATTGAATTTTCTCATTGCATGAGGTTTCGTACAATTTGAAGGTCCATTTCCGTAATTGCCCTATCCATTAACCAAGGTCGTGATGGTAAAGAAATCCTTTAGTAGTTAAGTATTGCATGTGGGGTGTCTCAAACGCCATGAAATTGTGGCAATCTGCGTAGGGGAGTGTGATGAAGCACTAGGACGTGGTTGGCATCAACTCTTTCTCATTTAGAACTTGATTATAAATTATAATCCTCATGAATTAATGCTATAGATTTCCTAGTTGGTCTTCTAATTGGTGAGGTTATATATGCATTGTAATGTCCCCTTTTGCAAGACATTATTAATATTTATTTTTCATTTGCATTGTAACCCCTTGGCATGCATAAAGACTACAAGTGGGAGTATTTTTAGTTAGTTTAATATGCACATAGGTTAGTTACTTTTATTTATTTAATTAAAAATAAATAAAGTGCACATAATCTTAGTATTAAATATTTTAATGAGACTTTATGTTTTCCCTCCTAAAGGGAAAGGTCAGTCTTTATTGGATATTACACACCTTAGTTCTATAAAAGGGAGGTCGCATTTTCCTTAGAGGGTATGTTGATTGATCATTTGATGTTCACTCCATGTTTGGAGTTGGGATGCATGCCCATTAATGTTCTCTCTCTCTTGCGTGGGAGTTATTGTGTTGGTTTGATATTCAATTGAAGTATGTTCATGAGATTTGCAAATCTACTTGTTCGTGATTCTCTTTCTAGATTCAAGCACCTTTTATTGAGAGTAAAATCTGCATGTTATTGAATATTATGAAGGGTTTTATGGTGTTTTAGATCTGGTCGTTATTGCTGGTTTTATTCTAACTATGACGACTTGATTAGGGTATCTTTTAGCATGCTTGAAGGATTAGTAAGTGCTGGAAATTAGTTATGCAATTTATTCTAACCCTAGCGACTGGGTTTGGGATTTCGGGGGCTGTTTTGAAGGGGTTTCAGTTATCATAAAATTCAGATTTTAATATCTTTGGAAAGCTCTTGAATTATAGATTAATCTGCACTTTATTTCATGGCAAAAGATGAAGTATTGAGCAAGTTATGAATTTTCCAAGTTTCGAGCTTGTTTGTGCTGGGTTTTATCTACACAGTTTTAGATTTCGTGGGTTGATTTGCATGCCTTCTACTTATCCAAAACTTGTGATCTATAACTTGTTGGAAAGCTAAAAATATTAAGAATATTTGGCATGAGTTTGATAGAAAAATAATGGATGGTGAAGGAGTTATTAATTTTTGAAGTTTGCAGTAGTTTAGTGCATTTATAAATTAATTACTGTTGTAATTAATTTCAGACTTGAAGTGATTAATTTCCTAACTGGTTCTCCCATCTAATCCACCACCTTGGCTCACTCTAACCCTTTTAGGGTTGTATTGAAGCTAACATTGGATTATTTGAGGTCGAACTAGGAGGGTTTAGTCCTTCTAGAGTCGATTCAATAAAGTAATTTTGCATATTTGGATAATATCCCAATTTTGGGATATTACGGTGGTATCGAGCTTTTCTCCCGTACTCTTGTGGAGGTTTGTGTGGCAAAAACAAGGAGAAATAAGGAGAAATTAATTTCATAAATCTTGGAGTTGAATTGGTGCCCTAAATGTGTTGGGCGACCTAATTTTTGGGCAAAAATTAGGGTTTGGTGTTGGCTAGTCAAAATCTGGTTTTGGGATATTGTTTCTCATATTTTTATGACCCAAGATCCAAAATTTCAGCTCTTTTGGACTTAGCTAAAGATACGGATTTTAAAGTTGCTATATTTTTTTGAAGTATTTCGGGTTTTAAAAATCAGATTTCAATTATTTTCAAAAAATTCTTTTTGGAAAAGTTGCTCCATAATATTATCTACCATTCCCCAAAGTTTCATGCAATTCCGGGATGTTTTGAGCAAGTTATGCCATTTTTTCTAAATTCAATAGGGATAGTGACAAACTTACTATCTATAGTAAGTATCCCATTTTCAGATTTAGAAAAAAATTCTTTTGGCATATTCAGATTGGAAAAAATATTTTAGAATTATTGCAAGTTTGAGATAAATCGAGAGCAGTTTTCTTCTTTTCCGCAGGTATTGTTTTGCACGAGATCATGGAGATTGCCAATGACTAAGGTTTGAGAACCAAATTCTATAAGCTTGGGAAACGGCTCTAAAAGATTTCATTTGAGAAGAGTGTATTGTTCCACACTCTTGAAGAGATAGTGAGTTGTTTATGTTTGATAGAGCAATCTAATTATAGCTCTATATTTTCAATTGTAGCTTCTTTGGTAACACACTTGGCTAGAAATAATTTGTTGAGACATGAGGTGGATGTGAGACTTTTGGTCATTGCATGCATTAGTGAGGTCACACGGATAGAGCCCCAAGTTTGTCATATGATAATACTACTATGGAGGAGGTATATGATCTCATGGTTGGAAGCTTTCAAAAGCTTTGGGACATCACAAACCCTCACTTTGATAAGAGGGTTAAGATCTTGAAGAACATGGCTCAGGTAAGGTCTTGCATTCCAATGTTAGATCTTGATTGTAATGACCTCATTTTGCACATGTTTGAGGTTTTCTTTGATGTTATACATGAGGAACATTCACATGAAGTAATGGATTCTATGCAAACAATAATGTCTCTAATGTTGAATGAGTATAAAGAACCTCCACAACCTTTGTTGTCCATACTTGTGGAAGGATTGGAACAAAAGGAGTCATGTCTTGCTCACTCCTTAGCAAGAAGAGTTGTGAATCAATGTGCAAGAAAAGTAAAGACATGCATCCAAGGTATGAGCACTTTTGTTTTTGATGATGAATTTTTGGCATCTAATGATTGCATGGGTTTGAATGGGTGCAAGGAGAAATCAGATTTGGTTGATGGGCATGAAGAGGATATTAGTGTCAAGTATATGCACGATCAAGAAGAAATGATGGCAAAGGAACATGTGATGGAAAAATCAGATTTGAGGGAAGTTGTTCAACCCCACCACGAGCCATTTGAAGGGCAAGGAGAAGACATGGTCAATAATATCACCATAGAAGGGTATACTCATTCATATAATACATCATTTGTGTCTACTTCTATGTGGCAAAAAGAAGAAATCTTGAAGCATTCATTGCATGGTAATAATCTTTTGATGTTTGACAAATTATTAGTGCCTAGTAATTGCATCAAGTTGAACATGAGTGTAAAAGGAGCAGGTTTTCAAGAGGACTATGAAGATGGGCTTGTGAAGAGGTATGCTTATGAAGGAAGGACATCATGGAATGTTTATGGTAATTTGCAGTTCGCTGTAATTTTCCGAACAACAGGCCCTTATGGGCAATTGAATGAGGTTTTTCACCCAAGCATGAGTCTCATGGATGTCCCAAGTCATTACCCACCAAGTATGAAAGCTTGTGGGGAGGACAAAGGGGTTTTAGACAAGGAAAGTAATGAGGAACTAAGTGTTGTTCCAAACTCAGAAATTCTAAGTTTTGTAGATGTTGGGGGCAGCCCAAGGTATGATCTTTCTTGTTTTATTTCTCCTCATATGTTGAGTTTTGATGGATATGATTTTGAGCATGATAGGGAGATGGATATGAGGTGCAACATGGAGTATATTGGTTGCATTTTTATTGGTACTCTTGCTCTTAACATTTGGGTGCATATGGAGCATGATGGAAAAGGAGAAAAAATGATCATCACTCTTCCCAATGATGGAAACCATAACAATAAGCTTGTTGGTCCATATGAGGAATTCATCATTAGAAGGCACAAAGGTATGATGATTTCATGTGTTTTGCCTCCTATCATAAGGGAAAATCATTGGCACAAAGTAAGGTACAAGGTTCCTTGGTTTCTCTATGATAATATTCATAAATGCATGCATTATATTTCAGCTCTCTCCTTTCCTTTTGAGTATAGAAGAAGAGAAAATTTGTGGTGTTATCTTGCACATATTGCTTCATGTGGTAAGAGGATAAAAGGATTTGGGTTTTGCAAGTTTGGTTTGGATATAGGAATATCATTTCATTTCCTTTGTCAAATGATGCTAACTCCTATCTCTTGGGAAGACGTGAAAGAAGGATGGATCACATGGACTACACTTTGCATGGTAAGAAGTTCATTTTCAGATTTTGAGCTACAATTATGTCTTCCATTTGGGTGTTTGATTGAGATACTTCCAAGGGTAAAGTCAACCAAGGATAAGTATTGGGAATGTATGAGTGATGTTGCTTGCATGACCACCATCTTTTGGGCTTCAATGAAAAGTATGAGAAGTTTGAAGGAACATGGTATGAACTTTTCTCAAGGCATTTCATTTTCAGTGTGCATGTGAATAATTTTCAGTTTGTTATGATTGAGGATGAAATTTCAGCTATATGGGAGCCATTTTTATTGACTAGGTTGATGATCATTCATGTTGGGAAAATAATTCTGAATTATGCTAGCTGTTGTCCTCTCATTTTTATGGATAATACTATTAGGACCAGCTCCACTATCAGTCCCAAAATTCAGATTTTTTACATACATTTGGTGACATGGTTGTTGGTATTTGATTTTGGCTCATGGGTGACTATTTGGGGGTGGAAACCAGCCATCCTAATTCTGATTTTTGAGGAAATAATGCATGATTACAATAGTGTTGGGAGCCACATAACAGATTTTGGGGACAACCCATACATGAGGGAGATTTGGGAGCTCTCCATGCCTTGGAGACATGAAGAAGAAACAGGAAAAGTGTTTCTCAACACTTGTTTTTCTAATGAGTTTGCTTCATGTGTAGGATTGAAGACATATGATGGAAGATTGTTGTCCTATTCATTTCATGAGGGCATTTTTGAGTGGGCAGCCTTGGAGCTTAGCAAAGCTCATCCTATTGATGCTTCTCTATGCCATGTTGAGGACACCATCTCTTGGAGCACATGTTATGGAGTTGATGACCCATCTTTTTGGGTTGACATGAGGGAAAGAAATTTGTTCTTTCCAACTCTTCGCCACTTGACAGGCACCGGATCGAGGCTTTGGATGCACCACCCCACATCTTCTCTTTGGGGCATGATGCATGGATCTATGAGCTTGTTATTGCTTGAGGGCAAACAATTTCCGAGAGGGGAGGACTATAATGTCCCCTTTTTCGAGACATTATTAATATTTATTTTTCATTTGCATTGTAACCCCTTGGCATGCCTAGCGCTACAAGTGGGAGTCTCTTTAGTTAGTTTAATGTGCACATAGGTTAGTTACTTTTATTTATTTAATTAAAAAATAAATAAAGTGCACATAATCTTAGTATTAAATATTTTAATGAGAGTTTATGTTTTCCCTCCAAAGGGAAAGGTCAGTCTTTATTGGATATTGCACCCCTTAGTTCTATAAAAGGGAGGTCGCATTTTCCTTAGAGGTATGTTGATTGATTATTTGATGTTCACTCCATGTTTGGAGTTGGGATGCATGCCCATTAATGTTGTCTCTCTCTCTCTTGTGGGAGTTATTGTGTTGGTTTGATATTCAATTGAAGTATTTTAATGAGATTTGCAAATCTATTTGTTGGTGATTCTCTTTCTAGCTTTGGCACCTTTTATTGAGAATAAAATCTGCATGTTATTGAATATTATGAAAGGTTTTATGGTGTTTTAGATCTGGTGGTTATTGCTGGTTTTATTCTAACTATGACGACTTGATTAGGATATCTTTTAGCATGCTTGAAGGATTATTAAGTGTTGGAAATTAGTTGTGCAATTTATTCTAACCGTAGTAAAATGGATTTGGGATTTCGGGGGCTGTTTTGAAGGGGTTTCAATTATCATAAAATTCAAATTTTAATATCTTTGGAAAACTCTTGAATTATAGATTAATCTGCACTTTATTTCATTGCAAAAGATAGAGTATTGAGCAAGTTATGAATTTTCCAAGTTTCAGTTGTTTGTGCCAGGGTTTTATCTACACAGTTTTAGATTTCGTGGGTTGATTTGCATGTCTTCTACTTATCCAAAACTTGTGATCTATAGCTTGTTGGAAAGCTAAAAATATTAAGAATATTTGGCATGAGTTTGATAGAAAAATAATGGATAGTGAAGGAGTTATTAATTTTTGAAGTTTGCAGCAGTTTAGTGCATTTATAAATTAATTATTGTTGTAATTAATTTCAGATTTGAAGTGATTAATTTCTTAACTGGTTCTTCCATCTAATCCACCACCTTGGCTCACTCTAACCCTTTTAGGGTTGTATTGAAGCTAACATTGAATTATTTGAGGTCGAACTAGGAGGGTTTAGTCCTTCTAGAGTCGATTCAATAAAGTAATTTTGCATATTTGGATAATATCCCAAAAGGGGATATTACAGTGGTATCAGAGCTTCTCTCCTCTACTCTTGCGGAGGTTTGTATGGCAAAAACAAGGAGAAATAAGGAGAAATTAATTTCATAAATCTTGGAGTTGAATTGGTGCCCTAAGTGTGTTGGGCGACATAATTTTTGGGCAAAAATTAGGGTTTGGTGTTGGCTAGTCAAAATCTGGTTTTGGGATATTGTTTCTCATATTTTTATGACCCAAGATCCAAAATTTCAGCTCTTTTGGACTAGCTAAAGATACGGATTATTAAAGTTGCTATATTTTTTTGAAGTATTTCGAGTTTTAAAATCAGATTTCAATTATTTTCAAAAAATTCCTTTTGGAAAAGTTGCTCCATAATATTATCTACCATTCCCCAAAGTTTCATGCAATTCGGGATGTTTTGAGCAAGTTATGCCATTTTTTCTAAATTCAGCTAGGGATAGTGACAAACTTACTATCTATAGTAAGTATCCCATTTTCAGATTTAGAAAAAAATTCTTTTGACATATTCAGATTGGAAAAAATATTTCAGAATTATTGCAAGTTGTTTGAGATAAATCGAGCGCTTTTGTTGTTTTCCAGCAGGTATTGTTTTGCGAGATCATAGAGATTGTCAATGACGAAGGTTTGAGAACCAAACTCTATAAGCTTGGTAAACGGCTCTAAAAGATTTCATTTGAGAAGAGTGTATTGTTCCACACTCAAGAAGAGATAGTGAGTTGTTTATGTTTGATAGAGCAATCTAATTATAGCTCTATATTTTAAGTTGAGCTTCTTTGGTAACACACTTGGCTAGAAATAATTTGTTGAGACATGAGGTGGATGTGAGACTTTTGGTCATTGCATGCATTAGTGAGGTCACACGGATAGTAGCCCCAAGTTTGTCATATGATGATACTACTATGGAGGAGGTATATGATCTCATGGTTGGAAGCTTTCAAAAGCTTTGGAACATCACAAACCCTCACTTTGATAAGAGGGTTAAGATCTTGAAGAACATGGCTCAGGTAAGGTCTTGCATTCCAATGTTAGATCTTGATTGTAATGACCTCATTTTGCAAATGTTTGAAGTTTTCTTTGATGTTATACATGAGGAACATTCACATGAAGTAATGGATTCTATGCAAACAATAATGTCTCTAATGTTGAATGAGTATAAAGAACCTCCACAACCTTTGTTGTCCATACTTGTGGAAGGATTGGAACAAAAGAGTCATGTCTTGCTCACTCCTTAGCAAGAAGAAGAGTTGTGAATCAATGTGCAAGCAAAGTAAAGACATGCATCCAAGGTATGAACACTTTTGTTTTTGATGATGAATTTTTAGCATCTAATGATTGCATGGGTTTGAATGGGTGCGGGGAGAAATCAAATTTGGTTGATGGTCATGAAGAGGATATTAGTGTCAAGTATATGCATGATCAAGAAGAAATGATGGCAAATGAACATGTGATGGAAAAATCAGATTTGAGGTAAGTTGTTCAATCCCACCACGAGCCATTTAAAGGGCAAGGAGAAGACATGGTCAATAATATCACAAAGAGAAGGGTATACTCATTCATATAATACATCATTTGTGTCTACTTTCTATGTGGCAAAAAGAAGAAATCTTGAAGCATTCATTAGATGGTAATAATCTTTTGATGTTTGACAAATTATTAGTGCTTACTAATTGCATCAAGTTGAACATGAGTGCAAAAGGAACATATTTTCAAGAGGACTATGAAGATGGGCTTGTGAAGAGGTATGCTTATGAAGGAAGGACATCATGGAATGTTTATGATAATTTGCAGTTCGCTGTAATTTTCCGAACAGCAGGCCATTATGGGCAATTGAATGAGGTTTTTCACCCAAGCATGAGTCTCATGGATGTCCCAAGTCATTACCCACCAAGTATGAAAGCTTGTGGGGAGGACAAAGGGGTTTTAGACAAGGAAAGTAATGAGAAACTAAGTGTTGTTCCAAACTCAAAAATTCTAAGTTTTGTAGATGTTGGGGGCAGCCCAAGGTATGATCTTTTCTTGTTTTATTTTTCCTCATATGTTGAGTTTTGATGGATATGATTTTGAGCATGATAGGGAGATGGATATGAGGTGCAACATGGAGTATATTGGTTGCATTTTTATTAGTACTCTTGCTCTTAACATTTGGGTGCATATGGAGCATATAGAAAAGGAGAAAAATGATCATCACTTTTCCCAATGACGGAAACCATAACAATAAGCTTGCTGGTCCAAATGAGGAATTCATCATTAGAAGGCACAAAGGTATGATGATTTCATGTGTTTTGCCTCCTATCATAAGAGAAAATCATTGGCACAAAGTAAGGTACAAGGCTCTTTGGTTTCTCTATGATAATATTCATAAATGCATGCATTATATTTCGGCTCTCTCCTTTCCTTTTGAGTGTAGAAGAAGATAATATTTGTGTTGTTATCTTGCACATATTGCTTCATGTGGTAAGAGGATAAAAGGATTTGGGTTTTGCAAGTTTGGTTTGGATATAGGAATATCATTTCATTTCCTTTGTCAAATGATGCTAACTCCTATCTCTTGGAAAGACGTGAAAGAATGATGGATCACATGGACTACACTTTGCATGATAAGAAGTTCATTTTTAGATTTTGAGCTACGATGTCTTCCATTTGGGTGTTTGATTGAGATGTTTCCAAGGGTAAAGTCAACCAAGGATAAGTATTGAGAATGTATGAGTGATGTTGCTTGCATGACCACCATCTTTTGGGCTTCAATGAAAAGTATGAGAAGTTTGAAGGAACATGATATGAATTATGTTAGCTGCTTATCCTCTCATTTTTATGGATAATACTATTAGGACCAGCTCCACTATCACCCCCAAAATTCAGATTTTTACATACATTTGGTGACATGGTTGTTGGTATTTGATTTTGGCTCTTGGGTGACTATTTGGGGGTGGAAACCAGCCATCCTAATTTTGATTTTTGAGAAAATAATACATGATTACAAGGTAGTGTTGGGAGCCACAACAGATTCTCGGAGACAACCCATACATAAGGGAGATTTGGGAGCTCTCCATGCCTTGGAGACATGAAGATGAAACAGGAAAAGTGTTTCTCAACACTTGTTTTTCTAATGAGTTTGCTTCATGTGTATGAGTGAAGACATATGATGGAAGATTGTTGTCCTATTCATTTCATGAGGGCATTTTTGAGTGGGCAGCCTTGTAGCTTAGCAAAGCTCATCCTATTGATGCTTCTCTATGCCATGTTGATTTACACCATCTCTTGGAGCACATGTTATGGAGTTGATGACCCATCTTTTTGGGTTGACATGAGGGAAAAAAATTTGTTCTTTCCAACTCTTCGCCACTGACAGAGCCTTTGGATCGAGGCTTTGGAGACACCATCCCACATCTTCTCTTTGGGGCATGATGCATGGATCTATGAGATTGTTATTGCTTGAGGGCAAACAATTTCCGAGAGGGGAGGACTGTAATGTCCCCTTTTTCGAGACATTATTAATATTTATTTTTCATTTGCATTGTAATCCCTTGGCATGCGTAGCGCTAAAAGTGGGAGTCTTTTTAGTTAGTTTAATGTGCACATAGGTTAGTTATTTTTATTTATTTAATTAAAAAATAAATAAAGTGCACATAATCTTAGTATTAAATATTTTAATGAGAGTTTATTTTTTCCCTCCTAAAGGGAAAGGTTAGTCTTTATTGGATATTGTACCCCTTAGTTCTATAAAAGGAGGTCACATTTTCCTTAGAGGGTATGTTGATTGATTATTTGATGTTCACTCCATGTTTGGAGTTGGGATGCATGCCCATTAATGTTGTCTCTCTCTTGTGTGGGAGTTACTTGTGTTGGTTTGATATTCAATTGAAGTATTTTAATGAGATTTGCAAATCTACTTGTTGGTGATTCTCTTTCTAGCTTTGGCACCTTTTATTGAGAGTAAAATCTGCATGTTATTGAATATTATGAAGGGTTTTATGGTGTTTTAGATCTGCTGGTTATTGCTGGTTTTATTCTAACTATGACGACTTGATTAGGGTATCTTTTAGCATGCTTGAAGGATTATTAAGTGCTGGAAATTAGTTGTGCAATTTATTCTAACCCTAGCGACTGGGTTTGGGATTTCGGGGGCTGTTTTGAAGGGGTTTCAGTTATCATAAAATTCAGATTTTAATATCTTTGGAAAGCTCTTGAATTATAGATTAATCTGCACTTTATTTCATGGCAAAAGATGAAGTATTGAGCAAGTTATGAATTTTCCAAGTTTCAGTTGTTTGTGCTAGGGTTTTATCTACACAGTTTCAGATTTCGTGGGTTGATTTGCATGCCTTCTACTTATCCAAAACTTGTGATCTATAGCTTGTTGGAAAGCTAAAAATATTAAGAATATTTGGCATGAGTTTGATAGAAAAATAATGGATGGTGAAGGAGTTATTAATTTTTGAAGTTTGCAGCAGTTTAGTGCATTTATAAATTAATTACTGTTGTAATTAATTTCAGATTTGAAGTGATTAATTTCCTAACTGGTTCTCCCATCTAATCCACCACCTTGGCTCACTCTAACCCTTTTAGGGTTGTATTGAAGCTAACATTGGATTATTTGAGGTCGAACTAGGAGGGTTTAGTCCTTCTAGAGTCGATTCAGTAAAGTAATTTTGCATATTTGGATAATATCCCAAAAGGGGATATTACATGCATGCTTTGGGAAGTAGGTTTATTTTTAGTTTCGAGGACAAATGATGATTCAATGATGCATGGAAATCGACGGTGTTGATCTGGTTTCTAAGTTGCCCAATGAAATGGAAGATGTAATCGAGTTCTAGAAAGCATTTGGAGTTGAAGATATTAAGGTACCCATATTTTATTGTTGTCTTTTGTTTAGCGTTGCCATCATATAGCTTCATGGGACAATGAATTTAAAAATTATTAGTATATCATATGGAATCACCATTCACCGCCATTTTGGAGTCAATATATAGTCGGTATGGCTCTTGCAGATCCTCGTATGTTGTGAAGTATAAATAAGTAATGGCATCGTGCACCATGGTTGAAGGATTTGGTTGATTGGGTCAAGAGTAGTTGTTATTTCCCATAAATTTAATATGGATCTTCAAAGTTGACATCACCTCGGTTTTTTAAAGCAACTCCATGTATCTTGCTATTCTTGATGTCGTGTATAAATTCATGTAGTCATCTATGCATCTATCTATGGTCTTTCCCATACATTTTGGTGTTGGTAATGCAAACATTTTGAAGTTGTTTGTGTGCTTGATAATGGTGGTCCGCAGGGCGGTGGAAGGGGTCTCGGGAGTAAGGGGAGAAGTGATCTCACAATGGATCATTGCCATATATAGATAGGGTTCTCCGCCTACCACCTATAGTTATTGCGTTTGCCGAATGGTGGAACCAACGTGAAGTCCTATATCTATATACAATGATAGGGATGGTTGGGCTCTTTCCAAGTCCTATCAATCCATACTCACTTCCATCCGCACGGGAGTACCATACGTCCTAGATGGCATTCTTTTTGATACAAGAGAGGCTAGGACGCCTGCTGCCGGGCGAAGGCAAAAGCTCGATCCCACTCGACATCACAACTAACAAATTTTGGATTTGTGGTCTTGTCGGACATAGAGTCCATAGGTGCGTGCCATCAATATAGTTCACGTGCTTGTGTTATCAATATAAGCTGCAATATCTGAAATGATTGCATACAACATAAACATCAGCCCCTGTGAAAGAGGTGCTTCTTTTTTATTTCTTGCATAGTTTGTTGCTATACATAATGATTTGCTCGAATTGCACAAATGAGCACTTTCTAAATTGACGGGGTCCCTAGTAGTGGTTGAATGTGTGATTATTGAAGTCAATATGTTGATAATAGGGACCATTAGCCGTCAAGAATTAGTATGGCCTTTGTGATAGAAAATGATGGGGAGAGAATGAAGGGAATATGGTACACAACACACTGAGATACATGCATGTTCATCATTTTATTATGCTAAAAGAAGTTACATTGTAGTTGGGGAAGTTCATAACCAAACATTAGTTAATAGATAACTAATAGTTCATTAAGTGTTAACTAATATATTTTAATAACCCCTTAATGACTAACCTGGAAACTGCTTCAAGTTTGTCCCAAAAATTTCCTGACAATGGGACCAAAGGGTTTAGTCAAAATCATCAGCCTGCTCCTTCGATGTTAGTTTGAAATCTGCAGTCCTCTTGATGCTTTGCCACTGTTCGATGTATGAGCTTTGGTTGAAACAAAAGCCAAGAAAGATTGCTTACAACGACACATAGATCTAGTCGTGTAGGCATAAGGTATATTAGGTTGACCACTTATTGTTTGTAGGGTGATTCTTCAACCAGGTAAGAATCATCATTGGTTGATAACTCTAGCCCAATCGCCATAGTCCCGAAACTAGAATCTCGGAGATGCCAATCAAATAAAATGTAACAAGCTCGTGGAGCCTACTTAAGTCGTTACATGGGCTCAATCAATATGAAATCTAGATATTCATGTTTAGATACTTGAAAATCTTCAAGCAACACCATGTAGACCACCTCATCCGAATCTCTGAAGAGAAGCAACCGAAATGTGACCTTATTTTCGGTAGTTGCGGTAGGAGTAAAAACCAACTCCACTGCAAGAGAAACAACCATCTTCGCAATAGGAGCGAAAACCAACTCTGTAGTAGAAGAAACAATGATCTCCTCATCTATTCCCTTATATTGGGAAAATCTTTTTGCAGCAAGATGAACCTTGTACTTGTCCAAAGTACCATTGACTTTGCTTGTGAATTTTTCTACCCATTTGCATCCAATGGGTTGTATAAATGGCGATTCAGGTATCACAAAAAGGTTAGAAGCAAGAGCAAAATGACTATGCTCTCTTGAAATAACCATCGTGTTCCCGGTCCTCCGACCCAGTGCCTTTTTGTGAATGGATTTTCTTTCCATGTCACCATGCATCTCTTGTGTCTCTTGTAATCGGGACATTTCATCCGCCCACACATGAAGCATTTCAACCTCTTGCACATTCTTTATAGTGGATATTCCCTCTACAACTAGTGCATGTAAGTTGATTGCAGCAGGTCAACAAGCCTACGAGGAATACCATTCTCCAACACATCTTGTATGGTGGGGTCTCCTTCCACACATGCTTTTAAGTTAACTCGATCAATAAGTCTATACTGCCACCTTGCCCAATGCCTAGGGCAACTACCCTATCTTGTGTCACATCAGACATAATACACTTTTGCCCAAAGAAATTTACAACAATATTGGGATTTTCTATCGATTGACGAAGAAACCATATTTCTATGCATGCTAGAACATACCTAACATTCCTTACAATGAATTTCACATTATTCATCATGATACGAATATCCCCTATCCCCTCAGCTCTCCCATCACTAATACAACTGAATCAAAACAATTTGTATTTGCAGTAAATGTTACATACTAGACCCTTCAACACGAAAAATGTTTGGAGGCACTGAAATCAATTAACCAACAATTGATAGCACCGTCGTTCAAACATGATATCGTGAGAGCATACTTATCCTTAGAAACCTATTCTTCAACTACTACCACATTTCCCTGACCTTTCGCCTTTTTGTTATGAGAAGAAAGATCACGGTATCACTTCGACAAGCCTTTTTCATATACCCAACCGTATAATAGTAATGACCTTTCACCTGGTATCTAGAAGATGATTCACCAGGAAATGGTCTCCACTTACCCTTTGACGGAGCAACAAATGCACTCTTTGTTTGTTCAGAAGTAGACTTGCTTGAGTTTTTTTGCATTCCTTTTACAACAAGTAGGGACTAAGCTAATCAAATGTTAGGGTTTGAATTTCCGCCATTAAGAGTAATGCCTCCATGAATGAGGGCCGTAAACCGTTCAAAAAAAGTGCAACCAAGTCATCATCATCCACCTTTTTTATTGATGGCATCGAGTTGCCCTTGGAGATCTTTCATACTAAGACATTTTGGGAGGGACCCACCCACATGTATCTTTGTTGAAAACAAATTCTTTAGGTACAATACATGACTTTTATCCGACGTTTGATACTTGTTCTTTATACTGGTCCAAAGCACACTTGCCTCAATGGCATTCTGAACCTCAGGCATCAAATCAAACTCAAAATTCAACAAGGGATCCTTATGACGCTTTTCATAATCCACAAAGTTTGGAATAGGCCTTCCTTCAGTCCCGAGAATTATTTTATCAGTCTTCGCAACTGTTAAAGTTTTGTGAACCTAGACATTGTAATTATGACCAGTTAACTTTTGCGCTTCCGGCAGAACTAGAGTTTGAATGTTGGCCATTATACAACTGATATTTAACCTCTGACCTGCAAATAAATGCATCAAGAAAATGCAAAGACTAAACAAATCACAACAAAACCTTGTATAGGTACAAACAATTTCTACAAATTACTGCAAATTGTGATTATTTGAGTTTCACAAAATAATAATTTCCTTGAAATTACGACTGGTATTTCTATGTGTACTGTTGTGTTTTGCAAAACCTCCTCTCATGCCCTAGACATCTGCACCACAAGATTATAGCAATGAACTTGAATAAAAACCAATTTGATTATCTTTCCCCATCATTCTAACATATGAAACTCTGCACGATCTCAAATCAGTGTCTAAAACTTGCAAAATGCACCCGCCTGTTCCCTAGCAATCATCTAGGTTTTCAAACACCTTGAATTAGTCAAAGACATTCAAATAAATAATGTATTTCTGGTCTTTTGCTACCTCCTGACTGTAGTCTTCTTGTGTCCTAGCATAAACCCTGGAAATCGCAATTTTTGCATTGGTATAATTACTTTTGCAAAACAGGTCTTCATGTTTCTTCTTGCAATGTTGTTTACCTCTTACCCCAACGCAATTTGCAAACTGAAAATCTCAAACAAGTTTGTTGGCCATGACTTTACCTTGTTAGCCATGAACTTGGTATGTTGGCCCACGAAAATCACAAGACCTCTGTCGACCCACATTTTCCTCATTCTGCCCATAAAAATCACAAAACTTCTATCGTACATTTTTTTTCTTTGGTGAATTGGATTTGCGACTGGTTTTAGGTCTTCGTGCTCTATTCTTTCATCTGGTTTGAAGATCCACAAAGCAGTCTCAGCAAATCAAATCTTGACTCTTCACCACAACTTGAGCTAGAAAACCTGCAACTCAACCTCTTCAATCTTCAGGGCTTCCTCAAACACCTGGTTTTCTTCTTCATCTGTGTCGGACTCTAGGGCTTTCCCAAATGCCAAGCTAGCTGCTCATACCCTTCTCCTAGGGCTTCCTCGGCCCTTGAACAGTGGCTTTGATACTAATGTTAGAAAATAAAGAGAACAGGGTACACGACGCACTGAGATGTCTGTTCATCATTTTATTTTGCCAAAAAAAGTTACATTGTAGTTGGAAAAATTCATAACCAAACATTAGTTAATAGATAAGTGTCAACTAATATATTTTAATACTTTGATTGACAAGACACATGGTGATAGAATAGGACTCCTCTAACTTGGAAACTGTGAAACAAAATGTGGAAGAACCATTAGATCTGCAAACATACTCCATTTGTTGATTTTCACTGCAAATATGTTATTCTCACCCCAATGTATGTAATATCACAACTATTTGTTGCTGTCCTGTTGAATAAAGTTAATGTCAAGTTTGAAAGCATGGAGATAAACTGTCACAAGCTATGCTGAACTTAGATTGAACAAGTTCAAACTTCTGCGAATTCTATCCTCATCAAACCTGAACTCGAACTTTACCCATTATTTTTACATGGGAATTTTTTAACATGCTTTTCCATTGTTGTATATATGTATATATACATGTACCAACTAAATGCAGAGGACAGAAAACTCTCCACCCTGTCCCTCTGACAAATTTAAGGTGTATGTTTTGATGTCTTTAGGATGTACTCTGTTGTGAGTCAAGCCAGGCAGAGTACTATGGCCAAGAGTAATACTGTTACAGTGTTATTGTAATCAGATTGGCACTAATTTGTCTATGTAGTCTCTGGTGAGTGATTTGAGTATGTCATAGCTGATTTTATGATTAAGATAAAGGGGCCCTACATATCTTTGGTCGTATCTTTAAGAAGTTTGATGTTCTAATTAGTTTGATGATAAAGAGTAAGACCACATGTAGATAATGCACCGTGACAAATCAAGTCTCTTTCAAGACCCTGTATAGATTCAGTTTGTGGAATCAGACTTGTAATTGGTTTTGCCAGACTAAAGTTCATATCTTTCTCTGATATTGTAAAATTTAGGAAAATTCATGTATCATTAATAATCAGTATATTTATGACAGACAACGTACACATATAAATATGTTCCATGGGTATCCTACCATAACCTAATTGAACTTTCAAGTTTCCCACAAATTCATGGAGATGAAACAAGTTAACATACATGGCAATTTCACATAGAAAAATTGGGGTTTGATTGTAGGTTCTCTCCTTTTAATGTGATAATGATGAGACGTAGCCACATGGGCTGTGTATTTTATTGAATAGTTACACACGCTAGTGTACTTTATCATATGTTTTACATAGTCACACAGACAATATATATTCTGAAATGTTGTGCATATCTTTATGTACATCTCTATTCTCTAGGAAGCTTCCTTCCTCTAAAAGCTTCCTCTAGAAGTTTCTTTGTTTATTATGCCTAACACAAATGAGTGTATAACAAAGTTGCAGCAATTTCTTGTGTTTTTCTCTTTGTTGTTGCAATTTTTCATATCAGACAGTTTTGATTCGGGATCATTCAACAGTTTTCTCCTTTCCACTCTGTTTTTATGTTTCTTGTGATATAAGCAGGTTTCAAAAATGATAATGGTTTATGGACTCTACCTCATACTTAACAGTTGTGAAGATTTTGGACTTCTGCAAATTCATGAAGATGTTGCTGAAGACCTCTTTTGATTAGTAATGATTGCATATAAATTCTGAGACATTATACTTCTTGATTTGTAAGGTTAGGATTAACCCAAACCCTCGTAATTGTAAATTGCTAGGTAGATGCCTGTTTTCTGCAGTAACAGAGTGGGGTGTTTGTTTTGGAGGAGATGTGGTTGACAATTAAACCATGAAAAAACATAATTTTAGATATTTTCTGTTCAAAGATATGCTTCGGAGATGAATTTTTATAAAGTACTAGTTCCTGTAGATATGATGACTGCAATGACTGGTTATCTGTTCAGTTCAGCAGGATGGAGATCTGCCATCGAGGCTATTAGTGCCACTACTTTGATGTATTGCAGGATGTATAGTTTCCAATGTACTCTCCTTTGGATCATCTCAAGAAAGCTCGACAATGCCCTAGTGGTGGGGGCAGTGCTAGAAGGAAATCTAGCTGGTTATATTTATAGTGATCTCATGTCTATGAGCATGGCAACATGGTTTTAAGTTTGGAAGCATGGTACATGATATATTTTATCAAAATTGGGATATTGATAAATTTGAGTACATATAAGGCCATGTCATAATGATTAGTGATGATGTTAGTGGTTATGTAAGCATCCAACTATTTAAACTATTGGAATCATATTATTTATAATCGTAGAGAAGAATTGGTTGGTGTTATACATCCCCACTCTCAAAAATATGCACACAGTAAAAATTCCCAAAGCATTTGGAAAACTTGATTAAAAAATAAGTAATTAGTGCAAGGGACGACCATCGCCAAACCACACATGGAGACAAGTGACCCTTAGCATCCACAGCCAGTAAAGCATCAGTAATTTGTAACTCCAACCAACTCACTTCCCTGACTATTACTCAATAGACCATTTAATGATCAAGCGATATCATATAAATAGCTCCAGAATAAAACTTAGTCCTGCAGGACTCAATTCATGCCTTAACGTATAGGTTAACACCAAAGGACTCTGATTATGACTCAATATAGAGAGCTTAGGCCCAGAGGACTCCAATCACTGATCAATACAGGGCTTCAGCCCTAAAGAACTCAACTACAATGGATTAGTACAGATCTTATCCCTGAAGGAGTCAAATATCACACTCTATTCTCCAATTGGAAAGCACAATAAGTCACTTATGGCAAATACAATAATATGTACTATTGTCAATAACAGAATTTGCTACGGTTATGAACGACTCTTTATTTACTCAACAACAGATTTCTTAACATTTACGAAAGTCAACAACATTACAGGTAAATGTAACAGTCAAAACAGCATCAAAGTCATAGTCAGCGCAGACAACAAAACAATTATACAACAGCCAATGGTTACCCCAGCGATGTCTCAACCTGTATTTGCTGATGTCAAAAGCGAAGGGGATCAAAACCAAACAAAAGTACTTTGCTGAGGTAGATAATTTCACACCCATATTCCTCAAAGAAAATTCCCTCCACGAAAAATATTCTTCTCTGATCCCAAGGCAGATAATTTATGACTAAACTGGTGAATATACATGGTCTAAGCTCAAATTGCCTTATATATATCAGTATCAAGGGAAAATAGCATAGTTACCTAAGACTCGGGTCGTAGGGATAAGGTTTCTGGAATGGCTCTTGGATTTTGGGGACGATGAGGGAATGGCTAATGATGGATATTATATAAAGTTATTAATATTAAAAATTATAGATAAATTTAACACATTATTGACAGGCAACTTTCTTTTACAAGCTCCAAAAAGGCTTCTTGACATCTTTTTCTGTGCTGCAGCCCATTTTAGATTTTTTTGGAAATTTCAAGGAAACAAAAGTAACACAGCTTATCATTTATCTGAGTGTATGTAATGTCCCCTTTTCTAAAATAAAAGGTATTTTTAAATACTTAAAGTATTTAGCCTATTCATTATTATATGTCAGCTAAAGGGATGAAAAGGAAGGAACTTTATGGAATAAAGTGAAAACATAAAAAGAAACTTATATTTCTACAAGGAGGTCAGTCCTCTTTGGGGATCATCTTTTTATTTTGGTGCCACCTTTAGCTATATAAAGGGGTCGCTTGGCTTGGAAAAGGATATGCTTACTTTGGATTTCATTTTCTTTGAATTGGAACACGAAATTGCTCTCTCTTCATCCATTGAGGACAGGAACCCTCCATGGAGGTCAATTGAGGACGAAATCATTTAATAACAATCAGATTGGAAGATGAAAACCCTCCAAATCTGCATGGGTGGTCTCATTTCAGAGATCACATTGGGCTATAATCAGATTTCCTTCATGCATTTTCAGCCAGGGTTTATACTGCAGATCTGATTTTCAGCAATTCAGAGTGTGGAATAGCTACAAGGGTTAGTGCTTGGATCAGCCCAAGGTTTGTGATCAATAATTCATCCATTTGCAAAGGTAGTGCCAAGCACTTGAGGCTTTATTAATCAAATTTCAGACCCTCTCCTAGGGTAGCGACTTGCATAGTGGTGGAGTTTGGTGATATCTAGTGCACAATTTTTTCATTCTTTGTCGATATTTGGATTGTTCATAATTTGTAAGGCTGGTTGCATTTACCGAATTGAATTTTAGGCCTTGGAATCTCAACTTCCGTGTATTTTTGTAAGTGGATTCGCTTGCTCTGCAAATTTAATTCAATACACTCCATTTGAGGGTTTTAAAGCTCATTTCTTAGCTTGTACTTGTTCTAAATTATTTATAAAATTTCCTACATGCTTTGGAAGTTGTAGAAGTGGTTTTGGTGGTGAATTATTGTAATTTTCCTTCTATTGTTATAAGATTTCAGATTGCTAGACATTGTACAAAAATTCAAATTAATTATAAATTTTAATTTGTTTTCTGTTGGGTTTGTGCTATTTCCCTTCTTTTTCAGTTTCAACCTGGAAAGGGACATTACAGTGGTATCAGAGAAAAGATCTTCCTAGCCTAAAGGGTATTCATGCAAGAAGGTGACAAAGAATACACTGCTATCAAAGGAGAGGAAAGAAGAGTTCAGATCAGCCACTTGAAGGGCCTAACATGGCCAACAAAGGTTCTGAAGAGGCCAAGTTTGATATATTTATTGAAGGGCAAGAGAGATTGGCGAGTACTATGGATTTTCTATCCCTAACCTTGGAAAATCTTCATGGGCCAAGATATCACAAGGGTGAGGACAGTTCGTCAGAGGTTAACAATTTGGGGCAGCCCCAAGGGTCAAATTTGGATTTGCTGCTAGGCTTTTCGGCCTACCTTCCTCTCAAGAGAAGTCATTCCAAAGGTTGGAACGTGGCATTCAGTGGGTCACAACATTGCGGCCAACTATGAGGAGTATAGGGCTCTTCCAAATGAGATTCGTGATGCCATCTCACTTGTGGAGTTCATAGGAGTGAGCAAGGGTAGATCAAGGCCCGAGCCTAGATCTCAAGCACCACCGAAGGATCTTCAACATGCCTTGGGAAAAGTGACACAACTGATCCATACCATGCAACATCCGAATGGTGAAGGAAGCTCTTCAAGGGAAAACAATAAAATCTAGCCACCAAAACCGTGAGTGATTCTTCATCTAGGTCATTCTGGCCTACTTTCCTTCCAAAAGAAGAAACCATTCTGGTGAGGGAAACTCAACCCTCCATAGTGGATGACATTGTTGCCATCTATGCAGAATATAGAGCACTTCTTGCTTGAAACATGAAGAACCTTGGGAGCCAAGCTACAATTGTCTAGGCAAAGGACATGGAGAAGTGTTGCTAGATGAAGAACCAGAAAAAGGTATGACTTGTGATAAACAAGGTGTTTGCATTAATAATGTAAAGGAAGAACATGCATTACATGTTGAATGCCAAGCCTCCAAAATTGAAGTTATTTCAGCCCTAGAAGCACCGGTCAGTCTTCCTAACATTGCAAAGTTTGAGTCATTACCTTTTGAGAGTGATTTAAAGAGTCCTCCCTTAGTGATGGGGAAAGAGGAAGAAATCATGGAGCATGAACCGAAGAGAGAAGAACAATCAGAGCTGCAAGAAATTGAAAGGGAGCAGCCCATGGAAGGTATGAAATCTAATGAAGAAGATGGTATCTTATTGACTTCTGAGATTGCAGCTCAGCAACAGATTTATTTCAATAAAGTCAAGGAAAAGAGACTATCACTAGTTCCAGCCCAAGAAACACTTATCAAGTCTTCAAACATTGAAAATATGGGACCATTGGCATGTGAGAATGGTTTGCAAATTAACTATGGGCATGAACCTAAGGAGAATGTTTCAGTTGATGATCTTCATGATGGGAATGGTAGTATTGCTACAAATCTCTCAGAAAATTCTGAATCAACAAAAGAAGGTAAACACTTTGATTGCCGCTATGATAACTCAAGAAATAAGGATGATAACAGTAGCAAGAATTTATTGCATCATCCTCATATTATGTCATTACAATGTTTTTGTCATCATGATGAGCACTCTAAAAATAATGATAGAGTGAAGGATACAACTTGCAGCATAGGGCATATAGATCCTTTGATTCAAGTTCATATTTGTTTGTGCTAGATGGTGTGGGATCCCGGTAATATTCTGGGATCTATAAAGGGTAGCAATTCTGATTTCAATATTTTTGTTGTTAATTTCATTGGGATAAGGAAAAAATCAGAATTGACTTCATATGAGTATAAGAAAAATATGGTGAATGATAATAGGATTCAGTGGTTGGAGCTCATGGGTCAAATGCAGGGAATCAAGGCATGTCACCACACATCTGATAGTACTCTCAAGGAAAGCAGCAATGGGACAATTCAGAGTCCAGGTAAACAAATTCATATCATTCTTGATGGGTTCATATTTGATATCTGAACTATGATTGCATTGGCAAATGCATATGACATGGTAATTGGCAATAAGTTGGCAAATGGCTGTTTTCTTTACAAGATCCATGGTATGCTAGATAAGGCAGCAACTGTTTTTTCTTCTTATGTTGGTTTTGATTCAGTTGCTAGTTTACCATTCCATACGGGCACGATATCCTCCATATATAATAAGTAGTATTTGCGTGGAAATAATATCACATTTAAGGAAGGATTGTTTAACAACCTCAAAGTAGAAAGAGTAATGGTGATTTGTTGTGTTTGCATCATCCTAATGATCTGTCGGTTGTGGTCAATGGTCAAGAATGGGCAGTACAATGTTTGGTAAGATCTACAACCTCTTTTCTGAACAGCAGTCATATCATGAGGTCATACCCAATATCGCTTCCCTAAGGTGGTCATCGAACACGATATTTGCAAAATGGAGCTCTCTTGATGGAAGTCACCAACTATGCACAGTAGGTATAAGTGTGGGCAGCAAGATACATGAACTAAGAACCACTATGAAAGTGGTTTCCAATCTTAGATTTCTCAATATTTCCAGCCTCTTCCATTATGTCATTACAGTCATAAAAGAGTTTCCAGCCACATGGTGGAAGGATTTTCAACCTGTTATCAATGTTGAGGTATGTACAACTAATGCAGGGTCGTTTCCAGCCATTACAAATCAAATTTCAAGCAGGAAAATACAGTGTAACAGCCATGGTATGGAAAAGGACTCTTTGCTTGATGTGGTGTGTAGGAGGTTTCACCTTGTGGGGTCACTCAATACAAGTTTTCCAGCCTACACATTGCTGTTTAGAGGGAAATTCCGAGCAACTTATGACTGTTACAGCCATTTTACAGCCCACATACAGTATGATCCATGTTGTTTGTCAAAAGGTACAGCTTGGGAAATCATAAAAATGGTTATGGGTAACAAGAACCATGACCCATGGATCATTATGGGAGCTGTCTACAATTTTAGAATTGTTGTTACTCACACTTCCAGCTTGTCCCATCCTCTATTTAAAGTCATAAAGGCAAATTTTATCACTTGGAAGATGTATTTCCCACCCATTGTCATTATTAAGGTATTTATAGCTCATAAAAAATGGTTTCCAGCCTTTACATTCTTGATTTTGAGTAAGGGAAACCAGTTTGACAACCATGGTTCTATATTTTGTATGGCCACTTTGAAAAATTCATGTTTTGGGATAATGACATCTGTCATAGGCAGTCATAGATCTGCAGGTACCACGTTGGGTGTCATGATAAGAGTCATTGGGATTGTTGTCATCATTCTTCCCCGTTATTGCTTTCATTTTATGCCTATTGATGGATGTATGAAGAAGACTTCAAGCACAGCTACAGCATGGGATTGCAAGCTCCCAAGGTTGAATTGGGATCCAGGTATTACAGAGATGGAGTAGTGAAGCTTGCATTTGCTTGAGGGCAAACAAATTTGGGAGGGGAGGACTGTAATGTCCCCTTTTCTAAAATAAAAGGTATTTTTAAATACTTAAAGTATTTAGCCTATTCATTATTATATGTCGGCTAAAGGAATTAAAAAGAAGGGACGTTATGGAATAAAGTGAAAACCTAAAAAAACAAAAATATTTCTACAAGGAGGTTGGTCCTCGTTGGGGATTATCTTTTTATTTTTGGCACCACCTTTAGCTATATAAAGGGGTCACTTGGCTTGGAAAAGGATATGCTTACTTTGGATTTCATTTTCTTTGAGTTGGAGCACGAAATTGCTTTCTCTCTTCATCCATTGAGGACGGAAACCCTCCATGGAGGTCTATTGAGGACAAAATCCCTCAATAGCAATCAGATTTGAGGACGAAAACCCTCCAAATCTACATGGGTGGTCTCATTTCAGAGATCACATTGGGCTACAATCAGATTTCCTTCATGCATTTTTCAGTTTTCATGCATTTTCAGCTAGGGTTTCTACTGCAGATCTGATTTTCAGCAATTCTGAGTGTGGAACAGCCACAAGGGTCAGTGCTTGGATCAGCCAAGGGTTTGTGATCAATAATTCATCCATTTTCAGAGGTAGCGCCAAGCATTTGAGGGTTTATTGATCAAATTTCAGACCCTCTCCTAGGGTAGTGACTTGCATAGTGGTGGAGTTTGGTGATATCTAGTGCACGACACTTCATTCTTTGTTGATATTTGGATTGTTCATAATTTCTAAGGCTGGTTGCATTTGCTGGATTGAATTTTGGGCCTTGGAATCTCAACTTCCGGCCATTTTTGTAAGTGGATTCGTTGTTGTGCAAATTTAATTCAATACACTCTAGCTGAGGGTTTTAAACATAGTTACCGAGAGTTTCGGCCGGATCTCAGATGAAATCCGGTTCGAACCGTACTTTTTGAAGCAACCGAATAAATCCGGTTCGGTTCGGCCTTGTTTTTGCAGGAAATTTTTTTCCTTTTTGGCATATTTTTTTTTGGTGAAAAAATCGCAAGTATGGAAAAAAATTTGCCATTTTTGGAAAGGGTCCGGGAAGATGTAGCAACAAAAACTTGCATGTGCCATAACTTTCATTCTGTGGCTCCGTTTTAGGTGTCGTCTTCTCTAAAAGTATATATTTTCTCGAGCTCTACGCATTGATGGCAATATTTTTCTTATTTTCATAAAATCCATTTTTGTACCTTTTTGGACCAAGCAACTTCTTGCAATCTTTTGAAAGAATCATTATGATGATGATGATTATGGTAGATGGATGCTTTTTTGTATGATTTGTCTATATATAATGATATAAGTATACAACAATATAAATTTATAATAATATATGTATATATATTCCGAACCGGATTTTTTCGGATTTTTTCGAGAACTCCGTATTTTCGGATTTTTTTGCCCTTCCGAATTTAATCGGATTTCCGAACCTGGTAACTATGGTTTTAAAGCTCATTTCTTAGCTTGTACTTCTAAATTATTTATAAAATCTCCTACATGCTTTGGATGTTGTAAAAGTAGTTTGGTGGTGAATTATTGCAATTTTTCTTCTGCTGTCATAAGATTTCAGACTGTTGTACCTTGTTGTCCAAAAATTCAGTTGACTGTTGTAAATTTCAATTTTCTTTGAGTTGGGTTTGTGCCATTTCCCTTCTTTTTCAGTTTCAGCTCAGAAAGGGACATTGCAATGTCATTTTGCAACAACAAATTCCTTCTGGT
This sequence comes from Taxus wallichiana var. yunnanensis, assembly GCA_018340775.1. Classification (NCBI taxonomy): domain Eukaryota; kingdom Viridiplantae; phylum Streptophyta; class Pinopsida; order Cupressales; family Taxaceae; genus Taxus; species Taxus wallichiana. Next base: position 309,201,743 of record CM031244.1, read on the forward strand.
AGGAAAAGGGCAGATTGGAGCAAGCAGATCTTATTAGAGATTTGACATTTGTATCTTCAAAATGAGGAATAACATGTTGGGGGTTTCTGAAATATGCAAGCCATAGCAGTCTAGGACAGTCCACTGTCCACATTTGTGCTGGAAAATTTCTGCATTCATATAACACACCTGATTCTTATTATGTCTTTGTAATACAACACAGTCAGGTCATGGGTAAATGTAACTCTGGAAAATAGTTAAATATTCAGAAAAGGATGTTTTCTAGGATTTATTGCTAGAAATATTTTGATCCATTTTTTCACATGTATTTTATTAGACAGTCATCCCTTCAGATTTCATGCCCCTATTATGCACAGTTACCCAATTCGACCAGATCTGCTCAAAATCTGGCCTGATCCGGATTTTTGCATCGCCCCAGATAAATTCAGTTTGGTTCATCCCTGTTTCATAAAATATAATTATTTCTAAAAAATATCTGCAAAAAAACCCAACAACCTTATATAATCATTAGAAAAAGCTTTGGATAAAACTACGTGGATTTCAAACATATTGATCTTATATATCATTCAATATAAAATATATTAACATTGACCACAACCTGCTGGCTTACTCCTTGGCTATGCCCCATTCTTATCTGATGCTAATTAATACTCAAAATAATATAAATTCAAGCAATGTTCCATTGCAATCTGAATTGCATTATTATAATTCAATTCCATATAATAGCTATGGTTCCAAAGAGATCTCTGAATCTCACCTCATAAGATTTAGAAGACTTTTTGTATGAAGATGTCCATTGTATAAAAAAATACTGAAACTCTTTTTCACATAAATGGAAGGATATCAACGAGGATGATTGGATGGCAAGATATTTTTTCACCGGCGGGACAATGCCCTCGGGAAGCTTACTTTTGTATTTTCAGGTATTTATTCACAAAATATTTTTCTTTAATGTTTTCAAATTGTCGAATCCTTAGTCTTACCAAGCATTTCCCAAATAATAGTATTTGAGGCTTGATTCATAATACCTTTCAATTTTCTGTCTAACATCAATTCAAAAAAGGAAGGGATATTTTTGGATTCAAACTACAAATACATGGCAAGTCCCGACTATTTTTTTGTTCATATGCTAATTTTGTTTTGTTTTGGGGAAACCCTTAACATAATCTATTGGAACTTCATTGAAATGTATCTATGAAATAGCATAGGAAAAATATTGAAATGCATATGGCACCGATGACAAAGTTAACTGACAAGTGACAACCAAAATAGTTACTTATAAACTTCAAGCATGAGCATAAATGGTCTCAATTTAAATGCAAACAATCTAGTATGGTGTAGTTGTATAGTAGCTGACATAAAGTGGGGCATAACAGCCTGAATGAGCTTGTACAACTACAGCCTTGTTTCTTAATTTTTCTATTTATATCTTCTTAAATAAATTGAAGTCAATCTATACTTGATAATGGGTTTGTTGGGAATAGGCTGAAGAAGCCTAAGGATATGTGAAAGAAACCTCCTAGAGATTGGGTTAAGCTCAATTTTGATAGAGTTGTGAAAGAAAATTGAGGATTAGTGGGAGGACGGATCTTTAGAGATGATGATGAACAACCTATTAATGCTTTCAGCCCACTCGGGACTTGATACAAATAATAAGACAATCGATGGCTGTCTTAGAAGAAATAAGATTGGCTAAGGAAACATGATGGTGGAAATTGCAAGTGGAAGGGGACTCCATGCTAATTATTGAGCAGTCAAAAGGGGGCATGTTTCATTTGATTAGGTAAACACTAGTTAGCAAAAAGTTCACAAAAAGTCAGCAACTAACCCCCAGGATCCATAACACATAGCTCAACATAAACCAGAGAACTCACTGGTTCTCCTTCTCATAACTCTTCACAGATTTTGTCTTCCAACTTCTTCAGTTTCTTCCTCTGATTTCCTTTTGTATGTGTACTGGTACCTTCACCCTTGTTTTCATTTTTCCTCTTCTTATTAATATTCTTTGCCATCCCACCTTTAGCTTTGAGCTCATTAAAGCTTTTTCCTCATTAATGCTCATGTTGTCCTCCCCGAGGTAGTCTCGGGATCCACCTTTGTCGCCTGCAGATTCTCCAGAATTTCCACTCGTTTCTCCAAGATGACATTGGTCACATTAACCTTTGTAATTCCGACTGAAGTTGCTCAGTATCGTCATTGTTCTTTTTCACCTCAGATGCCAACCCTTTGCTCATCCCCAGCTGAAACTCACTATACTGCTCTATTTTTGCCGGTGGTAATTCACGCTGGCGTTCGCCTCCCCTATAGAGTTAATAGTTGTTTGCTTGTCAGTTGCCACTAGTCAAATCCCTCTCCTTCCCATGATTTATCACATGCGCAGAACCATAATTCTTCCCAAAAGGGGCACGTTAATGTCTAGAAAATAAACAATACCATTCTAGAAATTAAGATGGATGTAGAGATTTTGATATCTCATACCAACAGATCAGAAGGACATGAAATACGGTGGCAGATCTAGTGACCAATGGTTGGGTGGAAATTTTGAGCAAGATGGTTAATATTCATCCTTTTTCCTCCATGGAATAAAGCTAATTTAGAAAGCTGTACAACCCAAGTAGAAGAGCTTGCTCTTCATTAAAAATTGTAAAACTAGGGATTAAAAGAGGAAGACTTACGTGGATAAAAAATGTTTTTATCTGCACTCAGTAGTTCCTTTTCATGATTGAATCAAATAGAAGATGTTGATGAAAAAGAAAGGGTGTAATGGATAAATGATGAAATCCACCCGCTTCTATCTTTGCTTAGTTTCTAGTAGTGGGAACATACTTGGAGCTGAAGAAAGAAGATTGCCCTAATGGTCGATCTTGTGGGCTTTAGCATGCCACATGTCTATACTCTTTAATTAAGTTTTTGTTTCAGTTTTCCTCCCTCTTCGTCCTACCATACCATTCACCCTATTCATAAAACTAGTGACAGATCTGATGCAAATAACACACGATGATCGTGATTGGCCACACTTCCACTAAGCTTTATGCAACTTCCAATGACACACAGATCTCTAGTTGGCTAGAGAAAATAGGTTTAGGAACAGAGGTCAGCTTTAGTTCATGGAGGACTATTACATAACGGATCACATCTTGACCCTTTGGGTATTATCGAGGAAACTAGGCAATTGTATTTGAAATTCTATTGCCGCTTTGTAGACTTTTGAAAGGCCTTTGATGCTTTTCCTTTCTGATTTGTCTTCAATGACCGCATATTGATGGTGTGCTCAATTCTCTTTGTTTGGCCATTATGAGTCTCGATGATAGTTTTGGGTCATTTTTGTACAATGCATTGGGTTTTCAAAGGATATTAGGGGTACTATTGGGGTCAAACAAAGATCTCCCATTTCTTCCTCTCTTCTAGGATATACATTGAGGAGCTTGAGCAATTCTTTAGAGACTCATATTGATGATGGTTCCCACCATCGTTTGAACTCATTTATCCTTTTACAGATGAGGTGATCTTGTTGGATTCTTCTCTAACGGTTTGAAAGACAAATCAAGAGGCTATAGACCACTTCGTGACCTTTGTCACCGCTAGTGAATCTTGGCAAAAAAAAAGAACTATGACTTTCGACACTATCAACAATAACGTTTAGAAACTTCACTCTTATTTTTTATAGGTTGGCAAATGGAGCTCAATATTTCATACACTCGTATGGAAGTGCAACTCACTGGCATGTCTTTGGTATGAATCTCACTTCCCAACCTGTGTGTAAGGCAGTGATAAAGGATATCTAACTTTATCCTTTCTTGAGAAATAGAAATGGTATGTTTGGATTCTTTCTAGGAAACTCCATTTAAAATGAAGCTCTTTAATTCACTCATCAAACCTATTGTCCATTACGGTTAAAAGTTTTGAAATCCCCATCTTGGACATATGGAGTGATCTCATATTAGAAGAGTCCAAACTATAATATATTGTTTTCTTTAGTATTCTATAGCAGAGCCTAGATCCCATCCCCTTAGTCTTGATACACATTCTAAGACTCAAAACATAACTTCATAAAGGAGGATGACAAAAACTCCTTTGGGTAATATGGATATCCCTTCTTGGCTCTTTGCAAAGAAAAATACCATATTTGGGTGAAGTATGCTAGACTTATTGTTGATATGCCAAGTTCCTTGCTCCTAAAACATGCATCTCCATTGATTACCTTCCTCTCGCACAAAATTTGTCTAGATGTTGCATACACCATATTTTTATGCTTCTAACCATTTCTTTTGTGCGGGGGCTGGCTGATGCATTCTCCTCTTAAGTGGGTGCCTTAAGGGGCTGTCGGGATTGGGGTATGATTGGACTTGGTCATGTGGGATAGACCACAACATTTGAGAGATGTCGCTATTAGCCTTAGTTACCCTATACTTGTCTTGTTTCTTCCCTTTTTATACCCATTATGCCCACTTGTCCCATTATGTCTACGGCTTCTTCTATTGCACGCTAGTCCTTGCTTTTGGTCACTCTAGACCATCATTCACCTTCATCTACTTCTTGGCCTCCATTCCCCACGTTTTGCACCCTTTGACCTTAGGGTTTCCCCCAAGGCCAACACCATCGCCCATCTGTTTTGGTTTTTCCATAGTTAATGCCATCACCCTGTCTTTTTGGGTTTTCCATAGTCAATGCCATCACTGTCTATTTTGGTGTCGTCTTGTTATTTTCACCACTTACAACCAATACAACTGTTTTACAATCATTTGTCTATATGCATTTATTCTTGCTCACTCTATTTCACACTTATTGACTGACTTTGGAGTCTTGGAGCTTACCTCTTTTGCATTTGGGTCACCATAATGAGTTAGGATTGGAGATCTTCTTGTTGAGCTTTCCCCTTCTCCACCCATAACGATTCTCTCTCGGTGTTCTTTGTCTCGGGGAGGATTATGCATCAACGGTCACACACAAGCTACATGTAAGTGTTTATCACCCTCTTTAATCTCTTATTTTGTATATGCATGTTGTATGTTTGTCATTCATTATTATAGATTAAAATAGATATATCTTTTCTTTATTCTATTGCATTGTCTTATTCTTTATTACACCCTTGGCTTTATCCATCCTTTTAGTTACACTTATTTTTGAATCCTAGTAAGATACCTATCTTCATCTTAGTTGTAGGCCTTGGAAACCTATAGCTATCCTAGGGTTAAGGTTATTATCCTCTAGATTTATGACACTAGTGCTTCTTGAGCACCTTTGTATCTACACAATGTGGTCGGTCTAAGATTAGATCCCTATATCGAAGAACCCAGATTCTGAAACCTCTCTTTTACCCATCATACACTTTGGTGAACCCGACGCAAATCTTACTCGATTCAAATTAGGTTAGATTCACTCCTTTTTATTTTCCTTGTTTTTCTCGAACGCCTTTAACCCTTGTGCAAAACCTTGCTCCAGAGCCGATCCTGTCTCAACTTCAATCACTCCCTCCGAATGTTCATCGGCCCTTGTGCGACTTCTTGCATGGTCGATCCCATTCAAAAGTCTCCCATTCTCACATCAACTTCCCCCTAACACCATTGGCCCCGGTCTGAAGCTTCTTGCACGACCAACCCCTTCGAAAAACACTTCTAGTTGACCTTCTTCAAGCATTTCTACTTTGTCATGGAGTACTTACTCGGTGAATCCACTACATCTTCAACTAAGCCATTTATGTGCAACCTTAATAATTCTCAAAATGATGGCCTTCCTAAGTTGGTTCCGCATTACACCGATTATCTTGCCATATGCACTAATGCTAGGAAGTCAAAGCCCCCACCTTGAAATATACAAACCAGATCCAACATTCGAAACCCTGTCTTCGATGTTGAAGAAAAAGGGGAACATGAAGATGTCCATGAGTCTGATTATACCTTGACTATGCAAAAAATTTTGCAACAATTTCCAGAGTACGTATGAGAGTCACCCAAAATGCTATACAAGTGCCTTAAGGATTATCTTTCTCAAGAGTTGGATGTTGAGATCAAGCATACTAAGCCTCCTTCAAATGGAGCGAATTTTGATCCAACTAATAACACCAATATCCCTTCCAATACTAATTCCATTCAACTCATCATGCAACTAATTGATCGCCTAAGTCAACAAACCATGACTGCAAATCAGTTCGTACAACTCCAAACTAATCTAGCCCAACTTGCTAGTCGACCTCAAATGGTCTCTTGGGGCATGACAAACCAAGGTCACCTCCCCGCTTCGGTCGGACCTAATGGACTTCCCATTGCGAAGTCCCTATTCCATAACAAAACCCTTGAAGCCATTCAAAGAGATCCACTCACTCCCTACATTGCTTCCATGGACATTGGAGGAGTCACTCCTTCCATCACTTATAATGGTTCTACCAACCCCACTCTCCATATCAAGGCTTTTGGCAATCTCTATAAATATTGGGTCAAAACCAATTCTTACGCTGCCACCAAACTCTTAGCTAAGACACTTACAGGAGATGCCTTGGATTGGTATCATACCCTCTTAGCCAACTCCATCGTCGAGTTAGAAAGCTTGGTGACCGCTCTAGTTAGTGAATTCCAATACCATGATCTTCCTGAAAATAACATTAATGCCTTCATCAATTACAAACAAATGGATAACGAATCTGCCCAAGCTTTCATCAAACATTGGAAAACCTTGTCCACTAGGGCTAAGCATAATAGAGTTTTTTCTAATTGTTCCTTAGAGCACTTGAGCCTCACCTTCAATACAAGGTTAGGTCATTCTCCCTACCTCTTTGGAAGAAGCATTCAAACAAGCCAAACACCAAGATTATCTCATGAGAGAGTTCAAAAAACCTTCTCCAAAGCAGCAGACCCCAAGAACATTCAAGTCCTCATGTGTCCTAGAAACAAGAATGCCACTGATGACGGAGTCACAAATACTCTTCCTCAAGGCACTTCTTCCAATAGGACCATTCATAACATTGATCAATCTACCGCCAAATCATAGAATAACCCTACCCCCTTCTTGATCACACCAACCACTATCCAGGATGAGTTGTGGCGAAGTCTACCCGCCCATTCACTATGAATGTAGATCCTTCTCAACCTCTCACTGATGAAAATAAATTTTGATGGTGGCATTTCAATAGGGACCACTCATATGGTAATTGTCGCACCCTTGATCCTTTGCTTATACCTTCCTTCTTGGTAACAATTTCAATCATGAAGCCATCACTTGAGAAAGGTTAGACGAGGCACATAACTCATTTAATGAAATTAAATATAAATAAGGGCACTACCGATCGAGATAAATATAACAATAAATATGCAAGATCAAGCTAAACAAGTACAAACAAGAGCGATAAATATGACATAAAGAATGACTCACTTGCATTTGTAGGTTTGAATTGATTCTTGATCGGAGATTGATTTGAAAGGGTGTATTTTGTATTGTTCGAGTTCTATTTCTGATTCGGAAAGTGACAATCACAGGAGAAACGCCTGGAATGTAACAGGGCGCCCAAGCGCTAGTGTCTGCATTTTGGGCACTGCGTCTGCGAATAGCTTCGATCTGGTTCTTTGTGTGTTGCTTCTTGTTCGTTGTAGGTCGTGTCGGGTTCGCTTTATTTCTGCTTAGTTGCACTGAATCTACAAAATAAACCCTAATTACTTGCAATGCTTAAGCGCACATTAGATGAATAAAAATATGCATATGAAAGAGCCGAGAATGACCTCGACGGTCACGCCAACGTAATTTAGTTGTCAAACGCTGCACTACATTAGGGACTCCATGTAGTTCTTGTGGCATGTGATTGAAATTGTGTCCCTTGATCTAGGTTGCCCTAGTGCCAATGGCACAAAGAATAGTGGGCTACAACTACTTTGTCCCAATGAAAAATGTGTGGTATGGAATTCAAAATAACTCCCCTATGCAGTGAATAATGCAGTCCTTTGATGATGTAGTAGATTGGAAATATTTAGCTCCTTGTAGTAAGTGCCTCTTGAAATGCTTGCCCCCCTTAATGGTTAAATAAGTCATGTATATATATGATTCCTTCACTCAAGGTTCATCATTAACAAGATAAAAGCCGACTAAGGGTGATAACATAAGACAAGAAAGAAGTAACATCCGAAAAGTTGGCAAAAGAGAGAAAAAGGATAGAAGTGCCCGTGCGCTCTTGTCCCTAATGGGTGATTTTATACAGGGTGCCCAAAAAGATAAGCAATGAACTTAGAGCAGGCAAGGATGTCGGCTGGTATGCAAAACTGTAAGTTACAAATTAGAAATAAAAAGCAATAAAGATAAAAAGGATAAAAGCAATGCCAAAACAAAGTAAAGGGTTAATGAGTAATTATCTTGCTTAGGAATCATGCATATAAATGACATATTTAGAGGCTAGATGTACATAGTAAGTGTGTGATCTAGTGACTATAGGTAAAGCCCAACAACATGATTGGCATGAAGTGGTCCATCAAGCTAACGAGCGTCTCAAAATCTAGAATAACCCCCTTCCAATCTCTCCAAATCTGAAAAATCCAATCCTAAGTTGATCAACAAGGTGGCTACCAACGTTGTCAATACCATACCCCTCTATTAGTGTATCAACCGAAAGTGAGGTTCATATGTATGGTTTGTAATGTCCCCTTCTAGGACAAAGCAAAAATGGAATACTTGTCAAGATCAAGCAAAGAATGGATAAACCTTTTCACTTCAACCTAAAATATTCCAATGTCAACTATTTCGAACCCAAATGGGGTTGGAACTAGCCAAGGTGGTGGGATAGATTGGAAGAAAACAATTGAAATTTAAATGCATTCAAATCAGATTTTTAACAACTGAAAAATAATTAATAATCACACCCCAACTGTTGCAATCTTCCAAAATTATTTCCCGCTTAACCATCCAAGCAAAATCTTCAAACTTTGGATTTTGGGCCACAAAAATATGAAGAATAATATTAAAAATCAGATTTCGCACAGCCAACACGAAACCCTAATTTTTCCCTAAAAAGTAGGTCACCCAACACATTTAGGGCATCAAATCAACTCCAAAAATTATAAAATTACTTTCTCCTTATTCCTCCTAATTTCTACAATCAAATCCAATATTAAACTGAACCCAAACTGCAGATCTGAAATAAATATTAATTAATGACAACCAGATAGCTTGCAGACAACTGAAATCTTCTAAAATTCATAACTCCTTCAATACTTAGTGTTTTTCCATGAAACAAGATGCAAAATAAACTAGAAATTTAGGGCTTTCCACTGCATTAAGAATCTGAATTTTTAGATCAACAAAACCCACTCAAAACTGCCCTAGAAATCTGCCTCCAAGTTGCTAGGGTTAGAATAAATTCTATAAATTAATTCCAGCTCATACAACCCTTCCAAAACACTCAAATAATCAGCCCTTGCTCTGAAATAATTAATTAGACACAATAGATTATAGATCTAGCATAAACAACCTCAAAACATGATAGATCAAACCCCAAACCAAGTCGATTTGCCTCTAATAAATTGCAACAGTGATAATGAACACAAAAGTACCTCAAACCATTCACCAACATGCAGATTTACCCTTCCAATAAATGCGCCAACACCCTAGAGCAAGTCGCCAATGCTAGAATGTATAAACCATGCATAAACACACTCAATACAAGAGAGCACAATGGAGTCTTCAATATCTTCAACAATAGATCCAAATGAAGCTTACAATGAGAGAGCACAATGCAAGAACTAGGGCATACATCCCATGGGCATACATCCCATTACTCCAAGCATGGAGTGAAATCAAAATGATCAATCAACATAACCCCACTAGAGGAAATGCGACCTCCTTTTATACAGTTAAGGGGTGCAATATTAAAAAGACCGACCTTTCTCTTTGGAGGGAAAACATAAACTCGATTATAATAAAGTCTCTAATAAACTAAGACTATGCGCACTTTATTATTTTTAATTAAATAATAAAAGAAACTATTCTATGTGCACATTTAAACTAACTAGAGTCTCCCACTTGTAGCGCTAGGCATGCCAAGGGGTTACAATGCAAATGAAAATAGAAAGTAGTAATGTCTCGGAAAAGGGGACATTACATGGTTCTAAACATATTATTGCTCAATCAAACCCTTTTACCCTTCCTCACCTAGGATAAATCCTACATGATCATATATCCCTTTTATTCATGGAAAAAACCTCACGAACAAGTTCCTATCCCCACTTCCTCAATCCAGGTGAGCGTTATCGACACTTGCGCAAACACTCCTGCATGGTCGATTTCGTATTTCGCAGCTTTCTACCAATGCCCACGCCATCGGCCCTTGTGGTAAAGCACCTCTACCACAACCGATCTAGTTGGAATGACAATGAAAACTCTAAATCCATAATTTTTTGTTAGCCCCTCTTCTTTGGAACCTATTCAGACTGATCCTCCCCTAGTTCAAACTGTTGTTTAGCCCAACCCTAAAGATTGGAATCCTCTTGCAGAAATTTCTAGCCACCCTAGTCAAATCTCGTTCTTGGAGCTCATTCATACCTCCCCCAGCATCATGGGCATCTTATGTTTGTACTCTTTGCTATGAACATTCCTTTTCCACCCACTTTGGGGCAACACTCTGCCCTGCATGGTTTAGAAGAGAGCATCATGCGTCAATGCGAAGAGTTATCCATTTCCACCGATCGTTCTTCGTGCATCTATTTCCCTCTTGATTCCATGATCCCCGATGAGCTCCTATTCATCCTCCCCTTTTTATCTCGGTCAAATTGGCCACACCATGGTCAAAAGAGCTCTCATAGATGAAGGTTTTGGAACTTGTGTCGCCTCTCTTGGCTTCAGTAAGACACTCAATTACTCTATCGACAATCTAAAATCCAATAGAAGCACATGTTTGCTATGATCGTAGACAGATGCTCCCCATGGGTTGCATCTAGCTCCCTATTGTTGTGCCCTCTCGCATCGTACGCATCAAAGTCACGGTCTTCAATTTCCCCTTGTCTAATAATATCCTCCTAGGTCGACCATGGACTCACCAAATGCGTGCAATTGCATCATCATGCACTTGCCGCAATGCATTAAGTTCACACACGGAGGAGCTATTTATAAAGTACAAGGTGACAACAACCCCTGTAACTTTGAATTATTCCAACAACATGGGACATTTAAAATTCCCACCCTTGAAGAACTCCCCACCATCCCATTTTGGGAATATCAATGCTTCAACTATTCGGTGGATTCTCTTCGTGGCTATAGTGGTCATCCCGAGGTTGTGGGTTGTACTCTGCCCAACCTTCTCGATTTTGATGATGACGAGCCCGATGAAATCAACCTTAGAATCAACACCTCGGATCTTCCTAATGCCATTATCTCCCAACTACCTCCCACTTTATGACCATGTTCGCACAAGAAGGATGCCAACCATATCCCTATCACCATTACTCGCACTAAGAGTCTTATTGAACATCTCATCCAACCTCAAACTGTCATTGACTAATGTGTTATTGATGTTACTACACCTGATTACGATGATAGCTACTCTCTCGACGATCTCTTCTTAGCGAGTTATGCCAGGCTAAGAATGCGGAAATCCTTCGCTATTATGTCACTATAGGCTTTACCTTCAATAAGATCAATACTATCACCGTCTCCTCATAAGACGCACATCCTACCTTTGATCCGGAGGCGAGATGATCTAATGGACGATGATGATACCTATTTTGAATTTGACTCAAGGACGAGCTCATGAACGATACTCCCCCGATTGGCAATTCGATGTCCCTAGCCACGGCTACTCCCCCGGTTATCCCTTCTACAACCCTTATTGTGATCACTTTCCCTCCTTCCCCTTCCATTTCTCCACATGTTGCTACAACTTTACCTTCTACAACATCACCACCAGCTCTTCTTGTCATTACGGCTCTTAGCTTGCCTAAGGCTAAACCGCCTCAACTAATGGCACGAGGCTCCTGGGCATGATATTTCAGATTGTAGAGCCTATCGATGGCATATGAAGAAACTCAAAGCAGAAGTCAGGTGAGACCAAAGGATTTTCACACAACCTTCCTCCGCAGGACACCACTCTTTTGTTCTCATCATGGTTTTTTCTCACATACAAACGATTCTTATCAAGTTCTCTCCCGCAAGCGCAGAGCCCAAGAACATTCTCCTTGTGCGCCTAAGCGTCGACCCTGATCCCCTCCATCACATTCTTACATGCCATCATCTATTTCTCATCATTCCCTCCTCCCTCCTCCCTCCCTTGATGATATTTGTCGTGACGTCCTCACATAAATCTCTAATAGGATTGACGATTCCCTCTTTTCTACAGGATCAGAAGTCTAGTGCAGTATCAACATCATCCAAGATAACCTAGAGGACCTGATGATTCACACTTGCCAACAAATCTTTCATGACATAGTTGACATCATCAATGATGCATGCCAATCATTCACACATCGTCATTAAAACACGTTATTCTCTTTCTCTTAGTTATCTCCCGCTTGGGTTTATCCTTCCAGCTTGGGTTTATACGGCCCTTGTTTCCTATCATGGATAATTTGGTAATTCCTATTTATCTCTCACTTGGATTTATCCATCCCGCTTGGGTTCCTACGTCCACGGTTTCCTACTTTGCATACTTTGGTCACATCTAATTCCAATCATCTCCCGCTTGGTGTCGCATTGGCTGGCCTAACATTGGTCCCCATCCCATTCAATTTTTACATAGTTTACCTACTCTATCAATCTCAAAACTTTTTATCATTTCATTTCTCTTAATCATAAATGTTCATACATTTGTGCATACATAAGAAAATGGAATCATAAAAGTAAACATACATCAAACATCATACATCAACATCCAATACCACATGATAGCACCAAAACAATGGTATCTCATATATATATATATATATATATATATATATATATATCAAAATGAATCATTTTATACATCATCACATATCTCAAAAAATCATACAATCAACCATCCCTCAAGCATCCCCTCCCTTAGATGGAGGTCATCCAATGCTTTGAGTTGATGGTGCCTGACTAGTCGCACATAGGGATCATGCTAAAGATGTAGCTCTAGACCAAGCCCCTAAAACCTCTCCCTTTGCCCTAGCCACACGAACTTCCAATGCCACAATATAGGGTACATCCGTTGCTTTACGCCATACCGGCGCTAATTGTGCATAAGATAGTTTAATTACCTTTACTTCGTGCGTGCCAAGGTTGTCATACTGGATAAGGCCCTACACCAAGGTGTGACATCTCCCACACTCGCCGCCACTAGAGCATCCCTATCTCTGAAGCTCACGAGATGCCTCTCCCATAAGCCTAAATGCACTCACTGCGTCTTTGGGTACATCCACCGACACTAGATCCACCATCATGCTCATATATGTCAAGTCTAGGATGCCATCCAAGATCTCATGGTGCGCTCCCTCAATTGTGCGTGTCGGTCATCTCGTGGTCCGCTCTGCAAAACAAACAACCTATATACCCTATTAACAATCTATACACCATCTATTCCAACCATCACAATCTACACTATAACATAACCTAACTTTGAGGCTCACGGCTCATCGGACCGCTCCACCACGACAACTCTGTCTGCTCGGCCTCCCAAAACTTCCTTCGCCTCCTCATATCTCGAGCGGTGGGCTCCTACCAATCGTGCCCACCTATGTTAGTGCACCAATATCATTGGTGATCTCCTTGGATCCTTTGCTCTCTACGCTGGTCGTCCCATCATGTAAGTAGCTATCTGGGCACCTGTATCGATAAGTATCCTCCATCGGGCCTCCGTAATCAACACTCCCAGTGGCATCCTTGAGGCCTCTCTACTCTCTCCTCTCTGACAACTTGTCTCTCAGGGTTGTCCTCTACCTCTACTATCCCGAGGCCCCTTTGTACCTCCTAATCCCCTCCGTCACTATCGCTTACCACCACTGGGCCATGGGGCACGCCTCACTCAACATGGTCGCAATGGTGGTATGCCTACCTCCGCTCCCACTCTCACTCCTCTCTCTATAGCATGTCTTAGTCAATACTCGGGAGAGGTAAAGCTACCACATGAGTTGGACACCCAAACCGCAATGGTACTTTGTCTACCGAGTGTGTCTCCACCCACCACACATAATGTACAATAGTCTCCAATGTACCCTCGGCTACCATTGTAGTTGGCCAACGGGGCCACTAGTACACCTGTCCCTCTATAGGGATCTTATATAACCTCTCTTCAGACGCTTGTGGCAAGCTCTTAAAACCAACCACTGGACTCATTGTTGCGTTTCTCTCCCACCGTAGAATCCTCAAGGCATCTCCTACTACCCGTAGTGGTGTCTCCGTCGGTCTATACATCGGGAATCGCTCATATATATACACATTGATAAAATATGGTGGGCCCCATTGCTCGACCCGAATCTTGGACAAATCATGGCATCGATTGCACCCATGTGGTTGTCCCCCAACCGAATGTATCTCACCTCTAATGCATCCTTGCATTCCATTTGCACAAAATGTGGCACTCGCTCCATCGCCTTGTGGCACAAGAATTGTGCCACAACCATCCCAATAATAGCCTTCCAAACATCCGAATCTAGGCAACAAATACGACACTCAATTAAATCATCAATATACCAGGGCATTAATCATCACTGTTTGTGGCGAACCGTGTTAGTGCCCTCCTCTTTGTAGCATCCATGGGCACATCACAAAACATGCGGAATCCCTTAATTAGTAGGGACATTTTGACTATCTTTGGAGCAAATTTCACTTGTTAAATTTGCCTCAACATACATTTTTCCCTTTTCTCCTAACTACCCATTTCCAATTTAAAAACAACACCTACCATGGCACTGCCATCAGTGCCTGTCTCGGCAACCTCGTCTACCATCTCACACTCTAGCCATCATCACTAAAATTTCTCGATTTGGATTACTCTAGAGCTCAATTTCTCTTAATCTCAAATTAGAAAAGTGACATAACTTTCCGCCTTTACTATTTATAACAATTTTTATACCCGTTTTCATCTCAACTTTCTTTAATCTTCAAACTTCGATATCTTTTAAACGCCAAACTCTAAAAACATGACGTAAATTTCTCTTTGCTTGTCGTCGAACCGCTCATTTTGACATAATAGACTTCTCTCTACCACCTTTTAGCCAAAAATCCTTATTTTCTGTCATTTTGACACTAACTACATCCTTCTCGTGACCTCCTATCTAGGTGATTTATGTCCTATTTTATTGATTATCTTCTAATGTTTCTTTTCAGTCTTACTTATTCAAGGTTCCAAGCTACAATTACTTTGCCACAAGCAAGCAAAGTAACAACGACAAGTATGAGGTAGGTATATTTCATTTAGCATTCATTATTTCTTTATAATACTTTCATTTCAGCTTTACTTTTAACATTTCCTTTCGATTTCATGTTGCATAGATCTTTTTCCGAAGACCATCTCGTGTTTCACTATTGTGACACGTGATGATCTTCGGTTGGGGCATATGTATACACCATATTTTTACGCTTGCTAACCATTTCTTTTGTGTAGGGATTGCTGATGCATTCTCCTCCTGAGTGGGTGCCTTAAGGGGCCTGTTGGGATTGGGGTATGATTGGACTTGGTCATGTGGGCTAGACCACAACATTTGAGAGATGTCGTTATTAGCCTTAGTTACCCTATACTTGCCTCGTTTCTTCCATTTGTTCACACATTACACCCATTATATCCATTTATCCCATTATGTCTACTTGCTTTTTCCTATTGCATGTTATTATCCTTGCTTTTAGTCACTTGAACCTTTGTCATTCACCTTCATCTACTTCCTGGCCTCCATTCCCATGTTTTACACCTTTTGACCTTAGGGTCTCCCCAAGGTCAATGCCATCACCCGTCTGTTTTTGTTTTTCCATAGCTGACTATATATACCTCAATGCCTTCTCATTATTTTCATCACTTTACAAACAATACAATTTCTTTGCAATCACTTGTCTACACTCACATTTGTTCTTGCTTGCACTATTTTGAACTTACTTGGCTGACTTTTGAGTCTTGGAGCTTATCGCTTTTGTATTTTGGTCACCATAATGAGTTAGGATTGGAGATCCTCTTGTTGAGCCTTCCCCTTCTCCACCCATAGTGATTCTCTCTTGGTGTTGTCTCTGGGAGGATTATGCATTAACGGTCACACACACTACATGTAATTATTTATAACCCTCTTTAGTCTCTTATTTTGTATATGCATGTTGTATGTTAGTCATTCATTGCTATAGATTAGAGTAGATATATGTTTGCTTTATTCTATTGCATTGTCTTATTACTATTACACCCCTTGGCTTTTTCGTCCTCTTAGTTTCTCTTATTTCTGAATCCTAGTAGGATACCTATCTTTATCTTAGTTGTAGGCCTTGAAACCTATAGCTATCCTAGGGTTAGGGTTACTATCCTCTAGATTTATGACACTAGCGCTCCTTGAGCACCTTTGTATCTGCACAGTGTGGCCGGTCTTAGATTGGATCCCTATATTTGAGAACCCAGATTGGGAACCTCTCTTTTACCCGTCAAACAAATGCTTCCTATTATTTTCTAACACAAGAGAGAGATCTGCAAGAATTTTATTTAAGTCTTCTAGACAACACTGCATAAGCCTTTTAGACATATGCCAGCCTTACATTTTGAACACACTCTCAAAATTTTAAATGCTATTGTTTGTTAGAGTTTATAACGTAAAGTTATTATGATCATACTAGTCTTAGAGATAGGCTTAGTAATAAAGTCACTTTATGACTTTAGTTTGCTTTAGCAAATAATGTAAACATGACTTTAGTTTGCTTTAAATGATTTTCACTTAAGTCATTTTAGGGTTCGGTTTTGTGTTGTTGCTAATGCTTTCCTATATTTCTTTCATTAACATATCCAAGAAGTATTTCTCTCTTTCAAGTTTCCTCTCTCTTGTGTACTTGCTTGGTTTCTTTGTGTTAGGTTTTCAAAATGGTATTAGAGCCACGGTGAAGAAAAGTCAGGGAGTTGGGTGAAGACCTAGGGATTTTTAGATTAGTAATGGACCGAGGATTGCTCAACCACACACAGTTTAACAGAAAATACCAAAAATCTGTATAGCAGAAGCAGCTAGGGTTTAAGCTAATCCACAAAAAGCAGCAGTTAGGTTTCTGATAATCAATATGTCATAAATCTGTACAGCGTGCCAGAAATCCGTACAACACATTATAAATTTGTACCACACTGCAAAAATCCATCTTTGTACGGAATCATATGTAATACTGATTTTCAAATTTTCTCAAAAAAATCTAGATTGCAGATTTTCTACATTTTAAAAGAATTTTCAGCTATTTTCTGTATTGTTTTAGTGTTTTTCTGTAATTTCTTTACGACTTCCCAGAATTTTTCAAGGTCTTTCAGAAAATTCAACAGTTTTGGGCAAGTATTAGGTTTCTCTTTTTTTCTTTCAACATTTACAATTTTGGGGAGGAAAGAGAAGATTTGTAGTTGTGTCTATTTCGACATTGTTATTAGCGGATTTATTTTTAAGAAAATGGCTAGTTTGTCCCATGTAATGTTGGAGGGTAACCAAAAGTTTCTCAGAAGAACTATAATACCTAGAAACAAAGAATGTTAGTGATTTTTTGAGTAAAAATGTTTAGATCAGATTGTTTTGGGGAAGGAAACATAATCTACAGTAGCATGAAAAAAATACCAGGATAAGTTCGAAGTGTGGAATAGAGAAACAGGGATGCTAATAAACCTATATATTATTTGATGAAATGCTCCCAAAATTGCAGATTGGAAATGACGTGCGAAACATTTGAAAGCAACAAAAGTTGTTGTATGAAATCTCAATACAAGTAGAGCCTTCTTTCTTAAGAATATAGTGTCTTCTATTAAAATGGATGAAAGTGAGTAAGATAAAGAATATTAGATAACAATTGAATGCCGTTGGGAAGAAGATGGAAGAAGATATGATGGTAATCACTCTAAAGAGTAACCTTCTTTTTTAAGCATTCTATTGAAACCCTAAATATTAATGATATTGACTTTGACCTAAAGTTTGAAGAGTTGAGCAATAAACTCTTGCACCAAGATGTGGAAAAAGCAGTTTGGTAGTGATGGTGAGATTTTGGGTTCAAAGATGGCTTTGGCAACAAAAGTTCATGGGAAAGGGCAAGTTGATAACAGAGAAACAGTAGAGAGAGAATGTCGAAATCGTTAGATCAGATAATGGTGGTGAATTTTGCTCTAGAAAATTCCTATATTTTTGTACTCAAGAGGGCATCTAGAGACAATGCACCCCACCCTACACTCCACAACAAAATAGAGTGGTAGAGAGGTGGAATCGTACCATTATGGAGATGGCAAGGTGGAGATCAGCGAACAGGTCTGTTCCTAATAAATTTTGGACAAAAGCAGTACACACATAAGTGTATTTGCTCAATCGGTCTCCAACAAAATCACTGCAAAATAAGAAATTGCAGAAGAAACACAGTTTGGAAAAAAAACTAAAGTGAGTCATCTCAAAGTTTTTGGTTCAGCTGTACATGCATGGGTTCCTAATGAAAAACAAACCAAACTAGATAGAAAATGCAAGACGTTGATGCTCATAGGGTACATCGATAACCCTGAAGCACATAGTTCGTTGATTTCGAGACTAACAAAGGATTCTTTAGTTGGAATGTCATAGTAGATGAGAATGCATGGCCATTCCAGATAAAGACACAACAAAAATCAGATCAGAAAGTTGCAGCAAGTACAGGTAATATGACTGAGATTCCATGCTAGATGGATGGGAATAGTCAATGTGAGGAAAAGGAAGCCCTTGAGTATGAATCACAAGAAATTTTCAGCCAAGATGCAGCTGCAAGTTACTCAAATCAGCAAGACACGAGTACTGATATGAAGGGGAAGGAACCTAAGAAGAGACCAAAATTGTGGTACAACACCTATGGCAGTGTTTGAGAAGATGAGCTCCCTTATATGAGAGAGGAAGATCAAAAAGAGATAAGACATCTGATATGCCAAATTATGCTTTGATGACTAACCTTCAACATTCTTTTGAACCTGAAGTATAAGAAGAGGCCAAAAGAAAACCAGAATAGGAGAAGGTTATGCAAGCCAAACATGAAACTCTTATGAAGAACTGAACATGGGTTCTAGAAGACCTACCTGTTGGGAAGAAACCCATTGGTTGTAAATGGGTATATAAGGTCAAGTATAAAGTAGATGGCCCACTTGACAAACATAAAGCAGGGCTGGTCACAAAGGGCTTTACACAAAAGGAAGGGATTGATTATGAGGATACATTTGCTTCTACTACAAACATGATAACAATCCAAGTAGTTCTAGCCATTACAACACAATTTGGCTAGAACATATATCGAATGACACGAAGATTACCTTCCTCATTAGAAATCTAGAGGTAGAAGATTGCATGTACAAACCACAAGGATTTCAAGTTCTAGGGAAGGAACAATAGTGTGCAAATTGAAAAGTTGCGTCAATGCCGAGCCCTAATTTTTCTCCCCCAAACCCCGTCTCGGCTAATGGCGGTGGAGGCATCTCTACCGTGAGTGGCTTTTCTATCCCCGCTCTGCCTTTAAGCGTGCATCATTTTCGGTGGAAGCCTTGGGGTTTTAGATGGCGGTGGTTTTGGTTCTCCAACCTCTCTGGCTCCCCCTCTCCACTGTGATCTCTCCATTGGAGGCAAGGATCTTTCCCCTTTCTTTGTTCCACTTGTTGACGATGCTTCTTTTGTTGTTGCTACTGGGAAACGCTCGTATGCAGTTGCTTCGGTTTCCTCATTCTCTAAACCTCTCTTTGCCTCCAAATCCACTCCGTTGGTCATTCTTGGAGACTTTGTGCTTGAGACCGAGGAGTTCTTCTCTTCCAACGGTCTGATTTGTCGCTTCAATGGGCTATGGCATGGTCTTCCACTTCTTCATTCATGGATCGCTACTTGAACTGGTGTCCCCTTATTTTAGGTAGGATCGACATTTACCCCTGTGCAAGGGGATTTTTTATCGTGGCTTTCGAAATGTTGATTCTAAGGATATTATCCTCTCAAAACTCTGGGAACTGCAAAATCATCATTTGTTGATGAAACCATGGTTCCCGACTTTCAATCCACTCACTGCTTTTTTCAACGTAAAACCGGTTTGGATCTGTTGCCTCATCTACCGTTGCAGTTTTGGGGAAATGATAGCTTAGCTGCTATTGGTAATGCTTTGGGTAAATTTGCTATGTACCTTGGGATATGATAATATAATATATATGGGTTGATGGAGATGTTTGACATGCGCACACATCCCCTTAGTTATATGTATGGGTTCACATGGGATATAATATTATAATGTATATGGGTTGATGGAGATGCCACATGTGGCACACATCCCCTTAGTTAATTATATTGGCTCACATAGGAATTAATTATATTGGGTAATGAGTCGGCCTACATTGGGATTAGGTTTTACCCATCCTATTTAAAGGATGTGAGTATCATTATGAGGTGATTGATGTATGATTCAAGTCTTCTACTTGGTAGAGGTATATTGGAGGTGTCCCCTCAAGTGGATTCCCATTTTGGGAGATTGTGGAGTTACTCCTTAAGGAGCATTGTCAGTGTTGCCTACCTTAAGGGTATTATTCTGCATATATTGATTATTTGGGCATATTGGCCCCCATATCTCGTGTTTTGTTATCTTCTGCAATTTATTGATTTATTATATGCAAAGATCTTATCAAATGGTATCGAGCATCGATTTCGCAAAAAAATTGGGTTCAAACCCTAATTTTAGT
The DNA here is from genome assembly GCA_018340775.1 of Taxus wallichiana var. yunnanensis. Lineage (NCBI taxonomy): Eukaryota > Viridiplantae > Streptophyta > Pinopsida > Cupressales > Taxaceae > Taxus > Taxus wallichiana. The sequence continues at coordinate 309,222,531 of CM031244.1, forward strand.
GATTCGGCTATATTTTGGAAACAGTTGTGAATATTTTCTCAATTTTTTACCACAATTGCAAAAGGGTTTCATAAAGCTACAGTCCAAATTTCAGAAATTTTTGAGGTGTTTTGTGGAAGTTATTGCATTTTTAGGGTTTCGCCTAAATTTGCTTCATAGGCTTCTTTTTGGAATTAATTTTCTAAATTTTTTCCAAATTTTGAATTTCCTTCATAAATCTATGGTAAAAATTTTAGAATTTTGGATCTAGTTTGAAGAAGATATTGAGAGTTTTAGGGTTTTACATAAAACCGGCCTACAAGTTACAATTTTCTGTCTTTCTTTGATTATTTAACACATTCAAATCTCTCAAAATTTTAGCAGGGGTTACTTCTTTGTAGTTTTGATTTGAGGTTTGAATGATTGATGAAATCATCATGTCAAATATTGGTCAAAGGAGTAAGTTTGTGAAACCCTAATTTTTATGCATCATGGATATACCAATTTTCTATGGTAATAGGAAATTGATGCAAAAAAATGATGGATACAATTTAAACCATAGTTGCGGGAGACACGTCCCCACCTATTAGGACGCGTGCAGATGCACGCCTCTCATACGCGGGAACCTTTGTTAACGTCTCCTCCCGTCTCCCCACACACAGATTTTGAAGATAAAAAATTACTGCGCATTAGTGTGTTTATTACTGCCTGCAGAATTAGTGTGTTTATTCTGCAGAATTAGTGTGTTTATTACTGCTTGCAGAATTCTTGGAGTCCAGCATTGAGAACGTGTCAGTAGGACTTTGTACAGTTAACAACAATGAGAACCTGCATCTTAATACAATTAACAATAAAAATGAGCTCGAAACAAATTTTGAGATCATAGTCATGACCATAAAGGATGAAAACACGCACTTCTCTCCCAATTCTGCACCTCACCATGCACACGCAGTAGCCTTGTGCTTGATTATGAATGCATTAAATCCTAAAGTGCAATTTATTCTTAAGATGGAATCAATGTCTTATGTGGATACTTAGTAATCTATAACAGAAATAGTGCATTCTGAATCTAAATAAATTCATATATATTGTTGTCTCCCGTACTCCATCTCCCACTTTTCTAAAAATGTTGTACTAGTACTGCACTGTGACCACGTACTGTACCACTCCGTCTCCTAAGAACTATGATTTAAACAAATGTATTTTGAAGAATGTTTAGTATGGGTTAGTTTTTATCTTCATCTTGGTGAGAAAGTGCGACATTGGTATTCTTATTTGGATATAGATCTATTGGATTGGGATTGGGAGGAAATGGACGATATTTTCTTACCTAGATGGGAAACAAAAAAGAAACACAATTTTGTTAAAAAGAAGAAGAATAAGAAGAAAAAAATGTTGATGATTAAGAAGAAGAAAATGTTGATGATGAAGTTGCTACACAAGATAGTGCATCTCCAAGGAAGGAAGCTTCAATATTTCAGTTTGAAGGGTGCATTCAAAGAAAAAAGGTAATTGTTTCCATAAACCCTAACAACAAATATAACTTCATCAATATGGATGTAGCTCACAATTTACATGTGCAAACAAAGCATATCAAGGAATCTCAAATGGATGGTAAGCAGATTCAAGTTTTTGAAGATTTAAAGCTTTTTATGGATAAATATGTTTTACATTCAGATTTTTATGCTTTAGATATGGATGGTATGGATATTGTTCTCGGATATCCTTGGTTAGAGACATTGAGAACAATTAATATTAATGTGCAAAAGAAATTCATGAAATTATGGTACAAGAGAAAGAAAATTACATTACAAGATATCACACTTAGCAAGGAAAAAAGTAATGTAAAATTGGATCATGAAGATGGTGAAGAAGGGAATACGGATGAATCAAAAGAGAGGATGAAGAACATGATGAAAAAGTAAAAAATAGTTTCTCTACTCAAGAGAAAAAGAAATAACAAACAAGTTGAAAGAGGAAAAGAAAGTGGAGGAAAAGATTGATAAGGTTGAGCATACTAAGGTTGCACCATATAGACACCCACATCATCATGAGAGGAAAAAATCATGGAGACATGCTAGGACACATAAGGGCAGCAATCTATATGGATATACAGGGAATTGGAGGAGTAATAATTTTGGCTATACAAGTTCTTATCATGTTAGGGCACATAAGGGCAGCAATCTATATAGATATACAGAGAATTGGAGGAGCAATTATCAAGGCTATAAACAAAATCAATGGAGAAATAGTTATATGAAATGGAATCATAGGAATAATTATTATGGATACACATGGATGCCGAGGAGGAACACATATGGACCAGGATGGAATCAGATGAGCACAATGGAATATGGAATCAGGTTTGGAGCAACATCACCCACTAGGATTTCATATGGGTGGTTGGATGATCGAGCATGGCAACAAGTGTGCAATAATTTAAAGCACACTCATTATATGGCTTCTTCTTATGTTTCAGGGACGAAACATGTAAAAGAGGGAGGCAATGCTATGTACCTTGGGATATAATAATATAATATATATGGGTTGATGGAGATGCCGACATGTGGCACACATCCCCTTAGTTATATGTATGGGTTCACATGAGATATAATATTATAATGTCTATGGGTTGATGGAGATGCCGACATGTGGCACACATCCCCTTAGTTATATGGGCTCACATAAGAATTAATTATATTGCGTAATGAGTCGGCCCACATTGGGATTAGGTGCTACCCATCCTATTTAAAGGATGTGAGTATCATTATGAGGAGGTGATGGATGTATGAGTCGAGTCTTTTACTTGGTAGAGGTATATTGGAGGTGTCCCCCTCAAAGTGGATTCCCATCTTGGGAGATTGTGGAGTTACTCCTTCCTTAAGGAGTATTGTATGGTGTTGCCCTACCTTAAGGGTATTATTCTGCATATATTGATTATTTGGGCATCTTGGCCCCCCATATCTCGTGTTTTGTTATCTTCTGCAATTTATTGATTTATTTTATGCAAAGATCTTATCAAAAAATTTATCCATTGATTCCAATACAGATATTGGTGGATCTACTTTCGCACGGATATTGGTGGATCTAGATACTTGGTGGATCTACCTAGCTTCTATTGATCTCAAAGTGCGTAAGAGGGTTTGGTCACAACCTCTCGACTACGAAGGCCTACCCTTTAGATGCAGAAAATGTTTTAACATTGGTCATCTCATTGTTGCTTGTCTGGTGGTCAAGCAAAAAGCTAAAAATGAAAAGGTCTCTTGGTGGAAGGATGCTCACCAAAACCTTCTTTTTCTTGAAGAGGAACTTGGGTCAGTTGCTCATACATAGGTTGACACTTCGGTGGGTGGTGATGTAGTCGTTTTTTGATGGATCGGAGTTCGAGGTGTCAGGTACTTGACTGCGCTAATACCAGTTCCACTTCTGAGAAGCCCAATGATGGGTTCTTGGCTTCTTCAAAGCTTCAACTTCCACCTCACACAGATGAAAATGCAGATCCTAATCGTAGTGATGAATGGACAGTTGTTAAACGGAGAAAAATTCCTTCTCTATGCATCTTAGATCCCATGCAAGGGACTCTTCTAAGTAATTTGGTTACAACGGTAGTACCAGGTGCTATTTTGGTAGTCTCCTCTTCTTCTTCCTGCAACTTTGTCTGAGGCTGCATCTTCTCTTCTCCTCTTTGTTGTACCTTCTTGCTGCTTTCGGTTATAGGTGAGGGTGTTCTTCCTTCTTTTCTTCTCATTCTGTTTATTGTTGACTCTGTAGTTCTTGATTAAGTGGTTTCTTCTTCTCTTTCCTTGTGTGGTGCGGGAGTTCTTTTCTTCCTTTTCTCTCCCCTTCTTCTTTGTACAAGGTTGTGGGTCCTTTCAAAACCCTCACTTTACCCTAATTCCAAAAAAAAAATAGTGTGCAAATTGAAATATGCTCTTTATGGGCTAAAGCAAAGCTCCCAAGACATTATAGATTGAAATTGATGGGTACTTGAAAGAACATGGATTCAAAAGAATACCAACCCCAATCTCTACATCAAAAGCAAGAATGATGATGTGGTTATTTTAGTGGCATATGTTGATTGTTAGGAATATTAATCTAATCCTAAGTATTTATTATTGGCCACCTATTTACTATCGGGTGGTTGAATAGTTAGTGGTCACTCCTATCAAGTGTGTTGTACCAATTTTTTAACCTATATATTCTTTGAGACTTAATAATACATTATTGATGATTTTATCACACATTGGTCATTCATCTATTTTATTTGTTTACTTATAAGTAGTATTAGAGCTTTGGAAAAGAGACAGGGTGGCTTGTTGGTGGTTGATGTAGTTTGTAATGTCCCTTTTGGGCTAAATTTGAACACCAAAGGAACTTACACAAATCGAAATAGTAAACTGAAACAAAACTGAAACTAAATTCTTGCTAACATTTTTTTATGATAGCAATCAGCCACAAACTTGTTGGAAATAATATAGAAACCCTTCAAAATATTATTCTTCAAAGATGGAAATGATTGCAAGAGAAAAGCACTGGAAAATATATCTTTTTGCAATTTTAATATTAGCTGGAATTAATTAACAGCAGTGAATACCCTTTACAAATATGGCTGGAACTAAGCATTTCCAAGCCCAAACACAAGTACAAATAGAAGATCCAACTGCTAAAAATATGGAGAACACAATGGTGCAAGAATTTGATACCATCATGCCCTAGAACACCACGAACTTCACCTTAGGGCAGGTTGCCACCCTTGGGAAGGGCTGTAAATGACTGCAAACTGATTTTAGCACAATGTAATCTCCATGTGAGATCACCTTTTTGCAAGTTTAAGGGGTTTCGTCCTCAAACTAGCCACTATTGAGGGGTTTCGTCCTCAATAGGTCTTCCAAGAGGGTTTTCGTCCTCTATGGAGAGAAAGAAAGAGCAAGAGTGCTCCAACTCCAAGAAAGAAAATTATCAAATGATCAAATGTGTCTTTCTCCACCCCTAGTGACCCCTTTTATAATGGAAGGTGGCACCAAAATTCAAATACATTCCCCCAATGAGGACTGACCTCCTTTGGGAGTAATAACATTCTTTTTATTTTTAATTTGTATCTTCCTTTTGTCCTCTTAAGTTGGTGCTAGCATATTCCCACCAACTTGAGTTTATAATGTCACAATTAGAAATTTGCCTAAAATTTAATACATGGATACATTTAGCAACTTATAATTATGACTTCCCTTGTTTCTTAGGGCCCACAGGAAGTGGAATGGGCCAAAGGTCTTCCGTGGAACTAACCGGGAGAAATGGGCATTACATAGTTGAACCCCGCACAAGCAAAAGGAAGGAAACCATCGAAAATATTTCAAGGAAGAAGCATTGTCGATCAATGTTTAAAGAAATTTTTTTGTATTTTGCTATACAACAAGATGGTGAAGGAGAGAGTTGGCCCGTGAGAAAGGTGAATGTGGAAGAGCAATGCAAGAGAAGGCCACCCAACCCAATAAAAAGAGTAAGAAATTTATTTTGTTTGCGAACAATAGATAGTTTTGCATATAATATTTTGTTGCAGCTTCTATGTTTAATTATTCTACCTAAGATTGTTAAAGAAAATGAAGTTCTTTGCTAGCTTATGTATTGTATTTAAAAGTTTTTAGTTTTGGCATGGGAAAGATATGTGGGGTTCATGACGAAGATGTGAATAGTAGTTGGAAGTTTTGTTATTTGCATTCAAAGTTTTTTTCTTAATTTTTCCTTTTCCTGGAGAGTTATATTCTTGGAAGTGTTGAAAGGATCCAAATAAAGGATGCAAATATTTTTTATAAGAAAAGTATCTATGGGTGGAAAATGGGGTGAGAGGGTGGAAACTAGCGTGAGAGGCATAAAAAAGCATGGGTTGATGCGAAGCATTGCGGGAAAGCTTGGAATTTACATGTCTTGAAGTTTTGGGTGTGTTGGACTACGCAAAAGGGTTGTCGGGCAAACACTACAAAGGAGACGCGACAAAATGTGTAGGCGATTGCAGTAAGTCAGAAATTTTTGCGTAATGGTTTGTATTGCAAAGTGCATAGCAAAAATTGTGCGCGATAGGGTTGCGAGGATGGGCACACATAGTAGCACGCAGATTTTTGCCAAAGGTTTGGGCACGTAGGAGTTTTGGTAAGGCGTGAAGGTGGCGCACAAAGATTGCACAATAAGCATAAGGAGTGCGTGGATCTTTTCAAAGGTTGGTGTGGGGAACAAAGTCATAAAATAACAAGAAGATAGGTGGAGATTGACAGCAACATACGTGGTAGATAAAGGGAACAAACTGCTGAATAAATAGATGACATGGACACTTTTGAAAGATTTTCTCAACTACCGAGATTGAAATAGTTCGACTCCATTTATGAAGAGTCCGAGTGGGAAAGAAGGAGAAGATTTTGGAAGGAATTTCGAAGTACAAAAGGAGCGGGAAAAAATTCCTATAAAGGTAGGTTCAATGCCATATTTAGAGTCATTGGGAAGAAGTGAGAAATAAGCTAAGGAAAGAGCCAGCCCGAAGTCGGTTCGAGCTAGAGTGAGTCCTTGAGTGTGATTACCACCCTTGTAATAGTTGTAGGGACTGTATTGAGCTTGTAATAACCCCCATTAGAGGGAAGATCATTGAGATGTCGTTAAGGTTGTTTAGTTAATAGAATTTGTGTTCTTGTTTGGAGTCTATTCCGTTGTCTTAAACTCTACAAACGGGTAAGATCTTTTAGGTCCGACCAGCCCCGTCGCCAAGTGGTATTAAAGCGTGGCTACAAACCTTGGAGAGGAAGGTTGCGAGGAGTGCGAAGGCTGGTAGAACGTCGACTATGAGGCAACTAGTCAAGAAGTTAAGGTGTTGCCAAGAAGGGTTGTAAATGGAAGTGCAATAAATGCAACAGAACCAACTATCATGGGTGCGATAGAATAAGATATGAATAAACTAAGGGGTGTAGGGACTAGGCTCGAGGTCATCAAGGATGATCGACGAAGAGGATTCGTAGCACAAGATGCTCAAAGCAATGATGAAGGAACAACATGAGGCACACAAAATGAGAGATATGTTGGGGGTGAAGAACAAGACGAAGAGGAGGCTATTAGCGTTGGAGAAGTGCAAATCTTGAGAGCTATTTCAAGAATGGGTTGAGGATTGTGAATGGATGTTCCATCATTCTCTGGAAGATTAGAGACGAAATAATTCGTAGATTGGCTCACAAGTATGGAAGAATAATTTAAATTCAAGAGATGACTGACCCACAACACGTCAAAGTATCGCAAATGAAGTTGAAAGAGCATGAACACTATGGTGGAAGGAGATATAAAATGAGCGTCGAACAAGAGGTAAAGAAAAGATAGTGTGTTGGGATAGAATGGCCGTAAAAATGAAGAGTAAGTTTTTACCTTCTAATTATCAAATGTGTTTGTTTAAGAAGTTGTAAAACTTGAAGCAAAGGAAGATGTTGCTTAGGGATTATATCGAGGAGTTTCACCGGATGATGATAAGATATGAGCATACGAAAGTCGACTAGAGAAGGTCGTGAGATACATAAATGGTTTGATATTTGGCATCCAAGAAGAGCTAAGTCTTATGCACATTCAAATTGTGGAGGAGGCTTATCAACTAGCCTTGAAGGTGGAGGAAAAGTTGGCATGCGAAAAATAGAGCACAACCCAAAGAGGAAGCCATAATGTTCACAATAGAGGAGGAAGCGGTCGTGGATATAGCAAGTCGGGAGAAGATGAGTGCGAAGTGTGCAAACGTGTACACAAGGTAGTGCACGCAAAGCAACGTCTTACACATCAAGAGGGCGCGAAAGATTTGGCCGAGGCAGAGGGAAGAGGATTCCCAACATGTGTCAAGTGTGGAATAATTGGGCATCACACGTCTGACAAGTGTCCAAGTGCACAAAGTGAAGTGACGCCTTAAGCACTTAGAAGATGGCGTGTATGTGGTGTATGGAGATGTGGAATCCAAGGAGCATTCTCAAGGACCGGAGCGCGAAGAAGCTTTGATGATAAGAAAGGTGTTGTTGAAAGATCGCAAAGGGAAAACGAGCACGCCGCAAAGGAAAAGTTTGTTCGAATCAGATGCAAGTCGGGAGGAAAGTGTTGTAAGGACCAAGGTGATTGTTGACAATGGTAGCACCAACACTCTTGTTTCTTATGAGATGATGGATAAGTTAGGGATGAAGAACATTCTTCGCTCCAATCCCTACAAGGTGTCATGGTTGTAGAAGGGGCAACAAGTCTTGCTTAATGAGAAAAACTTAGTCTAGTTCCGTTCGCAGAACTATTGCAATGAAGTGTTATTCGCATTGAGAAGGATGGAAGAAAGTTTAACTTGTCACCATTGACGGACAAAGATGAAGGTGAAGGTGAAGTGCACAATGGAGTTTTCACAAGAGTTCTAGTTGTGTCAGGGAAGGAATTCTTATGAGAGGTGGAAGAGGAGAAAGCATATTATGCACTTGTGCACAAAGGAAGTGCGCAAAATGTTGACGGAATTTGCAGACATAGTGACAAAGGACTTGCCACAAGGATTACCGCCAGTGGGTAGTATCAATCATCAAATTGAATTAATACTAGGGCCAAGTTTTCCAAACAAAGCACCATATAGGATGACTCCAAAGGATAATGCGGAGGTGAGAAGACAAGTGCAAGAGTTGTTGGATAGAGGACTAGTGCGCGAAAGTTTGAGTTTGTGTGCGGTCCCCGCAATATTAACATCAAAGAAGGGAGGAGAGTGGTGCATGTGTGTTGATTCTAGATCTATCAACAAGATCACAATGTAATGTCCCTTTCTAGGGCTTAAACTGAAAATAAGGGTTTGGCCACAAACCCTAAGAATCAGATTTGAAAATACACCAACACCCAACTGAAAATAATCTGATTTTTATAACAGCAGATCCAACAATATTAGAAACCCTAGCAGCGAACTAGAAACTACACTTTTAGGGTATCAAAATCAGCTTAGAACATTAATTAATATCCCTCTAGGGCAGCAAATTGTACCAGCACTTAGGAACAATCATTCACATGCAATATGGACTGAAAATTAACATAGAAATATCCCAAATACTCAATAAATCCAGCAAGATGAAATCGGGAGCAAATATGTATTTTGTAAATTTATTTCAAGTGCAAATACTATTGAAACTTCAAAAATTTGTAACTCCATCAATACTTAAGAGTTTCAACACAAACCAATGCTCAAAATGATCTTGAAGAGACCAGCTATCCAATGAAAGTGAAATCACAATTTTCTAACCATGGAAACCCTCTCAAAATTGATCCCGAACTTCCCAAGTGGGTCACTCCAAAGAAGGAAGGGTGCCAACACCCTAGAAAGTGCCCTAGCTGAAGTAGGAGTGCCCTAAGCACAAATAAACACCTTGTTGTTCCAAAAATATACCAATTAAGTCCACTTGTGACTCTCGTATGAAGCCACCAATGCAACAAATGAGGGTTTCTATCCCCAAGTGTTGTGACTATTGAGGGTTTTGTCCCCAATAGGATCCAATGAGGGTTTTCGTCCTCAAAGTTGAGCCACACCAAAGGTCTTCATCTTTAGTGGAGAGTAGGGCACGCCGTGCACAAACCCAAGATATCAATCTTTGAAATAAACATGCATAACCTTTCTTAGGCCATTTGATCCACCTTTATATCCTCCTTTTTGGCGCCAAGGATGAATTAGAAACCCAATGCACTTTTTAATCTTCCCTTAAGAAGACCGACCTCATAAGAATTGGTTGGGCCCAACTTAAAATATTATTAATTATTTTTAATTTAGAAAAGGGGACATTACACACAATCAAATATAGGTTTCATTGCACAAGGATGGACAATCTAATGGATTTTCCTAATGGCGTGCAATATTTTTCGAAGATCAACTTGAAAAGTGGTTATCACCAAATTCGCACTGCATACAGGAGATGAATGGAAAACGGCATTCAAGACGAATGAAGGCTTAAATGAATGGTTGGTTATGCTATTTGGGTTAACAAATGCCCCAAGCATCTTTATGAGGTTGATGAATGAAGTATTGAAGCCATTCCTTGGGAAATTTGTGATTGTATATTTGGATGATATAATAGTGTTTAGCAGAACAAGGGAGGATCATTTGGATGGTCCGGCAAGGCAATAAAGCGCTTGCAAGAGGAGAAACTATTGGTGAACCTAAAGAAATGCTTTTTATGCACGAAGAGTTGGTATATTTGGGCTTCGTGATATCCCATGATGGAATGTAAATGGACCCAAAAAGGTGTGCGCAATACTAGAGTGACCGTCGGCAAGGAGTGTGATCGAGGCGCTAAGTTTTCATGGGTTCGCTTGCTTGTATAAGAAGTTCATTAGAAGTTTTAGTGGAGTGTGCATGGCGACAATGAAGGAAAATTGCAAAGAATTTGTGTGGATAGATGAAGCGAGTGCGGCTTCCAAGAATCAAGCAGAGGATTACAACGCAACCATTCTTGGGGTTCTCGAGCTTTGACAAAGTCTTTCAAGTTGATTGTGATGTAAGTGGAGTAGCCACGGTTACTGATGTTAAGTCAAGAATGGAGACCCTCATTCAACGAATAGTTGAATGACATAAGCGGAGATACCGAGTCTATGATCGGAGTTTTACACAATTGTGCAAGCATTAAGGAAGTGGAGGCATTACTTCTTTACCAAGTGAGTTTGTCTTGTATACTGATCATCGTGCATTGTAGTTTACCAATAGTCAAGCAAAGCTGAACCAAAGGCACATGAAGTGGGTAGAATTTTTGCAAAGTTATTCATTTGTGTTGAAGCATAGAAGTGGGAAGTCCAACAAAGTTGTGGATACACTAAGCAGGAGAGTGTTGTTGAAAGAAATGTGCAATGAAGTCATGGGATTTGAAACCACGAAGGAGCTATAAGTACAAGATGAAGAATTCAAGGAAGTGTGGGAGGCATGTGTAGAAACGACACTCGCAGAGATAGAACGCCGTGGTTAGATTATTTCATCCAAGAAGGCATGTTGTTTAGAGGAGCGCAATTATGTATACCCCGAGGACAATATCGCATAGACAGTGTGTCTTTAGAACTTCCAAGGAAATAGAGAGGAAACGACTCCATTTTTGTGGTAGTCAACAGATTTGCGAAGATGGCATATTTTATAAAGATGCAAAAAAATTAATGATGCAACAGGCATAACAAATCTATTCTTCAAGGAGATAGTGTGGTTGTTTGGATTGCCATTGAGCATAGTATTAGACAAGGATACAAAGTTTCTAGGTCATTTCTGGAGGACCTTATGGAAGAAAATAGGAACAAGGTTGACTTTCAGTTCAACGTATCATCCACATACTGATGGACAAATGGAAGTAGTGAATAGGAGTTTAAGCAATTTATTGAGCAACTTGGTTGGAAACAAGCCAAAGCAGTGGGAGATGGTGTTTGCGCAAGCTGAATTAGCCTATAATGACTCAGTGAATATAAGCATAGGGAAGACTCCATTCCACATTGTCTATGAGACAAGTCTAAGAGAAGTCATGGAATCAAGCGCAAAGCAAAGGATAATAGGAGTGCAAAAGCGAGGAGTATGCGAGTATATGCACAAAATGCATGAAGAAGTGCATGACAGTTGGAGTAGAATAAGCAAAGCTACAAGAAGCGCATGAATGAAAGGCGTAGAGTAAGGGAATTCCAGGTGGTGGAGACTAGGTGTTAGCACATTTGTGCAAGGAAAAGTTTCCAAAAGGGACCTATAATAAGCCAAAGTTAAAGAAGATTGGACCATGTAAAGTGTTGCGAAAGATGGGACCAAATGCATACAAGATAGAATTGCCAAATGAGTTGGATATCTTATTGTTATTTAATATTGTTGATTTGCATGAGTTCCATGGAGGAGAGAGCAATGTGCAAGAAAAAAAGAATTAATGCATGGAAGAATCATATGAGGGTGTGTAAGAATCGAAGGGTGCCTTAGACTAGAGAAGGCAATGGAAAACATTGAGGCCATATTGGACTCAAATGTAGTCAAGAAGACACGCATAAAATAATACAAATAGTACTTAGTGAAGTGGAGGAATCACGCATAAGACTATACAACATGGATGAGTGCGAGGGAGCTTGGTCAGCTGGGCCATACTCCCAGTACCCTAACTCGTGAAACGAAGCTCACTTTTGTTTAACCTGGGGTGTTTGATGCGGGAGCATTGCATGAGAAAGCTTGGAATCTATACGCCTTGTAATTTTGGCTAAGTTTGGAGTGCGTGCGAGGTTTCTATGGGCCAACAATACAAAGGAGGCATGGTAGAATGTGTAGAGGAGATCGCATGTGAAGGCGGGGAAGTTTTTGCAATGGCTTGTATTACGAAGTGTGTGGCAAAAATGGTGCATGATAGGATTGCGAAGATAGACGCGCGCAATAGTACACAGTGTTTTGTCAAAGGTTTCAAGCGCATAGGAGTTTTGGTAAGGCACGAAGATAGTGTGCAAGATTGCGCAAGTAGCAAAAGGAGTGCGCGAATCTTTTCAAATGTCAATGCACGTAACAATGTAGGTGTAAGATTGAGAGATAGATTGGAGGCACTAAAGGACAAAGTCGGGCTTTACGACAAGAAGGTAGGTGGTGACCGATAAGAAGCGAGTATGTGGCAAACAAAGGAGACAAATTACCGATTAAGCAAATGGCATAGACACTTCGGTAGATTTTTTCAACTACCTAATCGAAATATGTAATGTCCCTTTCTAGGGCTGAAATTGAAAAAGGGAATAGTACAATCCCTAATTGAAAGTAAACCGAGTTTTATAATAGTAGTTCTGAAAATATATGAAACCCTAGCAGCGAACTAAATCTACAATTTTATGGCATCAAACACCCTCCAAACAAGCTGAAAATAGGTGTATAAATCCTCCTAAATATTGTATTCAATCAATGGAATAAACACCAAGCCAAAGTACTTCAAAACATGTGCAAATTATGAAATTATACCCAACTGTAATTAAATAAATGACAGCAGAAATACAGCTCACAATAAGGGTTGGAAATGGAGATTCCAATCCCCAAAAATATCATAAAAGTGTGAAATCAACCTTATAAATTATGAGGAAGATGAATATCAACTCCAATTGCCAAGATGTGCCCTAGAAGGCACTCAACTCCTCCAACCAAGTCGCTACCCTAGGAGAGGGTCCAAAATTGATGTAAAAACCTTAGTAGCTCTTCCTCTATCAAACCCTAGCTGAAAACCAAGTAACATCACTTTCCTTGAAGCCCTTAGGAACCACCAATTGAAGAGTTTTCATTCTTCAATTTGAACAAGGGTTTCGTCCTCCTTGTATGCCACACCAAAGGATTTTCACCCTCTAGTGGAAAGGAATTGAGCAATCAGCCCAAAAACCAAGCAAGTATATTTTTATGACAAGATAGATGCCCAAAATGAGTCCAAGCAACCCCTTTTATATCCTTTTGGTGGCGCCAAAATCAATTAGGAGTCTTCCCCATAACCGACCTCATAAGGATGTTTGCTTTTAACTTTATCTTTGACTTTTCACCTCTTCAACCCAACCAACCTGCCTTATAAGAGAAACTATGAAAGAAGAATGTAAATGCTCACAAAAAGACTGAAAAATATAACAAACTCTTCCCTTGTTCACCTCCTTGCCCATGGGAAGTGGAATGGGCTAGAAGTCTCCAAAACGAACTAGTTTGAAAAAGGGGGCATCACAAAATAGTTTGACGTTGTTAATGGACATTTCAACGAGAAAGGAGGAGAAGAATTTGGAAGGAATTTCAAGTTCGAAAGGAGTAGGAAAAGACACTTATAAAGGTAGGTTCAATGCCACATTTAGAGTTGCTTTGGAAGGCTGAGAAATAAGTTAAGGAGCCAAACCAGACTCAATTCGAGCCAGATGGACTCCTTAAGTGCAAATACCACCCTTGTAATAGTTGTAGGGACAATATTGAACTTGTAATAGCCCCCATTTGAGGGAAGATCATTGTAAATACCGTTAAGGTTTTTCATTAATAGAATTTGTGTTGTTGTTTGGAGTCTATTCTGCTATGTTGAACTCTACAAACGGGCAGGATCTTTTAGGTCCGACCAGCCCCATCGCCAAGGTTGCACCGAGAGGCATAACAACCTGTGCTTGAATTAAATTCTTAACTATATTCTTGTCTCAAAGCATTACTTGAATTGTGTACATCTTATGGATGGTGTGAAATCATAGAGATATTGTTTTGTGATTTCTTGTTGCACTCGGTTGTTTGGGCCTGATATATTTTTTTGTTTGGCACAATAAGTTTGTCACAAGGGCAATTGAAAGAAAGCATACAAAAGGAGTTACACACACACACACACACACACACACACACACACACACACACATATATATTGATGTGAAAGAATTAATTATGTCCAACCATTTATTTCCAGAAATGTGGGATACTTTCTTCATTAAGTGGAGCCCACATTCAGCCTAGACGTGAAAGTGTAACTCATGAAACAAGAAAAAAAAAAGTGTGATTTTTACTTTGAGTTGTGAATGGGAAGGAAGATGTGAGTCATTATTCAACAGAAAAGGTGTGGGTCCTAGAAATGTGATCATTATTGCTGCATAAAAAGGAGTTGAAGATAACTTTTTCTTGGCATGCATACACCTTTTTCCTTTTATTATTATTTTAGGCTCTCTCACATATAAAAAAATACAAGTCTTTTAATTTATTCCATACATTATGGAATAGATGAGGTGGTAGTGGTTATATTTGAAGTCATTCAGCATATAGAGGTTAGAGGATTGAGCCTTGCTAAGACTTCCAAAATCCTTATGAGTCCATACAGATGTTATATGCAAAGACATTTGTAAGTTTTTCTAGATGAGTTGGTTGGTCTCATTGACTCCAAACATGCATTTTGAGCCCATTTGTCATGAGTTCAATTCACAAAAGCGTCAAAATGCAATTTCTATAAACTTGCAAAATCAATTAATTGTTGAAACAGTTCCTATTCATACGTTTGTCAGCATACCTTTGCCATACTAAAGAATTTGTCTCTAAAATTTACAATTTTGGAAACTAGACTTTTCTAGGATTCGACAAGTACAAACACCATAGGATACAAATTTTCCATCTTCTACATTTTAATCCTCATAAATGGTTAGTGACGGGCTCCTCTAGCTTGAAACTAGAGAGAAATTTCGAATCAGCATAACTTTTACATCTTGCGGTCAAAATTGTCTTATGACCACTTGTTTTGATTAGAATGAAGGTTTTGAATGTGTGTGTGCGTAATTTCTACATGTGATGCTTTTGAACATGATGTTGCAATATTTTGCATCTTTTGAATGTATGTACAAAAGTTGGTTGAGAATCTACGTGGAAAGAAAAGTTTGTATTGCTAAGGGTGTAAAATGTATCCATTGACCTATTTGAACATGGTCTCAAAGGTGCAAATACCTATCAAATTGAGATATTTTTGGTTTTTTGGACACTTTCGGTGTTACTAGACTCAAAAGTTTTCATTTTTTCTTTACTGACTCTCTTTTGAGTGTATGTACAAAAGTTGGTTGAGAATCTATGTGGAAAGAAAAGTTTGTATTGCTAAGGGTGTAAAATGTATCCATTGACCTATTTGAACATGGTCTAAGTGCAAATACCTATCAAA
The DNA here is from genome assembly GCA_018340775.1 of Taxus wallichiana var. yunnanensis. NCBI lineage: Eukaryota > Viridiplantae > Streptophyta > Pinopsida > Cupressales > Taxaceae > Taxus > Taxus wallichiana. The sequence continues at coordinate 309,238,133 of CM031244.1, forward strand.
TTGAGATATTTTTTGTTTTTTGGACACTTTCGGTGTTACTTAGACTCAAAAGTTTTCATTTTTCTTTCATGACTCGTGAGTAAGCACAAATCATGAGGTAGAATTGATTTCAAAGTGTTGGAGCAGTTTAAGCCCGTGTTCATATAGTTTTGTAATCGCAGACACTTTTTTACGACAAAAGATAGTTCATTTATAGAATCAAATTAATTTTCAAGACTCACCTCCTCTTGTCCATCATGTTAGCATCATCAAGAATCCTATTGTTAAACCTATTTTCAAGCATGTTGTCAAGCCCATGGATAGACTTGGTAAACATCTACTAGTGCCAAAACTCCTATTGTAAAGAATGTTGTTAAATCTTATGTTCTAGGCCCAAGATTGTTCAAAACCCATCAAGACCAATTTGGAATCATACACTTGTTCTTGCTCCCATTTTTGAGTTTTCACATGTTATGCATGTATGAGAGAAAATAAAACCTAATATATATCGTGTCGGTGTAGGGTTTAAGGGTGATGTGGACTTTAATATACTAAAGTATTCCAAACCCATTGGTTGTCTTTGGAGGTATTTTGAACAAAATTCAAGTGAGTCCTCATTTGTTCATCCTAGTGAGGTCAAACCATTGTCAAGTCAGCCAAAATCAACTTGCATTAAAACACATAAATTCAAAACATGTAGTCATTGTGGACATCAAGGTCATACCTCTAATGACTGTTTTGACCTACACCTCAGTATATCTTGCACGGCCAACATAATCATTTTGTCGAGCATTGTTATCTCTACGAGATTCTATGAGGCATGCATATTTTTGTTGGTTATATCATCCCATATGGTGATCTAAGGTTCGTCTATTGTCATCCTACACGAGAGTCCATTCCACTATGTAAGATGATGACTTGTCTAGGCGGGATGAGGATGTTGATTTTATTGGTGTCAATCTTGATGGTGATGAGCTCATCATTGTAGATCTTGTTAAGCCTACTTATACTACTATAGATTCCAGTTTTTTCGTGGATGCTCCTATTTATTAAGAAGATTCATATTAATGTTGATCTAGTTTTACAATACTCCCCCTTTGGATTGGGATAGTGATGATATTCCAGAAAAGAGTTCTGAAATGTTTGTTGAGTAGCACAATTGTTAGAGGTTTATTGAGTAGAGTGGTTGGTTTTTAGTACATGAGCATGTTGAAGGTCCTTATTGATGTGTAAGATTGTAAGAGGTTGTAGAGATTTAGATACCACTTCTATGAACTTGACTTGTAAGTTGAAAACCCGAAAGGGCAACTTACAAACTCTTCCCATTAAGTTGAAAACCCAAAAGGGTGGCCTAATGGAGACTCGTGATGAAAACCCGAAAGGGCATCATTGAGTATTTCAGCTATATATATACAAGAACCATGATGATCTGTTGATTTAGAGTACTTCACTTTTAAGGGGGCTATATGTGGCGATTCTCCACTCTCATTTGACAAGGGAAACATCATGTGTCATATTTCAAGTTTTTGATCACATTGTTTTGATGTTGTGGATCACGATTTTGTATATATTTTCAGCGACATTGGGAGTTGAGCATATTGTGGTGATATTCCAAAGATGCATATAGACATATCAGATTGTGGATACTTTTGTTCATTTTGAAGTGCAAGTGAGCACCTGATTTGATGGATGAGTTGCAAATAGTTGTTGATTCATTGATGAGTCACCGGATGTTGATTTGCTTACTTTTCCACATATTGGAGATCTGCAGTTTCCATAATATCTGTTTGTTGAGGATCAGAGCACCTATTTGTTTATCTTGTTGCTCGAGATTTGATGATTGTCAGTGCGACTAGAGTTTTGTTGATTGGATATGTGTGATTGGCTTCTATGCCAACTTTTGGTAGTGTATTTTGCTCACTACTTGCAATAATTGTGGATGTATATCAGATTGATTATGTATGGGGATTCAGATATTCCAGATGACATACCTGGATATATTTTGATACGTTTATTGAGGTTGTTTTAGATTGTTGAGTTGTCCCAAATGTGTTACCTAGAGACTACTCATATTGGCCATTGAGGGTTGGTCATTGTAGAGTACACAATTGCAACATTGCAACTTATTATAGCGTTGGACAGAGTTTGGTCTTGATTCTTGCGGTATGGAGGATGGGACATTCAACAAGTCCTAGGATTTTGATATTCATTTTTGAGTGATTGAGGTTTAGACCAGTAGCTGACACATCATATTTCAGTGATCACAAATCAGAGAGTTTGGCATTACCGATATGAGAGAGTTGAGAATGGGGTTTTTGATGACTATGCATAGAGCTAGTTCATCACATATTATGAGATTCAGTGCATTTTTTCTGCCTAAGGCATTTTATGTGTCAACGTGTGCCTTTTTTTGAGTTAAAGAGCTTTGTGGACATATGTTAGTGCCCATTTTCAACTTGAGAGTTATTGAGGTAGTCAGACTTTATAGTGCAGCTGCAACACATTTATAGGGTTTTGGGTAACTCATGGGCATCACCTTGAGTTATCTAGTTTTTGCTCTCTTTTGGCACATGGTTTATTGGGACACACTATGAGTGGATGTGATTCTTTACAAGGTGGGAGATGGATAACAAGAAGTGATTTCATTGATTTGCAATTTTTAGGGTTTGTGTGCACCATCTGCATCCCAATAGTTGCAAAGACTAGCAACTCGGTTGACTTGAGATTACAAGGGGTTTGTTAGGAATATTAATCTAATCCTAAATATTTATTAATGGCCACCTATTTACCATCAAGTGATTGGATAGGCTTACTATTAGGTGGTTGAATAGTTAGTGGTTACCCGCATTAAGGAAGTTGTACCAACTTTCTAACCTATATATTCTTTGAGACTTAATAATATATTACCCATGAAATTGCCACAAATTGGTCATTTGTCTATTTTATTGGTTTACTTATCATTGATCACATCATCATCACTAGTAGTGAGGTTGGAGCTATTGAAAAGATAAAACCAAATTTATGTTCCGCTTTTGACATGACAAATCTAGGCCTTCTACATACTTGTTTAGGTGTAGAAGCTTCAAAAATTGATAAACATATTTTTACTTCTCAAACAAATATGCAACAAGTTTCTTATGCAGGTTCACAATGACTGATTGCAGAATCTCATCTGCAACTATGGAGATTGTGCTGAAACTTTCAGTAAAGACTGATACAAAAGTAGTAAATGAATCGGTCTACAGGAAACTAGTTGGTAGCTTCATCTATCATACAGTCATTAGTCCTGAATTGAGCTATGCAATCAGCTATATCTTCTGATTTATGACAGCTCCAAAAATAGAACACTGAATAGTGACAGAGAGGGTGCACAATATGTGAGGGGAACATTAGCCTTTGGCATTCTATATGGTAAGAGCAAGGACCCTCAGTTTTGAGGCTATTTTGACTCATATTGGGCAGGATCCATGGATGACAGAAAGTCTACAACAGGTTACTGTTTAGTCTAGGAACCGGGGCAGTTTCTTGGATCAACAAGAAAAAACATGTAGTTTCTGTTACCATCTTTTTCACGCAAAGGTTGCCAAAAATAGCACTTGGCTATTTTTTGGGAAAATGGCTATTTTTGGAAGATTGGCTATTTTTAGTGTTTGCTAAAAATAATGTTTGCCTAAAATAGCGAGTGCCTAAAATAGTGATTGGCTAAAAAGAAGTGTTAAAAATAGAGGTTTGGTTCTATTTTTAGGAGTGCAAGAGTTGAAGGGATGAAATTAGCATGCTGCTGCTCCAAAAATAGAACTGGTGCCAAAATTAGAAGGGCTTTTATTTAATAAAAGCAAATTCCAAGTTCAAAACAGTCCCATGCGCCACAAGAAAGGAGAAATAAATAAAAAAGAATAGAAATTTGCATGTAGTCTGTCCTAGATTTGGCGCAGTAGACAAGAAGAAATAAAATAAAAATAAAAAGCAAATAGCAGTTGATGCAGCAGTCAGCAAAAAGGAAGTGATAAAGAGACAAAAGCAGAAAATGACAAGAAAAATAAGACAAAAGGAACTGCTGTCCCCATGCAAAAAGGTCAAAATAGAATAAATGAATAAAACAAAGGTCAGACTGCTGTTCACTTTCAGTTTTGGCGCCAAAGGAGAGAGGAAGAGCTGATAAATAAATAAAAGAAAACAGTGGCTGAAGGGACTGTTTTTGGATGCAGCAGTCCATAAAGACTGATTTTGTAAAAGAATCATCATACACACTTCTTTGGGCTGTTTTGCTATGGTAGTCCTAGTTTGTACTTACATCTTTGAATAAAAACTCCATTTTTGCCTTTTCATATCGCTGGTTTTCTGAGTTTTTCATCATGTTTATCAGGGTATTGTATTGCTTTGTTGTGGAAATTCTTCCCTATACTGTTGTCCCTTACCCAAACCTTCAAGTAATTTTTGCAGATTAGCCTAGAGTTGTGCAGGTGTGTGGATCTCTATATTTTTTGTATGCAATAGTACATGTTTGTGTCAAATCATTGGTGTATCACCTCAATTTTATATTTCCTGCATTCCCTCTCCCTTTTCCTTGTCAATTTTATTAGTTTTTAGGTGATTCATAGTGGAACCAACCCACCTGGAGGTTCACCTTAGTCATAGGTCACCCATAACCTTGAGGTATTCCAATTTTGTCAACAAATGAGAGAGTACACACACCACTCTCCATCGGGTGCACTTCTAGGTGACAACAATGTTTGCACGCCCGATGGGACAAGAAAAAAATTTGCTAAAAAAGTTGATGTTTTTAACAAATATCGGTGATTCAGACACAAATATTCAACATCCGCAAGCGACTCCATTGGCCTAAAGATCCCTTTTGTCAATCAACATGACCATTTCCTATCTTTCCATATTTTTATGAGGTTGTGCAATCATGACTTCAATTCCTCATTGGAATTCCCGAGTTTGAAAAGAATTATTACTCCCTCTACCTCCTTTTCCGCAAAATCCTCCTCTAGATCGATATTATAAGCTCTATCATAATGAATATGCCCATGATTCACACAATTTGTATGGTTATCCTAATAATCATGGTGTTTTTCGAGTAGGAATATGCGGATTATGGAAACTGATTCCATGCTTAATGATGATTTGCAGATGTAGGTACAACACTTGGAGGTAAAGATGGTACAAATGAGGGAAACAAGTTCCATTAAGGCAGCCAAACTTGGATTCGGGTACCCTACCCATGGGCCAGATCTTATGCCAAATTGGTATAACCCTCGAGAAAAGATAGACTATGTTTGAATTGATACCACAAATATCTTAGTGGAATGAAGAGATGGAAGCTTACCAATATAGTGTTGAGAAACCCTATCAATGGGGTAATTCTTCACTATCATCATGCAACCCTCCTATTTCTACTTTCCAACCACTTCAACCGAAGCCCAATTTCCAAATTCCTAGCTTTCTTAAAGTTGCTCCTCCACAGGATCTTACCCTCTCCAATCATCTCAACCATTGCAAAATCAATTAGCAACCCAACCCACCCCTTCCCTCATATTCCCAAGTCCATTATGGAATGAACCAAATCTAACAAAATGGAGCTTACAGTTTGAGGACATACAGATCCCACAGTTGGTTAAACCTACAATAGAGGAGTGCACGAAAGTGGTTGAAGTTACAGAGTAGCAGGAGGAATATGACCAACATGCAAAAGTTAGACAAAGTTTTCTCAGATCTCTTGAGCTACAACGTAAAGATAATGTTTTGAAGGAGCATGTGAGTGTTTCTAAGGATCAAATCAGCAATCTTGAGCCTATATCAATATCAGATCAGCTTGCAGAGGATGAGGTTTTATCAGACTTAGAAGGATCTGATGATGAAGAAGAGCCAATTGAAATTGTAAGTATTACACCTCCATCATCTATCTTCTTCCATGAAGAGTCTCTTGTTATTAAATCTTCCTTTGAGCTTGAAAAGGAATCAAATATGAAGTTGTTTGCAAAAGATGAGGTAGAAAATGTTGTAGATCAGTCTACAAGCATCCACTATGAGCAGGAAAGGGCCTTAAACACTCCAAATGATGAAATTTCACACAAAGAGGAGGGGCAGATCAGAAAAATCAGTTTATCAGTTATGAGAAAACCATGTCCAATTAGGTATTTGGCTAGTTTAGAGCCACATAAGGAGTTTCCATCAGTTGTGTTCATTTCAAAGCATAAGAAAGAGCTTCAAGTTGCCAAAAATCAGCCCCAACATCTACAAAGACAGAGTACGATCCTACAATGGTGTTCATTCTTTTATGGGCTGATATTTTGAGCAAATCAATGGTGCAAGCCATGTCTGCACTTTTACCATGTGATCTAGTTACAAAATTGATCTCATGGCCGCACTTTCTAAGAAAATGAAGTTATTTCTCCCAACCAGTATGTGGTTTTGTTTAGCTTTCATTTCTCTTTGTTTAGATTAGGAGTAGTTTAGGTTTGTTTCTTGCACAATAAGTGCTTGCATGCACATTGTTTTTCCAATTTTCTTAGTTAGTTTTCTTTCCAAGAAGTGCTTGCATGCACATGTTTTCCTTTTGTTGAAGAGGGTAATTTGGTTCTTTTGTTCAGAGGATGCAAGTTATTGACAGAGTATGTGACTCCATAGCCCAATGGATGCAAAAGGCTACTAATCTCTTTGTTTAGCAAGAAAACAATCCCGTGATGTTGCCAAAATGTTACCATATTTTTCACGCAGGTTTGCCAAAAAATAGCACTTGGCTATTTTTGGAAATTGACTATTTTTTCGGAAGATTGGCTATTTTTAGCGTTTGCTAAAAATAGAAATTGACATGAGTGGAGAAGCTTGACTATTTTTAGTGTTTGCTAAAAATAGAAATTGGCATGAGTGGAGAAGCTTGACTATTTTTAGTGTTTGCCTAAAATAGCGAGTGCCTAAAATAGTGATTGGCTAAAAAGAAGTGTTAAAAATAGAGGTTTGGTTCTATTTTTAGAAGTGCAAGAGTTGAAGGGATAAAGTTAGCATGTTGCTGCTCCAAAAATAGAACTGGTGCCAAAATTAGAAGGGCTTTTATTTAATAAAAGCAAATTCCAAGTTCAAAACAGTCCCATGAGCCACAAGAAAGAAGGAGAAATAAATTAAAAAAGAATATAAATTTGCATGTAGTCTGTCCTAGATTTGGCACTGTAGACAAGAAGAAATAAAATAAAAATAAAAAGCAAACAACAGTCTAGTTTTGATGCAGCAGTCAGCAAAAGGAAGTGAGAAAGAGACAAAAACAGAAAAGGACAAGACAAATAAGACAAAAGGAACTGTTGTCCCCATGCAAAAAGGTCAAAATAGAATAAATGAATGAAACAAAGGTCAGACTGCTGTTCACTTTCAGTTTTGGCGCCAAAGGAGAGAGGAAGAGCTGATAAATAAATAAAAGAAAACAGTAGCAGCAATGACAGGTTTGTTGCAGCAGCTTATAGAATGTTTTTTTTATTAATTAAATCATCATGCATGCCCCCACGGCCACAGGTGGTTGGATAAATAACATAAAAAGAACTCAGCATGCTGGAGGGACTGTTTTTGGACGCAGCAGTCCATAAAGACTGATTTTGTAAAACAATCATCATACACACTTCTTCGGGCTGTTTTGCTATGGTAGTCCTAGCTTGTACTTACATCTTTGAATAAAAGCTCTATTTTTGCCTTTTCATATCGCTGGTTTTCTGATTTTTTCATCGTGTTTATCGGGGTATTGTATTGTTTTGTTGTGGAAATTCTTCCCTATATTTGTTGTTCCTTACCCAAACCTTTGAATTAATTTTGTAGATTAGCCTAGGGTTGTGCGAGATGTGTGGATCTCTATATTTTCGTACGCAGATAGTACATGTGTGTGTCAAATCATTAGTGTATCACTTCGATTTTATATTTTCTGCATTCCTTCTCCCTTTTCCTTCTCAATTTTATTAGCTTTTAGGTGATTCACGGAGAACCAGCCCACTCGGACGTTCACCTCGGTCATAGGTTACCCACAACCTTGAGGTGTTCCAATTTTGTCAATAGAAGAGAGTACACACACCACTCTCTATCGGTGGTGCACTTCAGGTGACAACAATTTCACTTTCCTCTCTGAAGCGAGAATACAAAGCAGCAATAAAAGGGCTACGCGAAACTGTTTGGCTTGGAAGAGTGCTTACAGATTTGCAAGTTAATCAAACAGAGCTCTGCAATATAGTTTTTTTATAACCAGGAGTTCTCAAGCTAGCAAAGAATCCAATCTTTCATGAGTGAACAAAACATGTTGATGTATATTATCACTTCATTCAATATGTAAACATTAAGAAGATGAGCTGCAATATTGTCCAACCTAAGACAAGATCAAAAGATTCTCACCAAGTCTTTTGGTCGAAATAAATTTGTAAAATTTAGAGACAAACTTGGAGCATTTTCTAGAATGAGCATTAAGGGAGGATGTTAGAGTTTACAACATAAAGATATAATGGTCATATACTTGTCTTAGAGATAGGGTTGATAATAAAGTTGTTTTATGACGTTAGTTTGCTTTAGCAAATAATGTAATCATGACTTAATGTTAACCTATGTCATTTTAGGGTTAGGTTTGTGTTGTTTTACCTATAAAGTGATAGCCTCTCTTTCTTTAACATATCCAAGAAGTATCTCTTTCAAAATCTCCGTCTCTCATGTACTTGCTTGGTTTCTTTGTGTGTTATGTTTTGCAACATTGTCTCGCACCAAAACTGCATCTATTGTTTCTTTTCACATGAGCTTTGATCCCTCTTGTTCATCTCTCAACAGTGTTCTCACTAGACAATGGTTGATAGTGATCTTCATATTGCCTAAAACGAGTGGATTTGTAGGTTTTGTTCCCGATGAGGTTGAGATTGAGGAGCTCTTTATCTTTAGAATTCCGAGTGTATTGTGAGATCAAGAAGAGAGAATGCTTTCTTTTCAAGAACCTAGGAAGGTTTGTAGCCTTCTTATTTATATAAGTTAATCATATATGTTTCGCGTTGTTTTTTTGGTAGGTAGTTACTTTTGGCATCGTGCACTACACATTCCACTGTTATAATTGTTGGTTGCTCAAACGTGCACTGCGTCTTGGATCTCCGAGAAGGGCTGAGGTGTCCGAGACAACAATGGAACCGTCCCCAAGTTGTGGGACCTTGCGCGCTTGAGACGGATCTCTGGAGAAGGCCGATTCCTCTATCTATTTCTACGGCTATTGCTACTCCTAATGCTGAAAGGGGAAACTAAGCTAAGAATGTCAAGGGACCAGGGAAAATGTAATGTCCCCTTTTTGGAACAAACCGGAAAATTAGCCAAATCTGAAAATAAAAATCTGAATCTTACATTTCAACCATAAACCCTCAACAAAAGCACTGAAATCTGGAACTTACTATTTTTAGTAAGTTCGTCAAAACCCTAGGCTGAAATATTCAAAATTCCATAACTTTTGATTTACAACTCCGAATTGCATGAAACGAAAGGGAAATGATAGATATTAATTAGGAGCAAATTTCCGTACAAGAAAACCATGAAAATACGGAAAACCTGATTTTTAAATCCCGAAATACAGCTGCAGCATCAAACCCTCATAACTTGCAAAATACTTATCCGAAAATTATGAACCATAGCTCAAAACGAAGCATAAATTATAAGGAAAATTATGAGATCAATTTTAGAATTTTGCATCCACGAATGCCATGCTAAAAAGTCACCTGAAACTCCAAAACAAGTCGCTGCCCTAATTTTGGGAAATTAGGTAAATAACAGAAATCTTCATAAATTCATATCTTGAGCAATACTTGGAATTTTGACACGAAATTACCCTTGTTGGAAAGCTTGGACAAAGAGCTTTCCAATGAACATAAATTCATCAAATTCCAACCAACAGAATTTTCCAGAAATGCAACAGAAATTTCCAGCAAAGTCGCCACTTTCCAAAATGGCAAAAATAAATATCAAGTCTTCAAATCTTCAATGAAAAAATATTCAAAATCAGATCCACTTCAATTCCAAATCGAATGAGAGAGAGCACAATGAAAATCTAGGGCATACATCCCATTTCTCCAAGCATGGAGAGACATAAATGATCAAATCAACATGAGTCTAACAATGATCCCAACACTCCTTTTATAAGCAAGGAGGCACAAAATTCGAAATCCCTAGGAGAGGGAAATTATTAAATAAAAGCAATTTATTTCCCCTAGGTGTGGTGTCCCCTTTTCAAAGGGTGATTTTATCAATAAAAACCACTTAAATATTTATTTAATTAATTCCCCATTTAATTTTTATATTTTGGGAATTAAATTAAATAATCTTCACAATTAAATAATTAAATAATTATTGCTTGTGCAATAATATTTAATTATTTAATAAAATTGTTCCCCTTGCAACATCCCAAAGCCCACGGGGAAAGATAGGCTAAGGGTCTTCAAAAATGGGGACATTACAAAGAAGAATAACATGAAGTAAACTACACTAAAAGGCGATAACACCAGAAAAGAGGGATGAACACTATCTGTTCTAAGCAAGAATGATAGGGAATGTGTGAAAGGAGGATAGGCACGAGTAGCACAACAAAACACGCATTCACCAAATCGTTCTCATGGAACACAACCAAATATGGAACTGCAGGGGACCTAAAGTAGCACAACAATACACAATGCAAGAGAAGAGGCAAGAAGAAGGAATGCAAACACGTTAGGACAGAGAATAGTCACAAAACGATGCTTCTATTACTTCCAAAAATGCACAGAACTGTTACAATGATAAGGAGGCCGATATCCACATGCAAGAGCCAAACATGGAGGTCTCTGAACTCGAATACAAGAAAATGTGGAGTCCTTAGCAACATGCATAAGGATCCAGAGTGTCCAACCTTTTACAATGAGCCCTGACCTGTCTTTTATAGATTCAGCATAGAGGGAAGAAGGAGAGAGAGAAGCGGGAAAAACTAATTCGAAGCTCAACCACCATTGTTAATGCCTCCTGCAAATCCACCCCAAATCTGTCATGTCTGCATCAATTACTTGTTCGGTGCCTCGAAGGAGGAGGAACAACGGATTGAATCGAATCAGATCTGGTGGTTGAAGAAATTTGATTATGCTTTAATGGCCTGATAGACGTTTCTTCATTTCCTCCCCACCTAACTTCTCCAAAATTAAAGATTCAGATCTCCAAGGCGTAGATGAGGCCGAGATCTTTCCAACGGTGCCAGATTTGTCGGATTTTGAGCCCCGAGTCAAAGGTATGCCCATTTGAAATTTGAATCGCGGGCGTGCAATATTTTAAAGAGTTTGTCGTATTGGGTCCATGTGGCAGCCTCGCGCACCTTGGAGATTCGGCCCCTGCCTTCACTTTTGAAATCGCGCCGGACCGACATGTGATGACTTCCGCGAGCACTCTATACTTGGTCGTTTTGGGCCTGCTCTCCTTTTGGATTTACTACGTGGAGGGCTAGCACAAGTTTGAGTCTCCGCCTTGGGCTCCCATCTTGGAATTGCGCCGAAGGCGAGTGACACTTGGCACCTTCCACTGAGTTAAAGACTTTTCAACGGCTGGTGCAACTTTTTGGGGTTTGTACACGTGGCGAGTTGGCGCTCATTTGGGCCTCTGCTTTTGGATATACCTTTGGAGATGCGTCGAGCTGACTAGAAAGAAGGTGAACGCGCGGAGTGTGGGCGCAAGGGCGCACACGGAAGAAAGAGGCGCGTGAGGAAAGCAAAAAGAGGCGAATGAAAGCGCGCGGGAGTGAGAAGCAAGCACGCGAAAGGGAAACAGAGGGGAGGTGCGAGAGGGGCGTGTATGATGCGCGCGAGATAGGAGAGAAAGCGGGCGCGCAGGAGGAAGGTGCGCAAGGGAAAAAGAAGGAGATAGAAGAATGCAAAAAGGAGCAAGAAGGCGCGCAAGGGCGCGCGCAGGGAACCGCATATCTCGTGCCAAGGTGTTAAAAGACAATCTTGAGTGCGCGCAACCTGAAATGTGAAACACCAGAGTCAGGATGAAAATATAAGTTATCCAGATAACTAGGAGAGTTATTTGGATAACAATAATCATACAAATTACCTCTTTGTTCCATCCTATATCAAGCACATTTGGTAAGTTTTGCTCCAAATGCTCGACAACTAGTGATATTTCTCAGCATGATAATAACAAACTTGCTAGAACCCATCCTTCAACCCAAACTACTCAGCAGCCCACTAAGGCCTTGCTAGGACTCGTAGGAGGTTTGAATCTTCTTATTAACCCCGTCAAGGTTATAGGTCACAAATATAGAACAAGTTTCTTTAGTGACTTAAGGGATTATATGGCCTCATATGTTAGGAGTGCTTCTTGTTCAGGTCCCTTTACAGCTACTTGTGGAAATACTTTGATCCCTTTTAACAATCACTTTCTAGGACCTTATCGGTCTAAGACATTCTCCTAAGGATATTCTTCAATAGACACTTCATGTTAACTGCATCTTTCTTACCTTTAATGGCGAGGACAGCTAGTTTTTCTTTTGGACATATAGCTACATGTCTTTGCTCTTCCAAATCAGTATTGGTTGGGCATCTATTGCATCTCTTCATATGCTTTAGTACCACTTGTCTTTATTTATGTTTTTGCTCAAGAAGCTAGTTGCTTGTTTCAGGTGCTCTTATTGGCTGTATTTCTAGCTATGAAGTTCAGTTTAATGAAATTACCTTGGCCATTTGCAGACATTGCTATATTTTCTATTTCAATTGTAGTTTTAGATGATAAAAGTAACGTTACCTCTTAATGGTGTAGCAATTTTATGATATGCTTCTTAAGCTAAAAATACACCAAACACAATTCCTGATGTTACTACTGCCCCATTGAGGGAACTAATTGTTTAATGGTTTCTATATCAACAGCCCCTATATCTATTGAACAGCGATTCATTTAGCAAAGGCCTTGAGCAATTGGTTTCTCTTAAGCCTTGTTTTTTATTTAAAATGTAAAAAAACTCGACATCTTGTGTGTGCATCATAGTACTCTAAACAGATTATGCAAAAGGCCCGAAACTATACTATAAAAACAATTTTGTATTTGATTTATTATGTTTCCAATAATTTGCTGCCTATGGCAATCAAATGAAACGACAAATATTTCCATTGGGTCACAAAATATTATGGATGATTTTGTAATGAAATACTTATTCAAATCAAATGTGTCTTACCATGTTAATTAAAAATTGTATTGAAGGTAAAGGAAAATGAAATGTGTACAGGAATATATACATGAATTTAAACCCAACATTAAAAATATAGTAGTACAAACAACTGGAGACTAATGTGTATGCTAGATCAACTGATTCCATTTATTCTTACAGGATCATGTTTCGGTTGTTGACCATTGGCTTGTAAATGGACAACACTATGCTCAAACAAGGTATTAAAGATTTCTTCAGTGTTGCTAGTCATCTGAACTGCATAAATCATATTTTCCACTTAAAGTTTGACATTGACACTGATCTGTGTGTATGTATTGTTTGTGGCTTCCCATTTTTTTGCAGTGAAGAATGGCTAAAAAATATGGACAAGAATATGCAATCTATCTATCCAATTTTGAATGATACATATGGTGTGGACTCGGCTAAAAAGTGGATGGTCTACTGGCGAACATTTTTCATTGCAGTTGCAGAACTTTTTGGATACAATGATGGGGAAGAATGGATGGTTTCCCATTTTCTCTTTAAGAAGAAGTGAGGATTTGGTGATTTGGATATTCACATTAATAAGTTGGAGAACAAATACCCATTACATCTAAAATATAGCATGGTAGGGGGAAGGAAGGTTATTAACTTACTGAATTCCAGGTTAAATGGATGTTGGATTCCAGTTAATTTTCCATTTATTATCAATTTAAATTGTGGAACTAGATTCTAGAATTCTTGTAAGCACATTATTCGAATGGATTGCATACTGCTTTATGATGACCAACTTGTAGGATAGCAAATTTTCATGTCAAGTGAAAGGCCATATCAAATATAAAACAAAGTTACCACGTTAAACAAGAGCGACGTGGTAGCTAGGGTAGCTGCCTTAGATCTAAACATGTAGGAAATAGTGATTTGTGAAATAAATTTATCATCCTATATGGATGTGGAGCGGCAATGAGAATATTCAATGGTGGCATGGGAAAAAATAAAGGGAGGACAGAGAAAACTGTAACAGAAAAATAAGACAGCGAGGGCAAGAGAGGACAAACAGGGGTGGTGATGATGTAAAATGGGATTTTCAAGGTGATGGCAGTGAGGATGATGGGGTTGCAGGCAGCAGGGCATGTGGGCAGAGGGTGCAGTGTGTACACAGAAAAATGCAGATCAGTTGCAGGCAGTTGTCCTCAAATACCGTATGAGAAATTTTGGGAGGAAGAAAACCTATCTAAGCTAGCCATACCTCGTAGTTCCCGAACACCCTTTGCTCAAAAACAATTCAATGTAGCCGGCTCCCTGTGTTGCATTAATAAGCTCTACCAGACTGTGAAACCCTTTCTTTGGCCCCCTATATCTAGATAAATATTGAATAAATACCTTAAATTAGAATAGTGTACAGGGAATTATTTATATACACAATCAAAACAAATTTATGTATTTTATTGAAAAACTTAAAATAGTAAATTTAATATATTCATTAAGGAGTGTAGCAAGAAAGAAGGCTCCTATTTAAATGTCATGGTTAAGTTAAATTTACTATTTACACAAATCATGAAAACACAAGTCTTATATTTCAAACACTTTACAAATTAAAGTGTATATATAATATAATGTGCCTAAAATGATAAATTGTAAAGTTGAGTGGACCCTAGTTTTTCTTTCACCCACGACATAGGCTCCTCCACCCCACTCTGTGATACAATTGTAGGATGCCTATCGGCATCAATTATATGTACGTCGGGTATCATTCTCATGTCGGGAAACATGTGTCGATTGACGGGAAAATAAAAATAAAAATGTACACCTATGTAACAAGTACAAGTCCTTGAATTAGAATGTTAACCAAAATACCAAAGGTTCCCACATTTTGACCAATTGGATGCATTTAATCAATATAAACAATAAGTACATTGTTGGCATTTTGACACTCGCTTAATAAACATCATATGAACATGAGTGATGATTCAAACACTTCGATCAAAAATCTTAATACAATTTTATTTAGGACTCTAATTTACAATCATATAAGCAATTTAATATTCATCAACTCTTGAAATATTTTATCACATAATAATAATGCTATAAATTTGATTCACAAATTAAACAATTAAAACTTAATAAAACACTCAATAATAATGCTTCTTTGTTATATCGTATTACAACTAGACACATTATATATATATATATATATATATATATATATATATATATATATATATATATATTTGTATCCTATGAATATAGTGGTTCAGAAAGGAATTGTACACATTCTTGTAATTTGGGTTTGTCAACTATTTGGATAGTCAGACCAAATATAATCCAATCCTTATTTTATAATTATAATTTAAAAAAAAGGGATCTTTTTTATTTTTAGATACAGTATTCTCGTTTCTAAAAAAGGTTATATATATATATAGAGAGAGAGACTAGGAGATGTGCCTTTACATAGATCCCTAGAATCACTCATGCTATTCTATTCTTTCCTATTTACTAACAAATCCAACCAACTAGATATTACATAAAATTTAACTCATGCTAATAATATCTTACATTTAAATCTATTTGTAAGTTTCTCGAAAGAACTTTGCATACTAACAATATAATATTCTATGTAAGCACTAATAATATTCCTAGCAAATATTTTATATATTGTTAATGAATATAAAATAATAACAAGATTCTAATGGAGAGTAGTTTGTGTCTTAATATTAAATTATTTGTTTTAAAATAATTACTATTATATTTTTTAACATTAAATTGTCGTAAAATAATAATATTAACATTTATTTAAAATTATGAAAATTAATTAATTTATAAGAAATTCTTTTTTTTATAAAAATATCAATAATGTAAACTAAAAAAATTACACATTAAAAATTAATTAAATTAATATTTCATTTCAAATACTTTGATCATGAGATATTCAAAGTGTTGTCCATAAAATTTGGACTACGTTATTCCGCATGCAAATGGGCCCTCCTAATCCAATGAATATAAAAAAATTACCATGGAATCCTACATTTATTTTAGCTGTGATTTTTTTAAAGCTAAAGCATATATATTCTAGTTGCGAGAATGGGCATTGGGGTCCATCCTAATAATTATGTGAAAATTAGAATAGTTGGTATATCACATGTCATTGGTGGGACCCGCATAAGATCTGCTCCATGCATTGGTCTTGCCATTCTCTCGCCACTTTGATTATTGTGCCCCATTTGTTTTTTTTTTAATTAAACACAAACGAGGTATTACCTAGTAAACAAATAATATTTCTAGTGGATATATGCTTGTTAGCATATTCCCGCTGCTAAAATAATAATTATTTTTCTAGATGGTTAAATTTGACGGCCGTTTAGACATTTTTTTGTGATTTTAGGTGTAACATATTTACGAATATTTGCAATAACTGTCACATGTAACTTATATATTTAAAAATTGACAGTCATTTTTAAAATATATTTATACATAAATCATAAAAATATATCTTTAAAATAATTAAATAAATATAGAATAGATATTATAAATAACATTATTTTATATTTTTGGAGGACAATATTAAAAAATTACTGTCATCAAAAAAATGTTTTACGACATAGGTGGCCTTCAAATTTAACCCTTGTTTATGATGTCTAAGCCTATGAATTTGGTGTTTTGTTTGCACGGTTGAATTAAGGATTACGAGTGCCCTAGGCAATCTTTGGAGCTAACGCCTTCTATAAAAAAAATCTATAGTAGAAAACTTAATTAACCATAAACAAATATTGGATTACTTGATATGTTATGCCTCTACCATCTAAGTAAAATCTGGTAATAAATTTATGTATAGCTACCACAACTTAAATTCTTCGGTTAATTATCTCATATAGTCTATATGATAATCCTCTTTACTAATATCTTTCCCAACTTTTTTTTCTCAAATTCCACACATATTCACCATTCTTGATCTCTCCTACAAAAATAATTTGCAAAACATGAAAAACAAAACAAAGTATTAAAAATACAAACATACAAATTCAATTTAACAAAAAGATAATTGCTTAGGTTTCGAGGCTAGCTAAATATTATAATCTTAATATAATTATTTAAAATTATTTTTATTTTCAACGAAGAGAATCAAATTAATGACACATTTATTTTTCTTAAACATGTCATGTTGAATCTTCTTCTCCGCCTTTGCAAATTCTAAAATGTGGAAGAGTGGCAAGGTGTTCACCACATGTGAGAGGACGGTGACGTTGAAATAGTTTATAGTGAAAAAAGTGTCCTCCATTTTTGTTTTTGAATTGAAAAGTTGTTTTTACTAGGGGAAAGGTACTAGTTGGTATACATGCACCAATGGTTGAGCATCTATTTGTGAGGGTGAGATCCATTTAGTGTAAAAATTAGAACACCTTAATATAGTTGAAGGGGCTCAATAAATGCACATTTTGCACAAATAAAATATCTTCAAAATATTTAATAAAAATACATAATTGATACATTCTCCCACTCAAAACATGGTTGATGTGACACATTGGGAACAAGAACATATATTTAATAGTGTTTGAGGCTTCAATTTAAGAGCCATCTTACAACATTAAAATGTCAACATCATTTTCATAAGTACTAAAGTGTACATAATTACAAGTGTCAAGATTCATTTATAGGGACAAACTTGTTCACATTTAGAATATTTTTCTACTATTTAAGTACCATAAGTCCACATTTATGCACATAAATGCACAACTTGTCAAGTTTTCTTGTTCAAATTAAAAGTAAATTTATATTAAAAATCACTCTACCTCTAATTTTTGCTCATAATTGCACCTTCTTTGCCACCTTCACCTCATTAAAGTCAACACTTGCAACACATTTGTATTAGACTTGCTAGTTTTTTAAAAAGCACAATTAATGTAAAGTACTAAACATCCCTCCAAAATATCAAAATTTGAATTCGAATGGGATCTAGTTATATATTGGATGAATAAGGTTATCAAGCCATTTGTTTCAACAATTGGGAGAGATAAAAATGGCGACAACAAAGTTGACAAAGATCAAATTTGGATTTGTAGAGAGCCCGCAAATTCATGAGGCAGATGATAGTTTCCTTTTTAATATTGAAAGAATATTTGAAGAATGTCGAAATGAACAAAATGTTAAATACGTGAAGAGGCAATGAATATGTGAATCACTTTTCTTAACGGTTAAAGAATATTATAATATAAGTAAGTGATGTGTTCATTTATTCAGTTAATATTTGAATATCCATGGTTAACTTTATATTGACTGACTGAAATTTACACTAGAATTACTTGACATAGATTTAAATATATGGTTGTAACTTTGTCATTTTCTACTATGCACTCAAACTTTTAATGTGAATTGAAATTAATGAATATACACCAATACATTTGAGTTAGTCCAGGTATGTTTATAAAAGTATAGTGGTATTATTGAGTATACACTTATATTAGCGAATATACTTTTGAGTTCAATTATCATAACAATTAATAAATATGTTGTCTTTTGAACTAATAATTTTTTCAAGTATGCACATTAGACTAATGCTTTTCAATATATATTCACTTATTTCAGTGCATTTTTAATCCTCTATTCGTCAAGAACTTTGTTAATATGTAGTAATTATCTTTAGAGTTGGATTTTTCATGCATGCATCTTATAGTTTCATATTACAATCTTGTTATTGAATATACAATGCTATTATTGAATATACACTTACATTAGCGGATATACTTTTGAGTTCAATTACCATAACAACTGACAAACAAGTTCTATTCTAAACTAATGTCCGGATATACATTGAATCTGTGAAAATGCATTGAGTGTTTATCAATATAACAATTGAAGAATATCTTAATATAAAAAAGTGTTATGTTTTTTCCAAGCAATTAAAATCTAAATATTCCTTTATTATAGTAACTTAATACATAAATTAAATACACCCCACCCTAACATAAATTAGTTTAACAATTGCTCCATGCTCACCAATTGTTATCTCTACCATTAATACTTGAATGATTAAATATACATTGAATATACACTTGTAATTATGCCATGGAAAACAATGTGTTCAAAGGAAAAATGTACACATGTTATACAATGTATATTCAATAGTTTTGGTGTATCCTAATGGTTTGTAGCTCAACCTAAGTGCATTCAAACTTTACATTTATACTGAAATAACTCAATATACACTTTATACGTCAACCGAATACATCCCACTGTAGCTAAAATTGTTGAATATAAACTAAAAATGCATCTGCCTTGTACATTAAAATGACTAAAAATACATTGAATATACTTGTGTTCCTTTGTATACGAGCACTCGCGCAAGTAATACCAGGATTACAAACATATTTTTAGTCTACATTGAGTTATTTTTGTGCATGTTCTTATTTAACCTTCCAATTGCCATGAGCTCTAGTATTTCTAGTCCACATTGAGTTCTTTTTGTGTATGTTCATATTTAACCTTCCATTCACCACAAACTCAGTTGGAACATTGTTGTGTATGTCATAAAATAATAGCTTTCATGCATGCATGCTAAGCTATTACATATAGGTTTACACTAGAACTGTTGAACTTACATAACATACAATGGTCTAATTATGTCATCTTCTACCATGCATTCACACATTGAATATACACCTTTGAATATTTTGTTGTTTGTTTCGAATCACTAAATTGGTCATCATGGGAGCTCGATTTTAGAGCCTTTTAATCAACTCTATATGGTTTTCATGTAGTGAGTACATATGCAAGTAATACTAAGATTGCAATAGTATTGTATTTATTATTTGTATATATTATATATATGTGATAATTAATGAATATATATTGAATATATGATAATAATTTTGTAATTTCAAAAAGTGCATTCAATGACAAAATTACAAGCATATATTCAATGTATATTTAGTAATTTTAGTATGTATGTGTATTCAATGTTCAAATCACCACAAACTCTATCAATTTAATGTATTTACCGCTAATCTTAAAATTGTATATTCAATGTATATTCATTAATTTTAGTGTATATCCAATATATGAATGTAGTATGAGTTTGTGGTGAATTAAACACTGAATACCCCATCACAAAAATTATTCACATTAAGAAGTCCAAAATTAGACAACGAAACAAAAATAACCCTTCCCACGTAAAAAGCTACATGCAACCACATAGCACATGGTCAAAATTCCCTCTACATCTAAACCAAAACACATTTAATTCACTTCACTTCCCTCCTTATCAATCTACATGCCTCCACTATTATTTTGAACTACACACCAATGCCACATTCAATGCTACCATTAACTTGTCCCCCTTTGCATTTAGTAGTGTGCACAAGGGAACAAGAAACAAATATTAAAATAAATATATGCCTAATTCTAGTGGAATGTGACAATAAATGAATAAGCATTTAAGTACACAATAGACCCAAGAAAATTAGGCTAGTAAATAAGAAACCCTAGTTACGAAAGAACAAATAAGAAGACTTAGCCGATTCGCAACCAAATATGGATTGTGTCGAAGTGATGACCAAGTGAGTAGAGAGGGATAAGTGTTGTACATAGACTCAACGAAATATGCGAGTCGACGATCTTCCCGAATCGCGTGCTTGGAAAGGGGTAGGGGCACACGGGTGCCACGGACCAATATTGGAAATCTGTGATCGCTAAAAATCTCATAAACCCATCTTTGGATGAGTGCAAGGTGTTCGTTGTCTTTCGCCTTTGGTCACTAGTATATCACATAATGATCGCCAAGGTCATTGATAACCTGCAATGAAAGATTAACCTGCAAAACCCTCAAGAGTGCATCAAATCCCAAATATAAAATAATGTGAATGAGGGGTCGATCGTCTCTCCTCATTTATCAAACAAACGATCTTACGACCGAGTGATGCACCGCATTTCAGATCCAATGTAGTTTTAGGTGTGTGTGTGTGTGTGTGTGTGTGTGTGTGTGTGTGTGTGTGTGTGTGTGTGTGTGTGTGTGTCGTGTGTAAATTGTGCCTTAGGTGGCTATTGTGCGTGTCACACTTGATAGCGAGCAAATAGCTAGATGTAGAATATGTAAGTAGATGTGTGCATGGAATAGAATGAACTTCCCCTCCTATGAAGTGTATGTAGAAGAATGCAATCCCTTGCCCTTGAATGGATGCTTGAATGCTCTTGAATAGCCTTTAGATGCAACCTTAGGTGGTGATAGCTAATGCTTAGTGTTTGGTCCCTTATTATGATCATATAACTTTATATTTATATGATTCCTTTGCTTGAATTTCATAATTAACCCCGAAAAGGCCGACTACCAAAAATATAAGATGCTCAACGGCTAGAAAGGACCCAAGAGATGTAATCAAAATATAAAGAGGTCGGGGGTGCCTAGAGGGGATGGGTGCACCTAATGTTGACATCCTGGTTGGGCGCTGGTGTCCAAGATGAGAAATGCTGAGGTATGAAAAGTCAAATTGATCAACTAAGAGTGTAAGACCAAAAGTGGCAATAGAAAGCAAAGAAAGATGGCTAAATACATGGATTAATTAGTACTTTTATTACTTAGGAATCATATGAATAGTAGTATGTAATCAGGACTAGATAATTACCTAAAGTGCGTGATTTTGTTTTTACATTTTCCCTCACTTTATGTTGTTGAGTGAAATCTTGATAACATAAAGTAGATAAGAGATGTGTACCTAATAACCATGTAGATCGATGGCAAAAGCATGCTAAGAGACAAGGAAAAACATGGAGTGATAAAAATGTGAAGTGTGGAAACTAGAGAGGAGAAAGTGAAAAAAATGATGATGAATGATGACCCTAGGGTGAAAACACATGTGTAGGTGTCGTCGCCGTTGTACATTTTTGATGTCGATTATTTTTTCTATTAATGTGATGTGTAGACACCCATAAGTATGCTCGAGTAATTTAAATACTTAAATTGTGCTAATTATCTCCTTTCTCACAAATTGACGACATATCATCAAAAGCGCTCATCTTCTCTCTTATTGTCGTTAATTAATTACAATACACTAATTAGTTAAGTTTCCTATCCAACTAACATCCTGATTAACGACCTTCTGTTAATTATTCACCCCTTCTATCTGGACTAATTAATTATTATTAATTAATTAGCTTTCCCTTTCATTTAACCAATAAATCAATATTTAATTGATTTAATCCCCTTCTAATAGCCTAAAATGTACTAATATTCCTCTAAATAGCTTCTATAAGCTTACATCTATCTATTAGTTAATCACCTTTGATTAATTAAAACGCCCCAACTCCCATGACTTGCTAAGTATAAATTAAACCCTTATAAAGTAAGGTTACCTTTAATAAAGCAACCTTATCCATTCCTAATCTTGTTTTACCTTTATCCCACATGCGAAAGGGATGAAGTGTTTCCTTTATCTATTGGGCTATATAAGGAGCCCTCATTCTACCTTTATACCTACACCTAAACTACTTGAGAAGACAAATGCAAAGCATATAGCAAAATAGACTAAAAGCTTTCCTTTGTTTTCTTGAGAGTTCACCACTTGGAGAATTAAGCCTCGTTTCTAGCCAAAAGTGCTTAGGTCATATGGGAGGTGTCAAAAGGGGTCTTGTAGCCCAACTTTGATAAGCCCCCATTCCTAGGTTCTTGGAATATCAAGAGCAACCTATTTGATTATCATGGAGCTTACATATGTTCATTTATTTGTTGTTAATTAAAGATAATAGAGGATTTAGCGACTTAGCATGTTAATTGTCAAAGTTTTATTTAGTGTCTAACCTTGCTTAATTCTCATCTTGATGGTCTTGTGTATTTTGTTTAATTTTTCTCGATTAAGGCTACTAGGTGTTAGTCTTTATTTGCATTAGCATTAGTTTAAACAAATCATGCACACATTTGGCACGACTCGGTGGGACCTAGTCCCTTGGCATTTTAGTTTAAATTTCATTGTTTTGGCTAACTTTTGATATGCACATGTAGTAATTAATGTCCATTTTCTTAGAATTTTTGCTAATTTTATATGTGTAAGTTCTTGTTCATAGCCATCATTTTAATCGGTGTTGCCATTTTTAAACTACTTGCTAAAATTTGAAGTATTGTGAGCTTTCTTGTGTTTTTTGCCATATTTTGGTTGCAAGGGTGGCATATGCACACTACCGGGAGTGTAGGTACGTTTTGGTGGAGCAGCGCGCCTTTGTCGAACTGATTCTCTGTTTATCGACCCTGGCGCATACACGCTAATCCCAACGCACATACCCTAACCAACACACAAACACACTAACTTGGGCACAAATGTTATTTCATATTGTACCTTCACTACAATTCAAAACCTGTCAGATTAGCACGTACACCCTAACCCGAGCGCACGTGTTGTTTTAGTGGTGCAGACACATTTTTTTGGTGGCGCAAGCATTCATGTCGGAATTCAAACTGTTTTGTAAAGTGGTGGCGCACATGCTTTTCGGTGGTGCACACAATTTTTGGTAGCGCAAGCATTCTGTATGTAAATTTAAGCCTATTTTTATCGAAGGTAGCACATACGTTCTTCTGGTGGTGCACACGACTCTCGGGTGGCATAGGTACATGGTAAGCCAGAAACACACAGAGTGGCGCACACGTCTTTTGGTGGTGCACACACCTCTTGGGTGGCACAGTGCATTGTAAATTAGAAAAACACAGAGTGGCGTATCCGCCCTAACCTCGTGTGTAGACGCCTTGCAAAACAGGGGTGTAGGTGTCTTTTTGTTTTCTTGAAGCTAATGTGTTGAGGTGTTAACATTCTTGCAGGTTTTATCTAATTAAATACTCATCTTTACAGGTTGTTTTTACATGCTTTTACTTGATTAGATAAAATTTGCATGTTTACTTATAGGAATAAGATCACGTATGCTCTTCCCTCGCATCCCTTAGGGCGATCTTGGGAATCGAAATGATTCTTAGGTCCTTTTGATGCTTTGAGGTTGTTAGGAATATTTGAGTTGGAATTGGTTAACTTGGTGTAGTTGAATTAAAGTGTTTTTCCATTTGATATCTTTTTGGATTTTAGAAACATCACGTATGCTCTTCTCTTGCATTGTTGGATGATCTGGAGAATCAGAAATGATGTTTACTCTTTTGATGGAAAACTACTTAAAAATCGTCATATAGGACCAAAACACCCCACTTGTTAAAGAAAGGAGGAATAAAAACGAAGTCAAAAACTACTAATACGGTTGTTATATAGGTTACTGGAAGGTGGTTAGGAAAACTAGACCTAATTAAACAAGATAAAAAGAACAACATATTCAAAACACTCAGATTACGGGTTTCAGAAAAGGGTACGTCCCTCTCCACTCAACTAGAACATAACCCCTTTGGCATAATGCCTTAAGCTACAACAATGGGGGTGGTTCCAGGAACCCAAAAGTAGTCCACGCAAGAGGGAACCTTATGGATGAAACAGGAAGTGCTCCGCACTACCTACTTGACTAGTGATTCCTTTGTGAGATAGCGTTACAAGTTGTCCCTATCGCGACCCTATTAAAAGTACACGATGGATGCATTTACTGCCCACAATTTGCTTAAAGGGGGAAAAGATGAGATAATCCCAAGATAGGCAAGGGACTATTTGGGTAAATCACCCCACTCATGGATGACTTTGTAACACCTAGGACGAGAGAACCACCTAGGAAAATATACTTTGGCCAGGAGCCCACTTTGACCATTCTAAAACAGTGTTGAGTTGTGAGCCATCTTTTCATCACGAAACGTGTGACACGTTACTTTCGCTTAGTTTTTCACTTGCCTTAAGGTGAGGCGAAACTCTGCGAAGTGAGGCCAACATTTTTCATCCTCATTTTTGATCTACTTCCTTCACATTCTTTTGACACTTTGTAGATCAAAATAAGGGTGACTACCTTTGTGTTACCAATCAATTGTTTTTGCCACTTTTGTGTCCATTTATGCCCATCCATGTTTGCATGGTGGGTAAGTTAAACATCTAAAGTTCATTGAGACATATTCATATCATTGGTGGCCATTGTGATCTTGATACCCATGTCAAGATCGCCATTGTAGTTAGGCGTGGTTCATCATCTTGAACTTCCTTAGAAAGGTTATCTTGTTTGTATCGTATCACTACAATTTTGGTATTTATGTCTTGTTTCTTGTAAACTTGACCTAAATATCCATATTGTAAGGTTATCTTTGCACACATTTTAAGTATTCCTAACTATACTTTGAGCTTTTGGTTCGATTCTATTATTACCTCGATTTTGAAGAGTGCTATGTGTTACCACTTGTGCATGTTATATCAATACCATCTTGATATCAATACCTTACTTTCTCACAAATTTTGGTTAACATATCTTGGTGATATTGTTGTGTCACTCACGAATTGTAACTAACACTTTTTGGGATATAGGTCTTAATCAAATTGGAGCTCGCTTCTAGTTTATCTTGTTAGGAGGTTACATTAACTTTTTCTATTTACTTACACCTTGTTCATTCTCTTGAACTTGGCATAAGTGAGAACATATTGTTAATTATCTTGCGACACTATCTTGCTTTTTGAGACGTAGTCTAGGAAGTACTTCATTTGATAGGCTTGGATACTAAATTTTTTTGTCACGGTGATTTATCACTCTATCACATTGGTATTCTCACATTGTTATTCATTCATATTCTTAACAATTTATCTTGCATTTCACTTAGGTGTGGTCACAAAGTTTTGAACACATTTACAACTTACCTTAGTGAAACTATCACAAATCATGGCTCCCAAAACACGATTAGGACTCAAGAAACAAACATACGAGGAACAACAAGCGCAAGCTTGGGAAGCCTCAAACAGACAAGGGTCAAACCCTTTCATTGGACATGATCTAGGGCCTTTGTTTTCTGTGGAAAAAGAGATAAAAGATATGGTCGATCATAGTGGTGATGAATTGGAATCCCCACACGCAGAATTCAACTTTGACCCTACTTTATTAGATGAGTTTCTTTTCAAAAATAAGGATAGAGTGCTAGCACGGGTTGTAGAATTAGGGGCCAAAATGCCCACTGAAAATGAAACAATCCCACCTGCGAATAACGCTAATGAGGAAGAATGACCCCTTATCAACATGGAGGATATTTTGACACATGGACATGCTTCTACCTCCAACGCAAGAAATGATAAAGTAGTGGGACATAGAATACCCTTTATCAAAGTGCCATGTAAAAATAGGACAGGACATGAGAATGGTGAAGAACCTCCACAATACGAGGAAGAGGAGGAACCTTTAGAAGAAGAAACCACAATTCAACAATAGATTAGTAACCTAAGCCGAAAATTAGCTTTTCTAACCTCTCATGTACAAAAGGAAGCAAGAAAAAATGTTCAAAAGTCAAGGCCAAAGGTTAAGATCAATGAACTCCATAGAGAAAATCAAGGAGAAGACGATACGGGGTATCATCAAGTATATATCCCCGCTTCTCCCACTAGAGAACAATTTCTTGCACAAGAGGTATAGTCTATGAAAGCAACACTTGCAAGCCTTCAAGAGAGCAATATAGGGAGCATTAGAAAGTATCAATATGAAGAATTATGTCCCTATCCTTTTGACAAGACTATGACCCTTCAACCCTTTCCTAAGAAATTTAACATGCCAAAATTTGACAAATATAAAGGGAAGGGAGATCCACAGGATCATGTCAAAGATTTCTATATGGCATGTTAAGAGGTGTCCTATAGTGACAATTATCTCATAAGAATTTTTCCCAAGAGTCTAGGAGGTCAAGCCTTGGAGTGGTTTACATGTTTACCTCGGGGATCAATTTTCACTTGGCTAGAATTGGCAGAAAGGTTTGTGCATCACTTCTCATACAATATAGAGAGTGATGTCACCATGGTAGATTTATGTGGCACCAAACAATGCCCTAATGAGACTTTCACCAGCTTCCTACAACAGTGGAGAGGGATAGCTAGCCGTTTTCCTTGTGCTTTCCCTGAAAAATAGTTGGTAAGAAATATTTTTGTTCCCAACCTAAACCCAGACATAGCCTTCCACCTCCAAATGCATTGTGTTCGCACTTTTGAGGAGGTCATGGAAAAAGGGGTTCAGATAGAGAAATCTCTCATTTCCAAAGGAACTCTCAAGTCCCAATCTAGAGATAATCAAAATGTTAAACCCACGGAGAAGTTGAAGGTTTTAAAAACAAAAACGTGGTGGGAAACATGATCACTAATTCCAAATGTGTATAAACGGTCCAAACCGGTCAACCTTTTAAATTAACCAAAGGACCAATTAAACCACCACCAAAACGAAGAACGTTCACCTCTCTTAATGAACCTTTGTCGGTTATATTAAAATAATTGGACATGGCTCACATGATGACATATCGTGCGGCAAAAAACCATTTGATGACAATGATCCAAAACCTTTGTGGTATAAGGAGCATGAATATTGTGAAATATGCCATGTCAAAGGACATAAGACAGACAAATGTCTAAGACTTCGTCATTATATCGAGACCTCATCGACAATGGGGAGATAGAGGTGGATAACCCAGGAAAACTCAGACACCCAATGAAAAAATGGAGATATATAAAAAACCATTCCCCAATCATGATAAATTATAAAAGTCAAAGCCGGATCGGGAGAGTCATCCCAAGGTTATAAAGCAATGAATTACTTATACACCAAAAAAGACAACAATAATTATGATTCACTTATTGGATGTATTCGCTCTCCTACTGACCATGTCAACACCATCCAAATCAAGGGAAAGGATTACGTCGCAGTAACAAGGCGTGCCCACCTCGTGATTCTAGAATCTTCTCCATCAACCCCACAAACTGGTAAATACAACCTCTTAGAGCAACTTGAGAAGACGTCTGCTAAGATTTCGATCTTAGATCTTCTTAAGATATCCAATGTACACAAAGACATTCTATACCAAACTCTTCAAGGGTCGGGAGTGCCATTAGAGGTAGATCCTACACATCTCCAAGCCGCAGTAGCAAACATCATACCAAATGAACATATTACCTTCAACCATAGGGAGATCCCTACTAAAAATCCAACGCATAATCTTCCTTTGTATATTGAGGTAGTTGTTACGCATAGGAAGATCAAACAGTGCTTGTGGATAATGGATCAGGGTTGAACATCTACACACTAAAGTTGGTTAAATAGCTAGGACATACTGAGGTAGATCTTGAGTCAAATATCATCACTATCACCACTTACAACAACACGGAAAGGGAGTCAGTGGGCACAATCACGTTTCCCATGGAGGTGGGTCCCACTTTCCATTAGACAAAGTTTCATGTCTTAGACTTGGAACTTTTGTATAATATGCTTCTAGGCGACCATGGATTCATGCCATGTAGGCCATGCCATCAACGTTCCATCAGTGCATTAAATTGAAGCATGAAGGACACACCATTACGATCTGAGGAGATTCGAGATCCCTTCGTTCACCGCAAAGCTCTCAATAGCTTTGCATGTAAGGGCACATATACATGTCCCTCCACCGATATAGCTGTCCCTCTCTAATCTGAGGCCATGGAATCTCGAATAGATTCGGACTCTCTCAGTTCTTGCGCCCATGGTGTGTCTACATCAACCTCTCCTTTTGATTCATGGGAGATGAAGGTTCTAGAATACGGTTGTGGAGAATATAATGTGCAACAAGCCCTCTTGGTTTTATACCTCTCATTGTCACCCAAGACTAGAGGTCGACCCAACTATCACTTCAAAAGACCTAGAAATGAACACACTATTGGGTCATTCTTACCTGGAGGCTTGTTGGCTAAAGAAAAATTGTTGGATCCACCTACAACTTGGGTCCTAGAGGATACTCAACCAACATGTTATCAAACCCCTGAATATGAGAAATCCAACAAAATGATGTACTCCATGGGCTAAACGGGCCTAAGATGTGGAAGAAATGAACAAGGATAGAGAGAGCCAGTGCCTCTTCCGCATTTTAAAACAGAAAGATACGACATTGGAATTCACCCTTATGGAGCACACCCCAATGATCAAGATGCTACTTTTTTGAACACGAGGATAGCTATGACTATCTAGACAACGATACGGATTCCCATTGTAGCCAATATGAGGATCTTGCCTCCACAAACCTATTCATGAACAATGTTGTCCTAACCATAACCCCTACGGAACCAACCCTTGACCTTGTTTACCCTTCCCTTGTTGAATGGGACTAATAACGTCACATGTCACTAGATCTATTCGAGAATGACAAAGCTATCATAGAGTTCATAGGCATAAGGGATATAATTCCCATTGGAGACCACAAAAAGGGCTTCTATATTGACTTGGATACCTGCACTTACTTCAGTGAGGAGGCTAAGCTTCGTGGTCAAAGCAAAACTTAAGAAAAAGCGAGGGAAAAATTTCCAACGTAAAGCCTCGGCAAAAATCAAAGTCCAAGTCACATAGTGAAAACCTCTTTGAGGCACTAGCTGACAAATAGGTGCAAAAATCAAAGGACAATAAAAGTGACCACACCAAGGATGAAAATCTCGTAGAGACATCCTTGGACGAAGATATTAACCTTCCTCCCGATCCTATGCGTATGGAGGACTTATCAAAATTAGTAGTTGAGGAAACCATCAATGTCAATATTAGTACAGAAGAGAACCTGAAAATAGTCAAATTGGGAGCATTGCTCTCGGTACGGGAACAAAAGACATTCACTATGCTGCTACGAGAGTTTATAGATGTGTTCGCATGGTCCTACAAAGACATGCCAGACTTGGATCCAAATTTTTGTCATGCACAATGTAGTTGTGCATGCAGATGCTAAGCCTATCAAATAGAAGCTCAGAAAGATGCACCCAAGGGTAGCCCTATTGGTTAAAGAAGAATTAGAAAGATTTCTTACGACAGGATTCATCTGGCCTATTGATTATTCTGAATGGATATCCAACATCGTCCTGTCCAGAAAAATCCTATCGGTATTAGAATTTGCACGGATTTTAGAGACATTAATAAAGCTTTCCCTAAGGATGATTTTCCACTGCCAAATATTGATATGATTGTGGATTCAACAACAAGATACAAGATTTTATCTCTCATGGATGGCTTTTCAGATACAACCAAATCAAGATAGCTGAAGAATATCAACAAAAATGGATTTCACAACTCCTTGGGGTACCTTCTATTATCAGGTGATGCCATTTGGTCTCAAAAATGTAGGAGCTACTTATCAACGGAAATGACGGTAATTTTTCATGATATGATTCATGATATCATGGAGGACTATGTGGATGACATCCTTGGAAAGTCTAAGACAAGAGAAGATCACCCTATCATTTTACGGCATATCTTTGAATGCCTACGAGAGTATAAGGTCAGGATGAACCCAAAGAAGTGTGTATTCGGTGTGCTATCAGAAAAATGTTGGGCTTCATTGTATCAAGAAGAGGAATTGAGGTAGACCCTACTAAAGTGTCTGCTATTACTGAAATGCCTCCACCTAAGAATATTAAGCAACTGCGTAGCTTACAGGGGAAAATCCAAGCTATTTACCACTTCATCTCCCAGCTTGCAGATAAGTTTCATTCGTTCACCCACCTACTTAAAAAGGATATCGCCTTCATCTGGGGACCAAAGAAATAACAAGCCTTTGCTTTGCTTAAGCAATACTTGGCCAATCCACCTGTCCTCATGCCTCCAACTCCTGGAGAGCCACTCCTTCTTTATATCTCTGCTACGCAATTTTCTATTGGTGCACTGCTCGCCCAATATGACCTTGGTCACAAAGAAAAAGTGGTGTACTACCTCAATCACACTCTCATCGCTTATGAGCTCAACTATCCCCAAATTGAAAAAGCTTGTTTGGCTGTTGTTTTTACTTTTCAAAAATTTTCCATTATCTATTGAATACCAAAACCAAGCTGATATCCAAAGTTGACCCACTCAAGTACTTGTTATCTAAACCAACCCTCATAGGTAGAATGGCTAATTGGATCATTCTACTAAGTGAGTTTGACATAGAATTTATACATCAGAAGTCGGTTAAGGGACAAGTACTCACGAGACCAATTAGCGAGAGGCAAATTTGCAAGAATCTGAACCTTTGAATTTGGATCTACCAGATGCCTCATTGCTATACATTGAAGAATCTATTGTGTGCCGAGATACATTTTGACAGAGTCCTTTACTTTTCACGGTTCAGCGCAAGTGTGGTCCTCATTAATCCTTTTGGCGACCATGTACCATAGGATTTTTGCATAGGTTTTCCTTGCACAAACAATATCGTAGAGTATAAGGCACTTATCACAGGGATGAAGCTTGCTATCAAGTCAAACATTCATCATGTCAAGGTTGTGGGTGATTCTCAGTTAATTATCAAGCAAGTTAATGATGAATATAAGGTTAAGGATGAGAAGCTCATACCTTACAAAAAGTTGGTAGAAACTCTGAAAGAGTACTTTGTGTGCATTACATTTGAACAAACTCCAAGAGTGCAAAACAGATCGGTCGATGCTATGGTGACAGTGGGTTCTATGCTTCATATTCCACTAGGGAATAATGACATGTTGTTCTTTGTAGAAAATTTACATCAGCCTGCGTACGACATGCCAAAATCTTGTCTGGCTTGTGATGTTGTTGGTCCCAATTCCCCATGGTACGAGCCCATCTTTACCTATCTCAAGGACAACACATTCCCCCCAATATCTCCCTGTTTAGAAAAACAAATCCTGATTCACCAAATAGCCCATTACACCCTTTTAGGAGGTACACTTTATCGTCGTGGTTACGATGGGAATCATTACATTGTCTTGATATGATGGAGTCGATCCAAGTGATCAAAGAAGTACATGAAGGGGTGTGTGGAGCACATACAAATGGAATGGTTTTGGCCAAGAAATTGTTGAGAGTAGGCTACTATTGGCCTACCATGGAAACCGATTGTTGCAATTATGGCAGAAAGTGTGTATTTTCCCAGAAGTATGGAAACTTCATCCATGCTCTATCACAACCATTGCAACCTATCACTACCCCATGGCCATTTTCTAAATGGGGACTTGACTTGTTAGGGAAACTAACCCCCACTTCATCTGACCATACCCACATCATCATGGCTACTGAATACTTTACAAAGTGGGTGGAAGTTGTCCCTTTAACCTATGTAACAAGAGCTCAGATTTCCAAATTTATCATGAATCATATCATTTGTCGATATGGCATTCCTACAGCCATTGTTATGGATAATGGAAAGTTGTTCAAGAATAAAACTATAAAGGGTCTTTGTCAGCATTTCCAAATCCATTTTAAATGGTCTAAAACATATTACCCCCAAGGTAATGGACATGCTGAGGCCACAAACAAGACTTTGGTGAGAATAATGGAAAAGATGGTCAATAAGATAGGTCGTAATTGGCACTTGCAAATCCACCCAACTCTTTGGGCTTACAAAACCTCCATCCGCACTCCTACAGGTGTGACACCATATTCTCTAGTATTTGGGACGAAATCTATCATCCCACTAGAAATTGAACTTCCTTCCCTAAGAATCTCTCTTAGGGATTATTTGGATAAAGATGAGGATTCTGGGTAACAAGACTGGTTGAATTAGAGCTCGTAGATGAGAAGTGTATTCACACTCTTAATCACCTCAAAGTGTATCAGAACAAAGTCTCTAGAAACTACAACAAGAGAATCATACCTCACCAATTTGAGGTTGGTGATTTAGTCATGAAGGAGAATTAGTTCAACACAAGAGCGGAACGAGAAAAGAAAGGAAAGTTCAAACCACATTGGTTAGGACCCTATGTTATAGTAGCCAAGTATGGCATAGGGGCATACAAACTTGCTCACCTAATGGTGATGAGCTCCGTGAGCCCATGAACACCATGCATCTTAAGCGGTTCTATGCTTAAACATGGTGCAAAATCAGAAAATCAAAAAATAAAAAAACATGGCAAAAAAATCAAAAATACAAAAAAAATCAAAAAGAGAAAAAAAAAAAAAAAAAAAAGAGAAAACACGTTGTCCATAAGTGAAAACCACGCAATTGTGGCACTTTGGATAGGTCCTTGGGTGAAAATCGGTTTTGGCACCTTGGGAGGATTCGTTATTCACAAGCATCTTGCATCTGGAGGGTACTTTTACTTGGCCTAGCCCTAGTTCTACCTTCGAGATTCCTTGTGAGTCCAATCCTGTCAAGCC
Organism: Taxus wallichiana var. yunnanensis; assembly: GCA_018340775.1. NCBI lineage: Eukaryota > Viridiplantae > Streptophyta > Pinopsida > Cupressales > Taxaceae > Taxus > Taxus wallichiana. Next base: position 309,271,440 of record CM031244.1, read on the forward strand.
TTGATCTAGCTGCTTCTTTTATTCGTCTATGAGGGGCATGGTCTTTCGCTATTCCCGATCTTACACTGGGGGCAATTTAACGACTTCACCTTCTTATTCATACATGTGTGGCCTCTTCCCTTGTATATTCCCCATCTAACATTGGGAATCCACGCTTTCTTGGTTACCTATGCATAACTCTGGAAAACGTTAGAAAACAACGCAAAAACAATAGAAAATTGTTTCTCAAAACCACAAAACAATAGAAAATTGTTTCTCAAAAACCGCAAAAACAATAGAAAATTGTTTCAAAAACACAAAAACAATAGAAAATTGTTTCAAAAACCCTAAACAATAGAAAATTGTTTCACATAAATAAAAAAAAATAGAAAATTGTTGCATGAAAACAAATCTTACAAAAACATTTACTTACGTTTACTTGCATTGTCTTGTTTCTTGCTTTGCTTGTTTACTTATATAGTTGCTTCATGTTTGTGCATTTGTGTTGTTTGTTGCTTGGGCATACTTTTTTAGGATTCATCTTTTCTTGCTTAGATTAGATTTATTCTTGCTTGTGCATATTGAGGTATGTTTTTGCATGCTAGTGAATCATGGTGCATTATTATGTTAATTCATTGTGTTCTTTGTTAGCATTTGATTGTGTTTATTGCATGTGCATTGTTTTGTTATCACATCATCACATTACCATCATTATCATCACATCTAACATCATCTATACATCATATATCAAGAAAAAGCTAAGTATACATCATACATGAATGCTAAGCTAATCATCACATATCGTATCATCAAATGGGGGCAAGAGGGATCACAAATATCAAAATCTATCCCCCGCACCCTTATCATCATATCATCCCATCCACTAAGTATGACACATCACATAAACAAACACATTTGATATATTCTACAAGATCAATCATCTAGAAATCAAAACACATGTGATACATCAACAAGATCATTGATACATATACATGTCAAATCAAATCATCTAACATCATAAACACAACTATCTATCCATGAGAAATAATAAACAAATGTCCATCTCATATACACATATGTCATGTCACAAATGTCCATATAATACATGTGTGGTATATATGTACCAAAAATGGATATACATCATGACAGTGCATCAAAAATGCCTTCATCTAAGGCGTACAATAAAATGATACATCAAATCACTGAATATAAAATCCTTCATTAGAGGCATGTGTCAAAACTATTGTACAAATATAAAATGATATACATAGAGCACAATCTGCTCATAGCCTTCATCAAGAGGCATATGTGGAAATGCAAAACATTAGGGCTGACTCGAGCCCTCTGAAGGAGTTGCTGGCCTGTCTCATGGTGGCAACATGACATGAGCATCAGTGGCTCTCCTAGGATGTGGCTGCTCCACTGAGGCATGAGGCCTCTTAGATCTAGTGCCCCTGCTCAACTGCTGGCTATAAGAAGGTACTTGCCGCTCAGCGAGAACTACCTCAAAATATAAGGACCTAAAATAGGATGCCCTTCCCTCTGGTGTGGCCAGATCTCTGTGAGTCTGGGCAATCACTAATGTACCCTATGTGCGTCGATAGGATGCTATCTCTGCTGAGGCTCGGGAAAGCTCAACCTGGCCCAATATGTGCTCTTCCCTGATCCTGTCTTGCTCTAATATCACGAGGTTGCAACTGGGCTTGTGTCTGCTGGTATAAACTTATCACCTGGGCCATTTGGGAGGCCATTTGTCGAATCTGTTGGAAGTGTACAACACTGTCATCTCTTGGGCTAGCCTAGGCCCGAGCCTGATCTCACTCTGATAATAAGGTCAAAATCTGAGTCTGAGCCTAATCTCGCTTGGCTGTCGCTGTCACACACCAGGCTCAAGCCTCGTCTCTCTCTACTCTAGCCTGATCTCTCTCGGCTAGAGCCTATCAGTAACTCACTGCTGCCGCAGGTGGCTATTTTTGCCACCGGGTTGTGCCACCAGTGATTGGTCCCTATGGCGCTCTAGATGACCCAGCACTTTGCTCTGGACCCTAGCTCTAGGAATCTATATAGGCACCTATCCTGGACCTGTGGTCTTGGTCCTCGTACTGTGGGGGCGCCCCGCCCATCATGAAGTAATCCATCAAATAGATCCTCTAGATCATGACTTGCTGCATCCTCTCTCCAGTCAGCACCATGCCAAATCTCTATAAGCGGTTGAGCACTTGCTGCGCCTGGCCTCCTCGAGGATAGTAAGGTGCTTTAGGGTAGGACACGGTGGCGTACCAAGTCCCATAATCTACTTTGTAGTACCTAGATCCCTTACGTGTCATGCTGGGTCCCATGCATGTGGGACCACCTGTGAGAAACTCACCCTAGCTCAGGCCATCGGTATGTGAGGCCCCATAGTATGCCTCTCGAGTCTCGGCTGGGCATACTATATGTCGGGTTGTGGAACCCCTTATACTAGGCCAAGCTGTTGCTGGCACCTGTCAACTCTATACAACTCTATGATGTAGCTACGACTACCAAGGATAAAGTGCTTCTTGAGCACACAATGAGCTCTATGGAATTCTCTGGTAAGTGGATATATCTATAAGGTCTCCATATGATGTCTATCTCTAGCAGCTCATCAAACTCTCACCGGTATCTATATAGGCTACCTAGGTGGCCTCGTACATCACCACCTACTGATACCCACACCATGTAAGATGGCTCCTTTGGGTCTTAAATGTGTAAAGTTCCCACAAGGCGTCTGATAGCAATGTGGTCCCATGACCAAATCTGTAACAATGAGGCTGGCCCCACGGTCTTCTGACCGTGGTAAGTGATCAAGTGTAAATCCTAGTACAAGTGCGCCAGTATGCACTGCCCCCAACAATATCACTCACCACTAAAAATGCCATGAACTAATGGTAGTAACCCTCTCGGGAAAGATGTCCCGTCTTATCAGTGAGCAAAAACCCACTGATAAGTGACATGATGTATAGGGGCCCCGATGCAATGTCGGGTCAGAAATACACTCGTGCAATGCAATGGTCATACCGTCATGCGGTATGTCATCTATGTCGAAAAGGTCGTTGCAAGCTGCTCTAATCTACCCTATATCAGAGTTGTACTCAATCAAAGTACCCATGATCAGCACACGAGAATCTGCCATACATCCTCTAGGGTCACAGTCATCTCCCTAGTAGGTAGTCTAAAACACTAACTCTCGTTATGCCATCGCTCAGCTAGTGCAGTCAGTAATCCATGGTCCAAAATGATGGATGGCATCTGAGACACAGGGCCTAGCCCCACCGCCTCAAGAAGTATGGCCATAGCCCACCAGTCTCACCGACGCATGCTCCCCTCTAGTTCTGTAATCCACGAATGACGTTCCCACATCTACAACACTGACAATCGTCTTTGCAAAATGTCAATCCACTCGTCAGTTACTAACATTTCTTCTAAAAATCTATCTATCATTTTAGGGTTAACCCAAAAATCCTAAATTTTCTTCTAAGTGTCATCTTTTTGGCATTTTTTTGTCTATACTCTTCCGGCACAGGGACACTGCGCACCCTTTCGGGCATGTGTGCCTCCCTTTTGCACGTGTGCATGTGCGCAATGGTGTTTGGGCACTTCCACCATCATTCGTGCATCTACGCACCCTTTTGGGCATGTGTGCCACTCATTTGGCGCTTATGCCATCATTCATGTCCTTGCGCTTGCGTGCGTGCATTCCCTCGTGTGCGCGCTCCCCTTTGGTGTGTGTGCACTCCGTTTCTCGGTGCATGCGCGTGTGTGCACATGTATGAAATGTGCACGTGTGCGTGGGTGTGTGGAGTGTGTGTCTACGCGTGTGCCTATATGTCATGGGACACTTGCACCCCAAAAGGACACCTACGCCCCCACCTTACACTGTGCTGCGTGCATGCGTGCTGATGTGTCACCTAGCCTTAAGTACTAATTTTAGGTCATTAATGACAAAATTTGATGAGCAAGGTGTTGATCCTCACGAAGGCGTCGTCGTCGGCATGCCTCACGTACCCTCGGAATGTGTTTGCTCACCTCAATCGGTCCCGTGCGATCACCATTTTCCTCGTCGCTGTTAGAGCCTCACAATAAAATCTCAATAGTGATTAGTAAAAAGTGAATTGGTCGCGGTGATTTACCCCCCCAGCGTGGGTATATCAAATTTTTTTCACCACCGTGAAGGCCTGGAGGCTCGTTTGATCGCCGTTTCTCCTTTGTTCACCGTTGAATAATTATTTTTATTAAATAATTATTTTTCTCTTATTTTTCACCGTATTGGGGCATTTTTTTCTATCTAATACCCCTTTCTTCCCCCTAGGACAATTTTATTGCTCCTAGGTGATTTTTCTTCTTATTCACACTCTCGTAAATAATTATTTTTCAAAAATAATTATTTTATTAATTTTTCCCACTATGCAAAGACATTATTTGTCGCTTGTTTCTTCTTTCTTCCACCTAGGGCACTTTCTGATTGCGCCTAGGCCCTTCATCCTCTTTATCTATTTTCTTCTACTATCCACCGTGATTTAGAAAGTATATATATATATATATATATATATATATATATATATATATATATATATATATATATATATATATATATCACGTCAAAATTTTAAAAACAGGAAATTTTTTTCACAAAAAATAAAAAATAAAAAAAAAAAAAAAAAAACCTACAAAATTGGTAACTTGCTTATTGCATGGCTGAAACTTGTGTCTTGCACATGGTATTCTCTCCATATCCTATTGGTTTGTTTCTTATCTTCCCCGATTAATACGACTTGTGGATCATTGGATTCACAACCATTCACAAAGCTAGTTGCTTGCTTCGTTTGTATTCGGGGCACGTTCATTTCTGGTGCTGTTTCGTTGCACACACAACACTTTTACTTGGACCTCATGTCCATCATCATTTCCCCTTACTTGTATCCTTTCTTGGGGCATCATTTTTAACCCTTGTTGTTAATCACAAACATGTGGATCTCTTCAGCTTAATAACAAAACATTTGTATAATTGTCTTGACCGTTATTGGGTTGGATATGTGCGTTCGTACTTGTTTTCCCTATTAAATGAGCTTGTTTCCTTCTCATCTTGCATTGCATTGTTGTATGTTGCATGGGGTTGGTATTTTCAGCAACGAACAATTATTCGTAGTATGAATTTTTTATGTCATTCTACCTTTGTCGTATGCTTATATTTTTCATAAGGATCGATGACGTAGCTCTTATGGCAATATGATGACATCGAAATTGTTCCAATCAACAGTGGCTAGAGGCTAAGATCTTCTCTCCACTCCTCCATATTTCTTCTACATCACTTTCCTCTCACCCCTAATCTTTTGTATTCCCTGGGCATCCCGTCCCTTCCCATTCTTCTATCTATCTCTCACTTTTTCAATCTTCAATTGTCTTCTTTCATCACCCCATCGACACTCGAGGGGGCATCTCTCCCTCTTACTAATTTTTCTTCTATCCCTTCAAAATTCCATGTCTACTATCTTTGAAGTGGCGTCACTTACGCCACCCCAAAGAGGGGCAAATGTAGACACCCATAATTACGCCCGAGTAATTTAAATACTTAAATTGCGCTAATTATCTCCTTTCTCACAAATTGATGACATATCGTCAAAAGTGCTCATCTTCTCTCTTATTGTCATTAATTAATTACAATACGCTAATTAGTTAAGTTGCCTATCCAACTAACATCCTGATTAACGACCTTCCGTTAATTATTCACCCCTTATATCTAGACTAATTAATTATTATTAATTAATTAGTTTTCCCTTTCATTTAACCAATAAATCAATATTTAATTGATTTAATCCCCTTCTAATAGCCTAAATCATACTAATATTCCTCTAAATAGCTTTTATAAGCTTACATCTACCTATTAGTTAATCACCTTTGATTAATTAAAACACCCCCAACTCCCATGACTTGCTAAGTATAAATTAAACCCTTCTAAAGTAAGGTTACCTTTTATAAAGCAACCTTATCCATTCCTAATCTTGTTTTACCTTTATCCCACATGCAAAGGGATGAAGTGTTTCCTTTATCCATTGGGCTATATAAGGAGCCCTCCTTCTACCTTTATACCTACACCTAAACTTCTTGAGAAGACAAATGCAAAGCATATAGCAAAATAGACTAAAATATTTCCTTTGTTTTCTTGAGAGTTCACCACTTGGAGAATTAAGCCTCTTTTCTAGCCAAAAGTGCTTAGGTCATATGGGAGGTGTCAAAAGGGGTCTTGTAGCCCAACTTTGATAAGCCCCCATTCCTAGGTTCTTGGAATATCAAGAGCAACCTATTTGATTATCATGGAGCTTACATAGGTTCATTTATTTGTTGTTAATTAAAGAGAATAGAGGATTTAGCCACTTAGCATGTTAATTGTCAAAGTTTTATTTAGTGTCTAACCTTGCTTAATTCTCATCTTGATGGTGCTTTGTATTTTGTTTAATTTTGCTAATTAAGGCTACTAGGTGTTAGTATTTATTTGCATTAGCATTAGTTTAAACAAATCATGCACTCATGATGTAGGATGAGGTTGACTACTGCTTCCCATTAGGACAAAATTGCATAAGAGAAGAACGATCAAGTAGTCAAATACACGTGCGTATGAGTAAAAAGTATGTAAGAAAGCACGTGAAATGTGAAAAAGGAACATGTATGCCTAATCTATGATGAGGAAAATAATGTAGAAAGGATCTTGTAGATGATGTAGAGGAGTGAGTTTTTAAAAATTTCACGCCAGTTGTGCCAGCTGTGATTTTTTTGGGTGATCTCATGCCAAGAATTGAAAGAAGTGTAGGGAGAAAAGTCTGGTGTTATCCTCTAAACTTTAACTGCTTCTAAATTTATGGAACACCAATGCATATAGTGTGTAAAAATCCAATTCAGTTTGACCAATTCTGTTGGGCCCCTAAAATATTGGCTAAGTACAAAAATCAAAATAGGCGCACAAGGCCTAGTTGAAAAAGGCACGCAAGGATAAAGCATGCGGTGGTAGGGTTTAAGGAAGGATTTAAGGAAATCCGCGGCACGTGCATGGATAGAACCAAGGGTTTAGGACTTAGCCATATTGGGCGTTTTGGGTAGAACACATGAAAAGCATGACTTGACTACGCATGTGGAGTAGATAAGGTGCCACCTATTGACATGTTGGCCCAGGAAGGAGCATGCCTGTGGTAGAAGCTTCTAGAAGCACATCATAGTAAAAAGTGGAAAGCTTAATCCTGGAGGAGCATGCTCGTATGAAGGACCACATTTAGACACTTGGCATTGGATCTGAGGCCGCTGGAGGATGAGTTGGTACTCCGAAAAGCCTATATATACAAGCAGTTGTAGAAGTAAAGATAGAGAGAAATAGATAGAGAGCGGAGCTCTGTAGAAATACTGCAAGAAATCTGTTAGTTTTGGTAATTGTGCTTAGGGAAGGATGTAATAAGGGTATGGGGGTGGTATAAACCTTCTTTTGAGATCCTAGCCACATAAGTCCAGTTATAATGCATGACTACGGTCTGCTTCCTTGTGACATTCTATAATGGCTCCATGAATGTAATGAGGTTACTAGCTTACATGAATATGAACATTGATGATTCTGATGCATACATCTTTCTCATAGTTCTTTTTCATTTATGTTTATGATTAAGTATGGATGCTTGTACAACTCTTTCTGTTTTGGTATAAGTTATAAAATCATTAAGCTCTTTCTATCTGAAATGACTGCAAGGATCTAGAAGCCGTTCTGAAGCTCTATGGTGCTTGTATGTTTTACTTCCTTTCAAATCTCTTAAACATGGATCATAGATGATGTTTCCCACTAAAATCACATAAAAGAGAGACTCGGCACCCACGCATGCCTCGGTGAGTGCCCAATGCCTGCTAGGTGATAGGCCGGTGTGCATGGGGTTCCTTTCTTTTGTAATAGGGGTAAAAATGACTACATCTTGGTTTCGTTGCCAAGACCTCTTTTCAAATTTGTAGTGGGAAATGACATACATCATGATCTATATAATGAGTAATGACAAAATGTTTAACTTTGGAAAGTGTTGAATCATGGTTCAAGAGCATGGAGGATGAATTTTCTTAGAGATTCAACACTGGACTTGAGTTTGATGCACATAGATGGGTAGAAGAGAACCTCTACCATGATTTATATGAAACTTTTTTTGCTGCTTCCCAGTAGAACTGTATGAATGGATCTCAACATATGTGTCTAGATCAAGCTGGTATTCTAGATCACGCGCGTGGACCCAAGAAGAATACTAGAGGCTACAAGATGCAGATCTGATGTGGACTCGTCTTGTGGATCATTGGTGGGAGGGTGTGTTAGCTAGCTACACTCTAGAGTATGCTATTTCCACATATTATTGCCCAGAAGTTACTGAGTTTGAATTTTTGCGAGATCCCAGAGGATCATTTCTACATGCTATCCCTCTGGAAATGAAGATCTTGATCGTTACTTTGATTTTAGAGGCATTTCCAATGGCCGGATAAACCATTCTGAGTGCTAGGAAAGGGAGCTAGGGTGGAGGAAGATGACAAATATTACGATGGAGAAAGAAAGGGAGGGGAGATGACTCAAGTATAGTGAAGCGCATGAAAGGGAGATTGCTAGATGACACGAAGATGCAAGTGTGATGGATCTATGGAGGTAGACGTTGCGGGAAGGAGTTGAGGTTCATGCAGAGGACGTGGAACTTAAGAAATCCATGCTTTACCCCATATTGGAAAGTGTGTAAGAGAGACCCCTTCAGCTTCTGATGAGAGTTCGTCACATGGAGAGAGAAGAGTCGTTGGCACATATCTGAACCCACCCAGTGACCAAACCCTGGCACTTGGTTTTCCAGATCAAGGAAGGAGTATCATTGACCCAGTTGGTATCAGTGGAAGTGACAGATTTGCACCTAGGAGATATAATTTTTTAGTTCCCACTTCTATGGCTACACATATTCTAGTATTCGGAGGAGTCTTTGGACAAGGAGAAAGTATACAAGCCTTCGAGTCTTACATCTGGGAGTGGCACGAGGTATAATAGTGGTAGTGGGGCATTATCACAGACCATCAACGCACAATTTAGTGGAACCTTGGGGACACTTGGCATGACTACTACAAGACCTAGTGGTTCTGGTGGATTTGGTGGGTTAGGAGGACAAGACCTGGTGGACCTAGTGGTTCCAGGTGGATCTGGTGGCGGAGGAAACATCGAGGAGGAAACCAAGGCTCTAGCTCAAGAGGACAAGGGCCCCAACCACCCCCTCAAGTCTTCTTTGAGATGTCTTTACATTTGCTAGATTATAAAGGTATTGAAGATGTTACAAAACATGTTCACAAGTGTGAGTTGCTATGACACACAAAGGGGATCACAACCTCAAAGCGGAAGGCTAGTCAATTTACAACAACGTTGCAGGGGTGCATGCATAGTTGGTATAGGAAATATGACCCTCACCAAACGGTGGTGGATTATACAACTTTAAAGAACGCCTTCTTGGTAGAATTCCACATCCCTGAGTTTGAATAGAAGAGCATTAGTGCCTGTAGAGAAGATTCAACAAGGAATGGAAGAGAGTGTGCGGGAGTATGATGCACACTTTAAAAATCTCTTGTGTAAGTTATCATATGATATTCACCCTTCAAAACATGCTCAGTGGTTTGTTGGAGGGTTGATCACACATTTTAGAAGGTCCTTATCTCATAAAATTTTTATAGAACTGTGTGAGGTGTTAGAAGTTTCTCTACACACTGAGGTGGTTGGAAGTGTTGATACTGGTGTTAGCTCATTCCTAGAGGCTCAAATGGCTCTATGCTATGGCTAAGCGGTAGATAAGTTGTCTTGAAATCAGCCCATGAGACTAGCAATGGTTTATGGTGTACAAATTGTGAGGTGGAGGGGAATGCCAAGGATAGTTGCACCCAGAGGATAGTACACGCCGTGACAGTAGATTGAAATTTTCATGGGGACCATGATGCAAGTAGATGCCCCTTGTTACAATGTGTAATTCGAAGAATGTGTCTTGCTACTGTAAGATCTACACCTCTACAACCCATGATAATAAGGATTATAGGATCATCAATCAAATCCATGAGGCCATTAATCATGGGGTGCACAAAACCAACATTGCAGCCAGTTCTAAAGGTGATGATCACTTTGTTATGAAGAGTGCATAGATGGAGGCATGCATGGAAGGGGATTTCGTGGAGGATTTTTTGGTCATGATAACTGCGAAGGAGGAAGAAGTGAGTTCCCATATGGAACCTGTTTTAATTGTGGGTCTACAGATCCGGACCTATTGAGTGCTCATATTGCAAAAAGAAGCACATGTATGAGGAATGCCCTAAGTTATTTGAGCACATGAATCAACAGCACCGAAAAGACAAGGGTGCTACAATGGTAAGCATTAAGAAGATAGACACATAATGGATTTTGTGGGTGACACGTGATGCAGGCTTGGAACCTGTTTTAGTAACAAAAAGAGAAGAGGCTGCGTGCATGCGTAAAGGAAATACCAAGGCAGAGGACCCTATTTTCAAGAGAGGAAGTAGTTCATGGGAAGTACCCAGACCCTGTGCATCAAAAGGAAGTGTATCAAGATACCATGGATGTCATTCAGAGTTTACAAGGAGAAATCCAGTGTCTAAAGGAGCAGTCCAGGAGGGAGGAGCAAAGGAGGAAGGTCAAGGCACCAAGAGATGACCTGGATGAGGTTAGGGAAGTATGTAAAATGCTAAGGAAAGAGAATGTTATTCCCTTGCTAGGGGCATGGTTGAGGAGAAGGCACCACATAGAGGAGGAGAGAGTGCGAGAGGCAAGTCTTGCATGAACCTTCCCCCTCATAGCCTTGACTATGACAAGGAAATCACATTAGATGCAATCGTGGATGGATGGATCCTTAGTAATATCCTCTTTGAATACATGGCATTAGATGGGGAGACCTGTGTTACAGCCCTCTTCAAATGTACTATATATGGAAAACAAGACAAAGGCAATGCCCATCGATGTCTTAAAGGATGCAACTATCACTATCCAGGGAGCTAAGTTTACTGGGGACTTTGAAGTCTTGGTGCTTGCCGAGGCAGACAATTTCCCAGCACTACTTGGGCACCCATGGTGTTACAAGAACAATGCAGACCTTCGGTTCAACAAGGGGTACATCAACTTTGAAAATAAGGAGGAACGGGTCATTATACCCTGGTGATGGGAAGTCAACACCCTATACTGAACCTTTGGGGAAGAGGTCCTAGATAGGATATATGTGTGCTCAATCAGGGATCCAGAGATAATCCATCCTACCAATGGAGTTATCCAGTTTGAGGATGCTTAGTCGGTAAGTGACACCACTAGTCTAGCATGTGATAATTGGGTGCATGGGACTTATGAATTGATTGAACGGTAGTTGAGAGGATTGGTAACAAAAGTAACAAAGGTGTGTATAGTCCGGTGCCTAGGAGGAAAAGAGCTACCTAAGTATTTAGGAGGGGCCTTCCTTGAGATATTTTACAAGAGATGGAAGCTCAGTGGAAGGAGGAGAAGGAATGGAGGGGGATGTTAAGTTATGTCCTACTTGGCATAGCGGCACGGTGGTGGGCTACACATCAGGAGAGCCTTTTGGAATGGTGCAAGGTGAGAATTTCTCTCTCTGTCAGGTTTTCTAGAAGTAATGTGCCCACCGCCATCAAGGAATACCATGGTAAGGAACTCACCTCTTTCCACATCCAAGCTTGTGAGAAGGTCTAGAGAGAAGGTGTGGAAGCTTTGCCACCATCCCTTTGGGTACACAAGTTGTATTCTACACTGCAGGTTACGCACATGCATGGTACATACATTCTGAGACACACCACCAAACAAGAAATTGGCAAGAGCTAGCATCTGACCTCATTCAAACATTTGAGTACCGAAGTACCAAGCCATTAGTTGATAAGGCATTACAGGTTGTTAAGTGCCTTACCATGGGGGATAGTGCCATGACAAAAGATAGGTTGTTGGAACTACTAGGTGGACCAGGTTTGGAGGTGCGCTTTGAAGAAGAGGTAGAAGAAGCAGAAGAGATCTAACTTGAGCACGTGTGCTTGGAAAAGGAGAAATGGAAATTAGTATATGTTATTGATGGGGAGGAAGTAGAGAGCTTGGATGTTAACCATTCTGTAGGGATGCACGAGGTAGTGGACAATGCTGATGCTCGTGCGCGTGCATACCATGAGCCCTTAAAGAAAAAAAGGGTTAACATCGGCTCAGGATAAGAACCCAAGGAAGCTATTATTAGAGATTATTAGTCAGAGAAGGAGGTCACTAAGATCATTGATCTTTTGTGCGAATTTGAGGATTTATTCCCACGTGGGTACCATGAGCTCAAAGGCATCCATCATTCCTTGGGGGAGATGAGGATAAAGCTGAAGGACAATGCGTGCTTGGTCAGGAAGAGACCCTACCAGATGAATCCAAATTTACATGTAAAGGTAAAGGAAAAGATAGACAAAATGATAGCTTATGGGATCATTGAAGTTGTGGAAGAATCAGAATGGATAATTCCAATGATAATAAGCATCAAGAAGGATGGGCGGATCAAGATCTGCATGGATTATAGGGAGTTGAATGCAGTGTGTGTCATCGATTCTTTTCCAACCCCCTTTACTAAAGAAAATTTTGAGGGAGTCACTGGGCATGAAATATATTCCTTTACGGATGGATTTTTGAGGTACCACCAAGTCCGGATTGCAAAGGAAGACTAGGAGAAGACAACTTTTGCCACTGAATGGGGAAGTTTTGCATACATGGTCATGCCCTTTGGGTTGAAGAATGTGCATGTTATTTTCTTGTGCATAGTGGTACAAGCATTCTAGGATGTCATCCACAAATTTCTTCAGGTCTGTCTAGATGATTGGACATTGTATGGGCTAGTGAAAGACCATTGTGATAATTTGAGGTTGATGTTTAAGAGGTGTCAGCAGTTAAGGATATCCCTCAACATTAAAAAGTGTGTCTTTGCTATGCCCTTTGGGAATTTATAGGGCATATCATATGTAAGGAGGGCTTGCTAGTAGATCCTGCTAAGGTTGCAGTTATTGTGGGATTAGGGGAGCCTACTAGCCAGAGCACATTACACGACTTTCTTGGGCATACGGGTTATTATAGGAAATTCATCAAGGGGTATGAAAAGATTACCGTGCATCTAGAAGAATTGCTTGGACATAAAAGTGCCTTCCATTGGGGAGAGGCGCAATAGAAGGTGTTTGACACATTAAAGGATAGGCTTGTCACCGTGCCTATATTATGTTTTCCCTCTTGGGACAAGCCCTTCCATGTTCATGTAGATGCCTCAGGAACCACCATTGGAGTAGTGCTTACATACCGGGTGAAGGAATTGTTGATCATCCTCTATGTTTTGCAAGAAGGAGTTGACACCAGCAGAGTAGAATTACACTACGACTAAGCACGAAGCATTGTTAATGATCTACGTGCTTTTCAAGTTCAGACAATATCTGTTGGCAACACCCTTTATATTTTACACCGACCACATGACATTAAAGTACTTGGTGAACAATCCTATTCTACAAGGGTGCATATGTCGGTGGGTGCTATTATTTCAAGAGTTTGAGTTTACGGTAGTTGTGAAGCTTGGAAAGAGTAATTGTGGACTTGATCATCTGTCAAGAATTGATTCAGGGGAGGATGCACAAAGTATTGAAGAGACTATGCCGACGCATGCCTTGCTTTATTTTTAGGTTATGGCGCGCACCCTCGAATTTAGAGGAGATTGCAGTATTCCTAAAGGAAGGTGTGGCACCGAGAAGGGATGAAGGCATTAGAAAGAAAGAAACTAGCCATATGCGTCATGCCCTACATGTTGATCAGTGGGGACTTATAAAAATTAGGGTGTGATGAAGTTTTACACAGGTGTGTACTAGAGCATGAATGCATCACCATCATAGAGGAAGCACATGGAGGAAGTGCGGGTGGAAATTATGCAGGTGACGCCACCACACATAAAATTTTAATGATAGGATTATGGTGGTAAAATCTGTATAAGGATTGTAAGGACTATTGTAAAGTATGTGACCATTGTCAATGCATTAGAAAACTAGGAAAGAGAGATGAAATGCCTTTGTGCCCTATCCCTAGCGCTGAACCTTTTGAGAAATGGGCAATATAATTTGTAGGCCCTATTGCACCAGCAATGCGTAGGACTAGATCACGTTATGTAATCACTTGTATGGACTATCTGATAAGGTGGGAAGAGGCGGCCCCAACTAAAGACTGCACAGCAGCCAAAATGACAAGATTTTTGTGGGAGAACATTATCATGAGGTATGGATGTTCTTTAAGTTTAACCAGTAATAGGGGTACACATTTCTTGAATGAGAACGTGAGGATCTTGTTAGCAGAGTTCATGGTATCTCATCACAATACTAACCCTTATCACCCACAAGTAAATGGAACCACGGAAGCATTTAAAAAATACTGAGTCACACCCTAACCAAAATTTGTGATGTCAGAAGACAATATTGGGATGACAAGGTATCAGTTGTATTATGGGCTTATAGGACAACTTATAAAAGGCTAAACAAAGCCACACCATTTCAATTGGTGTTTGGCATGGAAGTGGTTCTGCCGGTTGAATTCATGTTACCTTCTCTATGAATAGTGCACGCAGGAGGGATGGCTAATGAACAAGCACTAGAAGAGAGAATTGATGAATTGATGAATCTGGATGAAATACAATCACTCGCTAGGTGGAGCCAAACAACATAAAAGCAAAGAAAAAAGCATGGCATGATCACCACATTAGAAACAATAAGTTTGAGGTTGGGCAGATGGTATTATTGTATGATTCTAAGTTTCTGCGCCATCCTGGGAAGTTAAAGGTCCATTGGTTAGGTCCCTATAAAATCTCGTACATCCTTGATTTGGGCGTGTGCCAATTATAAGCGCTTGGATGGAACAAAATTTCCTAGACACTTCAATGGGAGTAGGCTGAAGCCCTACTATAAATAAGTCTTCTTAGTGTTTGTAAATAAGGTAGTTTTTCTAGTTAATATAGAATTTCCTTTATGAATTTCTTTTCTTGTGTTCCCCTTTCGTGTTGTTGTTTTGTTTTGCACCTTGGCGCTGGTAACCTTATTACTTTGAGGATTTTTGAGTGCACAGAGGACCGCACATCATTTTAGTGTGGGGTGGAGTGATGTGAAGGAGAGCATGGGTAAAGTGCCAAGGAAGTTTGTGTTGAAAAGCCCAGTTGAATGGCCCTGTTGAAGGAGGTGCATGGAAAGAAAAGATGGAAAAGGATGGTTGGTGTCAAGATAAGGCTACTTTCATATCCCACGTACAAAGGAGGAAAAAGCACATAAGCAACATGAGGTAGGTGAGAGCAAAAATCTCAACTTCTTCGGATAGAAGAAGTTCCTTCGGCATTGGTGATGCGCGCGCAAGAGTCTCATGTCTAAATGGATTGGTGTCATGCCAGAAGGTTTGAAGATTTCCCACGTAGGGTTGGGCGCATGAGTTAAAGTGCTAAAGTCAGACTTTGTTTGAAAAATATGCATTAAATGTGAAAAGTACGGTGGTAGGTGAAGTAGCATTTAATGCTTAAAAAGGAAAAACTATAAATAAAGGGTCAAGGCATTTCATTATTCACTTTACGTATAAGGAGAAAGAAGCACTTTTTGCATCTTTGCAAACTAGGGCTTCCAAAAACTGATCCGTGTGAAGAAAATTTTTAAGAGATTGAGCATGAGTAACTAGTTTGGATCTATGAACCAGAAGGAAGGGATTTCACGGGCGTAAGAGAAGTGGTGAGAAGGCACCGTCTTGTGAAGGGATTATCCCAGCTTAGGGTTTGAAGAACTAGGGCACATGTTTAAGAAGTTTTCTTCACAAATTCGAGATCTAAGGTGGGAAAGAGTGGAAGAATAGAGTTATAAGAAGTGATTGAAGTAAGAAGAGGACCTAGACAATGGCACCCAAGAAACCAGTTAGCACACCTAAGAAGGGAAAGGAAAGGGCAAGGGAAAACAACAAGAAACTGATGCACATAAAAATGAAGAGTGGTATGCAGAAATGTAGTACCCAGATGGAGTGTTGCTTGGGGAAGGAGTGGGAGTCCCATCTAAGAAACATGTCTATAAATGACTACAATCATCGTATGAGCACAATCGAGAAGGAGATGGCGTTGGAGTTAGTGCACCCAACAAATAAAAGGACACTAGAGGGTTTTCCCATCTATAATGATGATGTGAAGGTCAAGTTGGAGAAGGAAGGGTTATTGCAACTCTTTGAGTTGCCCTACTTGAGAAGCTTGAGCGCCTATATCAATGGTTGATGTCATGCGTGCATGAAGACTACTTCCACTTCACAGGGTGCAAGATGCGCATTACCCCTCAACTCATTTCACATTTCACAGGCCTCATCTATGAAGGAGATAGTTTGGAGGATGACCTAAGCGACAAAGAGGCAATTAAGGATATGGTTTTTACCTATGCATACAAAAAGGGGTCAAGGTACTATGATATGATAGACATCAAGGACCTGATAATGAAGATGGCCATGTATCTGATGACAAAGTTAAATGTCCAGGAGGGATGGACCCAGGTCAATAAGACATGGTTTCACATTTGCATGAAAATTTCAAAGGGTACCATCTACAACTTGTCTGCATTCATCATGGATGAGATATTTAGCTGCGCGAAGGAAGGTGACAGGATGATTTTTCGGTAATGTCCTACTAACCATTGTGTTTTCAGAGATTTGAGTACTGATGCATTAGAAAAAAATGTGTAGTAGTTCCCTGCTTGAGGACCCTTCACCCGCAAAGAGATTTGAAAAATATGCCTATGACACTATGATGACCGTACACAAGGCACACCTGGAGAAATGGTATACATGCCTGAGGAACACATTCGGGGTGGAATGGAGGATTCTCGAACAACTACCAGTGGCCACCAAAGGAGAAGCTAAATTTGCTATGTACCAATATTTCTGCTTGGGCAGATTCAGACTAATGGATGAGACATGGAGCCCATGGTGCAAGCTCCCCTTTTCCTTCATAGCTCAATACTTCCAAGTGGGAGTAAACAGGTTCAAAGAATCCAAGAAGTTGAAACTAGACCTTGGTAATCTGGACCAGGACCACAGGGAATTGCGTAAAGGGTTGGTCTATCCCGGCAAGTGCGCGTACGTGGAGAGGTACGTGTCGCATGAAGTTTAAATGACAAGGCCCATGACTTTTCCCATTACAGGAGGATCCGCGACGCGTGTGTACCTCCGCATAAGACCTAAATCTGAAAAGGGCACATATCTGGAGAATGAGGTGCCTATACCTAAGGACCCAACTGGCAGGAAGAGACCTATGCCCAAATGGGAGGAAAAAGAGCCAGAGAAGAAAATACCAAGTGTGGTGGATACACAGGTAATAGGTTCCCCTGGGACAAGCACCAGAACAAGTATGTATTTGCGCGAAGAGGCCCATAGTCAAAGAAAAGACTCCGGAGCCAGAAAATCCATTAGACAAGGAGTCCTTGGGAGAAGAAGAAACAAAGTCACCTACACCGGAATCCCCGGTTAGGAAGAAGCAGAGGATAGAAGAGGAGACCGCCTCAGAAGAAACTGGGAGTTTGGAGAAATACATAGGTGAAGAAGATGATAGTGAAGAAGATGTTAGTAGGGAAGATGAACCTGAAAAAGATCAAGAGCCACCTATTTTCAACGTGCATGATTCAGAGGAAGAAGGTGGAGAAGAGGAACATGGGTTCCTTTTCGTGTGGCGCAAGGATAGCCAGGAAGGGGAAGGCACCCAAGATGTGGGAAGTGAGGAGGTTGGCATAAAAAAACAGAAGGCCCTAAGCCTTACGCTGGAAAAAATAACCAAGGTGGCAAAGAGAGAAGAAAAAAAGAATATTTAGACCTTGGGGAGAAGTTGGAACGCAACGTTGAGCTAGTGTTAAACAAGGATAAGGAGGAGAGTGCAAAAAGGGACCACGACAAAGCCATTGGAGGCCCCATTTTAACTATAAGTATTCCTAAGGGCACGTGCACGGGAGGAAGGCGCACAGGGGAGGAGAGGCCAGGGATGGGTTATATTGATGACCCCAACAAAGTGTTTCACATGCGGTTCCAAAGCACGATTCCAGCAGAGGAGCTTGTGGTAATGTCATCTTTTGATAAGGAGGCTGCATACCCGTGGACAAGGAAGATGCTCTCATGGGAAATTGAGTCCCATCTTGATGAGCTAGAATTTGAAGTAAGCCACGGGGTAATAATAACATTACTAGGACTAAGAGAAGAAAACCTAGTGGTGAATGCTCAACGTGTCTCGAATGAACAAGCTCAGGTGCAACGTTCTCAACAAGGTCTTCGTTAAGGTTGAAGCTAGACTCTTTAGGCGAGAATGATAGAATCAAAGATATAGAGGAGGACCTAAAGAAGAAAGAGGAAGAGAAACTAATTAGTGACCAATCGTCAGGTTGTAACGTGAGTTAAAATACGAGAAGGCTAAAGTATGCGCAGTATACAAAAAGGTGGAGTCCATTAATAATGCTATAGTGTTGAAGCATCTAGACCTAGCACCTCCCGCGCAGAAGTATGGATCTGCCTTGGGATGCCTAGAGGATTTAACAAGATTCCTCACCATGGAGAGGTAGCCGTTAGCCTTGGAATCTGTAGAAGAAGTGGCCACACGCTTTGAGAAAGAAGATAAATCAAAATTCATGGAATTCGTAGCTAAGTACTAGAAGGTTCTTACTAATATAAAAGTTGCTTCCTAGACTGCTGAGGTCATGTATGACAATTGCACAGATAGAGACAAAGTGGCAGGAATCTTTATCGCCACTCATGAAGCAGAACTCAAGGAGTTTCAAGAAAAGAATAAGGGAAATAGGGCGAGAAAGGGACAAAATCCTTGCTGAGGTTGAAAGAAAATATGAAGCCATTGAAACCTTAAGGGTTCAATCAAAAATAGTTGAAGGAACTATACCCGTAGATTACATGAAGAATGGATGCACTTTGGATGATGTAGGCAAAGAGTTAGAGAAAATTTCTAACACCATAAGCACACAAGGAAATGGACTAAGTTTTGAGAAGGTGAGCACCCTAGTCGGTGACCTTTGTCAGAGAGTGCGAGAACAAAGTCGATGCCTAGAAAAAGTTGGAGGATGACTTGCAAAAGGATTTTCCTAGCTTATTGCAGTGATTCCATCACTTCCCCATTCTTTCTTCTTTCCTTATTCTTTCATCCCCTTATTCTTTTCCCAAGGCGTAAGTCTACTTTTTTCTTTCTCTTCATTGGAGAAGTGTTCCCATGGATGGAGAATAGGCGTAGTGTGGGGTGATGTTGGGCCCCTAAAATATTGGCTAAGTACAAAAAGGCGCATAGGTGCGCAAGGCCTAGTTGAAGAAAGATGCGCAAGGATAAAGTGCGCAGGGTAGGGTTTAAGGAAGGATTTAAGGAAACCCATGGCATGTGCACGTGTAGACAGAACCAAGGGTTCAAGACTTATCCATATTGGGCATTTTGGGTAGAACACATGAAAAGCATGACCCGAATGTGCATGCAGAGTAGATAAGGTGCCAGTCTGGCGATAGGTTGGACTAGAAAGGAGCATTCCTGTAGTAGAAGCTTCTAAAAGCACATCATAGTAAAAAGTGGAAAGCTCAGGCCTGGAGGAGCATGCTCGTATTGAGGACCACATTCAGACACTTGGCATCGGATCTGAGGCCGCTGGAGGATGAGTTGGCAGTCTAGAAAGCCTATATATACAAGCGCTTGTAGAAGTAAAGATAGAGAGAAATAGATAGAGGGTAGAGCTCTGCAAAAATACTGCAAGAACTCTATTAGTTTGGGTAATTGTGCTTAGGGAAGGATGTAACAAGGGTATGGGGGTGGTATAAACCTTATTTTGAGAGCCTAGCCACATAAGTCTAGTTATAATGCATGACTATGGTCTACTTCCTTGTGACATTCTGTAATGGCTCCATGAATGTAATGAGGTTACCAACTTACATGAATATGAACATTGATGATTCTGATGCATACATATTTCTCATAGTTCTTTTTCATTTATGTTTATGATTAAGTATGGATGCTTGTACAACTCTTTCTATTTTGGTATAAGTTATAAAATATGTTAAGCTCTTTCTATCTGAAATGACTGCAAGGATCTAGAAGCCATTCTGAAGCTCTATGGTGCTTGTATGTTTTACTTCCTTTCAAATCTGATGTTTCCCACTAAAATCACATAAAAGAGAGACTCGGCACCCGTGCGTGCCTTGGGTGAGTGCCCAACACCCATTGGGTGATAGGACGGTGCGCATGGGGTTCCTTTCTTTTGTAATAGGGGTAAAAATGACTACAAATTCTAATCCAATGTATGTTGAGTGCTAAGGATTGTATGCCTTGTAAAATCCATTGTGTGAAGTGTTGTAGATTATGTTGCACTAAAGAATGTTGTGTAAATCGCTCCCTAGTCACAAGTGTCTAGGAAGGGTCGGGGAACCCATACGCTATTTTCTGGTATGGGTCTTGGTTTTGTGTTGTAGTAAGGACCCAAGTCAGATTCTAAGCCTTGTCGATCTTTGATGCATGTGTTTTACCAATACTGAACTATGTTGTGTGATGATTGTAGACTACTATATGGGGTGAATGTTTCACCCAAATGATGCTCCCTTGTTTTGGGTGCATGCGATGTTGTTGAGGAGTATGTGGTCTAAAAGAGGACCAACTATGCTGAAACTATGCCTTGATGTAGACATGAAATCAAACACTTTGGGTAATTATCTAGTCCTGATTACATACTACTATTCATATGATTCCTAAGTAAGAAAAGTACTAGTTAATCCATGTCTTTGGCCACCTTTCTTTGCTTTCTGTTTCCACTTTTGGTCTTGCACCCTTACTTTCCCAGTCTACCTTTTTATACCTTAGTATTTATCACCACTGGACACTAGTGCTAAGCCAAAACGCCAAATAACCTAGGTGCCCTCATCCCATCTAGGTTCCCCCGACCTCAATATACTTTGTTCACATATTTTGGGTCCTTTCTAGCTGTCTTTGAGCATCTTACATTTTTGGTAGTCAACCTTTTCGGGGTTAATTATGAAATTCAAGCAAAGGAATCATATAAATATAAAGTTATGTGATCATAATAAGGTACCAAACACTAAGCATTAGCTATCACCACCTAAGGTTACATCCATCAAGCATCTAAGAGCTACATTACATCCATCTATCACCATCCAAGGGACACAAGGGCTGCTTACTCTATATACACACTTCATAGGAGGGAAGTTCATTCTATTCCATGCACACATCTATTATAGTTATTTACATCTAGATACTTTTCTCGCTATCCAAGTGCGACACGCACAAGAGCCACATAGGGCACAATTCCACACACACACACAAAACTACATTGGGTTTGAGATGTAGTGCAAATTCATCGTAAGATCAAAATCATGACATTGAGGATAGTCTGACCCCTCATTCCACATATTTATTTTTTAGGATTTGATGTCTCTTTGAGGGTTTTATAGGTCATTGTTTCATTGCAAGTTTTCCAGCGACTTAAGAGATCATTGTGCGACCAAAGGAGAACAACAATGAACAAATTATGACCACTTAGAGGAGGTTTTCTGAGAATTTCCATAGACACAGTACCCAAAAACATGCCACAAGTGCCCCAGTCTAGGGTATTCCTCCATTTCTACATTTTATCAAGCTTTGTTGTGATAGTCGGTACTTTGAAACTTCCTTTTTCTAGCTTTTTGTTCCTTGAGATATCCGTGAGTCATTACTAAGGATTTTTACCCTTTCTTTGCACTTAGGATTTCATAATTATTAGCTTAGTTTACTTGGCTCAATTCATGTACTTAATTGTTTATTCATTTACTACGGCAATAAAAATAAGATTAGGCATATAATTCACATTTCACTTAATCATTTTGGTGAAATCTACTCTTCCACGCTTAGGATCCTCATTTTTCCTCTATCATGGGTCATAACATTCCTCAAGTTTCTTTGTTTGATTTACTTAAGATGCATCCTAATTTCTAGGCTATTTTGCAAAAATCCTTAGACACCATGTATCTTCCTAAAGATACACTACCACATGAAATAAGTCCTATCTTTGATCATCTATCTGATGACCCTAGCCTTCCTCCATCCAATCAACCCATATTGGATTCAATTCAAACTCTACATTCTTTATTTTACGAAAAATTTCAGGCTATGGAATCCACAATCACATCTCTTAAATTTGAAATCCAACAACTTAAATATGCTTCTCAAGCTCATGATGGTTCTTCTTCTCATTTTCATTCTATGTCTTCTACATGTGCTCATATCAGTGAGCCTCAAGTCATACCATTACCAAATCCTCTCACATTTGATTGTAATACTAAGAAACATGACATTCTTACTAAGCTCCTTAGTCATCAATTGATCACTTTACCGTCTACTCAAGGCTATCCTCCTTACCGACTTGTAAAATATCAAGGTTTCCCATATTGTAATTATCATCAAATCAATGGACATAATGATAATGATTTCTATGCTTTATAATGAAGAATCAAGAATCTTGAGTGTCAAGGTTTTATCTCATTCACTACACGACATCCTCTTCAATTACATCCCAATGGGTTCCTAAATTTTATTCATCTATGTCTAATGAACATCATGCCATCACCTCTCATGTTCCTTCTACGAGAAAATCAAGCACCCAAGTAACCCCCTCTCAAAATCAATCTAACACCGTCTCATCTCAAGTTATATGTGGCATCATCAAGTCAAATTAAGAAACCACCTCTCAAAATCAGTCCACCTTCTCCTATCAAGTCTTCTACAACGTTACCAAACAAGAAACCACTCGCTACATGAAACCACCAAGATCTAGTTCACCTCTTTTGAATTCCACCACTCAAGGCTCTTACAACATCACCACTGCAGCATCTAATCAATTTTGTTAAGGAAGATACTCCTTACATTGATCCACTTAGTGTCTTTGACTAGATCTCCATCACTTACATACTTGGGGGACATCATAGCTTCTCCCCCATTGCATTTCTATCAAATTTCGATATCATCTCATGCACTTGATGCTTCATGTTTAGTGACTAATCTTCTCTAAGAATTATTACAAACCTCTTGATACATTTGTATCATCATTACCCGATGACACACTCTTGTGATTTGGTTCACACTTGACTATTTTACACATCCTATACACATGAACCTCACACACTGCACATTATAAACTCAAAATCACACACTACACACTTCATGTTGTGTGTTATATACCTATGAAATATTATCCCACCACTTTGCCACTACACATTTTACGTATTATTCACTCTAAACATTTACGACATATATTTCTTGTATCTCCTATTAGGCGTTGCACTCATTACCCTATGATGCACTCTAGTTCCACGGTTCATACGTGACTGCTGAGGGTCTATATCTCAAATGGACATCACCAAAATCTCTTATTTACTCACACTCTCACTCACTCACATGATTACACCCCATACTTTGCACTTCGATGATGCACTCTTGTTCTACGGTTCATTCTTGACTATTGAGGGGGCATAAATAAATGAACCTCATCTCATGCATACACATCCACTCGGGGCACATTGCTCCTATCATTCACTCTACATTCCATTATGTCTCATCCACAACATACTACATATCTTGGTTGTATTTACTCTTGCTTACTTATGTTTTTACATGTTCACTTTATTACACATGCTAGATAGATGTCTTGTATGTCATCATCCTTATCATACACACATGCGCATTCAATTGCCTTTCTAGTTGTGATTGCATATTATACAGATCTACACATGCAACATGGATGTTTGGTGTAGTGTCTATTACCAGTCCCATAACAACTCTTGGGGAATCTAATTTCGGACAATACATGTGCTATTGTTTCATTTTGTTTCATATCACATTACTTTAATGGATTATACATGCTTTGACATAATTTTTATCTTTCTAACATGCTAATGGGTGCTTCATGTGTAAAATTTGTTTTACATGTCTATTTTCCACCATGGTTATCTGTTACATTGTTTGTTCTTGCTTTTCATTGTTTGTTCTTGTTTACAAGATTTTCTTTTTGTCTTGTGTGCAAATTGTCTACTTTTGGCTTTGTTGGCCTTGATTGTCTTATGACATCATGAGTGGTGTCCCATGTTTGCAACCCTCTTTTCATGGTCTACATTGTCTTCTTGCGTGTTATCTCTTTGCGTATTATCTTACACATTACCTTTTTTTTACTATCTTATATTTTACATGTGTGTTTGTCTTAATTTTATTAACACTTGTCTCCTAGCTACTTTGTTTGTGTATGCATTGGTTTTTACTAAGCACACTCCCTCCCCCAGTAGGAAGTTTTTCAACACAATGATCGGTCCTCCTTTGTCCGCATACTCTTTTAGCAACATCGTATGCACCCTTAATGAGGGGGAATCATTAGGGTGAATCAATCACCCTATATAATGTTATATAGTCATCGCAGAACACAACACAATACTTTGGTGCAACATAATCATCAATATCGACATGGCTCAAAATTAGATTTTGGTCCTTAGCACAACACAAACATTAGCGCCCAAACCAAGAAAGTAATGCATGGGTGCCCTTGACCCTTCCTATACGCCTATGACTAGGGGGTAGTTACACAAAATTTGGTAGTTTAACACAATCTACAAAACTCCACACAACGGATTTTACAGGGCACACTATCCTTAGCACTAGGCATG
This sequence comes from Taxus wallichiana var. yunnanensis, assembly GCA_018340775.1. Lineage (NCBI taxonomy): Eukaryota > Viridiplantae > Streptophyta > Pinopsida > Cupressales > Taxaceae > Taxus > Taxus wallichiana. The sequence goes on from CM031244.1 coordinate 309,296,188, forward strand.
CATGCACTACACAATATTTTTACTTTTACGTTGGATCAAATTCTTCAAATTTTTACACACAATCGATAGTGGTGTTCTACATTGTGGGAATCCATTAAAGGCTGGAGGATAACACCAAACTTTTCTCCCTACACTTATTCCCTACCATTGGAGTGAGATCGCCCAAAAAAATTGTAGCCAACACAACTAGCGTGAGATCACCCGAAAAAATCATTCATCTAAAGGATCCTTTCTACAATCTTTCCTCATCATGGATCAGGTGCACATGTTCCTTTTTTACATTTTTCATTCTACATACTTCTTTGCATGCTTTTTACACATATAGATGCATATTTGACTACTTGTTTGTTCCTCTCTTTTGCAGTTCCATCTGTATGGGAAGCGGTAGTCAACATCATTTAACAACAAAATTAACAAACATCTACACCAACAATAGGAACATCACGACATCTAAACATGCATTTCTTCCCTAGGGTCATTTTCATCATCAATTTTTACACTTATTCCACCTTAACATCCACGCTTCACACTTTTATCACTCCGCACTTTTTCCTTGTTCCTCAAGACACTTTCAACATCGATCTACATGGTTATCAGTACGCATATATATCTACTTTATGTTATAAAGTTTTCTCTCAAAAACATAAAGTGGGGAAAATGTAGACACAAAATCACGCACTTTGGGTAATTATCTAGTCTTGATTACATACTACTATTCATATGATTCCTAAGTAATAAAAGTACTAATTAACCCATGTATTTGTCCACCTTTCTTTGCTTTTGTTGCCACTTTTGGTCTTGCACCCTTACTTTCTCAGTTTTCCTTTTTATACCTCAAAATTTATCATCCTAGACACCAACACCCATCTAGGACGCCAACGCCAAGCGCCCTCATCCCCTCTGGGTGCCCCTAACCTCAATATACTTTGTTCACATCTTTTGGGTCCTTTCTATCCGTTTGAGCATCTTATATTTTTGGTAGTTGGCATTTTTAGGGTTAATTATGAAATTCAAGTAAAGGAATCATATAAATATAAAGTTATGTGATCATAATAAGGGACCAAACACTAAGCATTAGCTATCACCACCTAAGGTTACATCCATCAAACATCTAAGAGCTACATTACATCCATCTAACACCATCCAAGGGATACACGAGCTGATTACTAAGTATACACACTTCATAGGAGGGATGTTCATTCTATTCGATGCACACATCTATTATATTTCTTTACATCTAGCTACTTTGCTCGCTATCCAAGACAACATGCACAAGAGCCACATAGGGAAAACTTTTGCACACATACATAGATAACTCGCATTGGTTACGAGATGTAGTCTAACAATCATTCGTAAGATCACCATTGTGACAGCTGAGGATAGTCTGAACCCTCATTCTACATATTTCTTTTTAGGAATGTCTCTTTCGAGGTTTTACAGGTCATTGTTTCATTGCAAGTTTTCCAGCGACTTCGGCGATCATTGTGCGACCTCATAGCGACCAAAGGTGAACAAAAATGAAAAATTTGTGACCACTCATAGGAGGTTTTCTAAGAATTTATGTAGACACAGACACGTAAAAATAGGCCAAGGGCACCCACAGCTCCCCTGTCCCTCTCTAGGTGCCCCAGGTCTAGTGTATTCCTCCTTTTTGCATTTTATCAAGATTTTTGTGACATTCAAGGTATGCTTTAGATCTTCAAATTTTCTAGATATGTGAACCTTTGGGATCTCTATGAATCAACTAAGGATTTCTACCATTTCTTTACACTTAGGGTTTCATACTTTTTATCCTAGTTTTCTTGGCTCAATTTCTATACTTAATTTTTATTCATTTACTACTACAATAGCAATTAGATTAGGAATATAATTCAAATTTCACTTAATCAAAGAGGGGAGGGAGTTTTCTTGGTAAAAACTAAGGAACACATAAACAAAGTGGTTGGGAAATAAGTGTTAGTATAAGCAAAGACAAACATGCATGTAGAAGACATAATGTAAGCTAACAAGCAATCGACAATGTGTAAGCTAAGACGCAAGAAGACAATATAGACATTGCAGATTAGGTTTTAAACATGGGACATAACTCATGATGTCACTAGAAAATCAAGGCCAACTAGGAAAAAGCATATAAGTGTGCACATAAGACAAAGGGTAAAGCCTACAAATAGTGACAAACAATGTAACAGAGACAACCATGGAAGTAAATAGACTGTAAGACAAATGTTGCACATGAAGCACCCATTAGCATGTTAGAAAAACAAAAATTATGTCAAAGCATGTATAATATGATATGAAAAATGAAACAATAACACCTGTAGTATACAAAAGTGGATGCCCCTAGGATCTAATGCGGACTGGTAATAGGTATTGCACCAAGAATCCATGTTGCGCGTATAGATCTCTAGAATCTATGATAAAAATAAAAGCAAGTGAATGCGCATGGGCGTATGGAAAAGATAATGAAATACAAGATATCTATCTAACACGTGTAAAAATTATACATGTAACAAGTAAATGGAAGAAAGAATAAATGCGACTAAGATATGTAGTATGTTGTGGATGTGATGGAATGTAATTCATAATGAGTGATAGAAGCGGTGTGGCCCCGAGTAGATGTGGATGTGTATGCATGAGATGAGGTTCATTTATACATGCCCCCTTAATAGTTAAGAATGAACCGTAAAACAAGAGTGCGTCATCAAGAAATGGTTTGAATGTGTGTATTTAAAATATATGATTGTTAAAGTGCAAAGTGTATGTTGTAAGTGTGTGAGTGAGTGAGTCTGGTGAGGTCCATTTGAGTTGTAGACCCTTAGCGGTTGAGTATGGACTTTGGAATTAAAGTGCATCATAACATAGTATGTTGTGTTGATTGTGCAAGAGATATGTTGGATGTGAAATGTGTTTTTATTTGCGCATGAGAGAAAGGTGTCATGAATGTGTTGCTTTGTGTAAGATGTTATGAAATTGTGTTGAATGTTGTTAAAAGAGATTGATTATGGGAACATTGAGTTTGTAATTCTATGATTTGAGAGAGATGTGTTGTTAACATGTCGGTTTATAGTAGGTTATTGTTATCACCAAATTACAACACCCTCTTGATTTTTCATGTGTGTGTGCATGAGCTATCAGTGTAACTAGGTAACATTGGACCATCTCTCAAGTTGTGGGACTTGCATACTTGAGATGGACCTCTAGAGAAGGTTGGTTCCTCTACCTAATCCTAATGCTAAACTACTCCTAAGGAAGGAAATGCAACTAACTACTCCTAAACTATCAATTCCAAGGACCATGGAGAGAGAGAAGGGTTAGAGAGATGCATGAAAAGGAAATTCTAAGCTAAAAGTGGTGATAGCACCAATAAAATGGGTTGGAATATCTTGCTTGAGGGAAAATAGTGGAGGAAAATTTAGTTGGAAGAGGCTAGATAGTTGTGGCACAGTCCCGAGTCTTTATTCACCACCAAATCTCCATGAAACATAACATCTTGGACCTACAAGTGAGAAATACATGCACATACGAGAAAAAAGCTGAATAAACAGGCAAGTAGATATAATAAAAAAATGTAAGGTTTGAAAGAACACCACAAACACGGATTTTATTGCTCTTGAAATATGCACAATCCATTACATTATTGAAATAGAGGCACAATTACACTTGCCAGGCCCAAGCGAAGGCTTGCAGCTCAAAGAATTTGAGAAAACAAATTGGCAGAGTTTCCCATGCTCGAACATCCCCACTCCAAACCCTTTGTACTCATGGGAAATTTTGATAAAATGGAGAACACGAGGACTGAAGAATTTGTTCCCTATGGGTCACCAAAAGTTGAAAATGCCTCAACACACTAAGAAAGACCATTTTTCTCAATTTTCTACAAGTTCCTCTAACTTATTGGATTTTTCTTGATTTAGGGAGTTGGAGAAAAAGTAGAGAAGTGCCCCGAAAGCCATTTTTTTAGTTTTATCCATTCCTTGCTCAAATTTGGCTAAATAAATAGAACCTAAAGCCTTTAGGAGAAGAGAAATCAATCCAAATGCTCCCAAATAAACAATAGGTGTCCAAAAACATGAAATATACCTAAAATTCTCCATATTTTTCATAGAAGCTATGTCAACTTGCCCAAGTTGAATTTCTCCAAGTTGTCCATTTTTCTAGGGGTAAAAATGGATAACAATTGTGTCACATATGAAATTGTCAAGTAGGCTATGTGCTTTGAATATGTAGAGTGTGTAAGATGTTTGTGTTTATTATACGCAATAAATATATGTCATGTGATGTAAGATAGGTATGTTTTGAAAGTGATGAGTGTGTATCATGTTGTAGATATGTCGAGTGTGTTGTATGTTGCGTTGAATATGCCAAAGAGTATGTGTTTTTATTGTGTTGTGTTTGTATTGATGAATAATCACGAGAAGTATGCATTGTGAGTGTGTAGTATGTGATGTTGAATGTGTGTTAAGAAGAAGGTGTTATAAGTGTGTTGATTGTGTAGTGATGAGTTTGTCAAGCATGTCGTGTGTAATATGATGTGTAGTGTAGTGTGTGAGGTTCATGTGTATAATATTACCTCAATAGTCAAGTGTGAATTGTAGCATGAGAGTGCGTCATCGAGTAATGATGATACGAGCATATATCAAGATGTGTATGTTGTAAGTGAGAGAATAAATGTGAAATGATTAATATATAAGAAACATGTCGATGCTAAAAGGGGAGAGAAATAACTATGATGCCCCCATGTGTGTGATGATAAGAGAGATCAAGTAATGTCATCTAGGAGGTCATCATTGTCATGATCAAACTGAAAGGTGAAACATCTAAGACTTGATAAGCGATAGTGTCAAGTTGGTCAAGTAAGGAGCCATTAAGGCACAAATTATACATTCCCATAACATATTCTTCATTGGTGAAGGAGGTAATGGATAATCATGTGCATACCAACAAGTAAGATTTTGTGAATAGCCAAGAAATGAGTCATTGAAAATTAAAACATGACCAAATAACATTAGAAATGAGATATCGGTATGATCGGTGTCTAAATTTCCCCTTATGTAATCAAGCCAAGACTGTTAGAGTGTAAGTGGAGAAGTGTGAGGAACACATGCAAGAAATACTATGAGATAAAAGACTCGAAGACCATAAGCAGCAATAATGTGAAAAAATCCATGGTACATATGATGATCATGAGGTGGAGGAAATATGTTGTCAACTGTAAAGCCTAGCCGAGCCAACCCATCATGTGTGCATATAATATCTGAGAAAGTAGGATAAAATGGAATGTGTTCCTAGTAAGAGTCATTCATGAAAAATGTGCATGTAAATGGAGGACATATTAATGGAGGTTGTTTATGAGAAGGTGAAGGATATAGAACGACATCCAATGTTTGGAAAGGCCCCCGATAAAGAATCATAGCAATAGTAAAAGTAAGAGGAGGAGATGGTGTAGATGAGATAATATCTAACATGTAAATAACACCTTCAAGTGGTGGTAAATGAGGTGGAGTATCCATAGGTTGTGGCTCATTGGTGGTAGTAGATGTTGGAGTAGGAAGTGTAGTGTTGGGATCATGGTTACAATATTTGAATGGTTGACGATCACTAGGAACTATATATTCTATGCCCTCATGTAAGAATTTGACACATTGATGTACCATAGAAGGAACTACTTGCATGGCATGAAGCCATGGCCTACCAAGTAAACAATTATATGAAACTAGGAATTCAATGACAAAGAAAACCGTGTTAAGATTTTTGGCCCGACAGTGATAGGAAAAGTAATGTGACCTATGCATGGATGAACAAAGCCATCATATGTGTAAAGAGAAAGAGATGAAGGGATAACATTAGTAATGGAAAGACCCATATTTTCAAGGAATGACATAGTGCAAATATTAAGCTCAGAGCCATTATCAATGATGGTGCGTTTAACACCCACATTATAAATGTGGAGCATGATGTATAAAGGTGGATCATTGTCAAAAATAGCAAGATCAACATTAGGATTAGATGGAAAAGAAATGTCTGAGAAAATGCATCTGCGAATGTGTTATATACTAAATCTAGATGAATATCAACAAGAATGCGAGTAGTAGCTAAGAGAGTTATGATTTTATCTCTTAATTCAGGATTAATGAGTAAGAAATCATTAATAGAGATACTCATGATGAGAAGATCCTATGAAGATAAAAGAAATAGAAGTATGAGGACCCTAAGAGTGTTCAGATTGAGTTCAGGTTCACCAAATGATTAAGCAAATATTGAAATAAATAGATGCCTAATTCTAATGAAATGTAGCAGTAAATGAATAAGTAATTAAGTACATAATAGACCTAAGAAAATTAAGCTAGTAAATAAGAAACCCTAGTTGCAAAGAAGGGATAAGAAGACTTAGTTGATTCACAACCAAATCTAGATTATGCTGAAGTGTTGACTAGGTAAACAGAGAGGGGTAAGTGTCGCACAAAGACTCGTAAAAAAGTGCGAGCTGATGATCTTCTCGGATTGACACACTTGGAAAGGGGCAAGGGCATATGTGGTTTCCACAGGACCAAGTATTGGGCACTGTGATCGCCAAAAGGCTCATAAAACTATCTTTGGATGGTCGTAAGTATGTTGCATAATGATCACCAAGGTTGGTGGTAACTCGTAATGAAAGATTGACATGCAAAACCCTCAAGAGTGCGTCAAATCCCAAAGGGAATAAAATGCAAATGAGGTGTTAGAATATCTTTAGATTTCAAACAAGTGATCTTACGACCGAGAATTGTACTACATTTCGGACCCAATGCGAGTTCTAGGTGTGTGTGTGTAGAATCATGCCCTAGGTGGCTCTTCTACATGTCGCAAATAACTAGATGTAGAAGATGTAAATAGATGTGTGTATGAAATAGAATGAATCTCCTCTCCTATGAAGTATATGTATAAGAATTCGGTATATTGCCCTGAAATGGATGCTTAAATGCTCTTGAATAACCTTTGGCTACAACCTTAGGTGGTGATAGCTAATACTTAGTGTTTGGTCCCTTATTATGATCACATAACTTTATATTTATATGATTTCTTTACCTAAATTTCGTAATTAACCCCGAAAAGGTCGATTTCCAAAAAGATAAGATGCTCAAATGGATAGAAAGGATGCAAAATATGTAATCAAAATACAAAGAGGTTGGGGGTGCCCAAAGGGATGGGGGCACACAGTGTGCAGCATCCGGATGGGTCTTAGTGTCCGTGATGAGAAATGCTAAGGTATGAAAAGTTAGACATAGCAAGTAAGAGTGTAACACCAAAAGTAGAAATAAAAAAGAAAAGAAAGATGGCCAAAGACATGGGTTAATTAGTTCTTTTCTTACTTAGGAATACTATGAATAGTAGTATGCAATCAAGACTAGATAATTACCCAAAGTGCATTATTTTGTATCTACAATTCAATGCTACCATTATTCGCTCCCCTTTGTATTTGGTAGTGTGCAAAAGGAATGAGAATAAGAGTTATCTTGTTTGGATATTTTCTCGGTTTCATGTGATTAGTGCATTGGTAAGCAAAGATAGTATTACAAACGTATATTCATTTTGTATTGAGTTATTTCAAAGGCATGTTCGGATTAATATTTTGTTTGGCATGAACTGTCATGCGATATGGTGTTACAAATGTCCAAAAAATAAGTTTTTTTCAAGCATTCATAAAGAGCTAATATTTTTTTAATATGCACTTTATTTACATGACATTTCAACACATTTGTACTAATGTTAATTTTTCCAAAATACTTCTAAGATAACAAGGTATTCAAGAGGAGAGTGGGAAGGAGGAAGCCATGAATGGACCCTAAAAAGGGGTGTCAAAATTGATTATATACCTACTCATAGGAAGAGTTAACTAAAGAAAATAAAAAACAATGATTTCATACCAGTCCACTTCACGAAACAAAGCTAAAAATAACACCACAAATGGAGGTAGTTGATAATGTTAGTAGAAATATTTCAACAAAATCTATAAAAGTTTTCTTTAGAATTGAGCGGATGACTGAAGACATGGATAGAGAAATAAGAGATGTTTAAGATAATGGATTTTTCATAAAGGTTGTTGTAGAAAAGTGGGGAGTCTCAGTGGGTTCATTATCAAATGAACTGAATGGTATCAAAACTACAAAACATGAAGGTCACCTAACCATTTTAATAGAACAAGAAGATTCTATAATCATATAATATTGTAAATATGTGGTTGATATGGGTCATGGTTTGCAAATAAACTCATTAAAATATCACGTGGTACACATATGTGAGACAAGGACTACTCCATTCACTAATGGTATGCCTAAAAATATTGGTGGGCAAGGTTCAGAAAGAGGCACAAAGATTTGTCTTTAAGGACTATAGAAGATCTTGACTATGCCAAAGTAGTCATGTTTAGGCTTAACATAGTTTCGATTTGTATGAAAACTTGGATCAAATGTATAAAATAGAGCAATATGGACCACAAAGGATATGGAACTATGATGAAATTGGTGTGCAAGCTAGTAGGAATTATGGGATGAGGGTGATTATAAAGATGGGTAGTAGAAGTGTACCCCACATACTCCCAAAGAGTAGAGAGTGGATCACAATAATTTGTTGTGTTAATGTAGTAGGGAAGAGTATACCATGCTTCTACCTATTTAAAGCACAAGGATGATTAACTAATTGCATTTCCAATTTTGATCCCGATGTATGTATTGAAGCTTAACTGCATGCATGAACGATAAGGGAATTATTTCTAAATTAGTTACACCACTTTGCTAGATCAGTCCTAGGTGGTATTTCACCATCGAATTGACATATAATCACATTTGATGGCCATGGAAGCCACGTGGCGTATAAGAAAATCTAAGAGGAAATATCATTGGGCATAAATTTAATCACATTTCCCACCCACACTAGCCACAAGCTGCAAGCTTTAGATGTCAGCACATTTTTTCCATTTAAAACCTACTTCAAGGATGAGAGATCCAAATGGATGGTCAAACATCACAAAGTAGATGTGATAATATCAAAATTGGCATCTCTTAACAACAAGGCTTTTAAGAGAGCATTAACTCCATCAAATATAAAAGTTAGGATTAAGAGGAATGGAATGTGTCCTTTCAACCGAGATGCATTGGTTAATGACATGCACCCCGTGATGCATTCAATGTTGAGATGACAAAGGAGGAAAAAATAATGGAGAACATTCTCAAAATGGTTGGTTATAATAGAGATGAAATTGAACAATTTATCAAAGATAATGGAGAAGCAATCTAATAAGAAGCTGATCAAATTTAGAAATCAAATGACGAAGCAAGTCAACATAAAAATGCTAAAAATAAAGAAACTTAGGGATTCTAATCAACATCCCCAACGATGAAATTTTTCTTTCCATGTTATCCCCTCCTCCTAACATGCCAAGTGGAATAGTTCACTACTATGCAAAATGTAACGAATGGAAAAATGAATAAGATAGTCATTTGGAAGTTATATACTTGGAGTGCTCATAAACATTTGTATAAGACATGGTAAAACAAACAAGCAATGCAAAATTAGGAAACCAGGTTAGCAATTCAATGCATAATTTTATTAATCTTGCAATCAAATGGTAATAAAGAGATTGGAACGTGCAATCAAAGGAAATATAAGGTTGAGAAGGTGGTCCAAAATTCTTACATCAATTGACTAATTGAAATTTTTGATGAAAAAGAAGCGTGGAGGAAGGAACTAGAGGAGTTAAAAGTGAGGAAGAAAGAGTAGCTAGATAAGAGAAAGGTAAACATAATCGTTTCAATAGAAAAAGGAAGCAAACAAACTTAAAAGGAAACTTAAAAATTAAATTAGGCAAATGGAGAAGATAAAACAACAACATGAAAAAGAGAAAAAAAGGAACATGAGAAGCTACAATGGGAGAAAGAGAGGATAAAAAGGAAATGCAAAGGCAAAGACATTTGAGTAGTCTAGAAATCCTATTCCTTCACAACATCCAATTATGATGGATTTCTACAACATTTACACTCCAGATTTTCCAAATGTGGCCAATTACCAAGTGTGTAACACCTCTACTTCTACAAATCAAATGTAGTTTCTTTCAACAATAGTAATGCAATTTATATAAACACAAATGTAGTTTTCTCATGCAGGTAATATGCAATTTTCTTCAACAAGTACAAAAAACATGCAATTTCCTACTTCCATTCCTATGCATATCACTACTTCTAGGAAAATGCAGTTAGGCCATGCAAGAAATCCACACATTCCATATCCAAACTCTACTTGGCATGCTAATTACACCCCAAATGGAGAATGGGATAGTAAAAACAACATAAGAAGCGAGACCATAGACAAAAATGAAGAAGAATTCAACTTTGGTACAATTTAGATGCATGTGGTAGATGTAATTGAATACACTACCTTTTTATATGAGTGGTATCCATATGTGTAACCTTTTTTATCGTAAGAAGTTATAACCTTAATGTAGAAGACCAAAGACAATATTTATGTATTTTTTGGGAAAACATGCAAGAAGTTTTTAATTTATTTCATAAAAATGTATTTTATTCCATCCTATCATTATACATAATATTTTTAGTTTTCCCATCCAATTATTATACACATATACATTTTTGTAATATGCAAAACCTGCATTATCTCGATTAGAATTTTTTTATAAAATAATGACAACAAAGGAAAATAGTTCACTGCCTAAGTAAGGTCATAAATGACCTTACCTATAGAAAGAAGCCTTAATATTTCATGTAGATTAATGGTGTCAAAAGACACATTTGTGACATTCTCCCCTATCCTCCCAATCGCACAATCCTTAAACCTTCTTCATCAGGGAATCTAGAAAAAATGATCCCAAGAGCAATGAATGAATTTGTAGGAAACACCAAGATTTATAGGCAACACCAAGATAAACATTTGTAGTTGAAAATTGTAAATTTACACCCATATATTCAATGTATGTTTAATAATTATAGTGTATATTCAAACACATATTAAATGTATAGCCAACTATTCTTTACATGTCCATAATCTTTTTAATTGTTTCATATTAACAAACTAAAATTACTGAATACACATTGAAAATATGGATGGAATACTAGTTCTTCCCGTAAATGTGCTCGAGTGTATGAAAAATGTAAATAAGAAATCAAACAATTAATTAAAACTAAGTTAACTTGATGAATCACTTGGAACTTGAAATATGGCAATAAAAAATAATGAAATCCTCGGAGACACTTTGGTTTTGTTCCCCAATGGTTCCATTGCAGGTTAGAAGGGCTTAAGAAGTGTTATGAATAGATCATAACAATTAATGGTAGCATTTAATGGAGGAGTGGTGAACATTTACAAATGATGGAGGAGGCACATAGAGTGACATGAGAACAATTATTGCAAAATTTGAATGCATTAGGTGTAGCTACAAATTATTGGCATACAATGAAACTATTGAATGTACATTGAATAAACATGTGTAAAATTTTCCTTTGAACATATTTTCATGACATAATTACAGGCGTATATTTAATAATTGAATTTCTTAGGGGAGATGTAATAGTTGTTGAGCACGAAGCACTCAATGAACTAATTTATGTTAGTGGGAGGTGTATTCATTATATATTCAATAATTCCAATGCATATTAAAAGTTTGAATGTGTAGTATAAAATGAAAAGTTACAACCATATATTCAATAATTCCAGTGTATATTCATCTAGAAAACATAAAATAAATGGTGGTTATGCATACATCAACCGCTTAAAAACAAACTAATGTATATTTAGGTTTTAACATCTTGAAATAAAAAGCGCAACACTTTTGTATATTCATATATTCTTCATCTATTATGATGACTCGACACTCAATGTATTTTCACATATGCAATGTATATCTAGACATTATTCAGAACAACACATGTTTGTTAGTTGTTATGGTAACTCAACTCAAAAGTATATCGGCTAATATAAGTATATATTAAATAATAACATTGTATATTCAATAACAACACCGTATATTTAGATGATTAGGTGTTCTCGTTATAGCCTAGTTCTGATTATATCTATATATAGAGCCAATGTGGCTTGTAAATATAGATATATATGGAAATAAAATCTATAGGGGCTTGGAGAGAGATCAAGAGGCTAAGGGTACTATCTATAGCCCTATCCATATATGGGGGTTTGGATTATAGATTATATAGGCTCCTATATATCTAGTATGGAGGGCTTATCTATCTATATCTCTTAGCCTCTCCCGAGCCTCCCCTATCCCCTATCCTTCCCTCTCTATATAGACAAAGGATATGGAAAGGGTCGTCGACAACAACATTCTATTTTCATAACATGCACTAAAACAATTCAATATGTACTGAAAATAAGAACATGCATTGAAATAAGTGAATATACATTGAAAAACATTAATACAATGTGCATTCTTAAGAAACATTATTTCGAAGAAAACATTTTTTTCATTTATTATGGTAATCGAAATAAAAACTATATCCGTTAATGTAAGTGTATATTCAATAACATGACTGTAAAATGAAACTATGAGACACATGAGTGAAAAATCCCTTTTTAGACATTTACTACACCATATTAGCAGATTTACTAATGAGAAGGAGATTAAAAAATGCACTCGAAATAAGTGAATAAACATTGAAAAACATCAGATTCTACATGTATGCTTGAAAACATAGATTTTTTTGGACATTTGCAACACCACATCAATGGAGTTCATGCCAAATAAAAGATTAAACAAGAACATGCACCAAAATAACTCAATATACAATGAATATTCATTTGTAATCTTGGTATTTCTTGCCCATGTGCTCATTGCATGAAACCTACAAAGAAATGATCCAAACAAATATTAAATGGGATCACCTCATGACCCACTTGGAAAATCAAAATGGAAAGTGAGATAGCACAAGAAATCACCATGATCCCATCCCCATCTACTAATTATGTGATCTATTCGGCATCATTGCAGGTTTAAAGGGTCATGAATGTTCATCTTCTCATTCCCTTATGCACACCGCTAAATGCAAAGTGTAGCAGATTAATGTCTGCATTGCATGCAACATTGGTGCATTGGTTAGAATGATAATGGAGGATTGTAGATTTATAAGGGGAAGTTAAGTGAATTGAATGTGTTTTGTTTTAGATGTGGATGGAATTTTGTCTATGAGTTATGTGATTATATGTAACTTTTTTATGCGAGAAGGGTTATTTTCCAATTTGGGGCCAAATTTTTAATTTTTAATGGGACTTAGATTTTGGGCCCACCACTTGGTACACAATGTGACGCCTTGGTGACAATATTATATTTTTAAAATCACCACACAAATTTGGATGTTGTAAAAAAAATTAGAGCCCCTCCTAGCCCCTAATTTTATTGGTACATTGTAAAATTTATGATGCTCATCGATGGGTGCCTTCCCTAAAAAATCACCAAGGTGATTTTTTTTGGAAAAGGTAGAAATGAAAACAATACATATGATGACATTATTTTCCTTGGTTTAAGTGAAGGCCATAATAAGGGGTGCATGTCCAAATTTTAAGTTGGTTGAACATCAACATTGGAAATTTTTTCTAATTTCTTAATCGTTGAAAACATGTTTAATTATAACTAGTTAAAGTGCATATAAAATATATAAGTAATCCTATTGGGGAAGCTACTAAAAATAAAATTCTCCATACAACCACTTGCAAAACAAGTAAAAACAATAGCTATGGTTTCGTAAAAATAAAAAATAATTTAATATATTCACAAACCAAAATTATACCACTTTTCATTAAAGATGATGACATGGTCACATGTGAAGGTGATCGACACACACACACACACACACACACACACACACACACACACACACACACACACACACACACACACACACACACACAAAACTCAAAATCAATTAATTGATTTCATTTCATTGAATGACATCAAAATTACACATCTCTTGGTCCCAAACCTCTAACTTGACAATTGTACCCTTGGTTGAAAACATTATGTTGATAAACATAGTTTAAAGTTGGGGATGTAGTGTGACATCATGGTGTGGGTACTTCCTTAGGATTGGGTTTTATAGAGGTTTTTATACAACACAAAAATATGTAGTGATAGGTTCCATGATTTTTTTCTAGTTTTTTAGATGAAGAATACAAATCTTCCCTACTAATATAAGAATTTTTAAATTTTAGTTTGTTAATTTTTTCAAGGTTTCCCAAACGGTTGTGTTGGAAGTCTTGCATACTATTTAGGTTTTCCTTCCTATGTGGAAACTTTTCATGTTTAATCTTACCTTCCAGCTTGGCTCATTGACTTAGTATTCCTATAATTTCTCACCTAAATTTCTCAATTGTAAAAAAATTATGCAGATCCATATGAAATCATTTGCATGGATAAGGATCCTAATTTTTATTAACAACACCCACTGAGAAATTTGAGGTACCTTCCATGGGATCACAACATTTAATTTATGTGATATCCTCAGACTCACCCAGAGTTAATTTAATAAGATCTAAATTAACAATTATGCTTTAGTAATAATAAGCCTATAAAAGTATATTTATTATTTTAAATGAATATTAATACCATGAGATGTATGAGTTGTTGCAAAAGAAATTTATATATAAAAATAATTCATAATAAATGAAGGTTTTAGATGTGGAAGGAGATAAAATCATATATAAAATTCCATCTTAAATAAAGCTAGTGATCATCCAAACTTGCCCATAATAAATAGCTACTAAACTAGTATGCTTGTAAGTGAGATTAATGAAAAATATGTACCGAATAACCTCATAATTAGATGAATCAAACTATTAATATTATTGGTCTTCCTTTTGAATACATGTGATAAAATAAATGCAAAAAGTGTTTCCTCTTTTGAAAATTCACAATGTTGTAGCTTATTATTTAATGACAAACAAGGCTAATATGGCCATTACAACAAGACTCGTCTAAATTTGCATGACAAGTAAAATAATAATAATAGGAACTACAGCTCCTAAATTAATTAAATTCAATTAAAAATACTTAAAAATAGATTCAAGATGACAAGTATCATCCACTAATAATATATGGTCAACATGCAAGAAGCCATTATTAGTTTAAGTGACACATGCATAGTCTTTTTGCACACTAGCTAAACTAGGTGTCCCAACCTCTCCTAAAAATAGAAATAGAAAAAAATAATATTAAAATCAGTGTTATATACATAGAAATAGTTCCCACCTCTTAGGGATGAATGAATAATGATTTTACCTTTAGTTTATTAAATGTCCAAGAAACTAGACTTTAACTTTCTCTTAGTCTAAAAATAGAATATGTCTAAAAATATATTTCTAAAAATAAAATTTTACACTTAACCAAAAATATCCTAAAAAAAAATAATACAACTAAAACTAATTCTAATAGTAACTAATTAGGTTCCCATATTGGCATCATACTCAACATTCCCCCTTTGATGCAAAGAGCATAAATATCTATCATCTCCTTAAGTCTTCTTCTATGAACCTTCTTTAGCAATCGCTTAATAAAAATATCAATAAATTAATCTTCACTTATCACATTATCAATGAAAACTAATTATAATTTCCCAAGTCTATGAGAAAATGATTTTTGAGTTCAATATGTTTTTTTCTAACATGAAAAACTAGATTATTAGACAATTGTATTATCACATTGTTATCACAACTAATCTATGTAGGATCAAATTGAGCCTCTCTAAAATCAAATAAGTATTCTCAACCATATGTCTTATGTGTTATCTAATGTAGTAGTTACATATTAGTATTTAGCAGAGGATAAAACAATTGTAGCGTGCTTCTTTGATGACCATGAAACCAACCCACTTCTTAAAGTGAAGCAATAACTTGAAGTAGACTTCATGTCATCAAGAGAACATCTCCAATCTGAAAATTTTTATCCAATTATATATAATGAACTTGTTGGCATAAAATTAATATTGTTATTATGATTACCTCTTACATATCCAAAATCTCTTTTTACTTCCTATAAATGTTTCAATGATGGATTCCACATAAATCTAGAAACTTATGAAACCAAATAACTCATATCTTTGATCTTGTAAACCTACTTGGTTCTAATAACATATTTATCAACTAAAGTATGAATAAGAGTCCATGTAATAATACTCTCAATTGAATCTATATAAATTTTTATGTTATCAACCCATTATTTCCTTTGACTAGATCCTACATTACTTCTAGGTTCACTAGTCATAGATGACAATGCAAACATAGTATTTTCATCATAAGCATCACAAAAAAATTACATCTTGATATTGTAGTCTTGTGATACTACTATCATAATTTAGATCCAAAATTTTATTTACTTGAAGTGGATTCAACAAACGCTTGTGCTTACTTGGTGTTAATTCGATAGATGACTAGATTCTTGGGGAGAGCTAGTGTTATTTCCTGTTGAGATAGAAAATTGTGTAGGACTTTGTAATCCCTAAAAATATTATTCAATATATTTTCTCCTTCACTTATGACCATTTTAAAAATCTAATCATGATAAATATACTTCTCATTTAAAAAAACAATCCTTAGAAACAATTGTAGATTTACCGGTAGTATTATAAAACTTGTATGTTTTCCTTTCACCATAATATCTTATAAAGATGTGTGCACACTCTTAAGATATAATTCTAGAATACCTACTACCATACCTTGACTTGTGGTAAGATTAAGGTTTCCCTTTATTTCAACTTGGATGTAATTTACATATCCTAATTGCTCTTTCCTTTTAAAGGTGTCATTTAACTTGTTGAAACCATTTTTCTTGATTTGAGCAACCCAAATCGAGAAAAAAATTCTATCCATCCTCTAATCCCAAATTACATAAGAGATGATAATTTGAATCATCTAAGTTATTTTTATCCTTATATTGTTTAGTTTGTAAAGTCTTATTTTCACCCTCTTGATTGGATTGATTTTTAGTTGTTAGACTCACGCAATATTTTACAAAATTTCATGGTTTTTTCCAATAATGATATGTAAGGTTTCTCTTACTATTACTTATGAAGTTAGCTTGATATTTCCCTTTGAAATGCCTGATGTAGTTGCAAACAATTTTTTTAATATTTTGAATCTTTTGCATATAGTCTCATCTTATCCTCATGGGACACGAGATAACCCACTAACTTATCAACACTTATAGTGTTTATGTCCTTACACTCCTTGAGATTTATCACAATATGAAATCACATTTATGTAAAAATATCAATTTTTTCTTAACAATAAACTTATCTTCAATGGTTTCTCCATAAACCCTCATTTTATGAACTAAATCATTAATCTTAATACAATATTCTCTAACTATGTCCGACATTATTAAAATTTCAAAATTCATTTTAACAGTTCGATTTTTTTCATCTATTAACCTAGAATAGCCTATGAAGTCTCTAAGATATCACATACCTCATGGGTTTTCTTACTTCAAGCAATTATTGGATAGATGATATGATTTATGATACTCTAGAGATAAAAAAATTGTGTATCTACTTTTTCTTCTACATTTTTTTCTCTTCCGATCTTAAGAAAAAGTATTACAATCTATAGGTGGAGTGTATCCATCGATAATATTATAAAAAAATATCTTCCAAACAAAACCCTCTTGAAGTGATCTCTCCAATACTCAAAGTTGTCTCCTTTGAAGATGGGGATATTCATAGAAGCATAATTCATTGAAGCAATCATGGCTTCTAATAATTGTTAAAAACCCTTATGAACCATTCTTAAACAAGGTTATAATAAAAATGAATATTTTTGATGTGGAAGGAGTGAAAATCAGATTTGGAATACCCTTTAAATGAATCTAGTGATCATGCAACCTTGCCTCGAATAACTAGTTATTAAACTAGTATGCTTGTAAGTGAGATTGATGACAAAATATGCATTGAATAACTTTTTACATAGATGCTTAAGATTATTGATCTTAATTGTTGAATAAATGAAATAAAACTAGATATAAAATAAGTGAAAAAATTATCTCCACTATTAAAAATTCTCCCCACTATTTCTTATTGAATTAATTAGCAAACAAGGCTAACGTAACCATTACGAAAGGCTTGTCAAAATTTGCATGACAAGTAAAAATAATAATAATGTGAAATACAAATCCTAAATTAACTAAAGAAAGGTAAAATATATTCAAGATGAAAAATATCATCTGCTAATAAAATATAGTCAACATGTAAAAATCATTATGAGTTTAAGTGATGCGTGCATAATCTATTTCACACACTAGATACACTAGGTGTCTCAACCTCTCTTAAAATAGAAATAGATTAAAACAAGACTAAAATAAATAATTTGTACATATAAATGGTGCCCACCTCTTAAGAATGAATATATAATGATTTGACATCCATAAAATACACATCCAATGAACTTCACTCTAAATGGAACTTCTAGTCTAAAAATAGAAGAAGTCTAAACATAAATTTATAAAAATATAATTCTAAAAATTAAATTTAAAACTTAACCAAAATTTTTCCTAAAAATAAAAAACAAAACAAAAACTATTTCTTATAGTAACTAATTAGGTATTGTTATCACCGAATCACGAAACCCCCTAAATTGCTATCTTTTTCTTAAGGCATTCAAAGTGTGACTAGGTAACATGGGATTATCTCTCAAGATGTGGGACTTGCAAACTTAAAATAACCCTCCGAGAGAAGGAAAAATTCCTCTTCCTAATCCTACTGCTAAAACTAATCCTAATGAATGAAAAATAAATAACTAAACCTATCCTAACATTTCTAAGGAGACAGGGGGAGAGAGCATGAAATAAGGGAAATCCTACACTAAGGGGTGGTGATAGTACCAAGAAAAGGGGTGTGTTGGACATTCCACAATGCATGAAAATGGAGGAAAATGAGTGTGGGGAGGATGGTCAAGCATCACAGACCACAACTGCACTCAATACCATATTCGGATAAACATAACATATTCTAAAAACCTCCTGTAATTAAACCATTAAAATTCACAATGATCTTGTATAAAAATGAGAGGCAAGAAAGGACAATCAAAACCATGCAAGGATAGATAAAATTATCACAAAACATTGATTTTCATTGCTCAAGAATATGCACAGTACATCATTGAGTAGGAAGAAGGCATGGATCCCATTATAATTCTTAGGAGAGAAAGCTTGGAAACTCTACAAATACCCTATAAGAAGGATAAGAGAGAGTAAAGATAGAGAAAAAGTCCAACCTTTTGTAAGAGTGCCCTCCTTTACAATTTATAGGAAGAAAATATAAAGAGAGGATAGAGAGGAGAGTTCTGAAATTACTCCAAAACCCACAAAAATAAATATTTTTCCTGCAATGGGTATGGGAGGACCCTGTATAGCCCATGCTTGATTGTGCCTAAACATGTGAAGAAAGAATGGCCTCCATGTATTTATTTGCATCATTTTGAGTACTTGGGTATAACCTTAATGTCCTGAAAATTCAACTTCATTTTTCTTTCACATAATCACCTAATCTTTAAAATTTAATCCCTCCATTAGATATCCCTCAAATTCTCTTTCCAATGAGTATAAGTTTGCTAAATTCGATAAGTAGGGTTAAAGTTATGCACATTTGAATTTGGGTCACTTCTAGAGCTCTTCATCCACCTACCTGTGTTCCATGCTTCTTCAATATGGCTTGTCACCTACCTCATTACATAACTCGCTTCTCGAGGTCAAAGCACATCTCCCGAGTAACTCAACAAGCTAAAAAATTGGACTTTGGGTTTTAATATGGGTGGAATTAGGAGTTCTTACACTTCACTTTGAAGTTTAACTCCCCTACACCGCATTCACTAGCCCAAACCCCGATCCTGAACTCCACTTTTACCCCGACGAACTGTGTGTTTCATACTTTGGGATCTAAATTCGTAAAAATTTCACCTCCCCAACTCCGAATCAACTCGTATTGACCTCGATGCATGCATTGACCCCAAACATTTGTGTCAAGTTTCAAACTAGCAGGTTTCGGGCTTTAGCTCGCCCAAACATGCATTTGATAGTGCTATCTTCAAATCTCTAAGCCATGAGACTCAAGTGCACCCCAACTTAACTCTCCAATGACTTGAGCTACAATACTCCCGCTAACAACTCGTAATGCTCTGCCACTCCTCCAACGAGCCTAGCTCGCTCCCCTAGCTATCTCCCATTTGCACCTCGAGATCTTTATGCTACAATGACCTTGATCCCATACATGAGCCATCTACCAAACCAATTCCATTACCGATACATTGCCAACTTATGCAGCGAGTTGATCTTACCTATGACCCCAAAAGTTGCCACAATGAGTACCACATGATCCTCGCCAAACTCATCTCTCGTACTACAGATCCAAACCGCTCACCGAGCTATTGAAAAGCCATTCCCTTCTTCCACAACCTTGTTCCCAACACCTTACCACAATCCTTCCCCGCTCGTCTCCTAAGCTACCTCCATCATTTCTTTGTTGTGGTTTGTTCTTACCAGCTTGAGCCCGCCGCACTGCCAATCAACTCAGTGCCCATGTTGATACCCTATGGCTCACCAACTAGCTCGACAAGCCCTTCATTGCATTCATGGGCCATTCTCCCCAATGAAATCCATTTCCTTGAATCGGTGGCACTGGCTTTCCATCCTTTTCCCATGGATCGACGTGAAATCACCCTAACACCTCCTCTAACTTAGCTCGTCAAGTATCTCGGCGAGCTACTTGGCTTCCCCTGTTTGCATAGCCCAACCCGCCAATTCTATCATCTCACCCTATGTAAAATGAGCTCACCCAAGATGCCTAGGGGTTTTCCTCCCTCATGTATCACTTCAAGACATTGAGCATCTCATAGAGCTATTTTTAGCTCAAGTGGCCACCTTAGGCCCTTCTTCTATATTTTCACTAAATTTTTAGAACCAAAAGGCCATGGGGTTAATGAAATGCCCTAAAACACGAATTTCAAATTTTTCCCAAAAATGACCATTTTTTTCCCGTTTTGCTAAATGTGGGCCTACCAGAGCCTATTTTCACCTTAAGTGAACTTTGAGCTTTTTAAAACCCGGAGAAGAAGAAGAAGAAAGTTTAGATTGATTCCACACCTTCCCTAAATCACTCGCAATGCTCTTGAAACATGAAATTTTTCTTGTAAACCCTAGATTATCTCATGAAGGCCTTGTCTAGTTCCCCGGGTCTAGTTTCCCTGATGTCCATCTTTTCCTGTGGGAAAAAATGGATAAAAATTTGGTGACTCATGGGGACATTTTCTTGCTAGATGTGGTTGACCAGTAGCTTGAAGTCTCCATTGGGCATGGAGTCACCTTTGGTAGCCTAAAATAATCTGACCCTTAAAATTTGACCTCAAACCCACCTGAATCACTTGTTGAACCTAGGGTTGATCCACCATTTACAATTTATAATATTTGTAAGAAAATATTAAGGTTTGCATGAGTGGAAGTTTTTTTATTTGAAGTTTTATTTTCTTCTTCACCTATGTAAATTGACTGTTGGGATGAAAATAAAGGCTTGTAGCCACCCCAAAATCTGATTCCTTGCCAAGATTGAAACACAAATAACTAACGAACATTGGAAAATCCTAATACCGTAGAGCTTGGGAACTATGTTAATCTTGGGAAGCAAAAGTATATTGTTGCTAAAACTAAAATTTTCCCCATTCTATAAGCTTCTCGAGACACTACTGGAGGTTAGGGATTTCTACAAATCCATAAGATTTTCAATCTGAAATGAACTTAAGAAGGATTTGAGGTTTATCTTCTACTATCAAACCTAGGGGATCATTGAATGAATGATGAAGAGGGACACTTGCTAAAATGAAGGACTTTGTTGATGTGAGATCACCATCTCCATTATACAATAACTACCCCTAGGTCTGATTTTATGATATTAAAAGGGGTCCTAAGCTCAAACCATGATTGAAACAAAGGGAAAAGAGAATGAAAACCATAAAAATGGTTTCTAATTATGATTTTAGTTTCTCTACATTTGAAACCTATTGATATCACAACTGGTCCCTACAACTTTGATCTTCTTCCTATGGCGTTCTTCCTTGGGAAACACGGTGAATCTGTACAAGAGAAAACATAGAACAAAATTATGAACAAGGAAACATATCATACATGCCCAAGTGAGACATGCAGAGTGTGCACAAACACTTCTTATACTGAAACAAACCTACTCCTACCCTTTACTAATCGGAGAAATGAGCAACTCAAACACACCTTGACACTGGAAAAGAGAATCATCTACCCCTTCTCAAAATTTGAAGCCATGTAGATGATTTGGCATTGAACATGGCCATGTATAACCATGGAAAGCTATCCCAGAATTGTTTTTCCATATCACAATATAGAGTACTATAAATGAATAAGAGAAATACCTTCTCAAGTTGACTAGCATTAGACTCCTGGAGGTATTGGAGCTGATCCTTGGTGCTTTTAAACTCATCCACATGCTTATAGGTAAGCATGACTAGGTTTGGCTTCTCATTGGGATCTAATGAAGCCAAGTACCTGATGGGACAAGGTCCGGTCTATCATATTTTCCTACTTCTTTGAACCTCAACCTCAATAAGGAAGTCTTCTTTCAGACATTCCTGTAAAAGGTGACTGTCTGTGAGTTGTTCTTGTCCTTATGGTTCATCTACATACAAATTTTTTTCGTGGATGATTGATATGCAAGTTGTGTCATCCTTTTTCTCTTCCTACTTCTTATCCATTTTGGAGCTTAGAAGATTCAATTCCTCCAATATTGATTCAAGAGGGTCGTTTGAAGAAGCAAGTTGTTCTTGAATATCTCCTTCCATGGAAATAGGCATTTTTTGTTGGAGGATGGGTGTTGGTATAGAAAAAGTAACCAATTCCATAGGCTCTTCCCCATCAAAACACTCCTCCAAATTAGATAAATAATTAGGTTCTTCATTGTCTGCGTGTGCCAAGGATTCAACCTCCTCCATGGTGTTTTCCAGATTTGCAATTTTTCACCATGGGTTTCCTCATCCTTAAACATGAAGTTTGAGAGTTCAAACTTATCTAAAAAATCTGATTTTTTGAGAGACGAGGTGGGAGAAAGATCTAAAATCTCTTGTGAAACCTGATCTTAACTCAAGACCTTTGAATTTGAATTTCCCCCCCATGTACTCCTCTTCATTTGGACTTGGAGATAAATTTCCCTCTTCCCTTTATAATTTTGTAACTAGTGATGGGTCATCCATCTATGGGAATATAGTGCCATCATGCACACTACACTCCGAGAACGCGGACTATTGATGATCTTCTACCCGTTATTATTGTATTCTGTTGTAAACTTAGTTTTCACCACTTGTTCTCCAACCTTGACCTCTTCTAAAGGCTTAACTAGTAAGGGGATTATATCCATCCCAAACCTTGAAACCCAACTCTTAAATTTTTCTATCATCTCTTCTATGCTAGGCTCCTTCTCTTGTTGTGCCTCTTGACTAGTTTTCGAGTTTCTTCCCAACATGGATTTGGGAATGCAAGAGGAGGGGTGGGTTGGAATTCAAATGATTTTTGCAATGTTGGTGGTGGAAGGGAAGATTAAATTTCTTGTTTCGTGGAGGGATGGATCCTTGGAAGGGAAAAGGACAAAAAAATCAAGATGGGGTGGAAGATTAGAAGATGTAGAAAGGGATTCCATACTAGGGGCAATATACAACAAGATGACATCATGACACTACTAAAATGATGTAGATTGGGAAAGAGAAAAGGAAAGAATATAAGGTGGTGGTGTAGGACTTACCCATTGAAAAGGTTCCCCTGCACTAAGCTCATAAACATATATCTCCTCAATCCATGTTGCAAGCTGGGGAAACATTTCAACCATGAAATCAAGCTTCTACTAAGGGCTGAAATGTCTTGGCATAGGGCCAACCCATGGACAAGGTGCCCTAAAACCAATCTTGAATGCTTTCGTTTAAGCCGTAGCCTAGTTTTGTAGTATGTACCATAATTTCCTCCATATTTGAATCTTCAGCTGCAACTCATCATCTCCATATGTGGGATGGCCTCCAAAACCTGCATATCCTTGCTCTTGAATAGCTGCACAATCTGATGGGTAACCAAATTGGTTCTGATTTTGTTCATGGGGATATGTATACTACTGTTTTCATCATGAAACAAATTTGGAGGGGTGTGAAAATAGCTTGGAGATGAATTTTGCAAATTGGGAGGTGGGTTGAACTGGTATGGTTGTTGCTACATGTTTGAATTCCATGACAAGAATGAAGTCATGATTGCACAACTTCATGTGAAGAAAAATGGAAGATAAGGAAAGAAAAATGGATGGAAATGGGTGGAAGAAATTATCTTAAACTCGAGAATGGGTTGTTTTGGTCCAATGGAGTTGCCATATGTGCTTTGCATGTGCCTCTAAAGGCTAGGGTTTTACCAAGACACACATATAATCCTGATAAAATGGAAATATTAAATTTGAAGGGCCTAAAAACTGATTTTGGAAGTTAGACCTTGTTTTGTAGCTGTTAACCTCCTTAATCTGAAATTTGGAACTTGGATCATGTAAAAAAACATTCGAAGTCTGAAATGCAAAGTGCAGTGGAACCTACGAAATCCAAAATTTTGAAATGAAATATGCAGTGTAGACTCTAAATTCTAAAATGTAAAGAGACCTCCAAAATATGAAATGCAAAGTGACCCCCAAAGTTTGAAATGCCCAAATTGGAATATAAGACCAACTTTGTAACCTTTTAACCCCATTCTACTCTCGGTAGGATGAGACTTATTTTCCATACGTGAAACCCTCGAAAAATTAATTTCGAAGTTAGACCTGTAGTGAAACCTATGAAATCCAAAATTTGGAATGAAACAAAGTGGCTAAGATATTTCAATGAAAATCATTTGAAGTTTTGACCTCTTCTGATCCCACTGGCTGGCACGCTCGGTGGGACCACAAGAGGTCAAAAATTCAAAGCAGACTTCATCGCAATATCTTAGTCTCCGAGCTACATTTTGAATTTTAGATTTAAGAGGCTTCACTATAGAGTCTAACTTTCAAAATGAAATTTTCAAGGTTTCACATATGCAAAACAAGTCCCAAGTTCCGCCGAGAGTAGACTGGGGGTTGAAGGTCATAAAGGTGGTCTTAAGTTCTGATTTGGGAATTTAAAATTTTAGGGTCCTTTGTATATCGATTTCAAAGGTCCCTTTGCATTTCAAACTTTAGAGTCTACAATGCATATTACATTTCAGAATTTCAGATTTTGGCGGTTCCATTGACTTCATTTCAAACTTTGGAGGTTTTTGTACATGAGCCAAGTTTTGAATTTTAGATTTTAGAGGTTAAAGAACTTTAAAAAAGGTCTAACTTCCAAAATCATGTTTTGGGCCCTTCAAAGTTAATAATTCCATTTTATCGGGATTAGATGTGTGTCTTGGTAAAACCCTAGATTTTAGAGGCACATGAAAAAACATCCGGTGACTCCATTGGACCAAAAAAACTCATTCTCTGAGTTGTAGATAATTTCTTCCACCCATTTCCATCTATTTTTCTTCCCATATCTTCCATTTTTCTTCACACTCATGAAAGTGTATAATCATGACTTCATTCTTGTCATAGAATTCACACTTACAAAGAACAAGCATACCAGTTCAACCCACCTCCCAATTTTCAAAATTTATCTCCAAGTTATTTTCACACCCCTCCAAATCTGTTTCATGATAAAAACTAGCAGTATGCATATCCCCATGAACAAAATTAGATGGTTGCCCATCGATTGTACATCTATTCAAGAGTAAGGATATCTAGGTATCAAAGGTTGTCCACCTATGAAGATGATGAGTTACAATGAAGATTCAAAAGATGGAGGCAAGTATGGTATAAACTTGGACTACAACTCAAAAGAAAGCATTCAAGATTGGTTTTAGAGTACCCTGTCCCTGGGTTGGCCCTATGCCAAGACATTTTAGCCCTCGCGCGAAGCTTGACTTCATAGTTGAAATGTTACCCCAAATTTCTAGATGGATCGAGGAGATAGATGCTTATGCACTTAGTGTAGGGGAACCTTGTCAATGGGTAAGTCCCACACAACCACCTTATAGTCTTTCCTTTCCTCCTTCCCAATCTACATCATTTTAGTAGTGTCATGATTCCAACTTCTTGTATGCTACCCCTAGTGTAGATTTCCCTTATTTCATGCTCTCTCTCTCCTTGGAAATGTTAGGATAGGTTTAGTTAGTTATTTTCTTGCATTAGGAGTAGTTGTAGTAGTAGGGTTAGGAAGAGGAACCCAACCTTCTCTGGAGGCTCATCTCAAGTTCACAAGTCCCACATCTTGAGAGATAATCCCATGTTACGTAGTCACACCGACTACTTCAAGCAAACTATAACAATTCAAGGGGTGCTATGATTCAATGATAATAGTTACGCACACCCGGTGGGACAAGCATTTGAAGTCATAATCTTTAGTAAGAGTGCATTGCAACATACCATATCCACCATGCTACCTACACTACTTGATAACAAGCTTATGGCATGCTTGGTGGGACCACAAGAGGTCAAAACTTCAAAAATATAGAAATTCGGGGGTGTCTTTGTTATTTGGTGATAACAGCTCGACACACTGATGGGACCACAAGAGGTCAAAACTTCAAAGGAACTTCATTATAATATCTTATCCAATGTGTTACATTTAGAATTTTGGATTTCGAGGTTTCACTTTGTAGGGTCTAACTTTTGAAATTAATTTTTGGGGTTTCACATATGAAAAACAAGTCCCAAGTCCCACCGACAAGTAGATAAGAGATCAAAGGTTGTAAATGTGGTCTTGGTTCTGATTTGGGAATTTTAGACTTTTGGGGTCGCTTTGCATTTTGGATTTCATAGGTCCCTTTGCATTTCGGACTTGAGTCTGCACTTGCATATTTCATTTTAGAATTTCAGATTTTGGAGGTTCCACTACACTTTGCATTTCAGACTTCGGAGGTTGTTTTACATGAAAAAGTTTCAAATTTCATATTTCGAGGTTAATAGCTGCAAAACAAGGTCCAACTTCCGAAATTAGGTTTTGGAACTTTTAAAGTTAATATTTCTATTTTATTAGGATTGGATGTGTGTCTTGGTAAAACCCTAGCCTTTAGAGGCACATGCAAAACTCATTTGGTGATTCCGTTGGACAAAAACAACCCATTCTATGAGTTGCAAATCATTTCTTCCATCCATTTCCATCCATTTTCTTCCCATACATTCCATTTTTCTTCACACTCATAAAGTTTTACAATCATGACTTCATTCCCATCATGAAATTCACACTTGCAACAACCATACCAGTTCAACCTACCTCCCAATTTACAAAATTCATCTCCAAGCTATTTTCACACCCTCCAAATCTATTTCATGATGAAAACTGTTAGTATGCATATCCCGATGAACAAAATCAAAATCAATTTTTTTACCCATTAGATTGTACAACTATTCAAGAGAAAGGATTGTTATCCCAAATTCACCTCCCGACAAATTTGGTCAGAACGAGCCCTACACATGAAGAAAACATGAAGGGAAATGATTCAGACCCACGAACTCGAGTTCCAGAGCCAGGCAAAGTGAAAACAGAAGCCCGAGAAAGTTAAATTCAACCCTGCACAAGAAGAAATAAAAGAAACGGTTCTTTTGAGCATTTCCATGTCTTAAATCTATTTTGCAAGCTTCAAGAAGACTCAACAATGAAATCATAGGTCAAAAAAAAGGAGGAGATGGTTTCAAAGAGGTCGATGTGAAAAATAGAAGAAATAGTGAAGTTTTGAAGTTTTTAGGCTCGAAACAGTTCAGGAAAAGGTCTAAAATCAACTAAGTATGGAGGAGCCAGTGGAGCGAGCCACGTGTCCTTGCAACACTTCTCCAAAGATGGATCCAAATAGAGAGGCTAAAAAAATTATGCATCTCCACGTGTCCTAGGGAGGAACGGAGGTAGGATCAAATGGTCAAATAAAGTCAAAGGCGGATAGGGCAGGCCTCAAAATTGGCTAAGTATGAACGTGTAAGCAGAGAGTGCCAAGTGTCAGCATGGCACATCTCCAAGAGTTGGTCCCAAGGTGAAGACCCAAATGAGCACAAGCTTGCCACGTAGCCCAAAGTCTAAAAGTAAGAAAGACTGTTGAAAAGTCCATAGATCAGCGGAGGCCAACAAGTGTCAACTTGACACTCCTCCAAAGGAAAACTTTGGGTTAGGTTTGTAAACAAGCGCGGTGCCTCCATGTGTTCTATCAAGGGGGCAGAGTTAGTTGAATAGTCAATGCACAAATAGGCCAATGGAGGCTACCAAGTGTCTCAATGGCGTTGATTCAAGGGTCAAATAGAGAAAAGGTTTCCAAATGAGTGCCGACTGACGCGTGTCCCAGAGGAAAGTGGGTCGTCGGGAAAAAGTTAGTTTTTCACCCTTTGCCCCAAAAGGTGTAAAAGTTACAAAATGGCCCGCAACTCCACCCAAGGAAAAGTCAACATTTAGACCCGAGTCAAAGCCAAGGTGGAGAGTCAGGAAAAAAGTAAAAGTTTTCCTTTTGTCCAAAAAGCATAAAGGTAAAAATGGAAGCACATTTCCCAGCCAACCAAAAAGAGCCACGTGTCCAGGCGAAGCGAGGGGCCGCGGGAGTTCTCTGGATTTTGTGATTCTTGCGAAAAAGGGGAAAAGTTAAGTTCTGAGCCCACAAACCCAATTTTTGTTCCGACCTGGCTGCCACGTGTCCCATATTAAAGAGAGGGCCCATTTTTCAAACTGGTTTTCCTGCCCATTTGTACGGACCCGATGCAAACTTCAAAGAGGCATATCTTTCGACTCAGGGCTCAAAATATAGTGAATTTGATACCGTTGGAAGCGTCTCAACATCCTCTATGCCATGGAAGGATAGAAAATCATTTTTTATAGGCCCAGTAGGTGAAAAATGAAGAAAAGTCTTCTAGGACATTAACGTAGAATCCAATCTCTTCAACTACCAGATCTGATTCGATTCGATCCATTGGGGAACCAAAAGCGACATATTGTGGGCGGATCTACAGAAGGCATTGATTTTTAGTGGTTGAGCTTTCAAAATGGGATTCAATGCATATCTCAGAGTGGTTGGAGCAGGATTCGATTCTTTCCTTCTTCTCTCTCCCATTCTTCTATATATTGTAATAGAGGCATCATTTCAAAAGGTTAATTATTGTTGTTCATTTTTCTTCTCTACCTCCCCCTTCTTTTCTTCCCGTGGTCGAAATGGAGTTTGAATCTCCTCCCCTACTCTGTAAATGGAATTTTTGCCTCTTGCTCATGTATGATGCTCTGTGAATATTTCTGAAGAAATAAAACTCATTTTTGTGATGCGTTTGTCCATCCTTCGCTTGTTTTCATTACATCTTCTTACCTCTCATCATTCTGGAGTATTCTGTGCATGTTTTGGATGTTTCATTTGTAGATCTGGGAGCTGTGTTCATTAGGTTGAAACATTTCCTATGTGAAATCTGATCTTTGGTCTATGATGCTACTTTGTCCATCCTCTCCATTGCTCACCTCTATTCATTTCATGGCAGTCTGGGTAGATGATCAACATTTCCCTTTTCTTGGTGCTATCACCTTGTTAGTGTAGGAATTCCCTTTTCATGCTCTCTCTCTCTCCTTGGTCCCTTGGAATTGTTAGATTAGGAGTAGATAGTCGCATTTCCTTCCTTAGAAGTAGTTTAGCATTAGGATCAGGAAGAAGAAGCTGACTTTCTCCGAGAGGGCCATCTCAAGTCCGCAAGTCCCACAGCTTGAGAGATGGTCCCATGTTATGAAAATCACACCAAATGAGTCTTCCTTAGAAAAACATATTTTTAGAGCCCATTTGGGGGTGTTGTGATTCTGCACTAACAAGGATATGCAAAGGCCATCCCACATATGAAGATGATGAGTTTCAACTAAATATTCAAAAGATGGAGGC
This sequence comes from Taxus wallichiana var. yunnanensis, assembly GCA_018340775.1. Classification (NCBI taxonomy): domain Eukaryota; kingdom Viridiplantae; phylum Streptophyta; class Pinopsida; order Cupressales; family Taxaceae; genus Taxus; species Taxus wallichiana. Next base: position 309,326,150 of record CM031244.1, read on the forward strand.
AAGTATGGTACAATTCTAGGCTATAACTCAAATGAAAACATTCAAGATTGGTTTTAGAACACCTTGTCCATGGGTTGGGCCTATGCCAAGACATTTCAGCCCTCAAAGCATAATCTTGAATTCATGGTTGAAATGCTACCCTAACTTGCCAAATGGATCGAGGGGATATATGTTTATGAGCTTAGTGCAAGGGAACCTCACATGGGTAAGTCATACACCACCACCTTATAGTCTTTCCTTTTCTCTTTCCCAATCTACATCAGCAGTGTCATGATTCTAGCTTGTTGTATGCTACCCCTAGTGTATGATTTCCCTTATTTCATACTCTCTCTCCCCTGTCTCGTTGGAAATGTTAGGATACGTTTAGTTATTTGTTTTTCTTACATTAGGAGTAGTTGTAGCAAAGAGTAGGATTAGGAAGAGGAAGATAACCTTCTCTGGAGGGTTATCTCAAGTTGACAAGTCCCACACTTGAGAGATAATCCCATGTTATCCAATCATACCAAATTCCTCAAGAAAAAGATAGCAATTCGGGGTGATGTGATTTGGTGATAACATGTACCATATTGACATAATACTCAACAATTCATTGCTTTTTATTTAAAATACTTACATATCAAACAAAAATATTCTCTACATCGAAGGCCAACTAAATAATATCAATATGAAAAAAATTTAAAGGTTATAATAATACAACCTATAATTTGTTTACAAGATTTTAAAATAGATGTGCATGTATAAGGATATCCATAAAATATTGACTCATTCTAAAAAAAAAAGTTGTAGTCATTAGAAAACCACATAGTCGCTAAAACATATGTTGAAAAATCCTAACACCCACTAGGAAATATTTTAAAAATAAACCTTTGGATTTCATAATTACACATTCATTTCAACCCCTAAAGGTGTAAGTGCAAGTATTATGATATTCTCAAGATACAATTAGTTAGTCCAATTAAATGGTAATGCTAGTTAACAAAGATGATGCCTGCTTCAACTAACCTAGGAAAGTTATAAATTTTTAAATCCATTTTTATTATGCTATTCTAAAATAATTGTGCAATACATAAATACATAGTAAACATTGTAAAATAAGCTTTAACATTTTTAATATTTTTTATAACTTGTAAAAATATTGACCCCATTTAATAAGATTTTATTCTAGATCAAAATGAATTTCTTTTATAATCCTAGACATGGATTTCTTCAAATTGAATTTTGGTGGTATATCACATGGTAATCCTAGCAACTCCAAAATTGGTTGTGTTATTTGATATTTTTGAGGTCGTTTATTTGAGTAGCCTCTTATTGTCTCTAAATGGTACCAATAATGATATTGAGGCCCAGACATTGGTCATTGACATTCAATTAACAACCTCATATGGGATTGGGACGTTCCATAATGAGGGAAATTTGGTGGTGATATTAAAGGATCTAGAGAACAAAGGATCCCATAGTTAGAAATAAAATATTATCCTCAAATATATTTGGGATCTTTCCAATAAATTTTTTTCTTTGTAAGATTGACATTGCTTTCAGAAGCCAGTCAAATGGAAAATTTCTTGGCATATCGAGGCATTGATCAAATAACATCTTCCAAAGTTGACAATGAGTTCGATGTGTGGCCTAACCTAGAAGTTTGATGGGGAAAAAAATCCCCTATCTAATTCTATCTTAACATAATCACTTTGACAAGGCCTTCATGTTATATCCCTCCAAATGAAACATACCACCATAGTTATATGATTACCTATCACCTATTCATAAACACATATGTATTTATAAAGGTAATTTGGGGTGCCTCTTTCATCATTTGATACTTTTGGAATGTGCCCAATTTTATTTAGAATGTGACCAAGTGAGTGCTTAGTTACGATGTAGGTGTTTTATAGCCTATTTTTTACGGGTTTTCATCTTCCTTCTACATCTTTCCTCATGTTACAATGTTCATTGGTTGTTTTGTAATTTCCTCCTTCTTTAGTGGTAGATAACTTTGAATCTCATTAATTAGTGTTTATTTTCATTTTAGTCAACACTATTCACTACGATTCTAGAGTCTTCTATTGCATTTGTTGTCAAGAGGAGCTACCTATGGCTAAGTAAGAAAATATGCAAATACATGTATATTCCTTTTGCTAGATAGAATTGGACATCTATACATTTTGTTTTTTCATGTGATTTTTTTTTTTGGATTTGGAACTATACACACTTTATTTTTTCATGTGAGTTTCTTTTTATTTGAAGTTGGAATTACAATTTTTTTTTTTCAAGAAATTTGTTTTGTTTTAGAGCAGGATATTAATGAATTTTTATTATTTTTGAGATGGACATTAATGCATTTTATTATTTTAAGGCTTGAAATGCATGCATTTAAAAACATCCTTAAAGAGATGATAATTTTTTTAATTTTCAGTTGAGAAAACAAGTGTTTTGCCACTTAGTGTAAATATACGAGGTTTGTTTAAGGTAAATATTTAGATAGCTATGAACACATGCAATTGATGCTTTAATTTGGTATTTTACCCTATAAGAAGAAAGACATTGATTTTAAAGTGTCCTCAAATATTGGAAATTGTATGCTTTAAAAGTTGGAAATTCATGTGTGTATTTTATGTTTTCATGTTGTTTTACTTTGTTTTAGAGTTATATATGCATGCATTTTTTTCTCTGTGTTTGGATTAATTTTTTTAGAGTTGGGAATGCATTCATGTTGTTGTTTTCATACACGAGACAAACTAGTAAAATATGGAAAATTTAGTTTACAAATACCTAGAAGCTACTCTCATTGATGTAAGATTGAATTTTCTTTCCTTCTGTAAAGCCATGCTTTGAAATTCCCCTCATTATAAATTGCAAATATATGTTACTTCATTTATTTTTCTAGTGATTACAAATGCTTCACATCTAGACTTGTTCTTTCCATTCAATTTTATTATGATTAGGGGAGCCTATATACATAAGAGGAGAAATTTCTCCTTACAAGATCTACATCTGGTCAAAATACGATCAACGAATTCTTTTGTTAGATCTTGAATAAATGCAAATGAAAGAGGAATTTAATCTTTTAGACTTGACATTTTTGGAAAAAATCCTTGTTTTATTTGAAAAATTTATATAATATTAAACAATATGTTCTATGACATAGTTTGGTGGCTTGTGAATGTACATACATGAATAGATTATTGACATCCCTCTCCGCGAGCCCTAGTCAAGCCTCTCCAAAAAAAAATTCTTGTCTTCTTCTTCTAAGGAGATGGCAAATCCTTCTATTACTTGGTGGTGACTTAGGTCCTAAGGCTGCGTAGGTTTCTTGGGTCTCGACATAGGCAACGGTGGTATTTTGAATGGTTACGATGGGACTATGTCTTTGGGTTGTTTTGGATGGGAAGGTGGGTGTGGATCCCGTGAAAGATTCCTCTATGTAGTGTACCTTCTTGAATGTTACTTATTTTACACCTTCTAAACCTCTCAACACTGCCAAATCCTCTCCCATGGTTTCCATAGGGGAATCGAGTGTTAGAGGTTTAATATATTTTCTCCTCTCGGAGGTTAATATGTCTCTTTAATAGCCTCTCAGTCCAGGCTTCCGCTACTTCACTCGTGGATTTCGTCAAACTCGTATCCTCTCTTATCATGTAGGGTTGAAATTTACCCCATGTGCAAGGGGTTTTTAGTGTGTATTTTTTTGTTTATTGAAGATAGGGATTCTATCATCTCTAGGCTTTGGGAACTACAGAATCATCACTTGCTAATGAAACCATGGTTTTGACTTTTAATCCTCTCACTTATACATTTAATGTCAAACTGGTCTCGGATTCGTTTACCTCATCTCTAGCTACAGCTCTAGGAGGAGGATTTTTTGATTGATATTGGTAAGGCTTTTGGAAAGTTTTTGTTTGTTGATTCAAAAAAAAAACTCTACACTCACACTACCTATGCTCAAATCTTAGTGGATCTAGATACCTCTCTTGATCTACCCGCTTCTATTGATCTCAAAGTTTTGGATAGGATTTGGTCACACCTCTTAACTATGAAGGCTTTCCTTTCATATGTAGGAAATGTTTTCCCAAGTGAATATTGCTTCGAATTCCGTAGAAAGTAAAGCATAAATTAAAGGAAAAAGTTTCTTGGTGGAAGGATTCCTCATCGGAAGCTTGAATGGAGGTTAGTGAAGATCAAGTTTTAGATGATAAAAAGATTCATCCTTCTATTAAGACTCATGTATCCCCCTTGCGAAAACGTTGGTTAGGTAGGGTATGATGGATCAGTCTTTGACACTTCCGCGGGAGAATTTTTTTTTGTTCTTAAAATAGAGTATTGACAGAGAGGAATCAAATGATGGAAATATGGAATCATCTAATATTCAACTTTCAATTCATCCAGATAAAAATGTGGATCCTAATAGGAGTGATGGTTGGACAATTGTTAATAGTTAATAGAAAAAATAAAGTAAATTGTCTCCCTAAAATGAGATTACGATCCTATGTTCGGGATCCTCTAGAGTAATCAATTTGTTGTTCCAGCTTCCTTTCTATTTTTTCTCTTCTCGTTTCTTGTTCCTCTTGTTTTTGCCTTTATGGATTTTTCTATTTTTCTTTCTCGTAGGCTTCTTTTCTATCATGCTTCATATCTTTATTATTCCTAAAAGGATTTTTGTATAAAGATGTAGGTCTTTTCAAAATCCCCTTTTTACCCTTTTCCAAAAAAATATGTTCTATCACAAAAAAATTGTAGGCCTATTATTTGATGTGAATTGGTTGGAATGAATTTTAGTATTCAAAGTAAATGCATTATAAGGAATGCCACACCTTTTGTAAGTTTCACTTGTCATAGGTTTACAATAGTGGAAGAATACACAATAGAGAAAATCACATGCTTCTCTTTATAATCCATAGTGTTTCCTTTTGTTTTTGTAACGACATTGAAATCAAGTTCCATAACCTATTTTACCTAATGATGGTTAAATTTAGTTTCATTTTATCCACTCATCATTTTACAAAACATCTTATAAACATTATAATTAAAATGTAATTAAAAATATAATTTTACTTTTTGATAAATTCTACCATAAACCTCATGCTTCGTTTTGTGTCAAATAGAAAAAAATGTTTTTAGGTGTATCATAATGGGGGATTAGTCTAATAAGAAACTACTTTATGTTGAAGGTCTTTTTTTCCTCCAATTAGTTAATTATATCAAATCTAGCATGACATCTAAGTCTATCTACTATAAGTAATAGGATGAAATATGTTTCCAACAACCCTACTAATCTAGGTTAAAACAATAAATTAATTAAATGTATAGCTGATTTGAATGAACTTTAAACCAATTTGAATATTTAAAAAATTATACAAGTTATTTAAATACATAATACAGAAATGAATATAACTAGTGAAAATACTAGGAAAAATGTTTCTCCTCGGGAAAGAGTGGCCCTTTCTCCCCCCTTTAAATTTTGTGTGAAACTAATAAAAAAACTCAACACATGTATTCAACAGTTCCCCTTCTATAACTTGACGTGTCTTACAAAACACAATATCTAATATATGTTGATATACTGGCTAGCTACTTCCAAGTTCACAACAAGGTGTATATAAAATACTTGGAATATGAAATATTCAACCTTTCATAAATGTAAAACTAACTTCTACATTCACGATGGATTATTGAATACAAGTCCTATTGAAACTTAGATACGGATCCAATTTTTTTGGAAAATGGATTTTATTATTTATCCTATTACAAAGCAACTATGAGCTTTTCAATTTGAAACTTTCATTAGGAATCTTATTTCAAAAGGCAAGAGAGTGTCCTTCTTTTCTTCTTTATTGAATACTAATTCTTAGGCATTGGATTACCACATGTTGTAATGAATAATTATTCATCATGATCTACAAAATCCTTTCAGTCTCTAAGTATTTTGTTAGCTTTGACAACTGGGCACCAAAGTAGTGAATATGTCGATTGTGGATCAAAAGTGTTGCACTTTTCTCAAGAGTCATGTGCTTTCTTCATAAGTCCTTTGATTTTCTTGAGATTATTTCGCTTCCTTAGGAATTCCTATGATTTTATCCTTTTATTTTGTAGCTAAGAAATGAAATCCTAGCTCGTGACTCAATCAACATTAAGGGTTTCAACCATCTTATTACTTGCCGCAATTCTTATGTCCCTATTTTTACATGAAAAATATCCTTTCCACAATAACGGTTAAGATTTAGGAAATAAAAAAGAAACAATACATTGAGGATTAATTCATCATACACATACCGTACTTAATCTTTAAAACATATAAAAAATACTTGCAAACATGATTAAGTACGTTCCAAACTTACTCAAAATTGAGGAATTAAACCTTATTAAAATGATATTGTTCAAGTCTCATCACTCCCCCAAACTTAAGATCTTGTAGGACCTCTTGTAATTTTCCTATCTTCTCATGTTCATCATTTCAAAAATCTTGTAACAATCATAATTTTAGGTGTATGTGTTCTAGGTCTTATCTTTTGGAGTTGTATAGCCATTATTTCATATAACCCATTTTATCCATAATTTGAAGCCCTTATCATATTGTTGTTCCCAGAATTCCATTTTGGTATTGGTGCCCAAAGTAGTGGTTGTCAATAATGCATCCCAATCCATTCATACTTGAATATCCTAATTATGCTAGTTATTTTTTTTTCTCTTCTATAGGCCCAATTTAAATTGTTTGGGAAGATTTTTAGGAAAATCATTCTATCTTTTCATGCATACTCTATAGGCTACCAATAATTTATAATTTTCAAAGTCCTTAATGGATTCTTCTAGATTTTCCTCATAATGTTCCTTACGTTGGGTAATGTGTGCTTGAGATCCGAAGGAGGGGATTAATGTTCTTATGGAATGAAATTCATGCCTCATGAGGAAACTTGCATTTTCCTTAATGTTGTTGAACTCTGCAAGTTTCTCTACCCAAATATCCTACTTTTTAAGGGTTGATGTGAAAGCCTTGAGTTGCACTTCCTTATGAAAAAATTAGTAATAACTTGTACATCATGTCCTAGTATAAATATGTGGACATAGAATTCATACATCAAGTTTTTCAACTTAGTATTACTAGTTATATATGCCTCCAAGGTTTTTTTGGGGTCTTCAATATCATGTGGCATATTATTCTTGAGAAATTATTACCCGAGGAACATAACATAGAAGTTGGAGGGCCTCTTGAAAGTGAGAAAATTCTCACCTATTTGGCAAGTTGATGTAAGATTTCCTTTTAGAATTGTATTTTATTTCTTCAATTATTTGACTTTAACTTCTAGCTCTTTATTCTTAGTCTCAAATCTTCTCCATTCATAGAAATGGGACATCCATGTGGGAAAGATTCCCTAGAGATGAAAATGGGAAAAGAGAAATCAGTTTGGATCTCCTTGTCATTTAGCTCTTTCTGGGAGCTAGTTGTCGATAATTTTTCTTTGCCCCCTCTTGCTTTAGTAAATTCTTGCTAGAATTTGTAAATGGTAGTCTAGAAATTTTGGGAGATAGACTTGAGTTCTTGTCCCTTTTCTTCAAATTTGTTTCTTACTGACTTATCATTTGTTCTTTTCAATCATGATTTTAACTCTAACATACTACAATTAGATATTCTTGACCTCTCTTTTCATTTTCTAATTATGACTCTAAGCTTTGAATTTTCATTTTTTTTTCTTAAGAGTTACTTGAGTCTTTCAATCTCCTTATTTTTTTCTTGTGAAAGAAAATTAGTTCTAAATAGAGATATTACCTGATTCATCTTCTCATCTTCTTCAATAGGTGAACTTGGGCCTCCCTTTGTATGTGTATGCAAGGAAAAACTCAAACAAATGAAGGATAAGAAAACATAGTACCGTAAACTTTATGTAAGCTCTTCTTGTAACCTCAAGATGAGATAGCTGAAGTGCAAATAAACTTGTTAGATCTCTTGACATTGTTTAGTTATGGGTGCTCTAAATTGATCTCCAAATGAAGGAATACTGCTATGATCAAGAAATAGACACATAGACAACCTTTTAGAATGCATATATTTAATGGTAAAAGAGTAAAGGTTTTCTCGCAATTGCACAAAGTTTACATGGATTTTTTTGAAGGATATAGCCTATTATTTATAACTGAAAGAGAGGCCATGGATTGGATGAGGATCTTAATGAGATTATGACTGCATTTTGCCAAAATAGCCATGGGATTTGGTTATGCTAGTTTGATTGAATTGAATATCCATTGAGGGCAAATGGTTTTTAGTTGGCGAAGTTTGTATCTAGGAAGGTGGTTGTACGTGAAATTTTTTTTTGCTTCCACCTTTGTAGGATTCTAGAAGTGGAGTTGAGTGGGGTGACTAAGATAGTGAAGTGGAGCTTAAGTGGAGGATGAGTAGGTAATTAACCATTTAATTAAATAAATATTTAATTAAATTAGCCAAGGATCATATGAGTATAGTTTAAGTGTAATTAGAATTAATTTAATTAATTCTAAAGGGGATGTGATAGATTTAATTGAATTAAATATTGAAGGGATGAATACTTAAATCATGATAGAATTAATTTAATTAATTCTAAAGAGTTGTAAATTGACACATTATGCAAAGGATATAGATATCCAAGGATAGGCTAGAAATAGGTATGTATTTTTAGGGTGTCTACATTTTCCCCTCTTTAAAGTGTTATTATGAAGTAATAACATTTTAAAGATAGTATATATGTGTAGATCAATGAACGAAAGACAAGAAAACATGGTGGACTTTCTTTATATGCCCCGATGAAGAATTTGGATGTCCTAGTGAGTATGGATGCTAAGGGGATGCCCCCTCAAGTGGATGGGTGATGAAACAAAGTGGTGGACAACCGTTTGATAAAAATAAGGCAAGGAATAGAAGGAGGTATGGAGGAATTTTACTCACATCATGATATTTCATTTATATATTAAAAGTTAGAGAAAACTTATTTTATTGTTACACAATAGCATTTTCACCATGATTATGAAGGAATCGTGATGTGTAACCCATTATGTGTGTAAACAAACACACACAACAAAGAAAATATAAAAAGTAAAAAAAAAACCCAATATACACTGTAAAAGTATGCACCATGGCTATGAAGAAGAAATGATGATAACAAAATATATGTAATTGGTCCAAAAACAATAGAAAAATACAACACAACTAGAAAGGAAGACAATTAATTATGCCCCTAATGCATGCTACAGTGATAAGTAAGTAGATTCAAATTTCCCCAAACAAGGAAACTTAAATTTAAGGGGATTAGAATGACACTGAAGAGTGGAGTTAAATAACTCCTCATGACACTATTGGTGGATCCACATTGAAGATTAATTTGAGAATAAAAAGGGTCATTTCCCCAAGTAAGGATGTTGAAATGCATGGGAGGGAATACGAGATGAGATTTACCTTAGTGAGGATACATGCGAGGAGATGATTGATTTAACTTTCCCCAATCACAAATACTAACATGCAAAGGAATATTATTTAGCATGATAGTTGTAACACGATATGAATGATCACTAGGGTAGGAGTTAATTGTTTTGATTTTGTTGGATTGTGTTGATTTGTTGGGATTGTTGATGTTGTTGAATATTTTTGGGGATTTTGTGATTATTTGAATGATTTTTTAATTTTTTGATATATGTGAATTTTTGTGATTTTGATGATTTATGATTATTTTTGGTTTTTTTTTGAGTTTTGGACTCAAGAATAAGGGTATTTTTGAAATATGTGAAAGTGGCATGGTAGGGAATGTTGAATGTCCCATAGGGAATCATTTGAATGCCCCAAAATGTTTGAATTAGTTTATGGGATTGCCCCTATGAGTTGGTAAACACAAAGGATGAGTGATGAACAACCATATGATAGGATACAGAGAAGAATACCTTTTGGAGGAACAAAGAATAAAAGGAATGGGTTTGGTTATGGAGTTAAAAAATAGGAGAAATTAGGGTTTTTAGGGTATAAATAGATGGGTGGGATGGGTAGCAAACATTGTGATTCATTTGTGCTATTAGACTTCTTTTGCTATTTGAGTGAGATTAGAGCTTTGATTTCTGAGAGAGATGGCTTGATTTAATATAACGAAAACATCATTCAAACTATGTTTAAGAGTTTTAGTAGAGGCTAGATGAGGGTGTTGTGGTAAGTAATAAAAAAATAGTTTTTTGATGAAATTAATGCTAGTTAATGATGGGATAAAAGTAGAATTTAAGGCTAACACATGCACTTGAGTGCGCTAGTGTAGCCCATGAAATTTACTAGCATTTAAGTGTATGCACCAACATTAAAATAAAGACATGAGAGTGAAGAGGGAAATGTGATACTGTATTAGACGTACTAACATCAAGGTGAGAGCAGAGTGTTAAAGTGGATACACTTAGATACACTCGACATTAAATTAGACATGTTAGTGTGTAAGTGAACATGTTAGTATATCAAAGGGTGCTCTAGCATAATTAAGTGTTTTTTAGAAGAATTTGTGGAGGTTAGAATAAAAGAAAGATGGTCTAATAGTCTTTTTGGATGAATTTTAAGAGAGACCATTGGTGTTAGATGTGTAAGAGCATCACAGATAATTGAAATTATTTCGAGGATATTCATGCATAGTTAGAAGCGATGGTCACACTACCGAGAAAACAAGGATGTCGTACATTACATAGATGCCACGTATTAAACCGGACCATTGTTTATTGAGCACGTTGGCCAAGAGATGACACTACAAAAGTCAAACGTTTAGGTTACTGATTGGTGAGATGACAATGACCTTAGAGGATGTGCATCGAATCCTTCGGGTGCCGATATAAGGAAAACAAGTGCAAAGTGGGATGGAAATCACATGCGGATACTAAGACACATATGGGACCTATTTTTGATGGAGGATATTCCTAAAGTGGGGATGGCTATGCACTTATATGAGTGTATGGATGATGCAACAAAGAATAACACGACTACCTATTTACCTTATGGATCTTATCAGTGGCTACTTATTTCATGATAATACTAGATATCATTTCCAACTGGACTTGATTAGCATTGTTGTGGAGCTTAGGGAGGGTGAGGTGTTTTTGTGGGGATAGTGTATCTCAACATTTATACATGATATCCTATAGGGAGTAGAGGAGTTTGATTCCAATGACACTGCTACAAATATGGTCATGGGACCACATAGCGATTGGATAACTAGTGGGCATCTTACGTGCTAGAAAGCTAGATGAGCCCTCATCATTTGGATGGGAGATAGTGGGTACAGGCCAGAGAGGCCATATGGGTGACACATATTTTAATAGATGAGAATTTGATGATTTACAATTGTGAATGGTGACATGGAGACCATACCAATTATATCGGTGAACAAAAAATGTTATATAGCTATCCAAAAATAAGGTGGATCAATTCTTTATTAACAAGTACAACCACATACTAGACATGTATAGGGCAGATCATGTTAGGTGATATTTTGGGGTGGTTTAGGATATACCCGGAGGTGAGTAGTGGTATGTGCGTGTTGCACACAAGATAGTGGACTTTAGTCCATAGATCATGGAGAGAGTTGTCGGGAAAGATTATTTGGAGTCATTCCACGGGAGTGGGATTCACGAGCTTAAATCATAGATCCAAGGACTACTTTAGAGTATGATGCATGGTATGTAGTGATTATTCCTATATGAATCACTATTTCATAGGAAGTTATAATAGTAAGGATAAAAATAGTAGTAGAGGACTACGAAAGAGATCAATTTACTATAAATGTTTAGTATCCGACCATAGAGAGATGTTGCATGCCACATGGTGGAGGTAGGTGGGAGAGGAAATGTGACGCGGGAGATTATTTTTATATCATAGGAGATGGGGTATTACTGACCTTATACGAGGATGTTTTTCATGTAGATCGAGACCCTTAGACTAGAATAAGAGAGTAGGTAGCAGATCCATGAGGTGTTGTAGATCATAGAGGCCATCAAGGTCAGCTATATTAGTGAAAATTCCACCACCGAGAGGTGGGGAGGAGAGACTAGGTAGTCCTAGTGTGGGAGAGAGTCACCCTTGACTCATCTACATGATATGTTGTATATGTTTTTGTATATGCCTCATGATGAAGGAATTTTTTTGTAGATCGATTCCCTTGATGGAATATTTATATGTATGTGAATTTTTTTAGATATAATGTATATTGGAATTTATTGATGTGTATAATGTTTTGTGGTTGACATTTGACATGACATAGATTATGATGAGATGTTTGATTTTATCTGATGTAGTTGTATAGATGATGACATGATGGTATATATTAGAGTAGATGATGATTGTGATTTGATTTATTATGGATGTATGATGATGTATCATGGATGTATGATGATTACATACTTGTTGCTTAGCTTACATGTTCGTAGAGTAGCTTTTATTCATGATGTATGATGGTTGTGTTAATTTTGTTTATTATTACACATTTAGAAGTAACAATATGATTAAAAATGCACACAAAAGGGATTGCAAAGAGATAACAAGATTAAAAAAACCCTATACACATGGTAATTGATAGACACCTTGATTATGAATAAGTCAAGATGGTTACAAAATACCTATAATAGGTCCAAAAATGAAGAATTTTTTTGAAAACAATCCTAAGAATCAAGGTAAAATGAGATAAGATAACAACTGAATACAAACAATTGATCAACAAAATATAGACAATTGATCAATATAAAAATGAGGAATGAAAAAAAACCCAAAATGTGATGAAAATTGAAGACAATAAATATAACAATGAGTCTGGTGAGTAACATGATACCAAAAATTGGTCTACAACAAACATGAAAACAAACCCAATTTAACAAACAAGGTGAAGAAAACAAAGCTAACAATGAGCCTAGTTATCTTGCCACCTATAATTGGTCAAAAATATGTACAAGAATACACAGAAAGACACACACACAAATTTATAAACAAACTAAAAATGCTAACAATATTACCTACTGTAAGTCAACATACAATAATAAAGCAACACAATTTGTAATAGCAACATCTAACTACATCCCTCTAATGTGTTCCACAATGAAGAATAGGTAGATGTGAATGCCCTATGAAACAATATATGCAAGGGGATTGGATTAGACCAAAGAGTGGAACAACTCCCATGACACTCTTATAGGATCTCGTTGAAGTGTAATATGAAATTGGATTGGGTTAGTTTTCCAGGAAAGGATATATGTGAGGAAAAATGTGAAAACTGAATTCACTTCAATGTGAAGGTTTGATTGATGGTCTTACCCATAAACAATGAGACATGTAAAAGATAAGAGAAGTAATAATTGTATGATGATTTGGAAAAACCATTAGGATTATAGTCAAATAGTGATAGTGTAAACTATGTTGACAGTTGCTGAAATTTTGTGAAACATTTTCTGTATGTTTTTTTTTTGTTTTTGGATTGTTTTGATTTTCAGGTTTTTGATGGATTTTATATATTTTTGAGATTTTGGCTTTTCTAGTTTTTTAATTTTTGTTTTATATGATTTTTTAATTTTTTTGTGTGCTAACAAAAAAGGAAAGGTGTCCCCAAACCATTTTAAGTATGGCACAAATGAATAAACCTAGTGAATACCAAAGAGGTCGAATATAATGGAAGAATATGAATAGATCATGAGATTCACAACCTAACATTGAGGAACATGCAACACAAGGTATTTGGAAGGATACAATAAATAAAACATGGAAGGGTGTGGAAACAAGTGGTTTACACTGACATGCCCCAACACTAGGGATACTCTTAGAGGATTTAAGAGTAGAAATTTTTAGATGAATAACATTTTTGGGCTTTTAGCTCTTTTCCATCATTTTTAGATAGTTTATATGCTCTAGATCCAAACTTGGAACTTATAATGTATAGGGTCCTAACCAATTAGGTTCGAAATTGCCTTTTTTTTCATGCTCTTTTGTAGTATTCTTCTTATTCTCTTTAAGAAAAAGGTATCCAATCTCTAATTGTTTGGTTTAATCTATTTATTATAGTTGTGGTGGAGCCGATTCTGATATAATTTCAAGTGATCAAAGTTATAGATGATGCCTCTCATCTAAGAATTATAGTTCTATAAGACGTGTTTGGCGGTAATATTCTTCATGCACCAAGTTTTGAGTGACACATGGAGGGAAGGGAGTTATAATTCTATGGGTAATATGGCTTCAAAACCATATATAAGGGAGAATGGAGTGGCTATAGTTGAGTACATAATTAAGTTTGATAAGCCCAAAGGGTGGGATACAGTTGAATGTGCCAATTGTGACCATGTTTATCAATGGTCTTTTCCAATATTGATTTTATCATTTTATTGGAAGCTTTAGATTGGCCATTACATTATGGGTAATAAGGAGATTCCCATTCAAGCCAAATATGAAACAATTTAGTTAACACTTTAACATTCTTGTTTTTGAAGGATGTACCATTTTCTATAACAAGAGATGTAGGGATCCCAAAGTGAAAAATGATGTGGTTAAAGATGAATTTTGAAATATTTGACCCTGTGACATAGGTGAGAGGAATAGCCTCTATCCAATTGGTGAAATATTTAGTGGTGATGATGATGAAGGTGTGACCATCAAAGGATGTAGGCTTTATTTTTCTGCTAAGTCTAGCTCCTATCTGAAAAAGGCCATAAGGTGAAGTGATAAGTTGGAGGGATTGTGAGGGTGCATGAATTAGATTACCATGTCATTGACATGCCTAGCAATTTTTGAAAAAGTTTCACGTATTGGAATCCATAGTGGTGTAATAATAACCCATGCATAATATATTTTTGGCTAATACTAAGTCGCTCATATGTGCACTACAAATACCTAAATGTACTTTGACTAGTGTTTGAGTTTCTTCTTCCTGATTAAGACATATTAAGAGATTCCCATCATATCCTCTTCTGTAAAGGGTGTTAACAAATATGGTATAGCATGAAGCATGTTGTTCTAAGGATCTTTTATGGGTTGAATTCATGTTAGTGAGATAGGTTTTATCTTGGATAAATGTATAGATGTCGTGGTACTAGGGGTTCTCAGGACCAAAAATTTCACACACCATGGTGGACTCCAACAGATCGTATGTAGGCACCAAAATATGTTATATAAGAAAAACATCACTGTGTTTAATTTTATAAAATTCAAGAAGGGACATGATAGTCTCATGAATTTTGCTACTTTACTTTATTCTACGCTGAGGAACATGTTCAAATGTTATAAGTTGAAAACTAACCCTTAACACTATTGACCACATATTTATAAGGAAATAATTTATCATCCTTGACCTAATATTATCCATTTAATTTCTTGATGATTAAAAGGGATTCCCCAAATATTGTCATCTCTTGAGCCACCAAGATATAACAAAGCCTAGACCTACTATTAGATCTTTATACTCCATGATGTTTTAGTGCATGGGAAACCAATGCGGTAAGATTTGGGAAAATTTCCATATAGAAAGTGTAGCAAAATGCTAACTCGTAATCCATGCATGTTGTAAGAGACCATGAAAAAAATCTCCAGAGGGAACGTATCAATATATAGAGAGTTCTTCATCTAGGGAACTCAAAATGAAGTGGTTCCAAGCCCAACAATGGCAAAAATGGTGCTGATAGTTTGATCCACTAGACCTTTCCCTTTTATGGATTTTTGGTTTAAAATTCTATGTCAAACTCACATTAGGAGTACAAATAAACTAGAACTTTGACCAGTAGGGATAGGTCATGATAATAGATATTTTAAAGGATCTACTTTGGCAATAAGCTTTTTTGTGATTGAGAAGGTAGTGTCACAACTTATGGAAGATAAATTCTACAAGTAAACATACTTTTTCAACCTAAGAGTACTTGAGTTCATGATAAATCAATGTTCTACTTGAGATAGTAAACAAATTTCTCTTGTCCTTTGTCATTATGTTGTGCAAGAAAATGCCCCATGACATGTTTAGTGGCGATGTGTATATAGTAGCATAGGCTTATTTGAATAGGTGGCATCAACACCAAAAAATTTGATAAGTACTATTTCAAATTAGTAAAATAATATTGAAATTATTGTGTCCATTTTAACTAGACATCATTTTTTAGAAGATGATTAAAATAATGGCAATTATTAACAAGATGAGATATGAAGTGCTAGATAGACTAAATCTTAGCCTGAATTTCATAGTTGATGAAGATTTTTGTGGAGGAATCTCCATGTTTACTTTTACCTTAGTAGGATCAACTTCAATTCCTCTCATGAGACTATAAATCCCAAGAGATTCCTGAAGTAACACTAAAGACACATTTATTTGGATTAAGGTGCATCTTATATTCTCTCAATATTTCAAATATATGCACTAAAAATGTTTAGGTAATCTACTTTGTTCTTAGAATTGGAAAGAATGTCATCAACATAATCCTCCATGATATCATGAATTAATTCATGGAAATTGACAATCATTGCACTGTTGATAGGTTTCCCTTGCATTCTTAAGGCCAAAAGGAATGACCTTGTAATAAAATGTACCCCAGGTGTTGTGAAAGTTGTCTTGTGTTGGTCTTCCTCAACAATTTGAATCTAGTTGTAAATGAAAATCCATCCATTAAAGATAAAATTTCATGTCCTATTGTAGAGTCAACTATCATATCTATGTTGGGTAAGGGAAAATCATCCTTAGGAAAAGATTTGTTGATATCCTACAATTTAGTGTAAAATCAGATCTTGGGTGTCTTCTTTGTAAACAGAACCATGTTAGATATCCACTCGAGTAATATATAGATCTGATAAAGCCAAATTCGAGCATTTTCAAGTTCTTCCTTGACTAGCAATGCAACCTTAGGATGCATTTTCCTCAATTTTTTTTAAGGGTTTCACATCTAGGTGAACCAAAAGATTGTGTATGACTAGGGAGGGATCCAATACTGGCATATCCTTATAAGACCATGTAAAGACATCTTGAATTTTTATAAGGAGTGTTGGGAGTGCCTTGATCTATGATTCTGATAAGCTCACACAAAGATGTAATAGTTTAGGACTATCACTTGTTTTGATATTGATTGTGATGGTTTCTTCTACCAACATTTTTGATGTATCATTATCTTGAAATGATGTTGTAGGTTTGTGCAGGTCATTTGTTTGATCTGAAATTGAGTCTCCTCTCTCTAGTGCCTCAGAAAGGTTTTCACCAGGAGATACGTCCATTTATTTTTACATATTTTTTTTATTTCTCAAATAGCACCTTGGTCAGGTTTCACTATAAGATATTGTATTTTTATTTTTATTATTTTTAATTTTCTTTATTTTTGGTGGATTGAGAAATCAAATTCCTCACCAAAATAATTAGATGTTTTGAGGTTTATATCAAATACCTTCTTGTGATCTGATAAGGGAATAGGGTCCCAAATCTTGAGAAACTCTTTGATGGCCTCATCATTCTGAAAGAGGTCCATGGCGATGTGATTTTATTGATCCTAATGGATAAGAGATGGATAAATAATGTCAAGGGTGTGAATGGATAGGTTTTCAAGGAAGAGGGTGGTTTCATCCAGGTCTTTGAAGAGGATATGGATGGAACTAGTCTCAACTTTGGAAGTCAAATTCCTCTTCACTAGTCATTATGTTGAAATATTATGGGCCTCTTTTCAAAGGTTTCATAACCTAGACCATGACGATATATATTTTCTTCATATAACATAGGTTCAAACAACCTTTCTTGTGGGTCAAGTCATCTACCTATCCATTTCATGTTTTTCATCATTTTGTGATCCTTTTTGTAGTATATGGATTTGTAGCAATTAGTCCATCCAATCCTTATATAACCAAATTTTCATATCCATGAATGTGTTCATCCTCTAAGTATATATACCATCTCTAAAGAGTATTTCCAAGATGGTAAATGAGATTATTTTAAATGGGGTGCATTGGGTCTCCCGTATCTACGTAGAGAAAAGGTAGCTTACCGACATGAAAATATTCTCAAGATTGTATTCACCAAGACCTTTATGAGAAAAATTGAATTCAGTGGTGATTTAGATGTAGATGGTTTTGAAGTTGATGTAGAAGGATGGGATTGGAAAAGTGTATCAGAATCTATATGATTATCATTATGACTCGGTATAACACATGACATAGTGTATATGTCGACAGATGGGAAATAGTTTTCATTGTTATACCTACCTTCTAGGAGCTTATAGTATTCGAAAGGCTTATCATCCATGAGAAAGGTAAAATATTTCATGTTATGGGGAACTTGATACATTGATGGAAAGTGGAAGGTAAAACTTGCATTACATGGATCCATGACCGACCCAAAAGGATATTGTATGAAGTATCAACATCAAAAACATGGCATAGAGTATCCAACATGTGGGGCCAACTTGTATGGCTAAGGTGATGGTCTAGAGGATTTTCATTCACTATTGTCATAAACATGAATTGTTATGATATTGGCTTCCAGGATCTTCTTAGTATGCTCGAGACATCTTAGTAACTTCTTGATCATATATCTAAAGCATCTCCATTATCGATAAGGACTCTTTTGATCGTGATTCGTAATGTAGGATTCAATGTATAATGAGTTATTATTATAAAGATTTGGATTTAGGAGGTCTTGAGGACCAAATGATAATATATGGATACTCAACAAAAGATGGGCAATGAGTGCCTAAAATTGTTGTGTTTGATATTTTTAGGAGCATGTGCCTCATGGAGAACATGAGTAAAAATATCTTAGGAAGACAAGCGATGCTTTAATAATTCTATGAGGGAGATATGTGTAGGCATCACCACTAGATTCTTGATTAAATCATAGGGATCAAATGAAGATTTAGCCACGGTTATAGGTTTGGGATTACTTGGAGCTGCAGGATTCAACACTTTAAGCTCGATGAAGTGGATGATTACTTTTTCATGGGAAGCTAAACCTTATTTCTTCATGTGGCCACTACATAGTTAGAAGTTTGGAATTTGATGGTGGCAATAGAATTAGGTAGTTCTTCGAAAAATGATATGATCAAGTTAAAGTTGACATTATTCGAGGATTGGCATTTGTCTTGAGATTTTCCATTATTACCATGCTTGGGAAATGGA
Source organism: Taxus wallichiana var. yunnanensis (assembly GCA_018340775.1). Lineage (NCBI taxonomy): Eukaryota > Viridiplantae > Streptophyta > Pinopsida > Cupressales > Taxaceae > Taxus > Taxus wallichiana. The sequence goes on from CM031244.1 coordinate 309,345,234, forward strand.
TTTGAGAACACCTTTAAATTATCGTTGGATGTCTTATTAGTGATGGGTCTTCGACTGTAATGTCTCTACTATCAATAAGATCTTGAATATAGTGGCAAAGTCTCATGCACTAATCTGTTTGGTGGTCATCAATGTGATGAAAATCACAATACTCACCGGCTTTATACCAAGTTGGTTTTGGTTCTCCTTCTATGAAAGGATTTTTAATGGGGTAAGTGACCATATTGGAACTCACCAATTTTTGTAAGACACTTGAAAGGATTTCTCCTAACGATGTAAAGTTTCTTTACTTATTATCATGAGGAGGATTAACTTCTTTACTTGGCACCACGATGGCTTGTTTTGATTTAGATTGTTTTTCTTGATTGTTCTAAATGTTGTGTATATTATAGTTATCATTAATGCCATAGTTAAAAAAATTGATTCGATTAATAAACTTGGGTTTTTCATGTGAATGATTATTTTTATTATTTTTTGTTATTATCTTTGGAAGGAATTTTAATAATCCCTTTTGCAATAAGATCCTTTTCTATTTGGGTTCCCTTCTTAACTACTTCTTATATATTTGTTAGACAATGTATCTACATTTGAAAAGATAATTCATTATTTAGGTTAGGTATGAAGATACTAACCAGTTGTTTCTCCGTAATTGAACAAGGAAACCAACTTATGATCCCTCACCATCATTGTAAGAATTGTGCAAAGTTTTCATTTGTTCATTGCTTGGTATTACACAAATCCATCATTGTAATCTCTGAATCAAGGTTAAAGGATAAGTGTTTAAAAAACTTCTCTGGATAAGTCAACAAAGGTTGTGATCAAACCTTTCGGGAGATGCAAGAACCAATCTAGGGTTTTCCTCCTAAGATTTTTGGAAATAACGAAAAAGGTATACATCATTATAAGCTACCTCCTGACAAGCCATAAAGAATTCTTTGACATGTTCATGAGGATCATGTTTACCTTTATACTTGTCAAATTTTGGAACTTTGAAAGATCTAGGAAAAGGTAAGCGCAAAATGTCCATATCGAATGGATAAGGGCACATCTCCTTGAAGTTGAATTGTTTTCTTTGTTTTTGCATGTCAAAGATGGTATCCTTCATGGTTTTCCATTCCTTTGTGAATGGTGAATCAGTTTGTGGAATATTTGAAACATTGTCAAGTTTGTTTTTCATTTTTCTATTTCAGTTTTAGTATTCATTCCTTTGTTGTTTGTGTCATCAATGACCTTTGAGGCCATTAAAGCTAATTTTTAGCCATCTCATTGATTTTTCTACTAATTCTTGATTTATCGCAGCCATGGAAGTACTAGACCTCCCTTTTTATCATCATTTTTTTACTTGATTCAACCCCATTATTCTTATTAGGTTTAGGTTGGGTATTCTTATTTGATTCAGGAGCTTCATAGATTCTTCAAATTCTCATCGTCAAAATATAAAGGAAACTTTTCTCCCATTTCAAGGAGACAAAATAAATTGATCCTTATTTTGTTGTAAAATTCCCTCAGTGTGCTTCTTCCATGGAGGGGTTGTTTTTTTGGTTTTCTTCTTCCTCCTCATCAAAGCTATCTATGTGAAAAGGATTTTTGTTTTTATCAAGATATCATAATCTCTATGTCTTGTTCCCACCATTTTTATGAAGAAGAGGGAACATGGAAACTTGTTTGATGTGCTTATATGTTGGAAAAGTGAATTCCAAGATATAATACTAGGAAATTGAGTTGATTGAGTACTCAACTCTTAACAAATTGAATTTTGAGATAGAAGAGTTTAGGGAAAATATGATTGATTACTCTAATCTTAACAAACTGAATGCTATAATAGGAAAGTCTAAAAATGTAATTGATTACTCAACCCTTAACAAAGTTAATACTAAGATGGAAGAGTTTAACAATGAAGACCGGTTACTCAATCCTTAACAAATTGAATGTTAATATGGAAGAGTTTGGAAAATGAGATTGGTTACTCAACCCTTAACAAAGTGAATGCTAAGATGGAAGAGTTTGGAAAATGAGATTTGATCACTTAACCCTTAAAAAAGTGAATGCTAAGATGGAAGAGTGTAAGAAAATATGATTGTTTTCTTGAATCTCAACAAAGTGAATGTTAAGAAAGGAGACTTAGGTAATTGTAGTGAAATACTCTACTCTAAAAAAAGTGAATGCTAAGAAAATAAAGTATAGAAATGAGATTAATTTAATCAACTCTTAGTAAAGTGAATGCTAAGATAAAAGAGACATAGGACATGAGATTGAAATAATCTACTCTTAACAAAGTAGATAATAAGATATGAGAGTTTAGGAATGGGATTTATTATGTATGATAAGAGTGTCAAACACATACTTAATAACACATAGAGTAGACGAAAATAACTTTTTTAAGGAAGGCCTCTAAAAGTAACTTGGCTTGGTTAACCAGGGATTCCTATAAAAGAGATCATTCCCTAAATGCCAATAATTACCTGAGTGGGTGTGGTAACTATTTCCAGTCATCATATTTACTTTACCCCCTTGATTCAGTAAGCTATATTTTACTCTACTTTAAAGGATCAATTTGTGGCCACTACTATGGATATTTTTGGCTCTAATCCTCACAAAGGTGTACTAGGCAAGTGGGTGGGGATCCCATTTCGCTGCCCAGTTCACTTAAGGTGCCAAAAAAATTGGAGTTCTTATTGTACTCCTCACAATGAGTTTTTCATCTCTAGATGTGCACTTCCCACAATTATAGTGGATTGGGGAATAAACCCATCTTTAAAAATTTAATTAAGAGAGTTTTATAAAAATTAATAAAAGGGTGATAAATTTTGTTTGAATATATTTTAAAGGTAACCTACAACTAGTAGTTTGATTTTAAAAACAAGCTTTGTGGAGATGGTCCTACAAATGACGAGTTAGTAATTTTCCTAAGGATAAAATCACAATAGAAAAAACAAAAGGAAAACTCACATTTCTGATTTTTAAGTTCACCTAGATGGGTGCAAGAAAAGAGCATATGTGGGATCTTGTCAAGATTAGAGTAAATAAAAATCTACGTAAAGATAAACATTTAAATTGACTAACTATGCAAGTTTGCAAGAAAAGGGATTAGAAATCTGTTAGAGTAGGTATTTACCTTAGATTATGTTCACCTAGGTACATTATTTACCTCTATTTTATTTATCTTCACCCACTTATGTGTGTGGATATTTATTTTTATTTATTTAGATATTAGGAGATATTATCTAGTTGTTAGGTATAGCTCTTTCTTTGATCTATGGTATTGACTAGTTCTTTCCTAGATCTATGGTATAGACTAGATCCTTGATGTCTAGTTCTCTCATAAATCTATGGACTTGACTAGTTCTTTGATGACTAGTTATTTCCATGATTTATGGCTTGATCTACAACCTTGACTGGTTCTTATATTGTTATTCCTTTCCTATAAAAGCAAGGCCCACTCTCATTGTATTTCATTGAGTTCTATAATAATATATGATATTGCTGCTCATTTGTTTGCAACGGTTTATGTAAAGTTATTCTAGCGAATTACTTTCATCTTATTGATCGTGGTGTTTGATTAGAATCTGTGTTCTTGGCTTGGTATGATCTGGTTATTGTTCCTTTTATGGTATCAGAGCAGGAGATTGCTATTGACATCCATTTGTAAGTTTTATTTTACAAATAATTTTTTTTATATAGTCATATATTTCGGGATTTTCTTGTATTTTTCTGCTTGCTTCATTTTTTTGCAAAACATAGGCTTCCGTGGATCTCGAAAGGCAAAAATCCCTAAGATCAACTCAAAATTGACCATTTTGGGAGGCGCTTGTTTTTTTGGTTTTTTTGTTGTGCAGAGAACCATGGTGGTTTACCTCGGGATTCATGTCACCGTGAAGAAAACCAAAAATCATTTTCTGGGGTTTTTCAAGTTTTTCAAGATTAGATCTAGGTTTTTATTATCAGGGTGTAATGTTATCGGTCGGCAACAGGCAGAGATGGTTTCGAATGTCAATAACAATCTCCCGCTCCGATACACCACATGGGACGAAGTAAGAACTATCTTCGCTCCGAGTCACTATCAAAAGTTACAAGCTTTTCAATATTATGCTCTACTATTTATTTTAGTTGCCACTAAAACAAAATAAAATGCTCTTTCCTTCACCACACAAATAAAATGAAAGGGGGCTGGAGTTAAGCACCTACTAGTAGGAATCACAAGCTTTAAGCCCTCATATGACCATACCATATGACCAGGGGCTAAGAATACCGATGGACGTAAAGAGTGCCTTCTTACATGGAGATCTATAAGAGGAAATATATATGGAGCAGCCGGCTAGATTTGTTTAGGATTCTTCTCTTGTTTGTCACCTTCAAAGGTCTCTACGGTCTCAAACAAGCTCCTCGGGCTTGTATATGAGAAGATGGATTATTTTCTTCTATCTACTCGGTTTTGTTCGCTTGCCACTCCGATCATACAATTTATCTCCAAAGATTTTGGTGAGGATATTATGATACTTGTCTTATATGTTGATGATCATGCTTACTAGCATCTCTTCTTCCCACATTCGTAGGGCTCTTTCTACATAGTTTGACATGATAGATCTTGGGCTATTGCATTATTTCCTTGGTTTGTAGATTTCTCGGAATGCATTTAAGGATTCATTTGAGTCGCAAAAGTACACCCATGATATTCTTAGGCACTTTGATATGGCTGATTGTAAGCCAAGTCCATCTCCTTTTCGAGTCTAGAGTTACTCTTACATCCACATGTACCACACCACTTTGTGATCCTACGTTGATAGGCGGTTGGTTGGGAGTCTCATGTACTTGACCCATACTCAACCCGATATTTCATTTACAATAGGGCTTGTATCTAAATTTGCACATTCTCCTCATAGTAGTCATTGGAAGGCTAGTAAAATGATTTTATGCTATTTACATGTCACTTCCCACTTTGGCCTACACTACACTAGGGGCTCTACTCAGTTGATTGGGTATAGAGATTCAAATTTGGCAAGTTATATTGATGAAAACGTTCCACTTCTAGCTATCTTTTCTATCTTGGTTCTTCTCTAGCTGCTTAGGCATGCAAAAAGCAATAGGCTATTACACTTTCATCTTCAGAGGAAGAGTACAAGGTAGCAGAAGCATTCTGTGAGTCAACAGATTCTTTAGCTTCACTAGTTATCGATGATTTTGGATTCCCACAGATTCATTGACTATACTTTGGTGTGACAACCAAAGTGCAATTCACATTTCTTGTAACCCAGTTGAGCACCGGTGGACCAAGTATATTGATACACACATCCACTTCATTCATCAACACATTCAGGATGGAGTTCTTTACTTGGAGTACATTCTCGACTCAAGCAGGTTGCAGACATCTTTACAAAGACTTTTGCATCACCTCACTACCTTGAGTTGGGTGGAATGCTTGGAGTTTCGGAAGTTGTTCTTGGGGGATGTTTGTGAGAACATCTTCCTTCTTCTTATTCTTATTTCTTTCTCCTTCTAGTAGGATTCTTCCTTCTCTTGTTTCGATATTTCTTCATGGATATATTGTACTTGAGTACCTCATCGACCTAGTTCTTGGGACTCATACTATGGACATGCCACTTCTATTTTGGACCCTAACTTCACTTGAGGGGGTGTTAGATTAGGTATTTACCTTAGATCATGTTCACCTAGGTACATTATTTACCTTTATTATATTTATCCTCACCCACTTATGTGTGTGGATATTTCTTTTTATTTATATAGATATTAGGAGATATTATTTAGTTGTTAGGTATAGTTCTTTCCTTGATCTATGGTATTGACTAGTTCTTTCCTAGATCTATGGTATTGACTAGATCCTTGATGTCTAGTTCTCTCATAAATCTATGGACTTGACTGGTTCTTAGATTGTTATTCCTTACCTATATAAGCAAGGCCCATTCTCATTGTATTTCATTGAGTTCCATAATAATATATGATATTACTTCTCATTTGTTTGCAAAGGTTTATGTAAAGTTATTCTGGTGAATTACTTTCATCTTATTGATCATGGTGTTTGATTAACATCTATGTTCTTGGCTCGGTATGATCCGGCTATCGCTCCTTTTAGAAATTGAGCTAAAACTAAGATAAAAACATGTTATATTAGATCAAAATTCTGGAAAATAAGAGAAACACAGTTAAGAATGCTAGCACATACAATGGTACATTAGTGCGTGCAAGAGGGTGTGATAGTGTTATATAGTATGCTAGCGTGCTCAAGTGAATGTGCTTGTGTAACAAGGAAGTTTTTAAAATAGAAAGAATATATATTTTAATGCTAGTGTGCATGAAAAATGCGCTAACACATGCAAGTGAATATGTTACAAGTGATTTTTACATGAATAAAGAGTAGGGAAAAGGGTTTAATACTAGTACATGTAAGTGTTGACACTAGTGTTTGCAGTGGTAAGATAGTGCACTTCTTGAGTGACACTAATGCATACAGTAGCAAACTAGTCCAAGATTCCTGTAGGTGGTCAAAAATTGGTTGGCAGTACGAGATTTTGACTTTTTTTTTGATGATTTTTCTCAGTTCTTTCCACCAAATACTCTCATATTTGGATAGTTAGTATGAAATAAGACAAATAAAACACAAATGAAGTTAGTTTAATTAAAAACAAACTAAAAATGAAATAAAATGTGTGGGATGTCCCATCAAGCATGCCATAATGTATATAAGGAAAAAATCGAGAAAATTAAAGATAAGAAAACATAGTACTACAAACCTTTCTCCAAGCTCTTCTTGCAACCTCAAGATGAGATAGCTGAAGTGCAAACACACTTGTTGGATATCTTGAAATGGTTTGGTTATGGGTGCTCTAAATTGATCTCCAAATGAAGGAATAATGATATGAGTGAGAAAAATACACAAGGACAAACTTTTAGTATGCGATATCGAAGAAAAATGAGAAGACTTTTCTTTGCTTACAAAAATTTGAGCCATGGATTGTTTTTGAAGGATATGGCATGTTATTTATAATTGAAAGAGAGGCCATGGAGTGGTTGAAGGTTCTTAATGATATTATGAATGCATTTTCCCAAAATATCCATGGGATTTGGTTATGGTAGTTTAAATGAATTGAATATCCATTGAGGGGAAATGAATTTTTAGTTAGAAATAAGTTTTATCCGGGAAGGTGGTTGTACGTGCAATTTTGTTGCTTCCACCTTTGTAGGATTCTAGAAGTGGAGTTGAGTGGGGTGACTAGGATAGTGAAGTGGAGCTTAAGTGGAGGATGAGTAGGTAATTAACCATTTAATTAAATTAGCCAAAGATCATAGGAGTATAATTTAAGTGTAATGAGAATTAATTTAATTAATTCTAAAGGAATGTGGATGAATTCTAGTGGGATAGAATTAATTTAATTAATTCTAAAGGGTTGTAAATTCACACATTATGTAAATGATATAAATATCCAAGGATAGGCTAGAAATAGGTATGTATTTTTTAGGGTGTATATAATATGCTAAGGTGATGATTGATATGCTTCTTCATTTGAATGCATTGGGACCTTTCCTTTTCCATTGGTTAGGGTTGAGGTTGACATTTTCCCTCTTATTTTGTTGATGGACCAAAGTGGTAGAAGGTGTGAGAATTTGTTCCTTAGGTGCATTTTGTGTGGGAAGTTTTTAAGGTTCTCATGTGAAAGTGACAAGATGCTCCTGATTCTCGAGAGTTTCCACCATGAGCCTTTATTCTTCAAAATCTTCATCTCTTTACAACACTAACCTCCTTCTCTTATATGTTTTTAACTTGGAGGTTTCATCTTGAGTAGGTAATAGTCATTCTGTGTGAAACATCCTCTCGAATAAAAGAGAAGAGTATTAATGGTCGCTCTTTGGTTTTGGTCTAAACTACTACCTCTCATTATTTCTATATTTTTATTTTGGGAATGTAGGATTTAATAGAATGTTTTACTTTAGATTTTTCTTTATTGCATTTCTTTACAAATCTTTGTCAAGTTGCTTCCCCATTCTGCAATTGTAGATAATGATGCTTACAAATTAGATTAATTAAGCCATGGTGTCTCAAGGGCTCCCATTTACTATTAATTTTTTTAATCCTATTTTATAAGGAATTATATAGGAGTTTTGTTAAATTAACCCTCAATTTCGGTTGTTCTACCCTATGGCATAAATGGTTTAAAATTCACATGGTAGAGAAAAGTATAATTAGACATTGGCCATCACAAGTGAGGGATCTCTAATTTAACCTAAATGGTTAATATATCAAGGGGGTAATCAACTGATAGTAGATTATAAAAATCAATTATTTTCCAATGCTAATTATAGTAATACCAAGAATAACCATCAATCAATGATACAAAATAGTAAGTAATGATAGATAAAAATAGATAAAAACACATGCAATAAGAGAGATAAGATCACTTAGTTGATATCATACACTATGCATTGATATGAGTTGACCAAATAGCTAAAATACATTGAAAAATGACCTCAAATATCTCTAACTCTAAAACTATATCACAAAAAGTTGCTTGGACCAAAGTGGATGTGGAGGGCCAAGGCGTAGGGATATTATGGACCTATCTATATGTTTTTTCCTCTATGGTTTCTACTCCTACAACTTCTTGTGTCATGTTATCATGATGAATGTCTAGTATGCAAAAATTTAATATTTAGGCCATGAAAACCAACACCCTTTTAAATCCTCTTTCCGATCATTTTGAACCCTTCCTCCAGTCATCCTTTCTTGAAAGTGACCATTTTTGAAGATTATGGGAGTTCTGGGAGGATTTGGGAGCTAAAACAATATTCAATGGAAATCTTTAGAAGTCAACCGCATGATGAATATACTAGTTTTGATCCTTGACCCCACAAATTTGTGTGATGGTTCGGTCACTACCACTAACCCTTTGTGACAAAAGAGTGAATATGACTAAAAATAAATTACAAGTATAATAAGATTTTGAAAATGATTGAAATTAACTCAACGTGTGTTTTGGATTCAAAATCATATAAGGTTTGGCTTCTGAACTCTAAAATTTTCTCTTGGGGAAGAAAAATTAACTTCCGTGTTCTATTTTCACATTGGTAGGGTGAAATTAACATGTTTTATAAGCTTGAGTACACTTTTTCACCTCTTCTATCCATTTTACCTTATAATTTGGTGCAAGGGGATAGTAGGGACACAAAATTTCACCCCTATTGATGAGTTAGTTTGCTTCACTTAAAACATTGCAACTTATCTCCTAGGCTTGTTCCACAACTTAAAATCATGACCCCTTCACCCTTGGCACATTTTTTGAGGCATGTTGTCCATTTTCCTTGGTGTAATGGTACATTGGGGAAACAAATTTCTCCTATTTTGGTTTAGTAAGTTTTGTCACTTAAAATGACAACTTAGGTTGCTAGGAAGGTTGTAACTTGTGTTCTCACTCACTGACCCCCTCCTCATGTGAATCTTGACCCATGATGCATTTTTTTGAGGTTTAATGTACCTTTTCCCTTGTCCCAACAGAAAATAGGATAGTGGGGACACAAAATTGTGCCCAATCTCCTGGATTTATACTTTGATCACATACAAAACCTCATCTCATCTCTCGAAGCTTATTTTCAGCCCCTCCATCTCCCTCACATGTTCTCACATGGTGACACTTAGAATAATCCAGAGTAAAGTGAAACTTAGTGTACCAATTTTCCCCTAACCTAACCTATCCCCTATTTTTGTGGGATCAAGTCACCCTCTAACCCCCGGTTGACCCAAGTTAAGCCATGTTGGGTTAATGGTGAGTTAAAGTGCTAAAAATAAAGAAAGGGTTAAAACTCCAACACTAAGTCATTTTTGAAACTAGTTTTCCCCCCACAAAAGAGCACCTCAACATGAAAATAGATTAAGTATAACTAGTAAATCCATTGAAACTTCATATTTTTCCTCCATAGAAGCCATTAAAACCAACTCCATGCTTTATGTTTCCAAAATGGTCTTTTGCTCATTGTCGGTGATTCTCGTGGTCGAAAAAACTTGAAACTTTACCAAAATTATCCATTTAAAAAAATTGTTAGGATGATATATAACTTTGGGGATGTCATGGCATGCTTTATTTTATATTTTAGAAAGAATTTTCCAGCCAAGAACTTCATTTTTCACATAATAGCTGAAAATGTCCTTACATTTTCTTGGTGATCCAATGAACCGAATTGCTTGAAATTTAGAGCAGATGATCCTCATAAAATCATATTTCATTTGAGATATTTATTTCATGATTAATTAGGGTATGGTTTTATATATTGAGGATTGAGTTTTCTCTCAATATTATGCCCTCTTTGAATATATTTGAATTTTCTCGGTGATCCAACAAGCTAAATTGCCTAAAATGTGGAGCAGATGATCCTCATAAAATCAATTTTCATTTAAGACATTTTTGCATGATGAAGTGGAGTATTTTTTGAGATATGGAAGACTGCATTTTCTCTTAGTATTTTTCCCTCTTTGATGATTTTTTCACTTCCCGTGGATCCGTGATGAGAGAATTGTTTAAATATGGAGAAATACATCCCAAAGAAAAACCTAAAATTTGAGACCATTTTCATCTCATTCGACATTCAAAAGACCAATTTTTAAAAATAGACATTCAATGTAGGACCTACTAAAAATAGTAAGTGTTGGTATTTTTGTCAAATTATTCATATCCATCCATCTCTTGTCTAACTCACTAGATTTTGTCAAAGATGAAGATGAAATACTCGCTTTTGAGCTAATGATGGATGGATGGGTGGAAAAGATAATTGAAAAAATCAAAGTAATTTCACATGAGATCCTATTCTATTCACTTTTTTATTACTACAGTTTCCAAGGTGAATATGGAAAAGGTTGAGATTGAGAAAGAAATGACTCATGGGGATAGTGTTTCTCCCATTGATATATGAGATGAGTTGTCTTTATTCTCACTCCTTGGTGAGAATAAGTGTCATTTAAGAGAAGAAGGTTGCACTTGAAATGGATCAGTTAAAAAAGAGTTCAATGGAAAGGATTTCATCCCTAGAGAATTTCCACAAAATTCATTGAGAGTAATCTCTTCATCACCAAAGGCTTCTTCATTTTCGATTGATCACTTCTCTCTTATTCTCTCTTTTATTTTATTTTTCTCTCTACATTATAATTCTTTTTGGTAAAGTAATTTTTTGTCTATTTCATTTTATTCACTTAAGTGATCTTTATATTTTGTATTATAAAAGTTTCTTTTAATAAATAAGAAAATAACTTGTTTTATTTCTACGGTAATATGAAAGGTCACAAGTGGTAGGAATATGAAAAGTCACTGGGGGAGAAGAGACACTTTATAAGCTATGCATTGGGATGGATTATCCATTCCAAGGGGTTGATATATATTGTCCTCCTATTAAGACAAGAAATAATATACTTCCTTTTATCTCCTTGTCTTTGTTCTTCTACTTTCTACCTTCCAACGATGCAAGCTATATAATCTTGAACAACCAAGAAAGAACTTTAGCTCTTTGAGGAATAAATCAATAGAACATTGTGTCTTTGATTTGTTAATTTTTTTATTGATTACATGGTTGTTTTCTTTCCCATTAAATCTAGAATTACCCCTGGTTAATGTTTGTGAAAATTTCAAGTTCTTACTTATAACCTTAACCCTATCCATTTTTCTTACCTCCACTTTACGTCTCTCTAACCAAATTAATCCATTTTATTTCATACAAGAAATTTTCCATGTAGATTTAGTGGAGTATTCCTATATGATCCCTAGCCTAACATCCACCCACAAATTTTTTTTTCCCTACATTCAATAAGTTGGGGCCTCCCCGTTCCTATGAGGAGAGACCTAGTCCCATGACCATTGGTGAAAACCACTCATTTTCCCTTGCAAAAAATTATTTTTCCAAAATTTTTGGCACCCACCATGGGAAAAATTTAGTTTTCTTGCACCTATAATGATACACAAAATTAAAATAAATAAAATATCCTAAAACCATAAAAATCGAGAAAATACAAAACTCAAAAATATGGAACTCATTGCAAGAAACCTTTAATTTTCCAAGTTGTAAATTTCCATATTCCTTTTTGAAAATTCATGTAAAAGCTGGAAGATAAAATATAAAAAAGAGGAAACCAAGAAAATTGCATTGTAGTATTTCATAATTATAATATTTCATAATATTTTATTCAATCTATAAGAACAAGCTAACTTCATGCTTGATCCAATACAAATTCCAAGACAAGCTCCTGAGAACCCATTTAAAGATATTCTTTGATAGTCCAGTTTCAATCAACCCTTGATATTATTGCTCAAAGAGAAGAAACTAAAGAGTAAATCAAAGGATTTGAAGAAGAATATATAGATACATATGTACCATAAGGACAAAACACTATTCTGTTGGCACTAACTCCTCCACTCCATGAGCTTCCTAAAGGATCAAGAAAGAATTTTCCCAAATTCTATGGAGATGGAAAGCAACATCCAGATGATCATATTACAACCATTATCATAGCCCATGAATTTATTAGAGTGGAACATGAAGATTGTTTTTTTGGCTATTCATGGATTCATTACAAGATGCCACTACAAAATGGTTCTACTATTTTCCATCTTGCTCAATCACTAATTGGGAAGATATGAAAATTAGATTTGAAACATAGTTCAAGTCAGTAGAAGATGTTCATTCCCTTCTTGCTCAATTGAATCAAATGAAGAAAGAACCATAGGATCCCATGAGAGAATTTGTGGCCAAATTCAACAATTTGATTAATAAGATTCCTATTAGTTCCCATCCTACTATAGACAATCAAAAGAGGTTCTTCATAAATGCTTAGCTGCTTGAAGTTGGATTCATCTTGAGAAGATTCAAACCAACTACCTTGGATGAAGCTCAAGACCTTGTGGTGGAGGTAGAGGATGATATTATCATGTCTAGTAAGATAAAGAAAGGATCAAACCATGAGAAAGGTAAAAGTTCTAGTTTTGAGACTACTAATCCACTTTTGTAAAAATTGGCTAATAAGTCGATTTATCTAAAAATAATTTCTCAAAGTACTCTATGCAAGGACATTTCTAGGAAGAATTTTCAAAATCAAAATTAGATTGCTAGAGCACCATGTAGGATTTCCTTGGAAGCTCCTCTTATTAATACAACTTGTGAAGCTCAAGAAGAATAAGAATATGCCCTAGAGGTTGAAAAAACTAGAGATGTTAGAATTAGATAATGCGAATGATCCATAGATGATGAAGAGGAAAATGAGTCTATGGTTGATTTTAATAGTTACTCTTGTGCATTGTTCACTCACTCAAAAACAAAAAAGAGGCCTCTTCCTCATCCGCCCAAGTGAAACACTCGATCCTTAAATGATGACTCTATAAAGAAAAAAAAGAGAGGACCATTACAAACCAATTATATGGAGTTAGCTAAGAAGAACCTTGAGAAAAATTCAACCAAATCTATATGTAATTCTCTAGGTAAGTGTATTTATCCTTCTTATCATCCTAAATTTTGAGTTTTACGATAAAATTTGGATAACCCATCAAATTTTCACCTTTGAGGGCCTTAGGAAATTTCCCATCTTTTCTAGAAACTTTACAATTCTATCCTAAAGGTTGTTTTTCTATATTTTTTGGTTTTCAAGCTCACCTTACATGTAATATTCATTTTTCCCGAGTTTTGAATCCTTACACATGAGAGTATTTCAATTTTTGGTGTAACACCCATGTTATAATAACTCTAAATTAAGGGAAATATTTTTTCTTTTAAAACAAACCCCTTAATCCCATTTCATTCCTTCAATGATTTTATATGACATCAATAATAATCTAGAAAGAATATAGTTTATAATCCATCTAGATAACATCTTAACCATGTGTAATTATAAAGGTCAATTAGATCTACCCGATCCCCTTTATCATCACTCTATCTCGAGTGTACATATCTTGTATGTAATTGGTTAACCTATTCATCTAGGTTTGAGAACTGATGCGCCCATGTGTCTACCTGAAAATCAAATAATTGGGTTTCATCCGACATCTCACACCATTGTATTGGAACTCGGTGAATTGACAATGTATTCAACTAGTACACTACTTAGGAAAAATATTTCAAGCTATGCTTAGTTTCGTGACCACACATAAGCCAAAAAAAACTTGTCCCATCACCATACATTTATCTCTACACAGCTTATCCAAATCACATCTTGTTAATTAAATGTTTTAGTTTCACATATTAAGAAGGCCTAGAATCTAGGTCTTGCTTCTCAACTTGAGTGTATGCTAAAAGTCCCAGTTTATGACCCCTATGGGAAAGATAATGATTACTTATGAATCTTGTCATGAAATAATTACTACCCTTCTAGACATCCTAAGATGGTACCATTAGAGTTCAATCATCCATTAAATGAGACTTAGAGTCCATGCTTTTGTTATACCCTATATTCTAAGGAAGAATTATTTGCCTAAAGGCTAGTTAATTTATACGTTTAACGAGAAGGTTGTTAGTAACTTATTAGTTACTATAGTTCAAAGTGTCTTACTTTCAAGTGTCACTTTATGAATTTCATGGTTAAGATTAGGTTTATTTTAACCATTTCTTTAAGATTAGATAACGATCCAATCCTATTTGAATAATATCATAATTCCACCTTAACGTTAACTTTTGTTAAGTATCTCAATAAGAAAGAGTGTTATAGTCTTATTAAACATTTAATGAAGGTTTAATATCAACGATAATCAGAAATGTATCAATCACATCTCATAGTAATAACTTATTAAAGGTATTTTACTTTTGTACTTTGACATCATTATGTCATTAAACAAGTAGTTATCATAAAGGTACAACTAGTCATTCATGAACTATTTAAGTTGTACTAAATAATGATTCAATTATTTAATTAGTCTCTTTACGATTGAGTTTAAGAAATGTAATTATTTCACAACTTTGTTTCGTTGTCCCAAACAATGTTAATCATTTATCTCATTTAATTAAACATTAAATTGATGATGTATTTGATATAATTGTAATAATGTCAATTAATAACACAAATTAATTATTGTCATAAAGTATAATTATTTAATCAAGTACAATTTTCATAATCAATATCAAAGTACAATCCATTGTTGAAAACAACGTAATCATTATTACAACTCATAAGAGATAGTCAAACAATAAAAGTATTTATTGAACTCATTAAGGATAATTCCTTATTAAAAAATTATTACAATAATTTTATAATGATACAATTGGCCAACTGCCATTTGCAACTTTGTAAAATCATATTTCTCTTAACAATTACTACATAATCCAAATATGGATGTACATTAAATCAATGTTTATTAATAGATAACAATTTATGCATGAAGAACATGCGTGTAATTTGTCCAAATTAAGCGTAATAATAATTAATCCATCATGTTATCTGTAAGATAAAATAATAATGCACATGGCCGTTCATAAACCGACATGGATTAACAACTCTTTTCCTAGTTGTTTCATTATGAAATAATTGAACATCTATTGTTTGATTTAATGATAGTAAATCAAGTATCTTATCAACAAAACATGTATACCATATCAAAGTGATTTAATGAGATAAACTAAATTTCTATCATCAACAAAATACAACATCACAATACTTTAAGTCACTCAATCGATCCTCCTTTTCACCAATAACTAAGTAAAAAAATCACATCCATAACAATTATTACAATCTAGGGTACTTGTCATTTAAAGGATCTAAAAGGGTAAGCAAGACCTTTATTTCAAATGACAACTTAAGAAATACAACAACTGATAAGAAACCTATTTTTGTTTTCACCATATAATTTACAACAATTTATATCTTAGTTGTCTATATCAACTATTCGTATCCTTCTCCTTTCTATTATTTTTAATACATTAAACGATCAATGTTTACTCAAAAATAAGTAAAATCACATATCATTTTCATGAAGCACCAAACAGTATAAGACAAAATGACTATTACATGACGATCACTATAAAATATATTTGTCTCTATACACAACATATCTCTACAACCATGATTTATTTCCAAAATACTTCATGTACTTGAAATGAATAACCAAAGAACACAATAATCAATCATAAAGAAAATCCAATAGGACCTTCTTACTCTTTGAGTAATTTTTCCCAAATATAACGTTAAACAAAGTTCTTGTTTAGAGGTCATGGTTCGGGTCACCGTTTAAGTGACTATGAAATTCATTATTATTAGTAGAGATCATCTAGAATGATTTGATCTCCTTTCATACTAATAATACGAAGAAGAGAAAACCTCAACTCATATACATACATGCATGGTTATAACATTAAAACCATCCAATCTAAACCCAAGATCACACTTACTAAGAAAAAATTAAACTGATTGTAGAATAACTAAATGAATACAAACTTGATGATCTCATAATTGACTTGATTCCATTCATAGGGTCTTTCTCCATAAGGAAATAATGAAACTTGTATGCAGGACTTGAGATGGTTATTCATAGGAAAAACCTAATAAAATCAAGAAATCTATAATACCCATGACAAAAACTCGCTTAAATATTGGTTTTGAAAAATGATAAGCTCAGAATAATAACATTCACAATCCCAAGTATGAATTAGATAAGGTAGGAATTTCCCCTATTGATTTTTTAGGTTAAGGGTGAACAATCATAGCCATCTATATAAGCACAATGGTCATGCACAAAATATTTCCAATTAAAAATTTATTCAAATACCCAAATCAAGATTTTTGAATGACATGCACTTAAAAATCAAACAAGCACAATAATAAATCTGAACGGAAAAACTCTCAATAAGATATCTTAAATAGACAAATATTTGAACACCCAGGATAAGGGACTAAACTCAGATCAAAAGATATAAATATTTGCATTTATAAACTATAGACAATCATTAAAATAATCACCCAGAAGTCTCTCAACCATTTCAAAATGTAACAACCATAGAAAGAGGTGTGAAGCCATTTATGGGAAGTTAATTTTCTAGCCAATCTTCTCTCTAACTTTCCTCAATAACTTCCAACTAGTCCAAAAATAGTTTTTCACTATGTTACTCACACCAATATCCAAATAAAATGACCCATATTTGAACAATGAAAACCCAATAACTGATGCAAACTAGTCCTTAAATATTTTTTATTCTTCCATAAAATTTACACAAATATTTTAACAAAAATAGTTCTAAACACACATGCACAAGCCTATGAAAATGAAGGCTCGAACGACCAAAGGAAAGGAGATCACAAAACAACTAAGAATAAAAATAAATTACCAATTTTTTCATACAAGGTAGCTTCTGGAGGAAGATTTACATTTCCCAGGATCATTTAATGTCATTTAATTGTTTTAGGTGCCATGTAGTGGCTCTCTCTCTCAACATGCCACCTCCAACCTACAAGTTCCCTTCAAAATTAGGTGGAGGTAGTTTTTACGAATGGTCAAAGATAAAAATCAACACAATAGTTTAACTTAGACTTTGCATGGGTTGTTAATTGACCATTATATAATTAAATAATCAATTTCCATTCAAATAAGGTCAAAATCCATATTTTTTCCAAACAAAGAAAAAACCAATGAATATGGTTGAGGATCCAAAACCATAACCAATGATGAAAAACCATGAGTGCAAAATCAAAGACCATATGAATTACCAAAACGTTTAGGAAGTCAATGGTATATGATCTAAGATCATAATACCATTTAATGATAAAATTCCAAGGAGTATAATCCATATCATAATAAAAATCCAACAATTTACTTTCACCACCTTACTTACCAATGGAATGGAGTATAAAAATCAACTTAAATCATAACATGCCAATCACATAACCTTTGTCCATCTCTGTTATCAATGCAAATGGAGTATACTATATTTTCTTAGATAGTTTAAATGCTCATTAAAATGGTCTAAGGATAGTTTGATCATTAAAAATCAAAATTCACTCAACATGGAACACGATCGGTGAAAGACAAGATTCACTAAATTTTTTTTGATCTATCACATATTATGATCAATAAATCGATCATGCATAGAACATTATATGTGCTACGATCAAGCTTACTAAATATTAAAGTAAATAATCAAGATCAAATAAACCAAACTAATATTTTATTGCAATACAATTACTTGTATATGCCTTGCAAATATAAATATCATGAAGCCAAACTTAAAATTTTACCTTGACGATCCTAAAATTTAGCCACCCTTGCTTTAAGCCATCATATTGCTTTATGATCAATGACTATCATAATGTCAAAAGAGTTCGTAACCTTTAAACATTCATCATTATTTCCAAATACCAAAATAATACATTACAACTATGTATAAATTAAACATACTTAGTAATTCATTATTTCGCAACAAAAAGATGAACCAAATTATCCATAACAAGTACAATAGTCAAATAGTATACCCAAGTATCGAAATCATCACATACACACAAGGTAAAGTAAAATCAAACAATCAAGCAAGAAAAATAAGTCATTAATGTAAATTATTTCACAAGTATTTGGTGACAAGCGTTGTTACGAGGTTCGGTTTACAACTACACGTAAGTATGTATATCATTTTTAGGGTATATGTACGTATGCTTAGTTGCGATACCACCAAGTAATTAATTTTCCTATCACCAATCCCTCATGACCCACTTCATGTTAAATAAACATTTTTGTGAGAAATGAAATGAAAATGAGGGATATGACATACTTCCTCCCTTAATGAATCATTGTCCTAATGATTTTACTCATTAACAACAAATAAAATAAACCACACACAAATTTATATCATATGACTAAGGAAATAGTCAAACATTTTCATCCAAACTTGATTTTTTTAATCCAAATTTTTTAGTTTATCTGCAATCAATTTATTGGCTATAACAACATTTAAAACATCTAGTTTCATCATACAGTCTCGTAATATGATATATTTTTGTCATTTCAACACCTAGAATTATAAAATAATATCAAGTATAACTTAATAAATTAACAAATATTAGTTTTTATGACTGAAATAGATAAGGAAACACTATTTTAATTTCCTTTAGATTCTCCTAGGTTACACTTTCTTCTGAATATTGGTCCCATTAGACCTTACATTGAGGAATTTCTCTATTTCTCAGGTGCAATCTATGTGAGTTTCTAGAACTCTGATAGGTTCTACTACCATAATACCTAGATCCTAAACCTGTAAAGAGTTCCAATTAAATACATGCATTACATCTAAACACATTTCTTAAGTAAGGAAACATGAAAAACATCATGCATTTTAGATAATGCAGGAGGCAACACCAAATGATATGCTACCAGACTTATGATCTCTAATATTTCAAATGGTCCAACATATCTTGGAGATAACTCTGCAGTTTTCCAAATGTTATGTAACTATTTTTGGCCTAACCCTTAATAAAACCTTATCTCCAAGTTCAAATTTTCTATTTATTCATTTCATATCTATGTAGCTCTTCTTCATGTCAAAAACTTCTTTCAATCTCTCACAAATGAGATTCACTTGCTTTTCTATTTCCGTTAACATTTCAGGCCCACTAATACTCTATATTGTATACTATCCCAACTGATGGGATTTCTACACCTTCTCCCATACAATGCTTCAAAAGGATCCATTTTCAACAAAGCATGATAGATGTTATTCTACGAAAACTCAACCAATGACATGTATTCTTCCCACTTGTACTTCTTATCCATGTAGTACATCATGAGCATATCCTCCCTAACTTGGTTGACTCGTTTAGTTTTATCATTTGTTTCTAGATGGTATGCTAAACTAAAATTTAGTTTCATTCCCAAGGTTGAATTCAAAGTTTACTAAAATCTAGATTTCATCCTTGAATCCCTATCTAAAATGATTAACTTTATAACTCTATTCAATCTGAAGATTTTGTGCACAAAATTTTTTGCAAGCATGTGAGAATCATCTTTCATATTTCTTGGTATAAAATGAGCTACTTTTGTTAACTTTTCAAAAACAACAAGAATCATGTCATGTTTTTTTTTCAACATAGGCAGCCCCTACATAAAATCCATGCTAATAAATTTCCATTTATAGTGTGGATACAACAGACATAAGCAAAATTCAGGCAATCTAATTTTACGCACCGACATTCCAAATAGTGAGAAACATAGTTTGCCATGTCCTTTCCAGAAATATTTTTGTTTTACATTAGCAAGAATTTTAGTCACTCCATAATGCCCAGAGTATGGTGAATCATAAAATTATTTTATAACTTTGATCCTTACATCATTTCCCAAATGTACATAGACGTTACCTTCATATTTCAATATTCCCTCATTTTCAAATTTGAATCTCTTATAACTTTTATCATTATAATATGTTGCTAACGCAACCTTAATATGGTTATAGTATGAATATGTTAACATTAGTTTCTTAACTTCATCCTTAAATTGAGTCCTAAGGGTCACAATCGCAGAAAAATGCTTCTGACAAATTAGTGCATCTGCCACTCTATTCTCTTTTCCTTTTATGTAACTTATATCAAAATCATACTTGAGATAAGAATTCAATCCACCTATGTTGTCTTGCATTTAAGTTGGGATGCGTGAAGATATAATTCAGCCCCAAGTGGTATGTTTTCAGTTCGAAAGGATTTCTAAATAGATAATGCCTCCAAACTTAAAGTGTGTGCACTATGACAACAAGCTCTAGATTGTGGGGAGCATAGTTCATCTCATGTACCTTTAATTTTCTACTCTTATATATTATCACATGGTCATTTTGAAGAATAATTCCACCTAAACCTTCACTGAGGCATTTGTTACCATAGTGAAGCTTCCGTTGGGGTCTGGAACCTTCAAAATAAGTGTTGTAGTTAATTTCTCTATCAACAAATCAAATGCATTCTCATATTTTTAGACCAAACAAAGTTCTTATCTTTTTTTAGTGAAGTTATTGGAGCGACAAATCTAGAAAAGTCTTTTACAAAATTTCTATAGTAACAATCAGCCCCATGATGCTTCTAACTTCATAAGCATTCCTTAGAAATGGCCATTCTTATATAGCCTTGATTTTTGATGGATCTACATATATTCCTTCCTTGTTTATGATATGACCGAGGTATTGTACCTCATTTTGATAGAAGGAACACTTATAAAATTTTCCATACAGTTTCCTTTTTCTAAGTATGTCCAACACTATTCTTAAGTGCTCATTATGCTCTTCAATGTTTTTGGAATAGATCAAAATTTCATCCAAGAAAACCAACACAAACTTTTCTAAATATTCTTGGAATATGTTATTCATTAAGTTCATGAATGCAAAGAGCTTACTTTCATGAGTCCAAATAGTAAAACCGTGAACTCATAGTGACCATATCTTATTTTATAAACAATCTTGTGTATGTCTTCATCTTTAATTCTCATTTGATGGTATCCTGATATTAAATCAATCTTGGAATGGATTGATGCATCACACATCTGATAAAAAATATCATCTATCCTTTGCAAAGGATATCTACTCTTTATTGTGGCCTTGTTAAGAATGCGATAGTCAATGCATAACCTTAACATGCCATCTTTCTTTTTGAAAAAATGACCAATGCTCCCCAAGGAGACATGTTTGGTTTGATTAATCCTTTGGATAACAACTCATGTAGTTTTTCCTTGAGTTCCACTAGTTCTATTGTGGTCATGCGGTAAGGAGCCTTTGAAATAGGTTTCGTTCCTAGTTTGATATCCATTGTGAAAGTAAATTCATGTCTCGGAGGGAGTCTAGGTAACTCCTCTAGAAATATGTTGTTGTACTATTATATCACTAGGTAATATATCAAAGAAGTGTGGCCTTCTTCACTAAAACATGATAGATTAATTACAAAAGTATGCAGCTTTTTTATCCTTTTTAATGCATTACGTAAATATGCCTTACCTCTATGTCTCTTTTTATGCCTTGAATGACTTCTATTTTTTGCAGGTCATCCAAGAACTATATTTGTTTTTCATAATAGTCCATAAAAAAATTATGTTGTGACATCTAATTTACACCTATAATGATAACCTATGAACCTAAAAGAGCTACGTACATGTTTATTTCATGTAATAAAATTGGGCAGCTCCAATTTTGTACCAAAAAGACATTTATTTACTGTGTGGACAATATTTTCATGTATTGAAGTCCATGAGTTCTTCATGTATCCAACTCTTATTTTTAATTTTTATGCTAACTTATTTGAAATAAAACATTGAATAGCACTAGTATCGTAAAAAGAATACTTACATGTAATTTGTATAACTTATCCGGTACTTCAACATGTGTGGGTTACTTTTCAGCTTGCCTTTTTACTACCGCAACATGAATTCTCTTCTTCCAGTTGCATATCTTTATTTATAAAAGGAAAATTATTTGTGTAGTGATCACCAACACACTTAAAGAATCCATGAGACGGTCCTTTCTTTTAGTTTTAGTTTCATTCATTGTGGTACCATTCTTGACATCTAACTTTCTTAACACAACAAGATTTGTTGCTGTACTTTTTTCTTACCATTCTTGGATTTATTTCCCACCTTTTTCCAAAAAGTTTTCGTTGGTGCCAACTGTGATGGTGAACTAAAATTATTATTTTTTTCTCATCACGGTGAGCAGATATAACCTACAAATTTTGCTCTTGGTGGATGAAATTTTTGAAAACTACCTCTATGGTTGAAGGACCATGTACATCCACTTCCCTGCCTATGACGGGATTAAGTCCCATGATGAAATTTCTAATGTGTAACTTCTCATCAACTTGGTGCATTGAGGAAATATTTCAACATTTTTTAAAATTTTCCCAAGACTACATGTATAAATTTCCTGAACTAAGGTTTGAAATTCTAACATCTTTTGGTTATGGTATAGTTATGGAAACCGATGCTATCTAAAATACAACTTTAAATAATCCTAGGTGATGTTAGATACATCAACTCCCAATTCTACCTTACGAATCTCCCACGAAGAGGAATCTTCGTTTGAGAGTTGATACGCACCCTAAACTGCCTTAGTTTCTTCATAAAAGTTCTTGATGGTGAAATACTTCTCTATCTCGCTGATCCAATTCTTAGCTCCATCACCTAGTGTTGTCCCATTAAATTTTTGGGGACTTATACACTTTATATTTTTTGACAGTTCTATTTCCAAACGCGCACTTTTATTTTTAGGTTGATTTGGATTTGCAGTGTTGGGATCTAATGCATTTACATTATTATTTAAAGCATTTGTATTATGATTTTCAGCATTAGGATCCATTGCATTCACATTATTATTAGCAGTATTAGGATCCATTGTATTTGGCTAACCCTAAGGCTACAAAATACTATCACTTTCTATGTTTAATTCCTCGAAAAAAATCTCTTGTTCAAGAAAATCTATTCCATTGTGAGTTTCTTGCATAAAAACAAGTATCTCATCTAATTTCTATGTTATTTTTGCATTAGCCCCATCAGGTTGGTTGTTCGCAATATTACCTCTTTCCCTAACCATTTTGTTCTATTAGACAAGAATAATTTTTTTGTTAGCGTAAGGACCCATTGTGTCCAAGAGCTAGTAAACCTTCAACTCTGATACCAAAATGTAACACCCATGTTATAATAACTCCAAATTAAGGGAATTTTTTTCTTTAAAACAAACCCCTTAACCCCATTTCATGCCTTCAATGATTTTATGTGAAAACAATAATAATCCAACAAGAATATAGTTTACAATCCATCTAATAACATCTTAACCATGTGTAATTGTAAAGGTAAATTAGATCTACCTTACCCCCTATATCATCACTCTATCTGAGTGTACATATCTTTATGTAATTGGTTAACCTATTAATATAGGTTTGAGAACTAATGCATTTCTATGTGTCTACCTGAAAATTAAATAATCGAGTTCCACCGACATCTCACAACATTGTATTAAAACTCGGTGAACTGACAATGTATTTAGATAGTACACTACTTAGGCCAAATATTTCAAGATATGCTTAGTTTTGTGACCGCACATAATCCAAACGAAAATTTTCCATCACCGCATAATCATCTCTACACAAATATCTAGATCACATCTTGTTAATTAAATATTTTAGTTTCATGTATTAAGAAGGCATATAATCTAGGTCTCACTTCTCAACTTGAGTGTACACTAACAGTCCTAGCTTAGGACCCATATGGGAAAGATAATGATTACTTATGAATCTCATCATGAATTAATTATTACTTTTCATGTAATCATCCTAAGACTATACAGGTTAGAGTTCAATCAATCCGATAAGTGGGACTTAGATTCCATGCTTTCATAATACCCCAAATTTTAAGGAAGAATTCTTTTCCCATTGAGAGACTAAGTCAAGTCATATGTTTAACAAGAAGTTCATTAGTAGCTTATTAGTTATTATATTTTAGTGTTTCGCTTTACCACTTTCATGGTTAGGATTAGGTTTAGTTTAACCATTTCGTTACGATTAGATAACGATCCAATCCTATTTGAATAATATCATAATTCCACCTTAACGTTAACTTTCATTAAGTATCTCTTTAAGAAAGAGTGTTATAGTCTTATTAAACATTTAGTGAAGGTTTAATATCAACAATAATCAGAAATGTATCAATCACATCTCATAGTAATAGCTTATTAAAGGTATTGTACTTTTGTACTTAGACATCATTATGTTGTTGAAAGTAGTTATCGTAAAGGTACAACTAGTCTTTCATGAAGTATTTAAGTTGTACTAAATAATGATTCAATTATTTAATTAGTCTCTTTATGATCAAGTTTAAAAAATATAATCATTTCACAACTCTGTTTCGCTATTGACAAACAACATTAATAATTTATCTCATTTAGTTAAACATTAAATTGATGATTTCTTTTTTATAATTTTAATAATGTCAATTAATAACATAGATTAATTATTTTCATAAAGTAAAATTATTAAATCAAGTACAATTGTAATAATCAATATCAAAGTACAATCCATTGTTAAAAACATCATAATCATTATTACAAATCATAAGAGATGGTCAAATAATAAATGTATTTATTGAACTCATTTAGGATCATTCATTATTCAAAAAGTATAGTGATACAATTGGCAACCTAACATTTGCAACTTCATGAAAACATATTTCGCTTAACAATTACTACATAATCCATATCAAAATGTACATAAAATCAATGTTTATTAATATATAACAATTAATCGCATGATGAACATGCATGTAATCAATCCAAATTAATCCTCATAATAATTAATCCATCATGTTATATGTAAGATAAAATAATAATGTACATGGCCAGTTCATATAATGGCATGGATTAACAACTCTTTTCCTAGTTGTTTCATTATGAAATAATTGAACATCTATTGTTTGATTTTATGATAGTAGATCAAGTATCTTATTAAAAAAACATGCATACCATATCAAAGTGATCTAATGAGATAAACCAAATATCTATCATCAACAACAAACAACATCACAATAATTTAAGTCACTTTCATATTAACTTAATTTGAAACTCTAATCACTTTAAATCAAGTAATCCTTCTTGTCACCAATAACTACGTAATGAACTCGCATCCATAAAAGTTATTACCATCAAGGGTACTTGTCATTTAAAGCATCTAATAGAACATCAAAACTGTTATTTCCAATGACAACTTAAGAAATACAACAACCGATAAGAAGTCTATTTTTGTTTTCACCATATAATTTACAAAAAAGTATATCTTAGTTTTCAATATCAACTATTTGCATCTTATTCCTTTTTATTAATTTTTTAATACATTGAACCATCGATGTTTACTCAAAAAAGAAAAATCGATATCATTTTCATCCAAAGACCAGAAACATCATACAAAAGGACTATTACATGATTATCGCTATAAAATGCATTTGTCTCTATTCACAACATGATTGATTTTTATACTAATTCATACTTGAAACAACTAACTTAGGAAAAAAGTAATCAATAATAAACCCAACATGACCTTTTTACTCTTTGAGTAAGTTTTCCAAAATCTAATGTTAAACATAGTTCTTGTTTAGAGGTCATGGTTCTAGGTCACTGCTAAGTGACTAATAAATTCATTATTCTTAGTAGATATCATCTAGACTCATCTGATCTCCTTTCATTGTAAGAAGAAAAAGAAGATAAAAACTCAACTCATATACATACATGCAAGGTTGTAATAGTTAGACCCATCCAATCTAAACCCAAGATCACACTTACTAAGATATATTTAAACTGATTGTAACAACAGAACGGATAAAACCTTGATGAGATCACACTAGACTTGATTCCATTCATAGGGTATTTCACCATAAGGAAATAACAAAACTTGTATGCAGGCCTGAGATGGCTATTCCTAGGAAAAACCTACTAAAATCAGGAAATACATAATACCCATGACACAAACTCAATTAAAACCAATTTAATCAAATGATAAGCTTAGAATAATCACATTATCAATCCCAGTATGACTTAGATAAGATAGGAATTTCCCTATAAAGTTTTGAGGTTAAGGGAAAATAATCACAACCACCTATACAAGCACATACACCAAACATCTCCAGATAAAAATTTATTCGAAATGCCTAAATCAAGCTTATTGATGGACATGAATTCAAAAACAAAAAAATTACAGTCGTAAATCCAAATGGAAAAATATCAATAATATATCTTAAATAGATAAATATTCGAGCACCCAGATATACGGACTAAACCCATATCAAAAGATTTAAATATTTGCATTTATAAACTACGATCAATCATTAAAACAATCACCCAAAAGTCACTCAACCATTTTAAAACGTAACAACTAAAGAAAGAGGTGTGAATCCATGCCCGGAAGTTAATGTTCCAAAGAAATCTTCTCTCTAATTATCCTCAATAACTTCCAACCAGTCTAACAATAGTTCTTCACTATGTTACTTGCATTAATCTCCCAATAACACGACCTTGATTTGAACAATGAAATCCCAATAAACCATGCAAACTAGTCCTTAAATATTCTCTTATATTCCATAAAATTTCCAAAACTAGCTCAACAAACAATGATTCTAAACACACATGCACATTCCTACAAAAATGGAGGCTCGAATGTACCAAAGGAAAAGAGCTCACAAAATAAGCAACAATAAAAATGGATTACCAATTTTTGCATGCAAGTTAGATTTCAAAGGAAGCTTTAGGTTTCCTAAGATTATTTAATGTCATTTAAGTGTTTTAGGTGCCATGTAGTGGCTCTCTCTCCAACTTACAACCTCTAGTCGACAAGTTCTCTCCAAAATTAGTTAGGAGGTGATTTTTACGAACTGGTCGAAGATAACAAATCCACAAAATAGTTTAACTTATACTTTTGCATGGGTCATTAATCGACCATTATACAATTTAAAAATCAATTTCAATTCAAATAAGGTCAAACTCATATTGTTTTCCAAACAAAGAAAAGACCAATGAATATGGTTGAGGACACAAAACAATAACCAATGATCAAACACCATGAGTGTGGTCAAAGACCATATGGATTACCAAAATTTTTAGGAAGTGAATGGTATATGTTCTAAGATCATAGTACCATTTAATGATAATATGCCAAGGAGTATATTCCATATCATAATAAAATGCAAACAATTTTCTTTCATTACCTTACTTACCAATGGAATAGAGTATAACAAATCAACTTAAATCATAACATGTCAATCTTATAACCTTTTTCCATCTCTATTATCAATGCAAATGGATTATAATGTATTTTATTCGACAATTTAAATGCTCATTAAAATGGTATAAGGCTTACTTGATTATTAAAAATCAATAGTCACTCAACATGGAGCACGATTGGTCAAAGTCAAGATTCACCAAAGGAATTTTGATCTATTTCATATTGAGATCAATAAATTGATCATCTATATAACATTATATGTGATACGATAAAGCTTACTAAACAATCAAATAAATAATCAAGATAAAGTAAACCGGACTAATATTTTATTAAAATACAATTACTTGTTTATGCCTTGTAGATATAAATATCATGAAGCCAAAATTAAACTCTTACCTTGACAATACCGAAATTTACCTACCCTTGTTGCAAGCCATCATATTGCTTTATGATCAATGACCATCATAATGTCAAAAGAGTTAGTAACTTTTAAACATTCATCATTATTTCCAAATACCAAAATAATACATTATAAATATGTATAAAGTAAATCATATTTGGTGATTCATTATTTCCAACAAAAATATGAACCAGATTATCCATAATAGGTATCAATCAAATAGTTCACCCAAGTGTCGAAATCATCACATACACATAAAAGGTAAAGTAAACTCAAACAACCAAGCAAGAAAAATAAGTCATTAATGTAAAGTATTTCATGAGTGCTTGGTTAAAAACATCATTATGCAGGTTGGGTTTTCTATTATGTGTAAGTATGTATATCCTTTTCAAGGTATACGTATGTACACTTAGCCACGACACCAACCAAGTAACACTTCTTATCGCCAAGCCCTCATGCCCCACTTCACGTGAAATAACTCAATTTTATGACAATACAAATTGAAAATGTGGGATGTGACATTTGGTTTCCAAAATAATCGTAACATTTGTTGATAAATGCATACTAGATGTTCATGTCTCCTGAAACCCAAACTCAAACAATGCAATGTTTTGGGTTTTCAAACTTCTCATGCATCAAAACATCTAGGGGTTCAAACATGTTATATATTAGGTTTTTTCCAAACTAAAAACCTAACACACTACATGTACTGAGTTTTTGGGGGTTAGGACACATCAGAACATGTCATCACAAAAGCATGTCTTATGTCACCAAAAATACAATTCCTTTGTATCATTTTTTCGAACTCCGATAGCATGAAAATAAGTCATGTTCGGTGTGGTCAAATTTCTAATCTTGGGTCAACACATTAATTACAAAATTGGATTTGGCTCCACACATGTCAATTTCCATGTAATTAATGTAATTTATTTATAAATAATCGTGGTTTTTCCATGTCATTTCACCTCGTGTAAATTTCATCTTGAACTACGTGGGATTTCTTTCAGGTCTTCTAACTCCTAACAACATTTTTCTTGGTGTTTTGGATGAATTTTATCAAAAATACCTCACACCCATTTCATATTCTCGTGAATTCAATATTTATTATGGGTGGTTTTTATTAGTTCTTGATATATATATATATATATATATATATATATAGAGTCATGTTTTCCTCCTTGTTTATTTTGTCTAGACTATGGGGGTTTTTATTTCTTTGTTCTCCTCGTTCTTGTTTGATGGTGGGTTTTTATTTCATTATTTCTTCTCATCATGAAAAGAGTGCTAAGTTTTTCCCTCAAAATCCATGTTTTGATTATTACCTTGGTTTTTCCTTATGATAGACATGTCAAACAACTCAACATAGACTTGTCAAGATTTTTTACTTGTCCATCATGATTAACCCAACTCAATATTTCTAGATTCTTGGAATGTATGAGAGGTATTAAACCATGAATTTCTTGTGAATTTTTTTAGGGTGTTCAAAAGTTCAAAAATTTGACAAGTGTGTCGAAAATTTCAAGGTCTAAAACAATAGGAAGTTCTTGATCGAGTGTATCGTACTTGTCAAGGTGTTCAAAAAAATAAAAATTTCAACTATTGTGTTAGGATTTTAAAGGTGAAAATGAAAGTGAAAAACCTAAAAAATAATTTTTGGACTTTCTAGTTTACGAGATCAAAGGGAAGTTCAAGTTCGGTTTCTAAGAATGGAGGGGAAAATTCTTGGACAAGGATTTTAGTTTGTTCTTCAATGTTTGAATCGGTGAAAGGGAGAACTAAGGAAAAATGTTAAAAGATAAAAACTAGATGAAATATAAATATCAAGGGGTGGTTGACCCTTCAAATATTTATTCAAATATTGACATTGGAGATGTAGAATTAGGTCATATTGACATGATCAAATTTGTAAAAGATTCAAGAGCCCTTGTAAGACTCCACGGATGTAATGAATATATGAGAGAAGATTTCCTCTTTTGCATCCTTCCATATCTTCGCATCATGTCCAAAATTCGTGATTGTGGTAGCTATTCACTATGATAGTGACTCTAGGATAGTAAGGAATAAAAATAGATAAATAATGATTCTCCCGGACATTGAATACTCGAGGACTTATTTAAGTTATCAGGTTTTCAATGAGTATCTAGATACCAAACTTTAAAAATATCAATCGACTTGGAATGAAAATGCAACAACTTATATTAAGAACTTAAATAAGAGTTACCTTAAGAAACAAAAGTGTGCAATAAACAAATTCACTAAGACCTTTCCTAGGAGTGATTTCATGTCATAAATTAATGACATCATAACGATGATAAGAAGAGTAGTTGGTATTCTTAAGGTGAAGGAATTTAAAGAATACATGTACCACTTTATCACTACTATGAGAAATAATAACCAGTTCTTTAGATGGGGAGTTCATCGGTGACACCCTACATAATCAGCTTGTGGAAGTACACACAATCAAGAAATTTTAAATGATGTCATATGTTCATACACAACACATGGAATGAGTATATACCCTAGACTCAACACATAGGGGATGAGGATTTCAGACCTTTTCTATGAGTTTTATCCTCAATTATCTCTACAACAAAGTCTCAAACATTTCCTAAGGGTGAATGATGATTTTTTCTACAACATTATATGTAAATTGGATAAGGACCTTTCCAAGTATTGGTGTAGTGATACAGATTGGAATGTTGTGTCACATTGGGGATGTACCTTACTTCAATTCCTAACTTTCACATACATTCAAGTAGGAGGATTCTAGGGTTCCCCATACTTATTGTTGAGATACCCACGGTATTGATGGAATTAGTGAGGCAATTGTTAGATATCCACAAGTTCCAATAGAGAGACATAAAGTGGGAATTCATTTCCCAATCTCAATTGGCCAATATAATTTCCCATCAATAATCAAGGAAAATAATACCACCACCGAGATGTAAGGAGTGAATCTAAAATATTTTCATACAAGACTTAGCTTCAATTATAGGGAAGTGTTGAAAATCCTTGGGACTTTAAATTTTCATATACCTAAAATTGAGGATTTATGGATCGATTTCAGAGATGAAGTAGCAATAAGAAGGAAATAATACAGCTTGACTGACTTTAGAAGAAGTGGCCAAGTACCAAGGAAAATTTTAGTGGCGAGTTTTCGTAAACTTGCGAATATTAAGAGTTTTGGAATTTGAAAATGGTAAATTTTTAGTAGTAGGTTGCCACCTAGATTTCTTAAAATTTTGGCCGCTAGGTCATTCGTATGGGTCGATCACCTATTATTTACACTAAAAATGAACCAGGATAATTTTAGTGGTGAATATTCGTAATATGGTGAAAATTTCATTTTAGGAAAATTTGAAAAGGTGATTTTTTTAGTGGGTTGGTGTCCTGTTTGCCTAAAATATATAGTATATTTTTTTGGGGGGGTCGGCTTTGCCTTCATTTGAAAACATCTCCTATAAAAACCTAGGTGATTCGCCGTAGTATACCTCAAGTAGCTTACCAAATTACCAATACTGTGAAGTTTGAACTCACATACTCTTAAGCACCAGAGATTACTGTTAGCCTGTGAGGGTTAGTTGTTGACACGCGACAAGGACATTTTTGACGCGACAAAGAGTTATTACAGACACGTGCGACAAGGAGATATTGTAGATGTGTAAAAAAAAATAGGTTTGACACGCGACAAACGAGAGTTGACGCGATGCGTGACGGCATAGCAATTGACGCGCGACAAGGGCAGAGTTGACGCGCGACAGTAACTTCAGATAGTGGATGTGCGACAGGGAATAGGTTGTTGACGCATGACAAGTGTAGATTGGAAGCATGACAGAGACCTCAAATAGGGGACATGTGACAAAGACCTCAGATAGTGGATAGAGTCACTACTTGGTTCTTTTGCTGACGTAGGACTCTCTTCAGAATAATGGAAGGTGCTAGCTCAAAGAATGTGAAGAACCTGAAAGTAAGTAAGAAATCTCAGAAATCGCTCTTCAAGTATTTTGGAAACTCTGGATACAGATATTGAAAATACCAACCATATAGATGCCACCACAAAGAATCAGAATACTGACTGTGTGGAAGGTATTATTGAGGTGGACATGCATTCTACACAGTATCAAAGTCAAACAAATGAAACCTACGATAATATGCCAGATCTTGAAGATATTGTTCCTATTGGGGTGCAACTAGAAGTGCATCAAGATATCACACATACAAATACTCAACAAAATGGAACACAGAAATCAAATTCAAACTCCGGTCCAAGAAAGAGGAAACCAGGTGATTGTGATATTGCTCAAAATTCTACTAAAAAAAGTAAAGCATTGAAAATGAACAAGAATATGTGGACCATTGGCAGGACATACAAGTTTGATTGGGCAGCTAAATTTCCGTTTATTGAACCTGTACAATCATCTAATTCTGAAGAGATCCCATCTGAATGTACATGTACAATATGTATGTGGAAATTGGGAAAGCAACAAAAAATGCAACTGAAGTTGGACACTATAGAAAAACATTGTGGAAAACAATATTTGACTGTAACAGGGGCGGATGGCCAGAAAATCAAAACACACAGGTGGAAAACTGAAAAAGAATGCATGCATGTTAGATACACAACGGAATATGAGGCAGAGTCAAAAAAAACACAGACATCTCTTGGAAAAGGGAGGAACGATCACATCGCATATTGGTAGGATGAAAGAAACAAATCTACATGCAAAATTCATACAATTCTCTACTCTATTTCACATACTAAAAAAAGGAAGACCGATTTCAGATTTCCTTGATTTCAAAGTTTTGTATCAATTTAATGGAATGCTGAATGTACCTCAGTCTCATTGGTCTGAAAGTAGTGGATGGGAAATGGAAAAATGCCTTTCGATGATAGAGAAGGAAGATTTGAAAGAGAATGTAAAAAAGCAAAGTTTATCTCTCTTTCTATTGATGAAGTGACAAAGAAGTGACAACACTACATGGGTATGTATCCACGTCTATACTTTAGAAAATCATATAAGGACACCTCATCTATTGGGTGTTATGAAAATGGTTGAAAACTGCAATGCCGAAAACCTACATAAAATAGTTGTTTCTCATTTGAAAGATATTGCTGGAATGACTGATTATGAAATTGCTATAAAGTTGGTATGCATTGGAGCAGATGGTGCATCTGTCATGCAGGGTCACCAAACAGGGTTGTGTGTTAGATTACAAACAATAATGGCCCCATATATGCTACCAATTCACTGTATGGCTCACATAATGAATTTAGCATATAAAATGGTAAGCAACCACGAAAATGTTGCTAAATTAGAAGACCTTATAAGAGAACTTCATGCCTATATGTCAAGCAGCCCAAAGCGATTTCTCGAGTTCCAAAATTTTTAATTGGAATTACAGATGGCAAAAAAATTCTGAAGGATGTGGAGACTAGATGGATCTCTTTGTATGAACCTACATGCAGAGTTCGTGAGGAGTATCCTTCGTTGGTTGGTTTCATGCACAAATACCATCATGAAGTTGATAGGGCGAGGGACTTGTTGTTCTCGTTTAACTGATTTGGAGACATTGCTTACATTGGTTGGTATTCTTCCAATGTTAAAGGAGATCAATACACTGATGAAGCATGCACAGGGTAGATTAATCTATATTGTGGATTTTATACGGATGAGAAAAATGGTATGTCAAAGTCTTGATATATTGTACTGTTCCCAAGATAGTTTTGATGCACCTATTTTTGAGAATTGGAAAGCTTTATTAGATCTTAAAAATCCTAGCACCTTTTTGAGATTTAATATCCACGATCACCTCTGCATCACTGTTAATGGGAGGGAAATACCACTGCACATTTTGCAAAAATGTCAAGATATTACAGGATCGGAACGAGAAGATGTTCCCATGACACGTAATCTCTTTGAGTCTGTTATAGTTGAAACAAGAATAAAGCTTAAAAAAATTTAAAACCTTGTCATCAGAAATTAGGGAACATTTCTGTAAAGATAAAATTCTGGAAGCCATGGGTGTGATGAATCCTAATTTTTGGAATACTGAAGGTGGCCATGTAGAATTTGTCAAAAAGCATTTCCATAAATCCATGGGTACAATAATGGAACAATTTACAAAGACTTCAAAGCTCAAGGGTATGGAAATCAAAGGTATACTGAATGCTGATTTATTAAAGTTTCAATCAACAAATTTTGCAACAACAATGAGGAACCAATATAAAATTTTAGACGAACCTTCTAAAAGTGGTGCTATTACAAGGTTGTGGTGAGGTATCTATCAAAGTTCTATCTTACAAGAAGATATCAGTGAATATTTCAGATTATATGAGTTATGCCAAACAATGATTTTGGGGTCTGTGGAGGACGAAAGGGTTTTCAGTGCATTATCATTTATAAAATCAAAACTAAGAAACAAGTTGGATAAAAATATGGAAAGTTACATGAGGTGTTATGTTTCTCGATACTCCATCGAAACCTTTCCGTTCGACAGAGCAATTGCGCATTGGAATTCCCTTTGTGAAAGAAGAGGTGTGAATAATACAACTACAAGTACAAATATTCCCAACCTTGAGAGTGTAATTGGCTCATCGTCACATTCTATAGAAGACAACATCAAGTTTGATGAAGCTATTGATAATGGATTGTTTCAACTTTAAATAGGTATCTTCTTTATCTTAATCTTATTGTTTGTCACTTTACATTTTTTTCAGCTCTTGTTATCATGAAAGATGTTACAGGTCTATATATTTAGATTTATTTAACTACAATCTTTTTATTTTTTGAAAACGTGGGTTGACATACATCCGAGGAAGCTATTACTTCTCTGGACTGACAATGTCAGGAAACTCACCCATCTATCTACTAATCCATTTCTTGTGTTGAGTTTTTTTAAAACACAGATCTAGCACATTACCAGTGGCAGTGATGATTTCAACTTTAAAGAGGTATCTTCTTCACCTTAATCTTATTGTTTGTTACTATTCATTTTTTTCAGCTCTTGTTATCATTAAAGATGTTACAGGTCTATATATTTACATTTATTTAAATACAATCTTTTTATTTTTTGAAAACGTGGGTTGACATCCATCCGAGGAAGTTACTTCTCGGGACTGACAATGTCAGACAACTCACCCATCTATCTACTAATCCATTTCTTGTGTTGAGTTTTTTTAAAACAAAGATCTAGCACATTACCAGTGATGATTTCAATTTTAAATAGGTATCTTCTTCACCTTAATCTTATTGTTTGTTACTTTACATTTTTTCAGCTCTTGTTATCATTAAAGATGTTAGAGGTCTATATATTTACATTTATTCAAATACAATATTTTATTTTTTTGGAAAACGTGGGTTGACATCCATCCGAGGAAGTTGGTACTTCTCAGGGACTGACAATGTCAGGAAACTCACCCCTCTATCTACTAATCCATTTCTCGTGTTGAGTTTTTTTAAAACAAAGATCTAGCACATTACCATTGATGATTTCACAGCAATCTAATACACAAGAGGTAAGTTAAACCCTATCATATTTGTAATTATGTTTAATTTCTTACCAGTGATGATTCTTTCTTGATTTCTTACAATTATGTTTAATTTATTTTTTATATTTGCAAAATGCTTTGATATATTTTTTTAATTATGGGATAAAGTGACAATTGAATTTTATAGAGGAAGATATTTCTATACTATAC
The DNA here is from genome assembly GCA_018340775.1 of Taxus wallichiana var. yunnanensis. Classification (NCBI taxonomy): domain Eukaryota; kingdom Viridiplantae; phylum Streptophyta; class Pinopsida; order Cupressales; family Taxaceae; genus Taxus; species Taxus wallichiana. Next base: position 309,381,003 of record CM031244.1, read on the forward strand.
AATTCATAATCCACGATACATTATACAATTTATAATATACGTCCACATAAAATTCATCATCATCCATATATATCATATCATCACCATATCATTATCATAATCCTGAGTCCTGACACTACAATTATTATTAAAACAATTATTTATCTAATTTAAATTTATTAAAACAATTCCATGTTTTTAAAACAATTCATAATCATATGATCATATCATTACAAGTATATCCATTCTAATTTCATCTATATCCATTCTAATCATTAATGTCATCTATATCCATTATAACACATTCCATTTATTTATTATCTATATCCATTCTAATGACATTATGATCATATCATTACAAGTATAGAGAAGAAGAATTATCTTAAAACAAGTTTAAATGTCTAGAGAAGAAGAATTATCGTGCTTGAAGCTAAATCTACGTCCACATTAAATTGATCATCGTCCATATATATCATATCATTATCATCATTCATCATCTTTCATCATCATCTATCATCATTCCATGTTTGTAAAACAATTATCCATTATCATCATTCATCATCTACGTCCACATACAATTCATGATAATCCAAGTAAACAAGAAACATACATCATCATGATTCATCCCCATCTAATGCAATCACCATTAAGAGTAAACCAAAAAGCATAAACTCCATATCAAATCCATATGCAATCAAAATTAAAGATTATATAGTATTTCAAATTTTAAAAGGCTATCAAATCCATATAATTAAATTCAAATACCATACTCAATATTAAAAGTTTCCACACTAAATATTTAAAGTTTCCACAATAATAAAAGTTTCAAGTTTTCAACCCTCTTTTTCTTTATCCATTTCTACTCCTGTGCTCCTTTCCCCAACTGCTTTCTTCCACTGTGGTTGTACCCCTTTCCCCAACAACTAGAAATAACCCCAGAACTTATAAGATCTTTTCGCAAAGACTTTCCCATTTTTTAAAATTCTTTCTTCTTGATTTTTCGCATCTCCATGCAAAAAAAATTTGGATCAGCTGTTGCCTTAGCTTTGAATAATATTTCAGGGTCGAAGCCGTGCTCTTTAATTATCCACTTTAGTGTATTGTTTTGTTTGTTAACCAAAACAATATTTTGCTTCAAATTATTTGTTGCGGATAAACTATTCTTCGTTGTTTCCAAGTGAACTTGGAATACCTTTGCTTGACTCTTCAAATTTTCATATTTCAACTACACAAAAAGAGTAATGTCAATTCAAAATATTACTAAAAAATGAAAATTTCAAATTAACAAGAATGATTGTTTGAAAGTGATAGTACTTACAACCGCTCTATCTCTCTCGGCATTTACAATTGCTACCAAATCCTTGTCCTTAGACCATTTGTTAAAATATGCCTGGGCCTCGGCACTTATATTTTCCAATTTGTTTAATGACTTATCCAAAATGTCATCTTTATAGTTGTTGTTATACGTGATAGTCCCACTTCTTACTTGGGTAAGTAAGGAATCCATCTTCGTAGGTTGATTCTGGACTGCAGCGTATAAACTATCCCTTTGCCAATAATTTTCATAACGAATAATAATCTCATTGATAAGAACTTTAGCCCTTCTCTCCCATTCTATAAGCTGATTGATATGAGGTAGAATAAACTCACTAACATGGGATTGACAATCATAACCAATTAAGTTCTCCAAAGGAAAAGGTAGCAACTGTTCACTATCTGAATTTGATGAAGATGATCTTGCTGGAGAAGTATGGGGGCTTTTGGCAAGATCAACTGCTACTTGTTTCTGCCTTTGGGTGGCCTGATCCTGTTTGTGATAAAATTAATCAAGATTCAGATAAATAAATTTAAATTGAAATGTAATTCAATATTGTAAAGCATATTTAAATTGAAGTATACCTGTTGGCCTTGAATCATCTCACGGGTATTGAAAAAACCAGTTGGGTCATTGCTATCAATGCCCAAATAATCTTCATCTAAATTTATATTGTTCAAAACTGATATGCCCATTGCACTGGGCAAGCCACCAAGTGAGAGCATTGGAATTCGAAAGGAGGAGGCAATGTTTAGTGTCCCGCTAGGGGCCGGAGCAATTGGCATGCGTTTACCAATGTTCTTTTTCACTGTTCCTCTGGTTGGCATTTTAAAAATGATTGGTTGAGTGGGTGTCGGTGCCATTGTTTGATCAGGACTGCAATGTGCTGAAAAGTTCAAGAAAAAACATGAAAAATAGGAAAACAATCCAAAAAGGTGAAAACTATGAAATTAAACATACTATCGAAAAGTTGTACCTTGTTGTCCAGGGGTAGTTTTTCATGGTGCTAAGGGTGGCCGTGTAGGAGTTGTATTCGGTGGTACTGGTTGTTCAGAAGATATGAATGCATGCGACTATATGGAGTGAGTTGGGGAAGAAGGTTGAGTTTCTGAAACACGTGTATGGTCCAAAGTCCCTGCAATGTCATCAACATTAAATGTTATGTCAATTCATTTAGTTAAAATTTAAATTGAAAAATAAATATACAAATTTGGAATTTGTAAATAATATATGAGAAGGTATTACTTCTCTGGCATTTAACAAGTTCAAACTGTTGAGGGTTCGAGAGAGGAGTGAGCTTCCATTTCAGATTGGGAGTCTCCCAAAGCCTCAACATGTTGTTGGCCTCTTCCTCTTGATAACGCCTTTTTTCGGGGAAGGGCTTCAATAAATCTTCTCTCGTAAAAACATAAAGTGTTAATAACTGTGCAGTGCAATGTCGAAAATTGAAATACAAACTAAATAGTTTATACCTGTTGTTCTTCAAATGGAATTGACAACTTCATCAACTCCTCATCAGTGCAAGTAGGAATTTTTTTATCTTTTAAATTTAAAAGTGCCTCGTAATAAAGGCCGAGGAGATAGTTTGTGGAATAAATGACAGGTTTTTCTGAAAGTTTTGAATTTGTTATGTCAGTTCTTATTTTTTTTTATAGATAGGTGCACCAATCAAATTTTTGTTTTGAGATAGTGGCAACTATGTATGCAATGGCCCAATTTGGTATATCTATTTGGTGACCCTGTAAAACTATTCTGGATTGAAAAAATGAAATAACTACAGCAAGAAAGTGGTGCGCAATTGATTGCATATCCACACCACGCCTAGATTTATTGACATGGGCTGCAAATGCCAAATAGTGAGAATTAATATAAATTTATAACACCAAATTGTATCGAATAAAAAATAGAATAAAAATGATGAATTAAAATGAATTATACTTACAATCAACATGGAAACCAAACGTTGATTCGAGAAATTTCTTGTCTTCTTCCAGGAGTGTTGCCTTCATTGTAACAATTGGTAAATTTCTGAACGGAAGGCCCGTAAACCGATGGATGTCATTTGCTTCGATACTGAATTGGAACATTCGGCCATCGTTCAGAGTCACATAAAAAAGGCCATCCTCTGAATTGTAGGATGAGAGAAGGTAATTCAAAATATCCAGATCTGTTTCGAAATGGGGCATATCAATGAGCCCTGTAAACTCACACGCATCCATCATATCTTTATATTCAGAAGACATCTTTAAAACAATATGGATGTGAGGGCACAAGGGATTCCTGTAGATGATCTTGGCCATGGATTGGATTGGATTCTCTTCTTGATTTTTTTCCTGAGCTTGCGGTTGGGAAGCATGTGAAGTCGACATTATAGTTGTGCTTGCATCTTTGACAATGAGAGATACCTACAAAAATTGAGAGCCGAAAAGTGTAAACGAGAAAATGATTGGTGGGAGGGTATTTATAGGATAAATCACGCGTCAATGGCCAATGTTGACGCGCGTTAATGGCCTCTGTTGATGCGCGTCAAGAGATTCCATTGACGTGTGTCAAGAGAGGCCATTGACATGCGTCAAGAGATGCCATTGACGTGCGTCAAGAGAGGCCATTGATGCACGTCAACAGAGGCTATTGATGCGTGTCAATGGCCTCTATTGACGTGCATCAACAGAATCTATTGACACGTGTTAATGACCCTTGTTGATGCGCGTCAATGACCTCTCTTGACGCGTGTCAACAAAGTCCACTAATGCGCAACATTGGCATTGCATGTGTCAATGGATTATTGACACACATCAACAGAGGCCATTGACGCGCGTCAATAGCCTCTGTTGACGCGCGCCATAATGGTCTCTCTTGATGTTGTTTTGACGTGCGTTAGGGATAGTTATTGACGCCGTATTGTCACGCGTCCAAAGGTGCAAATCATGTCAGACGCACGCGTCAATGGTTTCTCTCTAGGTGAAAATTGTTTTACTATCAAATTTGCCTTTTTGAAACTAGTTCCGGGATATTCGTTATCCACCTACAATTTTGTAGACGCGTCAAAATGGTGCAACCATGTTTCAAATTAAACTCTCATATTCACCGAGGTATTTATACATCGGCCGCTATCAAAAAAACTAGGTGTAAAATTTATGACATAAACGACCTTCCAAATGAATTTACCATCAAATGTTTCAACCTTGGTCTTTGCTCAAAACTTTCATCTATTCGCTATTCTCGTAATTTTCCATCCTTCTTCCATGTTTATGTATTCCAAATGATTCCATCCAACCCCTCATCCATCCAACCACTGCCACCACCATCCAACCTCTTTTCATTCACCCTCGCTCATCCTACACCCTACAAAGGCACCTTTTATCACCCAAACATATACCATGAAGGCTCAGAGCCATATGTCAATAGTCAATATCTGTGACATATCCATGGATTCTGGAAAACAAGGTAAGAAGGATACTACCAGTTCAAAAAAGAGTAACACGACATTATTTGGCTATTTTGGCTAGTCACAAAAATAAAATTGGTGTCAGGATCTACAAAAAATATAGGTATGTACTATCTACTAATTTACATAATTTTAATCATATATTTTCCATACTATTTTTTTCTTGTACTCTTGTTTAATAAATTGTACCCTATTTATTAAATTGACTATTTACTCTTTGTAATCTTGTTTATTTAGTTGTATTAATCATATAAATAATTAATACTATATTTCTATAACACTTATTTATGCAGACATTTCTCAAACACATTCATAAACTAATGTATTTCGAGATGATCCTATTGATGAAAACATTCATTCCCTTGATGACATCAAACTAGGAGAAGACACATCAAATTCTCATCCAACACCGACCTTAGATGAAGATTCTACTCCAATCTTTGTTTCTAGAAAAAGGAGACATGATGATCAAGATATTCAATGAGAAAAACTTATAGAAGACCTAGAGGCACAAGTTGAAGAAAGTAATAAAATTTTTGAGAAGAAAGAGGACTAACTGGACAATAGGAAGGAATTTCAAGTTGAATGGGAAACCAAATATCCTTTTATTGAACTTATGGAGCCAAAAAATGGTAACAATATTCCAACTCAATGTCGATGTAAAATATGTAGTTGGAAACAAGGGAAAGATCATACAATGCAACTCAAATTAGACACTATTGAAAAACACTACAAGAAAATATATATTTCACAAAAGCAGAAGGATGGGCACATAGTAAGGACTCATAAATGGAAAAATGCAAAAGATTTCTTGCATGTAAAGTACGTAGAAGAGTATGAAAAAGAACAAAAACATTTGAAAAATCTAAATGAAAAAGGTGACACAATTGTAAAAAAATTAGGCAAAGCTATGTAGACTGAAATGCTTTCCAAAAGTATTCAATTTTCTATGGTATTCCATATATTGAAAAAGGGAAGACCTATTTCATATTTCTCAAATAATAAAATTTTGTATCAGGTTATTGGATTATAGAACGTTCCACAATCACATTGGTCAGATAACAATGGCTGGGAAATTGTAAAATGTCTTGCTATGGTGGAAAAGGAGGATTTGAAAGAAGCTATTAAAAATGTAAATTTTATTTCACTTTCAATTGATGAGGTCACAATGTGGAAAACACTTCATGGGTTTGTATTCATGTCTATAATTTTGTAAATGAAGTAAGAAAACCCCATCTCCTAGCTATTCATAAAATGGGTGAAAATTACAATTTTGAAAACCTTTACAAATTGGTGGTGTCAAGTTTAAAGGATATAATAGGTATGGATGATTTTTCCATTGCCAAAAAGTTAGTTTGTGTTGGAACTGATGGTGCAACAGTAATGCAGGGGGTCCATAAATGGTCTTTACGTTAGACTACAAACAACAATTTCACCGTATATGATTGCATTCATTGCATGACTCATAGAATGAATCTAGTGTATAAAATTGTGAGCACATTCGAAAGTGTTGCTAGAGTGGAGGAGCTCATTCATGAATTGCATGCATATTATTCAAGTAGTCCAAAAGATTTTTAGAATTTCATAAATTTGCAATTGGATTGATAGATGGGAAAAATATTCTTAAAGATGTAGATACCAGATGGATTTCCATGTATGATCCTACTTGTAGAATATTTGAAGAATATCCTTCATTGACAGGTTTTATGTATAAATACCGCAGGGAAGTAGATAAAGATAAATATTTTTTGTACCATCTGATAGATATTGAAACTTTACTTACATTATGTGGTATTTTTCCAATGTTGAATGAGATCAATGTTTTGACAAAGCATGCCCAAGAGTGTTCCATCTACATTATTGACTTCATACGACTGAGAAAACATGTATGCATGACTCTAGATAATTTATATTTTTCGATGGAAGTTTTTGAGGACCTATTTTTGAAAGCTGGAATACATTAACTAACCTTAAGAATCCAAGTTGCTACTTAAAATTTAATATAAATGATCATCTGTGTATAACAATTCATGGGAAAGAGATACCACTTCACACTTTTTAGAGAAGAGCAGATTTGGTTGGATCGAGTTGGAAGAAGTACGAGTGACACATAATTTATATGAAATAATATTATGTGACACATGAAATAAATTGAAAAATATTTCTCAATCTTTATCTACGAGAGATCCGTGAATGATTTAAAAAAGATAAATTACTTGAAGCAATGGGAGTTGTGAATCCATTGTTTTGGAATACAACTGGTGGCATTACTGAAAAGTCCATCAATAATTTATTTATAAAATACATGAATAGTCTAATGGAACATTTCTGTAAGTGTGAAGAGATAAAAATTTTATAGTTGAAGGTATTTTACAAAATAAGTTACTGAGTTCTCAGTCACAACATTTTTCTCTTACTATGCTAGAAAAATTTCATTTTCTAGATGAGCCAACAAAAATGGTTCCATTAAAAGGCTTTGGAAGAAGCTTTATTCAAGCAGTATTTTGTGAGGCGATTTCAACGAGTATTTTTTACTATATGAACTATGCCAAACTATGATCCTGGGATTTGTTGAAGATGAAAGAGTATTCAGTGCATTATCCTTCGTAAAATCAAAAGTTCATAACAGATTGGATAGAAATTTAGAAAGTTTTCTGAGATTGTATGTTTTGAGTTATTCCATGGAAACTTTTCCTTATGAAAGAGCACTTGGATTATGGAATTCACTCATAGAAAGAAGAGGAGTAGGTAATATTGTGACTGATGTGGGGATCCAAACATATCCACCGAACATGCTTCCAATTCAAGTAGAATTTGAGGACACTTATGAAGAATGGGTTGCTCCAACATTGTTTCAATTTCTAGAGTCCTAATTTCTTGTCTACATTCTAGACACTATTGAAAAATGATTTGATTATTTATATATTTCATATCAAATAAGTATCAACTGGTCTTACTAGACTATATATGTTGTTTTACTTGTAAAAATTCATTTTTATATATTTTGTTTTATTATTTTAAGAAGGATAGTGATTTATTTAGATCCATCTCTATGTGATTAATATTTTATCTCTGCATGAAACATAATTCTTTTATGTACTCAAACAAACACACACCAAACATCTAAAACCATGAAAAACATCTCCAAATAGTAACATAAAAACATTCACAAGAAAACAAAAATCCGAATACAAGAGTGCATATTAAATTGTTCAAAACTTTCAAAAATGTGTCACAACTACAAATAGAGTTTCCAATTCACAATTAAAATTGTATACATACTAACAAGTGGTGGATTACTTTATGAAGACATACATGTTTTCATAAAGCATTTTCGCAATCAATACAATTACAAAATTTGGGTTGTCATCAATTTATTTTCAAATCTTTTAGGTAATTATGTCATATAAGAACACATTACAAGGGAATCCTCTTTTCTACATATGATTCTGAGTCATAGTTGTCCTTACATCTACCACACAAAATAAAAAAGGAAAAATTGGCTAGCCACTATCTTTTAATTCCTACGCTAGTGTCAAAATTGTGACAACACACCATCACATGGTGAAACTAACTTTTTTTTCAATTTTGTGTTACATGGGGTCAACTTGAGCTTTCTTACAATGGAGTATTTAATTTGTATAATGCTTTGTGCTAAAACTCCTAATTTCTACAAATCTTGCGTTGCACTATTGATATTGGAAAGAATATTCTACTCCTCCCTTACAACATCTCCTGACGACAATAGTGATGGATCAACATCTATCTTTTCTTTTAAGTAATATTTATGGATCCATCCCATGCTCCTTGATTATATTTCTCAATGTATTATTTTTTTTATTTAATAATAAAAGTTTTTCTTTCAATTGTATAAATGCATTCAAGATTTTGCGAGCATTCTTCAAATGTGCATCAAATACAACTACTTTTTTCTTTAAATTTTCATATTTTACTTACAAAACATAAATGTATTAGATAAGTTATAAATAATTTATTGCAATACTCATAATTTCACAATTTTCACGTGTAAAAAATGACCTACCATAGCTTTTTTTTTTTTTTTGCATTTGTAATTAAAACATTATTTTTCTCTAGCCCATTTGTTATAGTATGCCTAGGCTTCAACATTAAGATTTTCCAACCTATTTAACATTATATCTAAAATTTCATCATCATAATCATTATTATACAAAATTATACCAGACTGAGGCTTTATTTAGCAAAATGTCAAGCCTTGTTGGTTGGCTCTCTATGGTAGTGAACAATGAGTGCCTTTGAGCATGATTATGGTAACGGTATTTATTTATTTTATCAAAATTTTGGCCCTATAATCCCACTTGCACACTAATTCCACATATGCCATAACCAATTCTTGAATTGTGCCCCCATATTGTCTATATTAGATTTTCAAAGGAAAAATTTGTCTTTTGATCATCCATGAGTGGAATTTGACTTGGTTGAGGAGGGGAATATTTTATTTCATGGATAGTTTGTTACACTTGTGGTTGAGCAGGTGGAGGAGTACTTTGTATCATATCATGGGTGTCAAAATAATTACCCACCTCAACATCAACACTATCAAACCCCAAAAACTCATCATTGAGCTCAATCTGGTTCAAAATATGGGTACTAGTTGCACTTTGATACCACCTAGTGAAAAACCTGAAATTCAAAGGTTGCAGGGTGAACTATTCCTACAGAGTCAATAGGAAATGTAATATTCTTCCTTGGAAATTTTATTTTTGTTTGTACAACCCGTGGTGGTGGGACCAAAGGAGGAGGCTGTTTGAAATATGCTTTGTTCCTCTGTTAACTGCAAAGAAGCAAAGTATTACAAAATTAAACATTATACCCTTGTAAATACTATATATAATATTTGCAAGTAAATAAAAGAAATTAAACATTATAAATTACCTGACATGGTTGGAGAAGAGACCATACGACTTTGTGATGATCCTGAGAATGATCTACACAATCAAAATCAGAATTTTTTGCAAATAAAAAATTTAAAAATATTAAAACACTTTAACACTTACAAAAAAGTAGATAGCTTGTTAGCAATTCCCGCTAGTAGCTTAGTTATAAATAATAATATAAATACCTGTAGAAAATTATGGAGGGAAAGGTGGTGGAGGAGGTATTAAAGGAGGGGTGATTAAACCCCTAGCTCTTTTCTATCGAGTATATCAATGGGGGTCAATTCTCTTTGAATCCATATCAGAATCAACAAAAGCCTCTGAGGGATTTACCCCGAGTAATAGCCTCCTTGTGAGCTATTACAGCTATAATTATTCTCTATAGAATATAAATTATGTTAGTGTTATTATTGCATTTGAAAATAATTAATTGTTATATTGTTAAAATTAATTTTGTTATGTTGTTCTTCAACTAAAAGACCTATCGATAACAATTTTTGGTTTGTTGCAGTCATAATTTGTCCATTTTGTAATTGGTGGAAATATTCTTGATAGAAAGAAAGAAGATAATTGGTACAAGAAAATATAGTCTTCAATTTATCAGATGCATTGATATTGGAATGGGAATTGTTGACATATGCTTTAATTGATTGAAAAAATATGTGCACAATCGAATTGTTTCCATGCCCGTGTCCATAATAAATATTAAACTTCCCAATGTGGAATGTCATGGATCTACCCTACAACACAATCCTGGATTGAAAGAGTGATATCATTACAAGAAAAATAAATTATGTGTAACACCTTGTATAACAAGGCCTCTTTTTGATTGATTAACTGCATCTAAAACAACACAAAAGAAAAGTTAGATGTAGGGATAATCAACTGATATTAAGAAAGTAAATAATTAAAAATAAAATTAAACTTACCATCAACCTACACATTATAATGAGATTCCAAATATTTTTGTCTACATTAGTTAAGATATCCTTGGTAGTCACGACCATCTAGTGTGGATATGGTAAACCAGTTAATCGATGGATGCCTACGAGATCCACGTCGAATGAAAATGATCCATTAGAGGGACGTTAAACCTTTCATCTTCAAGGTTGTAAAATTGATTAGGTAATCAAGGACAAGAGTGTCTATTTCAAATTGGGGCATGTTGATAAGCCCCATGAATTGTGTTTTCTACATCCAATCTTTAGGTGTTTCTTTGAGTTTCATTAGTGCAATGATTTGAGGGCACATGAGATTTTTGTACTGAAATTTGGGGGTAGGAGTGGTTGTGGAACTAGCCATTATTGAAATATTTAGTGAAAATCTACATGAGAGGGAGGGGATAGAGGGTGGGTCAACTCCAGGTTTGGGCACGTTGGGTTTTGGGGTTTGGAATGGTTTTGTAGAAAATAGGAGTCATGAGAGCATTGTAGATTCGTAGAATTTTTGTTAAAAAAGTAAAGAAATGAACCTCGTAGTGATATATATAGGTCGAGGGTTCCCAATTAGGACACGTGGTGGAAAATGATAGGTGAAGAGATTCAAGGTCACATGTGTTTGAAGACGGTCGTTCAAAAGATGACCATCATGATAGAAAAGGGACTTTTCAAGATATGTCATATGTCCTATTGTGTAGAGATGACCAAGATAATGAAGTCCTTCTAAAGAACTTTGTTTGAGGTGGCCATTTAACCATAGTAATGATGACCATATAATCCTTATGCCGTATGTCTTATAGTGTAGAGACAACCAATAAAACATAAGACAAACATATAAAATAGACCATAAAATCCATATTCCACACATTTGATCATGTAGATACGACCAAACAAATGGCGTCCATATAACCTGGCAGTCCAAACTAGTGTATTCTATGTTAAGTTGATAGATGAACGTCCAACATACATCTAATATAGCTTGTTGTATGTCTAACTCATGTCTAATAATCTTGCCAAACCCTAAAAATTCAGTAGTATATCGAATTGCCTTTGCAACAAAATGTCTTTTTAGATATTCACCACTTTTTGAAAGTCAATTTTGGATATTCACCAAAATATTCTAATTGTTTTTGGAGGGGTAGTATTAAAATGAAAAATACTAATTATAATATTACAGATGTTCCGAAAGCATAATGGATGATGAGGAAGTCTTAGACCCTATCTATGAGAAGATGAAAGTAGAAAATTTGGGTTTTCCCCAATCAATTGGACAATCAAAGAAATAACATCTATCAATGAATGAGCTGCTCAAATTTAGATTTAGACCAACTAATGGATTTACTCATTAAAGATCCAACCTAAAATTAGATACTTTCCAAATATAAAGAAAACCACTTCATTGGAAGTGGGCCCCTCTTAGGAACCTAAGGATAAAGGTGAGGCACCTACAAAGAAAGTTAGGATAAATATTTTCAGCAACAGAGGACAATATCCCCCTTCTTCCATTCCTTCCACCACCATTGTGAACATGGATTCTCCTTCTCCCCAACAGGGTCAAGGATCTCGAACTAGCACTATGGCTACACAATCTCTTCCCATTTCCCCCTTATCATCACCACATAGTTACTCTAATTACCATAGCTCCACATATATCACCTCATCCCACTACTCCTCATATTCTTCTCCTCCTTCTTCACCTCCCTCATCCACCACTATGGTGAAAGTTTCATTATCCCCACATTCGGTGTTCCTATGTCATATTTTCCCATATCCTCTTCTTCCATTTCCTCTATACCTACCTCATTGGAACATGGATTATCATCCCTTTTCACACTTTCTTCATGGGTTATTATTTCCTTGTGTTCACCTATCACAACTCTCCCTTCTCTATTTTCTCGATCCCTCTCCTATTATGAGTCTTACCTCCATTATTACTCTTACCTCTTCTCTTCCCATGGTTATTTTCTCCACCTCTTCTCGCCCCGATTTCATATTTTTCCACCACTTTTAGTGCAACTCATATGAGCATGTACCCTCAGCAAAAATTGGATCCCTCCTCATTTCCTTCTTTGCTTGCAATCCAAACCCCGAAAAGAGGAAGAAAGCAATTCTCCCCGAGGATTTTGATTTCATTATGTTGAATCCAATTCCTCCTACATATATAAGAATCCCAAAACGCTTTCTCACATCACCATTGATCAATCAATATAAATGTTTGTTGAGATTGATGTGCCCACTATAGAAAATAAAAAGGAATATATCACTTTGCTTCTAACTATTAGATAACTAAGGCAATACTAGGAAAAGCTACTATGGAGGGGGTATAAAAATATCTTCAAGAATCCTTGGAAAATACATTCGAGAAAACTCAAAAATACCAATGCTACCAAAGATGAACTCAAGGAAAAGGTTGAGCAATTGACAACCTTGCTTCTTAATATTACTCAACCAAATCTAGTCTCTTCTAGTACTCGACTAGTTTTGATGCATCATTCGTATCGGTGGCTAAGAAAATTGGGCAACAAGGTTGAGTCGTTAATAGATAGATTGATAGGATTCTTGATCATGGAAAGAAACTCATTGAGGATGTTGTTGAGGTCCACAATGAAATTGAAAGAGAAAAATCAACAATTGAAAAAATGAATGATGAGCTTGATGAAGAATGCAATAATTGGGAACTCACGTTAGAGGTCCTGAATGAGCTTGAAAAATTGGATGCTAATACCCTAGGGCATTTTGAATTTTACAAGGTCATTGAATTATGAGTTATAATTTTGTAAGAGGTTAAAGAGAAGTTGTAAAAGGATAGAAAAGAAGGAATTGATGCCACCAATGACATTGGTGATGAATTTTCTAAGATACCTTACCAAGTCCTAGATGAGGATTTGAACATGTTACCTATAAGTGACATCTTTATTGAGTTCAAGGACCTAGTAGAGAAATATTCTAAAGTGGAACAAGATTTTGATTTACAATCAATTGATAAACTAATTGTATATCAAAATGTTTTGAATAATTTGGCAAAAATCCTCAACCGACAACAAAATCTCCTAAGAAGTTTTATTAGAGTACTTAACATGTGTGATGTCTTGAACCGATATTCATGTGGGCTAGATGAGAAAGAAGTGTAAAATATGATTCAGAATTTCCACACATATCGAGATAAGGAATCTGATCAAGAAGAAGATAAAGAGAAGACCAGTTGAAGTTGGTTGTGGCTTTCCATGTTTACATTGAACATGTAAACTTTTTAGATGTTTTGACATCATTTGGATTAACATGTTGACTTGGTCATTTTCACAAGAACCAGTCAAAAGGATTTAATATGTATTTACTATTAATATTTTGTGGTGTAACCACTCTCTCTCTCTCTCTCTCTCTCTCTCTCTCTCTCTCTCTCTTCTTTCTTCTTTCTATTGATGTAAAATGCTAAATGAATTAAAAAAACACAAATATATTTTTGGGTTGAATAGGAGTAATTATGGAGTAAAGAAGAAAATATTTGTATTTTCTATTTTCTTGTCAAAAAGGAATAAAGAGACACATTTCAAAATTTGTGTTGAATGTTTTATTGATGTTAATGTTGTTGTTCTTAAGTTCAATGCATTACATTTCCCTTTTTATTCTAGTTCATTTCTATTCAATTTGAATTTAGTTTATTTTTATCCTTTTTCACTTGTGTAAGTAAATTTGGATTTGCATTTTCCAAGTAGAAAGCACAAGTATTCATCTCCATTCTTCTTCTCCTATCATTCCTCAAACCACTTTCCTTCACTTTCACATTGCATTCTAAAATAAATAAACAAATCTATCGAGAAGAAATCCCACCCCCGAAAGTTATATTAGTGTGAATATTATAAATATTCCCTTTATTATTATAATAACAATAAACAGGGTGCCTCCCCTTATTTAAAGAGGGACATTTTCCCACATACTATGGTCGATATCATATTTTATCTTCAAAAAAATCCAACCAACATTTTTAGTGGCTTTGTTAGGGAACAAGGATACACAAGATAAGCTTTATTTTAATATCTCACTTATGGCACAATCAAAAATATTTTCTCCTAAGGATTTCTTTCCCATTTCAAAGATTACAGGTAATATTTTCACCCAAAATAGTAGAGAAAGAGGTGTGTTGGATCCTATGTTTGAGTTCCTACAATTACACAAATTTTATCTTTCTCCCCGAAACGATCATCCAAATGTTTAAAAACTCATCTCTAGTACACTAGAACTGACCTACAGAAGAGGAAGGTGTGTTTCCACTTGAAAATATTTTTTCCTGAGTAAAATTAGACTCCCTACACATAAATTTTTCCAAACTATGACTTGCAGAGATGGTAAGTAACAACCTGACGAACAAATTGCTACATTATTTATAGTTTGTGGAGTTATGGGTGTTACTCATGAAGATGTATCTGTTCGATTGTTTATTGAAACTCTCCAAGGCACTAATACTAAATGGTTAAATCATTTCCAACCTCACTCTATTGATAGTTGGGATACTATGAGAAATTTTTTTGAAAAAAGATTCAATCCTATTGAGGATCCACATGTATTATTGTCTCAACTCACTCAAATGAAGAATGAACCTCATGAACCCATGTGTGATTTCATAGAAAATTTTAATAATATGATCCAAAATAATCATGAACATGTTACTCCCACTCCTAAGAATTAGAAATATTTCTTCATCAATGCTCAATTTCCGAAAGTTGGCTTATTAGTGCAAATCAATAGCACCCCGGATGTTTATTAGATTTCTAGTTTGACAAATGGACATCCAAAGTGTGATTGCACAACATTGAATATTTTCCTCAAGTGTGGGATGTGAAAAATAGGAAAAGAATCTCTAGATTGGAGGTTGGTTCCTCAATTCCTCTAATCGATGTATAACTTGAAAATTGCAGAGGTTTAATATCGAGATCCTACTCTAAATTCCAAGGGGACAGAGGTAGAGAATGCAAAAGAAATAAAAATAATACTAACAAGGTGATACACCAAAGGAGTGGTGAACATTTACTTTTTCAAATTGACACAAATTAAAGGAATGCAATAAACATCACACACAAACCGCTAAGATGTAATGAAAGATCGAAATGAAGCAAAAAAATACAAGAAGAGGATTGAAACTCATTCACAGAGCTTGCACTGTCATTCCCATTCAAAATAAATGCATTACAATATTAGAGATGAAAAAAATGATTTGTAGTCCTGAAAGAGGTCTAATATTCCACAAAATCATGTTCTAGGGTGAAGAAGGGAGTGTGCAAAACATAAAAATGTCCAACCCTTTACAAATGAGCCAAATCGGCTTTTGAAGGTGAAAAATGTGAGCTGAGGAGAAGAAGAAACGTAGGAAAACATGAAAGGATGCTTCAACCACCAACCAAATTGCATTAAAATAGCATGGGTACCCTTGAAAGTTCATTCCCTAATGTTTTAGACCATCTTTGGAGAAGAATGCAAGCTATACTTGCATTAAAATTGGTGGTTGAAACGCGATTGTTCTCCTTCCCGCGCGGAGGAATTTTGATTTTCTCTCTCCAAACCCAACCAAAACACAAAATTGAACCCTTCATCGTGTAGATAATTTCACCAGATTTCCAATGCCACCAAGAACGCGGAAATCTGAGCTCTGGATCAAAAGTTATGCCCTTTTGAAGATTTAGGGAAAAACTAGGGCAAAATTGAGTTTTGGCGGGCCCAAAATTTAAAATTTTCCCTCTTTTTGACCTTTGGGAAAAATTCCCCAAAAATTTCTACCTCCCACCAATCTGATGCCATGTGGCACCTTTTGATTGGTCATGGGCCTTCCCTTACCTTTTTACACCTTTTCGGTCTTTGGAAAATTTTCCAAAAAAATTTCACCGACTGACGCTTCGAGGACACGTGGCGTGTTCTTATTGGCCCTTGGGGCACACTTCCAAATTTTCCTTTGACTCTGACCATTTCCTTGAATGGGACATGTGGCACTTTGTCATTGGCTCGGCCTGAACAAGCTCTTTCTCCTCTACGGGCCCACCTTAAGGTTTTCGCCGGCCACATGGACACGTGGCATGCTCTGATTGGTGTGGGCCATCGCGGGTGGCTTCCATTCCATTATTTTCCATAGTTTGGCAAAAGGAAAAATTTCCTTCCACGCCTCCACCTCCCGATGCTCTGAGGACATGTGGCCTCCTCCTATTGGCTGGCGGGCCTTTGGGCTGAAAAATTCCTTTGACTGCCCCAACCGATCTTTGGAAATTTTTTAAATTTCCCCCACCTCCCGCCATTCCGCTGCTGATGTGGCACATTCTGATTGGCCCAGACCTCCCTTGGGAAAATTTCCCTCCAAAACTCCGCGAGCCATAACTTGCAAAATACAAGGAGTTAGAAGGAAAAATTTACCATTCTGGAAAGTTGAGAAGATTCTCTATCCAATGAAACTATTTCCAGAAAATTTTGAGTGCCTATAAAGTGAAAAAAATTGACTGAGGCACAAGGAAGGAAGAAATGAAGGGGAGTTAGACAAAATAAGCAAGGGGATTATTTTGGATAACAATTTTGTGACTCGGAGGGGTCATCATTTCGCTGGATGAAATGCATCCCTAGGATAGCAAGATGTGCCAAAGCACTTAGGGAAATGTAAACTAAGCTACAACAAAACAATGTGCACAAGCACTTGGAGGAATGAAAATTTAAGCTAATATATACAAGGTGGAGAATTTCCCTTCTAGTAGCAATGCTTTAGATGGATTCCATTAACTAGAATCTGCAGTTCTTCACCATCCAATGTAGACAATTGGAAGGCATTGTTGTTCTTACACTTTGTGACCATGTAGGGGCCACTCTAAATGGCATCAAACTTTGAATGCCTTCCGGCTTTGCTCGGTCTACATCCCATTTCAACACTAGATCTCCAACTTGGAAGGTTCTATCTTTAGCCTTCCTATCAAAGGTTCTCTTGATTAAGGCTTGATCCTTCTCCATTGCTTGGGCTGCTTGATCTCTGATTTCTTGGAGCTCCATTAATTCTGCATATCTAACCTCTATGGGTTCAAAATCCAACAACTCAAATTGCTTCATGAGTTCCAACGTTGGCAACTCAAGTGACATAGACAAGATTGCCTCTCTTCCATAAATAAGTTTGAATGGAAAATTACCTGTGGATCTTTTGGGAGTTATCCTATCAGCCCACAAGGTTGATTTCAATTTGGTGTGCCAAGTCCTCCAATTTTCATCAAGATTCCTCTTGATGATCCTTAACAAGTTCTTGTTGGTAGACTCAGCTTGGCCATTACCTTGAGGGTAATAATTTGATGAAGTTCTCGAGATAAATTCCATTTTTAATAGTGCATTCATTTACATTTGATCCTATGAATGTCGGGGCATTATTTGATATTATAGTGGCAGGTATACCAAATCTGGTTACTATCCCTTCATAGAAGTCTAGGATGCTAGATTCATTTGCTTCTTTAAGTGCCACCGCCTCGACCCACTTGGTGAAGTAATCTATGGCTATTAGAATCCACTTGTGTCATTGGCTTGAGTTTAGGTTAATGAATCCAATGAAGTCCCAACCCCATTGCATGAATGGTTGGTCAACTGAAATTGGGTGCAATGGAAGGGCTGCTAACCTCTCCTTGCTTGTGAAGAATGTACATTTCTTTCACCTCTTGATCCATGCATAACAATCACTGAATACCTTGGGCCAATAATGGCCATCCTTCATGATCTTTAGGGCTGTCACCCTTGAAGAAAAATGACCTCCAACTGTCCCACTATGGAGCTCTTCCAATGTTTTATTAATTTGATTTGTCTCAATACATCTCAACAGCACTTCATTTACATATTTCTTGAACAAAACACCATCAACAAGTGCATATGGGACAGCTTGCAATCTGAAGTGTCTTCTCTTGGTTTTTTTCATCTCTGGAGGGCATAGGTTTGTGTGTAAGAAGTGCATTATGTCTTGGGTCCAACAAGGAGTGAGGACACCATCATTCTCTTCTTGAATGTTTCTTTGTTCTTGGTTGTCTTGTAGCACCAAAACAACATCTTTCCCATTGCTTGCTTCCATTGATTTGCTCAAGACCAGCTGTTCACATAATCCCTTTCCTTGGACCAGCTTGGTGACTTTGATCTCAATGTCATACTCCATGACACGAGTAATCCACCCTGCATGTTTTTCATTTAAATCTTTGTTGAGGAGGAAGTCTTTAACTCCCACATGAGAAACTAGCAGTTGAACCTTGTTGTTTGAAACTAGATGCTTAAATTTATTCAAGCTCCTAATCACTGCAAGAAATTACTTCTCAATGAAATAATATCTCACCTCATAGTCCTCCAAGCTTTGGCTAAAGAAAGCAATTGGCTGCTCTACATTTTCTTTGTTCTGTTGTACTAAAATTGCAGAGATTGTATCATCACCTCCAAATGCATAAAGGATAAAATCCTTGGAGAAATCAGGTTAATGAGGGTTGGAGCTTGTGAGATAGCCTCTTTGATTGCCTCAAAACTTTCCTTACCTTTAGCTATCCATTTGAAAGCCATGATTTTCTTCAACATCATGGTTATTGGCTTGACAAGGGCTGTAAAATCTGGAACAAACCTCTAAACAAAATTGATCCTTCCCAAGAAACTTTGAAGGGCCTTCTTATGAATTGGTAATGGCAGTGCTTTTATGGCTTCAACCCTCTCTGGATCAATTGCCAACCCTCTTTTGGAAACAATGTGGCCAAGGAGCTTTCCCTCATGTGGTAGGAAAATACATTTTTTGGGATTCAAGGATACCCCAAATCTTCTGCATCTTTGGAACACTTGTCTTAAATGAAGGAGATGATCTGCTGTACTTTTAGAAAAAATAGTGATATCATCTAGGTATATCAGCACCATCTTGTTGATCAATCGCTTGAACTCCATATCCATTGCTCTTTGGAAAGTAGCTCCACAATTAGACAACCCAAATGACATTTTTCTATATGCATAACTTCCTCCTTTGGTGGTGAAGGCTGTCTTGAACTAATCATCCTCTTTCACCATGATCTGATTATACCCTAAGTAACCATCTAGCAATGAAAACCTCTCAGAGCCAGCAACAACTTACAAAATATGCTCCATAGAAGGAAGTGGGTAATGATCCTTGAGAGATGCTCTATTCAAATCTCTGAAGTCTACACACAATCTAATTTCTCCACTCTTCTTTCTAATTGGAACTAAGTTTGCTACCAAACTAGAATGCTTGATGGGAAATATGATACTTGCTTCTATTAACTTATTCAATTCCTTCCTCATGAGAGGCTCCATGTGTGGATTGACTGGCCTTTTTTTTTTCTGACTTGGATCCAATTCAATTGTATGCTGAGCTAGCTTGGGGTTGAAACCCTTCAAGTCTTCATATCTCCAAGAAAATATGTCTAGGAATTCTTGGCAAATTTACATGAACTCATACCTATCTTGCTCGGTTGTCACTTTACCAATTTGAAGTGATTTTCCTTCTCTAACCAAGACGGGCACTAAATCTTCTCCCTTGACTTGGATATTTGTTTTCTCCTTCCTAAATTGATCATTAGGATTAAAAATGGACTCCAAGGTGACAAGTCCCTTTGGCAGTTTGTTTGTTCTCAGCTGTACCACTTGATCACCATACTGTTGTTCCAACTTTTCCTAATTTTTGGTTGAGAACTCAGCTTCTTCTTGCAAGAAATTGATGATTTGCTAGTCATTTTCAAACACTTGCCAACTTACATTATTGTTTGGCACTAATGACCTTAAAATCACATGTATGATTGGCTGTACTTTATCTTCCTTGATGCTTTCCACAACATCAAAGGCTGCCCCAACTGCTGCAAGCTTGTCACCAGCTTGGTTTTCTTTCCTAGGGATGGAATTAGTGCCAAAGCTCTCAAAATCCTCAATGAGATCCCACATCCTATTCTTATAACACTTGAGTAGATATTTTTTTCCAGCATGCTTCCCTCTAACTTGATTGACAATCAGTTCATTGTTACCAAATACTTGTAATTTTTTTATACCCTCTTGATTGACCAATGCAATCCTTGTATCGAGCTTTATATTCAAAAGAGTGTTGTTAGAACATGCAAACTGAAATCTAAAATATGAATAATATTTAATGCCTTGAGGTGAAACAAGCATAGCTCCCCTCCTGCACCTTTCTTACTTCTTGATCCATCAAAGAATAGCTGTCATACCTCATTGTCATCCTTATGGTCTAGCTTGGTGATGCTAGGAATAGGCTGATTTTCTTCATGTATGCAATAGAATCCTAGCTCAGATTATTCTATTTATTGGTAGGGATCAAAAGCATGTACCTTGCTTTCCCACTCATCAAGAGTCAAATCTGGGATGCTTCCAACTTTGGTGTCAGCTTCATCTATGCTTGGATAATCCTCTTGATCAAATGTTGAATAGTTGGCATTGATTTGGCTTGGAGTATGAGGCTCAATGTGAAAGTTTGCAATAGGTTCAGATCTGATTGTGGCCTTAGTTCCATATCTGGTTCTAAACAACATGTGTGACCAATCAGCAGATAAGTAGCCTCCAATTTTAGCTGTGAAATCCCTTGACAAACATAAGGCAAAGAGTGGTGGCAAATCTATCACTGACACATCTTGCAAAATAGTAACATTGGGGCATGCATGCAAAGTAAGATTCAAATCTTTAATCACTCCCACTGTTGTTACTGCTGTCCCATCTAGTTGCACCACCCCTTTGGATATGACTTCATATTGGAGACCCAACTGATCAGCTATTTGCTTGGGCATCACAAACTACTTGCCCCAGAATCAATCATACAATTGTGTACTAGTTTATCCCCAATGATCAATGAAACATAGAATGGAGGGGGCTTCAAAACTTTACCTTGCTATCCTCCATGATTCCCTTCAGGCTGAGCAAAATTTGTGAGTACCTTCTCTTGCACATGAACTTGCTGATTTGAAGTTGACCAATCCTTCATGGCAGCTTGTAGGAGATCCCTTTGGCCTGGGATTGATAGTGATTCCCACATTGATATATTCACATTTTTCTTCTTCATCTAATCAATGATGTTGAATGGAGATGAAACATCTCTTTGTTTCCCCTTGGCCTGTACATTCTTTTCTTGTACATGGGGTGCAACAAATGGCATTTGAGCTGGTCTAGGAAGTGGCTTGGGCTGTCCTTACACGTTTGGAACTGAATTTTTCTTGCTAGCACTTTGTGGAGTGGTGAAAGGTTGTGGATCTCATAGAGCCAATGAATTCCCTTCACCAATATTCCTCTTCTTTGACCTTGTGTTAGCTGCTACATTCGAGGAATTTCTTGATTCATACCACAAAAATCCTTAGCCTGCCAATTCACTAGTGTAGTCTCATTTGGAGCTACATTTTGCTAGGATGTTCCTTGTTGTTGATTTGTTTCCTGGCTCACCTCACCCTCTATGCCAGTTGTTGTCACCATCAAGGCTTGGTTCAAGGCGCCATTGAAGCACATAGATTGGTTGTGAGGTTCATTGCATGGGAAACACCACTCATACTCTTGGGCTATATTATTTTGCACTGGCACTAAAGCTTTAGAGGCAGATGCAACATTGGGATTATAGGGCTGAAATGGTCTATTGGTAGGAGGCCTTACTTGATTTTTATTTGCAGCTAGATTGGGTGGTCTATTAGGCTGATATGGCTGCCTATTAGGTTGAGCTTGAGGCTGATAAGAAGGTCTAAAACTTTGGGCCTGCTACCTCTTGAGTGTAACCAGCTCATTGCCTAAATTTTGCAATTGTTTCATGACTTCTTGAAGTTCATTTGAGGCACTAGAGGATGAAGTAGAAGTCTCATTTGAACTCTAATTTCTAGGAGTGGGGATAGGAGCTATAGTAGGTGCTTGACTAGTGCTTGGATTTTCTAAGTTTGGATACAAGGGCATGGGAGGCCTAGGAGCCAACTTACTAGCTTGGGTCAGATAATTTTCAGCTCTAATGGAAATGCTATAAACTGCAGGTATAGTTGTACCTCCCATGGATTGAATTAACATAGGAATGTCAGAATTTAAAGCTTTGAGATAGTATAGGAAAGCACCTTCAGCTATTGGCCTTACTACCACTAGAAGTCTATCCCAAGTCCTTTGAAATCTAAAGTTGAAGTCTATCAGCTACTCATTGGGAGCTCTCTTGATAGTTATCAATTGTTCCAAAAGAGACAAGTTATCCCCCTTTTCTCCAAACTGCTCATGGAGAGCTATACACAACTGATTCCAATTTTGGATAGAACCAGCCCCAGGCTTCTAAACCATTGTAATGCTTTCCCTTTGAATGAAGATGCCAACAATTTGACAACAATTTACATCTCAATAATCTCATGGATTGCACAAACATTAGCAATGTATTTAACATGATCACCAGGAGTGGTATGATTTTCTCTAGTGAAATATGGAATGTTCTTTAATGCCGCAACTGGAACTAGATTTTATGCATTGAGAGCAAGTGGGCTGTTGCCAGTGAAATTGACATAAGGGTTGGGTTGTGCCATTCTGATTAGCCTGAGAACCCTTGTTGATTGAGTGAAAGGTCTACTAGGTGGAGGAGTTGATAGAGTTCTGTTTGGTGGAGATGGAGACCTTTGAATCCTTATTCCTCTCTATCTTCTTCCAGGAGATATCTGTAGATATTCAAATAACCCTTCTTCTCTAGCTCTTGATCTTGTGTTAATCCTTCTCATGAATCTTCAGACTATGATTATTGAAACCAGTTGATTTTTTCTCTTTGGAGTCACCAGATGTGCATATCAGGGCTCTTTTGAGCAAGAAACTTGTAACAAATACACATCAACTTTGTTGCAATGAAGATGAAGACCTCTAAGGTCCCACCGGGTGTGCCAAAACTGTTAGTGCAAATCAGTAGCACCCCCGATGTTTATCGATTTCTAGTTTGACAAATGGACATCCAAAGTGTGATTACACAACATTGAATCTTTTCCCCAAGTGTGGGAATTACAAAATGGGAAAAGAATCTCTAGATTAGAGGCTGGTTCCTCAACTCCTCTGATTAGATGTATAACTTGAAAATTGTAGAGGTTTAATATCAAATCCTACTCTAAATTCCAAGGGGACAGAGGTAGAGGATGTAAAAGAAATAAAACTAATACTAACAAGGTGATACACCAAAGGAGTGGTGAACATTTACTTCTAAAAATTGACACAGATTAAAGGAATGCAACAAACATCATGCACAAACTGCTAAAATGTAATGAAAGATCAGAAATGAAGCAAAACAATACAAGAAGAGGATTGAAACTCATTCACAGAGCTTGCACTGTCATTCCCATTCAAAAATACATGCATTACAATAGCAGAGAGGTAGAAAACGAGTTGCAGTCCTGAAAGAGGTTTGATATTCCACAAAATCACTTTCTAGGGTGAAGAAGGGAGTCTGCAAAACATAAAAATGTCCAACCCTTTACAAATGAGCCAAATCTGGCTTTTAATGGTGAAAAATGTGAGCCAGGAAGAAGAAACGTGGGAAAACGTGAAAGGATGCTTCAACCATTGACCAAATTGCATTAAAACAACATGGTTATCCTTGAAAGTTCATTCCCCAATGTTTTTGACCATCTGGAGAAGAATGCGAGCCATATTTCATTAAAATTGGTGGTTGAAACGTCAGTTCTATTCTCCTTCCTGTGCTAGAGGTGTTTTTTATTTTCTCTCTCCAAACCCCACCATAACACAAAATTGAATGCTCCATCATGTAGATAATTTCACCAGTTTTCCAATGCCACCAAGAACGTAGAAATATGAGCTTTGGATCAAAAGTTATGCCGTTCTGAAGATTTAGAGCAAAACTAGGGCAAAATTGAGTTTTGGCGAACCCGAAATTTAAATTTTTCCTCTTTTTTGACCTTTGGGAAAAATTCCCCAAAAAGTTTCGCCTCCCACCAGTCTGATGCCACATGGCACCTTTTGATTGGTCGCGGGCCTTCCCCTTACTTGTTTATGCCTTTTCGGTCTTTGGAAAATTTTCCAAAAATTTCTGCTGGCCAGACGCTTCGAGGACACATGGCATGTTCTTATTGGCCCTTGGGGGTACGCTTCTAAATTTTCCTTTTACTCTGACCATTTCCTTGAATGGGACACGTGGTGCTTTGTCATTGGCTCGGGCCTGAATAAGCTCTTTCTCCTCTGCGGGCCCGCCTTAAGGTTTTCGTCGGCCACATGGACATTTGGCATGCTCTGATTGGTGCGGGCCATCATGGGCAGGCTTCCATTCCATTATTTTCCATAGTTTGGAAAAAGGAAAATTTCCTTCCGCACCTCTGCCTCCCGATGCTCTGAGGACACATGGCCTCCTCCTATTGGCTGGCGGGCCTTCGGGCCGAAATATTCCTTTGACTACCCCAATCGATCCTTGAAACTTTTTTAAATTTCCCCAGCCTCCCGCCATTCCGTTCTTGACGTGGCGCATTCTAATTGGCCCTTGCAGACCTCCCTTGGGAAAATTTCCCTCCAAAACTTTGCCAAGCCATAACTTGCAAAATACAAGGAGTTAGAAGGAAAACTTTACCATTCTGGAAAGTTGAGAAGATTCTCTATCTAATGAAACTGTTTCCAAAAAATTTTGAGTGCTTGTAAAATGAAAAAAATGACTGAGGCAAAAGGAAGGAAGAAATGAAGGGGAGTTAGACAAAATAAGCCAAGGGGATTATTTTGGATAACACGACTTTGTATTAAAAGGTATCCTATTCTTAATATGGATACCACTCAAGAAAAAACCACAGAAAGTGAAGATGACCTTATTATGGATGGAAAAATAAGGAACGACTTATCAAAATATTAGAATCAAAGTACCTCTCAAAGTAAAATAATCCTATGATCTAGATATTAGCAAATGATTTATTAGCATTAAAGAAATAAATGCCTCAAAATACTCCAAATAATCCTTTTTAGGACATCCCAAGGAGAATCGTCAACAATAATCCTCTTGTCGGGGACATGAATATGTTTCCAACTATTCAACCAAGGTTATCTATTAAATCTCCTCTTGTTAATGTTATAATTGAGGTGGTTGATGAGAGAGAATAAGCACATGAAGAAGATGAATAATCCTATGAAGAATTCCGTTGCGCAAATGAGTCATATAATGAAGCGGCTAACAACTCCAATATCATGTACCCGGAATATAGAGAGGATGATTATGATGGTGTTTTGAATGATATGAAAAACCAATGTTGAATTATTTTTACTTGCTCACAAAATAAATGAAGGAAGTAGAGAAGTCAGAAGAGAAGGTCAAAGAAAAAATAGAACTGATGACTACTCCAAATATTGCAAAAAGAGGTACTCGTTTTCACATGCAACCTAAAGAGATATCTCCCCCAAAAAAAAAAATTACTCCTATTTCCACCTCTCCTTATTCTCGTTGTTCCTAAGACTAGTACCATGTCTTTACAAACAAGTAGTGATGGGTTTTCATCTTAAACAAATCCCTCCTACTCTACTTTAGACATCATTAATCATGCAAAAGAAAAACAAGATTCAGATATTAGAAGTGGAATACCTTCAATCTAATCCAGAGAAATTTGAAAGATTGACTCATTTTATAAAAAGTAAGTTTGTTGTTCCTCCACCAACTTCTTCTAAATAAATTATTCCCAATCCCAACTTCCCTTTTCCCAAAATAAATTGTCCTTGATCTCCTCATCAAGAAATATAAGGCCATTGTACTTTTCGTTTCTTATCAATGGTTTCAATCTTAATAATTGTATCATAGATTCAGGAGATTTTGATAACATTATACATGCCAAGGTATCTCATGCCTTACTCTAACGAAACCTTTTGGATTTTTTTACTCAATAGAAACCAAGAAAGTTCCATTGGTAGGATAGATTAAGGATGCTCAATTTTCATTTTCCACTTTTGCTTTGAGAAGAGAGTCAAGATGATGATCCTGGTTGCAGATATTCTAGTTGCCTATGGGATATTATTGGGAAGAGGATTTTGCAGGGACCTTGGAGGATAAATTCACATGGACTAGTCACATGCCTGGATCCCTATAAATAGAGTAATGTGGACACTTGAACCTAAAGTTCAAGAAAAGTATCATGTGAGTAAGTTATACGACTCCACAGTGTATATTGTGTTTGAAGATCTTGGTCTAGGTACATATTTTATGACCTCAGATAAAGTATTTTCTTCCACTTCTATCATGGAAGGTGACCCTAATGAGGTGTGGACTTTTGATATTGATGGTAGTTACTCAAATTATGGATCTGGGGTTGGTGTGGTGCTTATATCCCCTGAACAAGAAAATTTTCCTTTTTATTTCAAGATGCAGTTTGAAAATACAAATAACACAAAAATATGAATACTTGTTATTAGGATTAAGGATGATGAAAGAGAAAGGAATCAAGAGTCTTAAATCACAAGGTAATGTTGAGATAGTTATAAATCAAGTTAGGGGTTTATATCAGCTAAATAATGGTCATCTAATATACTATCGTAATAGGGTATGGGACTGCATTGAGGAATTTGAAGCATTCTCTATCGAATCCATACTAAGGGAGTGTAATGATGAAGCTGATTCCCTTGTTGTGTCCACCTCATTACTTCTTCCTCACCCTGAGTTTAAAGAGGATAAATATACCATTGAAGTAGTATACCATCCTAGTGTTCTTGATAATGAATTCAATCGAAATTATTCAATGATGATTAACAAATCATTGCGTTTATGGAAAATTCTATCAATTTTAGCGAACTATACTTTCGGGTAATGAATCTGCATTCCACGAATCTATCTTTGATACATGAGAAGAATCTAATGATGGGGATTTATAAAACTAAGATGAAATAAGATCCCCAAAGGATTGGTTTATCTCGAAGAATTATTTGATAAACATGATCACTTTATAAAACAAAACCAATAAGATGAGCTAGATTCTTCCACCGAAGTAGAACATTTAAACTTGGGAACTACTAAGAAACCTCATGTTATGAATATTGGAAAGTGTTGTTCACTTGAAGAGAAAATAAGGTCTTTGGCATTGATAAGAAATATATGGATGTCTTATCTTGGTCGTATGTAGATTTAAAGTCATTCAAGCCCAAGGATGTTCAACACAACATCCCTTTAAAATTTGATGCACAACCATATAGGAAAAAAACAATGCCATTACAATCCCAAGATCTTGGGTACAATCCTTGTAGAAATTAGAAAAATGTTAGATGAAAGGATATTTTTTCTTATCCATCATTTAACATGGATTGCCAATATCATGCTAGTGCAAAAGAAGAATAGAGAAATCTATTTTTTTATTGATTTTTGCAATTTGAATCAAGCCTTGCTTTGAAGGATAACTACCCTTTTCCCATAATGGACCATGTCTTGTAGACAATGACCGGGTTCTAAATTTTTCTCCATATTGGATTGATTTTTAAGGTATAATGGACCATGTCTTGTAGATGACTTTCACCACCCCTTGGGGTACCTTCGCATATCAAATAATTTTCTTTGTATTTATCAACACTGGAGCCACATTTCGAGAGAGCCATAGAGATGGCATTCCAAGACTTAATGATGATATTTTCCAAGAAAATACAAGGTCACCGTGTGAACATTTGGAGCAATTATTGAAAAGATTCGATCAACATGGGATTTCTTTGAATCCAAAGAAATCCATGTTTGGAGTAATGGAAGGTAATTTATTGGGAATATTGTGACAAATGAAGGAATGCGGATTTATTTGGAGAAATTCAAATCCATTCAAAGCACCACTCTTCCTACAAGAAAAAATGGTGTGTACTTGTTATTTAGTAAAGTTAAATTATTGAAAAGGTTTGTCCCTAAATTTACCAAGAATCCTAGGAACATAAAAGAGATGATGAAAAGAAAGGTTCCATTTCAATGTAACTCAAAAGGAAAATATGCTTTCAATGATATCAAGGAATCCATCGCACATACTCTCGTTTTGGTATGTCCAAAATTTCACAAGGTCTTTATTATGTACTCCTACACCTATGCTTATACTTGTGTTTTCCATCTTAGTACAAAATAATTCCTATGGTTTTGAATCTCATATTGCTTTCACAAGCTATCCATATAAATCTCATGAATTAAAGATGTTACAGATTGAAAAACATGTTTACACAAAGGGTTAGAGAAGTGAAGCATTTTAGTTACTATATATTTAACTTCCACACTTTGGTTCTAGTTATAGATACTTCTATGACTTCCATTTTGAACCAACAAGAGTTGGTTAATAAAATGGGAAATTGGATACCCAAATTTCAAGAGTATGATATGAAGTGGAAGGAGTAGATTTGCAAAAGGAAAATAATAATATTCTCTATTATTTCATTGCACATACCATAGGTATATATAATTATATAGGAAAACTTTAGCCTCTACATATGGATTCAACAACCCGTGATTCTCTCCTAGAATTGTGTGGATGTTAGACCTGAAATACAAACAATAATATAAAAAAATTAACTTTGTAATATATTAGAATAACAACATAAACACATAATCAGTATTAACCATATGGTAAACTCACCACATCGTAATTAATATTTACTCTATGATAAATATGTGGAGCACTAAAAGGGATTATTCCTAACATTCCCCCTTAGTGCGAACATGCAAGAAAAACAATTGCACTTCTTTTGCAGCTTGCCACCCATGCATGATAATGATTTTGGCTTTGTGATGGTTTTGAAAAGATTGACCAAAAACCTTGGTATGAGCCCCTGCTCATCCGATATGAACCCATGTTCATCAAATATGGACCCCTGTCCAAGGTATGAACCCTTTTTCATCCTCTTCAAGTATCATGATGTTGTTGTTTGCTCATGCTTTCATATTTCCACTATATTTCCACATCAAGAAAGTATATATGAATCTAATCACTTTATTACAACATGAACATATTGTAAACTGAATACAAACAATGAAAGGTACATTGAAACAAAATACCACAACCTCATTTTATAGCCTAGTCGCTTGTGGCTAGAAATATTATCATGTCGCTTAACTATTTCCACATGGTGATTATTATTTTCTTCCCTCTCACAATATGAAACACTTTATTTTCTCGGACATCGGAGTACAATGAAAATGCATCCGTGAGGTAATTTTTTAAATTTTGAATCTATATGTAAGACACACAAAATAACTCTTCATTAATTTTTTATTTTTACAATGACACTATGATATTAACAAGTAAACTACAAATTACGACATATAATAGTGCCTGACTCAAAAATGTCTTTATGTGACTAGATAAAATATATTTTGACAATAATGATAAGAGATAATACTAGACTCGTGATTTTTAGAGTGAAAACACACCAATGACATGAAATCAAAACTTTTAAGTTTAATACATGTGACATATTTTATAATAGAGACCAGAGAACTAAATTGACTTGTAAATAAATGATGGAAATACAAATAATACCAAATATATGGCTAAATGAAAAGCTAATTCAAAAAATACTACTTAGCTCTTGGAGTTCAGCGGGTGATATTTTAGTATAGTGGTCGACTTAAAATTTTGGGATATCCACCAGCCTTTGACTATTGATATTTTGTTTAGGAATAATATTGGTGATGGTATATTGAGAGTGCACACATAGACTATTGATTTAAAGAGTTGTGGATGCCGAAGTGGTAGTTCTACCAATTCGTGAATTTGATCCATTTATTTACCAACATCATCATAACCTAATTTATCCAATCTATCTTCATCCTACGCTTTATCGGTTCACCCTCACAAAATTTCCGTATCAAGATATTGGTGAAATAAAACCACGTCTCCAAAAAAAAACCTTGAGATTCGAACAAACAACCTTATTCATTCATATTTTGGGGTCTTCCCATGTTTCATAAGCCAAAACAATAAAAATGGCATCCTTTTTCTTCTTTCCCTTAATAATAATAGTGTCTCTATGAAACAATTGTAATTTTTTCATGGTGTCCAGGGGTAGACAAATCTGGTGATTCTCCCTTGTGAGCCATTGCAGCATAGAAAAAGACCTAGATATTTTTGAATCCTCCTTCAACATAGAAACACGTATAAGAATATCATAGAGCTCTGTGATGTGGAAAATTGTATAATATGCAACCCGAGAGGATATTAAAATAGAATCATTTCTTTTAAAAAATAGATTTGAATTCTCTTCTTCACAGACCCATAAAAATACTAAAATCTAAATAAAAAAAATAACAAAGCACAAACTCATCACAAATAAATTTCCATTTAGCATGGAAAAATAATATAATATTTCTCCTTCACTAATATCTCATAGATCCATCCCTGATCTAATACCAAATGACGCAGATCGAGAAAAATTTCAAAAATAAAATAAAAATATTATTTATTATTTCATTGCACATACCGTAGGTATATAGAAATATATAGGCAATATTTATCCTCTAAATATGGAGTTAACAACCTTGTGATTCTCTCCTAAAATTGTGTGTATGTTAGACCCAAAATAAAAACAATAATATATTACAAATATACTTTGCAATATATTAGAATAACAACATAACCATATAGCCATATTAACCATACGGTAAACTCACCACACCATAAGTAAGATTTACTCTATGGTAAATATATTGAGCACTAACAAGAATTATGCCTAACATGATCTAGAGATTAAACCGATAAAGGTTGTATGTGGAAGGGGATTGTGTCAAATCATAGCTGAGAATAATCCTAAAGAAGTGAAAAGTAACGGGATTAAGATGAGGAAGAATTCCCCATGGTGCTTCTCGTAAGCACAATCAAGAATGGTACTCAAACATTTCATACTTACTCAATTATAGAGAACGTCCTAAATACGTAAGATCTAAAGAGAAAATGAATGTGAAATTGAGATAAAAAATACGTGCTCTGGGAAAATGGCTTGTATAAAACTAGTATTGATCGTTTTTTTATTTATTGTGTGGATAAAAACCATTAAGGTAAACTCTTGGAAGCATTTCATAATTTATCTTATGGAGGTCACTTCTCAACGTCTATTACTTCTCACAAGATTTTGTGAGTTAGGTATTATTAGCCCACTTTATTCCGTGATGCTTCCACATGGGTAGCAAAATGTGAAGATTTTCAGAAATTTGTTGGCCAACCCAAGTTAGTAATGCTTCCAATCAAGCCAATTGTGATAGAAGATACCTTTCAATAGTGGGGAATATAATTTATTGGTGTATTAAATACTTTTTCTAGTGTCAGACACAACTATGTTCTAGTAAAAATTGATTGTTTCACCAAGTGGGTAGAAGTCATTCTGTAAAGCACGCCACTTATAAAGTTTTATGCAACTATATTACGAGAATATTATAGTAAGGTTTGGTGTTCCTTATAATATTATGGCATATAAAGCTTAAAATTTTTCATCCTATGATCTCATTGAATTTTTATAGATATTGAATCATTTTGGCATAGGATTTTGATTATTACCTGTAAGGAAATGGTCAAGCTGAAAAATTTAACAAGTATTTGGTGATTATTATCAAAAATATTGTCGATGAGAAGTAGAGGACATGACACAAGGCATTATATGATGCAATATGATCAAACCATATAACTCCAAAACAAAGCTATTGGTATGTCTCCTTTCAATACCTATATGGTGTTGATCTTGAGATTCCCATCTATTTAGAGTTGTCATCTTTAAAGTTGGCTAAGACAAAGGAAGATGACAAATTTCAAAACTATATTAAAAATATGGTTATGTATCCGGAAGAACTAGAGGAAAAGTTGAACAAGTGGTTTATAGGATTGCAGAGCATTATAAAAAGGTAAAGAAAGTGTTTGATAAGAAGGTTCGAAAAAATATTTTCAAGTAGGAGATTTGTTTCTTCTATGGGAAAAAATAAGAGAGCTGAAAGGTATGCAAAAATGTTTGGTTCCTTACGGAGATTTCCTTACAAGATCCACCTCTCATGCGGAGAAAACAATTTCTATCTGTCCTACTTGGATGAAATGCATCTCGTGTTGACTCGTAGTGGGAAATATCTCAAATTGTTCAGAAGTAGGAAAATTTGTCTCTTTCCTTATATCACGTCTTATTTTTCTTTTGGTGTGGCTTTTGGTTAGTTTTTGTTCTCATTTTTTTCTTTGGTTTGTTTGCGTTGTCTCTTTTTTTGCTTCAAATCAGTAGCCCAATGAAAATAAACTAGATGAATATGAGGTTCTCTAACTTTGCATTATTCATAACCTAAAAGAAGTCCTCGGTTGGAGCCAGTTGTTAATTGAAATTTTTAGTTTTACAATAAAATTTAGATAACCAATCAAATTTTCACCTTTAAGGGCCTTAGAAAATTTCCCATCTTTTCATAAAATTCTAAATTTCTAGCCTATAGGTCCTTTTTATGTGTTTTTTGGGTTTTTCAGATCACCTTATGATTATTTTTTTGTAAAAGTTAATTGTTCCATGAATTTTGAATCCCTACACACTAGAATATTTCAAGTTTTAGGTTTAAAAGCATCATAACATTTAGTGATAAACACATACTAGATGTTAATTATCTTCGAAACCGAACTCAAAACACTTTAGTGTTTTAGGTTTTCAGACTTCCCATGCATTGGAACATCTAGGGGTTCAAACATATTATATACTAGGTGTTTTCCAAACCCAAAATGTGACACACTATGTGTTACGAGTTTCGGGAGTAGGAAGCTCAGACACGAGAAAGGTTACACAGATTCCTTGTGTACTTGACTTCCCGAGGCCGTTCCAAGAAAACCAAAGTGTGAAAGATGATATGGGAATAGGATATGTATATGTGGTAAATGTGGAATAAATGGGGATGGTAATGAATCAAGGTTTTAGGGTTGATATAAACTCAATTAATTAACTTACAAGTAATGATCCTACTCATCAAGGGCGGCGAAAGCTTATCTAACCTCTATCGACATGATGCCACGATCCAAAGATAATTGTTGTGTGCAATTATCAATCTATGTCTATGAGACTGAAAAATACCTTGACTTATTTTTTTAACTCATGGAAATTTTCCATTCATCTCTAAATACTCCTCTCCGTGATACGGTCATGCAAGAAAAATATTGAAGGACATGAATAAAAACTACGAGTTCAAGCATCTCGATTTGGTTTTTCTTGATCGACCAAAAATTCTCATTTATGGTCAATTATTTGTTGAGGGAATCTAGTTGGCTGATGATTTGAGGGGGAAAAGGAGTAGAACTAAAAACTAGTTCTCATAAACCCAAATCTATGCCTCCTTGATATCGGTCTATTCTCATTTGATGGATGATTGGATCAAATACCCTCCTATGAGGTTGGGTCGGACTAGGAATGGTCATGTGAGAACACCAACTTGCAAGTAAGATAAATGAGGATGAGGAGCTATTCAAGAAGGGCTAAGGAGTTTGAATTGGTTATGTATGCATCTAATTACTAATTTTATTCTTTCGTTTTGATTCTCTACACTACTCTAAATTTCCAATTTTAAATAAACAATGTAAAAGGAGCCTAACTTAAATAAAAGACAATTAAAATTCCCTTTTAATTAATTAAACCACATTCACTATTATTTAAATAAAAAAATACATATAATATTTTAGTTATTATTTTTAATGTTTTTGATGAAGCTTTTCAAATTAAAAACAATTAAAACAATCTAAGTTCCTAATATTTTGTGTTTTCAGGAATAATTAAAAGAAATAAAGAACTATCTCTATAGACATAGGAAATTAAAAGAAATAAAATCTACAATTATTTCTAAATTAAAATAAATCTACAACCAAGATTAATTGTGTGTAGTTTTTCCTCTATTGCGGGCTTCTATGTGATTACTATTATGACATGAAGATTAAAAGGAAGATATTATCTATTAGAAAACAATTTCTTCTAGCCATTTTCTACCTTAGGTTCCCAAGAAAGAGAAAGGTTCTCATGAGAAATTTTCTTCTTTACCATGCAACCTTTCCTTAAGAACTTCTTTTAAATCAAACGAAAGAAAATAATAATGAAGAAATAAAATATTGCTACTACTACTTCTTCCTCTAACCAATTTCCCATGTAGATCCATAGGGATAAGTAGGAAGAGGATATCAATGGAAGAAGTATTTTGAAAAGGGATACTGAAACACACGGGAAGTGATGAGATCTTCCCCTTATAATTAATTTGAATACACAACTTATTCTACTTATAACAAGTAATAATTATATTAAAACTTTAAAGAAATGAATGCAACTCCAACCTGGTTACTACTTTGTTGTGGTAGCTTTTTCCATAGATGTGATGCACTTGATGTATTCTCAGCTTCAAATCATCTTCCAACATGTGAATTCCAATTGATCTAGGAAGGTAAAAATGGTGAATGAGAACAAGAAAATTAAGAACTAAATGTGGTTAGCTTTGTGCAAAGAGGATGACTAGAATGTGAGTAGCAAGGAAGAACAAAGTAGAGAACTGGCTATTTGTGTAATCCCTCTCCAAAATCCGATAGCATAACACTTCAAAAAAATTATCAAATTCCCAACCCATGATACAAATGAAAATCTTATTTTATAAGTTTTGGAGGAGAAGATGTCAAGAACACATGTTGATAAATAAAATAAATCATCTTAGGGAGGATGAATAATCATACTGTATTTAGTAAATAAGGAAGAGGAACTCAAGACCAATCCAACAAGCCCAAAAATAACTAATTTGATCTAGAAACATGAGACAAAATCATGTCATAATCAAAACATTCATTCAAAAATGTGTGTTTTAATTTTACCTTGGAAGCTATTAGGAATGCCCCTATTTCCGAGGGGGTGATTACACAACCACTTGTCCGGTAACAAGGTCGGTTTCACAACCGCAATGGTGGTTACAAAAATGCCCCTATTTTATAGGGGGAAAAAATACAAGAATTAGTCTAAAACCCAAATAAAGCTCTTAACTTGAGGGATGATATTTATCTAAGACAAAAAAGGAGTGGGAAGGAGAGAGAAAGGGGATCTAGATCTCATTTTTACATCGGAAGGGGTTTTTTCATCATCAGAGACATGTCGCATTTTCCATGTTGCACCATTTAATTTTTGGGTGTGTACATATTTCCCCTTCGGAAGAGTGTTTCAGCCATGAATGGGTTAAAACATGACCTCTCAGAATGGTGCTCCCAAATGGGAAGGTTAGAGAATTACCTTGTCCAACCACATGCCGGTTCAATTTTAGCTGCCTTCTCACTACTTCTAAAAAGAAGAACGTGAATCAAGTGCAAAAATTAAAAAAATATGATGACATTTTTGAAATGAAAAGACAAGATTACTTCCCATTCATGTAGGGGTGAGAGATTTACCTATTCCATTCCATACCGGTTATGCACTAATTCACTAAAAATGACATTAGAAAAAAATTTCTCTATATATATGTCAATTTGCTATTATTAGAAATCATTTGCGTCATACAACTTTGTTAAATTTGGAGCTTTGGATTTCTGGTAACCATTTCACTCATGAATACAACTAAAATGACAGAAATTCATACACGATGATGACAAACCCAGTGGCATCAAAAAGGGGAAAGAACAAGTAAGTTATCAACATTTCTTTATGTTTTCCCTAAATTACATGTTTTGCTTGAAGTTAGGTCTACGAAAGATTTTGGATAATTTTATAGTCAAAACAATTGTTGGGGGGACTCCTTCGGATTTTACAATTTATTTGGGGTCATTTGACCATTTTTTATTTTTTAAAGTGTTTTAGTTTGGAGGGCATAGCCTAATTTTTCTATGCGACTATTATGGTGGTTGCACACCATCATTTTACATAAAGTGATGGTTACAAAACTACGACAATGGTTGCAAAATTACTACTTTGTCTAAGGGGTTAGTTGTGTAACCATCATGGTGGTTATGAAACCACCACGCTGCTAAGAGGGGAGGTTGTGCAACTGTTATCAAAATAACTCTCCTAGTTATCTAGACAACTTACATACATATTCTAGCTCAGAGATTTTCTTTGCAGTCGTGCATACCTCAACTATCTCCTGAGCACATTCACTTGGTCACTGTTTCCTCGCACACCCTTGTATGCTTCTCCTTCTCCCCTTTACTTTTTTCCCTTTCCTCTTTGTTCCACTCTTTCCTTGCAGCATCTTTTGTGCATTTTCCCTTCTTCTAACACTATTCATCCTACTGTGCACGCCTTGCACTTTCTTTCATCATCTAAGTACCTAGCCCTCTCGTGCACCCTACAAATTACCTTGTAATAGTTGTGCCTTGACCATACGTTCTCCGTTCATCAGTTTTCCTCATTTCCCCTACACATGTTCCTTCTACCTTCTTCTCATGCCTCATTCTTCCACGTGCATATGTTTGAACTCTCCTTTGTTCCATTTTGTGCCACATCATTCTCTGACACCTTTGAGTGTGCCACACAAACCAATCCAAATGTGCCAACAAGGTGTCAAATCCTTGCAATAAATCAATGGTGACACGTGGAAGAAATGAAAATAACATTTGCATAGTTGGCCATCCTTTCAACCAATCCGCATGTGCCACATTTCTTGCATGCGTAGATGACTCTACAAAATTACTAAGCCATATATTTTTCTACAGAGCTCGATCGATGCATGCACCTAGTCTCAATCAATAGTTGCTGACGTAGGCTATAGTGCTAGACATTCAAATTCAAATTCTTAGTAGATCTGGTAGGTGAGAAATGGGAAAACATATTTCTAGGCATTAATGA
Organism: Taxus wallichiana var. yunnanensis; assembly: GCA_018340775.1. Lineage (NCBI taxonomy): Eukaryota > Viridiplantae > Streptophyta > Pinopsida > Cupressales > Taxaceae > Taxus > Taxus wallichiana. The sequence continues at coordinate 309,418,293 of CM031244.1, forward strand.
GCATATCTGATTTCTCCAACCACCCTATTTGATCTGATCTACCCTCTTTCCTTCTCCAACATGCCAAACAAACTTGGGGAAACACATTTAACATATTTTTAGGAGGATTTTGTAGCATTGAATGCTTCTTGTTGGTGGTTGCATTTCAAATTTTATTTTCCCTCCTTCTCTTCTTCTTCCATGAATTCATCTATAAATGTAAGAGTTGGGCTCATTATTAATGTTGGACATTTTGGATCCTTACGCACTTTGCTAAGGACTTCATATTTTCTATATTTTGAGTCGCAGACCTCTAGATCTGGCTCATGCATGTGGATATCAGCCTCTTTCACCATTGTAATAACTTTGTGCATTTCTGGAAGTAATGGAAGCATTATTTTGTGACTATTCTCTATCCTAATGTTTTGTATTCCTTCTTCTTGCCTTTTATTTTACATTGAGTGTTTGTTGTGTCATTATACGTCCCTTGAGTTCCTTTTTAGTTGTGTTCCATAAAAATGATCTGGTAAATGCGTTTTAGTTGTGCTACATGTGCCTAGCCTTCTTTCACACCTTTCCCTTCATTTTTATTAGAATAGATAGTGTTCATCCCTCTTTTCTGGTGTTATCACCTTCCTTAGATTAGTTTTCCTTTATGTTATCCTTCTTTCCATGTCCCTTGGCATTGTTAGCTTAGCTTTCCCTTTCAGCACTAGGAGTAGTAGTAGTAGCAGAGTAGTAGTAGAAAATAGATAGAGGAACCAGCCTTCTCCGGAGATCCATCTCAAGTGCGCAAGGTCCCACAACTTGGAGATGGTTCCATTGTTGTCTCAAATGACTCAATCCTTCTAGATCCAAGACATGGGTGCAAGTTTGAATGACCAATAGTTTCTGGCATGCCCGATGGGACCAACAGTGAAAGCTTAAATTTCATATTGCTAAGTTTTGGTGTGTGAACTTAGTATTTTCATCCTTTGGAGGCTTATTTCAACACATCTGGTGACTCCCAACATTTCCAGAGCTCTTATTTTGTAGTCTTGAGTGCCTTTTATGAGAAGAGTGCATACCAGATAGAGTGTTACAACTGAAGGATCCTTTGAATACCTCCATATTTTCCGAGAAACACATGTAACAGATCTTTCACATGTGTATATCCCATCTCCAATGCGTCATGCACTCTACTCCTCCTCCAAAATAAACAAGCATGCCCCTGCCATGGCACTTCAACCTCCTCATCCTCCAAGGAACTTCACCAGCTTCACTAGTGGAATCCCTCAATCTCAATGCTCAACATGATATGCTAATGCGGGCCACGCTCAAAAGTATTCCATACTTCACGGGAGAAAATCAAGTCACCCCTGTTGAACACATTCAAGATGTGGCCAATGTATGCTCTATCTATCTGATTACACATGATGATGTTGTTGTCAGTTGCTTGCAACCTCTTTCAAGGGTAAAGCACTCTAATGGTACCATGGCCTAAGACCTGCATCTATTACTACTTGGGATGAGCTTGGAACATTCTTGTAATTACTTTGAAGATAAATCAGATCATTTATCACTGGTGGAGCAGATGACTACAACAAAGCACATGCCCAACGAGTAGATGACTGATTTCAACATCAATTCTAGAAGACTTGGGATATAATTCCTCAAGTGGTAAGGCCTATAGCCCAACATGTTTTCTTGTACTATCTAAGGGCTTTGAATAGTGACATTTCAGTCATGATTCAATCCATGGGAGGTAGAACCTTACCTGTTGCATACAACATTACAATAAGGGCAGAAAATAGTCTCATTCAGGCTGGTAAGTTGGCACCTAGGCCTCTTGCACCCTTGTTCCCAAAGATGTCTCTAGTACCCCAGCCTTCTATTACTCTAGTTTCAATACAGATCATGTAACTAGTTGTATCTACATCCTACTCTCTTGCATAAAAAAAAGAAGATGATGAATTGAAGGCCCTAATTAGAAACTTGTCCAACAAGGTCATATCATTGGAGAAACAGCAGACACAAGCCTACAGAGGTAGTTTCAATTAAGCGTAAGGAAAGCAATCAACCTTGGTAGAATCAGTATGGGAATCAAAGATACGGACAAAACCAAAGAATGATAGATGACATACTAATGCACACTTTCCTTTGTAAGTTATTCCTCCTACACAACCTCTTCCAGCGCCCAACACAATTCAGGCACTTGTCCTAGTCTAGAACAACATGGCACATGATTTTGAATGGTGATTTCCTTGTAATATGCCTCATAGCTAGTATTACTATGCTAATGTTACACACGCACAAGCCTATATGATTTAGAATGCTTCCAATTGTGAGCCTTCAACAGTGCACTAGAAGAAGATAACCAAGAAAGAATAGAAGCTCCTCCAGAGGAAAATTTGATGTTCTTTGGCACTAAGGACTTCTATGCAATCAACCAAGCTACAGAGGATACAAGTAGACCACGTGCCCCAAGTTACGGACAACACAAGATACAAGAAGAGAATGCTCAAGTCTAGCACGTAGTCACAATTCCAGCAACACAAGCAGACCCTCAAAATCAAAAGAAGTAGCTAAGACATCTAGTAGTAAAAGCACTCAAGTTCCCACACCTAAGGCTCCATGCAAATCTCCTCTAGAAGTGGTGTGCCCCTCCTTTGGTAGGTCAAGCCTCTGCGCCTAGCTAAGGTTCCTACCTTATGTACAAAAAACCAAGAAAGGATGTTGTTGTTCCTCAAATGCACAAGTCAATGGGTTTTCCATTCAACATTGTGGACCAGATGAAAAATAAAACATAAATGTTACAATGTGGGATGCCTGACCATTCCATCCTAGTGTGACTTGTTACATGAAGCTTCTAGTGCAACTCCCACACACTGATCCAACTATGTAGAATTCACACACTTCTATCAACATCTTCCAAGAAGAGGAGAAGCAAGTAAGTAAAGTTTATTAAAACCCCACCCTTCTATATGTCTTTGATCATAGGAAAACATCTTGTCCATAATTATATGATTGACTCAGTGCTAGTACTTCTATCATGCCTAAGAAGATTGTTGATGTCTTAGGTCTTAAGTATAGCCCCTGACAAAAGGAGTCCTACAACTTGATGGTTCAACTATCACTACCCTAGGAATCATCAAGGATCTTGAGCTAACCCTCCATGCATGTCCAAGTCTAACAATAACTCAAGATGTGTCAATCATTGATCTCCCCTCTATTTGCCTTATGTTTGTCAAGAGATTTTACTGCTAAAGTGGGTGGTTACTTGTCTTCTGATTGGTCCATATGTTACTCAAGACAAGGTATGGTACCCGGTTTACCATACAAGCTGAGCCAATATTTTCCTATCATGTAGAGTCATATGTCCCATCCTCTCTCCAAGCCAATTGTTTGATCCAAGAAGAACAAGCTTCGATTCTGAAGAGCAGCCTCTTCCACCTTCTATTCCTGATCTAGTACTTGATGAGTGGGTAGAGAGGCACCATAAATTTGACCCATATGCTAAAGAACTGGAAGCTTATGAAACTAGGGCTTGGTACTTACTTGCATTCTTGAAGAAGAAGTTGTGTTCATGCACGCTCACAAAGAAAAGTGAAGAGAACCTGGTCTATGGAAGTTATACTTTGATGGATCCAGAAGTAAAAATGGTGCATGAGGAGAGAGTGTTCTCATTTCCCCTAAGGATGAGAAATTATTCTTCACTCACATGTTACGTTTTACATGTTCTAACAATGTGGCAGAGTATGAGGCATTGGTGCATGGTCTGCTTATTGCTAAAAAGAAGAAGATTAAGGCACTTGCAAATATTTGGGGATACATAATTGGTTATCCACCAAGTCACCAACAAGTTTCAAGAAAAGAATAATATTCTCAAATATTATAAACACAAATTTTGGGACCTCCTTGAGAGATTTGATGCTCTAAATCTATAGGTGGTGCCATGCAAAATGAATAAGGAAGTGATCAAATGGCCACACGCTTGGTTCACGTAGTTCTCTCCTTCTTAAGGAATTTTGTCAAAGGAAACACTTAACACATTAAGATGGTGATCAAGACCATCCATTCCAAATAACAACACCAGTTGAAAGTGTTTGATAGTGATGCATATATCATCATCTAGTTCATCTAGAATGAAGTTGAGTTCTCATCAAGCATGCAAGATAATTTGCATGACAACTATGGTGACCAAGTGATTCAAATAAAGTCAAATAAGTTTCCTAAAGGGATGGTCACCTTAGAAAAAATGTTTAGCCCTGATGATGAGTTCAAAGGTGAAGAAAATTATATGCGTGCACATAAAGACTACTTTCTCCCAGTCACTATTGCATGCATGGAAGGAATTATTGTTCAATAAAAAGCTTGCACACATGATGAAAAACATGCCTTCATCTCTCTCTATCAAAAATACAGTGATATATTCTCATGGGAGTATGAAGACCTCAAAGGTTTTGATCCAAGTATTTCTCAACACTCCATTGACCTTGATCTAGTATCAAACCCATCAGATAAAAACAATGACCAATCAATCCAAAGATAGAGCCCCTCATGAGAAAGGAATTATCCAAACTCATTGAGGAAAAGATTATTTTCCCATCAAGTACTCTACTTGGGTCACGAATCTAGTTCTCGGTGCACAAGAAGAATGGTGAAATCAGACTCTGTGTTGATTTCAGATATTTGAACAAGGCATCTCTAAAGGATCATTATCCTTTTCCTTCAATGGAGCAGATTCTATAGATTGTGGCCGACATGCAAAAAGATTCTCAATGTTAGATGGATATTCGGTTTCAATCAGATCCTAGTTAAGGAAGAGGATCAATTCAAAATGGTGTTTACAACCAAAGTGAACATATGCATATCAAAATGCCCTTTGGTCTATGTCAAATGTAGGTGCAATGTTTCAACGCATCATGGACATTTCCTTCAAAGGTTACATCAATGAGTTCATCTTGGTTTACCTTGATGACATTACAATCTTCTCAAAGTAGAGCACGGATCATATGGTGCACCTGGAGAAAGTATTTGAGAGATGCAAAAAATTTTGGGGTATCTCTTAACCCCAAGAAGTGTAATTTTTCATGTGGCACAGGGAAAGCTTTTGGGCCATGTGGTTTCAAAGGATGGCATCACAATTGATCCTGAGTGTGTTTCAACCATCCTAGCTCTTTCCCTTGTTGGTGCACAAAAAAAGGCCTTGCAGTCCTTCCTCGGTAAGATTAATTTTGTTAGGCATTTTATTCCTAACTTTGCAGGACATGGTAAGGCCATCACCCTCATGCTCAAGAAGGACATAACTTTCAGATGGACAACAAAAGGAAAGGAAAGATTCAAAAAAATCAAGCAAGAGATTTCTTGCATGCCAACACTCATCAACCCAAATTACTCAAAGGATTTTATCCTTTATGCTTATGGAATTGATGTGAGTGTTGTTGTTGTCCTAACACAAGAAAATGAACAAGGGATGAAAAACTAGTGGCTTTCTTTAGCCAGACACTTGAAGGATTATGAATTAAAATATAGTCACATGGAGAAGAAGGTCTTCACCATCATGTGCATGCTCAAGAAATTCAAAAGTATGCTCACCAAAAATCATATTAAGGTGTTAGTCTCCCACTCTTCTGTTAGAGACTTCATCATGGGAGCATAAAATTAGTGAAAAAGAGCATGATGGGTGACCAAAATCATGGAATATGATGTGACTATCAAAGCCACAAAGCTAGTAAGAGGTAGTGTGCTCTCTGCAAGAAGCTTGCTGAGGATGCACACAATGAATCTGAGACTTCATTATTTCTTGATGAAGCTCTCGCACGTGCAAAACTTGAGCAGAATACAGATCTGGCATGCACATGATTGGATGAAGGACATGATCACATTCCTTTCCAAGGGTGCATACCCTCTGGCTTAAACAAGGAAAAGAGAAGACATATGAGGTTATAATCTATCCCTTATGTTTTGATTGATGGAATTCTCTTCAAGAAGAATCTTGATGGTGTGTTGTTAAGGTGTATCAATAGCACACAGACTAAAAAAGTGTTAGCAAAATTTCACGATGGATTCTCTGGTGGACACTTCTCTGCCAAGACTACAATAATGAAGATCATAATGGCAGGTATCTTTTGGCCTACTTTGTTTGCAGATGCACACAAGTGGGTCAAAAATGCAAGGAATGCACTTTCTTTGCAGGAAAGAAGAGATTGGCAAGTGCTTCCCTCTCGACCAATCCAAGCGGATCAACCTTTTGCACAAATGGGGTCTTGACTTCATAGGCATGATCAATCCACCTTCAAGTGTTGGACACAAATGGGTGTTGATAGCTATGGACTACTTCACCAGATGGAAAAAAGTTTTCCATGCTCAAGGAATCAACCGAGTTAGTCATCCTTGACTTTCTCAAAGGTATAGTCACAAGGTTTGGCATTCCTCAAACCATTATCTCTGATAATGCAAAATCCTTCCTTGGCACTAAAATCACTTGATTGGGCTCTAAATTTGGCATCTATCTAAAGACTTCTTCCAACTATTACCCCCAAAATGGTCTGGTAGAGTCAACAAAAAAACTTTGATCAGGATCATGAAGCACACAATGAACATCAACCAAAGACAGTGGCATACAAAGGTCTCACACATGCTCTGGGAAGATAGAATCATAATTAAAAAGGCAATAGAACTTCACCTTACAAGATTGTCTATGGAAAAGAGGCTACCCTTCCTTTGACGCTAGAGTTGAACTCATTGGCACTTTCCTAGTAGTTGGAGCTTTGAAGGCGTAAACCAAGAGAGAAATCAAAATGGTAGAGCTGGTTAATCTTGAAGAATCAAGGAACTCTGCCATGATCAAGCTAGAACAACATCAAAAAAACAACAAAGAAATGGTTTGATAGAAAGGCTAGGCCTCAAGCTTTCAAATTTGGGGACTTGGTCTTTGAAATGGGATGTTGACAGAGCTAAACCAGGTGCAATTCAAAGTTTGATGCACTTTGGAGTGGCCCATACATCATCAGTTCATGCAAAGGAGGCTAACTCTTTTGAGTTAACTCATCTTGATGGAGGCATGCTACAAAATCCCAAGTAAATGGGATCTATCTCAAACCCTTCCATTAAGTTTTTGCATCATTTTGTATATATTAGAGTAGTTTCAATTCCTCCAAGTGTGTTGCACATACATTTTTTTTTGTACATAGTTCTTTCTTCTCACATGCTTCATGTGCACTCTTCTTTTTTTCTTCATGGGTGTCGATCTTCTTCCAAAATTTTTCAATAGTTTGCAGGATTTGGAATAGAGTCAAGAAATGATCCTTCAAGTGACTTTAGGGTAGTTCTTCAAAGCTAAAATCAAAATTTCATGATTACATATAGACTCCATGCCCAATGGATGCTCTAGGCTACTGATCTCCTTCATCTAGCAGGAAGATGGCCCCAAAATTCACCAAAATTATTATCCAAATAACTCTCCTAGTTATTTGGACAACTTACATACATATTCTGGCTCAGAGATCTTCATTGCAGTTACACACACCTCAGTTGTCTCCTTGGCACATTCACTTGGTCATTGTTTCCTCACACCCTTGCCTTTGCACTTCCCCTTCTCCCCTTTCCATTTTCCTTTTCCTCTTTGTTCCACTCTTACCTTACACATCTTCTGCACATTCACCTTCTTCCTATCACCATTCATCATGCGCATGTGCCTTGCTTGCACTTGCTTCAATCAGCTAAGTCCATGGACCTCTCATGCCCCCCACATTACCTTACCTAATAATTTGCACCTTGACCATATGTTCTCCGCTCATCAATTTTCCTCATTTCCCCACACATTTCATTGTGCCTTCCTTCCTTCTATCTTCTTCCCACGCCTCATTCTTCCACGTGCATATATTTATGCCTCCTCTACACCATTCCATGCCACATCATTCTTTGACATGCTTGAGTGTGCCACACATAACCATATCAAAGTGTGCCAACATGGTGTCAAATCCTTTAAAAAATCAATGAGTGACACATGGCAGAAATGACAAGAACATTTGCATAGTTGGCCATCCTTTTAGCCAATCTACATGTGCCACATGTCTTGTGTGCATAGATGACTCTAAAAACTCTAACAACCATATATTTTTCTATAGATCTCTGATCAACGCGTGCCTAGTCTCAATCGATAGCTGTTGACATAGGCTATAGTGCTAGACATTCAAATTCAAATTCTTGGTGGATATGGTAGGTGAGAAATGGGAAAACATCTTTTTGGGCATTAATGAGCAGATCTGATTGCTCCAACCACCTATTTGATCTGATCCACCCTCTTTCCTTCTCCAACATGCCAAATAGACTTGGGAAGTGCATTTGATAGATTTTCAAGTGGATTTAGGCATTGAATGCTTCTTGTTGGTGGTTGCATTTCAAATTCAGATTTTCCCTCCTTCTTCTCTTCTTCTTCCATGAATTCATCTATAAATGTAAGAGTTGGGCTCATTGTTAATGTTGGACATTTTGGATCCTTATACACTTTGCTAAGGACTTCATATTTTCTATATTTTGAGTCGCAGACCTCTAGATCGGCTCGTGCATGTGGATATCGACCTCTTTCACCATTGTAATAACTCTGTGCATTTCTAGAAGTAATGGAAGCATTGTTTTGTGACTATTCTCTATCCTAAGTGTGTTTTTTCCTTTTCTTCTTGCCTTTTATTTTACATTGAGTGCTTATTGTGTCATTCTACATCCTTTGTAAATCCTTTTTAGTTGTGTTCCATGAAACTAATATGGTAAATGTGTCTTAGTTGTGCCATCCCTCTTTTTCCGATGCTATCACCTTCCTTAGATTAGTTTTCCTTTATATTATCCTTATTTCCTTGTCCCCTTGGCATTGTTAGCTTTCCTTTTCAACACTAGGATTAATAGTAGCAATAGAAATAGATAGAGGAACCGGCCTTCTCTGAGATCTCGTCTCAAGTGCGCAAGGTCCCACAACTTGGAAAAATTCCATTGTTGTCTCAAATGAATAGATCCTTGAAACTCGAGACACAAGTGCAAGTTTGAATGACTAACAACAAATTTCACAACTTTTACAAGGGAAAGTTGTAAAATGAGAGTTTTATTATTTTTCTAGGTGTTTTTGGTTTTCTATGAATTTATTACATTCCTAGAAAGGTCTAATGCACATATTTTCTAATTTTTAATGGATGTAGGGGACTTATGTTAGATGGATAAAATCTTGAGAGGAGTGGCTTGGTTAAGTTCTTCTTTTATTGACACTCGACTAAGATAGGCTTGCTAGAGAGGGAAAGGATATGTCGATTAGAACAAACTAGACAAGTTTCCCTAGTGAGCCAACTTCTTTGTGATTTCTTTACATACTAGGAAGGGGATCGAACACATTCCGATTCCATGGTGTTCATGGGGAGTGGACCATTACTCTTGGAGGACATCTAGAAGATACTAGTATTACCTTTTAGATGGAGGAGGTTGGCACTAAATGATGCTAGCTCATTAGATGAGGCTCACAAATGGGCTATTTATTTGGAGGATATAGAGGTACTTGATATATGTGACAAGCAGGGATTTAGATTAGTAGGCTGTGGAGGAGGCCCCTGCTCTTATGTAAGGGAATTATTGGTATATTGGCCTCATGTTTTATTGGGGATAAGGGAGGAGACAAGTTCTTATTCTGTTGGGAAAGCTGGACATTATACAGAGTATAGAGTTACATGACATGATATTTTTGTGAGGGATAGACATATTGGGGACTACATACCATGATTAGTATTAGGTAGTCATATGCATTTATACCTCTCTTAGTGACCCTATAATATTTATATCATGGATTTATGAGAGAGTGATTCCTTATCGAGGGGGGCATGAGGATTGTATAACTTTCTATTATCAAGGAAGCAAGGTGGGAAGATATGACACCACTTAAAGCCACACCATAGAAAACAAGCTCTCTTACTACAATTGATATGGTAGTTGAGTTGTACTGGGCATGTTAGGATAGTGGGGGATGAGAGGATTACATTGGATACCTACACAACCACTACACAATTAATTAACTGTGGTGGTCAAGTAGAGATTGATCCATTGGCATGGGTTCCTCAAGATTTTGGGATACCTTATGTTAACGACCTTCTTACAATTGAGACTGTATTCATAGGTACCAATAAGTTAAGTGTGATATATTTACATGCACCGACTAAGATGGATATTGATAGTCCCAAGAGTAGTGATCAGAAACCTAGAGCCGAGGAGGAGCTAGACTACCCTATATTTTACATATTGAGAGGCACCACAAAGAGTGAGGAAGTGGTGAAGATAGGTTCTGGTTTAGAGGAGTCGACCCTAACTAGTAAGGTAGTAGAGAGGAGGTAAAGGATAAATCCATCTAGCCAGCAGGAGGAGGCGAGGAGGATTCTATCTAATGAGAGGAGGAGGTAGGAATGGCTAAGGAGGTAGACGTAAACCTTGATTGGGTCAAGGGAGATCCTAGTGAGTAACTTTTCTTTTAACCCTACTTCCTAGATTAGAATTATTTTGACTAGATGCTAGTAATATTTATTATTATACATATATTATATTATATATGTTTGTGTTGTTATTTTACTAATTTTATATTGTGGGATTATGTTTTATAGCTATGAAAATGGGATGCTGAGAGCTTATTAAATAGACCAACCTTGATCTATTTTCCATCACTTCTTGTCTATCTCGATATAACATATTAAAGGATCCAAGACTTAGGACATAATTCAAATTCCATACAGATGTTTTTACACTTTCTTGGCACACGACATGAGATCTCTCTCGGTTACAAACCGAGAATGCGGTGTATACACAAAAGGTTAAGGATTATCAGAGATGCTTGAGAGGAGTATGATCCACATGCATTGGGGATGATGAAATCATGGCTTCACAAGGATGTTCTCATGAAAATTCTCACATCTACTATCATCACTTGGCACACATAGGATCCCATTCTAGGCCTAGCAGACCTCATCATAGGAGTCATAGTAGGATCCCTCAATCGGCGCATTCTCGGGGATCACATAAAGATGGATAGGCCAAGTGCCTTTATTGCTTGGTCTCATTTTTGTGTATATATTTTTTTTTGTATTTTTGGCTCATGATTGAGTAGTATGACCACACTTTTCCTTCGATGTGATGAAATTTTAATAAAACATTGACATATATATATATATATATATATGATTATATTTTTGGCTTAATACTCTTTTGTACATTCATTTCGTATGCTCTACTTCATTTGTGCACTTTAGATAGTTAGGAATGTTTGATGTTTTTGTAATTTTTGAATGAATGTTATGGATGATAATGTAGTATGGTAAACAGAATGATATATGGAATTACACACATTTACAAATCATACTTAGGAAACTTTATTTTTCATAAAATGCTTAAACTTTCCATTTTGTTGGAAAAATATGTTGTAGATGATGTAATGATATTATGTTTTCACTTCGCTTCTTGAGCCCACACAGCTATTAACTTATTAAGATAGAAAGGATCAACACCAAGAGCCAAGAAGGACGTGAGATGTATGGATGAGTCATGTATAGATGATAATGATGACCAAGAGACATGATTTTTAATAAAAGATGTTTTTGGGGAACGTATAACTTGAGTGTAATTAAAAATAACTAGCCAAATTCGAGACAATTTACACTTATAAACATTAGCTAGACTTATATCAGTAAATGGCCCAATGATTGGAAAAATTTGGTTAAGGAATGATTGTCTCTCCTAACATGAGCATCTAAATCATTTGCTTAGGAATTTTATACATTCAAACATTGTTTTCATTATTTTAAGGCTTATTTTATTATATTATTTTTAGGACCCCCTAATTTTTTTGCCATGGTATCAGTAAATAGCATGGTATCATCACTGAGGATAAAATATAGGTGAGTAAGGGTATCTTACTCTATCCCTAACCTCACGCTACCAATAAGAAGCATGGGCTCATAAATCAAGGTTGAAAGGGATGGAAAATGTGGTTATTCGTGATAGGAAGACATGTGTGTGTGTGTGTGTGTGTGTGTGTGTGTGTGTGTGTGTGTGTGTTATTTCACCTTATCCTTGCATTTTGCTTGTTGGAAGGTAATCTTTCCTCCGATCTTAGCCCCGCACAAGTAGTAAGATGAAAGGGCTCATCACTAAGGACTAAGATGGGAGAACATAAGATCCAGGGAAATTCTTAGAATTATTTTTTACAGAGATAACTTTTAGGGGATATTTTCCATCAAGAAGCTTCTAAAGAGGGCTATAGGATAAAATACATTTAAATTGTGAGAAATCAAAAGATGGATAAAATATGAAAGAACTTATAGGATCAATATTAAAGTTTCTCTCATGGTTAGAAATGATGATGTGAACTATATAGTTGAAGAGTGTGAAGAAGTTGTAGAGATATTTTGATTGATATATTTTCCAATGTTTGAAAGTTTAAAATCATCTTAAAAGCAAGTAAATCCATGAAATGATCTAAACAAAATGATACTAAAATGACACATATGGTGAAAATGCAACAAGAACAATGTGGAGATGTAATATTTGTATATAGAAACATTTCAACTGGAGTGAGTTGACGGATACACTAAATTCCTCACCCTCTAAAGTGCACAAACTATAAGCACCATTCTTAAAATATTAAGTTACTTGGTAGGGGCTTAGCCAATTTAGTCTAAATTTTTTTCCTTTTCCAACATTTTAATCTATACGATTGTCAAGTCTTAGCAAAATATCACTTACTTAAATCATACGCTCATAGACTTTCTTGTCATATTGTCGACACATTTTTTCCGCATAAACCTTATGGTATTGTTAAGATCTATGTCTTTTCTTATCCATGTTTTCTAAATCAGTTAAATGTGAATTTATATACTCATCTTCATATAATATGCCTTGTAAAGACACATGAAGACTAGGAAGTTCCACTTCCAAAGGTAACACTACTTCTTCATCGAAGACCAGGGAAAACAAGATTTCCTTGCACGCTGCTTGAATGGAAGTCATGTATGCCCAAAATATGCGGAATAACTTTAAGTGTCATTCCCTTTTATTCTCCTTGGCCATTTTGATGAGAAGACTTTAACATTTAGTTAGTATCCTTAGCTCAACCGTTGGCTTTAGGATAATACAAAGAGGTAGTGTGATGAGATATCTTAAACTTCATACATAGTTCACATACCTCATCATTATTGAATGGAGATACATTATCAAAGATAATGACTTGTGCAACACCATATGTATAAATGATTTGATTCAGAATTAACTTCACTCGATGGAGTCAAGAATCGCGTGATCGGGGGCATGGCCTCAACTCACTTTGTAAAGTATTTAGTGGTCTTAATAATGAAATTATGACCAACAATGGAGATAGGGAAGAATTTTCCTATTAATTCAAAACCCCACGTAGAGAACGAAAAGGTGTAACTATATGTTGCATAACTTTATCTCAAACATATATGACATGCAAGAATTCTTGACACTTTTGACATATTTACACATATTTAATGGCATCATACTATAACATGGGCTAAAAATAGCCCATTCGATGAATCCTCCGAGCAATTGAATTCTCGTTGAATTTCCCACCATAAAATACACTACAGGATTAAAAAATTATCCTCTCCACTTATTATTTGTCTATGTACCTAAGTAATAGGCCATCAAATGCCTTTCGATATAATACTTCTATGATGACATACTTAGTGGTTATAATATGAAGTTTTTTCCTTTGTTATGAATTTTCCCCTTCTCGTAATTTTGATTCACAATATGTTTCACTATATCGTAATGCCACAGTATGATGAAATTATGAGTTTATTAATGTGGTAAATACACTCATCGGGAAATCTAGATCGACCGCCTCGGTAGATTCCAAGGGATTATCAATTAGCTAGTCGAAATGATTTTCTCCTTGATTAATTTTTGATTAACGTAACTAAGCTCAAAAATACATTCATAAGAATTATAAACACACCCTATTTTTTAAACAAGGTTACTTGAGTCAAGAAATTATGTAACTAGTCAAGCTTAACAATAACCCTTGTCTCTTGATTAAGCATATAATGCCTCAATATATTGGTTGTGAAAAAATAGCCAGCCATTCTTTCTCTTCCTAAGAGTACTTTGGGTCTCATAATTGAGAAGTACATGAATAATGAAATAAATATCACATTCACCATCATTTTCATATTATTGTGCCAACATACATGCAATTTAAACATCTCGTAGCTATAGAATAGAGAATATAAGGATGGGTAGCATAAGAGTTGGTGGAGAAAGTAGAAATCATTTCACTAATTCAAATACATTATGATACTCTTCCATCCATGTTTTCCAAAAAGAATTATTTCACAAACCATTAATGGGATGTATGACATATATAAGGTTAGGTAAAAACCTTCATATTTACCCAAGCTTTCCTAATAAATATCTAATTATAGACTCATCTATATTTGCATTCATCTCAATCATTGCATGATTTTTTTCGTGTCTACATCAATTCCTCACGAGGATATGATGTAGCCAAAGATATTTCCTCCCATGACTCCAAAAACACATTTTTCAGGATTTAAGGTGATATTGTATTCAATTAAGTGTGAAAGAATAATACAGAGGACCTCAAGGTGATATCCTCTCTTTTTATCCTTTGCTAAAAGGTCATCAACATAAGTTTCAATGATCTTATGGATGAGATCATGAAATATGTAAGTCATGGCCCTCTGATAAGTATCTTGTTAGAGTTCTTCACACCAAATGGAATAAATGCATAGCAAAATATCCCCAAGGCATAGTAAAGGTTGTCTTAGTCTGATCTTCTTTAGATATTCTTATCTGATTATACCTTGAAAACCCATCCATGAGAGATAACAAATCATAGCTAGCGAATGCATCAAAAATTATGTCTATGGATGGTATTAGGAAATCATCCTTAGGGAAAGCTTTGTTAATGTCCCTAAAGTCAATACAATTTTGAATCTTTCCGTTTTTCTTAAGGACCGGGAAAATATTAGATAACCACATGGAGTATTTCACTAATTTGATAAACTCTACCTATATGAGTTCAATTGCTTTAGGTTCATTTTAAGACACCTCTATAAAATTGTAGGTGGAAAATACCTGGCGAATATCCCGGAACCAGTTTCAGTGAAAGGTGAATTTGACAGTATTCCAAAACAAAAATTTCACCTAGTTTTTCATGGCTCCATCATTGACGTGCGACAACAAGACGTCAATAATCACTCCTGACGCGCGTCAATGGAACGTCAATGGTCTTGACTGACGCGCGTCACTGGCTCCTATTGATGCGTCGTCATCGGCTCCATTGGCGCGCGTCATCGGCTCCATTGACGCGTCACTGGCTCCTATTGATGCGTGTCACTGGCTCTTATTGACATGCGTCACTGGCTCCTATTGACACGCGTCATCGTCGGGCTCCTATTGATGCGTCATCGGATCTTATTGAACTCACGTCATCGGCTCCTTTTGATGCGTCATCGCGGCTCCTATTGACGCACGCGTCAATAAATCCTATTGCGCGCGTCACGGAACACTATCGACGCGCGACAACTATGGATGCAGTTGTCACACGTCAAATGAGATCTATTGACGACGCGTGACAATTAGATACATTGACGCGCGTCAGCTAAGACTATTGTCGCGCGTCAGCTAAGACCATTGACACACGCGTCAATTGAAGCCATTGACGCCTGATTTAGCCTATAAATACCCTTCAACCGGTCATTTTCTCATTTTCACCTTCCACTCTTGAATTTTTGCAGGTCTCAATCATTGTCAAAGATGCAAGTACAACTATAATGTCGACTTCACATGCTTCCCAACTACAAGTTCAGCAAAAAAATCAAGAGAATCCAATTCAATCGATTTCCAAGATCAACTACAGGAATCCCTTATGCCCTCACATCCATACTGTTTTAAAGATGTCTTCAGAATATAAAGATTTGATGGATGCGTGTGAATTTACAGGGCTCGTTAATATGCCCCATTTCGAAATAGATCCGGATATTTTGAATTACCTTCTGTCATCCTACAATTCAGAGGACGACCTTTTTTATGTGACTCTGAATGATGGCTGAATGTTCCAATTCAGTATCGAAGCAAATGACATCCATCGGTTTACGGGCCTTCCGTTCAAAAATTTACCAATTGTTACAACCAAGGCAACACTCCTGGAAGAAGACAAGAAATTTCTCGAATCAACGTTCGGTTTCCATGTTGATTGTAAGTATAATTCGTTTTAATTCATATTTTTTATTCGATTTTTATTCTGATACAATTTATTGTTATAAATTTATAGTAATTTTCATTGTTTCACATTTGCAGCCCATGTCAATAAATCCAGGTGTGGTGTGGATACACAATCAATTGCACACCACTTTCTTGCTGCACTTATTTCATTTTTTCAATCCAGAATTGTTTTGCAGGGTCGCCAAATAGATATACCAAATTGGGCCATTGCATACATTGTTGCCACTATCTCAAAACAAAAATTCGATTGGTGCACATATCTATCCAAAAAAATAAGAACTGACCTAACAAATTCAAAACTTTCAGAAAAACCTTTCATTTATTCAACAAACTATCTCCTCGGCCTTTATTATGAGGCACTTTTAAATTTAAAAGATAAAAAAATTCCTACTTGCACTGATGAGGAGTTGATGAAGTTGTCAATTCCATTTGAAGAACAACAGGTATAAACTATTTAGTTTGTAATTGTATTTCAATTTTCGACATTACAGTGCACAGTTATTAAAACTTAAATTTTAATGTTTTGCAGAGAAGATTTATTGAAGCCCTTCCCCGAAAAAAGGCGTTATCGAGAGGAAGAGGCCAACAACACGCTGAGGCTTCGGGGGACTCCCAATCTGAAATGGAAGCTCACTCCTCTCCAAACCCTCAATAGTTTGAACTCGTTAAACGCCAGAGAAGTAATACCTTCTCATATATTATTTACAAATTCCAAAGTTGCATATTTATTTTTCAATTTAAATTTTAACCAAATGAATTGACAACATTTAATATTGATGAATTGCAGGGACTTTGGAACATACACTTGTTTCACAAACTCAACCTTCTTCCCCAACTCACTCCATACAGTCACATGCATTCATATCTTACAGACACTGAGTACAACTCCTACAAGGCCACCCTTAGCACCGAGAAAAACAACCCCTCGACAACAAGGTACAACTTTTCGATAGTACGTTTAATTTCATAGTTTTTGACTTTATGAATTGTTTTCCTATTTTTCATTTTTTCTTGTACTTTTCAGCACATGTCAGTCTGATCAAACCGCGGCACCGACACCCACTCAACCAATAATTTTTAAAATGCCAACCAGAGGAACAGTGAAAAAGAACATTGGTAAATGCATGCCTTTTGCTCCGGCCCCTAGTGGGACACTAAACATTGCCTCCTCCTTTCAAATTCCAACTCTCTCACTTGGTGGCTTGCCCAGTGCAATGGGCATATCTATTTTGAACAATATAAATTTAGATGAAGATTATTTGGGCATTGATAGCAATGACCCAACTGGTTTTTTCAATACCACGAGATGATTCAAGGCCAGCAGGTATACTTCAAATTTCAATTTAAATATGCTTTACAATTTTGAATTACATTTCGATTTAAATTTATTTATCTAAATCTTGATTAATTTTTTCACAAACAGGATCAGCCCACCCAAAGGTAGAAACAAGTAGCAGTTGATCTTGCTGAAAGCCCCCATACTTCTCCAGCAAGATCGTCTTCATCAGATTCAGATAGTGAACAGTTGCCACCTTTTCCTTTGGAGAACTTAATTGGTTATGATTGTCAATCCCATGTCAGTGAGTTTATTCTTCCTCATATCAATCAGCTTATAGAATGGGAGAGAAGGGCTAAAGTTCTTATCAATGAGATTATTAGTCGTTATGAAAATTATTGGCAACGGGATAGTTTATACGCTGCAGTCCAGAATCAACCTGCGAAGATGGATTCCTTACTTACCCAAGTAAGAAGTGGGACTGTCACGTATAACAACAACTATAAAGATGACATTTTAGATAAGTCATTAAACAAATTGGAAAATATTAGTGCCGAGGCCCAGGCATATTTTAACAAATGGTCCAAGGACAAGGATTTGGTAGCAATCGCAAATGCCGAAAGAGATAGAGCGGTTGTAAGTACTATTACATTCAAACAATCATTCTTGTTAATTTGAAATTTTCATTTTTTAGTAATATTTTGAATTGACATTACTCTTTTTGTGCAGTTGAAATATGAAAATTTGAAGAGTCAGGTGAAGGTTTTGCAAGTTCACTTGGAAACAACAAAGAACAGTTTATCCATAACAAAAAATTTGAAGCAAAATATTGTTTTGGTTAACAAACAAAACAATACACTAAAGTGGATAATTAAAGAGCATGGTTTCGACCCTGACATATTATT
Source organism: Taxus wallichiana var. yunnanensis (assembly GCA_018340775.1). Taxonomy (NCBI): domain Eukaryota; kingdom Viridiplantae; phylum Streptophyta; class Pinopsida; order Cupressales; family Taxaceae; genus Taxus; species Taxus wallichiana. The sequence continues at coordinate 309,436,725 of CM031244.1, forward strand.
CAAAGCTAAAGCAGCAGCTGATCCAAATTTGTTGTCGCATGGAGATGCGACAAATCAAGAAGAAAGAATTTTAAAAATTCGGATAGTGCTGCGGAAGATCTTATAAGTTCAGGGGTTATTTCTGGTGTTGGGGAAAGAGGTACAACCACAGTGGAAGAAGCCGTTGGGGAAGAGAGCAGAGGAGTAGAATTGGATAAAGAAAAAGAGGGTTTTGAAAACTAGAAACTTTTATTATTGAGGAAACTTTAAATATTGAATTTGAAAACTTCTACTATTGAGTATGTACTATGGTATTTGAATTTAATTATATGGATTTATATACAATCTTTAATTTTAATTGCATTAGATGGTGATTATCATGAATTATATGTATGTTTCTTGTTTACTTGCATTGTCATGAATTGTATGTGGACGTAGATGATGAATGATGATAATTGATAATTAATGATAGATGATGATGAAAGACGATGAATGACGATAATGATATGATATATATGGATGATGATCAATTTAATGTGGACGTAGATTTATCATCAAGCACAGTAATTCTTCTTCTCTAGACTTTTGAACTTGTTTTAAGATAATTATTCTCTATACTTGTAACGATATGATCATAATGTCATTAGAATGGATATAGATGATAAATAAATGGAATGTGTTATAATGGATATAGATGACATTAATGATTAGAATGGATATAGATGACATTAGAATGAATAGAATTGTAATGATATGATTATGAATTATTTTAAAAAAATGGAATTGTTTTAATAAATTTAAATTAGATAAATAATTGTGTTAATAATAATTGTAGTGTCAGGACTCAGGATATGATAATGATATGGTGATGATATGATATATATGGATGATGAGGAATTTTATGTGGACTTATATTTAAAATTGTATAATGTATTGTTTATCCCACAGTTAAAAAAATATATCAAAGGATTTTGCACATATAAAAAATAAATTAAATATAATTTTAAGAAATCAAGAAAGAATCATCACTGGTAAGAAATTAAACATAATTACAAATATGATAGGGTTTAGCTTACCTCTTGCGTATTAGATTGCTGTGAAATCATCAAGGGTAACGTGCTAGATCTTTGTTTTACCTGACATTGTAGATAGAGGGGTGAGTTGCCTGACATTGTCAGTCCTGAGAAGTGCCAACAACATCTTTAAATATATAGACCAACAATATCTTTAAATAAATGTAAATATATAGAATTAGACCTGTAACATCTTTAATGATAACAAGAGCTGAAAAAATGTAAAGTAACAAACAATAAGATTATGTTGAAGAAGATACCTATTTAAAATTGAAATCATCACCGGTAATGTGCTAGATCTTTGTCTTAAAAAAATTCAACACAAAAAATGGATTAGTAGATAGATGGGTGAGTTGCCTGACATTGTCAGTCCCGAGAAGTAACAGCTTCCTCGGACGGATGTCAACCCACGTTTTCAAAAAATAAAAAGATTGTATTTAACTAAATGTAAATACATAGACCTGTAACATCTTTAATGATAACCAGAGCTGAAAAAAATGAATAGTAACAAACAATAAGATTAAGGGGAAAAAGATACCTCCTTAAAGTTGAAATCATCACTGCCACTGGTAATGAGCTAGATCTGTGTTTTAAAAAAACCCAACACGAGAAATGGATTAGTAGATAGATGGGTGAATTGCCTGACATTTTTAGTATATAGACCTGTAACATCTTTAATGATAAAGATAAAAGATAGATAAAGAAGATACCTATTTAAAGTTGAAACAATCCATTATCAATAGCTTCATCAAACTCGATGTTGTCTTCTGTAGAATGTGACGAAGAGCCAATTACACTCTCAAGGTTGGGAATATTTGTACTTGTAGCTATATTATTCACACCTCTTCTTTCATAAAGGAATTCCAGTGCGCAATTGCTCTGTCGAATGGAAAGGTTTCGATGGAGTATCGAGAAACATAACACCTCATGCAACTTTCCAGATTTTTATCCAACCTGTTTCTCAGTTTTGATTTTATAAATGACAATGCACTGAAAACCCTTTCATCCTCCACAGACCCCAAAATCATTGTTTGGCATAACTCATATAATCTGAAATATTCACTGATATCTTCTTGTAAGATAGAACTTTGATAGATTCCTCGCCACAACCTTGTAATAGCACCACTTTCAGAAGGTTGATCTAAATTCTTATATTGGTTCCTCATTGTTGTTGCAAAATTTGTTGACTGAAACTTTAATAAATCGGCATTCAGTATACCTTTGATTTCCATACCCTTGAGCTCTGACGTCTTTGTAAATTGTTCCATTATTGTACCCATTGATTTATGGAAATGCTTTCTGACAAAGTCTGCATGGCCACCTTCAGTATTCCAAAAATTAGGATTCATCACACCCATGGCTTCCAGAATTTTATCTTTACAGAAACGTTCCCTAATTTCTGATGACAAGGTTTCTAAAAATTTTTAAGCTTTATTCTTGTTTCAACTATAACAGACTCAAACAAATTACGTGTCACGGGAACATCTTCTCGTTCCGATCCTGTAATATCTTGACGTTTTTGCAAAATGTGCATTGGTATTTCCCTCCCATTAACAGTGATGCAGAGGTGATCGTGGATATTAAATCTCAAAAAGGTGTTAGGATTTTTAAGATCTAATAAATCTTTCCAATTTTCAAAAATAGGTGCATCAAAACTATCCTGGGAACAGTACAATATATCAAGACTTTGACATACCATTTTCTCATCCGTATAAAATCCACAATATAGATTAATCTACCCTGTGCATGCTTCATCAGTGTATTGATCTCCTTTAACATTGGAAGAATACCAACCAATGTAAGCAATGTCTCCAAATCAGTTAAACGGAACAACAAGTCCCTTGCCCTATCAACTTCATGATGGTATTTGTGCATGAAACCAACTAATGAAGGATACTCCTCACGAACTCTGCATGCAGGTTCATACAAAGAGATCCATCTAGTCTCCACATCCTTCAGAAGTTTTTGCCATCTGTAATTCCAATTGCAAATTTTTGGAACTCGAGAAAACGCTTTGGGCTGCTTGACATATAGGCATGAAGTTCTCTTATAAGGTCTTCTAATTTAGCAACATTTTCATGGTTGCTTACCATTTTATACGCTAAATTCATTATGTGAGCCATACAGTGAATTGGTAGCATATATGGGGCCACTGTTGTTTGTAATCTAACACAGAGCCCTGTTCGGTGACCCTGCATGACAGATGCACCATCTGCTCCAATGCATACCAACTTTGTAGCAATTTCATAATCAGTCATTCCAGCAACATCTTTCAAATGAGAAACAACTATTTTATATAGGTTTTCGGCATTGCAGTTTTCAACCATTTTCATAACACCCAATAGATGAGGTGTCCTTATATGATTTTCTAAAGTATAGATGTGGATACATACCCATGCGGTGTTGTCGACTGCTGTCACTTCATCAATTGAAAGAGAGATAAAGTTTGCTTTTTTTACATTCTCTTTCAAATCTTCCTTCTCTATCATCGAGAGGCATTTTTCCATTTCCCATCCACTACTTTCAGACCAATGAGACTGAGGTACATTCAGCATTCCGTTAAATTGATACAAAACTTTGAAATCGAGGAAATCCGAAATCGCTCTTCCTTTTTTTAGTATTTGAAAAAGAGTAGAGAATTGTATGAATTTTGCATGTAGATTTGTTTCTTTCATCTTACCAATATGCGATGTGATCGTTCCTCCCTTTTCCAAGAGATGTCTATGTGTTTTTTCTGCTCTGCCTCATATTCCACTGCGTATCTAACATGCATGCATTCTTTTTCAGTTTTCCACCTATGTGTTTTGATTTTCTGGCCATCCGCCCCCGTTACAGTTAAATATTGTTTTCCACAATGTTTTTCTATAGTGTCCAAGCTTCAGTTGCATTTTTTGTTGCTTTCCCAATTTCCACGTACATATTGTACATGTACATTCAGATGGGATTTCTTCAGAATTAGATGATTGTATACAGGTTCAATAAACAGAAATTTAGCTTGCCCAATCAAACTTGTATGTCCTGCCAATGGTCCACATATTCTTGTTCGTTTTCAATGCTTTACTTTTTTGAGTAGAATTTTGAGCAATATCACAATCACCTGGTTTCCTCTTTCTTGGACCGGAGTTTGATTTTGATTTATGTCTTCCATTTTGCTGAGTGTTTGTATCTGTGATATCTAGCTGCACTTCTGGTTGCACCCCAACAGGAACAATATCTTCAAGATCTGGCATATTATCGTAGGTTTCATTTGTTTGACTTTGATACTATGCAGAATGCATGTCCACCTCAATAATACCTTCCACACAGTCAGTATTCTGATTCTTTGTGGTGGCATCTATATGATTGGTATTTACAATATATGTATCCATAGAGTTTCCAAAATACTTGAAGAGTGATTTCTGAGATTTCTTACTTACTTTTAGGTTATTCGTATTCTTTGAGCTGGCACCTTCCATTATTCTGAAAAGAGTCCTGCGTCAGCAAAAGAACCAAGTAGCGACTCTGTCCAGTGTCTGAGGTCTTGTCGCATCCCCTGTCTGAGGTCTTTGTCACGTGTCAACTCTGCACTTGTCGCGTGTCAACAACCCATTTCCTGTCACGCGTCCACTGTCTGAATATACTGTCGTGCGTCAACACTGCCCTTGTCGCGCGTCAACTTCTTTTCCCAAGTCGCGCGTCAACACTTCCTCTGTCACGCGTCAGTACAGCTCTTGTCGCGCGTCAACAATGCCCTTGTCATGCGTGTCAACACTGCATTTGTCGCGTCGTCAATCACAGGCTAATAGTAATCTGAATCTCTGGTGCTTAAGGGTATGCGAGTTCAAATTTCACAGTATTGGTAATTTGTTAAGCTACTTGAGGTATACTACCCGGCGAATCAGCTAGGTTTTTATAGGAGATGTTTTCAAATGAAGGTGAAGCCGACCCCCCAAAAAAATATACTATATATTTTAGGCGAACAGGACACCGACCCACTCCGAATAATTCACCTTTTCATTGGGCTCAACTTATGTTTAATGGTTTAGCATAAAGTTTAGTTACTAAATTGTGAACTACTACACTAAGAGCAACTCATGTCATATATTTATAGCTAAAAGATAAAGTGCATGAGTGTTCCTTGAGGAATTTAGTGTGTTCCTCTATTTCCTCTGTTGATAATGAAGAACCAAGCTTCAAAATCTTAGGATCATCTTTTGTTCCAATGTTTATATTGATTGTGCCTTATATTAAAGAGGAATTTCCCTCTTCAAAATCAGAGGGGCATGTGGAAGATAAAGAGGTTCCTCTTCTACTTTATAAACTTCAAGATTTTGAGGGGAAAGATATGGAAATAGTCTTATCTAAAAAATAAGACAAAGGATATGGGAGAAGATAAAAACCGCTCTTATGATGTGTAGAAGGGAGGTCATTGTAGTCATGTAATAAGCTTAGGATCCTCTTTAAATTTTTAGTGAAATCCATAGTGATAGGTTCATCCTTGGTTTACACATATGAAAATATCATTTTATTTAGAATTATTCGAATTAAGTGTTTAGATCTCATGGATATGAAAAAATCAACTTCGTTAATCCCAATATAGATAGAAGTGAGAAGAGGAAGAGGCCATAAAATCTACCAATTGATTTATTTCTCTAGGAATTTCTTCAATGGAGATAAAGTCAATTTTTTTGCTTATCTAACACATAATGGTATTTTAAACCCTTGTTTCATAAACTTATTTAATTTTTTTGGATATTAGTTTCAAGTATCCTAAAACTCTAATGTTTTAAACTCCCATCCTGTTGGCCACAATGAGGCATAGAAGCAAGGCTTCATATTTTCCCCATTAGTGGTGCATTCAAAATCTAACTTGAAATAAAAGGGCATGATATTTTCTTCTGGATAATTTAGGATCACCCCTACACCTATGCCATACCGTAATTTGGCTCCATCCTAGTGGAGTGACCAATAGTTTTTGGGGGAAACATAACCTTATTTATTTTTGAGAGTTTATTCCCACACATATGAAGCAACCACCATGAAAATATATATGAGATCATCAATGTGGAGAGAAGTGAGGATGAGAATATTTATAATTCCTTGCATGGGTCAAAGGGAAGAGTAATAAGGGAGTCATTTCCGTATAGTTTTATGATTTCTATCATTATTTTGGTAGACACATTTTCTACTACAATAACCTTACCATCACTCTTTTCTACAACCTTAGTTATTTTGGTTTTATCTCCTTTTATTTTCGGAACCCACTTTGTGGTTGTAACTAAATCTTTTGAAGGAGGTGTCTTGTTTAGTTGGTTTGTGGGGAATTTGAACTCGAACGAATTCATGGTTTATTTTTAATATTTTATAAATGTATATCAAAGGGTTTGGGATTCGCTTGAGCAAAAAATTGTAGATTGAGCAACAAAGGTAAGCTTTGATTATCTTTATTAAACTCAATGAACCATTTACAATAGTGCAGGCTACAATATTTATACATATTGGATAGCCAGGATACAAACAAAAGAGGAGTTGCAACAATGCAACAACCAAATTAAAATATAGTAGCTTCCAAATCACATCTGGGGAAGCACAACAATAATATTGTTAAAACAATATATAACAACATCCATAATGTTTTGAATAAAACAATAATATGGTTTATAATATAACCATATAACAACATTATTTAATTAATAAAATTAATTTATATCATGCATAATTAACTAACCTAACATTCCCCCCCTTAATTGTGCATTGTCTTAAGAGATGAGGAGAGGAACTCTCTAAACAACTTGCACTTGTCACGTGTAAGTGACTTTGTGAAGATATTTGTCCGTTTTTTAGCTATTGGAAAAAATTGAAGCTAGATGTTGTGCTTCAACACATGCTTGCGTATAAAATGAACCTGTACCTCAATGTGCTTTGTTCTCTCATGAAAAACTGGATTGTGAACAAGTTTGAGAACACCTTCATTTTCAACATACATGGTGGTTTATGTGTCCTATGGTATTCAAATTCCTTCCAGATGCGACATAGCCATATCACTTCATACACAACTTTTCTCAGAACGATACTCAACTTCTATGGAAGATCGAGAAATAAAGTGTTGTTTCTTGCTTCCCCATGATATTGGTCTAGATCCCATAAAGAATACAAATCCTAAAGTGGATTTTCTATCATCAATATTTCTTGCATGATCTGAATCTAAATATCTCATCAAGAAGTTGTCATTCTTCTTGTATTCTAGACCAAGATCTACTAATCCTTTGATATACCTCAAGATGCACCTTTTTTCTTTCCAATGACACACTTTGGGTTCCTACATGAACCTGGATAGATAGCTTACTACAAAACTGATATTTGGTCTAGTGTAGGTCAAGTAAATGAGACTCTCAATCAACTATCGATAGAGAGTGAAACTTACCTCAGGAGATGGATCTGAATGAGATAACTATAATCTATTCTCCATGGGTGTAGCAATTGGTGTGCAATCCATCATCCTGAATTTCTCAAGCATTGTATTGGTATATTTCATCTAAGAAACAAAGATGTGATTCTCTTTCTACCATACTTCCAATCCAAGACAATAATGCATCACTCGATATCAGTCATGTCGAACAATCGATTAATATCTTTCTTCATTACATCGATCATCCTCACTGAACTTCCAATGATGAATAGATCATCGACATAGACAATGACAATCACAATCTCCCCCCTTTCTTTTTGAGGTAAAGATTGGGATTGTATGGATTTATAACAAATCCATGTTGTACGAGATGCTCATCAATCTTGATGTACCATGCCCAGGGTGCCTGTTTGAGGCCATACAAATATTTCCTAAGTCTACATACCTTTGCTTCTTGACCAGGTACTACATATCCCTCAGGTTGAGTCATGTAGACTTCTTCTTGTAAATATCCATTTAGGAAGGCACTTTTTACATCCATCTAATGGAATTTCCAACAAAATTGTGTAGCTAGAGAAAAGATCATCCTGATCATTTTGATCTTAGCTATGGGAGAAAATTTCTCCTCATAGTCAATGCCTTCTTTTATGTGTACCCCTTTTCTACTAGTCTTGCTTTATACTTGTCCACTATCCCATCTGATTTGTACTTTGTTTTGAATATCCATCTGCATCTAATGGGTTTCTTTCCTGGTGGAAGATCGATAAGCTACCAAGTGTTATTTTTCATCACTGATTAATATTCAGAATCCATGGCATCTTTCCAAGATTTTGAATGTAGGGATTCCTAGATTGTAGAGGGCTCATTAGATTCAATTACTCTACTCATTAAAGAAAATTTAACTTCTTCTCTTTCTTTACTGTGAGTCCGTGGTCTAAGGGTGGATGTATCGGTGGGTCATCCATTCTTGCATCTCGTAATGTGCTAGTACATCACTTGGGCATACGCTGAACTATTCGCATGGGTCGTGGTTCTATCTGATCAACACCATCATCCTCATCTTAACTTTCATCATCTCTGGGAACATCATCTTCAATTTTTACAACTGGTGAAAAATCTACATCTAGTGAATTTGGATGAGGAGACTCGCTTCCTTCTTCTAAAAAAACTCAACATCTTTGCTGGTGTAGAATTTTTAGGTCTTAAGATCCATCAATCTGTACCCAAGAGTCTCTTCACTGTACTCCAATGAAGATGAGTTTCGTGAATTCATGTCCAATTTCTTTCTGTTCTTCTTGGGTATGTCCCTTCTTGCTTTGCACTTGAATACTCTAAGGTTTGCAATAGATGGTTTCTCGCTCTCGACCATGCTTCTTGTGGTGTTACTCCTTCAAGAGCAACAGTGGCACTCGCTCAACAAATACACTGCTGTCTTTACTGCTTCTACCTAGAATGTCTTTACAAGTCCATAATCATTGATCATGCATCATACCATTTCCATGATAGTACGATTTCTTCTCTCAACAACACCATTCTACTGCAGTGTGTGTGGAGGAATTTGTCGATGAATCCCGTGAGTTTGTAGGTAGTATTTGAACTCATCACTGGTGAATTCCCCCTCGATATGAGTAGAGAGTTCTCGATGTGATGATCAATTTCACTCTCAAATGCTACTCGAACTTCTTAAAAATTTAAAAAGCTTCACTTTTCTTGTGAAGACAAAAAATCCACATTTTCCTTGAATAGTCATCAACACATAGCATAAAGTACTGAAATATAAAATGACTTAGTTGCATTAGACCACAAAGATTGATGTGAACTAGTTCAAGTTTTCCATAAGCTCAAAATGTAATTTTTTGGAATGAAGCTCTGTGTTGTTTTCCTACAAGATAGTGAGGATACTTTTCTATATCCTTCGAAGAGATGGTAGCCCATGTACCATATTACGCCGGCCAAGTGTCTCGAGATACTTGAAATTGTTGATGCAAAGTCACACCACCCCGGATGTAAATTAGGTTTCTAAGTTGATCTTCGGGCATCCAGCAGGATTGCACAACATTGAATCCTTTCTCTAAGTGTGGGACTTGCAAGAATGAGAAAGGAATCTCCAGAGAAGGCTGGTTCCTATTCCTCTGTTCAGATGCACACAAAAATGTAGAGGGTTCACTCAAAGTCTAATCTAATCTGCCAAGGAGACAGGGTAAGGAGATGCATAAAAAATAAACCTACGCTAACAGAGGTGATGCACCGAGGAATGAAGAACATCTATCTTGCCAATAAACATAGACCATTCAAATGTGATGCAAGATCATGCACAGATAACAAAATTTGCACAGTGAAAGATCAGAAGGATGCAAATGAACACAGAGAGGGTTGAGAATCATCCACAGACATGCATTACTTGCTCCAAAGATTGATACAATACACTACAAAATGCCAAGAGGTAGAGTCACATTACAGTTTCAAATGGGAGGTTCAAACTCCACAAATTCACCTGATAAAGAGAAGAAGGGAGGAGCAAAATAGGAAATGTTTGACCTTTTTAAAGAAGCTCCTCCTTACAATATATACTAAGAATGAGAGAGGAAAGAGAGAGGAAAGTTGAATCTACCACAACCACTTCTGGATACATTTAACTCATCTCATTATGGTAGAAACGGTGGACCCTGCAAAACGATGGACTGTCTAACAGAAGCGGTGAACTGTCTGTTGCATTAAAGCTAGTTGTCGAAGCGTCACTTCTGGAATTACCATGTGTCAGAGACTTTTTCTCAATTTTATCTCTCTAAAATGAACCAAAATGCAAGATTAACCCTAGAATAATGTAGATAATCTCACCAGCTTTCCGTTGATATAAAGAACGTGCAAATCTGAGCTCTGGATCAAAAGATATGGCGATCTGAAGATTTAGGGCACAAAACAGGTGAAGATGTGTTTTGAAAATCTTTCCCACGCTCTGCCACCTGGACAACATGTGGCATGCATTGATTGGTCGACAGGGGCACGAGGCAGACCTTTGTTTTTATCTTTTCAGCCAAAACTCTTGCTAAACTCTCTAACTCCTTCCCGAGCTCCGAGCTTCCCTTCCTCATTGGACACGTGTCCTCTTTTTATTGGCTCGGGTTAGTGCTTGAAACCTCGCCCTTTGAACTTTTGGAATTTTCTCCTTGTGACACGTGTCATGATTTGGTTGGTCTGTGGGTCTACCGGCTCTTTCGCGTCTCCCGCGTCTTTTTGTCCCGGATGTCCCAAGACTGTTTGGGACAAAAACCTCCGATCCGCCCGAAATGGGCTTCCTTGTCCCTCATTCGGCCGATGACGTGGCATTGCTTGATTGGCTTTCGGCTCCTTTGGCTATCCACGTCCCACGCGTCCCTTTGTCCCAACTGTCCCAATGGCGAAAGTTCCCCGTTTCGGCCGAACCGCCGGTTCGTGTCCTTCGCGTCTTCTTGTCCCAAATGTCCCAGAGCATTTAGTCGATTTTCTTCTCCTTCGGCCGAACCGGCTTTCCGCGTCCCGCGCGTCCCGACGGCCTGGATGTTCCTCCGCTCTGCTGAGACTACCCGGAGGCCTTTCACCTGATTTGCGCCCAGATTCCCTCTCACGTCCCGATGTCTGCGAGAGACTAGGACTTGGACATTTTTCATGATTTTTCGCCCAAGCTTGTTTTTAGCATTTCTTCCATTTCTTAGAACTTGCTCTTTTCTTCTTGGACAAGAGGGTTGGAAAGAGGCTGAGGGGACCCCAGAAACATGATTTTGGGCCCTGAATCAATCTGTTATCAAAATTACCTGGGGGGAATTTTTGACAACAGTTTGGTGACTCAGCGGGGCCACCTGCCTGCTAGGTAGAAGATCAGTGGCCTTTTAACAATCCATTGGGCATGGAGTAATAATCCTGAAGCCAATTTGATCTCTGATCCCGACCCTGATACCGCAACTCATCTTTGAGAGCACTCTGAACTGTAGAAATTCAACCTGAGAGTGACAAAACTGCCAAAGCACTTAGGGAAAAAGAAACCTAACTACAACAAGACAATGTGCACACGCACTTAGAGGGATTGAAATCTAGGCTAATATTTACAAGGGTAAACCTTTTCCTTTTAGTAGCAATGTTTAAGATAAATTCCGTTAACTGGAATCGGGAGTTCTTCTCCATCCAATGCAGACAATTGGAAGGCATTACCACTCTTACATCTCGTGACCATGTAGGGGCCGCTCCAAATGGCGTCAAACTTGGAATGCCTTCCAGGTTTCACCCGATCTGCATCCCACTTCAGAACTAGGTCCCCTTCCTGGAAGGTCCTCGCTCCTGCCTTCTTGTCAAACCATCTTTTTACTAAGGCCTGATCCTTTTCAATCATCAGGGCTGCATGTTCTCTTATTTCTTCCAATTCCATCAACTCTGCGTACCTGGTCTCCATTGGTTTGAACTCAGACAACTCCAACTGCTTCATGAGCTCCAATGCTGGCAACTCAAGTGATATGGGCAAGATTGCCTCTCTTCCATAGACAAGCCTGAATGGAGAGTTACCTGTAGATCTCTTGGGAGTTATCCTATCAGCCCATAATGCTGATTTTAGCTTGGTATGCCATGTCCTTTGGTTTTCATCCAGAGTCCTTCTGATGATCCTTAGCAACTTTTTGTTTGTGGACTCTGCCTGTCCATTACCCTGTGGGTAATAATTTGAAGAGGTGCTCAAATAGATTCCATTCTTGACAGCCCATTCTGTAATCTTTGAACCTATGAATGCTAATGCATTATCTGATATGATAGTGGCTGGCACACCGAACCTGGTTACTATTTCTTCATAAAAGTCTAGTATGTTAGACTCACTTGCCTCTTTGAGTGCCACTGCTTCGGTCCACTTGGTGAAATAGTCCGTTGCTGTGAGTATCCACTTGTGACCTTGACTCGAATTGGGATTGATGACTCCAATGAAGTCCAGTCCCCATTGCATGAATGGATGATCCACTGAAATCGGACGAAGGGGCAGAGCTGTTAACCTTCCTTTTCCTATGAAGAATGCACATTTCTTGCATTTCTTAACCCATGAGTAGCAATCATTGAATACAGTAGGCCAATAGTAACCAGCTTTCATGATTTTGAGAGCTGTTACTCGTGGGGCAAAGTGGCCTCCTGCCTCCCCGTCATGGAACTCGTATAAGATCCTCTCAACTTGACCTGTTCCAATGCATCTTAATAGAACACCATGGATGTCTTTCTTGAACAAGATACCATTAATGAGTACATACGGGATAGCTTGTAATCTAAAGTATCTCCTCTTCACCTTGCTCATTTCTGGAGGGCACAGGCCCGTCTGTAGGAAATGTATCATATTCTGAGTCCAACAGGGAGTGGGCACATCATCATTTTCCTGTTCTTGACCATCCTGTAGTAGCAGGACAGCGTCTTCTTCACCTTCTGAGCCGTCTGGTTGTTTGGAAGCGAGCTGCTCACACAAACCTTTGCCATGAACTAGTTTGGTTACTCTGATTTCAATATCATATTCCATCACCCGAGTGATCCAACCTGCCCTTTTCTCGTTTAAATCCTTGTTTAGGAGAAAGTCCTTGACACCAGCATGAGACACCAGCAGCTGAACCTTATTGTTTGAGACCAAATGTCTGAACTTCTTCAAGCTCCTGATGACAGCAAGGACGTGCTTTTCAATGAAAGAGTACCTAGTTTCGTATTCCTCCAAGCCTTGACTGAAGAAAGCAACTGGTTGTTCTAATCCTTCCTTGTTTTGTTGTGCCAGGATTGCAGAAATTGTATCTCCACCACCAAAGGCGTATAACATGAAACCCTTGGAGAAGTCTGGATTGACGAGAGTGGGGGCTTGAGATATAGCCTCTTTGATTGCCTCAAAACTTTCTTTGCCTTCAGATGTCCACTTAAATGCCATGCTCTTTTTTAACATCAGCGTTATTGGCTTTACAAGAGCTGCAAAGTTTGGAACAAACCTGCGGACAAAATTGATCCTTCCCAAGAAGCTTTGAAGAGCCTTCTTGTGACTTGGCAATGGCAATGCTCGAATTGCTTCAACTCTTTCTGGGTCAATCGTCAATCCCTCTTTTGAAACAATATGGCCTAGAAGTTTCCCCTCATGAGCCATGAATATGCATTTTTTGGGATTCAATGATACCCCAAATCTTCTACACCTCTGAAATACCTGCTTCAGATGGAAGAGGTGATCCACTACATTTTTGGAGAATACAGTGATGTCATCAAGATATATCAGAACTATTTTATTGATCAACCCCTTGAATGCCATATCCATTGCCCTTTGGAAAGTTGCTCCAGCATTTGACAGTCCAAATGGCATCTTCTTGTAGGCATATGTGCCCCATTTGGTGGTGAAAGCCATCTTGAACTGGTCTTCCTCCTTCACCATGATCTGATTGTAGCCTGAGTAGCCATCAAGTAGTGAAAACCTCTCGGAGCCAGCCACAACTTGCAATATTTGCTCCATGGAAGGGAGTGGGTAATGGTCCTTGAGAGAGGCTCTATTCAAGTCTCTGAAGTCAACACACAATCTGATCTCCCCACTCTTCTTTCTGACTGGAACTAAGTTGGCAACCCAACTAGAATGCTTGATTGGGAATATGATCCTTGACTCAATCAGCTTGTCCAACTCTTTTCTCATGAGAGGCTCCATGTGTGGGTTGACTGGTCTTTGTTTCGCCTGACAGGCTTAGTATTTGGATCCAATTCAATGGTATGCTGAGCTAAGTTGGGATTGAAACCTTTCAAGTCTTCATAGCTCCAAGAAAACATGTCAGGGAACTCTTGACACAGCTGTATGAACTCATACCTTTCTTGTTCAGTTGTCATCTTTCCAATTTGCAATGGTTTGCTCTCTTCTACCAAGATGGATACTGAATCCTCTCTCTTGACCTGAATGTTTGCTTTCTCCTTTCTAAACTGATCATTGGGGTTAAAAATGGACTCTAAAGTGATAAGTCCCTTGGGCAGCTTGTTAGTTCTCAGCTGTACCACTTAGTCACCATACTTTGCTGTTTCCAATTTTTCTTGAATCTTAGCTGAGAACTCAGCTTCTTCTTGTAAGAAATGGATGATTTGTTGGTCATTTTCAAATACTTGCCAACTGACATTGTTATCTAGCACTGAAGGCCTCACAATCACGTGGATGTTTGGCTGTACCTTGTCTTGTTGAATACTTTCCACAATGTCAAAGGCTGCCCCTACTACTGCAAGCCTGTCAGCAGCTTGATTCTCTTTCCTAGGAATGGATTTGATGCCAAAACCTTCAAAATCTTCCATGAGGTCCCACACCCTGTTCTTGTAGCACTTGAGTAGATCATTCTTGGCAGCATGCTGTCCCTTGACCTGATTTACAATTAATTCACTGTCACCAAAGACTTGCAAGTTCTTTATTTTCTTCTTTATTACCCAATGCATCCCTTGCACCAAGGCTTCATATTCAGCAGTGTTATTGGAGCATGCAAACTGAAATCTAAAAGATGAATAGTACTTTATTCCTTGAGGTGAAACAAGCATAGCTCCACCTCCTGCACCTTGCCTACTCCTTGATCCATCAAAAAACAGCTGCCATACCTCATTGTCATCTTTGTGGTTTGGCTTGGTGATGCTAGGAATAGGCTGATTTTCTTTGTGTATACAATAGACCCCTAGCTCAGATTCTTCCACTTCTTGATAAGGATAAAATGCATGTATCTTGTTTGCCCATTCATCAAGAGTTAGATCCAGGATGCTTCCAACCTTGGTGTCAGCCTCATCGGTGCTTGGGTGGTCTTCTTGATCAAATGCTGAGCAATTGGCATTAATCTGACTTGGAGTGTAAGGCTCAATATGGAAGTTTGCAATAGGTTCTGACCTAATTGTAGCCTTAGTTCCATACCTCGTTCTGAACAACATGTGTGACCAATCAGCAGACAAATATCCCCCAATCTTGGCTGTGAAGTCCCTTGACAAACATAGGGCAAAGAGTGGTGGAAGGTCTATGACCGATACATCTTGTAAAACAACAACATTTGGACACGCATGCAAGGTAAGGCTCAAGTTTTTAACTACTCCAACTATTGCTACCGCTGTCCCATCTAGCTGCACTACCCCTTTGGATATTGTTTCATACTGGAGCCCTAGCTGATCAGCTATTTGTTTAGGCATTACTGAGCTACTTGCCCCGGAGTCTATCATGCAATTGTGCACTAGCTGATTTCCAATGATCAATGAAACATAGAAGGGAGGGGGTTTCAAAATTTTACCTTGCTATCCTCCATGATTCCCCTCAGGCTGGGCAGCATTTGTGAGCACTTTGTCTTGCATTTGCTAATTCGAAGTTGGCCAGTCCTTCATGGTAGCCTACAACAGATCTCTTTGGCCTGGGATGGATAGGGATTCCCACATTGATATATTGACGTTTGTCTTCTTCATCTAATCAATGATACTGAATGGTGATGAAGGATATCTTTGTTTTCCCTTGGTTTGCACATTCACTCCTTGCACATGGGCAACAACAACTGGTATTTGAGTTGGCCTAGGGGCTGTTCTTGGCTGCCCTTGTGCATTTGAAATTGGACTTTTCTTGCCAACCATTTGTGGAACCATGGAAGGTTGTAGATTGGTTGGAGCTAATGGTTGTTCTTCACCCAAATTTCTCCTCTTTGACCTTGTGTTGGCTGCAACACTTTGAGAGGGTATTTGATTCATGCCACAAAAATCCTCTACTTGCCAATTCACCAATGCGGTGTCATTTGGGGCTGATTGCTGTTGGAATGTTTCTTGTTGTTGGCTGCTTTCTTGACTGCTCTCACCCTCCACACCAGTAGTTGTCACCATTAGTGCTTGATTCAAAGCACCATTGAAGCACATGGATTGGTTATGAGGCTCATTACATGGAAAACACCAATCATACTCCTGGGCAATGTTGTTTTGTGTTGGTACCAATGCCTTAGAGGTAGATATGGCATTTGGATTATAGGGCTGAAATGGTCTATTGGCAGGAGGCCTTGTTTGATTCATATTTGCAGCAGGATTAGGTGGCCTTTGTGGTTGGTATGGCTGCCTAATAGGCTGAGCTTGAGGTTGATAAGAAGGTCTAAAACCTTGGGCCTGCTGCCTCTTGAGAGTAACCAGCTCATTGCCTAGGTTTTGCAATTGCTTCATGACTTCTTGAAGCTCATTTGGGGCACTTGGAGATGAAGTGGAAGCTTCATTTGAACTCTAATTTCTAGGAGTGGGAGAAGGAGCCAAATTAGGTGCTTGATTGGTGTTTGGACTCTCTAAACTTGGAAACAAGTGGCATGGGAGGTCTGGGAGAAAGTTTTCCAGCTTGGATCAAACAATTTTCAGCCCTAATGGCAATGCTATAAGCCATAGGGATAGTTATGCTTCCCATAGATTGAATCAACATAGAAATATTAGAATTTAGAGCTTTGAGATAGTAGAGAAAAGCACCTTCTGCTGTTGGCCTGACTGCCACTGGAATTCTCTCCCAAGTCTTTTGAAATCTGAAGTTGAAATCGGTCAGCTGCTCATTGGGAGCTCTCTTGATGGTTTTCAGCTACTCCAAAAGAGACAAGTTGTCTCCCTTTTCTCCAAATTGCTCATGAAGTGCTATACACAGCTGATTCCAATTTGTGATAGAACCAGCTCCAAGGCTTCTAAACCATTGCAATGCTTTACCCTTGAATGAAGATGCCAGCAACTTGACAGCCACTTGCATTTCATTGATTTCATGGATCGCACAAAGGTTAGCAATATCTTTAACATGATCACCTGGAGTAGTCTGATTTTCTCCAGTGAAGTAGGGAATGTTCTTCAAGGCTGCAATAGGGACTGGATGTTGCGCATTGAGGGCAAGTGGGCTGCTGCCTGTGAAGTTGACGTAGGGATTGTTTTGAGCCATTCTGATTGGTCTTAAAACCCTTGTTGACTGAATGAAAGGCCTACCAGGTGGAGGAGTTGAGAGAGTTCTGTTTGGTGGAGATGGAGACCTTTGAATCCTTCTTCCTCTTTGCCTTCTTCTTGGAGATAATTACAGGTATTCAAACAACACTTCTTCTTCTCCAACTCTTGACCTTGTGATTCTTCTCATAAGTTTTCAGGACTGATTGTTGAAGCCAGTTGATTCTTCCCCTTGGAGTCGCCAGATATGCAAATAATAGCTCTTTTCAAGCAAGAAAATTGCAGCAGATGCACATCAACTTTGCTGCAATAAAAATGAGACCTCTAGTGTCCCACGGGCGTGCCAAAACTGTTGATGTAAAATCACAGCACCCCTGGATGTAAATCAGGTTTCTAATTTGATATTCAGGCATCCAGTGTGATTGCACAACATTGAATCCTTTCTCCAAGTGTGGGACTTGCAAGAATGAGAAAGGAATCTCCAGAGAAGGCTAGTTCCTATTCCTCTATTCAGATGCACACAAAAATGCAGAGGGTTCACTCAAAGTCTAATCTAATCTGCTAAGGAGACAGGGTAAGGAGATGCATAAAAAAAAACCTACGCTAACAGAGGTGATGCACCGAGGAATGAAGAACATCTATCTTGCCAATAAACACAGACCATTCAAATGTGATGAAAGATCATGCACAGATAACAAAATTCACAGTGAAAGATCGAAGGATGTAAATGAACATAGAGAGGGTTGAGAATCATCCACAGACATGCATTACTTGCAACAAAGATTGATATAATATACTACAAAATGCTAAGAGGTAGAGTCACATTACAATTTCAAATGGGAGGTTCGAACTCCACAAATTCCCCTGATAAAGAGAAGGAGGGAGGAGCAAAACAGGAAATGTTCGACCTTTTTAAAGAAGCTCCTCCTTACAATATATACTAAGAATGAGAGAGGAAAGAGAGAGGGAATTCGAATCTACCACAACCACTTCTGGATAGATTTAACTCATCTCATTATGGCAGAAATGGCAAACCCCGGAAAAAGCAGTGACCGCCTAACGAGCGGTGAACCGGCTCTGCACATTGCATTAAAGCTGGTTGTTGAAGCATCACTTCTGGCATTACCACGTGTCAGAGACGTTTTCTCAATTTTCTCTCTCTAAACTGAACCAAAATGCAAGATTGACCCCGAAATCATGTAGAGAATCTCACCAGCTTTCCGTTGATATAAAGAACGTGCAAATCCGAGCTCTGGATCAAAAGATATGGAGATCTGAAGATTTAGGGCACAAAACAGCGAAGATGTGTTTTGAAAATCTTTCCGTGCTCTGCCACCTGGACGACACGTGGCATGCATTGATTGGTCGACAGGGGCGTGGGGCAGACCTTTGCTTTTATCTTTTTGGCCAAAACTCTTGCTAAACTCTCTAACTCCTTCCCGAGCTCCGAGCTTCCCTTCCTCATTGGACACGTGTCCTCTTTTTATTGGCTCGGGTTAGTGCTTGAAACCTCGCCCTTTGAACTTTTGGACTTTTCTCCTTGTGACACGTGTCATGATTTGGTTGGTCCGTGGGTCTGCCGGCTCTTTCGCGTCTCCCGCGTCTTTTTGTCCCGGATGTCCCAAGACTATTTGGGACAAAAACCTCCGATCCGCCTGAAATGGGCTTCCTTGTCCCTCATTCGGCCGATGACATGGCGTTGCTTGATTGGCTTTCAGCTCCTTCGGCTATCCGCATCCCATGCGTCCCTTTGTCCCAACTGTCCCAGTGCGAAAGTTCCCCATTTCGGCCGAACCGGCCGGTTCGCGTCCTTCGCGTCTTCTTGTCCCAAATGTCCCAGAGCATTTAGTCGATTTTCTTCTCCTTCAGCCAAACCAGCTTTCCGCATCCCGTGCGTCCCGACGGCCCGGATGTTCCTCTCGCTCTGTAGACTACCCCGTGGCCTTTGGCCGATTCACGCCTGAGATGTCCCTCACGTCCGATCATGTCAGAGGACTAGGACTTAGACATTTTTCATGATTTTTTCTGGCCCAAGCTTGCTTTTAGCATTTCTTCCATTTCTTAGAACTTGCTCTTTTCTTCTTGGACAAGAGGGTTGGAAAGAGGCTGAGGGGACCCCAGAAACGTGATTTTGGGCCCCAATCAATCATTAGCAAAGTTACAGGGGGGAATTTTTGACAACGAAACTTCCATGACCAAGTCTCTCGATGCCACAATTGTGTTGATGTGGATTTCTTAGCCATAAGTACTTGATTGTCTCTATGAACAAAATAAATTTGGAGCATGCATCCCACATTGGAGGCTTTTGTAACTATTTTTGAGCCTCTTGATTTGTCTCGAATAAAACATGTTTTCTTTCCTAATGACTATCAAAGTCAATTTTTAGGTTGTGATCAAGAGTTGGTTGACTAAAAGAAAATTATTTGTCAACCCATGGACATATAGGACATCGAATAGTCTACGATTGCGTGAACCAAGGGGTAGAGAAGTGTTCCCAATCCCCGAAGGCTGAATATGAAGAATCATTACTCAACGAAACATGGTTTTTCGAAGGCATGTCCCTCATTGAGATAAACCAGTCTCTATGGCTAGTCATGTCTCGAGTGGCTCCCAAATCAACATACCAAACATCACTAGATGACGTGGATGGTTCACTAGATTGAGAAGTGAATAAGTAGTCTTCATTATCTAATTTTTCTTATTGCTCAGAAATATTACCTTGTTGATGGGGTCTTCTTTTCTAGTTCCCCCTTTTCTACCCATGATTTTTGTTAAAATGTCCGTTATAAAATTGTTGTTGTTGAGGTCTAGAGTTTCTAGATGAACCTTTTTGTAGGTATTATACCAACAATATTTTAGGTCATGTCCTCTTTTTACTTGAGATTGGACATTGCTTCTTCTATTTTTGTCCCCTCGATACATATTTTGATTTTGGGACTTTTGATAGGAATTAGGTTTTCCTTTACCTTTTCCTTTCCATTTTTGATGCAAAGAGAGTACCTTCTCCTCTTCATCATCCTTATTATGTATGGCTTCCTCTTGTTGCAGTAGGTTTACCAATTTGTCAAAACTAACGGTCGTATCTAACATGTTTAGTGTTGTAACAAAAATGTGGTAAGAAGAGGGGAGTGATCTCAGAACAATGGGAATGAGAGCATCATTTGAGACTGCTTCTCTTAGGGATAGAAGTGAAGCCCTCAACTTTGTAACTCTTCTTAAGAAAGCTTCGATTTTCTCATTCTGTTTGAACTTTAATGTGTGTAACTGACTCTACAAATTTAGTATAACATTCTTATTTTTGGCCTCATACACCGTGCTCAACTCATCCCACACTTCTTTGGTTGTTATGGCATCTTGAATGTGGGGTTTTACATCGTCAGACACTCTAAACAAGATGATGAGTTTGGCTTTTTGATCTGATCTATCAAACTACCTCTGCTATGTTGTATTAGTTGTTGATCTAGTCAGAGTACCAGTCACAAGCCAGATTTCTTCAAACTCAAGTTGTGTCTTGATTTTTGTCTTCCATGCAGCATAGTTGTTTCCTCTAAGGATTTATGAATCTAGAAGAAAAATTTGGGAGAATTGGTGCCTATTTTGCGAAGTCATTGATAGAGTTTGGCTTTTATCACTCCGGTGTAAGGTCTCCCAATCTATATACTATCGATCGATATACCAACTATATATGTGCCCTTTCTATATACCCAATGGTACATGAAAGAGGTAATAACTTACGTGAAAGAATTCAATACGTGGTACCAAGACATTACTGAAAGGGGTCTATGTAATTATTGACACTGGATCAAAGAAATATCCTCATACGCACGTGTAACTTCGCTATATACTTGGATAATTTCTCAATCTAGATTTATGTCATGCAATCGTTCACAGACGGATGGAATGGCTCATAGTGTGTGCAATGTGACCTTATTACTCCCTATCGATTTAAAGGGTCAGTGCCCAAACGACACATTATGCCGCAGCTATATTAGGCATTAAGTGCAGTAGTAGTCATGATGACTTTACCTGTAAGTGCTTCCCAAAGGCACTATATATACCGAACGTTGCGAATGAGATCTAGGATCTCGTGAGTGTTGTAGAACCAATTTTTGATTGTTTTTTTTATTACAATATTTTGCCAATTTCTGAGTAGTTACAAAGTTTGTAGTTGACTATGACAACCTGCAAATTAGTACAATATACTGAAGTATACAACTTACATTTAAAATTTTGGAAAAATTGAATGGTAGGAATTTTTATTTGTTTTGCGAGACACGTGGCCTCCCAGGAGCCCAATACAACCCAAAATGCAAAGAATTGCAAAAAACTAGCTGAAAATGCAATTTTTAGCTATCCCTCCTTTGGAAAAAGTTTCTCGGAATGAAAAACAAGCTTAATGGGAGAAATTTTTTTGCCCTAAATTAGGGATTTTCTCACTAAAAATTTGGAGGCCTATTTAGCTGTAACTAGCAGGTTAGTGGTGGTTTTTCCAACAAATATGCCTCTAACTATGGTGGTTTCTCCAAATTTTTTGCCAAATTTCAAAA
The DNA here is from genome assembly GCA_018340775.1 of Taxus wallichiana var. yunnanensis. Classification (NCBI taxonomy): domain Eukaryota; kingdom Viridiplantae; phylum Streptophyta; class Pinopsida; order Cupressales; family Taxaceae; genus Taxus; species Taxus wallichiana. Next base: position 309,458,606 of record CM031244.1, read on the forward strand.
TTCAAAATTTCATGTTGGGGGTGGGATTTGAACACCAAACCTCCCACTTCTAAGTCTTTCCTTTTAACCACTTAGGATCTTATGAGCACTTAACTATAAAATGAAGCATAGTCTATTTGAAGTAGATGAAAAAATGACTTACCTCATTAAAAAAACTTGTGACAGAGGTTCCACATGGCTTGCATGTTGGAGGATGAGATTGCATGCGGATGCGGGTTAATCCAAGTGTAAAAAATGGATCTTCAACTTTATCTCCTTGTTGGGAACACCTTTGCATATATTTTGTATTACTTTTACACCGTTTGTTTCTTTTTGTAGGGTCGAATGACTTGAATGGAGAGTAACAGGTGAGGATGTGGTTTTGTATACCTCTACAACTGTGTTTTTTTATTGTAGGGCCATGGATGCTGCGTTTGATTTTGTATTGAACATGTGGATTGTGCAGGAGGCTTGATCACAGTTCAACCACTACAACCCCCAATGCAGGTACAAGTTGGCATAGTTTGTTCTTAATGCAGAAGCATGGATCGTTCACCTTTTACAAGTCACCAATCCTTTCCATGTAAGCAATCTAATTCGGCCTCAAAATAGAGCTCGACCACTTTGAACATGACTCATCATTTGAATAGCTAGCCAAATCTTTGTGTGCTCGGTCGGGTGAAATACAAAAATGCAAATGAAGGTCAATGATTTGTATATGCTTAGCTCAATGGAGAACACCTTGACTCGGTTGGAGTAATCTATTGGTTCAGTTTGCAAGGAATGAATCTTACTCAGATTTTGCAAATGCAACAGTCAACAATAACTTACAGCATGAATAGCTCGGTGGGAGCTTGATCCTCCATACAAAATAATCTCCAATTTTTAGCACAGTCCTCCAAATGTAGAGGTCTGATAAAAATATCAGAGACTAAAATGCTCCTCTAAATTAGAGATAAAACCCTGTTGGGGAAAAATATATATTTTTAAAAATTGCATCCAGGGAGTAAATTTTGCCTGGTGTAGGAGGCACCAAGGCAAAAAAATTTCCTTACAAACACCTGGAGAATGACAGGAGGTTGTGGAGAATCTCCTCCAAAACTATATGCTTCCTCTCTCCAACCTTCTCTACTTCACAGGTCCAAATTATCACTCTGGTACCAAATGTAGAATGAGAAACAGGGGCAGAAGCCAGATTATCTTTATTAAACTCAATCAACCATTTACAATAGTGCAAGCTACAATATTTATACATATTTTATAGTCGGGATACAAATAAAAGAGGAGTTGCAACAATGCAACAACCAAATTAAAATACAGTAGCTTCCAAATCACATCTGGGGAACACAATAATAATATGGTTTATAATATAACCATATAACAACATTATTTAATTAATACAATTAATTAAATAATTAATTTATATTATGCATAATTAACTAGCCTAACAAAAACACCTTACCTAGATAGAGGAATCTAACCTCTTAGAACAATGTAGAAGGAATGGCCTTCATCCTGTGAATCCATGGACTTCATAAGAGCATGTTATAATTGATTTCCATATATATGATGTATAATTTAGTTAGAATGGTCTTTGGCTAAAGGGAAAATGGAATAACTATAGTTATGATTGAAGTTGATTTTAGGCTATCATATCCTTGCAATGTTTTCTTGGCGGAAGAGAAATGGTTTCCCCATGTCCTAATTTTTATAAGAAAGAAAAGAGGACTATGTTTACTGCATCTCTATCATCAATTATAAATCTCTTAACATAATTGTTTTAGACCCACACTTGTAAATATAACACATGATCTCCTCTTTGTTCTATCTCAACATCTGAAGGAAATTTACTTATGTCAAATACAAACCATGTATCCTTATCACTTTTGTCCTAGGAGATGTATGTCAAAGTCAATGTGATTAATCACACCTCCGGAGGAGACGTGACATGGATTACATGACCAAGACCCCATAAATATAAAAAATAAGAATGATGGGTTGGGGAATTCTTCAACATATCTAAAAAGGAGATATGAGAAAAGGTCTTATTAAGATCTATAATTAAATCATATGGTCTCACAAGTTTAGGTACCATAGGTAGATCATCTTGTATTGGAGGATAAACTGGAAGAGGCTTCTATGTATATTACCTTGTATGAGTCGACGCGTTGATTTTTGACCTTGTTTATAACTCAACCAATCCCACAATATTTGTTTTGTCCCTTTGAGATAGAATAGGGGAAACTTGAGAGTTATAAGAAATCAAGGCTTCATGATCATGATTACCTACAAGAATGCCCTTATTTTCATTTTTAGGGTTTACCTTTTCATATTCGGGATGTTTGGGAAATGGATATTGTGAGATCCCTAAATCTACACTTTGAGGTGTAATAGGTCCCGCATAACTAGGTTTTGGGGACCCTTTATGATTTCCAAGGAACATATCTATGAATAATTTTCTTTGATTTTTAGGAAGCCTCTAAATGATTTTTTTGTAATCCCTACAGGAGCGTGAATCATGACCAATGACACGATGAAATCCACAATATAAATTGGGATTAAAATCCCAGGTATTTTGTTTGGATTATGTTGTTGGTTGAAACCTTGGTTGTTGTTATGAGGTTCATTTTTATAGTTTTAATTTGGTACCTCTTGCAAGGATTTTGATACTAATTTATACCTTGGACTTGGTTTTGTTGAGGAATGGGATAGGTGAAATCAACTACATTAATGGAAGGAATAGGGATATTATTTATTTGATTCCACATATTCCCATTGTTATTATTTGTGTTACTTTTGTTGGTAACGTTAGGTTTCTTTGGTTGATCAATAACATTGTCTATAATAACACCACAATTTTAATTTAAAAATTTAGGACATTGATTATTTTTCACATTGTTTTGATGATTCATGTTTTTTTGGTTGAGAGTTACCAACTTCCTATTATGGTCATGAGTCTTACATCCATTTTCAATGGTTGCTTCATCAATGTGAAGTGCACACTATAACAATTCCTCATAACTATGGAATGGAAATTGTACAGTTTCTCCTTGGTTTCTCGATTGAGCGAGTGTAGGAATAGGTCACAAAGTTCTATTTGGTCTATGTTAGGTGAGCTTGTGAAATATTAGAGGACTTGACACCATCTCTGATGAAGTGGATGAAGGATTCATTTTCTTCTTTCTTGATATGTAGAAACTCCTTGATTCCCATTTGTAATAATATTTCCATATCAAAGGATTTTAATGAATTCAGAAACAAGTTCTTTGAAAGAGCGTATGGAAGCTTTAGGGATTCGTTAGTACCAATCTAATGTGATCCCTTCAAGAGTCTTTGGGAATATCTTATCCACTACTACATCACAAGGAAGTAACTCCCTAATAGTAGTGGTATAGGCATTTATATGATAATTAGGATCCCCTTCTTCTTTAAATTTTGGAATATTAGGAAATGGGAATGGAAGCATGACACTTTGTATAGTGAAATCAATGGGCTTCTTCAAATATTTAACATAAGTTCCCATTGCATATTATTCTACCATTGAAGTTACCTGATTGAAGGGAGTTGGATAGATTGTTTTATAAGAATTAGTCAGGGCATATAGAGTCCCTTGATATTGTGTGAATGGATTAGGGAACATATACACATCTGGTTATAGTGATTTCAAATATATGTACATGTAAGGAGGAGTCATACTAGGGACTACATTCATGGTCATTGAGTTATGGAAAGTTACATTGTTGGGAGTAGCAGGTGGAAATTTATTTCTATCAAATCCTTGTGTGGGGTAAGCATAAGACAAATGAGCAGCCATCCTTAGTGGACTATATCTTATGAGAAGATCACCAAAATTTAGTATTGACCAATTAACCTTGTTATAGTGTTTTGTTGTATTGGTTGAGTATTGGTACCTGGGGTATAGCTTTGATTGTTAACAATATAATTATCAATTTTTGTAGTCACATGTTGTAGTCATTTTTTACGTTCCCTTAGAACAACACTCTAAGCCCATGCACACCGAAATATCACCCAACGGACACTGGGCACTCACCCGAGGCATGAGCGCGTGCGAGCCCTTAATTTATGTGAGCATTGTGAGAAGATGATGCCATTGATAAAAGATTAAATGCATAAAATTAAATGATCATGCATACATTATGAAGGCATAGGATGAGTTATTATATCAATATACCCATTCAGATAAGAGAAACATCATACAGAGAGCAGATTTGAGTCATGACATAAAGAAAAGATACTAGGGTTTGCACCCATGAACAATATATTTAGAACAAAAACATATATTTATATTGATCATAGTTACAGTAACCACATTACATTCAAAAGGGTCATAACAAACCAAATGTATCAAGACAGACATGACTCATGTAACATCCTCGACAATTGTTATATTCATCTTTCGCATTTCAAGTGTTGACATGTGATCTTCTCCTAAAGATGTTTTCTTTTTGTTGTTGGAGATCATGCTTGACATGGATAAATCTTTGCTATTATTAAGATCACTAGACTGAAATGGAATGGCTTTCTTGAACCCATTTTTCACTTCTTGTAGGTGAATTGCAATCTGGTTTAAGAGTTGTAAACTCATCTCCTTATCTGACTCATCCTTGGATCAATTTTAGTGATCCAAGGAATGTTTTAAACCTCCTCAGTTGAATGAATGGTAAATTGACATTCCATAATTGAGGGACATGATGGACTGAAATTTGTTATAACAAGTTCTTTAATCTGTGTGAACGTGTTTCTATTCAGTTGTATGTTGTGCTTAGGTCCTTGAAGATTGATCTTGGTAGTCCATTGCTGACGTAAATGAAATGCAGCCTGTTCATGACATTGGAAGGATTCAGAATCCTAAGCTAGGTAAGAATATATATATACTACCTAGCTATGTTACTTAATTGATTTTATTTCTAACCTAAGCCTTGTGCTAAGGGAGTATGGAAAGGTTTCTAGGCTATCTAAATTAACCTAAAACCTAATGCTATATGGTTATGATATGATCTAACCTATGTGGAAACTACCTAAGGTAATGTGTAAGGCCTAAGGTGATTAATTCGAAACTAACCTAAGTTCTAAAGGATCTATCCTAAGCTATTTTAATGGGAACCTAATGGGTTAGCATACCTCTAAGGTGACGGTTCCAATGGCATTTAATTTTTGATAAGGTTCTTAAAGGCATACGTACTACTAGTTTTGGCAGGGGCTAGTTGACTTGGCAGAGGCTTATGTGGAAGTTTCACTAAAGATGGAATTGCATGTTAAATGTGAATTGGCATTCGCTTGAGTTAGAGGCAAGTGGTAAGGAAAGATAAGCGGGAAAATTAGAATTAATGGAATTTATTGGTCTCGGTTTTTGTTCACAAACCGTCTAGGAAACTTGGAAGGCGGATTTGTGGGAGGTTGTTAGTTTTGCATGCTTTTCAGATTTTACTCTACATGGAGCAAACTGGTTCTTCAAACCAATAGTTCAACTTGCACTTCTTTGCTATTTTTAACTCACCTGGTCTATTTTCGATCATGAGAAGGTATATGAGGCATTCTGAGGAAAGTTATTGGTTGGTTGATCTTTCATGGAGGAGAAAAGGAGTTGGAATCTCGTCTAGAAGTCTCCTTCAATTTGGCAAAAGCACTATCAGGCATGATAGGCTCTAACCATTAAGATCTCTTGCTTTCTTCTAAACATTTCATTAAAATGACTCTGCTCTTATGAGATTCTTGTTCTTCATGTTTTATCTGGTTATTTGCTTGATGGGTTTTATAAATCTCTGGAAATTTGGATATGAAATCCTTAGCAAAATAACATTAAGTTTGGAAACTTTCTTTGTGTGGGTTAAATTTTGAATCATTCATGGGAAAATTTCTTTACGTGGGTTAAGTTTGGAAGTTTCGTAGCTCGCTTCTCATTTACGGAACCGGTATTCAAGTGTTGTGTTATAATCGACGTTCGTTGCTATTTATATGGTTTTGAGTTTTTGGGAACCTTGAGTCCCATTTGATCTTGCATTAGAACTCGTGTTTTGTTTAATCTTGAGCTTGTATTTGAGCTAGTGTTTGGTTTGGAACTTGTATTGGGTTCGTATTTGGATAAGAACTGGTACTTGGATAATTCTTGATGCTCTAAACCCATGTTTGGAACCTTGGGTAACTCGGGACTATTGTTTGAAGTCCGTATGTAGCTCTGTACTCATGTTTTATTCTTGTGATATTCTGGACTGTTAATGGAAGTTCATGTTTTCACCGCACTCATATTTTGTTACTTGTATGGTTCTGAACTCTTGTTGGAAACTCGTGTTTCATTTTGAGTTAGAAATAGGGCTTCTTGATAAGATATAAATTGGTAATGGAGGCTCCCTATTGTTTTGAACTGTTAATGTATATTTGTAATATATACTGCCTCATATTAAGACACTTGTGTATATCCGAGCTCATGTTTGAGACTTTGTGATTTGACACTGTACATGTAATTTGGTACTTAGTGTTGGAATTTATAGCTGGAACGATGTGTCGGTTCTATTCTGGTAATTTTGAGTTGGTTTTAATTTCATTTAAGTTAAAAGCTTATAACTCTATTAATTCGAACTACTTACTCAAAGGAAATTTGGTAGAGTAGTTTAACCGAGCTGTTTGAATATCTTTTGGAAAATTAAATTGGAAACATTTTCGTTAGATAATGGAATTGGAACTTCTTTTGTGGACTATTCATCTTCTTTGAACTAGCAATGGCATTTAAGTAGGGAAAGCCTTTTCCCCTCTATTTTGAGGAAACCCACATCTTGGGTTGATTGTTTTATTTAAAAACAATGTCTCCTCTGTTGGAAACATGAAGTTGAGATAGTTTTGTTTTGGATTATTTCTCTCTTGAAACCATGAACCGCTTGCTCTTTGTAATAAAATGTTGAAATCTTGTAATGAAGTTTCAGTCTTTGTTGAGCTCGTGGGTAATTAAGAATTGTTAGTTTTCTGTTAGGGATTTTCTATTTCTTGATTGGATTTAGTAAATGAATCCTTATTCTTTTTTAAAGAGAAAATAAATTTTGATTCATTTGGGACAGTATGCTATTTTTGAACTTTATTGTGTATTTGTTCTGAATTGAAATGGGAACTCATGCTTTATTGAAGGTAAATATTGTAAGGGAGACTTGCAGTATGTTTTCTTCTTACCTTGAGTTGGTTTTGTTCTCTCTTCTGGGAACTAGTGTATGAGCTTATTGTTTGGATTAGAAAGGGAATTTGTTGTTAAGTGTAGTGAAATGATTTAAGGATGGAATCACATTCTGATAAGATTCCTTTTCTATGTTGTTGGGTTAAGTTCATTTGATTGAAACCTTTTGTTATTGATTCTCTTAGGGAATGGAGATTTATTATGTTGATTAGTCTTCTTGTACATATCATTTGATTGAAATGATGTAAAAAGAGATTAGATGTTTCGGTCTTGTTGAACAGAAAATGTAAACTTGTTGATAGACTGTTTGATTCTATATTCCTTTAGGGATGGACATGGGATTTTGTTATGATGAATATCTTAAATGTTGAATGTTAAGGTAGTTGTCCTTTAAATGAAACAGTTAAATTCATGTTATGAACCTGTTTCTATTTTTCGATGTTTTGTGTTTGGGCATAGTTTGTAATGGTTCTTCTTCTTCTTTTTCTTAAGAGTTAGATGAATCATCCTAATGGGAACCATGCTGTAAACACTTCTTTTGTCTTATAGTAAAGATAAATGTTTTATTCTATTATGATAGAATTGGGAACAATGAGATGATATGATTTTTTTTTTAAACGTAATTGATAGGATCAATTAAAATTTAATTTGTAAGGAAGATGTTGTGGATTATATTCTGTTCTCCTCCTGAAGGAATTCAGATTTAAATGTACTTATTTTCTGATTGTTATTACTTATACTTTATTATGTATGATATATTAATTGTCCCATTAAAGCAAATTTGTTTTAATGGAACAATTAGTGGAATGCAATATGTTTTAAGGCTTAGTGCTTATCATGCTCAGTTCATTGAACTGACCCGTGCTAACAATTTTTGTAGATGGACTTCGTAAGTGATAAAAGAAGGCTAAACTTATGAGATGCATTGGTTGATTTAAATCTGATTCCTTATGAAGAATTCTGATTCGTTCTTGAGATTGTAATGAAAAGAAAATTTGTATTATTTTAGGATGAAGATGGTTGTTATGTAGTACACGTAAAGTGCATAAGGCTTGTAAATGTATAAGTTATAAAGATGAATTGAAAGATGAGAATTTACTTGTATTGGTTGTGTAAATTATCTTGTACTTGTATGAAAAAGATGGATTTCTATCTTGTTGATATTCTTCATATTATTTATATGCTTAATTGGTTATCCTTGATAAGTTGGATAAGAGGATTTCGTTCAATTTCCCTAATCAAAATGCAGCTTGCTAAGCTACGAGAATATGATGTTCTTATCTAAACTATATTATATGGTAATGTAATGTGTGTTGAACATACATTAAGAAATGTGGATACTGGGTAGGATATACCCTAACACTTAACATGTAGATAAAGACTCTTTATCTTTCTTAATTGAATATAAACCAAAAAGGTATGTTAATGTGATTACAATTTATTAGAATTCATTTTGTATGAAGTCTACTTTAATTGGATATATACTCAAACGTTGAACTTGTCTAAAAGTTATTGTACTTTTAAAATGAAACTTGATAACGATGTTCGGTTGCGGTTAATTGGTAGTTTAACTGTGAGATCTAACATTGAAAAAACAACCGTAAGTATAACAAAGTTCTTCATGGACTAAATAAAGAAAATTTAGGAAAGAACTTATTAAGTGTTGGGTTAGGGTTTGGCAGGGTTGTTGAAATCTAGAAACAATCTAAACTAATAAAGTATTAACAATCTCCTTGGGGGTATGTACATCTCAATGAGGTAGTTTCTGTAGGATGTTGGCACATGCCAACTATAGGGCTGTACTTTTGAGAAGGCTTGGGTCTTCTCGAGAATACAATGTTGTAGTTGACATGTGGCATCACCCTTCCACATTGATCATCTAGATCTACACCCAATAAGAACTCGGACTTGAACTTAGTTTCCCTCTAGGTCTAGATAGGAGCATAGTCAGGATATGAATTAACTTCTAATGGCTCAGGGTAAGTTGGCAAATCCAGTCAACTTAGGTCAACCGAGTATGCTCATTTACCCTAAGCCATTGTAAGAGTCTTCCTATAAAAGGTTATGTTCCTATCTAGGGCTAGGATTAAACCTAGAACAAGTGGATTGACGGTAGTCAGTTAAGACCAATCATGATTAATGAGGAGTGAGGTGAAGGACATATTCCAATATGATGAGTATGCCATCTAGGAATAGTGACGTACACAATATGTTATAAATATTTGGCCAAAGTATCGCAAACTGCTAGTTGCGTTGTCCTATGTCACTAAGTTTAAAACAACGTGATATCAGATGAATATTGGTAGCATATATTTAGATATGTTCTTTAAACAGATCACTCGGTACTCGATGTAGGGTAGGATGACAAAGTATATGAAGTATACAATATCTTTTTATACATAAGATAACATAAATAGATCGGTAGCTTACCGAGTTATGGAATGAATAGATCGGTGAATCACCGAGTCATTACAACTGCATATGTTTATCCATTGAATTTGATTGGCATGGAATGTTTGTTCTAAATAATGCTTTATTTAGAATAGTGAACATAATATAAAAAAATTCCCTTGTTTCTAAAGTCTTAAAATGGGAATGTTACATCTTGGTATCAGAGCTGAAGGTTGTAGCTCTTAGACCTATTGTGTCCATAATCTGATGAAACTTAAATTTTCTTATAACAGAAAATGGTGAGAACAAGAGGAAATGCTACAAATAACCCTCCACCTGAGGAAGGAGTAGTAACAACCTAAAAACTTGATGAGATCCTTACTGCCCTATTATACATAAGAGATTTTTTGGTTGTGCTTTAACAACAAGTAATGGGTAATGAGGAGGAAGAAGAATCTGATAACAATAATCAGCCACCTCTAGGGGACAACGCCAATGTGGGTGTTGATAATAACAATGTTAGCATACCTGTTCAACCTGAGAATAAAAAGGAAAGGCTAGCAGCAGAACTCACTAATGACATAAAAAGGATAAGTCCACCCAAGTTTGACTCCACCACATTAGGATATAGGGTTGAGAACTGCTCTCAGTGAGATGGAGAAATACTTTGCAATAAGAAATTTCTCAGAAGAAACAAAGGTGATATGGGGAGCATATCAAATTTCTCATGAAGCATCTTCATGGTGGGACAACCACAAGGCTGAGTTGAACATTGATGAATCTAATATCACATGGGACCAATTTAAAGGTTACTTTAGGAATGATGGCTTCCAAAACTCTACTATGATTAGAAAATGACTAAATTTTAGAACTTATCTCAAGGAAAGATAACTGTAACTGAGTATTGGGAGCGATTTACAAAAATCCTTAAGTATGTGCCCCAGTACCAAACTGATGAGAATTTCAGGATACAAAATTCATCATGGGATTGAATCCCATTATAGGAGGAGAGGTGGATGTTCATAGCCCAACCACAATGGAAGGGGTTGTCAAAAAAATCCATTAGGTAGGAAAAAAATTAAAGGGCATTTCTGCTCATAAGGAGGAAGTAAGGAAGAAGAATCCCAACTACACTTCATCCTCTCTTACACCTAAGAAAGGACCATGGAAGAAATTTAGAATGAAAATTAAGTTTTCATCTGATACAAATAGGAAAGCAGCAACAAACAAGTTTTCTAGTAATGCATGGAACAAATTTTCCAAGAACAATAATAATGAACAGAAGTCCTATGGGGGTCTGAATGATAACTCTAAGGTTGGAAATAAACCTGAGCCTAGGAAGGGACCTGTATGAGGCTATTATAATTATGGTAAATATCATTACACAAATCAATTTCCTTTGAAGAAGGATGATCATAATCAGTAGCACAAGATACACGCTACAGTAGCTGACAAGTAGGCTAAGAAACATGCCACACCCATAAAAGTTCCGGGTAAGTTATTTGGCTTACCAATAACTATTATTTTTGATACCGAGCTACTGAATGTTTTATTTCTAGTAAATTAGCATCAAAATTAAAAATAAAATCTGAAACATGGATAAAACATAGATTGTATACAAGATGGGAATAATGTTGTTCATATAGTCGTATGTGTCTTTTTGGAGAAATCCTTGACTTACCTAACTTTTCCATGCGGTTGATCTTTATGTTACACCTTTAGGGTCTTATGATGTAATCATAGGTGTTAATTGGTTAGTAGAACATAAGGCAAAAGTAGACTATTTTGAAAAACACATTAGTTGTTTAGATAACTTGTAAAAAAACAGAGATTCAGGGTGTGAAACGTGAGATTTTTGTTAGAAAACTATACTATGCAACTTAAAAAGGCCAAAAATAAAGGATGTACCTTATATGTAGTAAAAATTACTGAATCAATAGAAGAGAGCAAAAGTGATATTATGGAATGATATCCACTATTACGAGACTTCAGTGATGTATTTCGAAGAATTTCCAGGTCTTCCACCCAAAAGGGAATTTGATTTCACGATTGAGATCAAGCCTAGAACTGAACCTATTTCTAAAGCACTGTATCGAATGACTACTATAGAATTAGTAGAGCTTAAGGCTCAGTTGCATGAACTTTTGTCTCAAGGTTTGATTAGACCAAGTGTTTCACCTTGGGGAGCACCCGTAATTTTTGTGAAAAAGAAAGATGGAACACTTAGATTGTGCATTGATTACAGAATGTTAAACAAGGCAACAATCAAGAATAGATATCCACTCCCTAGGATTGATGATTTATTTGATCAGATGTGTGGAGCATCGGTATATTCCAAGATAGATCTTTGATCTGGATATCATCAACTGTGCGAATTAAGGATGAGGATATTCATAAAATAGCTTTCAAAACAAGGTATGGACATTATGAGTTTATGGTTTTACCTTTTGGATTAACTAATGCACCTGCGACATTTATGAATTTAATGAATAATATATTTCAAGAATACTTGGACAAATTTTTTCTCGTATTCTTGGATGACATTCTCATATATTCTAAAAGCATTGAGGAGCATCATGAGCATTTGAAAATAGTTTTGGAAATTCTGAGAAAGAGACGGTTGTTTGGTAAGTTGTCCAAATGTTCTTTCTATGACACAGAAGTCCACTATTTGGGTCATGTAATAAGTAAATATGGAATTTTGTAGATCCTTCAAAAATTACAGCTATAATGGAATGGCCTACACCAAAGAATGTACATGAAGTTAGAAGCTTCATGGGACTTGCTGGCTACTATAGGAAATTTGTAAAAGACTTTTCTAAGATAGTTGCACCAATAACTTCCTTATAGAAGAAAGATAAAAAGTTTGTTTAGAGTGAGAAATGTGAAATTGCATTTAAAACCTTGAAGGAACAATTAACTTCAACACCTATTCTTGTAGTACCAGATCCTAATGGAGATTTTATGGTGGTAACTGATGCATCCGGTGAAGGTCTAGGAGGTATTTTGTTACAAAGTGGTCATGTTATAGCATACAAAAGTAGAAAAATTAAGTTACATGAGTTGAATTATGCTCCACATGATTTAGAGCTTGTTTTCATTGTTCATGCACTTCAAGTTTGGAGGCATTATCTGCTTGGTAAACCATTTGAGTTGAAAACCGATCATATTGGGCTGAAGTACATTTTCACTCAGCCAAATATGAATGCAAAACAATGAAGGTGGTTAGAGTTTTTGTCTCAATATGATTTTGACATAAGTTACATTAAAGGAAAATAAAATAGAGTGGTTGATGCTCTAAGTCGTAGGAAGCACATTTCTGCTCTTATAACACTTAGAACTCAGTTTAAGGATGAAGTAAAAAGTGTTATGGAATATGATTCTTACTTTCAACAAGTAAAAGCAACACTTACTGTAGATTCTAATGATTTGAGGTATAAAGGTTTTTACTTTGATAAAGAAGGAATCTTATGATTTGAAAACAAAGTCTATGTACCTTTTCGCTTAATGATTTGAGAAAGAAATTGTTAGTTAAATTTCACAATTCACCTTTTCTGACACCCTAGCATTACTAAGATGCTTGCTGATATAAAACAACAATATTTCTAGAAAGGAATGAAAAAGGATGTTATTGATTTTGTGACACATTGCCTTGAGTGCCAATGTGTTAAGGTGGAACATATGCACCCAGCCGGTTTATTGTATCCTCATAGCATACCACAGTAAAAATGGAAAGTAATAAGCATGGATTTTATACAAGAGTTACCTATGTCAAGAAATAAGCATGATGTTATCTTATTAGTTATGAATAAACTAACAAAGGTAGCACATTTTACTATTGGAAATCTGAAGGATGATTCTCCTATTTTGGCAAGAGATTTGTACATGAAATTTTTAGATTACATGGAGTACATGAGTTAATCATTTCGGATAGAGATCCTAGAATGATGTCAAGATTTTGGCAAACACTTAATGCAGCTCTAGGAACTAAGCTAAATTTTAGTTCTGCGTATCATCCGAAAATGATGGGTAGACTGAAAGAGTAAATCAAATTTTAGAAGATATGTTACGAATGTATTGCATGGATCAACAATATAAGTGGGAAGAGTACCTTCCATTATTTGAATTCACATACAATAATACATATCATGCTTCTCTTAAGATGGCACCTTTTGAGATATTATATAGAAGAAAATGTAGAACCCCAGTTAGTTGGGATAACATAGAAGATAGAGAGGTAATTGGACTTGAAATTCTTACTAAAATGGAACAACAAGTTAAATTGATTTGTGAACACTTGAAAGAAGCAACATATAGGAAAAAGAGTTACGCTGACTTAAAGAGGGTTGATAGGAAATTTGAACTTGGTGAGAAAGTCTTTCTTCGTTAAACCGAAAAAGAGTTCTATAACTTTTGGCAAGGCTGCCAAGTTATCACCTCGTTATGTGGGACCTTTTGAGATAGTTGAAGTAATCAACCCTGTAGCTTATCGTTTAGCATTACCTCCTACTTTGTCATGAATGCATGATGTTTTCCATATTTATTTGCTTAAGAAATACGTTTCAAATTTATCACATGTGTTAAATTAGAATTCCTTGCAGGTCTAGGACCCAGGAATAATCATGGTTAAACCCATACGAGTGCTTGAAACTCACCAGTTGCATTTGAGAAATCGAGAAATAAGTCAATGTAAAGTCCAGTGGGACTAGTTTAATGAAGATAGTGCAACTTGGGAAAACCTAGAGGATATGAAAACTTCTTTTCCATATCTATTTGAATAGAATTGATTCTGTGGATTGTTAGAAATTTTTGTGATTTTTCTTCTGTATATGACTATAAGTATGCTAGTTTTGGGCAGATATTTATAAGAATTGAACAAATAGCTATTTAATGTTGATTTCTGGAACTATAAGTTTTTGATATATTTGACTTATGATAAGAGAAGTGAATGAATTGATTGTCATTGATATAAATTGTTAAAATGAGGTAATCATCGGGATGATGATTATTTTTAGGAGGGAAGCATGTAACACCCTCAACAATTGTTATATTCCTCTTTTGCATTTCAAGTGTTGACATGTGATCTTCTTCTAAAGATGTGTTCTTTTGGTTGTTGGAGATCATGCTTGACATGGATAAATCTTTTATGTTCTTAAGATCACTAGACTGAAATGGAATGGCTTTCTTGAACCCATTTTTCACTTCTTGTAGGTGAATTGCAATCTAGTTAAAGAGTTGTAGCTCATCTCCTTGATCAATTTCAGTGATCCAAGGAATGTTTTAAACCTCCTCAATTAAATGAATAGTAAATTGACATTCCATAATTGAGGGACATGATGGACTGAAATTTTTTATAACAAGTTCTTTAATATGTGTGAACACGTTTCTATTTAGTTGTATGTTGTGCTTAGGTCCTTGAAGATTGATCTTGGTAGTCCATTGCTAACGTAAATGAAATGCAACCTGTTCATGACATTGGAAGGATTTGGAATCCTAAAAACTACAAGATTATCCTACAGAATCCTAAGCTAGGTAAGAATATATATACACTACCTAGCTATGTTACTTAATTGATTTTATTTCTAACCTAAGCCTTGTGCTAAGGGAGTATGGAAAGGTTTCTAGGCTATCTAAATTAACCTAAAACCTAATGTTATATGGTTATGATATGATCTAACCTAATGCCTAAAACTACTATGTTGTGAATTAATCTAACCTATGTGGAAACTACCTAAGGTAATGTGTAAGGCCTAAGGTGATTAATTCTAAACTAACCTAAGTTCTAAAGGATCTATCCTAAGCTATTTTAATGGGAACCTAATGGGTCGCATACCTCTAAGGTGATGGTTCCAATGACATTTAATTTTTGATAAGGTTCTTAAAGGCATACGTACTACCAGTTTTGGCAGGGGCTAGTTGACTTGGTGGAGGCTTATGTGGAAGTTTCACTAAAGATGGAATTGCATGTTAAATGTGAATTGGCATTCGCTAGACTTGGGAGGCGGTGGCAAGGAAAGATAAGTAGGAAAATTGGAATTAATGGAATTTATTGGTCTTGGTTTTGTTCACAAACCATCTAGGAAACTTGGAAGGTAGATTTGTGGGAGGTTGTTGGTTTTTGCATGCTTTTTAGATTTTTCTCTACATGGAGCAAACTGGTTCTTCGAACCAGCAGTTTGACTTGCACTTCTTTGCTATTTTTAACTCACCTGGTCTATTTTTGATCATGGGAAGGTATATGAGGCATTCTAAGGAAATTTGTTGGTTGGTTGATCTTTCATGGAGGAGAAAAGGAGTTGGAAGCTCATCTAGAAGTATCCTTCAATTTGGCAGAAGCACTATCAGGCATGATAGGCTCTAACCATTAAGATCTCTTTCTTTCTTCCAAATGTTTTATTAAAATGACTCTGCTCTTATGAGATTATTGTTCTTCATGTTTTATTTGGTTATTTTCTTGATGGGTTTTATAAATCTCTAGAAATTTGGATATGAAATCCTTAGAAAAATAACATTAAGTTTGGAAACTTTCTTTGTGTGGGTTAAATTTTGAATCATTCATGGGAAACTTGTTTTTGTAGCTCTACTTGTCATTTCTGGAACCGGTATTCGAAGTGTTGTGTTTTAACTGACCTTCGTTGCTATTTATATGGTTCTAAGTTTTTGGAACCTTGAGTCCCGTTTGATCTTGCATTAGAACTCATGTTTTGTTTAAGCTTGAGCTTGTATTCGAGCTAGTGTTTGGTTTGGAACTTGTATTGGGTTCGTATTTGGATAAGAACTGGTATTGGATAATTCTTGATGCTCTAAACCCATGGTTGGAATCTTGGGTTACTTGGGACTATTGTTTAAAGTCCGTATGTAGCTCTGTACTCATGTTTTATTCTTGTGATATTCTGGACTTTAATGGAAGTTCATGTTTTCACCGCACTCGTATTTTGTTACTTGTATGGTTCCAAACTCTTGTTGGAAACTCGTGTTTCATTTTGAGTTGGAAATAGGGCTTCTTGATAAGATATAAATTGGTAATGGAGGCTCCTGTTATTTTAAACTCTGTTAATGTATATTTGTAATATATACTTCCTCGTATTACGACACTTGTGTATATCCAAGCTCATGTTTGAGACGTTGTGATTTGACTCTGTACATGTAGATTGGTACTTAGTGTTGGAATTTATGGCTGGAACGATGTGTCAGTTCTGTTTTGGTAATTTTGAGTTGGTTTTAATTTCATTAAGTTAAAAGCTTATAAATCTATCAATTCAAACTACTTACTCAAAGGAAATCTGTAGAGTAGTTTAACCAAGTTGTTTGAATATCTTTTGGAAAATTAAACTGGAAATGTTTTTCGTTAGATAATGGAATTGGAACTTCTTTTGTGGATATGTCATATTCTTTGAACTAGCAATGGCATTTAAGTAGGGAAATCCTTTTCCCCTCTGTTTTGAGGAAACCCACATCTTGGGTTGATTGTTTTGTTTAAAACAATGTCTCCTCTATTGGAAACATGAAGTTGAGATAGTTTTGTTTTGGATTATTGCTCTCTTGAAACCACGAACCACTTGCTCTTTGTAATAAAATGTTGAAATATTGTAATGAAGTTTCAGTCTTTGTTGAGCTCGTGGGTAATTAAGAATTGTTAGTTTTCTATTAGGGATTTTCTATTTCTTGATTGGATTTAGTAAATGAATCCTTATTCTTTTTTTTAAAGAGAAAAGAAATTTTGATTCATTTGGGACAGTATGTTGTTTTTGAACTTTACTGTGTATTTTTCTGAATTGAAATGGGAACTCATGCTTTATTGAAGGTAAAAATTGTAAGGGAGACTTGCAATGTTTTTCTTATTACCTTGAGTTGGTTTTGTTCTCTCTTCTGGGAACTTGTGTATGAGATTATTGTTTGGATTAGAAAGGGAATTTGTTGTTAAGTGTAGTGAAATGATTTAAGGATGGAATCACATTCTCGATAAGATTCATTTTCTATGTTTTTGGGTTAATTTCATTTTATTGAAACCTTCTATTATTGATTCTCTTAGGGAATGGAGATTTATTATGTTGATTAGTCTTCTTGTACTTATCGTTTGACTGAAATGATGTAAAAAGAGATTAGATGTTTCGGTCTTGTTGAACAAAAAAGTGTAAACTTGTTGATAGACTATTTGATTTTATATTCCTTTAGGGATGGACATGGGATTTTGTTCTAATGAATATCTTAAATGTTGAATGTTAAGGTAGTTGTCCTTTAAATGAAATAGTTAAATTCATGTTATGAACCTGTTTCTATTTTTCAGATGTTTTGTGTTTGGGCATAGTTTGTAATGGTTCTTCTTCTTCTTTTTTAAGATTTAGATGAATCATCCTAATGGGAACCATGCTGTAAACACTTCTTTTGTCTTATAGTAAAGATAAATGTTTTATTCTATTATGATAGAATTGGGAACAATGAGATGATATGATCTGTTGTTTGTTTAAAGGTAATTGATAGGATCAATTAAACTTTAATTTGTAAGGCAGATGTTGTGGATTATATTATGTTCTCCTCTTAGAAGGGAATTCAGATTGGTTAATGTACTTCTTTTCCGATTGTTATTACTTATACTAGTATGTATGATATATTAATTATCCCATTAAAGCAGAGTTGTTTTAATGGAACAATTAGTGGAATGCAATTCATTTTAAGGCTTAGTGCTTATCATGCTTAGTTCATTTAACTAACCCATGCTAATAATTTTTGTAGATGGAATTTGTAAGTGATAAAAGAAGGATAAACTTATGAGATGCATTGGTTGATTTAAATCAGATTCCTTGTGAAGAATTCTGATTCATTCTTGAGATTCTAATGAAAAATAAAAGTAGTATTCTTTTAGGATGAAGATGGTTTTTATGCAGTACGCCTAAAGTGCATAAGGCTTGTAAATGTATAAGTTATAAAGATGAATTGAAAGATGATAATTTACTTGTATTGGTTGTGTAAATTATCTTGTACTTGTATGAAAAAGATGGATTTCTATCTTGTTGATATTCTTCATATTATTTATATGCTTAATTAGTTATCCTTGATAAGTTTGATAAAGGGATTTAGTTCAATTTCCCTAATCAAAATGCAGCTTGCTAAGCTACGAATATGATATTCTTATCTAAACCATATTATATGGTAATGTGATGTGTGTTGAACATACATTAAGAAATGTGGATACTGGGTAGGATATACCCTAACACTTAACATGTAGATAAAGACTCTTTATCTTTCTTAACTTGAATATAAACCAAAAAGGTATGTTAATGTGATTACAATTTATTAGACTTCATTTTATATGAAGTCTACTTTAATTGGATATATATACTCAAATGTTGAACTTGTCTAAGAGTTATTGTACTTTTAAAATGAAACTTGATAACACTGTTCGCATTTTGCAGTTAATTGGCGGTTTAACCGTGAGATCTAACATTGAAAACAACCGTAAGTATAACAAAGTTCTTCATGGACTAAATAAATAAATTTAAGAAAGAACTTATTAAGTGTTGGGTTAGGGTTTGGCAGGGGTTGCTGAAATCTAGAAACAATCTAAACTAATAAAGTATTAATAATCTCCTTGGGGATATTTACATCGTGATGAGGTAGTTTTACGAGGATGTTGGCACATGCCAACTACAAGGATGTAATTTCAAAAGGCTTGGGTCTTCTCAATAATACAAATGTTGTAGTTGACATGTGGCATCACCCTTCCACATTGATCATCTAGATCTACACCCAATAAGAACTCAGACTTGAACTTAGTTTCCCTCTAGGTCTAGATAGGAGCATATTTAGGATATGAATTAGCTTATAATGGCTCAGGGTAAGTTGGCACATCCGGTCAACTTAGGTCAACCGAGTATGCCCATTTACCCTAAGCCATTGTGAGCGTCTTCCTATAATAGGTTATGTTCCTATCTAGGGCTAGGGTTAAACCTAGAACAAGTGGACTGATGGTAGTCAGTAAAGACCAATCATGATTAATGGGGAGTGAGGTGAAGGACATATTCCAATATGATGAGTATGCCATCTAGGAATAGTGACATACACAGTATGTTATAAATCTTTGGCCAAAGTATCGCAAATTGCTAGTTGTGTTGTCCTATGTCACTAAGTTTAAAACAACGTGATATCAGATAAATATCGGTAGCACATATTCAGATATGTTCTTTAAAAAGATCACTCAATACTCGGTGTACGGTAGGATGATAAATTATATGAAGTATACGATTTGTTTTCGATACATAAGATAACATAAATAGATAGGTAGCTTACCGAGTTATGGAATGAATAGATCGGTGAATCACCAAGTCATTACAAACGTATATGTTTATACATTGAATTTGATTGGCATTGAATGTTTACTCTAAATAATTATTTATTTAGAGCAGTGAACATGATAAAAAAATCCTTGTTTCTAAAGTCTTAAAATGGGAATGTTACAACTCATGTATCGAAACCCTAGATATGCTTCCTTATTACATAAATTTTCACAAACCCATCCCTCTAGATATGATATCATTCCTACAGCCCTCTAATGGTAACCCCAACCCTTAAGAACATCCTACTATTTTCTATAGTGCTTCACCTTTCATCCTCTATGTGATTATCCTAAAGCTTCACCTCATTGACCGTTCTCCAATTCAGGTGTGTCTTCCTCTCTCTAGATCATATCTATAAATAGGTTTAACACCCACCGCCATGCCTTCCTCTAGGAGTAGATCGAATGCCAAGTGTCCCTGTGGTCCTCTAATAAAGCATGCTTATTCTAATCCAATCTCTCCACTTTCTGCAATGATGTCTTCCTTGGAATATTCCATACATGGAATATTCTTTCCTTGACCACCAAGTCGCCAGATGGCACCTTATCCACCCAACACACCTACTCGGGTCACATTTTTCATCAAGTGCTTCTTGGAGATCCGAATATGGATAAATCCTGAGATCCTTTATTCTTACTTGTGCGTGCATCATGGTTTCTACTAAACCCTTCTAAAACCCCTATCCTGTGTATCCTTCTTCTTTATCGGATCTACGTGCGAATGCACCATTTAGTACTTAGCCAATATTTTGAGGCCCAACATCACCCCACACTAAGCTTGTTCTCCATCCTTGGAAACATCCTCTCTCCAAAGAATAAAGAATGGTGAGACTTTGAATGGTTGGAATAAAGAATGAAGGAATGAAGAATGAGAAATGGAAGAAATAAAGAATGGAGGAATGAAGAAGAATCTATTTATTGCTGAAGAATGAGTGGGAAATCCTTCCTTATATCTAGCCTCAATCTTCTCCTAGGAATCTACTTCACCCTGCACCTATTGACAGAGGTCACCTACTAGGAACTTACCTCATAAAAACTTAGTTCATCATCCTTAGCATTCAACATACTCACAATGTCTTCCAACTATTTGCTGAGGTCATCCAGTGCATCCATCTTGTAGGTGATCTAGTCTTATAATTGCTTAACTTAGTTTTTTATCGAACTCCATAATGTTTCAATGTCTACTGACTTCTTCTTTACCTCAGCTAGGATCTTATCCCACTCTACTATGTTTCCCTTATATTCCTCCCGAAACTTCGTAAGATCTGCCTCATAAGTAGCAACTAGAATGCTCACTACTCTATCCCTATCAGTGCAATTGTCATAGGCGGTTTCAACTATTTGCGCAATTGCCATTATTGTGGCAAGGAGCTTAGTGTATTGAGTGAATATCTCCACAACCTTCTAC
Source organism: Taxus wallichiana var. yunnanensis (assembly GCA_018340775.1). Lineage (NCBI taxonomy): Eukaryota > Viridiplantae > Streptophyta > Pinopsida > Cupressales > Taxaceae > Taxus > Taxus wallichiana. The sequence goes on from CM031244.1 coordinate 309,479,897, forward strand.
TTTTCCTCTTTTTCTGGCATGCCAATGCCTCTTCTATTGATTCTAAGGTGAGTGGCCACCTTTCCATCGTAAGGATGCGAGTCAAATCTTCTAGGAATTACAAAGTAGACTCGTATTTTTGTTTAGGCGGTTTCAGATCTTGATGCCTCAAGACAATAACACCTATAATCACCTCAATTTTCTTGTATACCTCGCGCACCTTTTCCTTTTCCTCCCTTAGATTGTGCCTTAAATGTGCACTTTGATAAGCTCTTCCTACTTTATATCCTTTCTCTTTTTAATGAGATACTCATTTTTCTTCTCCAATTCTCCTTCTAATAATCTCACCCTGTCATTCCTCCCCAAGAGTCTTGCCTCCACCTCAATCGACACCTTGTTGAGTGCATTGCAAACCTGCTCATCGAACAAATTTTGAGCATTTACCAATGGGTTTATTACTTTGTTTTGTTGTACCTTCATCATCGCCCCTTGGATTACTTTGAACTCAAGTTCATCGATATGGGACTCAAATCCCCAAGATAGAATTTTCCTGTTTCGGGTGTATGCGCCCTCTTCCTTGAACAAAGACCATGTAATGAGTTGGTCTGCAGGCACAATAATCTAGAAATTTGTGCATAGTACCTTATTCACATCATTGATGTAGCTCATCCCTTTCCCTTGCGCCACTACCATACCTTTTCCTCCCATGCGTGCTACTTTTGGAAAGCTCACTGCTAGGCTGGGATCTCCACCCATGCTTCCATAATCCTTCCCTACACTTTCCTCCTCTATTTCCTTGAGTATCTCATTAGCGCTTCACTCCACTTCCTGCTCCACTAACTTCTCTATTATGCCCGCTACTTCTCTTTCTATGGCCTCTTCTATTTTCTCCTTGGTGAGGTTGGGGTCCTCTGATCCTTAGTATTTACTTATTCACTCTCCCCTTTTCCTTGAGAACCTTCCTCTTCTCCACCTTTTTCTTCACTTATTTCTTCCTTCGATTCATGTACATCATACATGGGAGTATCTTGAACTTCTTCATCCTCACCATTTTCTCTTTTGCCCCGTACATCTCCAAGGTCTCTGTCTCTTTTAAATCTTTCTTCTCATATATCTTCTACTTCTTCTTAATTGGGGATTATTCCTTTTCTTCCTCTTCAGTAGGTGATTTCTTCCTTGGTGACTCTTCTTTCTCTAGCACCTCTTCCATAGGTGTCTTTTCCTTCTCCTTGATGGGAGACTTCTTCCCAAGCACGTATGTGCTCAGCTTGTGCCCGACTCTAGCTAGCCCACAGATTGTGTTGTCTGCACACTTGGTACTTTCTTCTCTGGTGCCTCTTCCCTCTCCCTTTTCCTTGGCATGGCCTTCTTCCTACCATTGGGATCCTTTGGGATGGAGACATCATTCTCCAAGTAAGAACCCTTTTCATACTTGGGCATAATGTGCAAGTATACTCTTGCTGCAGTTCTTCTAGCAATTGGAAATGTCATGGGTTTTGTCATGCGCACTTCATGGGAGACATACTTCTCCACATAATTGTGCCTCTTGGGTTATATCATATTTCTCCATAAATCATGGTGGTCCTTTTCCACCTCACTAAGGTTGAACCTTAGTATTTTAGCTTCCTTGAAGTGGTTGACCCCTACTTGGAAATATTGTGCAGTGAAAGAGAAGGGTAATTTACACCATGGGCTCTTGGTCCCATCTGACAGAGAACCTACCAATGAAAAACTGGTAATAGACAAAAATCTCATTTGCTTGTACCATTTCTCCCAGTGTGTGCTTTGTGGGCGAACGTCATGGTATCGCATTTGTATTTTTCAAACCTCTTTGCGGGGAGGGGTCTTCATCTGGATACTCCCATATGAACTTATCTAGCCCATTAGGCACTCCAATTTTTGATAAGATGATGTTAAGAAGAACACTTCCAAACATAATCTTATCTCCTTATTGTCTGGTGCTTTGATGATCTCTTCGTAAGGTAGGAAGACAAGTTATAGATGGTTCCTTTTGAAATTTTCTGACACGCATTCAACCATTCCTTGTTTACCTGTGTAAAAATATCTTGACCATTTAACTTGGTTACTAGGCATGCAACCATCCTCATCACTAGGTTTTAGATATCAGGGATGTCAAAGTAGTGAGACCCCTTCTTAGACTCATACTCCTCCATGATCTTCTTAATAGCCTCTTTATCCTCCATGTCATCATCTAACAAATATCCTTCGCAGACAAGGCCGATAAACTTAGAGATGAGTTGGGGAGTTATGCACATTCTGCAGCCCACAAAGTAAAAGTAGTCCTCATGCACATGTGACATACACCATTAGTATACCCAATTGATATTTCACAAATAGGGCAGCTTGTAAAGTTACAACAACTCGACCTTCTCCAATTTTACCTTCACCTCATCACTATAGATTGGCATCCCTTTTGGTGTCCTCTTATCTATTAGATGAACCAACTCTAACACCATCTCCTTCTCTGTGGTACTTATGCAATGGTTGTAGTCACTCACAGCCATCTTCCTCACATGGGATACCCATTCTTTCCTAAGTAACACTCCATTTGGGTATTACATCTCTGCATACCACTCATTAAAACTAGTGGTGGCATTCTATTTTCCTTTTCCCTTACCCTTATTTGGTGAGACGAAAACCTCTTTGGTGCCATTTTCTTATCAGAATAAAAATCCTCCTTTCTCTACTCAAATCTATGGCTCAACTTCACAAAAAATCTTTCTATTCTCATTCCCTAGTTACGGAACCCTAACTCGAAAACCCTTCCATAAGACAACATACTCTCTTTGAAACCTTCTTCCCTACGCCCATGTACTCCTTCCACTCTGGTTCATGCAAATCAACCTAGTTACACACTTAGATTTCTATGATTCTTCCTTCACACAAATATTTCTTCCCTAAGCCCATGTACTCCTTCCACTCTGGTTCGCAAATCAACCTAGTTACGCACTTAGATTTCTATGATTCTTCCTTCACACAAATATTTCTTCATGGATGCCCTAGTTCACAAGAGCTCTTTAATATCATAATAAAAAGGTAAATAATGATGTGCCCAACCCTTTACTTATATATTTTTTTCTATCTCCCACAATAAATGTTATGCCACCTACCAATGTACTTAGCATTAAATGTAACTTTTTCAACTTAATCATTTCCTTAAGTGATCTACCCATGCAACTGATCTTGCATGGAAAACCTCTACAACATTCTGGCACACAAAAATCCTTATTGACCGAAGACTCTTACGCACGTGTCTATAGCGCCAAAGGCACTTCTTGTGTCCTTGACCTGATTTTTTCCCTCACCTACCTCATGTTGTTCCTGTGCTTCTCATCCTTTGTACATGGTCTTTGTAAATCCTTCCTGACACCAAAATTTCTCATCCACCTTTTTCCATGCATGATCTCCTACCTTATGCGCTTTTGATCTTTTAACCCGGGCCATTAAAACACAACTTTCACTTCTAACCTCTATTTCACTTCACTCTACTCCACCCCACACTAAAACAGATGCACTGCAGACCTCTACGAATATGCAACCCTTGAAAGTATTGTGTTTACCGGCACACAGGTGTGCAAAAACACAATAGAAAGGAATAAGAAACAAGAAAGGGAAACACAAGGAAAAGAAATGCATTAAGGGAAATCCTAGGCTAACTGGAAAAACTACCTTATTTACAAACACAAGACTTATTTATAGTAGGTATTCAGCCTACTCCCATTGAAATGTCCTAGTAACCTCATCCCATCTAGAACTTGTAATCGAAACGCACCCGTATCTTGGATGTACGAGATGATATATGGCCCTAACCAATTGAATTTTAGTTTCCCAGGATGGTACAAAAATTTAGAGTCATATATCAAGACCATCTTCCCAACCTTGAATTTTTGTTCTTAATATGATGATCATGTCATTCTTTTTACTGTTCCTTTTATTCCTCTTACTCCATCTAGCAAGTTATCTCCTTTCATCTAGCTACATTAATTTATCAATCCTATCTTTAAGCACGTGTTCATTATCTAATCCTCCCGTGCGTGTTATACATAGAAATGGTAACATAAATTCAATTGATAAAATAGCCTTTTTGCTAAATACCAATTGAAATGGTGTGGCCTTGTTCAATCTCTTGTAGTTTATCATGTATACCCATAAAACAGCTGATACCTTGTCATCCCAATCTTGTCTTCTAACATCACAAATTTTGGTTAACGTGTGACTTAGTATTTTGTTAAATGCCTTAGTAGTTCCATTCACTTGGGGATGATAAGGGGTGGTCTTGTGATGGGACACCATAAATTCTACCAACAGAATCCTAAAAATTTCATTCAGAAAATGTGTACCTCTATCATTAGTCAAAATTAAAGGGAATCCATACCTACCGAATATGTTATACCATAAGAATCTATATTTTGTTACTACTATGTAATCCTTTGTAGGTGTTTCCTTTTCCCATCTTGTCAAGTAGTTAGTGCAAGTGATGATGTAACATGAGCCAATCCTTTGCACGACAGGTGAAATAGGTCCTACAAAGTTAATTACCCATTTTTCAAATGGTTCTATGTTGTTATTGGTCTTAAGGGAATCTCATCCCTCCTCCAAGTTTTCCAAGGAGTTGACAATGGTCATAGGCCTTACAAAACTCAATACAATCCTAGTAGATACTCTCCCACCAAAGCCCTATAAGTAGAATCTTCTGCGTGGTTACATTTCCTGCATAGTGTCCTCCTTAATCCCACCATGTGCTTCTTCCATAATTGCAACGTACTCATGTTCTAATATGCATTAGCACAAAACCTCATCTTAGCCTAACTTGTACAAATCTCCACTAATCAACATGTAGGGAGTAATGTGTATAGCCAAATAATTTCTCTCCAAAGCCTTTATTCCTTTTAATGCCATACCCATTTTAATAAACAATGCAATATCCTCTAAGTTAGAGGGTGTGTGCCATAACCTAAACAATTGCACATATGGCATGGTATCCTCAATGATCTGTATGTCCTCCTTGAGTCAATTCTTGATAAATGATTAGGTCCTAAATTACTCTTTCTTGGTTTTACCACAAATGAAAACTAAAATTCTTGAAATAATATGACCCAACGACAAATGCGCACTTGGAAAATTGGCCTATTCACCAAGTACTTCAATGTCATATGGTCCATGTAGAATATGAATGGTGTTTTCAGCGAGATACTTTCTAAACTTATGAAGCACTTAGATCATTAACGAGCCTTGTGTTCAATAGTTGTGTAATTCTATTTTGTTGGTGTCAACTTTCTACTTGCAAAATAAAGGGGGATAAAAATCCCCTCATGAGGTTGTACTAGTATTGCTCCAATGGTTGTCCCCAGAGGCATCAAAATACACATGGAAAGTGTTATCCCAAGAAAAATAGTGTAATATGGGTGTAGTGACAAGCCTATATTCAAAGTGTCAAATGCCAATTGTTGTGCCTCTCCCCAATGGAATGCATGCTTGTGTTTTAGTAACTTCTCCAGTGGCGCAATGATATTTTCATATCCCTTGATAAACTTCCGGTAGTATGTTGTGTGCCCAAGTAATCCATGCACTGTGCTCTAACTGGTAGGCTCCCCCAATCATACAATAACTACAAATTTTGTGGGATCCATAAGAAAACCTTCCTTACATATAATATGCCCTAACAGGGTTCCAAATGGAGTAGTAAAAACACACTTATTAATGTTGAGGGATAACCTCAACTACCTACATCTCTCAAACATCAGCCTTAAATTGTCACTATGATCTTTTACTAGTCCACACATAGTCCATCCATCTAAGTAGACTTGTAGAAACTTGTGAATAAAGTCCCAAAATGATTGTACAACAATTCGGAAGAACACGAGGTGAATTTTTCAATCCAAAAGGCATGAACGTGTAGGAAAATCTTCCCCATTTGTTGGTGAAATTCATCTTCTTCTGGTCTTCCTTTACAATCCTAACTTGGTGATACCGTGAGAACCCATCCGTGAAGGAATAGACCTTGTGCTCCGCCACTCCTTCCGAATTTCTTCAAGTGAAAGGGGTTAGACAAGGTTAAATGACAAACACTACATTCAAGTCCCTGTAGTCAAAATAAATCCTTATCCTTCCATCCTTCTGAATTCTTATGACCATTGGATTGATCCATTTTGATTCCTCCATAACTTCAATGATTCCTGAAGAGATTGTCTTGTTTATCTCTTCCTTGACCCGTATGCGTAAATTTAGATTCATTCGATATGGCCTCTTCCAAATCGGGCACACACCTTCCTTCAACTTGATCCTCATTTCCCCCAAGGAGTGGTGAATTCCTTTAATTTCATGGTACCCATGTGGGAACAAGTCCTGAAATTCATGCAAAAGGTCAATGATCTTAGAAATCTCTTTCTTTGACCAATAATCCCCAATGATAGCTTCCTTAGGTTTTGCCTCTGAACCAATGTTAACCTTATTTATTTTCAAGGGATCATGGTAAATGCACACTCACTCATTAGCAATATCCATGACTTCGCATGTACCTTCAATATGGTTAGCATCCAAATTATCCATCTCTTCGCCATCTATTACATAGACCATCTTTCCTTTTTCTTTTTCCATGCACATGCACTCAAGTTGTATCTCCTATGATTCTTCCTCCTTAAAGCATGTCTCCAAACTAAGTTCACCTAATAACTTCAATATCCTATCCTCCTCCATAACACTATCTCCCATTGTAAGGTGCTTGAAAACTTGCAATGCCTTATCCACTGATGGCTTTGTACTCTGTGATACTCGAAATCTTGAATGAGATCAGCTGCCAACTCCTACCAATTCCTGTCTGATGGCACATATTCAAGTAAATGTACCATGCACATGCATAACCTTGTAAGGTGGAATATGACTTATGTACCCATAAGTAAGGTAGTAAGGCATCCGTTCCTTCCATCCAAGATTTCTCACATTCTTGTATGTGAAACGAGGTGGGTTCCTTCCCATGGTAGTCTCATATTGTAGTGGGTGTAGTGCTTCAGGAAAACCTTGCAAAGAATGTGATTCTCGTTAGAATTTGAGGATTCTAATAAATATGGATTTAATCAAATTATATCTTATATAATGTTATAATAAATATTTAAATAAATATTACATCATAAGTAAATAAAGAAATGGTTACATAAAATAAATAACATAAGTGACACAATATTTATAGTGGAAAACCCCAATAGGGTAAAAACCACTTTGAAAATAACCTTTTACTTTAAAGAACTTATTTTACATCCAAAGAAGATCACCTCCTTCTTTGAAACCCTATTTACCAAGGGTAAAACCAAATCACTTGATTTGTACACCTTTGATATATTTCCCGAATATATCAAATGAGGACCTAAAGTCATTTTTATATAAGGTGATCGAGTATGTCTCCCAACCCACATTTTCAGTCTAAAATGGTTGACACATACAACAAGGTTTATAATATTTAATATTAGAAATATAATCATTTCATGATATTAAATATTTAACCTAAAGTATATACCTAGGTTAGCATATTTAATAATAGAAATATAAATATTTCATATTATGAAATATTAACCTATATATTAATGATGGACCCATACACATTAAGGGTTGGCGGACCACTTAATCATTATGTTTCAACAATCCCCTTAATGTTAAGTGGGATAACATAACATATGCCAATAGATTACCTTCCCGTGGTACACTAAAAAATTTATAATCCTTAAACCATAAAGGTTTTAGGCTAGCATATAACACCTTCATCATACTCAATTTACCTTTTGGTACAATAGGATTTGGAATCCCAAAGATTATCCAATGATCAATGACTAAGTATGATTTATGAGTTTTACATGTTCTCACAGAGTTCTCATAAAAGTTATTGAACCCAAGCATATAGGAGTCTTTACAACCAAGGACCTCCTTAACAATATGCTTGTATTGTATGTTTACCAATAAAACCAATAGCACTAAAGAGTTTACTAAAGACAACCTTTAATATCTTTCTATACTTTTTTCTAAAAAATAAGTCAAGGAGGTATACATGCCTAAAGGTCTTTTTACACTTGCTCAAGGTCTTTTACAAATTCCCAAAGGTATTTTTACAAAAACCAAGCTCCATTAGGAGGTGACATTGTCATGCACATTCCCTTCAATGGAAACTCTGACAATCCAAGTTTTTCACGAAAGTGACAAAAATTTGTAGCACTCAGGGACTTTGTGAAGATGTCAGCAACATGCTCTTTAGTCAACATGAACTTGAGATTTATCTCATCACTTTTCACATTCTCACGGGTGAAGCATATATGTATCTCAATGTTCTTTGTCCTCTAATGTTGAACTAGATTCTTAATCAAGAGTAATACAAATTTTACCACCGCATAGAAGATAAATACTTCATTTAGATTCCATGTGTATCTCTACCAACAACCATTACAACCACATGGCTTCTTTATTTCTTTCATTGTACTTCTCGCCTTCAAGAAAAAAATCAAGACTGTTGATTGTATTTTTTGTTCCAAGTAATGGTTCCTACACCAAAAAACTTGAACACATCCAATATATTTTATAACACATCAATATGGTTAGAATCACAAAATTCATATAAGATAGCATTTTCATTCTTATTATAATGTAACCCATAATTGATTGTTTCTTTCAAATATCTAAAAATTCTTTTACAAGATTCCAATGATCTCTAAAAAATGTTCTTGCATAAACCTTGAAGTAATTCCTTTTGTATAGGAAATATCTGATCTAGTTATAGTTAGATAAATCAAACTATCAACTAACAACATATATAAAATAGGATCAACCTTTTTCATATGCAGATTTATGATCAATATTTATTCCAAATTCCATTGAAGTAGAAAATAGTTTATAATCAATCATAAAAAAAAATTTCAATAAAATGGTTGCATATTGTGTTTTGAAAAATAATAATAGAATAAAATACAATCTTATAAATAACATTATGTGAGAGATCTAACTCATTCATTTCAAACTATTTCTTCAATTTCTCTTTAATCTTATGAATTAAATCAGAATTGTCACTGAGACATAAACAAGTCATCAACATATATACATAGAATGATAATATGTGAGCCTTATTGCTTAATGAATATATCATTATTAGAAGAACAATTAACAAAACCTAACAGCTTTAAAGAAGGAAACAATTTTTACATACCAAGCTCTAAGAGCTTGTTTTAAACCATACAAGGATTTCTCAACTTATAAACATAGTTCTCTTTAGAGCTTGTTTTAAACCATACAAGGATTTCTAAACTTACAAACATAGTTCTCTTTACCAGCTTCTTCAAATCCTTTAGGTTGAAATATGTAAAGTTATTCTTTTAAATCGTAATTTAAAAACATATTTTCTTATCCATTTGGTTGATTTCCCACCCAAATTGAGTAGAAATTACAAATAAGGCCCTAACAGACTCATTTTAGCTACAAGAAATGTCTCAACATAATCAATACCAAGTTTTTGAGTGAAACCTCTAAAGCAATAAGTCTAGCTTTATGTTTGTTAATACTACCATCACCATTATATTTTACTTTATATATCCACCTAGACCCTATAATACTTCACGGCCCAGGTTCATACAAGCTCATTAATGCATGGTACATATGATGAATTTTGGTCATTTTTTAAAGGTTAATAGGATTTTAGTTTTCTAACATAGATTGAGCCCAATTTAATTTCTTATCTAGGAAGACAAGAGTTTCGTAAATATTTATAACATCAAAACATCATCATGACCATTTACTAAATCAGAATCAAAACCATTATTTAGAAGCATTTAATGAAGTAACTTTAAGAGAAGAAGACAACACATGTAAACCTTTCACTAGACTATATCTATACATTTCATATAAGCTTCGATAATTAACATGTCATAACCTTTCATGTCATAGTTTTGAATTATTCAAACTCTGAGATATAAAACAAGATGCAGAAGAGAAATCATAAAAATATATAGATCATTTCTTTGAATTCCTTCAGCTATTATACTCTCATTACTATCCTTGATATACCAAGTATCCTTCATGCATGGATTCTAGTTATGTCCATACCTCTTTCGGATGTTCGATATTACCAATGTGTAGAAGGTACTCATCATTCACATTACATAGAAAGAGCATCTTACATTCATTGCAAGAATGTATTCATGTTATCTATAGTTGCTTGATGACCGGTGGGAGCAACCTCAGATCCAGAAACAATCATCCAGAGTTTCCTCACCATAAATTCTATTTTGACCCAAATGTTGTAGTTGGTTTCATTCAGGATCTGGGTTTTGTCAAGACAGAAATAGTTGGACATCATTATTTTCCTAAACCTATAAAACACACCCCATTATAATATACAATGTACCACAGAGTTAGATACATATTTATCGATAAAAACAACACTTTTAATAGAATCAGATCTAAAGAAACTATTTGATCATAACTAATTCTGTCATTACAATGCATACTAATTAACCTCCCATGATCAAAATAATAATCCACATTATAAAAGGTTCTACATTATACCCCAAATTTATATAAAAAATATTTCTGACCATATAGAAGTGAAGAAGAGACCCCTAAGAATGCATAACAACTTTAAATTTTGAAAAAATTAATGTAGACAAAAATTTGACCAACTTGAATTTGACGTCTAAATGACCTTCATAATGACTTTTTTTGGTCTATCATGACGGTCATTTGATCGTCAATTTCAACACAGTTAAATTTTCCTAGAACCTACAAGCTTAAATTCGACGTTTAAATGACCATCATATTGTCTTATGTTTGGTCTACCATGACGGTCATTTGGCTATTAAATTTAATGAAGCCAAAACTTCTTATGTATTTCCAGAAAGTGAAATTCCTAAATTTCTTCTTCTGTATAATATTATGGAGGTTATATTTTAACAAATTATAATAACCTATTATAATTTATAATGTAAAAATATATACACTTTTTTATAAAAAAATGTACATAATTTATAGAATGAAAATAAAAAACAACATATAGTTCATAAAAATTATAAACTATAGTATATTATTTTTATATTAAAAATACATAGCCCTTATTAAAGGGGTTTAAAGGACATAGACCAGGTTAAAAGAATTTTACAGTGCGAAGTAGATTTATGAGTGTATAGATTACCCTGCATATTTTACATAGGGGACAAATAGTTTCACCCAACCAATGAATTAAATTGAAATCCCTATTTTCATGAACCTTGTCTTCTCCCTTTATTTACTCTTAATTTTACCACCGCACACATTTAAAAGTATGGAAATATTGTACAATATTTTATATAATTCCTGCAAGCTAAAAACTTCAAAACTTTTATGTGGCTATAACTACCAATATTTTAATAAATATTTACCACACTTCACGTGGGACACCAATAAATTAGCCCATTTTTTTAATTTTTCATTTATACTTGAAAGTTCCACATTTATACCTAAGATATTATCTCATTTTATTCTCCACTCTCACTCTTATATAAAAGAAAACCTTTAAATAAGTTAATTTATATATTTTTATAAACTATAAGATTAAATGAATGGGGTCCCCCTTACATGGATAATATAAATGGTTAGAGACACATGTTAGGTTTTATTTAATAAGTATTAAGATTTAAAAAGTAATCTCTTCATGGCCAAGAAATAAAGATGGGTCCCCTTACTAAAACAAATAAGCACTTAATTTTATTTTTTTAAAAACATATATAAACCAAATCTAATAAAATTTATATTTTAAGTGGTTTAAACTAACCATATATATAAAATATGATTCAAACTTAGGTTTTTTAAACTATATATACTTAGATTTATAAGTTAAGTTTAAATATGATTTAAACTTAGGCTTAGAATATGGTCTGTTGAATCTTCCTCAATCCCATGTAATTTTAATATGGTTTAAGACTTTTAATATATAGTTTTTTTCAAAACTATATAAATTTTAATATGATGTTTATATAAATTATTATATAAACCTTATTCTATATTATATATATATTTTATTTAAAAATAATAATATAGTTTTCAAATTATATAGGATATAGTTATAGATTAACTATAAACTATAGTTTTTCAAATTGAATTCTTTTAGAGGGGACCAAAGAACACGGGTATGAATTTACCTTCCGAAATATTTAACCTGCAAACATTTGAAATTATAGAAAACATGAAAATTATTTCATATAGTAATAAATCTTTTCCTTTTCTATATGTGATTTTCACGCAGGTAAATATTTGAAGCCCCTTTCACCTAGTGTACACATCAATCTCCAAACAAACATTAATTCCATATAATTTACAAAATGTAAATGAAAGTAAGAATCATATCATATTACATCTCCCCCAAAAAATTAGGGATTTAAAATTGAAAAACCCTAAAAATTTTATCGAGAGTTTAATTGCACAAATGTAGTGCCAAAATAAATTGGGGAAAAAAGAAGGGGACTAGATACTTTTAAATACCCTTTTGGGTTGGTTGAAAAACCTCGTACAAATTAAATAAATAAAATATAAAACATTTGATCTTAATTTATTTAATTTACCTCGCTCTGATACCATGTTAGAATTTGAGGATTCTAATAAATATGAATTTAATCAACTTATATATTATATAATATTATAATATATATTTATATAAAGATTACATCATAACATAAGTAAATAAATAAATACTTACAGGAAATAAATAACACAGGTAACACAATATTTATAGTGAAAAACCCCAATAGGGTAAAAACCACTTTGAAAATAACCTTTTACTTTAGAGAACTTATTTTACATCCAATAAGATCACCTCCTCCTTTGAAACCCTATTTACCAAGGGTAAAACCAAATCACTTGATTTGCACACCTTTGATATATTTTCTGAATATATCAAATAAGGACCTCAAGTCCTTTTTATATAAGGTGATTGGGTATGTCTTCTGACCCACCTTTTCAACTTAAAATGGTTGACACATACACCTAGGTTTATAATATTTAATATTAGAAATATAATCATTTCATGATATTAAATATTTGACCTAAAGTATCTGTTACCCTTGTCATAGAACCTCTTAACTATCATCCAATTAACTCATAAGTCTCGTGCACCCAATTGTCACATGCTATGACGGTTGTATCACTCATAGAATGAGTGTCTTACAACAGAAAAACCCATTCCATAGGATGAATTACTTAAAGGTCCCTAATAGAGTGCACAAAGATTTTATCAAGGAATTCCTCTCCCAAGGGCTTAGTATAGGGTGTTGACTTCCCATCCGTCAAAGGGATGATAACCCATTCTTCTTTGTTCTCAAAACTGATATACCCTTTGTTAAATTGTAGGTCGACATTTTTTTGTAACACCAGGGATGTCAAAACAATGTTATAAATTTATCCACCTCAGCTAGTGCCAAGACTTTGAAGTCTCCAGTAAACTTTTCCCCTTGAATAATGATAACTACATCCTTTAAGACACCAATGGGAATTGCCTTCGTCTTTTTTTCTATATACAACACATTCAAAGATGGTTATAGTGGGGGCCTTCCCAATCTAGAGTGACAAGATTAACCTTTGGACCCTTGTCAATCAAAATATTGCTCAGAAGCCAACCATCTATAATAACATTCAAAGTTATCTCTTTGTCATAGTCAAGGTTGTGGGGAGGAAGGTTAGCATGCAAAACCTACCTCTCATGCTCTCCTCCAACACGTGGTACCTTCTCCCATAACCATTCTCTTAGCAAGGGAATGATATTCTCTGCCTTAACATCTTGCATACTTCCCTAACCTCATCTAGATCCTTCTGTGGAGCCTCAACATTCTTCCTTTGCTCTAACTACCTTGACTGCTCCTTCAGACACTAGATCTCTCCTTGTAGACTCTGAATCACATCCATGGTTTCTTGATACACCTCCTTCGATGAGAAGGGTCCAGATACTTTCCATGTACCACTTCTTCCCTTGTAACAAATTTTCTTTATCTTGGTATCCCCACAAGTGTTTTGCCTCCACTCGCATCGTCACCAATACACATTCTAGTTTTTCTCAAGTGCCACTCTTGGCATCCACTGTGAGTCGACCTTATTTATGCTTACCATCCCAACACCTTTGTCTTTCCAAAGTCTTTGATACCTCATATGCTCAAATATCTCAGGTTGTTCCTCATACTTATGTTTCTTTCCGCACCATGAGCATTACAAAATATCATAACACTCACACTTATAATGCTCTGTAGACCCACAATTATAGTAGGTTCCTTACAGAACTTTTTCCTTCCTCCACAACTTCTAAGACCATAAAATCCTCTACACAAACCTCTTCCATGCACCCCTCCATTTGCATGATCTTCACAACGGTGATCATATTACTTAGAACTACTTGCAAGACTGGTTTGGTGCACACTAAGATTAATGGTATCATATATCTGGTCAATCAACCTACAATCCTTGGTGTCATGGGTTATAGAGGTACAAATCATGCAATAGCAGACACATTCTCACGGATCACGTGCTGCAATAGTGGACACCTACTTGTATCATGATCCCCATGGAAAATATCATAGTCCATCATCATGGCATGTACCGACCTTCGAGGGATAATGTCATTTGTGTGCCCCTCTATCTCACAATCCATGCACCAAAGAACATTGTGAGTCTCATGTGCTGAGTTCGTAGATAGTTTTTCTAGCTACTTGGCCATTGTAGTAATTTGAACCTCAAGGAAAGGGCTAACACTGGTATCTACACTTCCAATAACCTCGGAAAATAGGATAGCCTCTAAGGCCTCATGTGGGTCTATGAATTTCTTGTGTGAAAGTGCTCTCCTAAATGGTGTTATCAACCCTCCAAAAAACCACTAAGCATGCTAAGAAGGATGAATATCATAAGATAGTTTTGACAAGAGAGTCTTAAAATGTGCGTCATATTCCCACACACTCTCTTCCATTCCCTATTGGATCTCTTTCAAAGTGATAATGCTCTTCTGTTCAAACTTAGTGATATGGAATTCAGCTAAGAAGGCATTCCACAATACAAAGGTAATCTAATCTACCACCATCTGATGGGGGTCATACTTCCAAGTACCAACTATGTGTGTGCCCCTACAATATCATTGCGGGAATGACTTACCTTTCACTCTGGGTAGTGATCCCCTTTGCACGCCATAGAAACTCACACTTGTGTGCATGCTCTGTAACATCCTCAATACCCTTGTAATCTGGTAGATATGAGGACATCTCAAAAAATAATTATGGAGGTGGCTGAGGTCCTTGTCCTCCCGATCAAGAACTTTGATTCCCTCGGTGTTTCCTCCACCGGTAGATCCTTTGGATCCACTATGTCCTATCCCTCATGATCCTTTAGATCCTCCAAATCCACTAGGTTCTCTAGATCCTATTCCACTAGATCCTCCTCCTATGGCTGGTAATGGGCTTGAAGTTATTATACCCAGGTGTTCCCAATGTTCCACTAAGTTGTGCACGCACCAATGGTGTTTGATATTGCTCCACTATAATACGTGTATCTTGGACCACTCCTAGATGTAATACCCAAACTTTGTGTAATTTCACTTTTCCCAAAAATCCCTCCAAACACAGGAATTTTTTGTGTATCCATAGATTTCCCAAATGAGAAGTTATACCTCCTAGGTGCAGATTGGTTACTTGTATCGATCTTGTTGGGTGAGCAATACTTGATTCTTTATTTTGAAGAATAAGTGCCAGGGGTTGGTAACTAGTTGGGTTTAGATGCACACCGATGACTCTCCTTTCTTCATGTAAATAACTTTCGTCAAAATCTGAAGGGGTTTCTCTCCTGTGCTTTCCAAGATGGGGTAGCACAGACTACTCAGGTTCCACGTCCTATGTGTGAACCTAAATTCCTTCCCACAACGTCTACCTCCATAGATCCATCACTCCTACAACCTTTTGTGTTCTAATAAACTCCATTTCACACACTTCACTATACTTGAGTTGTCTCTCTTCCCTCTCCTTTTCTGCTGCAAGGTCTTCCATCTTCCTCCACCCTAGCTTCCTCACCCAATGCTTAGATAATCTTAGCCGACCATAAGGAATAACTCCAAACTTAACGTAATGATCAAGATATTCATAACCAATAGGATAGCTCGTAAAAGTGATCCTCTAAGTTCCCATAGGAACTCAAACTCAAAGCAACCTCTAGACAAGAAAACATACAAATGGTGTTTTCCAGGGTATAACTGGTCAACACTCTTCTCCACCAGTGATCAACAACATGTGTCCAAGTCAGATCCGTATCCCACTACCTCTAGTAATCATCTTGGGTTCACACACCTAATCTATAGTACCATCTTGATCTAGATGCATATGCTGAGAGCCATTCATATAATTCTACTGGAAAATAACAAAACAAGGTCTCATACAACTCATGATTTAGGTGTTCTTCTACCCATTTCTATGCATAAAACTTAGATTCAGTACTAAATATTTGAGCAAACTCATCCTATGTGATTTTAAACCATGCTTCAACACTTTCCAAGGTCAAACGCTCTGTCATCATGCATCATTCTCACAACAGACTTCAAAAAGAGGTCCCAAAATGGAACCAAGATGTAGTCATTTTTATGTGCCCTTAGAACAACACTTTAATCCCATGCACACCAACCTATCACCTAGCGGGTGCTGGCTCACTCGAGGCATGTGCAGGCACCAAGCCCCTCCTTTATGTGAGCATTGTGAGAAGATGATTCCATTGATAACAGATTAAATGCAGAAAATTAAATGATCATGCATACATTCTAAAGGCATAGGATGAGTTATTATATCAATATACCCATTTAGATAAGAGAAACATCATACAAAGAGCATATTTGAGTCATGACATAAAGAAAAGATACTAGGGTTTGCACTCATGAACAATATATTCAGAAAAAAAATATATATTTATATTGATCATAGTTCCAGTAACCACATTACATTCAAAGGGGTCATAACAGACCAAATGTATCAAGACAGACATGACTCATGTATCAGATACCCTAGCTATGCTTCCCTTATTACATAAATTTTTACAAACTCATCCCTCTAGATATGATATCATTCCTACAGCCCTTTAATGGTAACCCCAACCCTTAGAACCTCCTACTCTTTTCTACAGGGTTTCACCTTTCATCCTCTCTATGATGATCTGAAGCTTCCCCTCATCAACCACTCTCTAATTCAGGCATGTCTACATCACTCTAGATAATATCTATAAATAGGTTTAGCACTCACTACCATGCCTTCCTCTAGGAGAAGATCGAATGCCAAGTGTCCTTGTGGTCCTCCAATAGAGCATGTTTGTTTTGATCTCGAGCTCTCCACTTTATGTAATGATGTCTTCCTTGGAATATTCCATGTGTGGAATATTATTTCCTTGACCACCAAGTTGCCAAGATGGCACCTTATCCACTCAGCATGCCTAGTCGGGTTATGTTTTTTCTCAAGTGCTTCTTACAGAGCCAAATATGGATAAGTCTTGAGATTCTTTGTTTTGCCTTGTGTGCGCGTCGTGGTTTCTACTAAAACCTTCTAAAACCCCATGTCCTAATCAATTTTCCCTTCTTGACCTTATTATTTACTTTGGACCCACTTGTGCACGCACCCTTTGGTACTCAGCCAATATTTTGAGGCCCAACACATGTATTGGTTGTGAGGTTAGGTATTCTTGATTCTCTAATCCTTCCTATTAAAGTAGAGATGCCATCATTGGAAAATGTTGAGGCCCTTGTTTGGGTATGTGTTGTGAGTCATTTGGTTTAGAGGGTGTGTGATACCCTTTTATAAATCGAGTCACTTACTATCTCCCCCTTTTGTGATATGTTTTCTATTTTTAATGGGGTAGAGGATACATTGTTTTGAAAAAGGATGTCGGTATATGCCCGTAACCTATGTAGAGATCCATCTATGGACTTAATCCAACCACCACTTTGTCCAAATCATGTAAAAATATCTTCATTCGGTTGTAAATAGGATGGGGCATAATTATACTGCATGTTCATTTACAACCTTGTCAAAACCTATAGGTATAGACCTTGTTTTCTTGTAAATGTCATGTTATTGGAGCTAGAAAGCTCTGCTTGTGGGCCTTTCTAGGTCGATATCTGGTCAATCTATTCAATATTCACACTATGGATATAATTAAAAGTTTGGGTAGAAGATACATAGAGTGAATGAGAGCTTTGAGAGTAGTTATCGGCCTAGTTGGATAGTGAGGGTGATTCTAAGCGTTCAAGTGAGTGCAATATGATTTAAGGCCTAACATAGGCCTATTGTAACCTTGACTGACATATTCAGGGGTGTATGATCACTCGTAGAATAATGAGAAATGGAGAATATGGAATAAAAGAAAAGAGACTAAAAATGGAAATGAGAAGAAAATAGTGTTTTATGCCATGTTCGCAAGAATTAGTACACAGGAAAATGACATGAGATTCCTGTGTACTCAACTTCCTAAGGTCATGCCAAGATAGTCAAAATGTGGAAGATGAGATGAATATTGATAGCTAAATAAAGGAAAATAAGAGGCTATGAACTAGTAGTGTGAATTTCTAATAACTAAGTTGGTCAAAGGATAGTCAGAGGCTATGAACAGGTAGTGTGAATTCCTAATGACTAGGTTTTTGTTTCCATTTTAGTTTTTGAACTACTCTAAACTCTTGTTTTAAATAAATAATGGAAATAAGTCTAATTTAAATAAAAGACAAGTGAGTTTAATCTTTTAATTAACTAAATTCCTTCCTAGTTAATTAAATAAAACAAATGTGACTATCTATTCTATTCTATTTGTATTTTAACAAGCTTTTAAAAGAAACTAATTATATAGCATTTTTGTATTTTCTAAATTATTTAAAAGAAATGAAAAATAATCCCATAGAAATATGGAAATGATTTAAAATAAACTTAAAATAGATAATAACTAGAAGTGGTTATTCCTCTATTGCAGTGTTGTTTTGCAATGTTATTCAAATAAGGAAGCACTCAAATGTTATTACTTTGGTTCCATGTAACTTCCTATAATGAATATCCTATCCCAATTTTGTAAAAAGGAAATATTCTCATAAGTAATTTCCCTTTACATGATAAAATTTCCTTGACATGATTTAATTGAAAGAAATACATAAATTTGAGTATTTTATTACTTCTTCCTTAGACCAATTTCCCGAGAAGATCCACAAGGATAAGCTAGGAAGAATTTATCAAGACAAGAATATTTATGTAAGAGATATTTTGAAAGGAAATACTTTGGAATTAAAATTGTATGGGAAGTGATGAAATATTCCTCTTTTAACACAATAAAAATTATTTCTTCTACTTATAATAAACCTTGCCTATACTTAAATCTTTACGAAATTAGATACATAGCCAACTTGTTCACTACAAAAGTTGTGGTAGCTTGTCCTAGAGAGATGGGGTGCATCCAATGTCTCCTCAAATTCAATCCCCTTCTGATGTATGATATCCAATTGATCCCTGAAGGATAAATAGTGAATGTTAGCAAGAAAATCAAGAAAATGGATGGCTGGCTTTTTGCAAGGAGGATGACTAGAATGTGAGTAGCATGGAAAAATAGAGTAGAGAACTGACTATCTGTATAAACCCTATCCAAAATCTAGCAGCATAACACTTCTCAAAATTACGAATCTCCCAACCCATGATATAAATGATTTTTTAATAATTTGGTAGAGGAGAAGATGTCAAGAACACATGTCAATCAAGAAACAATGAATTGACTTGGGGAGGAAAAATTAACATGCTATATTTAGTAAATGGGGAAGACAGACTCAAGTCTGATCCAACAAGATTGAACAACTAATTTGACCTAGGAACATGAGAGAAAATCATGCCATAGTAAAAAAATGCATTCAAGACATGTGTTTTAATTTTACGTTGGAAGGTGTTAGGACCACCCTGTTCTAGAGGGGTGGTTGCACAACTGCCATAATGGTTACACAATCGTCCCTAGTTTGCAAGGAAAATAATGCCAAGAATTAGTTTAAAAGCCAAAATCTTTTAGCTTGAAGGAGAAGACTAAGATGATCCACTAAGGGAGTGGGAAGGAGAGAGAAAGGGGATATAGATTTCATTTTTACCTTGGAAAGGGTTTTTTTCATTATCGG
Source organism: Taxus wallichiana var. yunnanensis (assembly GCA_018340775.1). Classification (NCBI taxonomy): domain Eukaryota; kingdom Viridiplantae; phylum Streptophyta; class Pinopsida; order Cupressales; family Taxaceae; genus Taxus; species Taxus wallichiana. Next base: position 309,500,031 of record CM031244.1, read on the forward strand.
ATATGTCTCACATTTTTCATGTTGTAGCATGTAATTTTTGAGTGTGTAAAAACACATCGAATATGTCATCACAAAATCATGTCTTATGGCAGCTAAGTCCTAATCCCTAAAAACATGCAAGTCCTCGTGTTTGGGTTTTGGAACCCGATGGAATGAAAAAAATTGTGTTGAGTGTGGTTAGCTTCCCAAACATGGGTCAACACATTAATTACCAAATTGGATTTGGCTCCAGGACATGTCAACCAACATGTAATTAATGAAAGTTGGTTATAGATAATTTTGATTTTCCATGTCATTTTCACCTTAGTGCAAATTTGATTTTTAACTATGTGGGACTTCTTTCAGTCTTCCAAATCCCAACAAAAATTTTCTTGGTGTTTTAGATTTCTTTTCTTAAAAATCCTTCATACCCATTTTGTATTCGGTGAGTACAATCTTTCTTACATAGTTATATATATATATATATATATATATATATATATATATATATTGCCATGTTTTCTTCCCTATTTGTTTTGTCTAGAATGTGAAGGTTTTTATTTCTTTGTTATCCTTGTTCATATTTGATGGTGGGTTTTTCTTTCATTATTTATTCTCATCATGAAAAAAGTGCTAAGTATTTGCCCCAAAATCCTTATTTTGATTATTACTAGGGTTAATCCTCATAATAGACATGTCAAAAACCCTAACATAAACTTGTTGGGATTTTTGATATGTCCATCATGATTAAAACCAAACTCAATGTTTCAAAAATATTGGAATGTCCAAAAGAATTAAACCTTGACTTACTTGTGTCATATTTTTCAAGGTGTTCAACAAGTTCAAAATCTTGAAAAGTGTGTTGGAAATTTTAAGGTGTGAAACAACAAGAATTTCTTGATCATTGTATTAGAATTTTCAAGGTTTTCAAAAACATAAAAATTATGACTAGTGTGTTAGGATTTTAAATTTACATATCAAATTGAAAAAATTGACAAATGATTTTTAGACTTTTTGGTTTATAGATCAAGGGGGAAGTTCAAATTTTTGTTTTTGAGCATCCAAGGGAAAATTATTAGATAATGTTTTTAGTTCATCTTTAAATTTTTAAATCAATGAAAGGAAAAGATAAGGTAGAAATGTTAAAAGAAGAAAAAGAGACGAAATATCGGTATCAAGGGGTGGTTCCCCCTTCAAATATTGATTTGAATATTGACATCGGAGATACAAAACTAGGTTACATTAATATAGATGAATTTTGGAAAAGATTCTAGAACCCTTCTAAGACACCATGGATACAATGCATCTATGATAGTGAATTTCCTCTTATTGCAACCTTCCTTATCTTCGCATAGTGTCTAAAATTTGTGCTCACGATAGCTAGTCACTATGATAGTGAATCCAAGACAATAATGAATCAAAATGGAGATATAGTGATTTGCCTAAACCGAGTAATTTGAGGAATTATTTAAGCATCATATCATGCAATGAGTATGTAAATAATGACCTTGAAAAAAATCAACAAGCTTGGAATGGTAATGTAATAACTTGCATTAAGCACTTAAATAAGAGCTACCTCAAGAAACTAAATTCTGCATGATTTAAAATTTCCTAAGACCTTTCCTAAGAGTGATTTCATCCCAAAAATTAATGACATCATAATGCTGCTAAGAAGAGTAGTAGGTATTCCCGAGGTGAAGGAATTTCAAGAATGGATGTACTTGCTTATCACCAAATCACAACACCCTCCAATTTTCTAGTATTTTTTATTGACACAATCAATGTGATTGGGAAACATGGAGTTGTTTCAATGCGGGACCTTGGAGTTGAAATAAATCTCTAGAGAAATATGGTTCTTCTTTATAAACTAAGAACTACACTACTCCTAAATGTAGAAAATACTTAATTATTCCTATACTAGCAATTCCAAGGAGGCAGGGGATAGAGGGGAGATATATGAAAGAAACTAAATCCTACACTAAGGGGTGATATCAAAAGATAAGGGTGATTAAGACACTCTCCAATGGGTGAAAATGAAGGTAAATGGAGATAGGAAGGGTATTTGATACACCACAGTCTAAAAACACACATTTATACTATCATTTCCATTAAACACAATCATCTAAAGCTTACAAAAACTATTAAAAGTGCGAGAATATCTTTAAATGTAATGAAGAGACCAGTAGTTGTAATAACATATAAATAAGGGTTGACAAATTAGCACAAATATGATTTTATTGCTTCAAGATTTGATACGATTCATTACAATGGAGGAAAGGGGCATATATTCCTTTAAAAGATTTAAATGAAGGTTTGAGCTCACAGTACACTTGTAATGGCTTGCAAAAGGAGAGGAACAAATGGATAATAATTAACAACAACCTTTACAAAAATGCCCCTTTCACAATATATAGTAAGATAAGATGAGGAGAGAGAGAGGAACTTGAACTTTTCTTCAATCACCCAAAAAAATGTTTCTTACAACATGAATGGGAGGATCTACAAATCCCATACGCCATTTTACTTGGGCCTGTGGAAGAGGAATGGGCCTCCATCCTTTCATTTTCTTCATTTTTGTTACTTGGGTATGGCCATCTTGGCTTGAAACTTCATCCCCATTTTTCTCCCACCTAACTCACCCATTTATGAGTTTTAATCACTCCATTAGAAGGGGCTTTGAATCCCTGAAACCTAGAAGATTAAAAAATTTCTGAATGATTCTAAGCTTCCCAAAAACACTTGAAGTTCTCCCAAAACCTGAAATTCATTTGTAATACTTGATTCTCCTATGAAGACCATGTTCATGTCCAAGTCTAGTATCCTTCTATCGTCTAGTTTTTCATAGGGGTAAAAAATGGATAATAGTACTAATCAATCACTATTATGAGAAAGAATAAAAAATTCTTCAGATGGGGGATTTCTTTAGTGAAACCCTACATACATAGCTGAGGGAAGTATATACAATTAGGAAATTTTATATGATATCATATGTTACATACATAGTAGATGGAATGAGAATATATCCTATACTCAATGTACTAGGGACGAGGAGTTTAAACCTTGTCTATGAGTTCTATCCTTAGTTTTCTCTATAATAGAGTTTGAAACATTTTTGAAGGGTAAATTTTAATTTTTTCTGTAGAATTATATACAAATTAGATAAGGAATTTTCCAAGTATCGGTGTACTAATGCAACTTGGAATTTTGTGTCACATTAGGGATGTATCTTCCTTTAATTTCTGAATTTCACCTACATTCGAGTGGGAGGATACCATGGTTCTCCATATTTATTACCAAGATACCCAAGTGAAAAATGGGTCTTGATATAATTTGTGAGGAATTTGTTGGATCTCTATAAAAACTAACAAATAAAACATAAGGTGAGAATTCATTTCCCAATCTTAAATGGATGATATACTTTCCCATCAATAATTAAGGAAAATAATATCACCATTGAGATGCGAAGGATTGACACTCAAACATTTTCATTTGAGGCTTATTTTTTATTATAGGGAGTGTTGTAAAGCCTTTGGACTCTACATTTTCATGTAATAAAACTTTAGGATTCATGGATCGATTGTAGAAATGAATTAGAAATAATAAAGAAAGAATACAACTGAATGACTATGGAAGAAGTGGCCAATTATAACAATGCTAATGTTGTAGAAAGCATAATAGATGACATGGAAATCTAGACCCTATATATGAGCATATAAAAGTAGAAAATTTATGTTTTCCCCAATTGATTAGACAATTAAAGAAAAACATATATCAATGAACGAGCTTCTTAGATTCTTATTCGAAACAACCATGGCTTTACTCATTAAAGATCCAACCTAAAAGTGGAGGATTTCTAAAGATAAAGACAACTACTTCGTCAAAAGTGGGTCCCTCCAAAGAACATAAGGATAAAGGTGAGTTGCATAAACATAAAGTGAGGATAAAGATTATTAGCACCAAATGAAAAGCTCATCCTTCTATTCCTTCCACCATCATTATGAACATGACTTTCCTTCTCCTCGTTAGGTTCGAGGATCTCCAGTAAACACCATGGTTGTGTAATATCTTCCCATTCCCTCCCTTCTCATCATCCACACAGTTCCTCTTGTGACCCTAGCTCCACATCTATCACCTCCTCCCACCTCTCGACCTCATATTCCTTCTTTTCCTCATGTTTCTTCTCCTCCCTCATGCACGACTATGGTGTAAGTTTTAGCTATCCCCGAGTCATATTTTTCCCTTTTCTTCTTCCATTTCCTCCATACCTCCCTCATTGGCACATTTCTTCTCCACCATTTCCCCTTTTTCTTCGGTGTTAGTATGTCCCTAGGTTCCCTATCATAACTCTCCCTTCTCAGTCTTATGCTCCCTCTCCTATTATGATCCTTCCCTCTATTACTACTATATCCTCTTCTCTTCCCATGGATATTTTATCCACCCCTCCTCCCTTGATTTCATATTTTTCCACCACTTATAGTGAAACTCCTATTGGAACATCCTCTCTACAAAATTTGGCTTCCTCCTCAATTCCATGTTGTATTACAAGCCTCATGGTGTAAATCAACTTGCAACAATTAATATGTTGTACATTGGGTTACATTCATTTAGTTGTTAGACTAGGGAGTGTAGAATTGAAATACCACATATGGTGTATCCACAGTTATAGTTTATCTAAGAGGTTAGAAAGGAAATAAATATCGCATAACAATGTTGAAATTAAAATAAAACTCAAACTTGAAAATAGACTATTGCTAAAATTTATTACTGAAACAAAGTTGTAGTTCCAGAGAGAAGATTTTTCATAAGGAAATATTCATGAAATGAAACAATGGATGTGATTTTCCAGACCTTAAGTGGACCTTAAATTGGGTGTTAATACCTTCCTTACTTTTTAACTAAAAACTTGATGTAGTCACAATTTTATAATCTCACTCAACTATTCAGCCATCAAGTTGTTTACAACTTCACCTCTTGCTTACTATGAAATGGGGGGATCAAAAAAGATTTATAATGTGCTTAACTTGTCTTCAAATGCAATAATCTAGAGTAACCATTACTTTAAGTGTCTAGTGCAGCCTCATACCCTGTTTCTCACTCTAAACAAGAATAAATAATCCTTAATTGATGAAAAAGAATCAATAATTCAACCTTTTTCTATTTTCCCAAGTTTGCCATTTAATCCCTCAATACAATGCATTTTGGTTCAACCATGAAGGAGGAGAAAAAAAAAAACCATACATAATAAGCTAGCACTCTATTTATTTGTTCTTCACCATGCCCAATATGTATGCAAAAACTCATAATCATTCTCTATATATTATTCTCTCTAACTCTCTTTTGCAATCTTGCTCAATACCCTTGACTAGGCCTGCTTCTATAGTATGTCAAGCATACAATTTCTTCTAGGAAGTTTCAACATGAAAGGAGGGTCATTTCAGGTACCCATTAACTATTTTTAGTTACCTCTAAATTTTCTTAAAGGTATTCAATTCCTAAGTCATAGCCCCTTTGTAATTTAGTCTTCACAGTTAGGTCTCCCTAAATTGTGAACAAAGTCTACCTCTGATGGTAAGGATATCTTTCTAATCCCTTGGAAGACAATGAAAATTACTTAAAATCATTGAAATCGTCTCTCGGTTTTTGTATCAAATCTAAGAACAAAATTGATGGTTTCATGTTCTAATTATCAAATCCTTGGTCTATTTCTCCTTGTATCCTACATTTGAATCTAATTATTGTTATGCACTATACTTTCTCATAGACTAATTGAACCATGAAAATTCATGAAAATAAATTAGGTATGGCTCATGATTAAAAATTAAAAATTTTAATTTCTAAGCCCAAGTCTTAATCATTGCATTCCTATTTGAATGCGAAACCACCTGCTCCCAAATGCTCTCCAACAGGACTGTAGACTTCTTGATTAGTTATAACACTTGTTTAGGTATCTCAATGGCTCTCAAGTATCCTTGAATTCAAAATTAGGCATTTTGAAGATGTATGATATTAATTCTCAAGGTTTGGTTATCATTGTAACTCATTCCTTACGGTTTCCAAGTTCTAACCTTGACTTCCCATGAACACCTCCAAGTTTTCCTCATGACTGTCATGTTTATCTTAACCTTGGAAGGTTCTTAGATCTCAAGAATTTGTAGACACCTTAAATTTACACATAGGAATAAATATTACAAGTTTCAATTGTTATCTCCTTGTATAAAATAAGAAAACTGAATTGTTCCCTAAACCCTAATGAGGGTTTGTCTTGACCCATGCAATGGTATATTATCGATACAACAAAAGACTATTATTTCAAATATTATATCTTAAAACACACATATGACTCACCTAAATGCATTTTCTAGTCTTGATAGTAAGGCTTAATCATTCAAGAAACTTTAAAAATGATGAAAAGTCTCTTTTCTTCGCTTGTAGGAATAGGGTGTCTCCACTTTTACAAAATCGGTGCACAGTATGATATATTTACCATCCTAACAGGTTTCTTGAGGCTAAGCTGAGTCTAAGAACATCTCTCATACCTCTTAAACTTCTCTCACTAGTCCCTTCAACTATAACTTATTCTCATTAATCTCTTGAACTCGAGTTCTTGTATACGATTCAAATCTTAAAGAAATACCCACTCATCAATACATGCATGAAAAGGATTACAACATTGCCACAATTTCCTTATCACTATTGCAAAAATTTATTAGAGAATTTCACAAGTTGTACCTATGTTATGATCCACAATCACAAAAACATGCAATGTCACTATTACACCATTAATGGAAAACCCAAACTTCTCAATTCCTTAGAGCTCCCAAATTCTCCTTGTTGATGATCATTCGAATGATGGAGTTATACTGATTACACCGAGGCTTATATATGACTTCTTAATATGTCTCAAATAAGTCTTGGTCCATGACCCTTCTCATTACATAACTAGTCTCTTTATTAGTTCATTAAGGACCTAGTCTAACCTAACACCTTAGGACCTAAGCTTCATTAAGAATCCTAAAGTTAAACAACGATTATGATAATTTTATAACACATCAATTATACTCTAAGATTAGAATAATATATATAACACAAGTCAAAAATACCTCCAAGGTTCAACATTGTTATTTGAAAGGAAATTGACAATTTCAAACTTATGGAGGTCTTGAACTAAACTATCGTGCCTCTTAGACCCTAAATGACCCCTAAATACTCTTGAAAGCCAAAATTTATGGAATCATCCATATATAAAAGTTGAGAGTTGATGCTCCTGCATCAAAACTAAATAATATAACTCATATTTCTTTATTGATTTGCATAAAACATTACATCTAGGAAAAAATAGATTATTCGATTCTCTTCTAACTCTGTTCACTCTTTCTTTAATTCCAAATATGACTTACTTGTTACAGGAACCAACCCTTTCCTTTATATCTTATCATTTACAGAATGTGAGAAGAAAAAGAAGAATACAAAAATGAGTATTCAACATAATAAGTGAGAGATTCAACACATGTTTGAAACACACAAATGTTCGATAATCAGTTCTTCACTAGTTCTTAATCAATGACCAAATCAAAGATTGATTTGTTTCTCAATTTTCCACATTTCTATTGTAACTAATTCTCTAATGGTGCATAAGGACTTAAGTTCCATCACTTCATGTTTCAAAATATCTTCATAAATGTGGGTTCTTTGTTGTGAATGATTTCCTTATGTTGCGGATGAGTTGTGGTGGACAAGTTCTTTGTAGCCGTGGATGAGTTGTTGTGGACAGGTTCCTTTACTGCATATGACAAATTTATTACAACCAAGAGTGGCATAAACACATATAATCATCCAAACAATTTATTGGAATAACAAGAATAAATGCACACATAATATCACAAAATAAAGATAATTAGATATAACTCTATCACTTGGTCACTTTATGCAAAAATTTCATGGTTGTAATAGTGATGTTCGAAATGCACTTAGGAAATACATAGACATGGCTACAATGGTCTTATCAAAATACAAAAGATGAGTTGTTATGAAAGTAATTAATATAACTCATCACACCCCCAGGATTAAATGTTTGAATTTCCTCATTCAAGAGCTTCATATCTTTTCTGCTTTAGAAACTGCATTCTCTCCTGAAATCTATGGGTGTTCATGTTCCTTCCTCTTCTGATAAGAAATATCCACAACTCCTCAATCTGTCCCAAACTCTTTCTTGCACCCTCTGATTGATTGGTAAATTTCCTATCCAAGGTGCAATTGGGAAATGAAATATTAGAGGATGATAAGCTATAGGAAACCAATCATCCCCACATTCATTTGCTATTTCAATATACTTGTTCACCCTGCATAACGTTGGAAGTATATTTAGATGTGAGTGCATTTATTTCCTTTGGAGTGCAGGTGATAACTCTGTCCATCTAGCTTTGCATGTCATCATAACCTGAACTACATGTTATTTGATCATGTTCTTGACTTATGTGTGGGCTTCCATCCTCATTCTCAACACTATATTTCTAATTGCATCCACTTCTATATACTGTTATATTCTTTTGTAATTTCATATGTTGTTGTTTCCTCATCTCTGATATATAGTGGTGTAACATTCTCCAAATATATTTATGCCTCAATTTTCTTATCTCTTTCTATTTCATTTGAAATGTAAGAACATAATTTCTTAACACCTCATACATCCCCAATATGCAAAATTGGGATACATCTTTGTCATATGGAAGGGAATGATTATGAAAATATAGATCATGTAATAATTTATGCATTTCATGTGTATAATGTTGATACGGAGTAAAGAAATTCTGGTTGATCTAATTTCATATATCATATCATAATTTATGCAAGTAAAATTGTGGTATAATATATTTTATTTTAGGTATACAAAATAAACATTTGATGGGGGTCTGTAACTCAACATGTCAAATGCTACCTACATTGTTTCCTCTTGTTTTTGTGTTTATCTTCTAATCTCATTGTCTTTGTCTTCCATTTCCTCCTTATGTTTAGAGATAAGGTCTTCCTTATCCTTTTCCCATTTCTTCTTGATCCTGTTAATGTAAGCGTCCCTTTGTAGCAACAAATTTTCAATATTGGGCCCCATATTTTGTGTTCCCATCTCACTGCAAGATGGTTTTTCAGGTTCCTTTATGATTTCATGAATAATATTTGGGGGCTGCATTGGTTCTACATTTTCTTCTTATAGACTATCATTTTGTGATTGTTTAACAAATTTCTCAATGACTTATTCATTGACATCATCTGTAGTCATTTGATCTTGTTCATTTCCTCCTTCCACTGCCTCTTCTACTTGTCTCACTTCATGACTCTCTACTTCATGAACTGTTCCCTCATTCTGATTTAATTCTTCTTGTCCTTCCATTGGTTTTCATGGTATTATGGATATTGAGTTCTTTGTCGGAGTATCTATATACTCTTTTTCTAATGGTTTAGGCTTATAATTTTATTTTATGGCTTCCAAATCACTATCCAATGAGATGGGTTGAGATTGTCTTGAACTATATTTTTTGTCCTCTTTTTCCTAAGCCTATAGGAGCACCTAGTTTGTTTTGGAGTAGAATGAGTAGATTTACTTTTGGTTTTGGAAGTGGAGGTTTCAAGGGAGGAAACTTACAATAAATTTTTAGATATAAAGATTCTTTATGGTGAAATTGGTGCAGGGGTTTCTTCTGTGGAAGGAAGACTTTCAGAATTTATTGGTTCTTGAGGTGGGGAAGAGGGTGGTGCAACTTCTGGCATATGTGAAGTAGAAATTTTAGTGTTGTTTCTCCTTTTTCTCCTCTTTCCCAACAAGGTTTCAATATTGTTCACTCTCACAAAGTCATCCCATGATATCTAAGGGTTCTCCCTCTGCAAAGTGTGCTTGACCACTAGGGTTATTAGACAGTGATGTGATAGGGCTTCCCTACCCCTTTGAACCTCTTTTCTCATTTTCTTAAGCATCTCATGAAATAAATTTGGAACATTCACTTTATGATTGTTTTTCAAATGATTTAAAAATTTGAAATGCATTATATTTAACCTTGAATATCTCCCTTCACAAGTAAAATATTGAATGAAAAAATTAGTAGCTTGTGCCCATAAAGGTTTGAGAGATGTTCTAAAAGTACCTTGGTGGTCTAAGATGAACTCCTCATCATTTTTGCAAATTCTCTTCTTTCTTCTTCAGGTCAACTTTGTTTGGAAATGGTTCTCCCTGAGCTAGTAAACTAGTGACCTCTGCTAAAATCTCATCACTTACCCTAATTTTTAACCCTTTAACCTTTTCCTCTCTATTGTTTGGGGTATTTGCAAACACTGCCAGATCTACCTCATCAAATCCTTAAAAAAATTAGTGTATTACATCTAGCCATGATTCTCAAAGTACTACACAACCTTAGGATGATTCAGAAGTTGCAAATGTGTAAAAGGTTCATATCTGATCAGGTCACCTCCCATGGTAGATACACAACTTCTCCCAATGTAATATACAACCACACAATTTTCCTTGAAAGAAATTTGTAAAAATGAATTATGTTGATGGATTTTCATTTCTTTGAACTTTATTACCAAGGGGACAAGCAATACATTTAGGGGTGATTAATCATTAAGTGGATGTGACAACATTGAGTACATGAAGAAAAATGATGTGACATGTTGGCTTATGTGGAGGGATTAAGTGGACACATCATAACTAAAAGGAGGTGGTCTTTTAATGTGTCACATGCTTTATGACTTGACATAACTCATAATTAAATACAATTAATCTAATCATTCTTTATTAAAGTAATAAATTTATGCACTTATCTCATTGTGGCTTGTAATGATTGATGTGTATGCTTTATTAAACTAGCGTCTTGGTTACATGCAAGTTCCTTATGATCTATAGATGTGGGTTTAACTTGTGTTGATTGCTCCTTACTACAAATAGATACTTCCTAGAGAGGGAACTCTAATTGGTTGGGGTGCCAATCATTCTTTGTATATCATCCACTTGTGCATGCTTCCTTGATGTCCTTTATGTAACCATGAGTTTTGTTAGATGCTTCAAACAAATAGGATCTTATTTCTTGTGGTTGTAAGTTGAACTCTTGGTCATTGCACTCTCTCCTTGTGATGGAGATCATGCTCTCCTACAATCACTTGTCAATAAAACCTGTAAAACAAAAACTTATATAAAAATGGGTTAGCAAAATGTTGATGATCACCTAGAAAGGTAGATCTCAACACTTTTATTTAGCCTTGAAGTATTTAGCAAGATGAATGCTCCAAGGCTACTAAAATCTCATCAATTCTCTACAATCCTAGAAGGTGAGCCAACATGATCAACCTATGAGGTTAATTCTGATGTTTATTTCTCCATTCTTCTATGATATCCTCTGAAAAATTCCATAAATGAGCCTTTATCAATTGGCTTTTATACAATCTTAACATGTGGCCATTCACTAACAACTTGAATCTCATAGGATCAATAGTAATAAGCTTCACAACTCCATTAGGAAGATATTTTAAAATATCATTGGGGCCTAGCCACCTTGTTCCGAGCTTCCTTATATCATCATTGTATTTTGATTCAAACAAAAGTGGTCAGTCGCCTTCCCAAAACTATCTTTTTTTAATGTGTTGATCATGCCATTTGATTATTTGTCTTTGCACTACCTCATTATTATGAACTGCTCACTTTCTCAATTCATCTAACTCATTAAGTTGAAGAATTCTCTATCTCTGAGCTTCTGATAAGTCTATTCCCAGCTCAAGTGCAGTTATCAACATTTTATGCTCAAATTTGATTAGAAAAACAACAGTCCTTCCATATAATAGTTCAAATAGTGTGAAGCTAGTTATGGTCTTCCATGATGTATTTTTGATCGAGATAATACTTGTTAGAGAACATATAAGGAGTCCACGCGGGAGATAAGGCTAGGATCGAGGGTGTGGAAGGATAGGAAGGACTTGCGTGCGAGAAGGTAAGTTCAAATTTCAGGACTTAGCGATTTTGAGCATGGAGACCTATTTTTAGAAGATGGCGTGTGGAACACACCAACGATACAGAGACATGTGCACCATGCATTTTATATCTTTGGAGGAGTGGATCGAAGCATTTTTGCATGGAGACAAGCTAAGAATAGAATTTCCACTTGATTAAGCTGCAAGAGGTCTATAGATAGCACGCTTGTATGTGTGGCTATGTATGAAAATGATGTGTGGCTATCATAGCATGCAACCTATTTATGGAATAGATAAGCAGTGAAGGAAAGTCCCCACCCTATATATATGATGTTAGGTACATAGTAAAAAAGGGAGAGTGTAACAAAAGAATATACAGAGTGTGTGTATGTGTGATAAAGAGATATACATATGACTGAATTACTGTATCAGATCCACACGCGCATTGGTATAAACTAACATTAATGTAAGGAGCTTATGTACTTATTACTAGATGGAAGATATTGGATGAATCTAAGTGTCATTCTATGTGTAGTTGAGTAGTGCATGATATTAATTCAATCATGATTATTGTTTAAGCTTGTTCTTTCATAGATCGAGTGTAGCATGTATTGTAAAATGATGGATTAGTTATGTATCTATATGTTTCTTCCTTCATCATGCTAACATCCTACTACAACAACCCTAAAGAGGGACTTGATACCTTTGCGTGCTTCGGGTGAGCTTAGTTAAGGCTGAGTGATGTGCCAGCGTGACTAGGGTGTTATCTGGTAAATTCTAGGCTACATCATTTGTTCCATTGTTGGGACCTATTTTTCAGTTGTTTTTAGGATGGTTCATGATGAAGATGTATCGGTTAACTCTAGCAAGTATTGAGGAATGGATACATGATCGGAGGAAGAATATGCATGATAGTTCAACAGTGGATCTGAGTTTAATGCATGCACTTGGGTAGAACATAATATGTATGACAACTTATATGAGATCTTTTTCTCTATCTTTCTAATAGAACTATACAATTGACTTACTTCGCTTATGTGTCTCAGTAGAACTAGAGGTATCATGCACTTGTCTAAACATAGGAATAATTTTAGGCCCTTTATGATGCTGATCTGATCTAGAATTGCATTGTGGATATGTGGTTTCATGGTGTTCTAAATAGTTATATTCTGGAATATTCAATTTTGATGTATACTCTTTCTTGGAGGTAGCTAAATTCCAGTTTTTGCGGTATCCAAGAGGAACATATTTATAAGGTATTCCACTAGTGATCAAGATCTTGATGGTAAATTTGAACCTGGAGAGTAAATCGATGGCTAACTAAACTTCATCACCATGCGATGGGGGAACAAGTTTGGTGAAAGATGACAAACCTAGTGGTGGAGAGATAGAGAGAGGAAAGGAGGCTTAAGTTTAATGAGGTGCATGAGAGGGAGATAGAGAAGGAGTGTTACGTTAAAGAAAGTATGGCATTGAAGAGAGATGGATCATGAAGGATTTACAGCTCACGTAGAAGACATGGAGCTAGAGCATCAAGAACTCCCCCATCTTGGAAAACATGATAGAGATCCCCCCTAAACCTCACATATAATTGCTCCAACAAGACTACCTAGATTATAGGTGTGCATCTTAATCCACCTAGTGACCTAGCCCTTGCGTTTGGTTTTCCAAGTATCTAGTATGACAAGTAACCAGAAAGCTAATTTGGGAAGTAGGAGAGCAGGAGTAAGTCAGGGATCAAGTACATCAATGGAAGGACAAACGACTTCAATGATATTTGGAGGAACATTCTTAGGTGCATCATCCACATAGAATGTGAGCACGTAGAATGTTGGATTCACTTCTAGAAGTGGAACTACCTCACAGATCTAGGGGGTTCAGATAGTAATATTTTCGAGCACATGGGGAGTACATGTACAGGTCCTATTCCAGCTACAGGTGGAGGATCAATTGGTATAGGTGGTTCTATTTCTTGTGGATCTAGTGTTCTAGAGGTAGAGGGAACACATGAGGTTCTGGATTAGGTGGTCAAGGTCCGTAGTAACCACAAAATATCTATATGGAGATGTCTCTTCATCTCTTGGAATATATAGGTATAGAGGATGTTGTCGAACATGTGCATATGTGTGAAATCTTGTGGCACACTAAAGGGATCATGGCTACTGAGCGCAAGGTAAGTCAATTTACTACTACATTACAGGGGCATGCACACAGCTGGTATATGAAGTTTGACCCTGATCAAACTTGCGTGGATTATGCATCATTAAAGGATGCTTTCTTGAAAGAGTTCCATATCCCTAAGTTTGAGTAGAAGAGTATTAATGCACTCAAGGATATCAAGTAAGGCACTACTAAGAGTGTACGTGAGTATGATGCTCATTTTAAGACACTTCTATCTAAGCTATCTTATGATATTCACACCAACATTGGTTCAGGAGGATTGATTACACCTTTTAGAGGGCACTATCACATAAGACATACACTGATCCACATGAAGCACTAGAAGTAGCTTTGCGTGTTGAGGTAGTTGGGAGCATTGACACTGGAATTAGTCCATTCCTAGAGGCACATATTACAGCTATGGAAAAGTAGTTAGAGAAGCTATCAAAAATTCAGCCCATGAAACGCGCTTAGGAATTTGGTGTACAGATTGTGAAGTGGAAGGTCACACCAAGGATAGTTTCCCTCATAGATTTGTATGCTCATTATTGTTGGACTGTGAGATTTTCATTTGAATCATGATGTTAGTCATTGTCCTTTGTTACAACACATGATAAGGAAGAATGTATCTTGCTTTTTACAAGATTTGTAGGTCCATGACCCATGATACTGAGGATTGTCAATTGATTGGTCAGATCCAGGATGCTATAGACATTGGGGTACAATAGACAAGTATAACAGATAATTCTAAGGGTAAGAATGAGCACCAGGATCGGGATCATAATCAAACACGCTATGATAGGAATGAGGGGCATTTTGAAGGAGGTCATGGAAGGGGATGTGGATATCATGGTGGATATGGAGGACGAGGCCGTGGTGGAGGAAGAGGTGAGTTCCCTCATGGAACATGTTATACGTGTGGATCTCCTGACCACTATAGGCGTGAATGTCCTCAGAATATTGCATGTTCTTTCTATGGAAAGAACCATAGCTATGAAGAGTGCCCAAACTTATATGAGCATCTGAGTAAGTAGCATAAGCAAGAAAACAAAGGTGTCAGGATGGTTAGAATCCAGCGTGTGGTAGAAGATCAGTGGATGCCCAAGATAGCAAAAGGACTGAGGCATTGAAAATGAAGATTACTACACGCGTTGAAGTAGCACGTGTAAGAGAGGCATTACACCAAAAGCCTATGATCACCAAGGAGGAGGTTTTATATAAGGTACCCAGATCTTGCTCATCAGAAGGAAGTTTACCAGATACCATGGAAGTGCTAAGGAATATTCAGGGTGAAATACAATACCTAAAGGAGTAGAAGAAAGCATCAGAGACAGTCCAAACTAATGTCGATGATCTCATGAGAGGTGTGCAAGATGTTGCGCCAGGAGAACATTATTCCACTATTAGGAAGTTGGTTAAAAGGGAACACTCCACGCACAAGTCTTGAGACCGATGGAAGATTCTACATGCAAATCTTCCCCTTGATAGCATTGACTATGACAAAGAAATTACTCTGAATGTTGTTGTAGATGGGTGGTTGTTGAGAAACATATTGATTGATACAGGTGTAGAAGTAAATGTGCTTACATTAGATGCATGGGTATAAATGGGGAGGCCTCCATTACAGCCATCATCTAATGTGTTATTTATGGCAAACCAGACTAAGGCCACTCCCATAGGAGTTTTGAAAGATGCATCTATAACTATACAAGGGGCCAAGTTCACTGGGATTTTGAGGTATTAGCACTTGCAGAAGACAATTTTCTAGCCTGTTTGGATGCCCTTGGTGTTATGCGAATAATGCTAACTTGAGGTTCAATAAGGGGTATATCAGCTTTGAAAATGGAGGAAAGGGTTGTGATACCTTTGATAGATGGGAATTCTACACCATATGTTGAGCCTCTAAGTGAGGAGGACTTAAACAAAGTTTATGTACGCATTATTCAGGACCCAAAGGTCAATGAGCCATCAAAAGAAGGCATCCTATAGTGGGAGTATTCTCATTATATTAGTGATACTACGAGTATTGCTTGTGATAATTGGGCTCATGGTACATATGAATTAGTAGGGTGCTGAGGTAAAAGCATGGTTGTGCGCAGGAATGGATTTCATTTTGGTTCGACGGATATGTAGCACGTAGCACAATACTTGGTATACAAGGGAAGAAGATCTTCCTACATTTTTTAAGGCCATGGAAACACAATGGATAGATCAAATTAAGAGAAGAGATATGTTAATATATACCTTGCATGGGACAAAGAGAGCACCTTTGGTGGGTAGTCCACAGAGATAATCTTATAAACTGGGAAGAGATTGGAGTCACTTTTCTACTAGGTTTATAAGGAACAATGCACCTATGCAAATTTGCACTTATCATGGTGATCAACCTATTCAACATCATATTTAGCAGTGTGAGAGACTCTAGACAAGTAGGATAAGAAGCATTACCACCTTCACTCTGGGTATCATTTCCTGTATTCTACACTACAAGGATGTGCACACACTTGGTATGTATATGCAGAACTACATCGAGAGACTGAAACTAGCAAGATTTGATTACAAGAATGATCCAAAATTTTGACTACTTCTTGACTAAACCTCCTGTAGAAGAGGCATTAAAATTTTCAAGTGCTTAACTATGGGAGATAGTGCAAAAGTAGAAGAGCATATTCAAGAATTATTTGGTGAGACAAAGTTCGAGCATGTTTTGAAAAGGAAGAAGAACTGGACTCCATACTACTTGAATGCGCTTGCCTTGAGAAAGAGAAGGGAAAGATGGTTTACATCGTAGATGATGAGGAAGTTGAGAACCTAGATATTGAACATTCACAAGGGGTGTGCGAGGTCTTGAAAGTGTAGAAAAGGATACACACCTATCACGAACCCATGAAAACAAAGAAGGTGAATATAGGTTCGGAGGCTAGCCTAAGGAGGCCATAATTAGAGACTACTAGTCAAACTCGGAGGTAGCAAAGATCATTGAGTTACTCAAGGATTATCAGGACTTATTCCCTCGAGGGTATCATGAACTTAAAGGTGTGCATAAATCACTTGGGGAAATGAAGATAAAACTTAAGGATGGTGCACACAACCAGTTAGAAAGAGACCTTACATAATGAATCCTAATTTACGTGAAAAGGTAAAAGAAGAGATTGATAAAATGTTGAAATCTGGAATTATCAAGCCCTTGATGAGTTAGAATGGGTTAGCCCAATGGTGATCAATATCAAGAAGGATGGATGAATTAGAATATGTGTGGACTATAAGGAGTTGAATGTTGCATGCATCATGATCCATTCCTACGCCATTCACCGAGGAAATACTAGAAGGAGTTGCAGGCACAAAATATATTCCTTCACAGATGGGTTTTCTAGGTATCATCAGGTTAGGATTTCTTAGAGGATCAAGAAAAGACAACATTCACTACTGAATGGGGCAGTTTTTCCTATACTATGATGCCTTTTGATTGAAAAATGTGCCTTTTTATTCTCACATAGTTAGTTTGTTCAGCATTCAAAGATTTTATTCACAACTTCTTACAGGTCTACCTAGATGATTGGATAGTATATGGGCTTATGAAAGATCATTGTATAATCATGCTTAATGTTTAAACGATGCGATAATTAAGTATCTCTTTTAACATCAAGAAGTGCATATTTTCTACACCATTTGGAATACTTTTAGGACATATAATTGCAAGGAAGGTTTGATGTTGATCCAAGGTCAGAGTTATTTTAGGCCTTGGAAGCACCTACCATTCAAAGTGAGGTGCATGGATTTTTAGGTCATACAGATATTATAGAAAATTCATCAAAGGGTATGCCAAAATTGTTGCACCCTTGGAAGAGTTACTGAAGGGGAAAGGTACATTTTATTAAGGAGAACCATAGCAGCGCACATTTGAGATATTAAAAGAGAAACTTACTACCACACCCATTCTATGCTTTCCTTCATGGGATAAACCATTTCATGTGCATGTGGATGCTTCGGCATGGCCATTGGCATTGTGTTAGCTCAACCTAGTGAAGGTATTGTAGATCATCCAATTTTTTTTTGCTAGTAGGAAGTTGACTCCTATTGAACAGAATTATACAACTACAAAGAGCATGAAGCTTTGTCCATGATCTATGCATTGCACAAGTTTGATAAGAGTACTTGTTAGCAACACCATTTGTGTTTTATACAGATCACATGACATTGAAGTACTTGGTAAACAAGCCCATCTTATAGGGGCACATATGCAGATGGGTGCTCCTATTTCAAGAGTTTGACTTCACAATTGTGGTGAAGCCAGGGAAAAGCAATTATGGACCAAACCATTTATCTAGAATCAACTCAAGAGAGGAAGCACAAAAATTGAAGAAACCATGCTAGATGCACAATTGTATAGGTTACAACATGCACCCATGGAATTAGAAGACATTGATGTCTTTCTACAGAATAGGTATGGCACCAAAGGAATGAAAGCATTAGAAAAGAAACATCTTGCTATACGCGGCACCATTTATGTTAATCAGTGGTGACCTCTATAAGTTAGGAAGAGATGAAGTATTACACTGTTGTGTATTAGAGCATGAGCGTAAGGATATTATGGAAGAAGCTCATGGTGGTATTGCAGGAGGCCATTATGTAGGTGATGCGACTGCTCCTGGAAGATCCTACTTGCTGGATTATGGTGGGAGACATTATATAAGGACTTATAAAGAGTATTATAAGGCATGTGATCATTGTCAACACTTAGGAAAACCAGGGCAAAGAGATGAGATGCCTTTGAGACCGATTCCTAGTGTCAACCATTTGAGAAATGGGCCATTGACTTTGTAGGACCTATTTCACCAAACATGTGCATGAATGGATCACACTATATCATTACTTACAAAAATTATCTCACACAGTGGGTAAGAAGACCTACCAAGGACTATACAAGGCTACAATAGGTTTCTATGGGAGAATGTTCTTACAAGATATGGATGTCCCTTAAGCTTGACAAGTGATAGGGGTACACACACTTTTTAATGAGACAATCAGATCCTATTAGATGAGTTTATGGTCAGCACACCATAAAACTACACCTTACCATCCTCATGCAAATGGAACTGATGAGGATTTCAACAAGATTTTGAGCTAGACTTTGACAAAAATTTGTGATGTTGGAAGAAAGGATTGGGATGAAAAATTGTTAGTTGTTCTTTGGGCATATATAATAACTTACAAGAGATTGAACAAAGCCACACCATTTCAGTTGGTGTTTGCATGAAGCCATTCTCCCTATAGAATTTATGTTACCTTCTTTGCACATTGCATGTGCGCTGGAGGTCTAGCTAATGAACAAGCTTTAGAAGAGCGTATCGGAAGATGATTCAACTGGATGAGCACTGAGCCATAACATGATGGATTCAGAAGTAGGAAAAGGCCAGGCATAAGGCATGGCATGACAGAAACATAAGGGATAAGAAGTTTGAGATTGGACAAATGGTACTTCTTTATGACTCAAAGTTCTTGCGCCATCCAGAAAGCTTAAAGTACATTGGTTGGGGCCATATGTCATCACTTCTATACTTGAATCAAGTGCTTTCTAGTTAGAAGCACTTGATGGAACATGGCTACCCAAGTTACTTTAATGGGAGTAGGCTGAAGCCCTACTATAAATAAGTCTTCTTGGTGTTTGTAATAAGGCAGTATTTCCATTTAGATTAGGTTTTCAATTTTTATTTCCTTAATGTATTTCCTTCATTGTCGCTATGCTTTGTCAATTTAGTTGTTTTCTTTATGTAATAAGTGAACTTTCACGCATGAAGCTAATTACTATATGAAGAATGTCTATGCAGAGGACTGCACATACTTTTCATGTGGGGTGGTTGTAGTTATCCAAGTAAAAGACTGTGGGAATTGAAAGGTGAAAGGAATAAGATGCTACGGGTGTGCTTTAAGTCAAAAGAAGATTACTT
Source organism: Taxus wallichiana var. yunnanensis (assembly GCA_018340775.1). Taxonomy (NCBI): domain Eukaryota; kingdom Viridiplantae; phylum Streptophyta; class Pinopsida; order Cupressales; family Taxaceae; genus Taxus; species Taxus wallichiana. The sequence goes on from CM031244.1 coordinate 309,520,067, forward strand.
CTCAAAAGTGACCAAGGATGGAGATGAATGAAAGGATATTATAACGTGAGGTAAGCAGAGGCCATGATAACTACTAAGAGAAGGTATAGTGATGAGGTACTTGGGCACAAGGGCACGTGCTGAAGAGAAGTCTATGACCAGGGGGTAGGAAGGTGCGCTAGAAGGTTATAGATGGGGCACGAAGATGTACCACATGTAGGATGAATGAATTTGGTCAATAAATTTGGATATTTGGTAGGTGAAGGAGCAATAAATGCATCAAAATTTGAAAAAATTATATAAGGATGGGATGCAGATTCATTTTTACCATTGTGACTAAGAGAATTTGAGGAAAGAGCTAATTACAAAGAGCCGAGTGATCGGGTTAAGGTGTGAAGGGTGTGAAACCAAGCATGACAACTAGATCTATGTGAAAAGAAGCTTACATCCCCAGTGGTGAAGGGTTTGAGAAAAGTAAGGAGACAAAAAAGAGTTAGGTTACAAAGTTTCCACCTAGGGCATGATTGAATCGAGCTAGGGTTTGATTCAAAAAGTTTGCAGAGTTAAAAGGAGACATTTGTAAGGTAAAAATGGCACCTAAGAAGGCATCTACAGCAACAGAGTAAAAGGAAAGAAGAAGGTGGTCATTGAGGAGAAGAGATGGCACCCAAAAGCCATTTTTCAGAAATGCAATATCCAAAAGGAGTCATCATCACCAGAATGGGATTCACCCATCAGAAAGAGAAAAGTAAGTGAATACAATCACAAGACTACAAAGAACAAGAAGGAGCTCGATTCCTTGCTCACTGCTAGGATGAACAAGTGCATGGTGGATGACATGCCAATTTATGATGATGCAGGTGAGAAGATTTCTAAAGAGAATTGGGGTCTACCAATTATATGAGCTTCCATATTTCAGGAAGTATGAGCCCTTGTATCAAGTGGCTCATGAGCAGAGGTGCATGAGGACTTCTTCTACTTTGTAGGACACAGAGTTAGAATCTCATATGCACTTATCTCATCAGTTACATGTTTGAAGGCCACAGAGAGGACATAAAAAGTGATCTCATAGATAAAGCTACATGATTTTAAAGACCAAATAGGAGTTGGGGTACTTGAAGGGTCCGCGTGGAATGGATATAGACAAATTGAAGAACTATCCAGTTGTGCAAGTTGCAACACACCTTGTTACAAAGTTGAATGATCAGGAGTGGTGGTCACAGTAAATACTATGTGGTTACATGTTGCACGTAAGATGTCAGAAGGGGAAATCTACAACATTGTAGGCTATATTATAGAGCAAATAGTCAAAGAAGTCATGCACAGAGGGAAGATCATCTTTGGGGCTATTCTACTATCACTGGTATTCATGGAGATTGGAGTACCAGATGGACCAAGGAAAAAGGTATGGGAATACCCCATGGAGAACAAGTCACCAGCTAAAAGGTTCAACAAGTATCTATGTAAAGGGGCCATGACAGATGATGTAAAGAAAAGGGTAGAGAAATGGTATGATAGGCTCATGCATGACATTTGGAGAAGAGTGGTGCATCCCAAAGGACCTACCAAAGCATGGTAGGGAAACAAGTCCAATTTGTTGTATATCAGCATTTCTACATCACATGCTTCCCAATGAAAGATGGAGTCTAGAGCCCTTGGTGTAAATTTCCTTACACATTCACTACAAGGTATTTCCAAGCATCTATTCACATATTCACAGACACACGCCGACTAGTATTCAATGTAGATAAGGTAGACTGTGACTACCACACGTTGAGAAAGAAGTATGTGTATCCTAGCAGAAGTGCTTATACAGAGAGGATCATTTCGAGGTGTTGAATATTAAGCCAATAAGTCTAGTCTATAGCAGATGTGGGGGAAACATTGGTGTATCTCCATTTGAAGCCAAATATGGAGAATAACAAGTATGTGGAAGGTGAGTTCACACTTCCAGCACCACCAAAGGGAAAGCATACAATGGAGAACATCCCAACACCTAAGCCCATAGAGCCAATTGAAGTGGAGGATGAGGAGGAGGAGTGCAAAGATAGTGGTGGTTTGGAGCATAGAGGTAGGAGACATCCTACAAATAAGGGTGAAGCTGAGCGCACCATTACACCACCTCAGCCACAAGAGGGGGATGATGAGGACTTGAATGCAATCCAAGGGGAGCATAGATTTAAGAAAGTTTTTGGAGAACTAGGACCCAAGGTGCTACTCTAACCATGGTGCACAGATCACCTAGAATCTCCCCAAAAAGAGGCAACCATGCAAATAAGGAGGAAACTGAAGTTAAACGAGGAGGTGGAAGAGTCAGAAGAAAGTGTGCCTAATTCTCCTACACTTCCAGAGAACATAGAAGAATAGGGTGAGGGATCAAAGGAAGAGAAGAGGATGAGAAGAGACTAGAAGAGATAGCTATAGAGAATGTTCAGACATGGAGACACAAGTCCCAAATTTGGAAGCTAAAGTTCCTAAGAAAAAACGGTCTAGAAGAACAAGTGGAGAGAACATTCCACTATCCATGGGGTATATAGAGGATGTAGGTAAAATTTTCCATGCCCTATTCCATAGCATGATGATAGCACAGTAAAAGGGATTTATTCGGATGGGAGCTAATGGATGAGGATATGGAAATTGTGCACACTCAAAAGCAACTATCATGGTCAATGCACACCCACATGGATGAGCCTAAATTTGATGTGTGTGAAGAGTCATGCATTTTGAGATGATTGAAGAAGGCACCCCAAGCTAGACACATGACACAAGAAAAAGCCTACTTGTCATGTCGATGAGTAGGTCAAAAACACATTGGCGAAGGTTTCTACTGAGGTGGCTAGAAGAAACATGGACAAAGCTGCAACAATCAGAGTGCTGCATGAGGAGCTGAAGACAAAGGATGTAGAGATAGCGCACATAACGTAGGAGAGGGACTTCACGCAGAAGAAAAATGAGGTATTTATCAAGATCATCAGAGAGATTTGGGACAATGTCATCGAGAAGGCCACACTTGGAGGCCAAGGTACCACAGACATTTCCTTCAATGATACATTATGTAGGAAAGTTGGTGGACTTGGTACTTGAAGATGAACCTCTGTGCATGCCAAAGCCAAGAAGCTCAGAGCAAGATGTCGAATGGGAGAAATCCTCAATGATGTGAAAAGATTACATCTTATGAAGGGTTGTTGTAAGCATTACAGAAGTATTGAAGAAAGTAGATCAGCTTTAAACATATGCATAGCTCTAAAGGCGCTTATCAACATAAAGACCCTAGAAGAGAACAATGAGGTCCAGAAAGTGATGAAGGATGAGACATTAGGCCACGCAAAAATATTGTCAATGGTTAAACAGAAGCGAGGCCTTGGAAAAAGAGCACAAGAGCCACACAAGACTTGGTTAGAAGAGCTTGGGAAGCTAATTGTGCAGAAGATGGATCTTTTAGAAGGAAAATGACATCAATGTCCAGCATTGTGTTAGTTCTATAGAATGAAAAAGGAGAGATTGCGAGGGATGAGTTGGAATCCATTGCTGTGGACATCCCATAAAAAAGTGGAACAAGCACTCACTGAATGGTAGGTTTTGGAGGCCAAAATAAAGGAGGAGTATCCAGAGTTGATACTACAAAGTGATACAGAGGAGGCTATCTAATAAAAATTCTTTATTTGTCTACATTCTTTCATTCTTATTCTTTCCATTATTCTATTCTTTACTTCAATTTTTGAGATACCCATTATCGGGATGACAATGAGATTAGTGTGGGGTAATGTTGATCAGAGAATACTTGTTAGAGAACACACAAGGAGTCCATGCGGGAGAGAAGGCCAGATCAAGGGCAATGGAAGGATAGGAAGGACCCATGCGTGGAAGGCAAGTTCAACTTTCAGGACTTAGCTGATTTTGAGCATGGAGACCTATTTTTAGAATATGGTGTGCAAAACACCAACATGCGAGATGTGCGCATGCATGCATTGTCTATATTTAGAGTGGATCGAAGCATTTTTACATGGAGACGAGCTAAGAATAGAATTGACACTTCAGTTAACTGCAAGAGGTCTATAGATAGCACACTTTCATGTGTGGCTATGCCTAAAATAGTGTGTGGCTATCAATAGCATGTGGCCTATTTCTAGAATAGATAAGCAGTGAAGGGAAAGTCCCCACCCTATATATATATGATGTTAGGTACATAGTAAAAAAAGAGAGAGTGTAATGAGAATATATATATATAGAGAGAGAGAGTGTGTGTGTGTGTGTGTGTGTGTGTGTGTGATAAAGAGATATACGCATATGACTGAATTACTATATCGATCCACACGCACATTGGTATATAGATTGACATTAATGTAAGGAGCTTCTATATTTATTAATAGATGGAAGATATTGGCTGAATCTAAGTGTCATTATGTGTGTAGTTGAGTAGTGCATGTTATTAATTCAATCATGATTACTGTTTAAGCTTGTTCTTTCATATATTTGAGTGTAGCTTTGTAGTTTTGGATTAGTTATAAATCTATGTTTCTTCCTTCATCATGCTAACATCCTAAGGGACCAGTACCTTTGCGCATGCTCATCAATGATAGTGATGTGGATTAGGGTTTATGAATCTAGGTGCATAATGTTTCTTCCTTCATCATGCTCCCTTAGGACTCCATATATGGTAAATATGTTCTCATACATGAATTTAACCACCTTCTCATTGGTTTGGTTTGGAAATGTTTTTACCTCTATCCGCTTGGTTAGGTAATATGTATAGACCAGGATATACTATTTCTGCTGTGATGGAGGGTCTATAGGGGCAACAAAATATAAGCCCCACTTATCAAAAGGTTACAGAACCAATTGAGGTTATAATGGAATCTCATCAGACTTAGTGGGATTTCCCATTCTCTAGCATTTTCACATCTCTTAGTGTATAATGTTTCATCCTTATGTAAATTTGTCCAATAGTAGTCAGTAGTCAACACCTTCTATGTTCTTCTCTTTACTGAGAAAATGCCCTCAACAAGGTTCATTATGGAAGGATTTGAGGACATCAAATATCTCCTCATCATCTATACACCTTCTCATTACTTGATCTTGACCTATATAAAAGAGAAGTCCAACTATCCAAGAAAAGGGTAAACTCTTTTCAACTAAATACCTTTTCTCAAAGGATGAAAAATGTGGAGGTGTTTTACCTGAGACCAAGTAGTTGGCTATGTCTGCATATACTAGGGTGTTCTTGTAGAAATAGAAAACAGGTGCTCATTTGGAAATGAATCATCAAATACTTGCTCTTCACTGTTGGTCTCCATCCTTGAGAGGAAATATTCCACCACATTATCTTTTCCAGGATTTTCCACTATGATGACATCAAATTCTTGTAAGGAGAGAAACCACCTTACAATTATGTTGCTTCCTATTGGTTTGTTTACCAGATACTTGATTACAACATGATCAATGTGAATAAAAAGGGGTATCTTGTGATATAATTTCTAATTTTTTTTATGGAATATACTATTGTCAAGAACTTTTTTATGTTCTTTGTATAGTTCAATTCTACATGTTGCAAATTATTGCTGACATAGTATATTGCATAATTTAGACTACTATATTTTTGACCTAGGATAGCTCCAATAACATGATATGATACATTTATGTGGATGTGAAAAGGAAGGTTCTAGTCAATTCATCTTAACATAGGAGCAGTATTTAACATCTCTTTTAAAGTTTGAAAATCACTTTCACAACATTCAATCCATAAAAATCAACATCCTTTCCTAGTAATGAAAAAAGTGGTCTGTACAATTTTGTGGAAGTCTTGTATAAACCTTCTGTAATATCTCGACATTTCCTAAAAATATTATAACATATTTTTTTCTTGGTGTGGGAAGGTTGACTATGACAGGCACTTTTATTGGATCTACTTGAATTCCTACTGAGGAAAGGTAGTACAACAACACTATACCCTCTGACATCATCATATAGCACTTCTCATTTCTCAGGGACAAATTGTGATCTTTGCATCTTCTTAAGACCTTATCTAAATTTTGCATAGCTTCCTCAAATGTACTTCTATAAATAGTGAAGTCATCCATATAGACTTCAATGCAGTCATTTTTCAAATCAGAGAAGATACTCAGGACTTCCCTCTGGAATGTGGTAGGTGCATTACACAGACAAATGGGAGAAATGAATAAGTAAATGTCCCCCATGGAAATGTGAACATATTCTTATCTTGGTCCTTTGGTGTAATCTGGATCTAATTGTAACCCACCGTATCCATAAAAAATAAGTACTTTTTACCAGCTAGGGTATCAAACACTTGATCAATGAAGGGCAATGGGAAGTGGTATTTCTTTGTGGATGAATTCAGTTCTTTGTAATCCACATAGATTATCCATTTCTCATTCTTCTTTGGTACAATTACCATAGGTGATATCCATTGGATGTCTGATATGGGGTATATGAATCTAACATCTAACAACTTCTGTATTTCACCCTTCACAATTTCTCTTACTATTGGGTTTATGCGCCTCTGTGGCTATCTAATTTGTTTACATTCTTCTTTAATATAAATTTTGTGATTACAAATCCTAAGATGAATCCCACACATATCATTATAATCCTAAGAAAATGTTGTATTATGTTCTTGAAGAAGAGAAATCAACAATTTCTCTTATTGTATATTCAACATCTTACTTACATTTAGTGGTCTCTTTACTATTGTTTCTACTTGCTTGGAGAGGTACATAATTGAACACATGTTAATATTAATAGAATTTAATATGTAGTCACAAGGAAGAAGTTAGTGAAAAATATAATATTTAATCTGGAATACTCATGGTGCTCTACTTATGGTAAGAATTGGTTTAAAAAACAACTCAAGCACCTCAATATGTCATCAATTTCTTCATTTCTTCCATATTTGTTTTGTATAATATTAGAGAGAAAAAAATCTTCCTCCTGATCTTCAATAGTGCAAGAATTTTCCAACATCATCAGTTGTTGGAAAAAGCATTTATCAATTTTGGTTCTTGACTCAAATTGTTTGATCCTCATCATTGATGGTTGGGAAGGAGGATGGACTATATGTTTTTGGTACCATTTCCATTTAAGATGATCATGTTGTTATACCTACACCCTATAAATGCATCAACAACGGCCAATCATGGCCTTCCTAGTATAAGAGGGTAACATCCTAGACTTTTGTTTGGTTGTAGGAAAATGAAACCAGATTGGTATTCCCAATATTTTACCACCACAACAATGTCCTCAAGGAATCCTTCATTCCTTACTGTTGATCTATCTGTTAGTTATAATATTGTAGTTGTTGGCCTTAGTCCTTCCAACTGCATTTCATCCATAATTTAATTGGTCATGACATTGATTGCTGCCCCTAAGTCAATCAGGGTATTTTTTTAATTGTAGTTCCATTGATAGTAACATTCACCAAAGAATCGCTGGATCTATGTACATAGGTAGAAAAATGTTTCCACACATTATTTCAACCAACCTGTCCAATGAATTGTATAGTGGATGGATATTTTATTTTTTTGCCTAGCTTCTTTATACATAGATCCTTGATCAACTTGTTGTAAATAGGCACATCCTTGATGGCTTGAATGAGTGGAATTTTCACACAAATTTCCTTCAACTGATTGACAAAATCAGAATCGAATTTGATTTAGGGTCATATTTTCTCTCTTGCAATCTTTATGGAAATTGGGGTCCATTGAATTGCATCTTATTTTTCTAGAACTCTATTCATGTGTTGCAGATCAGCTTACAACATCTTTTGGATTTGCTTTGGAGAAGCTTACAACAACTATGGTTCATTTGGTATCTCTGATTGTAGGTTTACTTGGTGGCACAAGTTATCTTCCTAAATGGAGATGGATATTATTGACATCAACTGAATAAGTAGAGTATTAGGTTGATTCATTGTTATAAGCTAAATGAGTAGCTTTATTATTGGGGTTAGCTGTTGGTTGAGCTGAAAATTGAGTATTTTTTGGTTGAGAGCTAGATTGGGGGTTTGACATCAAATCTTATTATTGTGGGTAGGGATGTTGCTGGTAGGTTTGTTGCGATTTAGGAGGTTAATTGATCCATTACTAACCTTATCTCCAATTTTTCTACCATAAATAAGGAGCCCATACTTGTTGAGTATTAGGCCAAGGTGATACGAAGGTCAATACAAAGGAAACTATGTTCCCTAAATGTCCCAGGATCATTATAACGTGAATTTTAACTTCGAGAGATTTCCATTGACTATTTGAACATAAAAAATAGAGTCCATTTGTGCAAATGGTGGCTGGTCAAATTTGGTCAACCCTATGACGGGACGGGGAGAAGCTGCAAGTCACAATCAAATGATAAAAGGAGAAAAGGAAAAATAGGGTTTAGATCCTCTGGTCTTCAATGGTTGTTGTAAAAGGCCGGATACAAACTTCATAGCCATTGGATCTACTTTTGTTTTAGAAGGGACCCTACCACCATGAGGACTATTTTATCGTCACCGATGTGGTGGGTCCTCAAGCCACCATGTGGCTTTCCACCACAAGTTTGAAATCACCCGATATGCCTATCGAGGTTCAACAAGTGGACTATATTGGTGCATTGTAGAGAGCTCAAGTGAGCTATCTATTAGCTTGGTGGGGTGATCAAATCCCCACCAAGTTGATCACTTGTTACCACATTAAGTGAGATTATCCCATATTGTTCAAGATCAACGTATATGTCACAAGCTTATCAATTAATCATCAAATTCCATATACATCGGTGGATTGAAAAGCCTATATACTTAGTCAACTATGGTAGGAATATTGTATGGATAGATCGAGTTCAAACCTTTGTGCAATGGATCGCCACGATGTGGATTTCACAATGATCAACCCTTATCATGGGATAAACAAAAAAACCAACAACCAAACAGTGGCCCCGAAGGGTAGTCCAAACTAAGCATAGCTAGTCCACATAACTTGGCGGGATAAGTAGCTAGCTTAGCGAGTCGAGAAAACATGGAAGGTGTGGCTTATGCAATGAGATAAAAACCGGGTGCTCCATATTTAAATAGAAAACCCACCGTCACCAACAAAAATGTGGGACTATTCCCATGACTTTGCAAAATGGTCATCGGTAATGGGATAAAGATGGGCATCAAACCCATGACCTCGGCGTAGAAGATGGAGCAACCCAACCAACTTGGCCAACGAGTTGGTTGGGATAAGAAATGGTGGATATGACATTTGAGCACCATATGTAGCCCACCTAAGTCCTATACAAAGGTCCTCATACACACTCCCAAAAAAATGAAGCATAAGAAATTCAACTCCAAGCTCGAGGAGTATAAGGAAGCCTTGAAGTTATTTGAAGGATAATTGTGAGCAATTTGTAAGGCCTTATAATTAAAAGGCATTTTTGTGAGAGTAAGTCCTATTTATATATATAGGCAATTATTTTGTGGGAGCTAAGACCTATTTTTAATAGGCAAATTGTAATTGGGAGTTATTCAAACTACCCAATAGGCCCATAGTGCCACATAGCTTGTAGGTGCACTAGGAAGGTGGAAGACGGTCCCGATTGGTCATCGGTGTTCATCAAAGGTTTGGAGTGTTGTTTAAGCAAGTTTAAGGTTCCATTAGGTTTTATTGTAAGAAACTATATTGTACTTGAATTTTGACTAGTGGAATGGTTCTAAAAGAACCCAGAGACATAGGCTATTGCCGAAATCCATAATCAACTTTGTGTGTAGTGTTTTTTTCCTTCTTGCATTATTTTGGGTTGATTTACTTAAAAGGATTAATTTTATCGACAATTTTTAACAAGCCTATAGGGGTCCGAGATCAAGTTTAAAATTTTGGTCTATTTTCAGATCAAGTTGGTATCAGAACATGTGATCGTACTTGTAAACTTTCTAATCTCTAATCAAGTTGATATTAGAGAAGGCTGATATAAAAATGTGATTACTTTAGTTTGTGTTGTTTATTTGGTGTGATTGAGCAGTGCAGTGTGAGCACCATGTGAAAAATGTTGAAAAAGGAAAAGCTTGATGAGATTGAGGCATACAATCATGAGATCCAGGAAGAGAAATCTCTTTTGTGATTAATGTATTACTCCTTGGAAGAGGAGAATGCTCACTTGAAATTAGAATTGCAAGCCAAGGATGAGCTCTTGTAAAGGTTATAATGTGGCTATCGGAGAAAATACCTTCAACTTAAAATGTAGAGACCATGATAAATTATTTCACTTTAAGTTGTTCACCACGAGAATCTTCTTCCTCCCATTCAATTTTGGATTCTGGTATTGATGTCTTTGGTTCATTCGAAAAGCATACAAGAGGAATTGGATCTAAATTGTTAGTTAAAATAGAATTTGATGGAAAAGGCCTCTGTAAGAATCGACAAGACATTGCTAACCCAATATAGGTCAAGGATGATCCTCATTTTACGAGGTTTGCATTTTAATAGTGTGGGAATGGATATTGGAGATTTCTCCAAGAATGCTGACTTGAGACAAGCTTCTGAATGCAAAGTGAATACCCCACTAGTTTTGCAAGAATATTCTGAGTAGGAAAATTGTGCTTTGTCATCACAGGGATGATGTGGTAAGAAAAATCAATGAAGAGGTAATGAGATTCTGCCTCCAGTTTCTTACCATAATCATAAGTACATTAAAACCTATTTGATCCACTTTTTTAGCTTAAGAAGTATGGCTATGATTTTTAGAAAATGCAAAATGCCTTTCCCTATACTTTTTGTGGATTGCATAACCATTATGTGGCTAGATGTTGGAAGAGAAGGAAGATAATGAATAATTTAATTTTGTTCATTAAGAACCAAGAAAATCAGAAAGATCAATCTCGTCATGCAGAGGTGAGAAATGGAAGTAATATTTCCTCATCCCAAAAAGGATATTAAGAGGAATTTTTGTGCTCATTGTCGAGGAATGGGCATTATGTGGACACTTGATGGAAACTTCATCCATATCACCATTAGAGTAATGGAAAGCCAAAGATGGAATACATGTTTGTTATAAAGGTAAAGGAAGTTCCTAATCCACCACCAGTTGACAATTCAACCTAGGATTAGGTAATACCTGAAAGTGAAAGTCCTTTAAAATGGGTTAGTCAACAATTTTTCAATTATATATTGCATAACTCAGATTGTTGAATAGTATGCATATTTGACTGAAGTTTATATTTTGTGAGAAAAGATGAGGGACAGTTTACCATACTCAGTAGGTTTTCTTACTTGGGAAAATTTGATTAATACTCCATTTATATCTCCTAATTATATTTTGAGTTCCTGTTACAACTTGGATACAAGATTTAACTCATATTTATAAGCTTGGAGATTTTCGAGTCATTTGTATAGACAGATTCAACTCACTAGTGTCATCTCGGATCTTTATTCCATGTAGACACATTGTGACCGTCTTTGCGGAATGGTAGCTTATCACCGTTGGCATCTGACATCAGGTCAAATATTCATTTTGTTAAGAGGCCCATTATGATCATGTAGTATAGTGGTACTTGGTATTCCTCATCAACAAAAGTCTTCATACTTGTGTAGAGACAATAGCCATACAAAAGGGTTGAAATCATCATAATTGAGCTCATGAGAGATCAGCTCAAATCATTGTTCTATGTAGAGGCATTGTGACTATGCAATAGAATGGTAGTTGATCATCATGGACATGACATCTTCTAAAGTGTAAGACCCTAAAGGGAAGATGTGGTGATGTTTAAGTATTGCTAAAGTGTAAGACCTCTTGAAGGGAAAATGTAGCAGTACATGTTTCTGGGTGTTGTCAAAGTGTAAGACCCCTAGAGGGAAGATGTGGAAATATCTACTTCCATGTAGACTATATGTTGCTGAAGTGTAAGACCCCCAGAGGGAAGATGTAGCAGTATATTCCTCCTGTGTTTCCAAAGAGTAAGACCTTAGCAGGAAAATGTGGCAATACAAGCATTAAGGATTGTCAAGTGTAAGACCCCTAGAGGGAAGATGTGGCAATCAAGAAAAAGGAAGAAGCATGGTGGGACCATAACCCATAGGGCCAAGATCGGGACCAAGTTGTCAAAGTGAGAAGAATGCAACACAATAGAACATGGAGTCCATTGCAGTATTACTACCGATGTGTCAGCAAAGTATTTAAATTCAGGACAAGGGAATAAAAGTTCCAGTAAGATTTTGGTGGAACAAAATCCTTTCCCATTGGGGAGGTGTGATCTGGAGGTCAATACAAAGGACACAATGTTCCCTAAATATCTTAGGATTATTACAGCACATAAGATGACTCAGAGCTTTCCGTCTACTATTTGAACGTTGAAAATGAAGTTCACATGTGTAAATGGTGGCTTTTCAATGTTGGTAAACCCTATGATGGGAACAGGACAACTAGCAAGTCACAACCAAGTGGTAAAAGGAGAAAAGGTAAAATAGGGTTTTGATCCTTCGGTCCTCAACGGTCATTGTAAAATTTCAGCTATAGAGTCCATAACCGGTGGGATCCGCTTTTATATTGAAAGGGGACCTGTTTGCTGCCGTGAGGACTATTTTATTATCACCCACGTGGTAGGTCCTCGAAGCTACCACGTGCCTTGCCACCACAAGTAGACACCCTAAAAATACATACATATTTTTATCCCACTTCTATCCAATTAGAATTAATTAAATTAATTCTATCTCGCTTAGCAAAATACACCCCTTTGGAATTAATTAAATTAATTCCATAATTCAAATACTCCCCTTTAGAATTAATTAAAATTAATTCTATTACCTAAGCTATATTCCTACCCTTTGGAATTAAATAATTTAATTCTAACATGCCTTTGGAATTAATTAAATTAATTCCTACACCCTCCTAGCTAATATAATTAAACATTTATTTATTTAAATGGTTAATTATCTCCTCACAATTAAATTAATTTAATTCTACCATTCTCTTGGAATTAATTAAATTAATTCCTAACACCTTCTAGCTAATATAATTAAGCATTTTTTTTTAAACAGTAATTATCTCCTCACAATTAAATTTAGTTATTTAATTCCACCTATTTAAGTTAATAACCACTTCGACTCCACATCCTCATCCTAGTTAACTACACTTCTAGAATACTAGAAAGGTGGGGGCAATTGAATTTCACGTACAACCACCTTTCTATATGTAACTTCTGCAATTAATTCCATTACTACCATTAAATTCCCTATAACTTAACCTCCTCCAATGTTATTTTTAGCATGTGCATTAAACTCGTGTTCAACTAATTTCTAATTATTTTTCTTCTATAAATTGTAAGCTTGTCTTATCCCAAATCCTCTTGAATTGTTTGTAAATAAATTTTGTCAATTTACATTCTAAAGCTTTCCAACTACTCTGTTCGATGCAATTGTACTCATCTTTGGAGACCATTTAAGAGCACCCAAAATCAATCACTTGCAAAGGTTATATAGCTTCAAAATCTCTCCTACTGAGGTTTGCATTGGAATGTTACTGAAAGGTTTGCAAGTTTATTGTTTATCTTTCATTCACTGTAGTTTTTCTCTACATACAACCACAAGTTTGAAATCACCCAATATGTCTATCAAGGTTCAACAAGTGGACTATATTGGTACATTACGAGAGCTTGGGAAATCTATCTACTAGCTTGGTAGGGTGATCAACTCCCCATTGAGTTGATCAATTTGTTACCACACATTAAGCAAGCTTATCCCATTTTGTTTGGGATCATCGTATATGATGTGGCATTATCAACTAATCATCGAATTCCATATACACCGATGGATTGGTAGGCCTATATACTTAAGCAAGTCAACTGTGGCGGAATATTATATGATAGATCAGTTCAAACCTTTGTGTAATGTCTCTCCACCACATGACTTTCACAATGCTTAGCCCTTATCACAGGGTTAAAAAAACCAACAACTAGCTTGGATCCAAAGGACGGTAAAAAATAAGCATAAATGGTCCACGTAACTTTGTGACAGATAAATAGTGACTTGGCGAGTCAAGAAAAATGTGGAAGGCATGGATTATGCCATGAGATAAAAACACAGGTGCTCCATATTTAAAAAAAGACTCACAGTTGCTACCAACAATGTGGAGCTATTCCCATGACTTTGCAAAATGCTCACCGACAATGGGATAAGGATGGGTGTCGAACTTGCAACCTCAGCGTAGAAGATGGAGCAGCCCAACCAATTTGGCCAGCGAGTTGGTTGGGATAAGAGTTGGAGGATATGGCATTTGTGAACCATATGCAGCCCACTTAGGTCCTATATAAAGGACCTCATACACACTCCCACAACAATAAAGTATAAGCAATTCAACTCCAATCTCGAGGATTATAAGGAAGCCTTCAAACTATTTGAAGGAGAATTGTGAGCAATTTCTAAGGCCTTATAATTAAAAGGATTTTTTTTTTAGTAATTCCTATTTAATATATATAAAAATAATTTTGTGGGAGCTAAGACATATTTTTAATAGGAATATTTTAATTTGGAGTTATTCAAACTACCCAATAGGCCCATAGCACTGCATAACTTGCAGTGCGCCAGAAGGTGGAGGATGGTCCCCGATTGGTCATCGGTGTTCATCAAAGGTTTGGAGTGTTTTTAGGAAAAATCAAGGTTCCATTAGTTTTTATTGTAAGAAACTATATTGTACTTACAATTTTTGACTATTGAAACGGTTCTAAAAGAACTTGGAGATGTAGGCTATTGCCAAACTCTGTAATCAACTTTGTGTGTAGTGTGTTTCCTTCATGCATTATTTTGAGTTGATTTACTTAAAAGAGTAATTTTATCAGAAATTTTCAACAAGCATATAGGGGTCTGAGATCGAGTTAAAAATTTTGGTCTATTTTCATATCATAAGGTGAGGGTTACATGTTGCTATATGAATTACTAGCCCAATTTTGAAAAGATGGCATGGGATCTTGTGACATACCTACTTCTCTTAGTGTCCATGGATTCCTTTGGGAAAAGTATAAAACATTCCCATCCTCCATTTCTAACATTTTGAACTCTACTGCAACCTATTTTCCTTCTCGTAATGTTGGTCGAGTCCCCCGCATGTGTAATCAGATTTATTTCTTTTACAATAATGTCGAACTCTAAAAGTGTTGTCTTTGCATCCTCTCTCTTCTTATTTGAATGTAGAGCATCAATATGGGTGGCCATGTCATTAAATATTAATCATTTCATGTCCTTAAACATGTTTGTAATTTCTTATTTAGTATTTCCCAAATTTGTTTGGTAGTTTCTCCACCCGTTGATGTAGTACTTATTATTTTCATGGTTTCTCTAGAATAGTTCTTGCATCCTTTAAAAATATTCTCAAAATTATATTTGAAGATGTATCGAGATCTTATTAGGTCCAAAGCATCAATATCTTCCTCACTGAGTCCTTTTAAGAAAAGTAACTTGAGAGACTCAGGAGGAAACCTTGTGTGTCTTGACTTTTGAACACAAAATATGAATCTCTCCAAGTTTCACGTCTCATTTTCCTTATATGTCATCTTGAATATTTCATCTTCTCCTCTACTACTTGGCCTACAAGTCTTGGTACTTGGTCAGAAACTTGTCTTTCATCCCCTATCAGGTAGTAATTACATCTCTTCCTAGGCCCATAAATCATCTCAAGGATGCATCCTTGAGTGTAGAAGGGAACAAATTCATCTTGTGTGCATCATATGTGTTGTCATAAATCTTGCATAAGACATCAAACTCAAATAAGAAAGTGTCAGTTTCTTTAGTCATAGATCTATGAAACTTAGGAAGAGATGTTCTTTATTTGAGTAGGCTGATTGTTATTGGAGATAGGAAACTCAAATGTGTTTGGTTCCCTTGCCTCTTCTTCCATGTTTTGATTCACCTCCTCTATTTCCATGTTATATTGTTTATGAACAACCTTTTAAATATCACTTCAGAGGGAGTTTTCAATTAGCAAACCCTGTACATAAGAGGATGTTTCTTCTTTAGAATTAGAAGTAATTTTTGCTATTTGAGGATTGGGTAGGAATCTACCATAGGCATCTCTATGATGGTGCATACATCAAATGACTCAACTCAATCAACATTCATTAGTGGGGGTTTTGAAGGTGGAATTTCTATAACCTAATCTATTCTAAGAAATTCAGAAATGTAAAACCTCACAAACTCCTATAACTTTGGCAATATCACCGCAATGAAGTGCCAAAAATGGTGGTGTAAATCAACTTGCAACAATTAATATGTTATACATTAGGTTACATTCATTTAGTTTTTAGACTAGGGAACGTAGACTTAAAATAATTCTTGTGTTGTATGCACATTTATAGTTGATCTAAGAGGTTGGAAAGGAAATAACTGTCACATAAAAATGTTGAAAGTAAAATAAAACTCAGACTTGAAAATGGACTATTGCTAAATGTTATTATTGAAAAAAAATAAAAATTCAAAGAGAATATTATTCCTAAGGAAATATGCATGAAATGAAACAATGGAGGGGATTTAATAGACCTCAAGTGGGCCCTAACTTGGGTGTTAATCCCTTCCTAACTCTGTAACTAAAAACTAAATGACAGAACTCAAATTTCTTTATTGATTTGCATAAAACATTACATCTAGGAACAAAAGAGATTACTCTGATTCTCTTCTAACTTTGTTCACTCTTTTCTCTAATTCCAAATATGACTTACTTGTTACAAGGCACCAACCCTTTCCTTTATATCTTATCATTTACAACACATGAGAAGAAGAAGAATACAACAAGGAGTCTTCAACAGAACAAGTGAGAGATTCAACACATGTTTGAAACACACAAGTGTTCAACTAACAATCGTTCTTCACTAGTTCTTAATCAATGACCAAATCAAAGATTGATTTGTTTCTCAATTTTCCACATTTTTGTTGTAACTACTTCTCTAATGGCATGTAAGGACTTAAGTTCCATCACTTCATGTTTCAAAATATCTTCATAAATGTGGGTTATTTGTTGTGAATGATTTCCTTATGCTACGGACAGAGTTCCTTTCTTTGCATATGAAAAATTGCTTACAACCAAGAGTGGCATCAACACATATAATCATCCAAACAATTTATTGGAATAAAAATAATAAATGCACACATAATATCAAAAATAAAGACAATAAGATATAACTATATCAATTCGTCATTATGTCAAAATTTCATGGTTGTAATAGTGATGTTCAACAATGTACTTGGGAAATACATAGACATGGATACAATGGTATTATCAAAATAAAAAGATGAGTTGTTATGAAATCAATTAATATAACTCATCGGAGGAAAAACCCAAAAATAGGAAGAAAGTAGTTCTCCTAAGGATTTTGATTTTAGTATGTTGAATCCAACTCCTCATGCGTAATAAAGAATCCCTAAATGCTTTCTTATATCACCATTAACCGGTCGGAGAAAGGTTTGTTGAGATTTTCATGCCAATGGTAGATAAGAACAAGGAAGATATCATTTCTTATAACTATCAAATAACTAAGGTGGCACTAGAAAAAGATACTATGAAAGGGGTACTTGGAAAAATCAAAGACCAAGGATATGAAAGATAAACTCAAGGAAAAAGTTGAGCAGTTGACAACCTTGTTTCGTAAGATCAAACTCTAGTTTCTTTTCTCACTCCAAATAATTTTGATGCATCATGTATATCAATGGTCGAGAAAATCGTGCATGCGGGCTGCATTGTGACTGTTAAAAGGTGGATTTAAACCTCCACGGAAATTGAAGGCGCGATAAAGTGATTGATGGTAGGGAGCGGGCTATTCTCACATGTATTTTTCAGCAGGTTCAGATCAGCAGACATGCAACCGATCGTGGGAATAGCAACGGCTCTCATTTCCATTTTTGTGCAGATTACTTTAGCAAAAAGTGGACTGGCTTTAGCAATCAGTTAGGAATTAGTTGCAATCAGTTCAGAATAGAGAAGATGGGGGGTCCTCCTTGTCAAATTGAGCCTAGTGTGGACCCAGACTGGAAAGATAATTTTGAACTGTGGAGCATTCTTAGCAAGGGTGGCATAACAAACTTCATGGAAAAAGTTCAAGGACATGACCAGAGCATCTCTGTGCATTTTGCAAAGGATTGGAAGGAGAGGAAAGTGGATTATGGGGGGCAGAAGGTCTTAATCAATGAAGAGCTTATTGCTTTGAGCGACGGCCTTTGGCTTGAGGGCTTGATTCTTTAACAAAAGGGTCGATAGAGATGTTGAAGAGAAGATTTGTTGAGGAGAGGAGAAATCGACCCACAGCAATGAAATGGGCCTCATTTGTTAGGTCGATCCCTCCACCATATGATGAAGTAACCCACATGATGATACGGTTCATCTCCTTGGAGGGAAGGTTTGTCACCGTGTCTGCGAAACACCTTATTTTTCTTAATCATTTTCGTAGGGATCGTCTAGTTTGTTTCCCCATTACTTGCTTTGAACTCTCTTGAACACTCCATTCTTGAGTTTCAAAAGCAATCGGGTGGTTCCTTTACACCAAGGGCTCATTTTGTTGTTACACAAATGCTTTGTCTCCTCGGTTTCTGGTCTCCCATCCTCCCCTAGCACAATTCCCCTTTGCCGAGCTCCCATCTGCTGCCCGATCCTGTTTCTCCTTTCTCTCGCCACACCACCGCAGCCACCCCCATGCCGGCCATTCAGCTCCTTCTCCCATTCCCCTTCTATTGCTCCCTACCCCCACTTGGCCTCTACCTCACGGAGACCAAGTTACTGTGGGCTTCTAGGAAGCTTAACCTTGAGACCCTTTATGTGGAGAAGGGTTCTCATGAATTTGATATTGCTCATGACCTCCTGTATATCAGCAGTGCTAGCCCCCGGGAAGTGCAATTGGAAATCCCTACAAAAAGGCTGGAAGCCTTAGAGGAAGATATGAAATTGTTAAAGGATGAAGTTAAAAATTGACAAAGCAAAGGAAAGAGGAACAAGGAGGAGGAGGAGGATGTGGACAAAGGCAGCCAAATTGAAGATATATACAAGAAATTACACTCCTTGGACTCTCGCTTAGGGAAGGCCGAGACTAGGCATGATTACAACATTGCCATCTTTAGGGCAATTGAGGAATTTACTAAACAACACGTCGAAGTGTCTCCAACCTAAGCGGAGTGGCTGGCGACTCTTTGGGTACTGATAAGGAAAGCAAGAAGACCTTGGAGCAGCTGGGATTCTAATGACGCTGCCCATATGACTACTTTGGGTATGTTTAAATCCTGGAAGAATATCAAAACCATCATAGACAAAGCTACTAGGAAATAGTCATGTAGATTATTCTCTGTCCTTGTTTGTTTTTTTGCTATTTTTTTGCGGATCCTTTACTACTTTTTTTTGCAGTAATTTTGTTGTTTTGTCTCGTCTTGTAGCTATTTTTTAGCTACTTTGAACTTCATTGTAACATCCGGATTCTCGATCCTTTCTCTCTCGGTTCTTTTGCTTATCCGGCTTTTAGGCCTTCTTTTATAATCAAGGGTATAGTCCCTTTCAAAAACTATTTGCCAATAATAAAAAAAAGAAGAAGAAGGGGTAACTAGAGAGAGGGAAAACATTTTGAATTTTAGAATGCCATTGAATTTTGAGTTAGAATTTTACAAGAGGATATACAAAAGATGGAAAAGGATAGAGAATAAGGAATTTATTCCACCAATGACATTGGTGATGAATTTTCTAAGATACCTTGCCAAGTCCTAGATGAGGATCTAAACATGTTACATACAAGTGAAATATTTACTCATTTTAAGGACCTAGTAAAGAAAGATTATGAAGTGGAACAATATTTTGATTTGTAATCAATGGATAAAATAATTTTATATCAAATGGTTTTGAATAATTTGGAAAAAATCCTCAAGTGACTTCAGAAGCTCCCAAGAAAATTGATTAGTGTACTTAACAATTGTGATCTATTGAATCGATATCCATGTGGAGCATATGAAAAATAAGTGCAAGAGATGTTTTAGAAGTTCCAAACATATCGTGACAAGGAAGCTGATCAAGTAGTAGATAAAGAGAAGTCTAGTTGAAGTTCGTCATGATTTTATAGTTTTGCATTGAACATGTCAATTTTTAGATGGTTTAACATCATTTGGATTATCATGTTGACTTGGTAATTTTCAACAATAACCAAGAAAAAGGATTTAATATGAATTTACTTTTAATAGTCTATTATGTAACCACTTCCCTTATCTCTTTCTTCCTTTTATCTATAAATGTAAAAATGCTAAATGCATTCAAAAACACAGATAAATTATTGGGTTGAATAGGAGTAATTCCATAGGAAAGAAGAAAATCTATGTATTTTCTCTTTTCTTCTAAAAAGGAATAAAGAGACCTGTTTCAAACTTTGCATTGAAAGTTTTCTTGATGTTAATGTTGTTTTTCTTAATTTCAATGTATTTTATTTTTTGCAGTCACCTTTCCCTACTCTCTTTAAACCCCAAGTGCACCAACAGATCATCCATCCTTGATTGGGTGCTCACTAGAGATGCACAAGGAAACTGAGCCCCTTCTTTATGTGAGCCTTGTAAGAATGCTTCACCATTAATGGAGGAATGTTTGTAAAAGTAGAAACACATGCATTCATTCTAGCACAGAAGTGAAGAAACTAGATATAAACACATATGCAACATAATGTAAAAGTAAAAACTACAACATCACAAAGAAATAAGATCTAAACCATGAGTAATATGAAGAACACTAGGTTTTAGACCCATAAATATAGATATTCATAACAATCCATCATATTCATTGATTAATAATTGTTACAATATGTAGACAAATTACATCAAAAGGGTCATAACAGACCGAATACATCATGAAATAACATCCTAGCTCTACAAAATGACTCTACTCAAAGGGTCCTATCCATGCTCTCTCCTATGCACCTAGAATATCTCATTCCTTGCATCACACATCTTCTTCCTCCTACATCATCTCTCATTTCCTCATAGCCCTTCACATCCCCATACACACCTATACCTCTTGTTTTGGACCCAAGAACATTCTTAAATAGAGTGGGATCTCTCCCCCACCGCCTCAAGATTACTCATGAGCAGATCACATGCCAAGAGGGATCATGCTCCATCATACTTGAATGCCTATGCCATCTTGTTAAATCCATGATTAATTTCCACTTTACAACTCCTTAAGCACAATGATTAACCCTTGATTATTCCCTTGAATATTATTTCCTTGGGCTGCAAGTCTTCATACACCAATGTTATCCACTTATCACACCTACCCGCAGCCTCACATGTTTTCCATGCAACACCATATTCCATAATGTGGCTAAGTATCAGAACCCTCCTCTGCATCCGTGTGCCAACCTCCACACGCTGCATGTTTACTCAAGCCCTTCACTCTAGAACCGCTTAACTATTCAAACTGTTTACATGCACTTAGTCTCCTCGTCACGTGCTCATCCTCTGCTCTAGGACTTAGTCATTTTTGGGCTCAACATTACCCCACACTAAACGTGTTTTCCATCCTTGGAAACAATTTTATCTCCAATAAAGAATAAAGAATGGAAGGAAAGAATAACTTGTATCTAGCTTATGTCAAAGAATAAAATAATTTTGTTATTGTTGTACAAGGATTGGGAAAGTATTATTCAAGGATGCTTCAATCTCATTCCAAGCATCCACCTCCTTCTGCACCTATGTAAAAATCCCCTATCAACACATTGACTTCATAAAATGTCAACTCTTCACCCTTAGCCTTCAGTGTATCAACAATATTCTCCATCTACTTGCTAAGGTCGTTCAATGCGTCCATCTTATGTGTAACTTGGGGATACACTTCCTTTACCTTATTTTTAACATAGGCCCTTAAAATCTCAATTTCCTCAGATTTATTTTCAACCTCCACCAATATTTTTCACATGCTTCCTATTGATTTTATTCTTTTCTGGAACTCCTTCAGATCTACCTCATGCATAGTAACCAGCACACTTTCCACTCTGTCTTTGTCTTCACAATTGTCATAGACAACCTCAGCCATGTGTGTTGTGGTCTTTACTGAAGCAAGGAGTTCAAAGTAACGAGTTATGGTTTCCTCAATATTTGATTTCTCTTGTTCTTTCTGTCACGCCATAACTTCCTCCACTGACTCCAGTACAAGTGGTTGCTTCTCCATCGTGATTAAGCACATCAAATCCTCCAGGTAGTGGAAGGTTGATTCATACTTCTATTTACGGGGGGATAAATCTGGGTGCTTCAAAATAATGGAGTTTGAGATATTCTCCATTTTCTTATAGGCTTCGTGCACCTTCCCATTTTCTTCTCTCAACTCAGCCCTTAGTTTCACAAATATCAACTCCTTCCCCTTTATATCCTTATCTCTCTCTATGATTTCCTTTTTCTTCTCCTCTAACTCCTTCTCTAATGTTTTGATCATTTTATTACTCTTGAAAAATTGTTCTTTGATCTCCACCAAAACCTTTTTCATCACATTACACACCTCCTCATCGATTAGTTTTTGTGAATCCATAATGGGATTTACCTCCTTAGAGTTCAGTGTATCTAGAAATGCACGTGCATTAAATTCAAATTCTGATTCATCAACATGGGACTCAAAAGTTGATGAAAACATCTTCCTGGTGTGTGGGTATGCACTATATTTTTAAAATGACGACCAACAAAATATTTGGTTTGAAGGAATCATTCTCTGGAAACGTGCACATAGGACCTTATTTGGATCATCATCGTAAGTCATTATGGGTCCTTAAGATGTTGTTGTTGCGCCCTTTCCACTGTGCACACTCCTATAAAGAAAATGAATGCTAACATTGTTCTCCATCCATATTTCAATACTTATCCTTCTCTATTTCTCCCACGCTGCACTCCACCTCATGCTCTATCAATTCCTTGATGATGCCCGCCACCTCCTTCTCCATTGTTTCCTCTAATTATTCACCGGAAAGGTGTGGGATCTCATGTGTATTGGTCCCCACTTCTTCTTCACTTCTTTCTCCCTCATGAGTACTCTCTGAGTATTCATCCCTCTACTCATCAAATTTGTGCACATTTTATACAGGTGGGTTCCTTTCTTCCTCATGCTCCTCATCCTCGGTCTCACTACCCTTCATGATCTCCATCCTCTCGAGTCTAAACTCGTGTTACCTTCTGCTTATTTTTCACTGGATATTCCTCTATCACCCGAGACTTCTCCTTCATTAGAGACTTATTCCTTTGAGTATAAGTGCTCATGCCCGTGCTTGAATCCTATGCTCTTATGGTCTGAACCACACATACGCTTGGTTCCCTACTTGCTAGAGTTTCCTCCATATCTCTCTTTGTCCCTTTCTTCTTTTGAGAAATGTCTTCAGGGATGGATACATCATCCTCAACGTATTCTCCATTTTCAAACTTAGGCCTTAGGTTTACGTACACCCTCTTCACCATTTTTCCTACAAGTGGTAATAATACAAGCCTAGGCATATGTATGTCATGGGAGACATACATCTCTACATATTCCCACTTCTTAGGATACACCAATGACTTGTGTAGCATGTAGTGCTTTTGATATACTTCAATTAGATCGAATATAAGTTTCTTAGCCTCCTTAAACTTGTTGACCGTGCTATGAAAATATTGCACTATGAAGAAAAAGTTAGTTTACACCATGGGCTCTTGGTGTCATCTATCAACATGAACCTATGAATGTAGAACTATTGGTACACTACAAATTTAGACTCATCCTTCACCAAGGTTGACATTTGTGCTAGAATTCTCCACTCTTCTCCAAATGCATCATGCATCCACTTGTACAACTTATCCAAATGTGCCTTGTAAGCAGATGTCATTTTTTCATAAGTGTATGCCTTGAACCTCTTAGTTAGGGATGGGTTCTCATCAAGGTATTCCCAAATGTAGTTATTCAGCCCATCAACTAAGCAAGATGGACTCGGGATTATGTTGTCTCGGTAGTTACATATCGGGATCGATATCGTGAGTAGAGGGGGTAATGAGGAAGGCATTGGAGATTACATGGTCTTCAATTTCTAGTACATAGTTGTAACGATGGTCTAGGCCGAGGAAAGAGGTCACAAGCCGGGGATAAAGGGAATAGTCTAGTGGATAGTTGGGGGCATTCAACATGGTTAGCGCAACTCACTATCATTCTTTGAGGGATGAGTTAGCATATTATACGGATATGGTTATACAAATTTTTTTGAATGCAATGTCATATGCGGACCATCTATCTTGGAGAGGAAAAACTCCTAGTGTGAGTGTAGGTAGCATGGGTCACCCTCCTCATAAATTAAAGGGAGGAGGTGGCATCTAGGGAGAATTTGATGGTGATGTTGGAGTTTTCAGTGGTGTAGGTGCCTACGGAGGAGAGGGTGGCATTGTCTCTACAAATGTGCTCCTTGGTTGTTTCCATTTTAATGACTCATGATATGTATTGATGATATTTTTATGTATAGATCACATAAGCCCTGATATGTATGACATTGATGATTAGTTTTGATGTATGTCTCATGGAAGCCCTGATTTGTATGACATTGATGTATTTGTGCTATGACTTTTGATATTGGACTTGATTTATATATGATGATGATGATGAGGTTTTATGACTTATATTTCTTTTAATTTACATGTGTTGATGGTTTCAATGTATATGGTTATATATATTTTTAATTTGAATGTGTTAGTGTTAGATGGATTTTGATGGATGTATTAGATATGATGTCAAGAAATATGGTTTGTGAATATATTTGATAAAATGTAGTTGAATGTTTAATTAATCAAATGACTTAAAAGGTGATCTTAAAATGGATTGTATCAAAAATGTGACTAAGTAAAATAGGGTAAAAATTAAATGATTTCCTATTATGGATTTGATATATACGTGATGGGTTTTGATAGCGTGAAAATACTTGCACTTGTAACCTTAAATAATTGTTAAATAAGATCATCAATGAGGAGTTATGCAAGATATTCATAAACAAAGTGGGGTGATGTAATTTTATCTTCTTAGGAGATGAAAGAGGTTATGTATACATGTATATCAATGTGGGAAAAGGGTTCTCCTTTTTGATGAGTTCATAGAGAAATGCCCCAACTTTACATATTGATTTTGAAGTAAATTAATCAATTCAAGAAGTTTTCTATAATTGGAAAGTTGATAAATGCAGGAAACTCTCCTTGATGCTTTTAATATTTATGTATTTTGAAGGCTGATCAATGTAGAAAGCCTTTCACATGGGTATCCATACTTTGAGAGGGTACGGTCTACATTTTTTTATTTATTTTATAAGATAGCCATCCTTTGAGATATTGATCCATGATTTTTGAATGATAGATGTCCTTGAGGATCGAGTCTACATTATTTTTATAATGATTTTATATTTTGAATAAATGTCCTTCAAGGATCATTCTATGATTTTTTTGATTTGATAAGAAGCATCCAATGAATTTACATGCATTCTTGAGAAGAGTGTAAGACCATAATAGACCATTTAATGGAAGGAAGGAGATGTGTAAATGACCTACACACACATGTGACTCATATCATGTTTTTCACTTGGTATATAAGGGTAAATGAGTGTAATTATTTAAGGGGTTCATACGAAGAGGAACTTTTCCATAGTGAAAGATACAATGAATAGAGCCGTGGTGCTCATATTTAAGGTATATTTAGGATAATGATGGATAACCACATGCTTTCAAATCATTACTGTGATAAGATGGATGGTTTGATAGAAGGACAAAATCTTAGATGTAACTATTATCACAATGATCAATCAATATAACAGTAGAAAGCCATGAATTCAAGGCATTCAAAGGTTCATTTTTAGGTTCACCATCAAGGGAAGTGAGATGATACACTCCCGACCCATACTTGTGAGTGATGATGTATGGACCGATCTAATTAGGGAAAAATTTCCACATTTACTTTGTTCTAGTTGAGTGACATTTTTTTCTTTAATATCAAGATCACAAATTTTGAAGTCACATTATTTTATATGTTTGTTATAAGCTATTTTAATACATTCTTGATATACATGATGATGTTCACGGGCCATTAAACATTTTTCATCTAACAGTTTTAGTTGTGCTAAGCGGTCTTGGCGATATTCTTCATCTGGGATAAATTCTTTAAGTGATACACAAAGTGATGGAATTTTTAATTCAAGAGGTAGGACAATTTTAGAACCATAGACGATTGAATAGGGTGTAGATCTTATAGGATTATGAATGCTAGTTTGATAGGCCCAGAGAGCAAACAAGATTTAGAGATGCCAATTCTTGCTGCCGTATCGTCTACTATTTTCATAAGGATTTTATTAAGTGTTTTACTAGAGGTTATATCCTGTCCATTTTCTAAAGGATAATATGGTGATGAAAATCCAAGTTTAATGTTGAATCTATCATAGAGACTTTTGAACTCTTTATTTTTAAAATAGTTTCCATTTTCTCGTAATGATTTTATGTGAAACACCAAAACAACATATAATTTATTGATATATGAAATTGGTGACAAGTCCTAATTTAATCGAAGCTAAGGGGATGGCTTCAACCCATTTAGTGAAGTATTCAGTAGTTGTAATAATGGAGTGATGTTGTTGAGATGATTTAGGATTGATAGCACCAATGATGTTTAGCCCTCATTAAGAGAAATGCCATAAGTCCTGAGCGGGTTACAATTCTTAACTAGGGACATGAATAAGGTCTGAATGGAGTTGGAATTTGACATATTCTTAACATATGCACAACAATATTTAGTAATAGTAATCCAATAATACCATATCCATATGACACATTTAGTGACATAATTTCCATTGAATATTCCACCACAAATACCATCATGGAATTATTTGATTGATTCATGTGATCTAAGGCACCTTAACAAGATACCGTCACAACTACATTTATTAAGGACACCATATATGATGACAAAGCGAGTGGCACGCGTGAAGAAACAATATTTTAGCACCATGTGATAAGTTGGATGGGATTTTAGATTTGGAAAGGTAATCATAGATTTGAGTATACGAAAAATAAACAAGATTATCATCAATGATGATGATAGGAGGTAATTCATTTTGATGTGAAGGGTAATCTAGTCATTGAAAAGACATGGATGATTTAATGTTGTCTTTTGACTCTTCGATTTCTAATGGGATGAGGGATCCTAAGAAAGCCATTGTATCTAAAAAAATTTTACGGATTCGGAATGGTTTGAATGGTATAATGATCAAAATGGCCGAGGAGAAAGTCAACATTGGCCTTATGGTTTTGCCAGATTTCATTTTTACACCGATATTCTCCTTTGGCTTGACTAATGTTGAGTTTAGAGTTTCCATATATTTTAAAGATGTGAACACCTAGAAGAATAGCGGTCGTGAGTCCCATTTTTAAAGCTTCATATTATTTCATGTTATTGGTACATTCAAAGTTGAGTTTTAATGACAATGGAATGAGAATACCCCAAGGAGGTATGATAAAAACATCAACTCTTCCCCCTTCTTGGAACATAGAACCATCAAAGAAAAGATTCATTTTGATAGGGATAAATTCATAGTCATTGAAATTGTTGATGAATTCATCTGGAAAATATTCATGAGGAAGTTGATTGTTAGGAAGGGGAATGTCACTTAGCTGATCAGCAATATTTTGGCCATTAATGGAATTTTGTTATATAAAATTGAGGTCAAATTTATTCATAAGCATAATCCACCAAGTTATACGGTTACTATGATATGGTTTAGAATGCATGGTTTTGAGTGGATTAAAGCTAGTGACAACATAAGTTTTGTGATTAAGAAGATAATGGCATAATTTAGAAGTGGTGAAGTATAAAGCACAACATATATTTTAAAATTCGGTGTAATGAGTTTTATATTCATGGAGTGTGCGATTGATATAGTATACATCCTCTTCACAACTCTAACTATAAAATTCAATGAGCATGACTCCTAGAGTGTGTTCTGAAGAAGATATGTATAGATAAAATGGCTCTCCCTCGTGAGGTGGAGTAAGCATAGGTGGTGATAGAAGATATTGTTTAATTTCATCAAAGGATTTCTCATTACCATCCTCTGTATTGTCCAATCTCTGAAATACAATGGTAAGGAGAATATTACCATACATGGTTTTATCTCTTTCATGCACAACATCTATGATATCCTCCACAATGAAGGCTGAGATGTTGTAGATGGTCCCTTCTAAAATATTTCTACAAATTTTCAACCATCTCTTGTTCACTTGCATCCACCGTTCTTATCCAAAAATTGGTGAGCAAGTGAGTGGCCATTTTCATAATCGGGTTAATGATCTTGGCAATATCGAAGTAGTACCCACCCTTCGTGTATTAAAATGCCTTAGTTATTTCAATGACAACCTCCTTGTCACCCAAGTCATCATCTAGTGACTCTCCCATGTAGATAAGCCCAATGTACTTGGAGATCAACTGTGTAGTTATGCACATTCTCCTTCCTGCGAAGTAAAATTAATATTCATGCATGCGTGACATCATCCACTTGTATAACCTTTTAGGTATTCCAAAAATGATAACTCATAGAGTTATAAAATCCCAACCTTCTCCAATTTCCTCTTCACGGAGTCATCATACATTGGTCTATCATCTTTTGTTCTTTCTCCTGTAGGTCGAACAAGATCCAATGTCATCTCTTTTTCAGTTGTATATTTCCTATTATTATAATCATTTATAACCATCTTACACATGTGAGATACCCAGTCCATCGCCAATGAAACACCATCTGGTATTGCATCTTTGCATACCACTCTTCATTAAAACTTGTTGATGCGACTAGTTTTCCTTTCCCTTGCCCTTCTTCTTGGGTGAAACATTTGATCCCTTCCTTGGTGCCATTTTTCCTTGTTGTCTCCTTGTAAATTATTCCTTGTGTCTTACTTTCTTCTTTCGATCTGTGGATTCTAATCCCTCTACGTAACTTCTTTGAACTCGTGCCCTAGTTTTGCAAACCCTAACCAGAAACCCCTTCTTCCACAAGACAACATAAAAACTCATAGGAATCCTTCAAACAACCACTTCGCACATTCCCGTACTACTGTTCTAATCTGGTTCACAAATCTATCAAATTCTTCACTTCACATGAAAATTTTGTATATTTATCTTAATGATTCCCTAGTTCACAAGAGCTCTTCAAAAAATAAACAAAAGATGTAAAATAACATACGCCCGACTCCTTACTTATTGTTTTCTACTTTTTCTTGCATTAATTTCTATACCACCTACCACCGATGTCCATATTAAATTTAGATTTTTCTAGCACTTTCATCCCGTGCATTTTGTCTAGCACTTTTATTTTATGCGTACACTCGCATGTAACTTCATCAACCTTCTCGGTGTGCCAAGCTATATCAACCAAAAATCCTTACACACACTCATAGTGCCAAAGTCCATATTCCTCTGTGTTAAACCCAGCTTTTCTTGTTGCTTCCTACCTCGAGTTTCTCTACACATTCATCATTGTATAAGGTTTTTATAAAGCTTTCTTGACACCATTTCATCCGTAACACTTATCAAACCTGTTATGCACATTCTTTCTTAGATACCCCACGCTTATATTTTTCTCTCCCGTGCCACCAATCAACATTGCTCCAAATGTATGTTGCTTCTCCGTTCTCCACACTCTCCTACCCCACACTAAAATTATGCACATGAGTCCTCTACGTATGAAAACCTCTTTAGATAGTAACTGGATACCACAAATGCATTTATTACACAACACACCAAAATAAAAGAAAGAGCATATTAATGATGAAAGGAAACACATATAAAGGAAAATTCACTTAAGGGAAACCTAAGCTAAATGGAAACATTGCCTTATTTACAAACACAAAGAAGACTTATTTATAATAGGGCTACATCCTATTCCCGTTGAAGTATTTGGGAAACCATGTTTCATCCAAAGTGCTTGTAATCGAAAGCACTCAATCTAGTATATGTATTGTAACATACAGTCCTAGCCAATGCATTTTGAGTTTCCCAAGATGGTGTAGAAACTTTGAATCATATAGAAGAACTGTTTCACCATTTTCTATACATTTTAAATGTGACAAAATAGATAATGTTATGGGCTAAGGAGGAATACATATTGCAATGGTTGGTTTGAAGGTTGTGCGCGTATTATGACTTCTCAATCCGATGCTAACTATAAGAGCTTCCTTTTGGCTAGGAGGAACTACCTGAAATAGAAAAAAAGACCACAAAAGAAGAGTTAAATAATATATGATGTGGACGCCTAGTTTAGTGAGTGCTAGATCTAGGAAGTGTGATACTTCCTAGATGGCTATCAATCCACTATTTAATACAAATTAATGCGAGAAATAACGTGAATAAACAAATTCCTACTATAGTTGATATGATTTAGGCATCTCATTCAAATACAATAAGTAAATTTAATATAATAGGACAGGTTATGATCAGATCTAGAGGTAGGGTAATGAGTCAAAGTGCTAGAATAGGTCAGTGCCAGGTTTTGGGTCACTTAGGTTGCTTGGATAAAGATTTTTAGGTTCAGTTATTGATAGAATGGCCAAATACGAGACCAACATTAGTCAGTATGACTTGCTCATGGTTTAGGAAGAACCGACGACATTTATGGGTAAGGCGTTGGTCGGGTATGACCACTCATGGTTTAGGAAGAAATGACAATGATTATGGGTAACCGGTGTCGAGTAGAGGTGGGATGATAAAAAATCAATAAGATCTGGTTGTG
Source organism: Taxus wallichiana var. yunnanensis (assembly GCA_018340775.1). NCBI lineage: Eukaryota > Viridiplantae > Streptophyta > Pinopsida > Cupressales > Taxaceae > Taxus > Taxus wallichiana. Next base: position 309,550,749 of record CM031244.1, read on the forward strand.
GGGTTTGAGCTGAGGTTAGATAGAGGTGATAGAGGGAATGACGAGGTATGTGGGGATCTTAGGAACACTCAGAGATATGTAGAAGTTGGGTATAGGTGGTTTTATGGTGTGGGTGGAGGAATGGTTGAGTTTACAGAAAGAGGAATAGTGGGGAATGGGAATGCAAGTCACAAATAACAACAGAGATGAAAAAACCTTATAAACAAAATAAATATGGAATGACACATGTGATAAACACACTTACCGATATAGCAGGTCCAATGGTTGGGTGGTGATGGTGGTTGATTGGTGGAATGGTGCTCAGTGTCATGGTAGTGCTTCCTAGAATGCTATCATGAGAGTGATACCTCTGGATCTGTCTTGATGCTAGCTATGGTTTCTTGGATGTGTGAAAGATCTCTGGTTCTTTCTTGCATGTAGGTCTCCTTTTGCTCCAAAATTTGAGAATGTGGCCAACCTCCCAAACAAGGTTACCAAAATGGTTATATGGTAATCAATGATGGTTTTTGGTTGACCAGACATTATTTTTGGGATGACCAACATTGGTTAAGGCATGATTCCCTAGGTTTACTAAAAATGACAGATCTTGCCATCATTTGGGTCAGGTCTTTCCATTTATCATGGATCAAAATAGACGTTATCTTTTAATGAGTGGGAATGTGGTTAGAGGAATAATAGGCATTGATTTTTAGGGTTGAACTAAGTCCTAGTTCATTAAGGTAAGTAGGGATAAGTCTTAGTTAGTTATGGAAGCATGTTATGAATAGGTCTATGGTGAGGTGTCTAGGTGAGGTGGCTAGGTGAGGTGTGCATCCATTTAATTAAAGTAATTAAATTAATAAATGGGGTGAGGATGAGTATTAATTTAATTATAAATAATTAAATTAATATTAATGTGGGGTATAAGGGTCATGGTTAGGTGAATGTGTTTAAGTTGGTTATTCGAAAGGGGATCAAGGGGAGTGTGAACCAATTTCGGTGTGTACATTTTTCCCCTTTGTGTTGTGTAGCCTGTATTGGTAAGCGACATACGACAAAATAGGAAGTGATTTCCCCATGTGTAGTTGAAGGTGATCCCCTCAAACTAGGCACTGATGCGGTAAAATATGGAATTGGTGAGTGGTTTGATAACTTTGTAGGTGGGGAAAGGTTTGAGTATTGAGGGAAAGGGTAACGGTCAACGCAGGTTAATGGGTAGTAGGTCGTGGTCAAAATCAGGTCATGAGTAATGGAAATCGAACGCACGCACACGTATAGATTGTAACACAATACCAGGTTGAAGAGCTTGCAAACTCTACATTTTCCAAGGTCGATAGGTTTATCAAAACAAGGGTGAGGTGATTTAGGTATCCAAGGTATAGGATATGGTCCGGAAACAAAACATAGGTCAGGTGCAGGAATGTTTAGGTATATTCTGGTACACCAAAGGTTTTGTCGGGATAAACAACATGGTAATAGGCAAGGTATGGTTGGTAGGCTAAAACAACATAGGTAACAACATGCAAGGTAAAATGAGTACATAAGGTCAATGGTCACACCAAATAGGTCAAGTTTAGGAAAATAGGTCATGGCACAGGTAAGGCCAAGGTATAGGTAAAATAACAACTCCTAAGACACAGAAAAGGAAATGTAGGGGTCTATGGGTTTGTAGGTATGGTTTAATGGGTGTCTAGAATGATAAAAAGGTGCGGTGGAACTAGTGGTTACAAGAAAAAGGAATCTTAGAAAGGCCAAATAGGTATAAAGGTTGAACAATGTTGATTATAGGGTGACTGATGGTGGTTTGCTAGGGCACAAATAGGATTTGGCGTTAGTGAGGTCGAGTTGGGTTTATACAACAAAAATTCCATTTTTATGAAATCATTATTGTGTTGTGACTTTGGAGAAAAGGACATAGCCATTTGAATTTTTGGTACCTTTTTTTGAGAGAAAAGGACAGGGCATTGTACTCGACTAAGGTGGAGGGTACAAGTTTGTGAGAGGAGCTAGGGAGATGGGTCCACAAGCTCGGAGGGATTGATTTGATTAGGTGGAGATGAGAGGGAATTCGGTGATGGTAGAGGCGGGGGAGGGATTAGGCGGACCACTGTACAATGGCCCAATGTGCCACCATGCGAGATGACATCACGATGAGGTAATATTTGATCCCCTTCTACATGTGGTTAGGTAGATTGATTTCTAGAAATCGGGTTAGGGTAAAATAGAGTTTTGGGGAATTAAATTGAAATTTGGAAGAAAATGGGTGAAATAGGAAGGGTAGGAAGGTTAAAGTAGGTTAAGTGGGGATGGGTGGAGGGGAGATTTGGGTAGGAATGGGTGGGTAGTTAGGGAGGAATGGTGAATTTTGAGATAAAATGGGTAGGGTTTCAGATTTTGTCACTATGATGGTGACCGACATCGCTTAAGGGTTATCCAATGTTGGTGGGAGTTATTCGGCATCGGTCATGAATGAGGTGACCGATGTCAGTTTTGATTAACCATTTTCAGTCAATAAGAACCAATGTCACGACAATTAGAAGAAAATAGGATAGCAATGGAGAGGAGGTGGGTGGGGGAGATACGTCATGAGTAGGAAAGGTCATTGGAATAGGTTGGGTGGAGTACGAGTGAAGTCAAGGTATTGTCGAGGTCTAATGATGTTATGATTTGTTGAATGTAGGTGAGGGATCGGTTGAGGAGTTTATGTTAACAGTGTTTGGTAAGGGGTTGGTGGAGTTGAGGTTCCATAGCACCAACATGAGTCATGGAGATATTTACCGGGCCCATCCAAAGGATATGAGGTTAGTGGTGCTGATGATGGAGGTAGTTTTTGTTTTGCATTGCCAGATGTAGAGGGTGGGAGATTACCGCATGCATTGATGGGGGTTCTTCACGACATGATGGAGGAAAGGACTTGGTTTGCATGGGCACCAACATTCTTGGTGCATCTATATAGAGAGTTATGGGCCTATGGGAGGCTACGAAGGTTCAGCTTGTGTTGTACATTCCTCCTACACTACAAGGCATATGAGCACACCATGTGTGTGTGAATCTAGTGGGCATGCCCGACCCGACGCATTTGAGGCGAGACATGGTTTGGGTAGGCTATAGATGATGGGTACCTCTTTGTTGGAGAGTGTCGAGCTATCGGGCTACACACAATGTACCATATTATAGGTGTACACTAGAGGGGTTATCTAGTGTGGAAATCATTTGGAGGTTGTATGTGGGCTTCCCTTCATATAGACAGAGATGGTTGATGAGCTATAAGAGCTACGGTTGCTCTGATGGATAGAGGGTGCCATACGGGAGAGAAAGAGATGATATCTATTTACGGGTCAAACATCGTGTTTCACCTAATTCTTAGATGTTTCTTTGAATATTAACAAAGCAGATAGGGTAATGAGCGTAGCGGAACACTTGTTAAAATGTTGGTTGTTGGGTTGTTGTGCGCGTATGACTTCCGAATCCACAGCTGATCATGAGAGCTTCCTTTTGGCTGGGAGGAACTACCTAAAATAGAACACAAGACGAACAAATAAAGTTAAACAATTTGTGTAATGAACTACCTAGCATGTGCTAGATTTGGGAAGTGTGATACTTCTGAGGCATTTTATCGATCCACTTATTTAAAACAATTTAATTCAGTAATGAATTAAATCCTATTGTCATTGAAATGATTTAGGTATCTCATTAAAAACACAATAAGGAAGATCTAATATAATAGGCTAGGTTAAAATAAGATTTGAAAGTCAAATAGTTGGTTTTGGTTCTCTGTAGGTCTGAAAAAGGTCTCAGGTAGGTCACAGATGATTAAGGGTGATGTGAGAATAGGTGGGGTAGGTTACTATTCAGGTTGTATTGTTAAATATAGAGATAGATGCCGTTAAGGGTGACCGATGCTGATTGGGGAGAACCAAGTCACGGTTACTTATGGAAAATTGGGAATGCCACGAGAATGAGCTTTGGATCTCCTTATGATTGCACAAGGACTACGCTGGTCGAGTGAGGTATTAGGCTTTTTGGATGGGGTTTGGCAAGGTTTTAATGGGGATATGGAGGGTGAGTACTAAAGGAGGTCAATGTGTGGCTAGGAGAACAAAGGATGAGAATAAAATGATTAAATGAATGAATCGGAGGAGTAAACTATTCTACTTACTTGAAATCTGGTTACAGGTGCTTATGAGTGATGGATGAAGGTCTTTGGTAAGAGGTTGAATGATGTCTGGGCTGCATGTACATTCCCTTTTTCTTGGTTGTATAAAATCTATCTTTGGGTGATTCTGGATGATTACGGTGAATCTGGATGTTTGTGCAAGAGAAAATGCTTGATCTCCTTCCTTACATGCGTGTTCTCATGGAAACTTGTTCTCAAAAGAGATATCTCTCAGGAATCCGCCAACCTTTTTCCAACCTCGAAAATAAGGTTGTTTTGGGGATTAAAACATGACTGATGGTGGTTCTAGCTAAACCGGCGATGGTTAGGGGTAACTGGCATCGGTCAACGCAGATTTCCTAGGTTTACTAAAATAGGTAGATCCCCTTGATTTTCTAGGATCTCATGTCACTAACCCGTGGATTAGGATGGAAGCTTCCTGTAAGCATGCAGGGAATGTGGTTAGAGGGAATGTAGGCATTGATTTTTAGGGTTTGGGTAAGTCTTAGTTAGTTATGGCAACTTACTAAGAATAGGTCTTAGGGTGAGTTGGCTTGATGAGGTGTCTAGGTGAGGTGTAAGTGTGGGCATTATCTAAATTAAGATATTTAAATAATAAATATGGTGAGGATAATGAATTAATTTTATTAAATTAATTAAATTAATATTAGTGGGGTGAAGGGGGCCATGACTAGGTGAATGTGATGAAGGTATTTATTTGTCGATGGACCAAAGGGGAGTGTGACCTAATTTTGGTGTCTACAGGTAGTTTGGGTTTCCATGAAGATGTACCTCCACAATTTCCATAGCACATGAGGGATGACGTGGAGAGGACCGTGATGCTACCATAACCAAAGGTTCTATAGGGCATAAGGAGTAGGTGGTAGACCAAGTTGATGATGTCGGGGTTATAGATAGGTACAAACACAACGGTGGGCAGCATAACTACGGGTAGTATTACTAAGGCCTAGGTAGCCTAACTTATCCATTATCACAATTCAAAGGGATGCACTACGAGGGCAAGCCACAGTAACATGGTTAGGGATAGTGTAGAGGTAGATGACAGGGTCATAGGCATAGGTGGCCACACTACAGGAATAGGTAGTAGCCCTACAGCCCGGGTAGCATAGGGACAGGTGCCCACATAGGGTAGAAATGGAGATGGGGTACATGTAGCCACCCTACAGGAGTAGGTAGTAGGTTTGTAGGGCCAGTTGGCCACTACACAGGTGCATATTGTGGCCCTTTAGGATGAGGTACATGCACAAACACCTACATTTTTTTAGGGATAAGGTCCCATTTTACGAGCAAGGACGGGATAGGGTACCACACTACAAGGTCGAGGTGATGGCACCACTACAAATAGTACCTATTTCTAGGTTCAGGGATGCCCTAGGCAAGGTGAGATATTATCAAGATCATCTGATGGCCACAAGGATAGATGTCCCTACCTATGTAGAGTATAGAGCACAGTAGGCCTTGAGTGAGAGGACCAGGTCTCACACTCATAGTGTGGAGAGTACGAGGGCCGGTGAGCCCCGAGACAAGGTCAAGGCAAGGCCACTAGTTCACGGAGGCTAGCTCTAGGTGAGGTAGTAGCGGAGAGGTCGGCCTAGGTCCATAGAGGGTGGTGATATACTAGTGGGATGCCACATGGGAGTAGAGGAGGAGGAGACAGGTGAGATAGGCATGGAGGATATCCAATGGGGGATGCTTGATAGTTATGTATACTTCCATTTTTGTGTATTTTTGGTATATATTGGCCTGCGTGCCGAAGAGAGTGAGGTTTTATATGAGAGTTTTGAAATGTTTGATTGTATACCTTTGTGTGCCAAGATGGTGAGGATGTATTTGAACGATTTGAGATATTTTTATTTATTTGTATCTGTGTACATATGTATGTATACACAACTTTCTTATTTATATATATGATGATATTTATAGTATGGATGGTGTACTTGTTTTAATTTCCATTATTATTTGTGTATGTGATGGAAACTAGGTGAATTAGGCATGATTGAGTTGAGGTCTTGTAGGCATGGTTGAGTTAGGTCAGTTAGGCATGTTGGAGTTAGGTCATAGGCATGATGGAGTCAGGTCATAGGCATGATGGAGTCAGGTCATAGGCATGATGGAGTCAAGTTATAAGCATGATGGAGTTAGGTTATCATTTTGATTTTAACATCAACATCATTGGTAACATGGGAAATAAATGATTATGTATATGCATGTTATGGTTTAGGTTTCCAAATATTTTCTATAGTGGAAATGTGAAAATGATAAATGAACAATGTGATGATGTAGTTAAAATGTTCATCAATTGTTGCTTGTTTGGTTTAATTTCCAATTGTTTATATAAAATGGAAACAAACAAATGGTAAGATGTGAATAGGGAAAGAAAGGATAAAATAGGTTAGGTTGAAGAGTGGCCTAGCTAACCTTGAAGGGCCCCATATCCTCAAAGTTTCACCTACATAGCCCCGATGAAAAGGGACCTCAAGCCGATGTAGTTATCCCATAACCTAGGGAGGAATATGCTGAATTAGAGGAATGGGTTGGTAGATCTTAGGCATGGTTGAGTTTAGGTCATAGGCATAGTTGAGTTGTTTAAAATTTAGTCGTCATCGATGATTTGGTCCATGACAGGATAATCAATAAGTAATGAGGAAGGAAAATGGTAAGAGGTGGTAAAAGAGCCATTGAATTGATAATAACCCTAATGAGTCAACCATACCCCAGATGGGCTTATGAACATAATACCCTAAAGGCCTTGCATAATGGACTATTCTAAGGGTGAAGAAAGTCACATGATCATGAAATATCATAGTTGTGGCAAGTCCCTTGAGTAGAGAGGAAATTGGGATGAAAAGGAAATAAGGTGAGAGTGGGTGGTTTAGCATAACGTAGTGTACGACAACAAATTTTTCATAGCAAGAAACCTAGGATCAAAAATAGGCAAGTCCATGATGAAAATTTCATCATTTTCTTCATTTTTGTTTTTAAAATATTGATTGATGTAGGAATTCTATATGGGATGATTATATTATCTCCTTGAGGTCTTCAAGAATCTAATTGATGAGAGAAGCTTCTGGATATTTTTATTGTATTTTGGAAAAGACTTTATATAGATGTCCTTTGAGGGAGAAGTCTATTTATAGCAGCTAGATAGATTGAAGAGATGTCCCTTTTGAGGGATTCCTCTTTTTGTTAGAAGTTTGACTCAAGGATTTGAATCCCTTTTTTTTTAGGCGTTTAAGTCATGGACAAGACTATATATGAAGACTAGGTTCTTGTTTAGAAGACCAGACCATAACACACAGAGGTTATTTATGAAAGAGGTGGTTTTGAGTGATGAATGACCATGGGATTCCAAATTTTAAAAGACAAAAAGTATCCATGATAATCATGCTATTAGTATAGTCATGGTACTCGTATTGAAGATAAGGATGAAAGGTGATGGGTAATCACACAATTCTTGTTTAGTCATTGATCCTAAAAAATGGCTAATATGGAAGGTGAACAACACTCAAGGGATGAGTGATCAACTGCCAAAAATCGGTATAGAACTTGATGTCAACAATAAAATTGTCAAAGATGCAAGGCCTTGAGGGGATCAGGTTTTGGTTTACCTTCAAGTGAAGAAAAATGATAAGCACCTGATCCATAGGCATGGGTAATGATATAGGGTCCAAGCCAATTAGGATCAAATTTACCCCGTGTACTTTTCTCTTCTTTGGTTACATGTTGATTTTCCTTTAGGAAAAGGTTTCCAACTTGAAAGGTTCATTCATGGACACATTTTTCGTAGGCATGTTTGATACATTTTCTGTAGATTTGGAGATGGTCAAGAGCATTAAGACAACGTTCATCTAATAACTTGAGTTACGCCAAATGATCCTGGTGAAAGTCATCATCGTTCAACATGTCTTGTAGTGAGATGCAAAGAGATGGAATATAGAATTCAAGAGGAAAGACAACCTCGGTACCGTAGACCATAGAAAAAGGTGTGGCATCTATCGAAGTACGAATACTAGTGTGATAAGCCCACAAGGTGAAAGGAATGTGTGAATGCCAATCCTTGCCAGTATCATCAACTACTTTCATAATAATTTTGTTCAAGGTTTTATTGGTCAATTCTTCTTGGCCATTGGTTTATGGGTAATAAGGTGATGAGAAAATGAGTTGGATTCCAAAAGTGTCATATAGCTTATGTAGGGTTTTGTTTTTGAATTGCTTTCCATTATCAGTGATGAGACGGTGAGGAACACCAAAGAGACAAATGATGTGATGGTTGATAAATTCACATTTTTTTTTCAGCTTTTGTAGAAATGAGGGAATGGCTTCTACCCATTTAGTGTAATATTCAGTAGCGGTTATGATCCATTAATGGCGTTGTGAAGAATGGGGATTGATCTCGCCAACAAGATCCAAGCCCCATTGAGAAAAGGGCCAAAGGTCTCGTGCTACCTGTAAGGCATGACTAGGTGTGTGATGAAGATTAGCATGTTGCTGGAATTTTACACAATGTTTGACATAATCACAACAATTATGGTTTAGGGTTGGCCAATAATAGCCAAGGTGAAGAATGTGTTTTGTGACAGCTAAACCACTAAAGTGGCCTCCACAAATTCCATCATGAAATTCCTTGATGGTGTAGGGAATTTTAGAACTTGTAAGGCATCGTAAGAGAATACCATTGAAGCCGTGCTTATAAAGGAGACCACCCATGATGACATAACAAGAGACACTTTTAAGAAAGGCACGTTTTCCATTATGAGTGAGATCGACGGGTAGAATGGAAAGGGAAAGATAGTCTGTAAATTTCTTATACCAAAGGTCACATGGGTCAGGTGCAATGGTTCCAATGAAGTAGACCTCATGAGGTAAATAAGAGGGTGATTGTAGCCTTTGTATTGTGATAAAGATTTTAGATTCGGTAGGCAAAGCGGGTATCTGAGAAGCTAAGAACACCATGGTATCTGAAAACTTGTTGGTAGAACGTGGGGTGGTTTGAAGTTCGTAACGGTCAAAGGTGGTCAAAAGTATGTTTGCGTGATGTTTATACTTTTGAAATATCTCATTACGACTCTAGTATATACCATTGACTTGGTTTACCACCAGCTAGGAATCACCAAAGATATTGATTGACTTAACATCTAAGGTGTAAACCACCTGGAGACCTAATACGAGTGCTTCATATTTAGAAATATTGTTTGTAAAATCAAAATATAATTTGAAAGAAAAAGGCATCGGTTTACCATCAAGAGGGATGAGGATAACACCAGCCCCACCTCCATGATGACACTTGGAGCCATCGAAGAAGAGTGTCATTTGGTAAGTAGGTTTGTCTAAAGAGAGGATAGCTATGGATTCATTGGGAAATCGAAGTTAGAGCGTTGATTCCTAGAATGAGGTGCATCTACTAGTTGGCGAGTGATAACTTGGCCCTTGATAGAATTTTGATGAATGAATTTGAGGTCAAGGTCGAAAGAATCATAAGCCAACGTGAACACGTCTATGTTGGTAGGGTTTGGCGTACATATAGTGTAGGGGTTAGTATTGGTAACAATGAAGGTTTTGTGGTTGAGGAGATAATGGTGGAGTTTGGTGGCGACGAAAACTAAGGCTAAGAATATTTTTTCAGCGTGGGTATATCTAGTTTCATAGTCCAGAAGGGAATAACTTGTGTAATAAACCGCTTGCTCTCTATGTTGCTCATCATGGTGAGCAAGCATGACACCTAAAGAATGGTCAATGGTGGAAATGTATAGGTAAAATCGTTGGTCATCCTTAGGAGGAATGAGCACTAGAGGTTGAAGAAGGTATTTTTTTAAGGCATCAAATGTTTTATGGCACTCATCATCCCATTTGAATGAAACATCCTTCTTGAGAAAATGAATAAATGGTTGAAAGTGGTAGGAAAGCTGTGAGATAAAACAATGAATGGATTACAACTTACCTTGTATTCTTCAAAGTTGAAGGAGATTAGTAGGTGGAGGAATTTATAGAATAACCTTTACTTTAGCATGATCGACTTCTATGACACAAAGAAATCATGAAATCAAGGTGTTTTCCTGAAAGTACCGCAAAAGACGCACTTATTTGGTTGAAAATGAACACAATACTTGATGAGGTGGTCAAAGATGACCTTTAGGACGGTCAGGTGTTCGGATTGATGTTTGGATTTGGAAAGAAGATCATCTACGTAATCTTTCAATATGTGATGCATGATGTCATGGAAGATGTAAGTCATGGCTCGTTGATATGTAGTGTTGGAATTTTTAAGGCCAAAAGGTATGACTCGATAGCAGAAAGGTCCCCCAAGGGGTGATGAAGGCAGTCTTGTGTTGATCTTCGAGAGTAAGTAATATTTGATTGTAACCCAAGAAATTGTCCATGAGTGATAATATTTCATGTCCAGATGAGTGAGATCAACTAGTTGGTCAATTCCTGGTAGGGAAAATCATCTTTGGGACAAGCTAGGTTGAGGTCATGGAGTCTATGCAAATGCAAAGTCCCCCTGTCACCTTTATGATAGGAATGATGTTAGAAATCCATTAGGGATAGTCAATGGGTAGGATGAAGGAAACTGAGAGAAGGCGTTGAAGCTCTTCTTTGACTAGAAGAGCAATGTGAGGATGCATTTTCCGTAGCTTTTGTTTGATGGGTTTGGCATTAGGAATGGTTACAATATTGTGGACCACAATTTTTGGGTCAATATTGGGCATATCAGCATAGGACTAGGAAAAATTATTTCTATGGTCCCAAAGGAAAGAGGAAAAATTTTCCTGCTTAGTAGCATCTAAAGATTGGTCTATCTTTAGAATGTGTGGGTCGTCTGAGTGTTAATGTTGATTTCAATGGTTGATTCATTCAACATGGTTTGTGTCTCAGAAGGTAACGACCGGTGAATATAAGAATCTTCCGCACTAAGGTAGGTGAGGATGGAATCATCATCTTGACATTAAACAACATTAATAGAAGGTGTATTGTCATCAATCATGTTAGGATATAGTAATGGGAGAGAAGAGGGAGCCTTGCCATCACGTTGATAGGTCGAGGCCCCAAAGATTTTCTTTTACAAAAATAAAAGTTAGGAGGAATAGATTCAAGATCTATGGACTCCGTGGGTGAAGATGGTGATGTGGGTAAATGAGGTGGAGAAGGTGTGTCTTCCAGAATGAGGTCGACAAGGGCCTTCTTGGGAGGTGGTGCGTCAAATCCAATACCACTACGGTCATTGTGTTTATGGGTGGTATAGGAGATGATAGTATGGTGGCCCTGTTTGTAAAAACTAAAGCCAAATCCTTTCCATGTGCAACGGTGAAGGAAAGTGTAAGAAAAGCGGTGGTTAGTAAGGGAGTATAAGTCGATGAAAATAGTTGTGCTTGGGACGAGTTTCAGGTGAATAAGTGGCAATATCAAGTCCCCCATATGTTATATTAGTGCGAAGGTGGGGAGGACCATAAGGAAAAACCTTGCCTATGTGGTAGTCATAATTAGGGTGTTGATGCAGGCTCCCATACTCTTGTGGAGTGAGGAACGTGTCAATATTATATATGTGGTACTCCCCCAGAGTGAGGTGTTGAAAAAAACCTTCTAAGGGATCAATAGTCGATATGTGGGTAGTGGGGATAGATGAATCACCAGATGATTAGGAAGTAGGTGAGTCAGCTATAGAGTCTATGGCGGTAGTAGGAATAGCAGGGTTAGATGTGGGAGAGGTGATGGCAGACTTGGTGGATAGGCTTGTGGGTGAAGGTGAAGTGGGGGTAGTGGCAAATACCTTGACTGCTATATAAGCACATCATTGGGATGGTACAACATGTTATCCAAAATAAGCCCCATGTTTATTTTTGGCTAACTCCTCCTTACTCTCCTTTCTGCTAGCACTTAAACAAATTTTTGGCATGCTTTAGGTACTCAAAAGATTCAAGAAATGATCCCATAACATAGGATTTTTCCTCACCTTTCCAGAAAGGTAAAATTTTCCTCCTAACTCCTTGTATTTCTCAATTTATTGCTTGATGGAGTTTTTGAGAGAAATTTTCCTTGAGAAGGCCCATGGCCAATTGAAATGTGCCACATGATAGCGGAGTTTGGGGTAGCGAAGGCAAGTTAGAAATTTTGCCAAAGGGCTCGGTGGAGCACAAAAGAAAAATTCTACCCATGGGCCTATGGAGGAAAAGAAATGGCTTGAGGGCCGCACCTAATGAGGAGGTGCCATATGGCAGTGGAGGTCAGGCCGGTGGGGGTAAGTTGAAAAAATTTCAAAAAATGGCACAAAGGAAAGTTTTGGCCCAAAATCCCGTGGAGGAGGAAAATAAATTTCCAAGGGCCCGTGGACCAACCGAAGGATGACACGTGTCCTATTTTTAGTGGAGGTTAGGGGCACGGGGAGAATTTGGCAATTTTTCCAAAGTGGTCAGTGGTGTCAAAGGAAAAATTTGGAGCGTGTGCTCAGTAGCAAATTGGAGCATGACACATGTCCCGAGCGGTGGGGCGCAGAGGAATTTTGGAAATGTTTCCAAAATTCAAAAAAGGGTAGAAGGACCATTTGAACCCACAGACCAATGGGACAATGACATGTGGCAGTGGGGTGGTGGGGCACGGGGATCTTTTTAAAAAAATTCCCAAATTCAAAAAGGGAAAATTTTAAAGTTTCGGCCCGCCAATCCATTTTTCCTAATTTTGCCCTAAATCTTCAGAGGGCCATAACTTTTGATCCAGAGCTTAAATTTTTGCATTCTTGGTGTCATTGGAAAGATGGTGAAATTATCTACACAATAGAGGGTTAAATTTTGTATTTTGATTGAGATTTGTGAGAGAAAAATGAAGAAACGTCCCTAGTATGCAAAAAATGTAGGAATGGTTCCCAACCACCAAATTTAATGAAGTATGGGTCGTTTTTGGATCTCAGAGAGCAATGTACTTCAAAGTATGGATTTTCTATGGGAACCCATCATTTTACAGGATAATTAGAAGGATTTGTTGGTGGTTGGAGTTGCAAATCAAATTTTCCCACATTTTTTCACTTTTCTTCATTCTCGTTCATGATAAAAGCCAATTTTGGCTCATTTGTAAAAGTGGTTGTTCATCATTCTTCTCTGCCCTCCCTTCTTTTCTTCTCCAGGGTTGAAAATGGAGTTAGAACCTCCTCCCATGCTCTATAATGGTATTTTTTGCCTCTTACCAGCTAAATGATGTTTTGTGCAAACTTTTGGAGCAATAAAAATGTTTTTGTGATGCATTTGTCCATCCTTGCTTGTTTTTTCTTGTTTTCTTCTTGCCTCTCTTCATTGTAGGTATTTGTGCATGTTTGGATGTTCATTGCAGGTTTTGGAGCTGTGTTCATGGAGTTTTGGGACATTTTTGTGTGAAATTTATCCTTGGTTTTGTGATGCACTTGTCCATCCTTTCCATTGCTCACCTCTTCTTGTTACATAGCAGTTTTGATAGATGTTCAACATTTTCCTTCCCCAGTGTATCACCGTTTTAGTGTAGGCTCTATTTTCCCCTCTTTTCTCTCTTTGTCTCCTTGGCATAGTTAGATTAGGATTAGATTAGCTTACCTACACTAAAATAGCTTGTGGCAAGTAGTTTAGGAATAGGAACCAACCTTCTCTGGAGAGCTTTCCCCATTTACTAAGGTCCCACACTTTGGGAAGGCTCAATGTTGTGCATTCACACCAAATGACATTGCCTTAGAAAATCGGATCCACAAGTCATTTTGGGGTTGCTATGAATTTTCACTAATATGGCACGCTCGATGGGACCTTAGAGGTCTTCATCTTCATTACAACAAATTTGATGTGCATTTTTGTAAATTCCTTACTTGAAAAGAGCCCTGATTTGCACATCTAGTGACTCCAAAGGGATAAAATAACTAGTTTCAGCAGTCCAAGTCTAAAGATTCATGAGAAGGATCCAAACAAGGTCAAGGGCTAGAGAGGAGGGATTGTGCAGTATTTGCAATTATCCCTAGGAAGAAGAGAGAGGTGAAGAAGAATTCAAAGGTCTCCATCTCCACCAAACAGAACTCTATCAACTCCTCCACTTGGTAAACCTTTCACCCAATCAACAAGGGTTCTCAAGCCAATCAGAATGGCACAACCCAACCCTTATGTCAACTTCACTGGCAGCAACCCACTTGCTCTCAATGCACAAAATCCAATTCCGATTCTGACATTGAAGAACATCCCATACTTTACTGGAGAAAATCAGACCACTCCTGGTGATCATGTCAAAGACATTGCTAATGTTTGTGTAATCCATGAGATTGTTGAGATGTAAATTTCTGTCAAATTGTTGGCATCTTCACTCAAAGGGAAAGCCTTGTAATGGTTTAGGAGCCTTGGGGCAGGCTCTATCCAAAATTGGAATCAGTTGTGCATAGCTCTCTATGATCAGTTTGGAGAAAAGGGAGATAATTTTTCTCTATTGGAACAACTGACAACTATCAAGAGAGCTCCCAATGAGCAGCTAATGACTTCAATTTCATATTTCAAAGGACATGGGATAAAATCCCAATGACAGTAAGGCCAACAGCTTAAAGGTGCTTTCTTATACTATCTCAAAGCTTTAAATTATAATATTTCTATGTTAATCCAATCCATGGGAGGTGCAAATATACACAAGCTTATAACATCGCCATTAGGGCTGAGAAGTGTTTGATCCAAGCTGATAAACCGACACCTAGGCCTACTATGCCCATATATCCAATTTTGGATAGCCCAAGCACTATTCAAGCACCTACTTTAGCTCCTATTCCCACTCCTAGAAATCGAGTTCAAATGAAACTTCTACTTCATCATCTAGTGCCTCAAATGAATTTCAAGAATTCATGAAACAATTACAAAATTTAGGAAATGAGCTGGTTACACTCAAGAGGTAGCAAGCCCAAAGTCTTAGACCTTCTTATCAGTCTCAAACTTAGCCTAATAGGTAACTATATCAACCTAATAGGCCACCCAATCCAGCTGTAAATAAAAATCAAGTAAGGCCTCCTGCCAATAGACCGTTTTTGCCTTATAACCCCAATGTTGCATCTACCTCTAAAGCCTTAGTGACAGTGCAAAATAATATAGCTAAAGAGAATGATTGGTGTTTCCCATGTAATGAACCTCGCAACCAGTATATGTGATTCAATGGTGCTTTGAACCAAGCTTTGATGGTGACAGAAATTGGCGTAGAGAGTGAGGTGAGTCAAGAAACAAACCAACAACAAGGAACATCTCAGGAAAATACAACTCCAAATGAGACTACACTTATGAATTGGCAGGCTAAAGATTTTTGTGGTATGAATAAAAAAATTTCTCAGAATGTAGTAGCTAACACAGAGTCAAAGAAGAGTAATATTGGCGAAGGGAAATCATTAGCTCCAGGTGATCCACAACCTTCCATCACTCCACAAAGTGTTGGCAAGCAAAATGCAGTTCCAAATGTGCAAGGACAGCCCAAGCCACCTTCTAGACCAGCTCAAATGCTAGCTATTACAGCCCATGTACAAGAAAAGAATGTGCAGGATAAGGGGCAGCAAAGAGATGTTTCATCCCCATTTAACATCATTGAACAAATGAAGAAGACAAATGTGAATATATCTATGTGGGAATCACTATCCATCCAAGGCTAAAGGGATCTATCACAAGCTGCCATGAAGAATTGGTCAACTTCAAATCAGCAAGCTCATATGCAAGAGAAGCTACTCACAAATGCTTCTCGGCTTGAGGGGAAGCTTGGATGACAAAGAAGGTAAATTTTTGAATCCCCTCCATTCTATGTGCCATTGATCATTGGGGATAAACTAGTACATAATTGTATGATTGATTCTGGGGCAAGTAGTTCTGTGATGCCCAAGAAAATAGTTGATCAACTAGGCCTCCAATATGAATTCATATCCAAAGGGGTGCTGCAATTAGATGGGACAAAAATAAAAATAGTAGGGGTAATTAAATATTTGAGCCTCACTTTGCATGCATGCCCCAATGTCACTTTTTGCAAGATGTTTTAGTGATATATTTACCACCACTTTTTCCCCTATGTTTGTCAAGGGATTTCACAAACAGAATTGGAGGCTATTTATGTACTTGATTGGTCACACATGTTGTTTATGACCAGATATGAAGACAAGGCCACAATCAGGTCCGAACCTATTGCAAACTTTCACATTGAGCCTCATACTCCAAGCCCAATCAATGGCAATTGTTTAGCATTTGATCAAGAGGATTATCTAGGAGCAGATGAAGTGATACCACGGTTGGAAGCATCCCAAATTTGAATCTTGATGAATGGGCAAGCAAGGTACATACTTTTGATCCCTACAAGGAAATAGATGAATTTGAACTAGGATTTTATTGCATGCATGAATAAAATCATCTTGTTCCTAGCATCACCGAGCAGACCATAAAGATGACAATGAGGTATGGCAGTTGTTCTTTGATGGATCAAGAAGTAGAAAAGGTGTAGGGGAGCTATGCTCGTTTCACCTCAAGGAATTAAGTATTATTCATATTTTATATTTCAATTTGCATGTTCTAACAACACTACTGAATATGAAGCTTTGATACACGGATTTCATTGGTCAAGAAAGAGAGGTATCAAAAACTTGCAAGTCTTTGGTGACAGTGAGCTGATTGTTAATCAAGTTAAAGGGCAACATGATACCAAGAATGATCTCCTCAGGAGTTATAAGAATAGAGTGTGGAACCTCATTGAATATTTTGAAGGCTTTGGCATTAACTCCATTCCTAGGAAAGAAAACCAAGCTGCTGATAGGCTTGCAGCAGTTGGAGCAGCCTTTGATGTTATGGAGAGTATCAAGGAAGATAAAGTGTAGAAAACATTCATGTGATTATAAGACCATCAGTTCCATACAATAATGTAAGTTGGTAAGTGTTTGAAAGTGACCAACAAATCATCAATTTCTTGCAAGAAGAAGCTGAGTTCTCAGCCAAAAATTAGGAAAAGTTAGAACAACAGTATGGTGATCAAGTGGTACAGCTGAGAACCAACAAACTACCAAAAGGACTTGTCACTTTGGAGTCCATATTTAATCCTAATGATTAATTTAGGAAGGAGAAAGAAAACATCCAAGTCAAGGGAGAAGATTCAGTGCCCATCTCGGTGGGAGAAGGCAAATCACTTCAAATTGGTAAAGTGGAAACCAAACAAGAAAGGTATGAGTTCATGTAACTTTTCCAAGAGTTCCCAGATATATTTTCTTGGAGCTATGAAGACTTAAGAGGTTTCAATACCATGCTATCTCAACACACAATTGAATTAGATCCAAGTGGTAAACCCATCATCCAAAACAAAGACCGGTCAATCCACACATGGAGCCTCTCATGAAGAAGGAATTGAATAAGTGGATAGAGGCAAGTATCATATTTCCCATCAAGCATTCAAGATGGGTTACAAACTTGGTTCCAGTTAGAAATAAGAGTGGAGAAATCAGATTGTGTGTAGACTTTAGAGATTTGAATAGAGCATCCCTCAAGGATCATTACCCACTTCCTTCTATGGAGCATATTTTGCAAGTTGTTGCTGGCTTTGAGAGCTTTTCATTGCTAGATGGTTATTCAGGGTATAATCAGATCATGGTAAAGGAGGATGATCAGTTCAAAATGGCCTTCACCACCAAATGGGAGCCTATGCATATAGGAAAATGCCATTTGGGCTATCTAACACAAGAGGTACCTTCCAAAGGGAAATGGATATGGTGTTCAAGGGATTGATCAAAAAAATAGTGCTGATATATCTAGATGATATTACTATATTTTCTAAAAGTGCAGAAAATCATCTCTTTCATTTGAGATAAGTGTTCCAAAGATGTAGAAGATTTGGGGTATCCTTGAATCCCAAAAAATGTATTTTCCTAGCTCATGAAGGAAAGCTCCTAGGCCACATTATTTCCAAAGAGGGATTAGCAATTGATCTAGAGAGGGTTGAAGCAATAAAAGCACTGCCATTACCAAGTCATAAGAAGGCCCTTTAAAGTTTCTTAGGAAGAATCAATTTTGTTCAAAGGTTTATTCCAGACTTTGTAGACCTTATCAAGCCAATAACTATGATGTTGAAGAAAAGTATGGATTTCAAATGGACAACTAAAGGCAAGACAAGTTTTGAGGTAATCAAGGAGTTTATCTCACAAGCTCTAACTCTCATTAACCTAGATTTCTCTAAAGATTTTATCCTTTATGCATTTGGAGGTGATGATACAATTTCTACAATTTTAGTACAGTAGAACAAAGAAAATGTAGAGCAGCCAATTTCCTTCTTTAGCCAAAGCTTGGAGGACTATGAGGTGAGGTATTCCTTCATTGAGAAGCATGTTCTTGCAGTGATTAGGAGCTTGAAGAAATTTAAGCATCTAGTTTCAAACAACAAGGTTCAACTGTTGGTTTCTCATGTGGGAGTTAAGGACTTCCTCCTCAACAAAGACCTAAATGAAAAATGTGTAGGGTGGATTACTCATGTCATGGAGTATGACATTGAGATCAAATTCACCAAGCTAGTCCGAGGAAAGGGATTATGTGAGCAGCTGGTCTTGAGAAAATCAATGGAAGCAAGCAATGGGAAGGATGTTGTTTTGGCATTGCAAGACAACCAAGAACAAAGAGGTGTTCAAGAAGAGAATGGTGGTATGCTCACTCCTTGCTGGACCCAAGACATAATGCACTTCTTACAAATAGGCCTATACCCTCCAGAGATGAACAAAAACAAGAGAAGACACTTCAGATTGCAGGCAATTCCATATGCACTTTTTTATGGTGTCTTGTTCAAAAAGGATATAAATGGAGTGCTTTGCTTTGAGATGCATTGGGACAAATCAAATTAAGAGAATGTTAGAAGAGTTCCATGGTGGATCAACTAGGGGTCATTTTTCTCCAAGAGTGACAGCCCTCAAGATTATGAAGGCTGGCTATTATTGGCCCAAGGTGTTTAGTGATTGTTATGCGTGGATCAAGAGGTGCAAAAATTGTGCATTCTTCACAGAAAGGAAAGATTAGCAGCCCTTCCATTGCACCCAATTTCAGTTGACTAGCCATTCATGCAATGGAGTTTAGACTTCATTGGATTCGTTAACCCAAACTCAAGGCAAGGACACAAGTGGATTCTAACATCAATAGAATACTTCACCAAATGGACTGAGGCGGTGGCACTCAAAGAGGCAAATGAATCTAGCATTCTAGACTTCTATGAGGGGATAGTAACTAGATTTGGTATACCTACCACTATAATATCAGATAATGCATTGGCATTCATAGGATCAAAGGTAACTGAATGGGTTGTTAAGAATGGGATCTATCTGAGCACTTCATCAAATTATTACCCTCAAGGTAATGGCCAAGCTGAGTCTACCAACAAGAACCTATTAAATATCATCAAGAGGACTCTTGATGAAAATTAGAGGACTTGGCACACTAAACTTAAATCAGCCTTATGGGCTGATAGGATAACTCCCAAGAGATCCACCAAGGTAACTCTCCATTCAAACTTGTTTATGGAAGAGAGGCAATCTTGCCTATGTCACTTGAGTTGCCAACGTTGGAACTCATGAAGCAATTGGAATTGTTGGAGTTTGAACCCATGGAGGTTAGATATGTAAAATTGATGGAACTCCAAGAAATCAAAGAGCATGCAGCCCAAACAATGGAGAAGGACCAAGCCTTGATTAAGAGAACCTTTGATAGGAAAGATAAGGCTAGAACCTTCCAAGTTGGAGATTTAGTGTTGAAATGGGATGCAGACCGAGAAAATCAAGGAAAGCATTCAAATTTTGATACCATTTGGTGTGGCCCCTACATGGTCACAAAATGTAAGAACATCAATGCCTTCCAATTGTCTACATTGGATGGTCAAGAACTATAGATTCCAGTTAATGGAATCCATCTAAAGCATTCTTTACTAGAAGGGAAACTCCTCACCTTGTACATATTAGCTTAGATTTTCATTCCTCCAAGTGATTGTGCACATTGTTTTGTTTTAGCTTAGTTTTACATTTCCCTAAGTGCTTTGGCACAGGATTTTTTGTCCCAAGGATGCATATTTGTAGGCCACGTTCCAGACCAAGCAATGTTCTACTCTCACAATTTTATTTCTAGAAATTTTCTAATGAGTTCAGAGTACCAAGCAGTTAAGTTGATGACTCCATGCCCAATGGATGCTTCAAATGCCACTGATCATTCATCCAACAGCGAATGACCCTCTCGAGTTGCTAAAATTGTTATCCAAAATAAGCCCCTTGCTTATTTTTGGCTAACTTTCCTTCATCCTTCCTTCTTTTGTGCCTCAGTCAAATTTTCCACTTTTTAGGCACTCAAAATTATCTGGAAATGGCTTCATCAGATAGATAATTTTCTCACCTTTCTAGAAAGGTAAAATTTTCCTTCTAACTCCTTGTATTTTGCAAGTTATGGCTCGATGGAGTTTTTGAGGGAAATTTTCCCTGGGAAGGCCCGTAACCAATAGGAATGCGCCATGTGGCGGGGCTGGAATGGTGGGTCAACAGAGGTAAGTTGGAAAAATCACCAAGGAGTGGGTGGGGCGCAAAGGAAAAAAATTCTGTGGGCCCACGGAGGAAAAGAAATGGCTTGAGGCCCATGCCAAGCAAGGAGGATATGACACATGTCCATTCGGAGGTGAAATTCGGAGGGGTGGAGTAAATTTTGGCTTTTTTCCAAAATAGCAAAGGGTAAAAGGAGAAAACCAGCCCGTAGGCCTGCCAAGGAGAAGGAAACGAAATGGCTTGAGGCCCATGCCCAATGAGGAAGTGCCACATGGTAGCAGAGGTCAGATCAACAGGGTTAAGTTAAAAAAATTCCAAAGAAGGTGCAAATGAAAATTTTGGCCCGAAAGCCCACAGAGGAGGAAAAGAAATGTGTAAGGGCCCGCAGACCAACTAGAGGATGACATGTGTCTTGTCGTGGTGGGGGTCGAGGCATGAAAGGATTTGGAAAAAATTTCCAAAGTGGTCAAAAGGGTGCAAGGAAAAAATTTTCCCGCGGGCCCATAGAGGAAAGAAAGTTGATTAAGGCCCGTGCTAAATCAAAGTGTGCCACGTGGCAAAATGTGAGCTACAGGTGTGGAGAAATTTTGGAATTTTTCCAAAATTCAAAAAGGGTAAAATGGCCATTTGAACCCACGAGACGAATGAGGAAGTGCCATGTGGTAGTGGAGTGGTGGGGTGTGGAGCTTTTGGGGAATTTTTCCCAAATTCAAAAAAGGGGGAAAATTTTAGGTTTCGGCCCGCCAACCCGATTTTTGCCCTAGTTTTACCCTAAATTTTTAGAGGGACATATCTTTCAATCCAAAGCTTATTTTTCTTGATTTTGGTGTCATTGGAAAGCTATTGAAGTCCTCTACATGATGGAATCTTCAATTTTTTTGGTGGAGTTTAGTGAGAGAAAAATTAAAAAACACCTTTGGCATGGGAAAAGAGAGCAGAACCGACATTCAACCACCATTTTTAATGTAGTATGGCTTCCATTCTTCTCCAGCATGGTCAAAAATATTGGGGAATGAAATTTTAAGGGTACCCATGCTATTTTGATGGATCTGGTTGGTGGTTGAATCATTCATTTCAATTTTCCCGCATTTCTCCTTCCTGAACTCGGTTTTCATTGTTAAAAGCCAGATTTGGCTCATTTGTAAAGGGTTGGACATTTTTTATGTTCTGCAGGCTCCCTCCTTCACCCTAGCAAGTGAATTTGTGGAATATTAGACCTTTTTAGGACTGCAACATGTTTTTTACCTCCTTGTTGTTGTAATGCACTGTATTTAAAAATGGAAATGAAAATGCAAGATCTCTGAATGAATTTTCAATTCTTTCTTGTGTTGTTTGCTCTATCTTGATCCCTCATTACAATTTTATCAATTTGTACATGATTTGTGTTACATTTTTATAATCTGTGTCAATCTGCAGAAATAGATGTTCACTACTCCTTTGGTGTATCACCTTGTCATTTTAGTTTTATCTTCTTTTCTTTCTATCCTTGTCTCCTTGGCAGAATTAGAGTAGAATTTTGAGTTAAACCTCTACAAATTTCATGCATACATCTGATTAGAGGAGTAGAGGAACTAGCCTTCAATCTGGAGAGTTTTTTCCCATTTTTTCAAGTCCCACACTAGGGGAAAAGATTCCATATTGTGCAATCACACTAAATGACCCAATTCTCACTTGCAGATCTGAAGGTCATTTGGGGGTGTGCTTGAGTTGCACTAACACAACATGTTACAGGTCTTAAAAGGAAATGCGTTGGCTGGGATGGTGTAGTTATGTCCTTTGTGTTCAAATTTGAGGTAGTGGTGTAAATTCAAAGGGACACAACCCATGGCATGGATCCAAGGTTGTCCAAGCAAAATATTATACTAGAACTCCCCTTCTAGGAAATAGAATAGTTTCGAGACAGTGCGGGGACCTATGCAGACATGGAGAACGACGGTACCTAGGGTAGAGGTCATGGCATCATTGAAGGAGCACAACATAACTAGGTTACCATGCATGTAATTGGTAGGTATGCACATTTGGTTGTATGCATGGGAGGAGATGATGTTAATACTAGCACCACCATCGATCATAACGTGTTGTATGCATATATTATCGATATAGATAGAGATGAAAAGAGTAGGATCGGGGTCATCAGACTAGAAGGGAGCAATCTCTTCATCCGAAAAGTTGAGGGCAACTACTTGGCAAGTAGGTGGAGGTGTAGAGGAAGGCAAAAAATTAGTGAGAGATGCTACGTGATGATGGAGGCCACGAGTGTGGGGTTATTGGGTAAAACCTTAATAGATTGAAGGACCTCCATAAGGGCTTGATGATGTGACTCAGAGGTATAGATGAGGTCATATAAAGAAATTTTGATGAAGAATTGGTGCAATTTTTTTAGCATTATGCGATGTGTGACCCCATCAAAAATAGGATACGTGGCACTCGAATGGTGACTTTGGGTGTGGTTCTGAGATGTTATGTTGGGTATAGGGTTGGTTAATGGGCTAGTTTCCTTTTCCTTTCCCTTGTCTTTCTGGGCACAAGTGACAATGTGGATCATGTTGATTTTGAATTTCGGGGGTGGATAAAAGGGTTGTGGGGGTGGAGATATTGGTCGCTAAGTAGGTAATGGAAGAAGATTTGGGGAGATTGGCGAAGGCGGAATGGGGTCCTCATCAAAAAGATTATCATTGTCAAAATTTTCTTGAGAGGACATAATTAGATAAGAGCGGTTTTTAAATCCTTATAATTCTCTACATCGTGTCCTGGAACACGATGGTAGGCACAAATTTTAGTTTCATCAAACCCTTTTGGTTTGGGTTTGAGTGGGTTGTAAGGTCTAAGAGGTGGTAATGTGATGATAGAGGTTTCAAGGAGGTTGGCTAGGATAATGGCATACAACCCCACCAATGGATCACAGTGTGAGGTGAGTGTGGGCTTGGGTGAAATAATGGGTGACTGCAGCATGAGAGGTGTCACAAGTGAGGGGTCTTGAAGAGGGGTAGGTTAGACCATCGGTTTGGGGAGTGGTACCATCTTAGGCTTGGGTTGCTCCTTCTTGGGTAAAGGAGCAACAGATGAACTAGTAATGGGGGGAACAATAGGTCTAACCGCTTCAATGGAGGGCATTGGGATTTTCAATTTCTATTGTACTTTCTTGGGTAGAGGTGAGGAAAGAGTACGTGACATAGATGGAAATGCAGATGGTGGAAGGGGGCAAGTTACCCATGGGGATAATCACGGTGTAGTAGTGGTCACTGGCAGAGATCACATGGAAGGTGCAAGTGGAAGAGAGGAGAGTGTCATGGGTAGTGAAGAAGTTATGGAAGGTAGTGGTGGTATAGGTGTTAGGAAGGTCACGGGTGAAGGAGGAGGTTGTGTGGATCACCCGGTATATTAGAGGGTCATGATGAGGATGTGGGATGTTACATTCTTGGTTTACCGATGGAAGAAGGTTTCTTGGCCAGGGTTGAGGGGTGAGGTCCTAGGATAGATGGAAGGGGTGAAGGTGAAAATGGTGTGGTAGGAGAGGTTGGTGTATGAGGCCTAGAAGCCTGGGTATTCCTTTTAGGCATAGGAATGAGTTTAGTGTTGGTTTGGTAAGATGTGGCTAAATATAATTTGTGACAGTGGATTTAGTAAGGTTCAATGTCGGCCGACCCCTAAGGTAGTGATGGGTTTAGGTAAGGGAGACAATATAAGAGTTGGTAGGTGCTTGGTTATAGGTGTGTGTTGGGTTATGTGTAATGACATAGAAGGTGTTCCAATAGACATGATTATGTTTGGTTTGGTTGCTTAAAACACTTTTGGATATATTTTGGAGGTGTCGGTGAGTGACAACTGCATTTGGGTTGAAGTAGGAAGTAGAAGACATCCCCAAAGCAAGGCTTTATCAACATAATCCAGGTGATTGGCCAAGTGTGAAAATGGTACTGCTGTAAGTGGGGCCGATGTGGATTGAGTAGTAATCCCCATAAAATATGTTTGAGAAATAGGGAAATGGTTAGCTTTAGACTCTGTGGGTAAGAGAGCCGAAAGCAAGTCAGTTGGATCATGGAAGGCCAATGGATAATTGTCACCTAAAGGTAATGGTGTTTCTACAGGATCCTCTATGGGTAAAGGAGATGATGAGAAAGATGAGGTAGAATCTCCTTGCAATGGTGTAGGGAGTGGACATGTGTCCCCTATGAGTAGGAGAGGTGCTACTAATGACTTCTTGGTAATTTGAGAGGTAAGAGGTGGAGTGCTAATTATGGGCTCTTTCATGGGTGAAGGAGAAAATGAAGAGGGTTCCTCTATGGGTGGAGGAGTAGATGAAATAGGTTCCTGTGCAGGTAGGGGAGTTTGGGCTAGGATTTCATCTATGGAAGGAACAGGGAGCAATTGGGAAGCAATTGGTATGTCATCAAAAATAGCGTGGACCTCACGGACATTGCTATCATTGGTTGAAGCATCACCAATTTGGTTGGAAGATGGGGCATGATTAGGGAATGGTTTTTTGAAGATATGTAGGTTTTGGTTGGCTGGTGCATTTGGGTTATCCAAGACTAGATCTTCATTGTCTAACATTTCTTGAACAATATTATTGAAGGTGATGTAGTTACCATCACTTTGACTTTTGATATGATGATAGTTACAAAAGTCACATTCTTTATACCACGCAAGCATGGGGTGATCAGGGTCAAAACTAATGTGTGGTTTTATAGGTGGAAGGGTAGTGGCACCAGCCTTAATAATCTTTTCCAAAATAGAATATGGTTCCCTTATTGGGGTGTACTTTTTTGTTCTCGTATGAATTGGAAAGTTTAGATGGGAGAGAGATTAGAAGAAGGTTTGACTTGGTTTGATGGGTGAGAGGGTCCAGCCTTGAGAACCATGATGTTGGCAAATCTTTTGGATTTTGAATAGTTGTTCTGGGGTTTCAAAGATGAAGAAGCATCATTTGATTTAAACACGATGTTTTTGTTATGTAGTTGAATTTTCTTCTCTTCAATAGCACGAATCTCCAATTTTCGTGCCATGGTGAATGCCTCATCAAAGGTGTGGAAGTTCGCACCTACAAGGTTGGTGAAATGTGTCTAATGCAAGCCTAAGTAAACAACTCTATGAGCTCAGTTTGAGGTAATTGGAATGTGAGCTGGTTAATTAGGCTATGCCAACGAGTGACAAAGTCAGCGATAGACTTGTCGTCATACTATCAAGTGGAATAGAGATCATTCATGGTGACTTTCTTGATAATTTTGATTACAAAGTGGTCTAAGAAGGCTTGGGCTACTTGAATAAATGAGTAGATGGAATGTCTTGGTAGCCCACTGTACCAGTCTAATGTAGGTCCTACCAGGACATTAGGAAGGTCTGTAGGAGTAAAGCATCATCATGGGCAATCAGGTAACACCCATGTTTGAAGGACCGCAAATGTTGTTGCGGGTCTTTTTACTATTGAAGCAGTTGAATTTTGGCATTTCCCAATGTACTGGGTATGGGAGAAGAGGGATGGATGGATGAATGGGCTCATTACAAATTTCATCATAGGTGAGGGAATTGCATTTGCTTCGGAAACCTATGCTTCTAATGTCTACATACTTTCCATCATTAACTTAATGAGTTCATTAGTAGGTTGTGATAGAAGGGTGCATATTGTGGTGTAAGAGGGATGGTGCTGAACATGTTATGTGGTGGCATTCTAGTGTATGGTGATGTTGAATAAGAAGGTTGAGAATATGGGACTGATATGGAGGGAATATACCCATAACGAATGATGGACAAGATAGGGGTTGTTGATAATATGTATATATAGGTGGGATAATTGAAGTGACTCTAGTAGCGATTAGGGGAGACTATGGGATAGAGAGGACAAGATTCTAGAATGGGGTAGGGGTCACCGACACCATGGGTGGTTGTGTTATAATTGGTATATGTGAGATAATGGGTGTGGATGGGGTTATGCTCTGGTGGTTGATGAAGGAACAATTGATACTATGGGTGTGATAGATGTTGCAGATGCAATGGTCATAGCAAGTGTGGGGCTTAACTACGAAACCACTAGGGAAAATAATGTGAGGGTAATGCCGAACTAGTAGGGGCTGATGTAGAAGTGGGGATAAGGGCATGAGATATGGATATGAACATGCCATATATCAACCCGACTCGAGGAATCCCGAGTGGATGAGTCTCGAAAGATAGAATTGCAAGGCTACGGGATTTTTATTAAGGATTCGTGCAAACTCCTCGTCTCTTGTAGCAATGGTGGTAGGTGGAGTTGGATCCATGGGTGATAGGATAGAAGGTGGTGAGGGACTAGGTGGGAGTGGTTGATGGCTAGTATGGAATATAAGAGCATTAGTTTGGCTGCGATTCAACACCATGTGAATAAGTGTTGACCTGGTAAGACTGTATTTTGTAAATGACATAGAAAACAACAAGAACAAAGAAAAATGAGGCTAGGAGGGTGAGTTTGGTCAAGGTTTATATTTTGAAAACCAAAAACACACACTGATGATGGTCAGGATGACTAGTGATGGTTAACGGGAACGATGTCGATTATAGAAATTGATGTTAATTCTCAGTGGAAAACACCGAGTTTGAAAGTGAAATAGGACTGATGAATGTGCAAGGAAGTAGTTTTGTATGATAGTAATACCAACAGGAGGAAAATATGTTGGTGCCCTGAGGGCCAAAATCAGAACAAAATGAGTGAATGAAGACTATCCCAGAAAAATAACCAGAAAGCCAAAATCCAACACCAAGTTATGATTAACGATGACGGTAAGATAAAAATTGACAATGGTCACTTTGGACTAATGTCGTTTACTATGAAATTTAGAGAGAATGAAGAAAATTAGGTTTTGTGAATTAAATTAGGTGAAGAATCAAACTCAGGAATATGAGAATGAGAAGATGGGGCCCTGACACACTCAGATAAAGTCAAAATACTCCAACTATGATGGTGGAGTGTGCAAAAAAATGTAGAATCGTAGCCTCACACCTCAAAACACAAGCCAAGAAGAAAGCTAAGAAAACACATGATCCTAAGAGTGATTTTTCTTTATGTTTGTTCAGCTTACGCTATTTAGAACTGACCGTGTGCATTCATAATAGAATTTTTGGTTGGGAAGGCATCCTACGAAGAAGGAGATCTAGAAGGTGAGGTTTCAAGTTATGTTATGGTGGGGGTTCTCTTTAATGGGAGTCTAGATAGAGATAACCAGCTGGGGATTACCTATCAATCCTCTAATTGTGTGATCATTGATAGTTGTTTTTAGGTAAGATGTCATTTAAGAAGGTGTGTATATTCAAATTTTTGTGTAGTTTGGCAAGAGAGAGAGAGAGAATGTGCTTTCTACGATTCTTTTACGTCAACCATCAGCTGGGCATGACTTCCAACATATAGGTTTCCCTCAATTTTATTGTGAGATAAATTCAATGTGAGTGTTTTAAACCCAAATCAAAGTGTGATGTTTGATGTTGCAAATAATGAATAGGAAGGAGGGTGCTCTTTCACTAAATGTAGAAAGCAAGAAGAATGATTCTTTTTAAACGCACCAAAAGAAATGTTTCATTTAGAGCAATTAGAAAGAAAAAGAGGATTACTAGAGAAGAATATTTAGTGAATAACTATTTAGAAAGGAAACACACAAGATGTAACCTATATGAAAAGAAAGGGAACCCACAAACGAGGGTCCCACCGGGCATGCCAAAATGTTTCACCATTTTCTTTACGTTTTGAATGTGATGAAATAGATAATGTTATGGGCTGAGGAGGAATACATGTTGTGATGGTTAGTTTAAAGGTTGTGCACGCATTATGACTTATTAATCTGATGTTGACTATGATAGCTTCCTTTTGGCTAGGAGGAACTACCTGAAATAGAAAACAAGACTACAAAAGAAGAGTTAAATAATATATGACAGTGGACTGCCTAGCGAGTGCTAGATCTAGGAAGTGTGATACTTCCTAGATGGTTGTCAATTCACTATTTAATACAACTTAATGTAAGAAATAACGTGAATAAACAAATTCCTACTGTATTTGATATGATTTAGGTATCTCCTTCAAATACAACAATAAAATCTAATATAACAAGCTAGGTTATGATCAGATCTGGAGATAGGGTAAGGGGTTAAAGTGTTAGAATAGGTCAGTTTCAGGTTATGGGTCACTTAGGTTACTTGGATAAATATTATTTGGTTTTGGTATTGATAGGATGACCAAATACAAAGACCGACATCGGTTGGGTATGACCGCTCATAGTTTAGGAAGAACTGATGATGGTTATGGGCAACGGACGTCGGTAGAGGCGGGATGATAAAAACTCAATAAGATTTGGTTGTGAGGTTTGAGTTGAGGTTAGAAAGAGATGATAGAGGGAATGATGAGGTATGTGGGGATATTAGGAACACTCAGAGATATGTAGAAGTTGGGTATAGGTGGTTTTATGGTGTGGGTGGAGGAATGGCTAAGTTTATAGAAAGAGGAATTGTTATGCCCTTAATCTATTGCTTGTATTAGGATATGAGTAGTTGACTTGTGGCTTACCATATCATTTTATTATATCATTTATACTTTCTCATGCTTAATAGGTTGGCCTTGGTGATGGACATAACATATGAATAGTATATATAGGGGATTGTAGGTAGTAGTTCATTATCATTTGAGCATTTGAGTCTTATTATATGGTTTGGAGGTTGCCCCCTCGAAGTGGTGAAGCTATTATAATTACATATTGAGATCATTATTCTGAAATATTGTGTTATTTGGTGTTCTATTGTTGCTCATAATCTGAATTATACTAGTAATTTCATTACAAGTGGTATTAGAGCTACGATCTGGGCCAAAATTAGGGCAAAAAACCTAATTTTTGTTTTCGCCATATATTGTGGACTAGAGAGAATCGGAGGGAGATATTTTTACTAGAGTTTTGAAACATTTCAAGTAAGGTTCCCTGAAAATTTAAGAATTTTCATAAAATCGTTCCCTAGGGTGTAAATTGTGGAATGTTTTCACGTTCTTTACACTTTTGGAAATATCTCAAAAACATAGTATTAGTATCTTCTCTATGTTTTTTCTTGTTTAGCCAAATTTGTATCGAAACCCTAAACCCTAAGGTTTGACATCATAGTGGGGCCTTCCACAAGAGAAAGAAAGAATCTGATTACTCTGGGTAAAACTCCGGATAAAGATGGGGTACTTGATTGAAGAGATGAAGTCAGAAGGGGTAAATACAAATTCCTCATCACTAGGGTTTACCTCAGTTGATCATAAGGTGAGCCAACTTGAGTATGAGCTACGAAATGTATAATCTGAGATGGCCTCTAAAGGAGACATAGACCAAATCAATCATCAGTTGGATGATATCATGCAACATGTAAAGGGTAAACAATATGTCCAAAATCTAGCCTATATCAACCAAGGAGGATCTTCCGTTCAAAATCATGGAAAAAATAACCATGTTGGATCACTTTTCCATCCCAATTAGAATCTAACTTATTCACAACCATGAAACATGATGCCAAAAGTGGATATGCACAAATTTGATAGTAAGGATCCCCTGAATTGGATAAATCAAATGGATAAATTCTTTAGGTTACATTAAACACCATCAGGACAAAAGGTGACATTAACATCTATGTATCTTGAACCGGACCAATTTTTTTGGTATTGATGGTTATGTGCTCGTGAGGCGTAAGAATTGTCTTGGTGTCACTTGGATATTTTTTACCGAGGAGTTGCAATTGCACTATAGTTCCAGTGTTTTAGATAACTACTTTATTCAATTAGCAAAGTTACGAGAAAATAGGATTAGTCAAAGATTATGTGCATCAATTTTAGAACCTATCCTTAAGGGTGGAGAATATACTAGAAGAGAATCTGAATGACCTATTTCTTGGGGTCTTAATGACCACATTGAGCATGAGGTACGTATGTTTAGTCCACTTAGGCTTTCGATTCTATTATCATGGCACATCGAGTAGAGGAAAAAGTTATTTGTAGTAGGAGGCCACCTTTCATTAACACCAGAGACCGTAGTATCTCTTCCCCTTCATTTTCTAGGCCAATTAGACTGACTCCTCAACAAATGGAAGAAAAGAGAGCAAAAGGATTATGTTTTAACTGTTATATAAAATATAGACCAGGACACAAATGTGCTAAGAAGAAGTTGTTCTATATTAAAGGAGGTAATGAGGATGATGAGGAAGCTGAAATTATAGGATAGGATGAGGAACCAATAGAAGATGAAGTAGAGGATCACAAACCTATAATTTCTTACCATGCATTGTCAGGTATTAGTACTCCTCAAACACTCAAGGTTATTGGCTATCTCAAAAAATAGAAGGTGACAGTGTTGATTGACTCAGGGAGTACTCATAACTTCATAAATAGTAAGATAGCTGCCCACCTCAATTTTTTTATTTACCTAGCTCCATACTTGCAAGTTATGATTGTGGATGGTGGGATAGTCAAGTGCATAGGAAAGTTCCATAGTATCAAGATTTCCATGGGAGACTACATGTTAGACTCACCTATGTTTGTTATTTCTATGGGAGGGGAAAATATTGTTTTGGGTGTCCAATGGCTCAAAGCCTTAGGTACTATAGAGATGAATTTACAAGAATTGTTCATGCGATTTAATTCAAATGGAACGATAATACAATTAAATGGGATGGTAGCTAAGTCTCCACAGTTTACTAGCTCTCATCGATGCGAAAGGTTCTCAGAAAAGGAGTAGATGGATTTATAACAAAGTTATTTTCCATAGAAGTACAAAATATAGAGTCTTCAATGCCACCCGATCTTGAAGATTGTTAATGCTCACTCATCTATTTTTGATGCAATTCCAAAGGGAATACCACCAATTAGGGATGATGATCATGCCATTTATTTGATATCAGGGAGCCAAACACCTAACATCAAGACCATACGGATACCCATATTCCCAAAATAGTGAGATTGAGAAAATGGTTCAGAAATGTTGAAGGAAGGTATCATTAGGACTAGCCAGAGTGCATATTCTTCACCAGTGGTCATGGTACATAAGAAGGATGAAACATGGAGGATGTGTCCAAATTACGAGAACTCAACAAGTACACCATCAAAGATAAGTTTCCTATTCTAGTAATTGATGATTTACTTGATGAATTACATGGTGCTATTTATTTCACAAAATTAGATCTTCATTCGAGGTACCATCAAATTAAAACAAAAGAGGAAGATATTCATAAAATATCTTTCAGGAATCATGAGGGCCATTATGAGTTTTTGGTAATGCCTTTTGGTATTAAAAATGTTCCTTCAACCTTTCTAAGCTTGATGAACACTAGTTTTAGGCCATTTTAAAGGAAATTTGTATTAGTTTTCTTTAATGACATATTTATTTACATAAGAAGACATGGGAAGAACACTTACAACATGTAAATAAAGTGTTGGAAGTTTTGGAGAAACATACTCTCTATGAAAATCCATCTAAATTTTCTTTTGGTGTACAAGAGGTAGAGTACTTGGGTCACATTGTATCCCATGAAGGCGTCAAAGTTGATCCTCAGAAGATCAAAGCTATGGTGGAATGGCCAAGGCCCAAAACTCTCAAAAATATTCGTGGGTTCCTAGGACTAACAAGGTACTATAGAATATTTGTGTGGGGATATGGTAGAATAGAAACCCCACTCACTACATTTCTAAAGAAGGATGCCTTCCATTGGACAGACGTAGCCACTAAATCCTTTGAGCAGCTGAAGGAAGCCTTGTGCAACACCCCAGTTTTGGCTACTCCTAACTTCTCAAAAACCTTCATTGTTGAATGTGACGCTTCAGGATCAGGATTGGGAGCAGTTCTAATGTAGGAAGGAAGACAAATGCATTTGAGAGTCACCAATTCAAAGTAAAATATCTACTCAAACCTATCTATGAGAAAGAAATGATGGTTATTCTTCATGCGGTCAAGCAATGGAGGCCCTATCTCATGGGTAGACATTTCAAAGTAAAAATTGATCATGATAACCTCAAATACTTTTTGGAGCAAAGGTTATCATCTGAGGAACAAAAAAAAATGTTGGGTTATGATTTTGAAATCATATATAAAAATGGTAAAGAAAATGTAGTAGTTGATGTGTTGTCTAGAAGGGATACATCCGCAGATGCCTTACTTTTGGAATGTCCATGTTGACGGCCGATTAGGTGGATGAAGCAAGATTGGAATAGGATCAAGACAAGGATACAAAATCTCTAATACTGAATATCAAGGAAGGATCTATGAAATCTAAAAATTTGAATGGAAAGGTAATGCCCTATGGTACAAGGACAGTTATACTTGAGTAAAGATTCCGAGTTAAAGCATAAGATTATTGTAGAGCGACATGCCTCACCATTGGAGGACACTCTAGTTTTTAAAGACATATCATAGAATAAAAAGAGAATTCTTTTAGGAAGGACTCAAGGGGATGTACAAAAGTTTATATCGAGTGTTTAGTGTGTGTTATCCAAAATTCACCCCTCAAGGTAATTTTGATAACATGCATCAAATTTTTCAGTCCCGAGCAAGTAGATTGATTCAAGGCCCGAAATCATGTTTTTGGGGCCCTCGGCTTCCCTCTAACTCTCCCATCCAAGAAAAAATCCCAACGAGTTAGAAAAATGGAAAAAATGCAAAAATAAGGTTGCAGGACTATTTTAAAGCATTTCGGTCTGAAGGGTGCGGATCGTATTTCAGCGCGTCGCACGTCGCATCGAGGTTCGTCGTACCAAGCTTGGGGCTGAAATACAAAGAAAATTGGCTAAGTCAAACATTTTGTCCCGAGTATGTCCAGCGGATGCTTGGGACGTCAGACGTGAAAAGCCGAAACAAGCAAAGCAAGAAAAATTGTCAAGTTTTTTGTTTCATGCGGTTTGGGACAGCTGGGAAAAAAGTACGCATGGGACGTGAATCGGCTTATTTTCCGCAAGACGGTCTATCGCGGCAGCTTCGAGATTTTTGTCCAGACACCAGACAAAAAATACGCGTGGGACACGAGGGACACGAAAAAGTGAAAAGGCCACAAAAGAGAGACAAGGAAGCCCAAATCAGCTAATGCGGGAGAATGCATCTGGGACAGCTGGGACAAAAGTACATGCGGGATGCGAAAAGCTGAAACGGCCAAAGGCAAAGAAGAAAAGTCAATGTTTGACTCACAAACTTCAAACGGCCATAACTTTTGACTCCGAGCTCTAATTTTCACAAAATTGGACTTTTTGGAACAAGAACGATGTCCTCTATGCCACAAAATCTTTAATGAGGGTAGATATATTTAAATAAAAGAAATTTATTCAGCTCCAGTCAATTAATGCTCATTCCCATCAAATGACAAAAAAACCCCCGCTGACCCAAAATAGGTGCCCGCACTCAGAAGGCCATAACTTTTGCATTTCTCAACGAGGCAAAAAATTGGTACCATTGGAATCATGGCTCCAAGCCCGATGCACGTAAAATCAAGAAATTCTAGATTTGATGGGATATTTTGGGGAGTTTTTAAAGAACGTGGCCCACTATTCATAACAATGTTTTATTTGGTGGTTGGGAGTGCAATTAAGAGGCATGGTCATCATTCTTTCTCTACTACAACACCTGGGATAGTATGGGGATCCTTTTACAAGTAATATATAATCATTTTACTCCATTTAATGCCTCTTACAAGTGGTTGAAGGACAGATTTCGGGATTTCCATTTTCCCTTCTCTTTCTCTTCTCATTTTTTCTATAAATTGGAGTGTTGGGCTCATTGTAAAAGGAGGTAGTTTTTGTAGCAAAGCTCTACCAAAATTGCTTTGTGAAGCCAATGTGTTGCAGGCCCTTGTTGTGGACTCCTTGCATGGTGATCCAGGCCCTTATCTTGTAATCGATTGAACTGTGCATATCAGGAAGCAATAAAATATAAGTTTGTGGATGCATCTTCCCCTGCTGTGTTTTCTGCATTCTTCTTTCCCCTTCAACCTTGATTACAAGAATATTGTGTCTATTATCATGCTCTTGCAGGGATCCATTATCATTGTGTATGTTTGAAATATTTTTTGTGAATGCATTTTGCTAGATTGTGGAGAACTATCATCACCCCTTCTAGTGTGCACTTTGCTTCTGTATCTCATGCATTTGAAGACTACTCTCACACCCTCCTTTTCTGGTGTATCACCACTTTAGTGTAGGATTTCATTTTATGCATTCTCTCTCCCTGGTCCCTTGGAAATTTAAATTAGAATAGTTATTTTCCCTTGCATTAGAGTAGAATGTGGCAGGTAGTTTAGGAGCAAGAACCAGCTTTCTCTGGAGGTCTATCTCAAGTAGCAAGTCCCACAACTTGGAGATAGTACCCATGTTATCCAATCACACCGTGAGTTCAAGTATATGCACTTGTATAAACATAGGGGTGCTGTGATTTGGTGATAACAGTGTGTGCTAATAGAATAAAGGGGAAATAATTAAGACACCGGTCTATTGCACCCTTATAATTTCCTATCCAGAGATGGGAGGAAGTCTCCATGGATTTCATCATCAAATTATCTTATTCGGAGGGTAAGAATGGTATTTTACTGATTGTAGATAGGCTTAAAAATATGCCCATTTTTGTGCCCTATCACATCCATTTACAAACAAGATCAATCGCAAAGACATAGAACCCCAAAGATAATTGTAAGTGATCGTGATCCTATTTTTACAAGTATTTTTGGATGAAATTATTTTCATGTTTGGGTACTTAGCTAGCTCACAGTTCATCTTATCATCCTCAAATTGATGGGTAAATGAAAGTGGTCAACAAATGCTTAGATAGGTATCTACGCTGTTTTATATCGATAAGCATGAAAGGTGGATTAAATGGCTACCACTTGCGAATGGTGGTATAACACATATTTTCATACCTCTTCTCAAATGACCCCATTTTTAGCATTATATGGTTACCATACACCTTCTATCACTTCCTCCTTGAGGGTGTAAACTAGGTTAGATATGTTTAGTAACACATTCAACATCAACAATAAGATTTGGCTAGTTTGAAGGAGAATTTAGCATTAGCACAAAACAAGATGAAACAACAAGCAAATCAACACTATAGTGAAAGGAATTTTAAAATTGGTGACTGGGTTTTGTATGTCTCTAGCCTTACAAATAGATGTCCCTAAGGAAATAGAAAAAGGACAACAAAATTGCTCCTAAATATTATGGCCCTTATCAGGTTCTACAGAAAATTGGAAGTGTTGCTTATAAACTAGAGTTGCCTCCATCTTCACACATACACCCAGTATTCCATGTTTCATGCCTGAAGAAGTTTATTGGACATAAATTTTCATCCCCGAAAAGTTACTAGAACTTGAAAAGGAAGGAAGAATCATTTTGGAGCCAGAGAATATTCTTTAAACACGTACTAAGAGGTTGAGAACCAGAGACATTAAGGAATATTTGATCAAGTGGAAGAATTTGAGCATAGAAGATGCAACCTAGGAGGATGAAGGTTTTCTGTAGCAACATCAAGGATTATTAAACATTGAGGACAAAGTTGGTTTGAATGGGAAGGGCATGCCATGCCCTTAACCTATTGCTTGTATTAGGATATGAGTAGCTAACTTATGGCTCACCATATCATTTTATTATATCATTTATACTTTCTTATGCTTAATAGGTCGGCCTTGGTGATGGCCATACAATATGAATAGTATATATAGGGGATTGTAGGTATTAGTTCATTGTCATTTGAGAATTTGATTCTTATTATATGGTTTGGAGCTTGCCCCTCGAAGTGGAAAAGCTATTCTAGTTGCATATTGAGATCATTATTCTGAAATATTGTGTTATTTGGTGTTCTATTGTTTCTCATAATCTGAATTATACTAGCAATTTCATTACAGGAATAGTGGAGGAATGGGAATGTAAGTCAAAAATAAAAACAGATATGACAAAACCTTATAAATAGAATAAATATGGAATGACATAGGTGATAAAAAAACTTACTGATATGGCAGTCTAATGGTTAGGTGGTTATGGTGGTTGATTGGTGGAATGGTGCTCAATGTCACATCAATGCTTCCTAAAATGCTACCATGAGAGATATACCTCTGGATTTATCTTGATGTTGGATATGGCTGCTTGGATGTGCAAAATAGCTCTAGTTTTTGCTTGTATGCAGGTCCCCTTTTTCTCTAAAATTCAAGAATGTGGCCAACCTCCCAAACAAGGTTACTAAAAAGGTTATATGGTAATCGACGATAGTTTCTAGTTTACTGATGTCAGTTTCGGGATGATCGATGTCGGTTAAAGAGGGATCCCATAGGTTTACTAAAAATAATAGATCTTTCCATCATTTGGGTGAGGTCTGTCCATTTATCACGAATCAAAACAAATGTTATCTTTTAATGAGCAGGAATGTGGTTAGAGGAGTAATAGGCATTGATTTTTAGGGTTGAACTAAGTCCTAGTTCATTAAGGTAAGTAGGGCTAAGTCTTAGTTAGTTATGGAAGCATTCTATGAATAGGTATATGGTGAGGTGTGTATCCATTTAATTAAAGTAATTAAATTAATAAATGGGGTGAGGATGATTATTAATTTAATTGTAAATAATTAAATTAATATTAATGTGGGGTATAAGGGTCATGGTTAGGTGAATGTGTTTAAGTTGGTTATTCGAAAGGGGACCAAGGGGAGTGTGACCCAATTTTGGTGTATATAGAACCATATACCCAACGTCAAACTTCTTGTTTTTAATATGTCAATCATGTCATGCCTTCTACCTAGCTTTCTCAATCTTCTAACTCCACCTAAAAATGGCTCACCTTTCATCCAACTTTATAAGTTTTTATATACGCTCTTCAAGTGCTTGTTCACCATCCTATCCTCCTATGCATGCAATATGCAGGGATGGTAACATAAATTCAATGGGAAGGATATCTTCCTCACTAAACACCAACTCGAAAAGGTGTGGCATTACTCAATATTTTATAATTCATTTGATATTCCCATAATAATGCGTATACTTTATCATCCCAAAGATCTCCTTCTAACATCACAAATCTTAGTAAATATCTAGCTCAATATCTTGTTAAAGGCCTCAACAATCCCATTAGATTGAGGGTGATAAGGCATAGTTTTTTTATGGCCCACCATAAACTATGCTAATAAGATTCTAATAGTCTCATTCAAGAAATGAGTACCCCTATCACTTGTTAAACTCAAATGAGCTTCCATGCCTAGTGATTATATTCTCCCATAGGAACCTATCTATTGTATTCATTGTGTAATCCTTCATAGGTGCCACTTCGCCAACCTCGTAAGATACTCTATACAAGTTTATAATATAGTGTGAACTTGTCCTTCACATGGCCGAGGAAATAGGGCCTACAAAATAAATTTCCCATTTTTAAAACAGCTCTGCACTAGTAATAGGACTTAAAAAAAATTCACCTCTTTTCCCCGCTTTTCCAAGGCACTAGAAATGGTCACAAGCCTTACAATATTCTATACAATTCTTATAAATTGTCTCCCACTAAACTCCCGCCAAAATATTTTACTGCGGTTGCATTTCCGGCATAGTAACCACTTGCAATGCCGCCGTGAGCTACTTCCATGATTGCAGTATGTTCATATTCCAACATGCACCAGCGTAAAACCTCATCTTGTCCTAGTTTGTATAGGTCTCCGCTAACCAACATATAGGGCACGACACTTATAAATTGCTTCTTCTCTAGATCCTTCATTCCTTCAAGAGCCACACCTATTCTTAATAAAAGAGTAATATATTCCAAATCGATGTCACATGTTGTAATCTAAACAACTATGCACCTAGCATTGTATCCTCAATTCTCTGCGTGTCCTCACTTGAATTAATTTTTGATAGATGGTCAAGTCCTAAATTGATCTTTCCTGGCTTTACTACTATTGAAAAGTCAAACTCCTGAAATAACAAGATCCAATGGCATATGAACCCTTGCAAAATAGGATTTTTTACCAAGTACTTAAGCACCATGTGATCTTTTTAAAAGATAAAGGAGTAGCCAACAAGTACTACCTAAATTTACGTAACACATAAATCATCAACAATGCTTCGCACTCCATTATTGGGTAATTCTTCTCATCTTGGGTTATATTTCTATTTGAAAAACACAAAGGGTGTGAAAATATTGCTCCTATTTCCATCCCCGATGCATCAACATGCACATAAAATGGATTTTCCCAAGAGGGAAAGTGGAAAATGGGTGCGAGAGTAAGATTCTCCTTCAATGTGTCAAAATCCACCTACTACGCCTCACCCTAATAGAATTTACTCTTATATTCCAATAACTCTTCCAATGGCATGGAGATCCCGGCATATTCTTTGATGAATTTTTGTAGTAACCCGGATGCTCCAAGAATCCATGCACCACACTTTTCACCGGTAGGATCCTCCAATCCCAAGATAACAACAACTTTGGAAATATCTACCAATAAGCCTTCCTTGTAAATAATAATACCTAAAAATGTGCCGAAAGGAGTAGCAAAGATGCATTTATTAATGTTTAGAGAGACACTTAATTGCATGTACCTCTCAAACATCAATCTTAAATTTTCACAATGATCTTTTACCAACCCATACACCATCTAATCATCTAGGTAAACTTACAAGTTGCAGAAATTTATGGACAAAGTCTTGAAATTCTTGTACCACAATGCGTGAAAATACAACAGTGCATTATTAATCAAAGGGCATAATCGTATAAGTAAAACTTCCCCATTCAGTGGTGAAATTAGTCTTCTCCTGGTCTTCCTTCACAATCCTTACCTAGTGATAACCTAAGAATCCATTTGTAAAAGAATAGATCTCTCGCCCTGCTACACCTTCCAAGATCTCTTCAGTAAACGGGGTTGGAAAAGGATCTATGACACATAAAACATTCAAATATTTTTATTCTAAACATATACTTATCCTCCCATCCTTCTTGATACTAATTACCATTGGGCTCACCCATTCAGATTCTTCAATTGCTTTAATGATTCTATATTCTCGTCATCTTATCAATCTCCTCTTTAACTTCTCGTGTGTAAATTTAGATTCATCCTATAAAGTCTCTTCCTAATTAGGCACGAAAATTCCTTCAACTTAACCTAAATTTCTCCCACTAAGTGATGAAATCCTTTTAACTCAAAGTGTATCTACATGGAAACAAATCCTGGAAGTCATGCTACACCTCAATAATATTTAAAACTTCTTGGTCCATCTATTAATCTCCAATGATAACTTCTTTTGGATCTACTTCTGTACCAATGTTGACTTTCGTCATATTCAAGGGCTCATGGTAAGCACATACCTTTCATACATTTTCCAAAAATTCACACGTACCTTTCATATGATCAACATCCAAGTTTTCTACTTCCTCATCATCTATCAGGTACACCAAATTTCCTTTCTCTTTCTCTAGGTAGGCACACTCAAGTTGTATCTCTTCCATTTATCCTTCCTCAAAGCACGCATCCAAACTAGATTCCCTAGAAAATATAGGATTCGGTCCTCACCATAACACTATCTCCCGAGTAAGGTGCTTAACTACTTGAAATGCCTCATTTACCAATGGCTTAGGACTTAGATACTAACTTTTTTGAATAATATCCACTATCAAATCTTACAAATTTCCCGTCTAATAACATAACTCCAAATGGATATACCATGCACACACATAACCCTACAAGGTGGAATAGAACTTATGCACCCATAGTGAGGGAGGTAAGGCTTTCAAGCCTACCATCCAGGCTCTCTCACATTCTTGGACGTGAAATGAGGTAGATTCCTTCCCATCATAGTTGTATATTTTAGAGGGTACATTTCTCTAGAGAAACCTAACAAATAATGTGATTCTCACTTCATGTCATTCTAGAATATTGTCTTGATGAGTCACCTACCAATGTGTTTCTATAGCACACAAGGTATAAGTTAGCATATTCATCCTTTCTACTTGACATTTCCATTAGATCTCCATCACGCAAAAAAATACATTAGGGTTACCTTCCCTAATATAACTTGGTAATTGTCTTCCTCCCAAGTGCCTAATTGAGCATGCTCTAGAAACTAGAGTTACAGTGCCCTTCGATTATTTACCAACCAGCTCATAGTTCCCATGCACCCAATTGTCACACACAATGCTAGTTGTATCACTTATAGACTAAGCATCTTCCCATTGAATGAATCCTTCTCTTGATGGATGAATAGCCTTGGGGTCTCTAATGGTGTGCACATATATTATATCTAGGTCCTCTTCTCCTAAAGGCTCTACATAAGGCGTATACCTCCCATCTATTAGTGGAATAATGATGTTCTCCTCTTTGTTATAATAATTGATGTATCCCTTATTAAAGCACTATTCAACATTATTTGCATAACACTAGGGGCGTCCAACTAATGCTAGGAATTTATCTACCTCAAAAGTGTTAATACTTCAATATCCCCAGTAAACTTATCCCCTTGAATAGTTATGGAAGTATCCTTCAAGACTCCAATGGCCATATCCTTTGTATTGTTCTCCATATATAACACATTTGAAGAATGCTACAATGGATGCCTCCCCATATGATTTCATGCATCCAAAGTAAGGACATTGACCTATGTACCCATTTCAATTAGTATGTTTCTTAGGAGTCATCCATAAACAACCACATTTAGTGTAATTTCATAGTCATAATCAAGACGGTGAGGGGGAAGACTAGCATGTAATATCTACCTCTCGTGCTCATCTCCCATGAGCAATACCTTTTCTCTTATCCACTCTCCTAATAAAGGAATAATGTTCTCCTGGCGTAGAATCCTACATACTTCTCTAACCTCATCTATGTATTTCTGAGGGACCTCAACATTCTTTGCCTGTTCTAACTTCCATGATTTCTCCTTCAAACATTAAATCTCTCCTTACAGGCTCTTAATCACTTCCATAGTCTCTTGATAAACCTCTTTATGATGGGTCATATAAGGATATTTCCCATGTAATACATCTTATTTTATAATGAGTTGTGTTTCCTTGGTACATCCCCACAGATGATGTAGCCTCTACTTGCATTGTTACTAAAACAGGTTCTAACTTAGGGTTAAGTGCTACCTTAGGCATCCATAGTGGGTTAGTTATCTTCACACTAACCATCCCCATACCTTTTTCCTTCTTCTGGTTCTGGCTCATGTGGTCATACAATTCAGGGAACTCCTCATACTTGTGCTTCTTTCTACACCATGATCACTATAGAAAATCTAGACATTCGTGCTTGTAGTGTTCAGTAGATGCACAATTGTAACAAGTCCCACAGGGGGATTCACCCATTCCTATGTGACTTCTATGACCTCTGAATCCTCCATGAAAACCTCTTCCTCAACCCCCATCATTTATGCGCCCTTCATAATGACAACCTTCGACCTTAGAACTCGCTCCCAATGTTAGTCCGGAGCACACCAATATCAATGGAATTATGAATTTTTTCTATCAATTGACATCCCTTTGTATCGTGAGTAGTGGATATGAAAATATTACAATCAAGACACATTTTTATAGAGTGTATGTTGTAAAAAAGGACATCTACTTGGATATGATCCCCATGAAAAATTTCACAATCTATTGACATGGTGTACATTGACCTTCAAGGGAAATTATCCTTTTTGTTTCCTTCTAATTCACAATCTATGCACTAAAGTCCACCGTGTGTTTCATGATCTAAATTCGTAGAAAAATTTCAAACTATGTTACCATGGCAGCAATCTGTGCTTCTAAAAATGGTGGCATTACCCTAGTGTTAACACTTTCGACAACCTCAACATGTAGATCAGCCTCCAAGGCCTTGTGTGGATCTCGTGAAAGTCTTCTCGGGAGAGTGCTCATCCAAAAGGCATTATCAATCCTCCAAAAACCATTGAGCATGTTGCAAGGGATGGATATCATAAGATAGCTTTGACAAGAGAGTCTTAAATCATAAATCATACTCTCACACACTTTTTGACATACCTGTTTAATCTCCTTGAGCATACTAATGCTCTTCTGCTCAAATTCAGGAATGTGGAATTCTACCAAAAAG
Source organism: Taxus wallichiana var. yunnanensis (assembly GCA_018340775.1). Taxonomy (NCBI): domain Eukaryota; kingdom Viridiplantae; phylum Streptophyta; class Pinopsida; order Cupressales; family Taxaceae; genus Taxus; species Taxus wallichiana. The sequence continues at coordinate 309,593,407 of CM031244.1, forward strand.
GCATCACACAACGTGGTATAATCCACCACCGTCTGATGTGGGTCATACTTTTGGTACCAGCTATGTACACGCCCTTACAACGTGGTTACAAACTGACTTGCCTTCTACTGCGGGATAGTGATACCCTTAGTGTATCATAGCAACTCACACTTTTGTACATACTCTGCAACATCCTCAACACCTTTGTAATTAGGTAAATGCAAAGACATCTCATAAAACACCTACTGAGGTGGTTGAGGTCCTTGTACACCAGGTCCAAAACCTTGGTTCCCTCCTATGTTTCCTCCACCACCAGTACCACTAGATCCACTAGCTCTTATCCCTCCGAATCCACTAGATCCTCTTCCTGTAGCAGGAAAAGGGCCCAAAGTAGTTCCAATATGTGTCCCCACTATTTTTTTTAACTTCACTCCAATAGTCTGTGACATTGAAACAATTCCAAATGTGATACCCAAACTCTGTGTACCCACACCTTGTCCAAATGACATGCCTAACAGGATTCCACAAAACACTAGAAATTTATACACGTCCATAGATGGATGTAATGTAAAATGATATCTACCTAATGTTTTTTGTTTACCAATGCCAACCGAATTAGAAATACTTGTCTTAGAAATTGGGAAACTAAGCACAAGGGTTTGGTCACATGGTGGGTTTAGATGTGTGCCTATGATTCTTCTCCTTTCTTCATAGGACGAGCTCTCATCGTAAGTGAGGTATTTCTTCTCCCGCATTTTCCAAGATGGGGCAAGATAGACTACTTAGGTTCCACGTCCTTCCACGTGAATCTCAAATCATTCCCACAACATCTGCCTCCATAATTCCATCAATCCTATAACTTCACATTGTCTTGCCAATTACCTCTCTCGCACCTCATTATACTTGAGTCTTCTCTCCTCTCTCTCCAATTTTATTGTAGGATTCTCCATCTCTCTCCACATTAGGTCCCATTCCCCACACCTAGTGGGAATTTAGATAGCCATAGGAAATTATTCCAAACTCAAAGTGATGATTAAGATCTTGATGGCTAATGGTATAGCATGCAAGAAAGATCCTCTTGGTTCTTGCAAGAACTTGAAATCAACAACTTATGGGAAAGAGAATGTAGAAACTATGTACTCCAATGTATAGCTAGTCAACACACCACTCCACCAATGATCAACAACACAAGTCTAGGTCATATCAACATCATGAAGCCACTGATAATATTCTTGGGTCCAAACACAAGGTTGATAATACCAACTCTTCCTTGATACATATGCCGAAAACCATTCCTACAATTCTACTGGAAAACAACAAAAGAACATCTCATAAATCTCATGATACAGATGATCCTCTACCCATTTACATGCATCAAACTTAGTTCCAGTGTTGAATCATTGTGAAAAATCATCCTCCGTGTTCTTAAACCAAGTCTTAACATTGTGCAAGGTCAAGTGTTCTGTCATCACACACCATTCTTACAACATCTTAAAAATATGTCACCTTTCCCTAAATTTAGTCACCTTTCCCTACTCCCTTTAAACCCCAAGCGCATCAGCACATCACCTAGTCTTGACTAGGTACTCACCCAAGGCGCGTGAGAGCTGAGCCCCTCCTTTATGTGAGCCTTGTAAGAATGCTTCACCATTAATGGAGGAATGTTTGTAAAAGTAGAAACACATGTATTCATTCTAGCACATAAGTGAAGAAACTAGATCTAAACACATATGCACCATAATGTAAAAGTAAACACTACAACATCATAAATAAATCAGATCTCGAACCATGAGAAATATGAAGAACACTAGGGTTTGGACCCATAAATAGAGATATTCATAACAATCCATCATATTCATTGATTCACAACTGTTTACAGTAGCCATATTACATCAAAAGGGTCATAGCAGACCGAATACATCATGAAATAACATCCTATCTCTACAAAATGACTCTTCTCAAAGGGTCTTATCCATGCTCTCTCCTATGCACCTAGAATATCTCATGCCTTACATCACATATCTTCTTCCTCCCGCATCATATCTCATTTCCTCACAGCCCTTCACATCCCCATACACACCTACACCTCTTGTTTTGGATGCAAGCACATTCTTAAATAGAGTGGGATCTCTCCCCCACCGCCTCAAGATTACTCATGAGCAGATCGCATGCCAAAAGGATCATGCTCCATCATACTTGAATGCCTATGCCATCTTGCTAAAGCCATGATTAATTTCCACTTTATAGCTCCTTAAACATAATGATTAACCCTTGATTATTCCCTGGAATATTCTTTCCTTGGGCCACAAGTATTCATGCACTAACCTTATCCACTTATCATACCTACCCACATCCTCACATGTTTTCCATGCAACACCATATTCCATAATGTGGCTAAGTCTCAGAACCCTCCTTTGTGTCCACGTGCCAACCTCTACGCACTCCATGTTTACTCAATCCCTTCACTCCGAATCGCTCAATTGTTAAAACTGTTCGTATGCACTTAGTTCTTTGTGTGCTCTTCATCACGTACCTTATTTTTATATTTCCTTTTGCATGCACTCATCCTCTACTCTAGGAATTAGTCATTTATGGGATCATCATTTAATTTTTTATTCCATTTCATTTCTATTCAATAAGAATTCATTTTATTTTTATCCTTTTCCCAATTGTGTAAGTAAATTTGGATCTGCATTTTCCAAGTAAAAAGAACAAGTATTCATCCCCATTCTTCTTCTCTTATCATTCTTCAAACTACTTCCCTTCAATTTCACATTCCAATATGAAATAAGTAAACAAATCTATCAGGATGAGATCCCACCCCCAAAAGTTAGATTAGTGTGGATATTGTATAAATTCCCTTTTTTCTTAGAATAGCAATAAACATGGCACCTCCCTTTATTTGAGGAGGGATTTTTATCACATACTTTGACATCATCATTCATGTCAAGAAGGAAAAAAACCAAATTTCTAAAGTGAGTATCTAATAAATCATCCCAAATAGTTTGATAAGCTCATCTAATTTATCAAAGGATGTAGTTCAAGTTCTTATTCTAGGAATTCCATTGCCAACGAACCTCTCCCCATACCTCGTGTCACTCCTCAAAATCATCTTTGATCCAGAACATCAATAAAGAGACCTTTAAATTAAAATTTCTTGTTTCTTAGGGTCAATACGAGTTGTGTTGTGAGAGAGCTTTAAGGTTCTAACGGTTCATGTGATTCCTTTCTAGTAGTAGAGATTGGAAAATTTGAATTACCCTTCTCTTGCACTTTCCCTCCAAAAATAGACATTTGAAAATTCAAAGGCATGTAATGGATGTATGGTCTTGCAAAAGGTATTTCAAGTGTGTTAGAGGGTATTAGGTGTTGCTAGGTGTTTATCAAAGTGTTATAAGTTTCATATTAGCATGAGTGACATGTGTATTGAGTCTTAAGTGTGTAGGAGAATCATTAAGTGTTCAAAATAGTATGGAAATGGAAGTTATGTAACTAGAGGGTGAAGGGAAGTTGAAGAGTCACTAGGAATTTCAGTCATCATGAGTCTTAGGGAAGTTACATGCAAGAAAATTCAAGTTTAGGAGGAGAAGGATTCAGTTTTTGAAATTATTCCTCGTGTAGAGAAGGAGGAGAACCATGAAGGAAGAAATATAGTGTATTTTGTATGAAGTTGTTAATGGAATATCTACATACTTGTCTCTGGTTTGTATATATCTTGTTTGGTTAATGCATTTATGAGTTTTGTAACTGTAGGTGATGGATAGTGGGATGTTTTAGATTGTACAAGCTTTATTTTTTATCTATTTACGATCTTGTTGTGAGTGGCTAGTTGATAGATACCATGTTTAATGCATGAATGTTTTTGGTTGAGTTGAAGGAAGACTATGACTGTGATATCTCTTGGGAGGTAAAAAGTAAGTTGCTTGATTAATGCATGAATAAATACGTTAGCAAGTCCTTTTAATGCATATCTAAATAAAATTCAAATCTTAGAATACATATTTTACATGTTGATAATCACAAGTATAGGGAACTATTATTTATCTAATTTTTCGTTCCTTATCAATTAAATGATCTAGTACTAAAGAAAACTAGAAAAACCTTATTATAGAGGGTTTATGGTACCTCTAATGCATGATGTGGATGAATGGTTGCAAAAAGTGATTGATCCTTACTACTACAAGTTGATAAAATTGCAACTCAAAGACAATAATGAAAATTAATTAGATAAGATGGGTGGGGTTTCTCACAAAGCAAATCCAATAAGCATTAACTTCCTTGGTAGATTTCAACCCCATTTTTAAATAAAAAGTAATATAAATGATGGATATTCGATAGCATGTAGAAATTAAAGAAATACAGAATTTGAAAGTAATTGAGATCTGATCTAGATAATGATTTAATTGAAATAATTATAAATTAAATGTTACCTGGTCTAGGTCGATGTCAACCAAGATAAGGCAGGTCAACAGCAACCAGATTAGATGAAAAGAACCTACAACAAACCTGCAAGCTCTTCATTGGTTGGATTTAGAAGATGGGTCGAGTCGATGCCGATTGGATTTGGGTCGATGTCAATTAGGAATGGGTCGACCACTGATTGGGTTGAGTCGGCGCCGATCGATCGATCAGTGATGGTGACCGTGACTAGGTATACGCCAACTGGATCTAGGTCTATGTCAACTGGTTCTAGGTTTATGCTAACTAGATTTAGGTTATTTCTAACTGTAACATACTTGTGATAAGGCCAAGGATGGATGGATGAAAAATGTGACTGTAAGGAAATAAACTAAAAGATAAGGTTGCTAGAGAAGTTATGAGTGTTGTTGAAGCTGATATGAACCTATAGAATATTAGCTACAAGAAGAACAATGATAATATGATAAAAATTTGATTAAAGCAATAGAAAAATAGAGATAATCTCATGAAGGATGATCATGAGTGATGAAAGAACATTTAAATGATGTCTAAGAGATATAGTTGTTGTAGGAATTATCAAAGTAGAGAGAAAGCTCACATGTTGCAAGGGAGATCGAATGTTCACATGCATCTGATGATTAATGGAAAGAAAGTACCTAGTTTTATAGGGTCGACGATGACTAGGCTAGGTCGCCACCGATTACAGGAAAGTTTCCCCAAATGGGATGCTTTTGTGATTTGATTGGGATTTGGTGTATTTAAGAGTTGGAAAAGTTGCTTTAAAGTAGGCAGGTAGGATTGGGTTGTTTTTTATGAGTCATGGGTAGTTAGGGGATAAGGATATGTAGGATAAAAGCATAGAAAAGCAAGGGGATTTAGATATAGAATAAAAGTGTCTAAAATATAAGGTTTATTAGGGATGTGGATTAATTAATTAATTAATTTTGATGAGGATTGTATAATGACAAGATAAATGGGCATTAAAGATATTAAATGATCAATTAATTAATGTGGCTTAATTAAGTAATGGGGATTGTATGGGCATTTAATTAAATTAGGAGGGTGATTAAATAAATATGTAAACACATGTGATGAGGGTATAGATACCAATTTTAGGTGTCTACAATCATGTGATCGTGTGTGTGTGTGAAAATTAGATGACTTGTTCCCAACCAAATGACATAACTTTTCTCTTTTATATCCAAATGAGTTTAAATTTTGACCATAGGGATAAAATATAATTTTTCATGTGTTTTCAATTTTTTCTTTATGATCAATAATTTTTTATTTATGATGTGTTTCCTATCTCAGACCGAGGATGTACACAATTTTTTTGAAAAATGTTTGTCTTGTACAATGAGTATATATCCTATGGTTTTAATAGTTAAGACTTGAAATGTGGAAGATATAATTTTGATACAAAAAAATTCAAGTGGGTTTTCAAGGGTTTTATGTTTTGAAATCAAAATAAGAAGATATGAATGTCAAAAAGTTTATGTAGGTCATTGGCACAAAAAGGTAGTTTTGACAAAGTGAGGGAAATTCGTAAGAAGTTGAGTTAGGAATTCTTTTGATGTATTTTTATTATGATTATAACAATTTTTTGATTGCAAGATAGGGTTTTAAGTAGTGGAAATGGTCTCAGGGAGCCAAAGAGCCAAAAGTTGTTAGTGAAGCAAAGAACTAGTGAAAGAGAGTTAACAAGAGGACAATCTTGTACAAAGAAGAGTAGTGTGGAGTTTTGAGTGTTTGAATGCATTTATTTGGTATTTCTAACAATGGATTAAGTGTATGAATAGGGGTAGAGGCCTAAGGAGAAACAAAATAACAAGAAGTCAACGTTTACATTCCTGAACTAGAGAGCTAGTGGAGCAAAAGGAAAGAGTAAGTGAGGGAAAATCAGCACAAGGGCATATTGATTATGATGAAGTGGTGTTGTGAGGAAGCATATGGATTAGTGTAAACTAGAAATTGAGGTGGTAAGGTTCCTATGGGTAAGAATAACTTTGTTTTAACATGTTCTTAAGTCATTTTGGCCTAGACGTTGGATCCTCATATGTAAAGAATGAGTTAAGTTGTGTTTTGTAAACTCTTGTAAGTTAGATATATGCATGATTATGAATTTTATCTGCATCGATTGCTCCCACATCTTCCACTTCTCAAAAAATTGAACCTTTCTACCTCTCTTTGTTAATCAATGGGAACACTATAAGTAATTGCATAATTATCTCTCGTGCTTCTAACAATATCATGCCTACCAATATGGCCAAACGCTTGCCTCACCCTCATTCCTACTACTAGACAATGTTACTCCATGGAGACCAAAGAAGTACCTCTCATTGGTCAAGCTGAATATGTTCAAGTGACATTGGTATAATTCCCTGTCAAGAAGGTTAAAATAAACATACATGTAGAAAACATCCCACTTGATATGAGATGTTATTGAGTTGAATTTATTTTTAGGATGTTGGTGGAGAGATAGAGATGGATTGGTCATATGCCACCGTACCAATTAAGGGAAAAATGAAGAAGATCCTTCCCATAAGAAAAATGAGATACACACCATTCAAGGAGAGGATGATCGGAAAGTAGATATTTTATACCTAGGTTCAAGATATGGAAAAAAATCATAACTTTATGAGAATATGTTGAGCTTCCCATACTGATGGAGGAATACCCAAGTTTGATTTGTCCAGCTTAAAAATAATATGATGATTTGATGGACCTAGAATTTGACATTGTGCACTTCCCATTGAATATGGATACATGTTCTCTACTTGGTGATGATAAGGATAATGGATATTTTGACTTGCCACAAAACCACCCTGAGATGATAAGTAATGTGGACCATAAAGAAAAAGTGATATTCAATGATTCCGAAAATGTGATCCCCATGTTCCCAATCATTTTCTCAAGATTCAATATAAAGACTTATCCAATGGACATGATTGTTAAAATGAATCTTTCTATTTTTCATTTAGAGAAGATGACATTCTAATTAAGGAATGTATAAATGGAAAAGTGTAGACACAAAATCACACACTTTGGGTATCTATCTAGTCCTTATCACATAATACTATTCATATGATTCCTAAGTAAGAAAAGTATTAATTAACCCATGTCTTTGACCATCTTTGCTTACTTTATGTTGCAAATTTTTATTTTACACACCTTATTCTCGCCTAACCTCTCGACCCTTCAATTTATTTGAGTTTGGACACCAAAGGTGCCAAGCCAAAACACCAACGTTAGGTGCCCCTTCCCTCCGAGTGCCTCTAACCTATTTGTACTTTACTCACATCTTTTGGGCCCTTTCTATTCATTTAGGCATCTTATCTTTTTGGTAGTTAGCCTTTTTGGGGTTAATTAAAAAATTCAAGCAAGGGAATCATAGAAATATAAAGTTATGTGATCATAATAAAGGACCAAGCACTAAGAATTATCTATCACCACCTAAGGTTGCATCCAAAGGTTATTCAAGAGAATTCAAGCATCCATTCAAGGGAAAGGGAATGCATTCTTCTACATACACTTCATAGGAGGGGAAGTTCATTCTATTCCATGCACACATCTACTTACATCTTCTACATCTAGCTATTGCTCGCTATCAAGTGTGACACGCACAAGAGCCACCTAGGGCATGATTCCACACACACACACGAAAAAAATACATTAGGTCTGAAATTTAGTACAAAACTTAGTCGTAAGAAAAATTGTTTGAAAACTAAGGACAATCTAACCCCCATTTTTATTCTTTTCTTTTTGAGATTTGATGCACTCTTGAGAATTTTGTAGGTCATTTCTTTCTTGTAGGTTATCAAATGACACCAACAAAATTTGTGCAACATACCAAAGAAAAGATGCAAAGGATAACGAACATTTTCTTGACCCTACAAAGGATGTTTTCTAAGGGTTTGAGAAATAACAAGTGCCCAAAGCAGGTTTGTGGTGCCCAAAAATGCCCTCACCCATTCCAGAACCCCTATCCAAAAAAATCCTCTAATCAAAAATTTTTCTAAGGCTTTGTGTGACACTTCTCCCTTCTCGTTCATCAATTCATCACTATGGCATAATCTAGATTTGATTTTAAATCCATTAAGTCATTTTATCTCCTCTTTGCAACTATATTTTTGTACTTTTTATCTTAATTTTCTAATTTTATTGGTTCTAATTATGTACTTATTTGCATATTCATTTATCACATTACCTTATATTTAGGCATCTATAAATTCTATATTTTGCTTAATCACTTGGTGAACCTAAATCATTCAAATACGCTTGGCTTCTCATATTTCTTCTATCATGTCTCATAAGGTATCTCAAGTCTCCTTGCATCAATTTCTTCAAAAAAACCCATCTTGTAAATATGTTCTTCAAAAACCTAAACACCCTATGTCTTCCTAGCGATGCACCACCTACTAAAATTGTGTTATCTTCAATCATCTTTCTCGATGACTCTCTTAAATTTTCTTTCCATCAATATAGGTTGGTGTCACTGCAAGTTGTGTATCTTATATTTCAAGACCAATTTCAGGCTATGGAATCTATGATTACATCTCTAAAATCTAAAATTCAATAGCTTAAAGATGCTTCTTAGGCTCATGTTTGTTATCCTTCTACATCTCATCCTCATTCTATGTCTTCTACATGTGCTCATATCAGTGAGCCTCAAGTCATACCATTACCGGATCCTCTCACATTTGATCACAATGCTAAGCAACATGATATTCTTACTGATATCCTTAGTCATCAATTGATCACTTTACCATCTACTCATGGCTATCCTCCTTATCATCTTGCAAAATATCAAGGTCATCCATATTGCAATTATCATCGAATCAATGGCCATAATGATAATGACTACTATTCTTTACAATGGAGAATCAAGCATCTTGAGATTCAAGGCTTTATCTCATTTTTTTCATAACATTTAGTTGCATGCTAATGACCCATTTGGATCTCAAGACCCATTTCAAAATCCATCACAATGGTAAGCACCTTCTTTCATCACTTCATGGATCTCCATTACTCACATAGTTGAGGTCATCATGCTTATTCTTCCCCCTCCTTTTAGCATCAATAGGTGGCTTTAATTTTTTTCTATTATGCTCCATGATTCATATTTCATATCTTTGAGAAACCTTACATAACAGGATAAATGATTGTATCGGTGTTTATTGATGACACACTCTTGTGCTACTTGTTGGTTGGATATTTTGTCAAGCCAAAATATGAGGTTCAACCACAGTGCATGGGATCAAATCCCTCCTCAAAGACAAGTGAGGCTGCCTGTTTATTACTAATCTAAAACACAATAGAAATAATATATACAATATCCACACTATTCTAACCATTGGGGTTGGGATATAATCCTGAAATCCATATCAACACGAAATGGAGATGTTACAACTTTGGATTAGGAAGAATTAGAAAGGAAAATATTATAGATGAAAAAAAGCAGGGAAGGGAATGAGAGGAATGTATTTTATTTCAAGCAAACATAGATCAAGAAATACTTATACGATTTTTAGATAATGAATGTAATATTCTGAAATGATTAAAATGATCAAGAATACTAAAAAAAGAATAGTTCAAGATTTTGGACATAAGAACAATCTCTCAAGATAGATGAATCCCACAACAAAAAGTTTATAAAATAACACCTGTTCCTATTCTTCAATGATTAAAAATAAAATACTTATTCTTCTTCACAATAGCTCTTAGTATCAAAAAGTCCCCTTTGTAATACACAAGCATCCCTTATTTACAATAGAGAGAGCAAGAGAAAATAGGATAAATCCTAGAAAATAGTATTTTTAACAAGAGTCCTATTTTTCTTGACTCTCACGTAGGAGAACAAGTCAAAAATTGCTTCCCATGTGATGAAATGAAAATGAAAAAGACATGACAATTTCTTGATAGAAATGACATGAGACATTATGTTTATTCCACTTCAACATCCTTGTCTTCTTCCAAAGGGCTTTTGTCTCATAACTCTTGGAACTTTCAAATTATGCCCCGCATCTTGTTGGCACACTAGAATAATCACTTAGGACCTCACAAGTCTCTTGAGCATCGCTTGTGTTACCAGGAAGTTTCTTCAATTTATTGTTGAGTTTCCTTAGTGATTCCGTAAAATTTTCGATCCTTATGAACTTATCGATGATTGATAGATCAAATATGGAAGTTGGTTCATGCTGAATTAATTCCTGAATTTTCTTATAGAGGTCATCAGTAGGTAGAATCTCTGATCTTTCACCCAACACCTTGGCAAAGATCCTAGATAGCTCCTCTTCTATATCATTGGTGGCATCAACCAACTGATCTCTAGATTCCCTCAACTTGTTACAAGCTTCATTAAGAATCTTTATCCTGAATTTGATGGCTTTGGCAAGCTAGAAATGCTTATCCCCATGTGGAATGATTCCTTCTTCCATTAAGATCTGGGATGGAACCTATTTCAGTGCATTGAGGGCTTCCAAAGTTAATTCAAGGTTCCCGACTTCCTATGAAAACTCATCATCCATCTTGTCACCATATTTCTTTATTTCCTCCAAGGATTTATAAACTTCCACTATGTCATCTATGACCTCTCTTCCTTGTAGGAGTAGCCTCTTTATCCATTCCTCAACCATTCTCCCCTTCTCATTGATCTTTTCAATCATAGGCACTGATGAGAAATCAAACCTGATAGGCGTAGGGGTAGAAGATGATGGTGTTGATGAGAAGGATTTGAAAGCTTGAGTAGTACCTCTGTCAATTGTTCAACTTTCTCCTTCAGCTCATCCCTACTTACCTTTGTTTCTTTCAACTTTTGGAAAAGCACGTTCATGGCATCTTGTGCATCTTGTTGTGCTCCTTCAATTGTCACTTTTCCTAGATCAACCCTTGTAATTTGATAATCAGTCACTGTTATATCTTCCTTTGTTTTGTCGGCCATGGGAGTGGAAATCTCTGCAAACTTATGCCTTAAGGCATCCACTGAAACTCTTGAAACCATTTTGGGTTTCTTGGCAGATTTAAGCAGAGAATCCTTGAGTGAACTAAAATCGAAGGTTGGTAGGGGAACTACCACCTTCCTCTTCCTTGGATTCTGGATCAACCAACCATTGAGGTAAAAAGAAGTTACTCCTATTGGAGGTGTTATGGTTGTATCTGTGGGTGGAGGAAGATTTACTTGTGGAGTCATGATGACTGCAAGTGTAGTGACTGTGGGAATGGATTCAAGGAATGAAGGTGTGGAAGGAGGAGGCATTTCTATGGCCATCATAGGTCTAGTAGAGAGAGGTGAGAGATCGGAGAAAATGCTGGCCATGGCTAATGAGAGTGGCATTAAAATATGTGATGAGGAAGATTGGGAGAGAGGGGGTAAAGATTCTAAAGCCAAAGCTTGAGAAGCAAGAGAAAGGCTTACCTCTGATGAGCAATCAACAAAAGGGGAAACAAGAGGTTGACTAACCTCGATTTCTGAAAGAATTTCTCCTTGTTCTGGCAGAGGAGGTGAATCCAAGATCTCAATTGTTTGTGTTGGAGTAGCAGATGATTTGGCCCCTTTCTTTTCTCCTTTCCTGACAAACTTAAACTTTATTTGCCTCTTGGTAGGGATTTTATCCTTTTCCTTTTCTCCCTTAGAGGGTCCCTACTTCTAAAGTAGTTATTTTTGAAAATATCTTTTCCTTATAACTCATTCCCCAAGAAATGAGCCATGCCTTAGTGTGGACAAGAGTCTGAGTAGATATTTCAATGATATAATCCTTTTTAGCAATAGACCAATCAATGGTTGGGAATCCAAGTTGGTCTCCATCTAATTGTTTGTACCTAGGTTCCTAACACTTTCATTATCCATGGTACCTTCAGGGATATCAACTAGATCTAACATCTAAATTTCTTCAAGTGTCAATATGTTTTTTTCTTTTCTTTGGATGGCAACTTCATCACGAAGATCAACCCAGATATCTTCCACAATGGGTACATGCAGGTACAAGGTTCCATAAGACTTGAGGACTCCTCGGATGTCGAATCCTTCTCTCATCTTCATGTGCTTCTTCAATTTATCTTGAAGTTCATGCACCATGTTCTTGGCCTTAACCATGGTGGAACATGTATACCTTCCAATGGAAATGGGGAAGGAGACAACAACTTTGTGTCTGCTTTGTTGGAATTTGTGAAAATCCAACAATTGTTTGACCAACTCCATGAGGATCAGTTTGTCACCTAGGAACCTGGGCAAATAGAAAGGATTACCGTGGAACCTTACCACCCAAATATAGGTAAAATTATTGAATTGCAAGAATATGCAACCCCATTTTAATACTTTTGTTTATGCTTCATCGCAAACCCTTCTCTTCCTCGTGTCGATCCAGTCTGCAAATATTTTCATAGAAGGTGTCATTCACTCTTCTAAATTGGTCTTCAGACCCTTTTATTGTCATATGTGGAAGTACTAATATATGCGTTATGTTGCTTAGTTTCCCTTTGCATCCAGTCCTAGATAGTTTCTCATGCCTGCTGCTACATAGGTGACATATGACATCATATAGAACTTACCGGTACACAAGACCATTTTCATTTAAGAGTCTATCTCATTACTTATTAGGTTACCCCAATCAATTCCTTGGTCATTTTTATTTATGATGACCATGAACTGGTACATCCACCCTTGGAATTCTTTTGAATCTGGGATCCCAAACAAGTGGCTCAAAGATGGTGAAGACATCGCTGACTTCAAGAATAAAGTCACTTCTAGGGACCGACTTAGGAAACCTAGAAACAACTGGCTTAGCCTTGATCAAGAAATTTTTATTTATGTGCTTGATGTAGTCTTCCTGATCCTTGTCCCAAGCCTTTTGTGCTGATTTAAAATATAAATCAACATATTCCATAAAGTTGGGTAACTTTAGGAGTTGATCAAAATAATCTCCGTCTAATTTCACTATAGACTCCCCTGCTTGATTTCTTACTGAGCGGGATTCTAAGTCATAGTGAGAAGCACAAGCCAGGATGAATTTATGGCATTAGACGACATCGGAAATCCTACTACAAGAGGAAGACCACTGCCAGCTATTGACTTCATCCATGGATTCTAAGAAGAATCCATAATTCTTTTCCAGTCTTCCATATCTATATTGCCGAGCTCTGTGTCTCGGATGTCGTAGTTGTAACTTACATAAGAAAATGACTCCATCTTCTGATACTTATACTTCATATTTCCTAACTTATCTAACTTATCCTGAGATGGGCCAAGGTCCGACATGAGGAGTCTTGAGAATTCCTTGATGACTTCTGGAAGAGTAGTCGGGTGTGAGAGCTTCTGGACAAGTATATAGACCCGACACACCTTTCGGGTTTTGAAACTTGCAAAGAACCTTCAAAACCCAATAGACTGGAATGTGTGTCAAAAATTAGGCCGTTTCAAACACCTTGAGAAACCCAAAACACACGGCGGAACTTGATAGGTGTCAAGCACTCTACGAAACCCGAAACACTGGTGGGGTGTGTGTCGGAAGTTAGGGCATGTGGTGCATCAGTGAAAACCCAACACAAGGTGGAAGTGAGATGATGTTGAGTAGGTACAAATACCCAACACACTGTGGAACTTGGAGGATGTTGAACATCGATCAAGACCCAACACAAGGTAGAGAAAGAAAGATGTTGAGCAGTTGGAAAAGCCCGAAACAAGGCAGAAACTAGATGATGTCAAGCACCCTACAAAACTTGAAAAAATAATATCAGGTCTATGTCCTATCAGAACATGAAAATTTTCCCCGCTTTGATCACTTAGCAATTTTTCTAGAGCCTTTTGAAATCCAAAACCTGCAATAAGTAAAATAAATATAAATAAATAAACAAGGGGTGGATTTCAAAAAAAACCCTACTGGGGAACGAACAAGAACAAAGGGGAAAAAACCCTAAACCCTAAACCTAAACCAGTAATGGGAGAGGAAAATAAATGGAAACCCAAACAACACACCTCAAAAACAACCCCAAAAAGCTTCAAAATGAAAGAGGAGAAGAATACCTTCAACAAGATTGAAAAATGATCGAGAATGGATGGTGAAATCGATCAGAAACTCAATTAGGTCTGGAGGTGGAAGAAGCATGCACATAAATCCAATGCATCAAAAACATACAAGGTAACAAATGACGTGGAAAACCACCTATTTATAAAACCCTAACATTAATTACACCTCATTTGACATGTGTGCCAACTACTAGACAACTGGGCATTAATGACATGTCATCATGCATGGAGTGTCTGAAAACCCAACACAAAGGGTTTGTTTTCCTTCAGGTTTCAGGTTTAAAAAACATGAAGCATGATGCATGAGATGTTGAGATGCTTCTAAGTTCTGAAAACCTGACACAAAGGCTTCATTTGGGTTTCGGGTTTTGGGAAACATATGACATGAAACATGTATTGGATAATGCATGTTCTGATGCTTGGGGGTTTCGAAAACCCAACACACTGTCAAGACCATTGGGTTTCGGGTTTTGGGGAACATGGGACATATAACATGCAAGAAACATGCTTTCATGTAATGAAAACCTGAAAACCTGAAAATCTCCTTAAAAGGGGAAATTTAAGAGATTTTTCCAAATTTTTTCTATGGTTATCTCATTTTTGCATAAATCACTAAAACGAGATAACACTACTATTCACACTTAACTATTGAGGGCAACCTATATACATTGCACACTGCACACTGCACACTACACACTATACACTACACACGACACACTGCACACTACACACGGCACACTACACACTGCACACTGCACATTACACACTACACACTACACACTGCACACTACACACTACACACTACACACTACACATGAAACACCACACACCACACATAATTTACATCCTCTTATCATAGGATCTACCACAAACTATGCACATTATTCATTTTGTATGTTTATGTTACCTCTTTCTTCCATCTACTTTTATGCGTTGTGCTCATTACCACATGATGCACTATATTTCCATGGTCCATACTTAACTACTAGTGGTTTATATCTCAAATGGACCTCACCACACTCAATTTTTCACTTACTCACTCACTCACATATGCACTCCCTCTATGCTCTATACTTTGTTTCTCACATCTTTCTAGCAAAAAATTTTGGATCAGTTCTCGATGACGCATTCTTGTTCTACGGTTCATTCTTGACTACTAAGGGGGCATGTATAAATGAACCTCATCTCATACATACACATCCACTTAAGGGGCACGTTGCTCCTATCATTCACTCTCCATTCCATTCCATCTCATCTAAAGCATACAACACATATTGTTCACACTTAGTCTTTCTTACTTATGCTTACATGTATGCTTTATTACACATGCTAGTAAGATATTTTGTATATCATTATCTTTATCATATACACATGTGTGTTCAATTGCTTTCTAGTTGTGTTCATAGATTCTATAGATCCACACACGTAGCATGGATTCTTTGTGTAGCACATATTACTAGTCCCATAACGACTCCTACGGGGATACACTTTTGTACACTACAAGTATTATTGTTTCATTTTTCATAGCACATTACTATATCAAATTATACACCTTTTGACATACATTTTATCTCTCTAACATGCTAATGGCTGCTTCATGTGTAGCATTTTTCTTGCAAGTGTACTTACTTTCATGGTTGTCTGTTACTATTTGTTTCCTTATGATTGTCATTATATGCCATTGTTTGTGGGATTTTACATATGTCTTACTTTTTCTCTAATTGCTTGTGGCCACCGTGGCCTTGATTGTATTATGACATTGTGAGTGATGTCCCATGTTTGATACCCAATTTTTATGGTCTACGTTTTCTTCTTGAGTGTTTACATTGTCTTATTGTGTCTTATTTTACACATTGTCTGCTTGTTTTCTATCTTACACATCACGTTTTACATGCATGTTTTTATTTTCATGCACTAACGCTTGTCTCCTAGCCACTTTGTTTACATGTGCCTTGGTTTCTACTAAGCACACTCCTCATCCTATAGGGAATAGTTTCATCACAATAGTGGTCCTCCTTTGGGTCGTATACCCCTCGGGGGTCGCATGTACCCAAAATGAGGGTGGTATCGTAGGGTGAATCATTCACCCATACAAAATTCTTTAGTCACCTCACGAAAAGCTCAGTATTAGTACATCACAGTCATCAGTCTTATTCAGGGCTTTGAAATTGACTTGGGTCCTCGGCATATCATAGAAACTAGCGCTCGGACAGAAAAGTTACACCCGGGAGCCCCTAACCCTTCTGGATGTCCATGAACAAAGGGTAGTTACACAACATAGTTTTTAGCATTCTCATAGTGGATTTTATAGGGCATACAGTCCTTACCACTCAACATACATGCTCTAAACAACATTTTCTACTTTTGCGTTGGATAGAAATTGTTCGAACCGGATCGGATTTTTACACACCATCTGTAGTGGTGTTCTACATTTTAGGAAGTAGTTAAATTTTGGAGGATGACACTAGACTTTTCTCCCTACACTTCTTCCATGATTGGCATGAGATCTCCCAAAAAAAACTCACAATCAGCATAATGACATGAGGTCACCCAAAAACTCATTTTCCTACATCATCATTAGGATCTTTTCTACACTTTTCACTCATCACGTATCGGTGCACATGTTATTTTTCACATTTTTTCATTTTATATTCTTTCTTACATACTTTTTACATATTTTGATCATATACATGCGTATTTGACTACTTTTCCATTCTTCTCTTTTGTAGTTCCATCCTTATGGGAAGTGGTATTCACATCATCAACACATCACCACACAACATCAATTACAACTAACCATCAACATCATAAACATGTACAATAATGACATCAACACATATGCCCTCACCCTAGGGTCATTATCTTCATCATTTTTTGCACTTCCTCCTCTTTAGTTTAAATGTGTTGACAAGAAAAATTTTCAGGTGGAAAAACTTGTGGATTTCTTGCCAACGCTCTAGGAATCTAATTCCTTCTACTTAATCGGTGTCATTGTTGTATATGCATACATGAGAAAATGTATATTTTTTGGTGGCCTTTTGACTAGGGATCCAATAGAGGCACTCCACTAACCCTACGGAAAATCTAGAAGTCTCTTAATAGGGAATAATTTGTCTGTAGAGAGGGAAAGGGGAGTGAGAAATGAGGTAGGAGAACTAATGTTATAAGTAGAAAATTAGATTCCTACACACACTAGTCAGAAATTTCAACACATGCATTCATGAGAAGAAACAACTCTGTAAATAACAACAAGACCAAATATAATTTATTGATAAAAAATTATCAAGAAACCACTTAGTCAAAGAAATCTATAAATTCCTTCTTCTTTTATTGATTGCTTAAACAAAAGTTGTAGATAGTGTGGGAATGGAAGAAATTTAAGAGCAGATAAAAGTAGAAGAAAATGGTTTCCTTTTCTTTCTCTAATTACAATGCACTCTTGAGTTTACAAGATCAATTGCCAACCCTTTGAAATGGGAATGGCTTTACAATTTATAGAATGAGAGGTGACTTATTTTCTACCCCCCAATGGCTTTTCATATGTCCTTGTGTAAATTAAAACTTTTCAACTTCCTAAGAGAATATAAAGTCCCTTTTTATAACATAAAGGTGACTTGTTACATTAGGAACATTAGGACATATGAAAAAGTGCAACCCCAATGTGAAATTAGAATATTGGAAAGTGATAAAAAGCTAGGGTAAGAGGAGAGAGAAAGAGAGAGAAAAGAAGAAGAGAAGGTTTCATTCTGATGAACTCTGTTGATCCTTGTTAATGGAAAGATCCAAATGTAATGAAACTCTAAATCTTCAAACTCCTTGCACACTGAGAAACTCCTTCAAATTAGCTCATGAACGATCACCAAGTTCAATGATCTGAGATGGATCTCGAATTCCCTATGAAAAATTCCTATGATGATCCTAAACAATGATGTCCCCCTGAATGATTATCCTTGTACGTCCCATTGTGCCAAAATTGCTCTTTGAGTGTAACTTACTATTTTTAGTAAGTGTGAATTGCGAGTTGAGATGACCTTTTTAAGACTTTGCCTGCAATACTCCCTCTATGTTTACCACCTTCTTCATAGCCTCTTCAAATGGTTTCTTATCTAAAGTAACAAACCCCTATGTAGGAAGACATGTTATTTTTAGTAAGTGCACCGCAGATGTCAGATTGCAACAAAACAAGTCTTGAAATTCTGGGTTTTATTCCATGGTTCCACGCTTCGCGTTTGAGTAACTCCTTCATCTGAACAAGTGGGAAAATGATATTTTCATGGCATGGGAAGAATATTGAAAAAAAAACCTCCATATCCCTAAAAAATAGGGGCTTCATGGCACAAAAACTAGTTCACATGAAACTAGATTTTTCAACAATCATTCCTTCTAATTTTTGCGCAATTTCACCCACTGGAACCCTGAGGAGTGAAGAAGTAGATCACTTCCTTTTTCATAGATATTATTCATGTGATAGGGAAGAATAATGAAAAAAAAAAATCCCTTCATATCCCTAAAAATAGGGTTTTCATGGCGTAAAAACTAGTTCATGGGAAACTAGATTTTTCAATGATCATTTCCTCCAATTTTTGGGTGATTTCACCCACTGGAACCTTGAGAAGCGGAGAGGTAGCTCACTGATTTTTTCCATTACTATGTCATGGCAGCCATTAATGGAGCTCAAAAATTACAGGTTTCCTTTTCTTCTCCATTTTCAATAAAAATTATATTTTTGTTATGGGTTTTTTCTTCTGGTGCTTCACGTGTAATTTTGCTTCAATTCGACAACCGGTTTGATGGGAAATCCCACTTCTTTCTTCTTTGAGCTAGAAAGGAGATTTATTTATTTTGAATTCTCTATTGCATGAGAGGAGAGTTTCAAAGTATGTTTTTATGGTCTTGGATAGAGGAACAAACAACAAAAAATGGTTCGTTGATTTGTGCCTTAGGTTTGCAAGATTTTTATGAATCTTCTTTTTTGGCTATGGAGATTTTCTATTGTTCTCTTCGTTGTTCTTCATTTCTCCTTCTTCGTTTGCTCAAGATTCCTTATGAGACCTGTATGATTTAATGGAATGAAGGATAATATTTTTATGATAGGTATGGTTTGAGGTTCAACAATGGTGGAGTGATGGCAAGGAGGTTGTAGAGGAAGAATGGAGGTATAACTGTGCATGGGAGTGGAAGCAATTAGAAGCAAGGCAAAGCAGGTAAATATTTGAATTTTTAAAATCATGATGAGAGAGGGATGGGTGAATTTTATTTTCCCTGATATCCCTCACCTCAAAGGGATGTGAGGGACATCAATTTCCATGGTAAGAAAGGAGTTGACACATGGCGTTGATTCGATGACAGGGAGTGAGTGCTCAAAAATCAGCTTTAAAGCACTGAGGGGTTGGAAGCGGGTCACATGGGTGACCAAAATTCTCTCCTAGACGGATGGGTGCATTTTTCAAGGTATGATGTCACTGAATTGTGAGGTACATGAGGGACATCAAATTCCAAGGTGGTCTTGGAGTTGACACATGACATTGATTCGACGACAGGGAATTTGAGCTCCAAATTACACCCGAGGGCTGAACTGGCAATTTTGATGGTCGTATGTGGTTTTAGAGGTCACATGGGATCTGGGTGCATTTTAACAACCTTGATGTCCCTAACCTTGAGGGACGTCAGGGACAAAAATCCCCATCATGCCCTTGGAGCTTAAAATTTGACTAACTCCCGAACCTTAAGGACAACTTGCGACGACAATATCTTGAGCTCCAGATGGTTTTTTTTGATGAAATGTTATATGATAATGATTGGAAATGTCCTTTTAAATCTAATGGTGGGGATATAATGTATTTATTATTCCATTTTATCCTTGTAAAATCATAATTTTAGTTTGGTACTCCATCCATGCTCGAGAAAATATGCCTCTAGAACTAATGCACCAAAGGGATATGAAAAATATGATTTAACTATCTTGTAGAGATTGGAATTATATTTTTTGAGATGTTTTGTTTTTCTCCTAAATCCATACAAAGCTCCCAGAATCATCTTCTGAAGCTTAGTGGTTATTTTTGCCTATGTACTTGACTAGGCCTATGAACCTTTATCCTCTAAATTTGAGAAGGGAAATTTTGCATAGGCAACCATACCAAAATTCCATTTTGGGTCCCATGAAGAGATCTCATAATGTTCAAATTGGCCTAAAACTCCTTTCCGGAAATCAAGTTTTAAGAACTTAGCCATTTTCACCTTTTTGAACTAGGCACAAGAAATGTTGTGTCGACACCATGAGATGTGTGCCCCTTAGAAGATCCTTTGGCGCCCAAAATATCATGTCAACATCTAGGAAGTTACACCCCTTTGGCATAATAAATGACATGCTAGCATCATTAAACATGTGCCTAGAATGTGTGCTAAGGCGTTGGAAGTATCATGTCAACATAGAAAAATGTGCGCCTTTAAGGCGCGGAAATTTTGTGTTGACATCATGAAATGTGCGCTAAGGTGCTAGAAGTATTATGTCGACACTAACCAACTTGTGCCAAGGTGCATTTAAACCCATGTCGACACTCTAGAAAGTGTGCCAAAGAAAGTTGGTGAAATAATTAATGCCAAATTTTCTATAAATAGGTGCTCAACACCTGTCATTTTCACGAATTGAAAATTGTGAAAAGTATTCTTCTGTGCCTGTCAGTTGTCCTTGTCACCCCCACGTGTTGTTTTTGAGCTTGTGGACCCCAACATCATCCTTCATCCTTTATAAAACCGGGTAAGTGGCTTCTATCATCCTTCTTGTTGTTATGGCTTTTGTTTCTTGGTTATTGTTAGGTTTTAGGGTTGTTATAAACCAAAAGGTTAAATCTAAAAATGAATAAAAACCTAACAATCCATAACCATCTGAAAACCCCTTTTCCTCTCCTTCCAGATCTACAAATCTGGAAGGCCCTTGCCTTTAAAAAAACCTAAGGCCTTTTCCCTGCTTATTATCTTGTTGCAAAACCTCTCTTTACCATTTGAAAAAACCAAAAAGAGAGAAGAAATCTAGTAAATTGCAAAGAAATCACTAAAAACCTCGGCGCACTATTTTTACATGTTACACCTCTCACAGGTTTCGCCTTGATGTACTATCCTTACTTGGTACACAACCTAAACCCACACCGCTTAAATACACTTAGAGCTTTCCTAAAGGTGCGGGCGCATCTGCACACAACATAAAATTAGATGTTGTGTGTTCTAAATCCACACCAAGTAGTTTTCCTTTGGCGCATTGATCTTCTTTGCAACATCTTCTAAAATTGCACCTTGGGTGCACTTAAAAGCCATGCAACACCATCCTTTTCAGTACCCAGCTAAAGTAAATTTCCTAAGGTGTAGGTACATGATCCTTGACATCAACATGGCATGTTGTATGTTGTAAACCCGTGCCCTATGCTTTATCCTTTAGTGCCACCTTCTATCATGCAACACCTTCCAAAAGTGCACCCTTTATAACCCTTTGGCGCAGCTTTTCTCCTGTCAACACTGGCACACCTTTTTCCATGTTGACATCCTCAAAAGTGCACCCAGCCTTTTTAAGCCTCTGCAACATGCTTTGTGAACTTGCGCCTTGTGCCCTAAGCCTTATAATTGCTCATTCTTCTTTCTGTAAGATTTCATTATGAATAACATGATGGTTGACATGGCTCTTCTATGTTGGACCTCCTTGATTCTCCTTGCAGAACAACAACAACCATCCTCGAGCTCACACATGTCTTCATCAAGCAAAAATCCAACCAAGTCTAAAGGAAAAGCAAAGTTGATAGAACAAGAGATGAAGTACAAATATCAGAAAGTTAGGATGCCTGACTCATATGCAGAGAGTGATCTCGATATCAAAGACTCTGAGCTTGGGCACATTGATATGGAAGACTTCTGGGTGAGAACCAACCAGGCCACTAGTGGCCCCTAGATGAACAAACTAGTGGGCAGTGGATTGCACTTTGTAGCTGGGCTGCCAGTAAGTGTTATGAATAATGAGTTCATCATGTTGGTGGCTCGATGCTATAACAAGGACACAAGATGTGTTGAAGATAAGGAAGGAAAGATGATCATTGACCTAATAGCTCGTCATTTTGAAATAACCCTGGCATTCCTCATCACAGAAATATGTCGCCATAAGCCTAGAAGACTGCAAGAAGGCATGGGATGAAAATGAGGAAAAATGCATGCAAATGATGAACGAGCTATATCTTAAGAACAAAAAGCCGGTGAGTAGATGGCCACAGACCATTCACCGTAGTGACTTCAATGAGGAACTGAATGATACAATCACTTTACTCAATAGAATATTTGGGCTTCCTGATGCCCATTTTTTCCACAAATGGATGCTGAGGTACTTAGAGACCATGAGCAAGAATGTACCTAATCAGCATTTTGGTTGGGAGAAATCATCAGCGACACCATCTCCCAGCAGCTTCAATAGGTCCTCACAACTGGGAAGTTCTATATGAATTCCTATGTTGTATACACTGCAACATCAAAGAGATATTTCGCAGGCCTGGCTTGAAATGGGGTATGGCCCCAGGTCAAAATATATGAATACTACCCAGAGCTAAGGCTCAAGAACAACATCCCCAATTCTCAAAAATCAATGACGCCTTCTTCTATGAGGTGATCACTGTCACAAAAAGTTGGGATCATTGTTCACATAGTTTCCCACATTCACATATCTCAGGGTGGTGAATTTCAAAAGAGAACCGACAAAGCTACCAAGGTATGCAAGGCCCAAGCTAATTCTCTTGGAGTTGTCAAGACAACTAATCACATACCACGAGAGGTGTGTGAAGAAAAAGAAATGAGGAACTCCATTCCCCTACAGCTTGGTCAATACACCTACACCACACTCGGCCAAAGTGCGGGAAATGTATGCCAAGTGGAATTGATAAATCTAAAGCACAACTTCCCAGCAAGGCCCACCTTTGATTTCCGGAGTTACCTCCCAAAGGCAAAAATTGATCCCATTCATGTTCCTGAGATCAAGGACATCTACATTGACCTGACACACGAAATAGATATTAGGTGAAAGGATCACTCCTAGCTGGCTCTAGAGGAGATCATCCATTATGGTGTGGCCATTGTTCCAAAAGGATTCCAAGAGCCTAATCAAGAAATTGATCAAGTTTACCTTGACACGGATGGGGACAATTGGCCATTCACAAAGATCGACAGAGCCAAGGCACCAAAGACCATTCAGGAAAGGGTCAAGCCCACATTGCAGTGCACCGAGCATTGGTGCAAATAGAATGGTCTCACCTACCTCAAGGTAGATTTCACTACTTCCCCTTCAGGTAGAGCACCTCCAAGAATGGCCCAAGTGCTAAAGGAAAAGGAAAGGATAAGGAGGGAGAACCAAGCAAACAGGAAGAAACTTCAAAGCCCTCCTACTACTTCTGAGAAGCAAGTGGTTGACCTGGTGTCTCCAGGTAAAGAAGAAGAGACCACCAAAGTTTTAACGAGATACATCCACTCAGGATGTGGTCATAGCTACAACTACTGAGGTACCCACCATTCCTTCTTTCGCTCCTTCTCCTCCCCCTGTCGTTGAAGCATCTATTCCTATGGATGTTTCTTCTTCTCTCCCTTCCTCCCTTCCATCTCCCACCTCTTCCATCTTCTCCTCTCTCATGGATATATTGCCTAGTGTTCCCTCCATCCCATTACAGATCCCTTCTACCTCCATGTGTTTACTTCTCTGGTAGTAACTCCAAGACCCACAAGTAGCAGCGTGCATTGGAATCCTTGTCGATGACACCACCAAGTGTCTCAATGTTCTTCCCAAGGGCGTCTTCGCTTTCTTCCCCTTTCACTCCTATTTCTTCTTCCATTCCTTCTAATCCCTCTCTCATAAGTCCAAGCTAGATCTCTGACCATCTAGGTCAACTCAAGAGAAAGGTTCCCATCGCACCCATGGAATTATTTTTCATTCTGAAGAAGGGACCCAAGAATCAGAAAGCTATAACTCGCTTCTCTAAGAGCGTTTCAGGAGAGAGAGTCGTGGAGATTGTATACCCGGATACCACCAAAGAGAAGAAAGATCTATCTCCTATAGATTTTATAATGACCCAAGTCATGATGGAACCTCATCTAAAATCCTACAAGGAGAGACCTTGTCTCATATAGATACCCTTTACAAGAAGCTACAAGAAGAAAAATAGGAGAAGAGAATACTCAAGGAGAAAAACAAACATCTCCTCCAAGCATTGCAGAGAATGGGCAATGCTCCGCCTATAACTACCGCCAAACCTATTGAAGTTCTCAGTCAGGACAAGATAAATGAATATGCCAAGATCGACGAACAAGCACGGTAGTGTCCTGCTTTGGATAGAGTGAATCCTCGGGGATAGTGAGGAAATAATCAAGAAATTCATAGGACTCTACCGAGTATAGATCAGGCAAATAAGGAGCTACAAGCAGTAGCAGGATCCCTCTCCGAGGAGTTGGACAATGCCAGATTGCAACATGAAACATTCCAAGCAATGGTTGACTGCTCAGCTGACGACCTATTAAAGGTTGGTGTCATTGATCACCCGTGGGCACATAACAAAGCTCTCGTTGCATTGGATTACCGGGTTGATCAAATGGAATATATCCTGGAGAGGATAGATAAAATCAAGGACAAAGCCCTGGATGCAAAATACAACATGGAGCAGATGGTTACAAAGATGTCTCTAGGGATGCTCAGTGAATCGTTCACCTTAAGGGAGGAAGACGATACAATCCAACTCTTTAAGGATATCATAACCCAAGGTTTGGCACCAGAGGTCACTTTTGACCGAGAATCAATCAATAACCTTCTGGCTTGCCGTGATTTCATTGGATTCTTGATTGAGGCATGTGAAGAGTATGCCAGGCTACTGAACAAGCTCAAGACCGAAAAAGAAACTCACAAAGTTATTAGCGACCATTTCAATGTCCCGATCATAATCAACTTCAGACAATGGTTTAGCAAGTTTATGGAATACCGAGCTCAGTGTCACATTGCCTCTCTTGATTAGAAGCAAGACATTCCATTTAAGCCAAGAGATGATGAGGAATAGTTTCTCCTCTTGTGTACGTTTCGATCATTTTTGTAAAAATATTTAAAAAGTATGTTGGCATTTATAATGACATCATCCATGTTGCATAATGAGATGTTTCCATCCAAAAACTTGCCCAAAGTCAACTTTTGACTTTTTAGATATTTTGTAAGTGGTTGGTTTGTTTTTGTCTTCTTTCCTCCTCTTCTTCTATAAATACTGGAATACTTGTTGTATTCCAGGTGGACATTTTTTTGTATGAAAAAGAAGTGAAGAGAGAAAGACTTTGTGCCTTCTTGTAATAGAAGAGATATTAATATATATGTTCAGACTTTGTGCTCAATATATGTGTTATTTGCATCAGATATTTCTTAAGTTAGATCTATGTTTCTATTCTGTTGGATTCATTCTTATTATCATCATATGTTCATCAATATTGCTTTGTTTGTTTATGTAAGTAATTTTGGCTTTGTTTACTACCATCCCAAAGCATAAACCTTCTGACCTTTCCATATTGGAATTCATTTCTTTTCTCCCTTCAGATCTATCATTCCTCTGTTCCTTTCTCCTTACCTTTCTATTCACATTTGGAACTACCTCTACTGGGATGAGATCTCAAACCCCCGAAGTTAGAATAGTGTAGATTTGCACAAATTTCTGCTTGATAGAATAACAATAAACCAGTTTTGCTTTATTGTCTCAAAGAGGGGCTATGCCCTGCACACTATTGGCCTGTTTCCCCATGACCTGTCTAACCAACAGATTTTCAAACCAATAGTTTTTGGTGACTCTACTGGGGATCGAACTAAGGAAATAATTAAAAAACTGTAAAAATCACTACCAGTTTGCAAATTTTAACTCTTTGTTAAAAATTAATTTTTTTGCAGAAGTGATCAAAACTGAAAATTTCCTTATACAAATCCATAGATCTAGACTAGATAGGAGCTTTTAGTTCACTGAGTTTTTACAAAAATTTGTATATTTCCATAGATCTGAGATTCGACATTTCATGATATTTTCAAAACCTTGCAAATTCAGGTCAAAGATCTAAAAATCAGCTTTCTAAAATTAACCCACTTTTTATCCTTATTCATCTTTGTTAGAAAACCACAATTGGTTGTTATTAAAGAGGATAAAATTTAAATATTAAAAAGTACATGCTGCTAATTTTTTCCAAAAAATCATAAAATCAGCAAGTACAAACAAAAATTGTTGTAAATCTGCTCTTAATTGTTACATATTTGAATGGCTATGCTAGCGCGTGAACAATTTACTCATAGCAAAAGAGCTCATGGAGAAGTTGATCCAATCTTTGATCTACTTCAAAGGAATAGTTTCATATCATTCCAAAGATGACTCACATCACTAAGTTCAACAGATCAATCAGCCAGAAGTGCCTCTCCTCCACGAAAGATCTGGATTTCACAAGGTGCCTCGACATCAATTTGCAGTGCTCTTTTACTAAGTGGAACCACACTCCCTGCTCGTGTTCTCTTTCCTAATTTTCAAATGGAAATAAATCTACCTGTACCATGGGGAAATTCCATGGGTCCTCTAGCACTGCCACATCCAGTCAACCCCTCCCTCATGGAAATCGTAAGAATTTCCTGAAGTTTGATGGGAGTGGAAATCAAAGCACAGACACGCATATAACTATGTTTATTATGTCATGCAGTATTCTAGACGTGACTAATGAGGATGTATCTATGTGTCTCTTTCTCAAGACCTTGCAAGGGCCTGCATTGGAGTGGTTCTAGCATTTACTAGCCAGATCCATCACCAGTTGGGTCACATTACGAACTACATTTAAAGACAGGTATAAGCCTTTAGAAGACACATTCGCGTTACTATCACAAATCACTCACATGAAGAAGGAGGCCAATGAAACCATGTGTGATTTTATCACCCATTTCAATTCACTAATCAACCATAGTGCGCCTACCATGTTGCCAACATTAGAGAATCAAAAGTGTTTCTTTGTGAACGTAATGAGTTCGAGAGTAAGTTTCTTACTTTTACAAGAACAAATACCAACCTTGGTTCTTGCTCAAGCTGCAGCCATTCGGATAGAAGACAACCTTCTTATATCTGGTGAGTTAAGATGAGAGCCATCAAAATCAAAGGCTTCAACTTCTTCTCAGGCTACCTCATCAGATCCAGCATTCTAAAAGATGGCGAATGATTTTCTCTCATTGAAGAAGCAATTGGCTCAAGCATCATCTACTACTCCTTACCAGGATATCCCACGAAGGAACTTCACTCCCAACAATGCCCCCTAAAGGCCGCATTTTCTTGCTACTTCTCCAAGGTTAGCAATTGAAGCTCCTCTGGTTAATGCTTTGTTGAAATTGAAGAAGATGATACAGATTATGAAGAACCTTTGTTGCAAAATGAAGATGATCAAGATGTCATTGAACCGACTAGTGACTCTACTATCGGGTATATGAAATTTGAAGACGAGGAATCTGATGAAGAAGAGGGTACCCAAGGGTATGCGAGTAGAAAATCCTACACATTTTTACTCACTCATAAGGAAAAGAAAATAAGGTTGCTGCTGAAAAACAAAAGGAAAAGGTTATGGTAGCTCCACCACCAACGATCACTAAAAGAGGTAATCCCCTTCCTACTCAACCTCTTATTAAACCTTTTGTAAAGAAATCTTTTCCTCCCATTTCTCCTCCAAATCAGCCTTCCCCAATTCCATAAAGACTAGTAATCCTCTTCCACAAATGTGAAACAAAGGATTCATTCCGTCGTTAGCGCAACCCTTGGTCACATTCGATATAATTGATCATCCCAAAAAGACCAAGATCCAGGATGTCGAGGTTGAATACCTTCAGATCTAACCCAAAACAACTTTTAAGATTAACTAAGTATATCAAAAACTAGGCTATCATCCTTCCTCTCGTTTCTCCAAAAGGAATTCTTCCCACGCCTCCTACGTCTCACGTAAACATTGCATTAAACTCTACATCGGGAAAAATTGAGCCTTTTTACCTCTCTCCTGATCAATGGTCATAAACTAAGTAACTGTATAATTGATTTTGGAGCTTCTGATAATGTTATGCTAGCAAAGGTTGCCCATGCTTTGGGCCTCACGCTTACTAAACCTTTTGGTAGATGCTACTCCATGGAAACCAAGAAAGTACCATTGATTGGTTAGATCAAGGATGCGTAATTTGCATTCGTGGTATTTCCTGAAAAAAGGGTAAAAATGACTATCCTCATAGCTGATATTCTAGCAACCTATGGGATACTTTGCTAGGGTGGAGCTTTTGTAAGGAAGTTGGTGGGGAAATTCATATGGACTGGTCCAAAGCTAGGATTCCTGTCAAAGGAGTCATGCAGACATTAGAGCCAGAATCACAATAGAAATATCTAGTCACCAACTCTAATGACCCTAAAGCTCAGATTCTCTTCAAATCATTAGGGATGGGAAATTACTTCCTATCCACCGACTCTGATAAAATGGATTTTCTCGTCTAAGAAGAAGATCTCAACAAAGTGTGGACATTGCAGTTTGATGGCAATTACGCAACGAGTGGATGCGGTGTTGGGGCTGTTCTAATATCTCCTGAGGAGGAGATTTTTCCTTTTTCTTTCAAGTTTTAGTTCTTCAATACGAATAATACCACCGAGTATGAATCCTCATTACTTGGCATGTAAGTGTAAAAGAGAAGGGAATCAAGAATCTAAAAGTACAAGGTGATCTTGAGCTAATTGTTAATCAGTGAAAGAGATATACCAAGTAAAGAATGACCGGCTCGGACACACTATCGCAATGCAAAGATGGGTTAACATTGAGGATTTTGATGCTTTCTCAATCAAAGAAGTCTTGTGAGCTCAAAATGACATGGCTAATTCATTGGCCGTCTCGGTGTCTCTCATGCTCCCTCACCCAGGGTTAAAAATGAATACATATACCATTGAGGTGGTTTTTCACCCAAGTGTGCCAGATAATTCACAGCACTGGCAGGTGTTTAATGATGACAACCAACTTATCACTTTTCTAGAGAAAGCTGACAATTTCAAAGAACTTCATTTTGATGGATCAACTTCTGTGTGTCGTGAGTCTCTCATCGGTCAAGCACATGAATCTGAAAAAGAAACAGTGATACAGATAAAAGGAAATAAGATTTTGAAAGGTTTAGTTTCCTTAGAATGATTATTTAATAATCATGAACATTTTAGAATGAAAAAGCAACAAGATGATCCTTCCTCTTCTCCGAAACCGAATCACATCAATCTGGTGCATGGAACATCCTCATTCCGTGAACATCGGGAAGTGTTGTACGCCCGAAGAGAAATGAAAATTCATCAAGTTGCTGAAAAATTACATGGATGTATTAGCATGGTCTTATGTTGATCTCAAGTCTTTCAAGCCAAAGGACATTCGGCATGACATCCTGCTCAAGGACGACGTCAAGCCTTTTCATCAAAATCAAAGGCATTACAACCCCAAAATCTCAGGTACCATCTAGGCTGAAATTCGAATATGCTTTGGATGCAAGAATTATTTTTCCAATTCATCACGACTCGGGTTACTAATATTTTACCTGTGAGGAAGAAGAATGGCAAGATACGCATATGCATAGACTTTCGTA
Organism: Taxus wallichiana var. yunnanensis; assembly: GCA_018340775.1. Classification (NCBI taxonomy): domain Eukaryota; kingdom Viridiplantae; phylum Streptophyta; class Pinopsida; order Cupressales; family Taxaceae; genus Taxus; species Taxus wallichiana. The sequence goes on from CM031244.1 coordinate 309,623,472, forward strand.
ACTTGAACCAATCATCCTTAAAGGATAACTATCCACTGCCGATAATGGATCAAGTGCTACAAGAAGTAACCGAGTTCAGAAATGTTGTCTATGCTTGATGATTTTTTAGGTTACAATCAAATTCAAGTCACACCTAAAGATCAGTTCAAGATAGCATTCACCACCCCTTGGGGTACCTTCACCTATAGCAGAATGTTGCTCGGTTTAATAAATGTCGGTGCCACGTTCCAATGAGTAATGGACTTTGCATTCAAAGGTATGATGGGAAAGGTCATTGTAGGTTACCTAGATGACTTGACCATGTTCTCTAAGAAATGGAATGATCACTGCAATCATTTGGAACAAGTCTTGATCAGATGCTAAGAACACGGGATTTCACTAAATCCCAAGAAGTCAGTTTTTAGGGTCACTAAAGGAAAGATACTAGGACATTTTGTTAGTAGGGAAGGAAATAAGATAGATGTTGAAATATTCAAGGCTATTCATAACCTTACTTTTCCTACAAGCAAGACTGGTGTTCACTCTTTCTTCGGCAAGGTAAATTTTCTCAGTGCTTCGTCCCGATTTTCTTTGAAAACTCATCATATATATAATATGATGAAAGGATACCAAACATTCCAATGGAGTGAGAAATGCAAGGCATCATTCAAAGACATAAAGGCTTCTGCCGCTTACGCCCCTATTCTGGTGTGTCCTAACTTCAACAAAGACTTCATCATGTACAATTATGCATCTTCACATACTGTATCAACTATCTTGATGCAAAAGAACTCTGAGGATATTGAATCCCCGATTGCCTTCATAATTTCTCCTCTTAAGCCTCATAAACTAAAGATGTCACAGTTGGAAAAGCATGCCTTTACTGTGGTAAAAGCAGTCAAAAGTTTCCACTACTATATTTTGAATTCTCATACAATAGTGCTGGTTCCAGACACGGTTGTTAAGTCTATCCTAACTCAACAAGAGTTAGGGAGCTTATAAGGAAATTGGATCACAAAGGTCCAAGAATATGATCTAGACATTAGACCAACCAAGTTGGTAAGGGGTAAGGGCTGTGTCAGCTAATGGCTGAAAATAAAGACTCAGAGGTACCTAAGGAGCAAGCTACTCACGTTGATGAAGAACAAAGTGAACTGGAGAAAGTGGATTCTTTACCCATGGTTCTGTTTGTCACAACCAACGACGAATGGTATTCTGACATTACATTCTTTCTCACCTATGGAGAGTGCCCAACTCATCTAACCATAAAGGAAAAGCGAGTGGTAAAACTCAGAGCTGCAAGATATGTCATATGGGATGATGGATTGTATAAACGTGAAATTGATGGCATTTTTCTACGATGTGTTGATAAGCCGTAATAGATGAGATTGTTAAAGAGTTTTCATGATTCAGCTTGTGGTGGTCACTTCTCCTCATCCGTGATGACACATAAAATCATTTAGGCCGCCATTACTGCCGATGTTATTTCGAGGATGCGACCACACAGGTAGTAAAATGTGAACTTTGCCAATAGTTTGTTGTGAGCCAAAGTTGGCTGCATTCCCCCTCAGGCTCGTCATCATCGATAAACCATTTAGGAAATGGGTAATTGATTTCATTGGATCACTCAATCCTCAATCAAGTGTTAGACATAGTTACATCCTAACAACGAATGGATTACTTCACAAAATGGGTGGAGGCCATACCTGTCAAGCATGCCACTTCTGAAGTTGTTTGCAACTTCATCAAGGAAAATATTATTGTGAGATTTGGCATTCCACACAAAATCATTGTTGACAATGCTTCCAACTTATCTTCATGGGAAGTTATTGGTTTTTTCTATGGATACGAGAATAACCTTGGCTCATGCCTCTGATTATTATCCTCAAGGAAATGGTCAGGTAGAATCTAGCAATAAGAACCTGGTAACTATCATACGGAAGCTAGTTGATGAAAATCAGTGGTCCTAGCACAAATCATTATATGATGCTTTGTGGGCAGATCGTATCACTCAAATAGATATCTTGGAATGTCACCTTTTCAAGTGTTGTACGGGACCGATGCTGAAATTCCTATCTCCGTAGAACTTCCTACTCTGCGCTTGGCTCGAGCAATTGAAGATGAAACTTTTCAGAGTTCCATTGAAAAGAGGATTATATACCTGATAGAACTTGAAGAAAAGTGAGTGAAAGTGGTCAACAAGATCACTGAACATCAGAATCAAGTCAAGAGGTTATTCGACAAGAAATCTAGGACAAAGAGATTTCCAAGTAGGAGATCTTGTCCTTTTGTGGGACAAACGAAGAGAACCGAAAGGTATGCATGAGAAGTTTGACTCTCTTTAGAGAGGGCCATACAAGATCAAGCAACTCAATGGAGAGAATAGTTTCTATCTCTCATATCTAGACGGAACTGAACCCCCGCTTCCCTATAGCGGGCAGCACCTGAAGATTTTTAGGAAGTAGAGCTTTCTCTCTTCTTTGTACATTTTTTTTCATCGTGTGTTTTCTTTCGTCGTGTTTTTACTTTTGTTGTGTGTGTATTCCCTTCCTTCCCTTTTTGGTCACCCTTGTTTTTGACTCTCTGTAACCCAATGGATAGGCACATGAAAATCTAGGATTCTCTACCCTTAAGTTTCACTTAAAGATAGTCCCCAAAAAGAGCCAGCTTGTTATCCTGTAAAATTAACAAGGGAAATTTTGCAGGTAACCATACAAAATTATATTTTGGGTCCCCTGAAGAGATCTGATAACATTCAAATTGGCCTAAAACTCCCTTCTAGAAATCAAGTTTTAAGAACCTAGCCATTTTCACCTTTTTTGAACTGGGCGCAAGAAATGTTGTGTCGACACCATGAGATGTGTGCCCCTTAGAAGATCCTTTAGCACCAAAATATCATGTCAACATCAATGAAGTTGTGCCCCTTTGGAGTAGGAAATGACATGCCAACATCATTAAACATGCACCTAGAATGTGCGCTAAGGCACTGGAAGTATCACGTCAACATAGAAAAATGTGTGCCTAAGGCATGGGAAATTTTGTGTTGACATCACGAAATGCACGCTAAGGCACTGGAATTATTATGTTGACACTAACCAACTTGTGCCAAGGTGCATTTAAACCCGTTTTGACACTTTAGAAAGTGTGCCAAAGAAAGTTGGTGAAATAATTAATGCCAAATTTTCTATAAATAGGTGCTCAACACCTGTCATTTTCACGAATTGAAAATTGTGAAAAGTATTCTTCTATGCCTATCAGTTGTCCTTGTCACCCCCACGTGTTGTTTTTGAGCTTGTGGACCCCAACATCATCCTTCATCCTTTATAAAACTGGGTAAGTGGCTTCTATCATCCTTGTTGTTGTTATGGCTTTTGTTTCTTGGTTATTGTTAGGTTTTAGGGTTGTTATAAACCAAAAGGTTAAATCTAAAAATGAATAAAAACCTAACAATCCATAACCATTTGAAAACCCCTTTCCTCTCCTTCCAGATCTGCAAATCTGGAAGGCCCCTACCTCTAAAAAGAAATCTAAGGCTTCTTTTCATTGCTTATTATCTTGTTGCAAAACCTCTCTTTACCATTTGAAAAAACCAAAAAGAGAGAAGAAATCTAGTAAATTGCAAAGAAATCACTAAAATCCTCGGCGCTATTTTTTCATGTTGCACCTCTCACTTTCACACCTTGGTGCATTGTCATTACTTACTGCACAACCTAAACCCGCAAGCGCTTAAATATACTTAGCAGCTTTCCTAAAGGTACCGTTGCATCCTGCACAACATCAACATTAGATGTTGTGTGTTCCAAATCTGTGCCAAGTAGTTTTCCTTTGGCGCATTGATCTTCTTTAAAAAATCTTCTGAAATTGCACCTTGGGTGCACTTAAAATCCATGCAACACCATCCTTTTCAGCACCCAACCAAAGAGAATTTCCTAAGGCGCAGGTGCATGATCCTTTACATCAACATGGAATGTTGTATGTTGTAAACCCGTGCCCTATGCTTTATCCTTTGGTGTTGCCTTCTTCATCATGCAAAACCTTCCAAAATTGCACCCTTTATAACCCTTTGGCGCAGCTTTCCTCCTATCACAACGGCTCACCTTTTTCCATGTTGACATCCTTAAAAGTGCACCCACCTTTTAAGCCTCTCGCAACATCTTTGTGAACTTGCCTTGTGCCCTAAGCCTTATAATTACTCATTCTTCTTTCTACAAGATTTCATTATGAATAAAATGATGGTTGACATGGCTCTTCTATGTTGGACCTCCTTGATTCTCCTTGCAAAACAACAACCATTTTTCATCAAGAAAAAAGCCAACCAAGTCTAAAGGAAAAAAAAAGTTGATAGAACAAGAGATGAAGTACAAATATCAGAAGGTTAGGATTCCTGACTCATATGCAGAGAGTGATCTCGATATCAGAGACTCCAATCTTGGGTACATTCATATGGAAGACTTCTAGGTGAGAACCAACCAGGCCACTAGTGGCCCCTGAATGAACAAACTGGTGGGTAGTGGATTGCACTTTGTAGTTGGGTTTCCAGTAAGTGCTGTGAATAATGAGCTCATCATGTTGGTGGCTCAATGCTATAACAAGGACACAAGATATGTTGAAGATAAGGAAGGAATGATGATCATCAACCTAATAACTCGTCATTTTGAAATAACCCTGGGCATTCCTCATCATAGGCAATATGTTGCCATAAGCCTAGAAGACTGCAAGAAGGCATGGGATGAAAATGAGGAAAAATGCATGCAAATGATGAACGAGCTATAGCTTAAGAACAAAAATCCAGTGAGTAGATGGCCACAGACCATTCACCGCAGTGAATTTAATGAGGAACTGAGTGATACAATCACCTTCCTTAACAAAATATTTGGGCTTCCTGATGCCTTTTTTTCCAAAAAATGGATGATGAGGTACTTAGATACCATGAGAAATAATTTACTGATCGTTGTTTTGGTGGGAGAAATCATCATGACACCATCTCCCAAAGCAGCTTCAACAGTCCTCATAAGTGGGAAGTTTCTATATGAATTCCTATGTTATATACGATGCAACATCAACAAGACATTTTATAGGCTCCGGCTCGAAATGGGGTATGGCCTAGGTCAAAATATATGAATACTACTCAGAGCTAAGGCTTGAGAACAACATCCCCTAGTTCTCAAAAATCAATGACGCCTTCTTCTATGAGGTGATCTGCCTATTGAGGCCAAATATGAGACACGGTTGGACTAGCATGAGTGTGATCACTTGTCACAAAGAAGTGGGGAGCATTGTTCACATAGTTTCCCACATTCACATATCTCAAGGCGGTGAATTTTGAAGGTGAATTGACAAAGCTACCAAGGTATGCAGGGCCCAAGCTGATTCTCTTGGAGTTTTCAAGGCAACTAATCACATACCACGAGAGGTGCATGAAGAGAAAGAAAGGAGGAAATCCATTCCCCCTTACAGTTGGTCGATACATCTACACCACACTTTGGCCAAAGCACGGAAATGTATGCCGATCTAGAATTGCTGAATCTAAAGAAAAATTCCCAAAGCAAGGCCCACCTTCAATTGCCAAAGTTACCTCCCAAAGGCAAAAATTGATCCCATTCATTTTCTTGAGATCGAGAACATCTACATTGACTCGACACATGAAATAAATATCGTGCAAAAGGATCACTCCCAGGTGGCTCTAGAGGAGATCATCCTATATGGCATGGCCATCATTCCAAAAGGATACCAAGAGCCTGATCAAGAAATTGATCAATTTTACCTTGACATGCATGGGGATGATTAGTCGCTTCAAAGATATCGACAAAGCCAAGGCACTAAAGACCACTCAGAAAGGGTCAAGCCCATGTTGCAGTGCACCGAGCATGTGTGAAAATAGAATGGTCTCACCTACCTCGGGTAGATTTCACTACTTCCCCTTCAAGTAGAGTACCTCCAAGAATGGCCCAGGTGCTAAAAGGAAAAGGAAAAGATAAGGAGGGAGAACCAAGAAAACAATAAGAAACTCCTGAAATCCCTCCTACTACTTCTGAGAAGTAAGTGGTCGACCTAGTGTCTCTAGGTAAAGAAGAAGAGACCACCAAAGTTTCAACAGATACATCCACTTAGGATGTGGTCATAGCTACAACTACTGAGGTACCCACCATTCCTTCTTCCGCTCCTTCTCCTCCCCCTATCATTGAAGCATCTATTCCTATGGATGTTTCTTCTTCTCTCCCTTCCTCCCTTCCATCTCCCACCTCTTCCATCTTCTCCTCTCTCGTGGATCTGTCACCTAGTGTTCCCTCCATCCCATTACAGATCCCTTCCACCTCCATGTCCTTTTCTTCCCCAGTAGTAACTCTAGGCCCCATAAGTAGCAGTGTGTTGGACTCCTTTTCGATGCCACCACCAAGTGTCTCAACGTTCTTCCCTATGGCCTCTTCAGTTGCTTCCCCTTTCACTCCCATTTCTTCTTCCATTCCCTCTACTCCCTCTCCCATAAGTCCAAGCTGGATCTTTGACCATCTGGGTCAACTCAAGAGAAAGGTTCCCATCGCACCCATGGACTTCTCTGTCATTCCGAAGAAGGGACCCAAGAAGTAGAAAGCTATAACTCACTTCTCTAAGAGAGTTTCAAGAGAGAGAGTCATGGAGATTGCATACCTAGATCCCACCAAAGAGAAGAAAGATCTATCTCCTACAAACTTTACAGTGACCCAAGTCACAATGGGAACCTCATCTAAAAGCCTAAAAGGAGAGGCCTTGTCTCATTGTAGATTCCCTTTGCAAGAAGCTACAAGAAGAAAAAGAGGAGAAGAGAATACTTAAGGAGTAAAAAAACATCTCCTACAAGCATTACAGAGAATGGGTAACGCTCCACCTATAATTTCCGCCAAACCTACTGAATTTCTCATTCAGGACAAGATAAATGAATATGCCAAGATCGGAAAACAAGGCACAATAGTGTCCTCCTGGATAGAGTGAATCCTCAGAGATAGTGAGGAAATAATCAAGAAATTCACAAGACTCTACTAAGGTATAGATGAGGAAAATAAGGAGCTACAAGTAGTAGCAGGATCCCTCTCTGAGGAGTTGGACAATGTCAGATTGTAACACGAAACATTCCAAGCAATGGTCGACTACTCAGTTGACAACCTATTAAAGGTTGGTGTCATTGATCACTCATGGGCACATAAAAAATCTCTCGTTGCATTGGATTATTGGGTTGATCAAATGGAATATATCTTGGAGAGGATAGATAAAATCAAGGACGAAGCCCTAGATGCAAAATACAACATGGAGCAGATGGTTACAAAGATGTCTCCAGGGATGCTCAGTGAATCGTTCACCTTGAGGGAGGCAGACGATATAATCCAGCTCTTTAAGGCTATCGCAACCCAAGGTTTGGTGCCAGAGGTCACTTTTGACCGAGAATCAATCAATAACCTTCTGGCTTGCCGTGATTTCATTGGATTCTTGATTGAGGCATGCGAAGAGTACGTTGGGCTACCTGACAAGCTCAAGACTGAAAAAGAAACTTGTGAAGTTATTGGTGACCATTTCAAGGGTCCAAATCATAATCAACTTCAGACAATGATTAGCAAGTTTATGGAATACCAAGCTCAGTGTCACATCGCCTCTCCCGATTAGAAGTAAGACATTCCGTTTAAGCCAAGAGATGATGAGGAGTAGTTTCTCTTCTTGTGTACGCTTCAATCATTTTTGTAAAAATATTTAAAAATTATGTTGGCATTTATGATGACATCATCCATGTTGCATCATGGGATGTTGCCATCCAAAAACTTGCCCAAAGTCAACTTTTGACTTTTTAGATATTTTGTAAGTGGTTGGTTTGTTTTTTTCTTCTTTCCCCTCTTCTTCTATAAATACTAGAATACTTGTTGTATTCCAAGTGGACATTTTTTTCTATGAAAAAGGAAGTGAAGAGAGAAAGACTTTGTGCCTTCTTGTAATAGAAGAGATATTAATATATATGTTCAGACTTTGTGCTCAATATATGTGTTATTTGCATCAGATCTTTCTTAAGTTAGATATGTGTTTCTACTCTTGGATTCATTCTTATTATTGTCATATGTTCATCAAGTATTGCCTTGTTTTTTGCAAGTAAGTTTGGCTCTGTTTTACTACCAGCCCAAAGCATAAACCTTCCCGACCTTTCCGTCTTGGAATTCATTTCTTTTCTCCCTTCAGATCTATCCTTCCTCCATTCCTTCCTCCTTACCTTTCTATTTGCATCTGGAACTACCTCTACTGGGATGATATACCAAACCCCCTAAAGTTAGAATAGTGTAGATTTGCACAGATTCCTACTTGATAGAATAGAAATAAACCAATTTTGCTTTGCTCTCTCAAAGAGGGGCTATGCCCTGCACACTATTGGCCTGTTTCCCCATGACCTATTTAACCGGCGAATGATTTTCAAACCAACAGAACCCTAATTTTGGTGAAATTTCCCTAACTTCTTTGAGCCCTTCCAAATCTTCCTAAATCATCTCCATGATGTCCAAAGACCTTTGAATCACCTCCACATATTCTTAAGCTCTTCTTCTCCACTCCATGGGGTTTATCCATCCCTAGGAAGGCCAGCAAATAGCCCTTCCCACAACTGTCTTTAGCTTGAAAATGAACTCTTAAAATCACCTAGGGATGAATGGACTTTCCTAAAATTAATATTGAGGTATAGTTGTGCTCGAAAATTGTTAATTTTCTTGTTGCACATTTTCATGACAACAGTTGGCTCTAGCTTGGGGACATGACATGGACTGAGTGTAGTGAAGACATGACATGAGGAATCCAGAATCTCAATTTTAGACCATATGATCCATTTACTAGTGCCTTATCCATTGGGCCTTGCGGAGTCATGTACAACTTAAAACAAGAGAGAGAGAGAGAGAGAGAGAGAGAGAGAGCAAAGAAGGAAAACACACACACACACACACACACAAAATGATGGAAAGGAAACACACAACACACAAAGGGAAGGGAAACCCACAATAGGGAAGAAAACCTAGAAATCACCTATGGTACAAGGTGGGGGACAACCTACTTTCACTGAAGCACTTTTCATTTCTCAAAATTTACCTCTGAGAGGGAAACACCGAATGATGATGTTCTACGAATCCATTGACCGTTCCGAAAGTAGCCTCCTCTCCTTAGCCGCTTATCAAATCTAGGTGCTTTCACATGTGTATGTAAACTTTCTAGGAGTGATCTTACACAAGATTCTTGATGCTTAGGCCTTTGTTTAGAAATTCCATTGCCTTCATGTTCTTTGAAATTGATTTCGTAGTGTCTCATTTCCGTCCATGTTTATCAACATAGTTTATTCTTCAATCGAATATCATCTCGCCCCAAAGCTTATTTTTGTACAAATTTCTTGAATATTCGAGTTATTTTATTTCTTAGGTCTATGCTCACCGATATCTTCTCTCCGAGAAACCTTAGATTTATCCTTTTTCTCTACTACACTCGAGGTGTTTGAGTATGAATGGGGGATCTGGAAGAAAACTCATACTTGTCTTTTATGGCCATAGCATGAGCTAATAGATAAAGAATCAACTTGGGGTCTTTCGCAACTTCTACCATTTCGATAGTTCTTGCATGGAGGTCTCCTTTGTTACTTCCTATATCTCATCTGTGTACACCTTCAAATAATCTTTATTTTGTAGCTCGACGCAACTATCTATAGGGGTTACTTCATCATCTTGGAAATCGCTGCATTCTATCACTCCTTCATCAAGAGTGGCTTCACTTCAAATTCTTGAAAAATGCTTGTTTCAATTTCTTCATCATGGAAAGCATCTTCTTATTCAAATGGGAAATAAAATGTCTCCATTTCATTGTTGGATCCATCAATCATTGGATCGGGGGGACATCATATTTATCATCTTGCTTTGTTTCAACATGACTAACCTTCACTTTGATTGAAGCTTTCAAATCAGATTTTTGCTTCTCTTGTAGGTTCATGGATTGCATCAGGAGTTTGAGACTAAGCTTAGGATCTTTAGTTTCTTATGCAGCTCTAAGTAGTTCTTGTATAGGTAGTTCTTTCAAACCTTTCACGATTTCATCACAAGATGGTCTTGTCTCTCCATAGATGGCCTGGATGAGGTCATCTTCATCCTGAAATGGGAATGAGAATAAATCCTCATCTTGGATAAGCATATAAGCTGATTTTTCTTCTTGAAAATCATCAAGAACCATCTCCTCTTCCTCTTGATTTTCATTGTCTGGTAATTTGGGGTTTCCCTCTTGTAACTTGAATCTCTTTGATGCTTCTTCAAAATCCAAATCTCTCCAGAAAGGCATGTTTGGCCCTATCAAGATGGGAATATCCTCTTCCTCCTTAATTTTCACAAAGTGATTCATCTTCCTGCTATCTTGGTACAAAATGTTAGCTTCTGGGATTCTAGACTTTCGTGTCATGTACCTCATCTTCTTATCAGGAAGAAATTTATCCATTCCTCCATTCATTGGTATGGTTGTAGATGACCAATTCATCTAAATTTTCCCTCCCAAGCCTCGGTAGAAACTTCTACTCAGCAATATTCTGAATGAGGCTGGGATGTCTGCTATCAAAATCATTGCTAAAACTTTCTTGTCTGGAAATTTAGTGAGAGCCACCTATGCATCTTTGACCTTCCCTACAAGTGGGACCTATTTTGACTCCAAAGAGTAACAAGAGCCACCAGGTGGAGTCATGGTGAGTTTGAGAGCTTTGGCAACCTTCACGGTATGACATTATCCGAGGCACCCAAATCTATTATGTAGTTGTTCAATACATATTCTCCAACAAGAAGGGAGACATAGAAAGGTTCAAATTTATCAGTATTTGATGCACTTAGAGAAATCATGTTCTGTGAGGGAGGTGTAGGTGGGTTTGTTAGTAATCCTTTAGGATGAGGAGCTACATCATTGTGTGTTAGACTACCATTCTGGTGTATTAAACAAACCTCTCGAACTGCAAGCTCAGGATGGTTCTACAAATATTCGGTTTTGACAATCCACACTTTTGCTTTGTGTTTGCATATTCTATGAATTCAAAGGGAGAAGATGCAAACAAGGGGGTGAAGGGACTTATTTTGGAGTCTGGATAGGCTTGGGAGTAGGAGTAGATGGGATCTTGAAAGGTACATTAGGATTTTTCAAAGTACTAAATTTTACAGGGGCAGATTTGGATTTAGAATTGGAAGAGGCATCAGAAGACTTACTTGGAATAGTGGGAGTCTTCTTACTTGCTACAAGATCAGGCTTCAACAATGTAGACTCCATGGAAGATGGAAGTGGTGATCCTTGACTAATTATTTTGTTTTGCAGAGTTGCCATAGGAGGATCATCAACATTATTTTTATTTATAAAAATGGAGGGATGTGCTCCTTTCTTGGAGAGTGAGTGAATACCACACATGAAAAAATGGGTGCATCTTCTTCATCTTCTTCATCACCTCTAGAATACTCACAAAACTTGATTTTTGTATCGTTCTCAAGTTCATCATTTTCTAGGAAATTGCCAACTTCACTTTCTTGTTCAAGATCTTCTTCCTTTTTTTGAACCTTGGAATCTACGTTCACGGGTGGGGCCTCCAAGGTAAGCCTTTGGGGTGCTCATGCAATATGATTTTTTTTGCTTCTTTGAGAAGATACTCATTCACCAAATTTTGCAGCGATGGATTAGTTCTATCATCTCTAGGATGTTGGGTTTTTCCTTTGATGGATTTTTTATCTTTCCAAAGAGGATGATATCATCATCAAGTTCAATGGCCATCCTTTTTTTTTTACAATGTTCCTTGGTTAGGCTCTTCACATAAAAATCCTACTTCTAATGATTGAGCATTGATGAAGAATCTCTTAATATTATTTTTAGACAACTAATCTTCTTTCGGTATCCTATGAAGAAATCATTTGAAATGAGCCATGAATTCTCTCATAGTTTCACTTTCTCCTTTATTCATTTGATCCAACTGCACCAAGAGGTCCTAACAGTCTTCCATTGATTTAAATCTTTCCTCGAAGGCAATATTAATGTCATTCCAACCAGTGATGGATCAGGTAGGCAGGAGGTAGAACCATTCTACTGCTTTTTCTTGGAGGGACTCCACGAACAGTCCTATAAAGAACATCTTCACGTTGGACACTAAGAATTCCACATGATGTGGTGAAGGATGATATGTTCTCTTCAGGGATTTGTGTGCCATCACCTTTGAACTTTGGAAAGTTCTTGTAGGAACTTGTTGGTAGATCATGAAGAGGTGGTTCAAGAGCAAACGGGCCTGTATTTCTTCCCCATGGAACAATGGGTTGAGGTCTTTCTACTTCATTTGCCATTGTTTGATTCACCTTTACTTCAAAAATTCTTCTTCAAATTCTAGCACTAAAAAAAATCTGCAATAGGAATATGAAAAGACACTGGAATACGAAAGGTCACTTGCAAGAAATTGACAATGTAGCCTTCAACAATGGATTTTCATGAACTCTTTTTTTGTTTTTTCAATATTTCATTTATTTATTTATTTTTAAATTTTGGGGACCTTGCGGTCATATTTTGGGTGTAGATGATGCAAAATCTGCCCCACTATGGGTGCCAAAAATTGTTGGCAAGAAAATTTGTCGGGTGGACAAACTTGTGGATTTCTTTCCAACACTGTGGGAATCTAAGTCCCTCTACTTAACTAGTGCAGTTGTCGTATATGCATGTGTGAGAAAATGTGGATTTCCGTGGTGGCCTTTCGAATGGGGATCCAATAGGGGTAGATTTGGATTTAGAATTAAAAGAGGCATCAAAGGATTTACTTAGAATAGTGGGAGTCTTCTTACTTGCTATAGGATCAAGACTTCAACAATGCAGACTCCATAGAAGATGGAAGTGGTGATCCTTGACTAATTATTTTATTTTACGGAATCACCATAGGAGGATCATCAACCTTATTTTTCTTTGCAGCAGTGGAGGGAGGTGTCCCTTTCTCAAAATAAGAGTGATTGAATGCCACACATGAAAAACTAGGTGCATCTTCTTCATATTCTTCATCACCTCTAGAATACTCATAAAACTTGATTTGTGTATCGTTCTCAAGTTCATCAATTTATAGGAAATTTCCACCTTCACTTTCTTGTTCAAGCTCTTCTTCCTTTTCTTGAATCCTAGAATCTAAGTTCATGGTTGGGGCCTCCAAGGAGTGACTTTGGGGTGCTCCTGCAATCTGATTTATGTTTCTTCTTTGAGAAGATACTCATTCAAAGAATTCCCTCTTCAAAGATTCCATCTCATTTTCCAACTTTTACAGTGATGGATTGGTTCTCTCATCTCCATGATGTTGGGCCTTGTCCTTTGATGGATTCTTAATATTTCTAGAGAGGATGAGATCGTCATCGATTTCAACGGCCATCCTTTGTGCTTCTACAATGTTCCTTGGTTGAACTGTTTGTAGGAGAAAGCCTACCTTTGGTGACTAAGAATTTATGAAGAATATATTGATATTGTTCTGAGACGGAGAATATTCTTTCAATATCCTATGAAGAAACCATTCAAATGAGCAATGAAGTCTCTCATAGTTTCACTTTTTCCTTTCTTCATTTGATCCAACTACACCAGCAGGTCCTGACAGGTCTTGATTTTTAAATCTCTCTTTGAAGGCATCCTTGATGTCATTCCAACCTATGATGGATCAAAGGCGGGTAGGAGGTAGAACCATTTTGCTATTTTTTCTTTGAGAGACTCCACGAACAATCTTACAGTGATATCTTCATGTTGAACACTAAGAATCCCACATGATGTGGTGAAGGCCAATATGTGCTCTTCAAGGAGTTGTGTAACATCACCTTTGAACTTTGGAAATTTCTTGAGAGAAATTTTTGGTAGATCATGAAGAGGTGGTTAAAGAGTGAGCAGGCATGTATTTCTTCCCCATGGAATAATGGGTTGAGGTATTTCTACTTCATCCTCCATTGTTTTAGCTTCATCCCTAACTTCAGCAAATTCTTCTTCAAATTATTCTTTGTCTGGGAACTCAAATCTTAATGGTGGTTGAAAAATGGGAGAATTTGAAGGGGATATCAACAGGAGTTTGGATAGGATTTCCAGATGAACTTCTTGAAGATCCAGATGGAGAGGAGGATTGAAAGTAGAAGTATGGATTATCTATAATTCATTCTTTCTGATTTTACAAAGCCTAGAAATTGGAATCAACACCACCTCTCGACCTATTCAACCTGGTGTATCTTCCTTTAGCCAAATTTTGGAAATTCTTGAAGTGGGAATATAAAAAGACATTGTGGAATATGAAAGGTCATGTGCAGGAATTAACAGTGTATCTTTCAATAATGGATTTTCATGAACTTTTTTTAGTTTTTTCAATATTTTTTTTTTTAATTTTTGGACTTTGCGGTCATATTTTGGGTGCAGATGCTACTAAATATGCCCCATGGTGTGCGCTAAAAATTGTTGGCGAGAAAAAATTTTAGGTGGAAAAACTTGTGGATTTCTTTCCTATGCTTTGGGAATCGAAGTCCCTCTACTTAACCAGACAAGCAACTATCATATATGCATGCGCGAGAAAATGTGGATTTTTGTGGTGGCATTTCGACCGGGATCCAACAGGGCACTCCACCGACCCTATGAAAATCTAGCAATACCTTACTAGGGAAGAATTTATCTATATATAGGGAAAGGAGAGTCATAAATGAGGTAGGAGAACTAATGTTAGAGGTAGAAAATCAAATTCCTACACACACTAGTCAAAAATTTCAACACATACATTCATGAGAAGAAACAACTCTACAAATAACAACAAGACCAAATAGAATTTATTGATCACAAAGTATCAAGAAACCCCTTAGTCAAAGAAATATAGAAACTCCTTCTTCTTGTATTGATTGCTTAAACAAAAGTTGTACATAGTGTGGGAATGGAAGAAATTTGAGAGTGGAGAAAAGTAGAAGAAAATGGCTATCTCCTTTTCTTTCTCTAAGTACACTGCACTCTTGAGTTTACATGATCAATTTCCAACCATTTCAAATGGGAATAGATTTACAATTTATAGAATGAGAGGTGACTTATCATCTACCCCCAATGGCTTTTCATATGTCCTTATGCAACTTAAAACTTTTCAACTTCCTAGGAGAATATTAAGTCCCTTTTTATAACATAAAGGTGACTTATTACATTAGGAACATTAGGACATATGAAAAAGTGCAACCCCAACACAAAATTAAAATATTGGAAAGTGAGAGAAATTTGGGCGAAGAGGAGAGAGAGAGAGAGAGAGAAGAAGAAGAGAATATGTCGTTCCCAATTAATTCCATTTATCCTTGTTGATGGAAAGCTCCAAATGTAGTGAAACTCTAAATCTTCGAACTCCTTGCACACTGAGAAACTCCTTCAAATTAGCTCACGAACGCTCGCCAAGTTGAATGAACTAAGATGGATCTTGAATGCCCTATGAAAAATGCCTAGGATGATCCTAAACAATGATGTCCCCCTGAATGATTATCCTTGTACGTCCCATTGTGCCAAAACTACTCTTTGAGTGTAACTTACTATTTTTAGTAAGTGTGAATTGTGAGCCGAGATGACCTTTTTGATGACTTTTCCTGTGATACTCCCTCTGTGTTTACCACCTTATTTGTAGCCTCTTCAAATGGTGGCTTATCTAAAGTAATAGACCCCTATGTAGGAAGACATGTTATTTTCAGTAAGTGCACCGCGGATGTCAGATTGCAACAAAACAAGTCCCGAAATTCCGGTTTTATTCTGGGGTTACTGCGCTTGCGTTTGAGTAACTCCTTCATCTGAACAAGTGGGAAAATGAAATTTTCATGGCATTGGGATAATAATAAAAAAAAAATCCCTCCATATCCCTAAAAAATAGGGGCTTCATAGCGCAAAAACTAGTTCACACAAAACTAGATTTTTTTACGATCATTCCTTCCAATTTTCACATAGTTTCACCCACTGGAACCCTAGGAAGTGAAGAAGTAGCTCACTGAATTTTTCACATATTTTATTCATGTGATAGCACAGCATACTGAAAATAAACATATCCCTTCATATCATTAAAAAATATGGGTTTCATGGCGCAAAAACTAGTTAACGGGAAACTAGATTTTTCAACGATCATTTCCTCTAATTTTCAGTGATTTCGCCCACTTGAAACTCCGAGAGCGAAGAGGTGGCTCACTAATTTTTCCATTACTTGTGTTATGGAAGACATTAATGGAGCTCAAAAATTATAGGTTTCCACTTCTTCTCCATTTTCAATAAAAATATATTTATTTATGGGTTTTTTTCCGGTGCTTCACGTGTAATTTTGCTTCAATCCTACAATAGGTTTGACAAGAAATCCCACTTCTTTCTTCTTTGAGCCGGAAAGGAGATTTCTTCAGTGTGAATACTCTATTTCACAAGAGGAGAGTTTGAAAGTATGTTTTTTATGGTCTTGGATAGAGTAACAAATAGAAAAAAATAGTTTCTTGATTCATGCACTGGTTTGCTAGATTTTTGTGAATATTTGTTTTTTGGCTATGGAGATTTTCTATTGTTCTCTTCATTTTTCTTCGTTTCTCATTCTTAATTTTCTCAAGAGTTCTTATTATACTTATATTATTTAATGGTTTGAAGGATAATATTGTTGTGAAAGGTCTGTTTGAGGTCTAACAATGGTGGTGTGATGGCAAGGAGGTTGCGAGAGGAAGAAAGGACGTATAGGCTTACTGCACGGGAGTGGAAACAGTTAGAAGTAGGGAAGCAGGTAAATATTTGAATTTTTAAAATCATGTTGAGAGAGGGATGGGAAAAAATTATTTTCCATAATTTCCATCACCTTAAAGGGACATGAGCAACATCAATTTCCATGGTAAGCAAGGAGCCGACAAGTGGCGTTGATCCGACAATAGGGAGTGAGTGCCCAAAAATCAGCTTTAAAGCATTGAGGGGCTGGAACCAAGGTCACATGGGTGAAAAAATATTTCCTAGAGATATGGGCACATTTTTCAAGGTATTATTTACATAACTCTGTGAGGGACATGAGGGACATCAAATTCCATGGTGGCTATGGATTTGACACGTGGCGTTGATCGACGGTAGGGAATTTGAGCTCCAAATTACACCCGAGAGATGAACTAGCAATGTTGATGGTCATATAAGGTTCTATAGGTTACATGGGGGTTGGATGAATTTTTCCAACCTTGATTTCCTTGACCCTGAGGGATGTTAGGAACACAAAATCCCGCCATGCCCCTAGAGCTGAAAATTTGACTAACTCCCGAACCTTGAGGACAACTTGTGACGGAAATATCTTGAGCTCCAAATGGTCTTTTTGATGAAATTTTATATGATAGTGACTGGAAATTTCCTTTTTAATCCAATTTTATGGGTATCATTTCTTGGTTATCCCATTTTGTCCCTAAAAATTTTTAATTTTGGTTTGGTACTCCACTCATGCCGAGAAAATCACTGCAAAACCTAATGCGCCAAAGTGTTGTGAAAAATATGATTTCACCATCTTGTAGGGATTGGAATTATATTTTTAGTGATGTTTATTTTTTCTCCTAACTCCATCTGGAGCTCTCAAAATCACCTTCTGAAGCTCAACGGTTGTTTTGGCCTATGCACTAATTAGGCTTGTGAACCCTAATTCTGGCAAAACTACCCCAACTTCTCCAAGCCCTTCCAGAATCTTCTGAATCATCTCCATGATGTCCCAAGACCTTTGAATCACCTCCACATCCAATTAGGATCTTATTCTCCACTCCATGGGGTTGCTTCAGACCTAGGAAGGCCAACGATAGCCCTTCCCACAACATTTTGTAGCTTGCAAATGAATTCCTAAAATCACCTAGGGGGATGATAGAACATTATTCGGAGGTCATTTGGGTACTGCCAGATAGACTGGGTGTCTTGAAATGATGGGACTTGAAAAATTAATACTTGGGGTATAGTTATCATGCTCAAAAATTTGTTAATTTCCTTGTTGCACATTTGCATGAAAACACCATGCTTCACATTTTTATCAATCCACACTTTTTATTGTCTCTTGGCATGTTTTTAACCTTTTATCTACATGGTTATCAGGTATGCATCTCTTATCTACTTTGTGTTATTGAGCATTTTCTCAAAAACATAAAGTGGGGACAAATGTAGATACAAAATCACGCACTTTGGGTATCTATCTAGTCATGATCACATATTAATATTCATATGATTCCTAACTAATTAAATTACTAATTAACCCATATATTTGGCCATCTTTTCTTGCTTTTTGTTTCCACTTTTTGTCTCACACACCTTCTTTCTCGCCTCGACCTCCCACCCTTCGATTTCTCTAAGCACGGAGACTAGCTTCTAGCCAAGACGCCGGCGCCAGTCACCTCCATCCCCTCTAGGTGCCCCTGACCTCTTTATACTTTACTCACATATTTTGGGTCCTTTCTAGCCATTTGGACATATTATTGTTTTAGTAGTCGAGACTTTTTAGGGTTAATTATGAAATTAAAACAAGGGAATCATATAAATATAAATTTATGTGATCATAATAAAGGACCAAGCACTAAGCATTAGCTATCACCACCTAAGGTTGTATCCAAAGGCTATTCAAGAGAATTCAAGCATACATTCTAGCATCCATTCAAGGGAAAGGGACTAAATTCTTTTGCATATACTTCACGGATTAGAAGTTCATTCTATTCCATACACACATCTACTTACATATTCTACATCTAGTTATTTCTCGTTATCAAGTGTGACACGCACAAGAGCCACCTAGGGCATGATTACACACACACACACATAACTACATTGGGTCTAAAATGTAGTGCAACACTCAATCATAAGATCACTTGTTTGATAGCTAAGGATAGTCGACCCCCTATTTGTAATAATTTCTTTTTGGGATTTGATGCACTTTTGAGGGTTTTACATGTCATTTATTTATTACAGTTATCAATGACATCAATGATCATTGTGTGACATACTAGCGACAAGAAGTGAAGGATAGTGAACATATCACGACCCTTTGAAGGATGTTTTGTAATGGTTTGAGAAGTCACAGGAACCCATAGTAGGTTTGTGGCACCCACAGACACCCCTGATCCATTCCAAACACCCCAATCTAGACATATCCTCTAGTTGCACATTTTATGAGGCTCTGTGTGACACTTCTCCCTATCTGTTCATCAATTCATCACTCCAGAACCATCTATATTTGATTGTGAATCAAATAATTCATTTTATCTTCTCTTTGCAACTAAGGTTTTTTTTTTTCTATCTTAATTTTCTTGGGTCTAATTACGTATTTATTTTCATATTCATTTTCTACTACATTGCATTAGATTTAGACATATATAAATTCTATATGTTTCTTAATCATTTGGTGAACCCAACTCATTTGAATACACTTGGATTATCATATTTATTCTATCATGGCTCATAAGGTCTCTCAAGTCTCCTTGCATCAATTACTTCAAAAGCACCCATCTTGCAAATATGTTCTTCTAAAAAACCTAAACACCCCATGTCTTCCTAGTGATGCACCACCTGCTCAAATTGATGTTATCTTCAATCATCTTTCTAGTGACTCTCTTAATTATACTTTCCATCAATCTATGTTGGCATCACTGCAAGTTGTGCATTTTGTATTTCAAGACCAATTTTAGGCTATGGAATCCATTATTACATCTCTAAAATATAAAATCCAACAGCTTAATGATGCATCTCAATCTCATGTTTCTTATCCTTCTACATCTCATCCTCATTTTATGTCTTCTACATGTGCTCATATCAGTGAGCCTTAAGTCATACCATTACAGAGCCTCTCACATTTGATCACAATGCTAAGAAACATGATATTATTACTGAGCTCCTTAGTCATCAATTAATCACTTTTCCATCTACTCATGGTTATCCTCCTTATCATCTTGCAAAATATCAAGGTCATCCATATTGTAATTATCATCGAATCAATGGACATAATGAAAATGACTATTATTCTTTACAACAAAGAATCAAGCATCTTGAGCATCAAGGATTTATCTCATTTGCTGAATAACATTCTGTTGTATGTCCATCTACAAATGCTACATCCAAATGGGCTCCTAAATATACTCCTTCTATGTCTAATGAGCATCATGCTTCAACTTATCATGTTCCTTCTTTGGTCACTCAAGCGTAGCCTATGAAATCTACTCAAACCAAGTAACCTCCTCTAAAAATAAAATAACCACCTCCTCCTACTACGTCGTCTAAAGTATTACCAATTCAAACAAAGAAAATAATATATCCTCCTCTCAAGTACTCTACAACATTACCAAACAACCAACCACACGGTACGCAAGACATGTAAACACTAGCTGGCCTCTTTCAAATTCCACAACTTGAGGCTTCTAAGCCATCACCACTTCAATGTCCAATCACTTTTTTCAAACAAACTACTCCTTATTATGATCCTAACAACCCATTTCAAAATCCATCACAATGGTAAGCACCTTCTCTCATCGTTGCATAGATCTTCATTACTCACATAGTTGGGGGGAATCATGCTTATTCTTCCCCCCTTCTAGCATCACTAGGTGGCTATCATTTTCTACTATTACACTTCATGCTTCATATTTCACATCTTTGAGAAATCTTACACAACTTGATACACTATTGTATCGTTGTTTCCTAATGACACACTCTTGTGTTGCGGTTCACACTTGAATGTTGAGGGCATCCTACATACATGAACCTCACACATTACACACTACACACTACAAAATACACATTACACACTTCTCACATACTTGACATCCTCTTATAGAATCATTTACCATACACTATGCATATTATTTAGTTTACACATTCATGCTACCTCTTTCTTACATCTACTTTTATGTGTTGCGCTCATTACCCTATGACACACTCTAGTTCCATGGTCCATACTCAATTGTTAAGGGTCTACATCTCAAATGGACCTCACCACACTCATGCATTCACTTACTCACTCACTCACTCGTGCACTCTCTCTACGCTCTACGCTTTGTCCCTCACATCAAACTAGCACACAAGTTCATACCATTTCCTGGTGAAGCACGCTTGTTCTATGATTCATTCTTGACTGTTGAGGATGCATGTGTAAATGAACCTCATATCATACATACACATCCACTCAAGGGGCATGCTACTCCTATCATTCACTCTGCATTCCATTCTATCTCATCCACAACATATTACATATCTTTTTCGCACTTAGTCTTGCTTACTTATGATTGATGGTGAGTTAAAGTGCTAAACATAAAGAAAGGGTTAAAACTCCAACACGAAGTCATTTTTGAAACTAGTTCCCCCAAAGTGTAGCTCAACATGAAAATAGATGAAGTGTAACATTGAAATCTATTGTCATATTTTTCCTCCATTGAAGCCATTAAAACCAGCTTTGTGCTCTATGTTTCCAAAATGGTCTTTTGCTCATTGTCGTTGATCCCAGAGTGGAAAAATAGTGAAACTTTTCAATGATACTCCATTTGAAAACACCTTTCAAATGATATATTAATTTTTGGATGTCATGGCATGATTTATTTTCTATTTTAGAAATATATTTCCAACTAAGGTCCCCTTTTTTCCCATAACAACTGAAAATGTATTTGCATTGTCTTAGTGATCCAACAAGCCAAATATCCTGAAACTTAGAGGAGATGATCCTCATAAAATTATATTTCACTTGAGCTATTTATTGCATTATGAAGTGGATTATTTTTTGATAAATGGAGGACTGTGTTTCTCTTATTATTCCACCCTCTTCAAATATATTTACATTTTCCCGGTGATCCAGTGAGCCAAATTTCCTAAAATTTGGAGTAGATGACCCTCATAAGATCAACTCTCATTTGAGCCATTTCTTTAATGATGAAGTAGAATATTTTGTGAGATATGGAGGATTTATTTTCTCTTATTATTCTTATTTCTTTGATGAATTTCATACTTCCTGTTGATCTGGGAAAAGAGAATTGTCTAAAATTTGCAAAAGTGCATCCCGAGTTAAACCTAAATTTTTTAGAACATTTTAATCACATTCTGATATTCAAAATAAATTTCTAAAAATAGGAATCCAGGGTAGGACCTACTAAAAATAATAAGTGTTGGTATTTTGGTCAAATTGTTCATATCCATCCATCTCCCGTCCATTTCACTAGCTTTCATCATCATGAAGATCAAATACTCAATTTTTGAGCCAATGATGGATGGATGGGTGGAGAAGATCATTGAAAAAGGAAAGTACTATCACCTGAGATCCTCTCTCTATTCAATTTTTCTCTCACCATTGTTTCCAAGGTGAATATGGAAAAGGTTGAGATCGAGAAAGAAATAACCCATTGGGATAGTGTTTCCCCATTGATATCTGAGATGAGTTGTCTTAATTCTCACTCCTTGGTGAGAAATAGTATCCCATAAGAGAAGAAGGTTGCACTTACAATGGCTTAGTTCAACAAAGAGGTCAAGGGAAAGGATTTCATCCCTGGATAATTTCCACATAATTCATCAAGAGAAATATCTTCATCATCAGAGGCTTCTTCATCTTCAGATTGATCACTTATCTCTCTCCATCCTCTCTCTCTCTCTTTAGATTCTAATACTTCATTGGGAATGTGATTTTTAGATATTTTGTATTATTCACTTAAGTGACCTTTGTTTTTTCATTGTAAAATTTTCTTTTCATAAATAAGAAATGAACTTATTTTTATTCCTATAGGAATATGAAAGTTCACAAGTGGTAGGAATATAAAAAATCACTTGGGGAAGAAGAAGAGACACTTTGTAAGCTATATATTAGGAGGGATTCTCCATTCCAAGGGTTTGATAGCTTTTTTCTCCTATTACTACAAGTAAAAAGCTACTTTAATCTATCTCTTTGTATATGTTCTTCTACTTTCTACCTTCTAACTACACAAGCTTTGTAATCTTTAACAACTAAGAAATAATTTTGTGTCTTTGAGGAATAAATCAATAGAACTTTGTGTCTCGATTTAATATTATTATTATTACTTACACAATTATTTTCTTTCCTGTTGAATATGGAAATACCCTTGGTTAATGTTAATGAAATTTAAAAGTTCCTACTCACAACCTTAACCCTCTCCATATTTTATTAACCCTCTCGAGAAAATTTCTCTCGTGTATTCCATAAAAGAAATTTTCCATGGGTTTAGTGGAGTATTCATGTGTGATCCCTGACATAACAGCCACCCATAGATTTTATTTTTTCTTACATTAGGTAAATGTGAACCTCCCCATTCCTAAGAGGAGGGACCTAGTCTCGTAACCACTAGTGAAAACCACTAAATTTCCCTTGAGACATTATTTCACCAACATGTCTTATTAATACTTCTTGTTCCACTCCTATCTAAAACATGGGCCTTTAATGCCTTGTGATGTTCATTGTGTTAACTTATTTGATATTCAAAACCCTAGATTCTAATAAGTCCTACAGAAAAATATTAGGTGGGTTTTCGGCACCCCTATGTACCATTGACGTCACCACTACTTTGAAGAGGGTTAAATTACACGTTGTTCTCACCTAGCATGTGATCTCTAGAATATATACAACCAAATGAATAGTCAAGATCTTGTGATAATTACATTGTACTTACACATTTTCCCTATCTTGAATTAGAATGATGATATGTTTCTTGTATTTATAGATTTGAATGGATGAATTCCTTAGAAAGAGTATGCGGAGTATATGGAGCTCAAGGGAATCTTAGAATGGAATTGAGTGTGTTTTCTCTTAATGTATGCTCACGAGGATATTTGGGTGTCAAGTATTATGATATCCTCTTTGATAATGGATTAAATTACTAGCTTATATGTGTGTTCTAAATATGGAAACCTCGAAGGAGGCCAACTAGAGTTCACCCATAGGAATTTCAATTAGAAAATGCATTGTTAGAGAATGTGGGACCAAAGTGGCTAAGTCATCCCATAGCGTGCATGTCTTTTGGTCCTCCCTAAGTGCCATATTCTCATATGCTTGTGTGGGTGATCTAAGAGATAGGATTCTGATATTTGAGATTATATCTTTCTTCAACATAGTAATATGACCATTGTGTGAATAAATTATTTGTATGTACAAGGATGAATTAGACATGGCTAGGGATAGGATGATTGACTAGGTTGGAGAAGTGTGGACTAGTGCATAAGCATTGTATAATTTTTTTATTACAAGACATGAATTTTACCAAAATGAGTGTCTACATTTCCCCATTTAAGTATGAAATTAAAATTTTCATGCTTAAAGGAATAATCACCTGAGTGTGTAGACACACTTTGTCTTCACTTGGAGCATTAATAAGGTTTGTCAATTCTCAACATTAAAGAATTTCAATCCAAGGCTGGTGTCTAAAGATTATATACAAAAAGAGAAAGATATATTTGGCAATGATCCCCTCTACCCAAAATCCACACTTGTAGAAATGTAAAAGCACACTTGCAGGAATTGAAACACACTTTACATGGAATAAAAACACACATTTGTAGGAAAGTAAATTCAAACTTGCATGAAATTAAAACACAATTTTCATGGAATTAAAACATACATTTACAGAAAGTAAATTCACACTTACATGAAATCAAAACATAGTTTCTTAAAAGGAAATGAACTTGCATGGAAGGAAATTGTTGAATTGGAAAGAAAGGACAAACACATAAAACACTTGCATGTTTACAAAAATTGTAAATCAAAGGAATAATTATATTGTATGAACTAAAAAGACAACAAAAATAATTACATAATGGAAAAAATTAATAAAAATAAACATATAGATCCATTTTCCTTGGAATGAGTGGCCAAATCATTCCTCAGAAGAGGATTTTAATCTACATTATTTACAAATGGATGGAATGGAATCTTAAAATTAATTGATCAGAAAAATGGAGATTACATTCTTTAGTGTGGGAGGTTGCATTTATAAATCCATGCTCCAATCACCTTATTTTAAGGCATACATATTTATCAAATAAGATTTCAATCTATCTAAAAATCATAAATCTCCACAAAATATGGAGAGATCTTATATAATTCTACCTAATAATCTGAATTTCTTATTTTATTGTTGAGAATCAAAATGAATATTGATTCTTCTTTATTTTACAAATAATAAAACACTTATAGAAATATCTATTTTTAGAATGACTTCCAAAAATAGATAACAATGTCACCCTTGGAGTTATGCTCACCTTTGTAACTCTAGTATTCATCCTCAGAGCTCTAATATCCAACTTCAAAGCTATAATAATCAACTTCGAAGTGATCTGGGAAGACTCCACCGGGAAGCCTCAAGCTATCCTAAAACCTATTTTTCACGAATGATGATATCTTTATAAAATTAAGAGGTTTTTATTAAACACATTTTTATGACCAAAAACCTCTCTCATATTTTCCCTTTGACCTTTTGTTATCTAATTATGTAACTTTTGGTGTTGACTGATACACTTTTTCTTGGACTGCCACATAGTAAAAGTCAAATTTATTCCAAATGGTGAAATGCATATAAAAATAGAAATACATTTTTGTTCAAATAATTGTTATGAGTAAAAAACTCTCTTATAATATCCATTTTAATTTATGCAAGAATCTTTAGATAGACCAATAGACTATGAAGCTAGGCCTATAGACTACGAAGTAAAAGTCAAATTTATTTCAAATGGTAAAAATTTAAGAAAAATTGAATGAGGTTTTTTTAACTCATTACTGTGACCAAAAACCTCTCTCATAATATCAATTTGAATTTTATA
This sequence comes from Taxus wallichiana var. yunnanensis, assembly GCA_018340775.1. Taxonomy (NCBI): domain Eukaryota; kingdom Viridiplantae; phylum Streptophyta; class Pinopsida; order Cupressales; family Taxaceae; genus Taxus; species Taxus wallichiana. The sequence goes on from CM031244.1 coordinate 309,649,212, forward strand.
GCTTAAGTTATATAGAATCCGAGCAAACAAATTATACTCCAAAGAAAACATGGCGATTCCAAAGCTATACTAAAACGGCTATAAATTTTGCATATGAACTCAAATCAAGATGATTTTTTTAACTTGCATAATTTTTCAAGAGGAATATGAATATGTAATTAGATTTGGGTTTGGGTATATTCTTGATAACTATTTTTCACTTTTCTTAAACATATGCTTAAGGAGTCGCTCATAGAATTGTTGAACATTTTTCTGAGCCGTGAAGGAACCTCTTAAGATAATGCAATGATGAAATAATAATATTTGGAGATGATATGAGAGATTTTGAAGATCCTCCAAAGTTGGTTGTAGCTAGTAGTCAATGGTCAAAATTCCCTTTTCAACAATTATAGCAAAATTTGAACTGCATATGTACAAATTGACATATTTTCCCAATAATCATTAGAAATAGATAACAAAAAGATAACAATGAATTCTAAAGAAATAACCATGATATATACTTTCTATTTTATCCTAAATAAATTATAAGTTCATAAATTACACTTAGATCCACTTTACATATACAAAGAAAAAGAATATCAAATCTTATATAAAATGGGTCGTTTTTTGGCTCATCATCTCCCCCACACCTAATATTATGCAAGTCCTCATAAATTACATTAAAATTATGTTTTATTTCATTGGAGTGAAATTTTGTATGTGGAAAACCTCCTGCTACTTGTCTTTCTTTTTGCATTGATTCATAAGCAGGTTCTTGTGTGGAGGTTTTCCTATTATCCTTCTTGATAGATTTTAGCATAGGTTCTTGTGTGGAATTTCTCTTGCTACTCTTTTCTTTCTTTTGTGAGAGTAGGTTCTTGTGTGTAATTTTTCTTCTACTCTTCTTTTCTTTTGTGAGAGTAGGTTCTTGTGTGGAGAGTTTCCTACTATGCTAACAATTTTTTATTTTTCTATAAAATACCATTTTAGTTGTGTTTCATCAAGTTTTTGTCATAGGAAATGAATCCATATAGAAAGGATCCTTATAAAAATCTGGTTGTTTTGAAATTTTCCAACATAAGCTTGAAGAAATGATTTCCATCATCAATATCATATACCAAAAGATGTTTTCAATATGTTGAATTATTTTTCCTTATTTTTCATCCTCAATCTCATGCATGTGATGTAAAAGTGGATCCTTATATAATGAAAAAAGTTACAAGTAAATTTAAAACTAAAATAGAAGAGTAAAATACCTTGGTATACTTTAGTTTTCATTTCCTCTTCCATGTCAACAAAAGTGAAAAATACTGGGAGAAGTGTTGATGCAATTGTAGTTTTGTTATACCAATAAATAGGAGCACGAAAGTAAGCACCTAGGTACTATGTTGATTATTTGGAAAATCTGCCATTTGCTGGTTTTCAACTTTTCCATTATTATTATTATTATTACTTTTTCCCTTGTTTAGCCAACAAGTTTGTTTTCTAATCAAGAATTTTTTGTTTTCTAGTATTTGGTCTACCAACAAGATGGTTTTTAAACCAAAACCGCCAACAATGCCCAAGGATTTTCATTGTTGGTTTTTTCTCATTTTTTTATTTTTTTTTAATTTTGGAGAAATGATGACATGGGAAATATTAGTAATAAGCTGAATACATCCTCATACTTCTTCCAAATGTAGAAAAATTGTTGATATTTATGTGTCCTTAGTCCGATGTATATTGATATTACTTCTCATTTTTGTCTGTGATAGCTCAAGATAAGGTTCCCTCCACTTAATGAAGTTATGGACAAAATATATCCATTATAATATTTAAAAGTATCCCTTATCTTGGTATCATCCTCTAAAATCTTGAAACAAACAAAACCTTTCCATACAAGTATAACATCAGTCATATAAAATAATTATCAATAATATAATTTGAATACATATGGAAGAAATTATTTCATCCTACTTTAGAATGATTGATGGTTCAGGAATTAGTATTATTAATAATGGAATATTATTGTGAAAAATAAGAACTCCCTCAGATAAGTTATCTTATTATGATGATGTATATGATTTCAACTAATTCCTGAATATGGATGGAGTGAAATGAAATGAAATGTCATCAATTATTTTATTCATGAACTGTGTAGAAAAACTAATTGTTATTTGTACAAGGAAGGTGAAATATAGATTTTGAAGAAATTCATGAACACTTAAAAATATAGCATGGTTGGATGTTAATGTTGGGAGGAGGATTTCAATGATGACAATAAAAATCATTGACTACCCAAATCTTTTAGATCCATTATAACTATTATTTACATGATCTTCTCCTAAAATTTTGCATGATTTTCTCTTATAATCTTGATTGCATGCATGATTTCCTTTTTTGATTGCATGCATGATTTTATCTTTTGATTGCATGCATGTCAATCCTAAAATATATTAACAAATTTTTGCATGTAACTAAATCTATTTAAGGTATGATCATTTCATGCAAAAACTTATTAATTATTACAATCAATTTTTCAATATTAATTCCAAACATAGATGCAAAATAATTTTTTTATAGTTTCACATTTTCCTAAAAATAAGTGATATAGGACTTACCATCAATGTTTGGAGTTTGGATCATTTATCCATGCAAAATTTAGAAGTTTTATGTGTCATGTAATATATTTGACTGATTTGGAGCATGTTTCCCTCCTTGAGGAATGTAATCCCCTTATAGAGTTCAACCATCTTAGATTCCTCAGCCATCTCAAATTCCTCATCCAACTTACATCAACATTACATCTCAAAACCATCATAGACAAAGCTACTAGGAAGTAGCCGTAGATGATCTCTTGTCCTTGTTTGTTTTTTTACGGATCCTTTCTTTGCTTTTTGCAGTAATTTTGTTGTTTTGTCTCGTCTTGGTAGCTGTTTTTTAGCTACTTTGAACATCATTGTAACATTTGGATTCTGATCCTTTTCACTCTAGTTCTCTTGCTTATCCTGGCTTTTAGGCCTTCTTTTGTAATCAAGGGTATAGTCCCTTTCAAAAAACTATTTGCCAATAATAAAAAAACATTCAATCTTTCCTTCATAATAATGTTAGCAATTACATTTTTCTACACAATTGGGTTAGTATGGGATGGGGTTTTGTTCTAAATCCTAATTACAGAAAGGTAAATTCTAAGATACTTACATGAAAATAAATCTAATCTAATTTGTAGGAAAATAAATCTAATCTATTTTCATGAAAATAAATTCTAATCTATTTGCATGAAAATAAATTCTAATCTATTTATAGGAAAGTAAATATAAAGAAACCACCACGAAGTATCTCCTGTCAATTTTTTTCTAAGAAACATTTCCTCTCATAAGGAACTTGTTTATCGATTGCCACTAGATAATTCTCTTAGAAAAATATGAATATCCTAAGTAACACTTGTGTATCCTGGAAATGATATTAAAATGATGAGGGTTGTTAATCATCAACATTAAAGAATGTAAATCTAGGGTAGGTGTTCAAAGGCTATAAGCAAAAGGAGAAAGAGATATTTGGAAATGGTCCCCTCTAGCCAAAATCCATAGTTGAAGAAATGTAATAGCACACTTATACGAATTAAAACACACTTTGCATGCAATAAAAATGGACATTTGTAGGAAAGAAAACACATTTACATGAAATTAAAACACACATTTGAAGGAAATTAAATTCACACTTGCATGAAATTAAAACACACTTTCCTGAAAGGAAACACACTTGCATGGAAGGAAATTGTTGAATTGTAAATAAATGAAAAACACATAAACCACCTAAATGCTTACAAAAATTGTACATCAAAGTAATAATTACATTGTATGAAGAAATAGACAACAAAAATATTTACATAATGGAAAAATAATAATAAATATAAACATACACATCCATCTTCCTTAGAATGAGTGGTAAGCTCATTCCTCATAAGAGGATCTTAATCTACACTATTTACAAATGGACGGAATGGAATGTCATAATGAATTGATCAAAAAAATGGAGATTACATTTTTTGGTGTGGGAGGTTGCTTTTATAAATCCATGCTTCCAACCATCTTATTTTAAAGCATACATATTTATCAATTAATATTTCAATCTATCAAAAAACACCAATCTCCACAAAATATGGAAAGAGCTTATCTAATTCTAACTAACAATCCAAATTTCTTATTTTATTGTTGAGGATAAAAATGAATATTGATTCTTCTTTATTTTACAAATAATAATACTTTTATAGAAATATCTATTTTTAGAATGACTTCCAAAAATATATAACAATGGCACCCTTGGAGTTATGCTCACCTCTATAACTCTAGTATTAATCCTCAGAGCTCTAATATCCAACTCTGGATCTATAATAATCAATTTCAAAGTGATTTGGGAAGACTCACGAATTGTTTTGGAAAGACTTGAATCGTTTTGGGAAGACTATGAATCCATACTAAAAGCCATTTTTTTGCAAATGATGAGAGCTGTAGAAAATTGGGGGGAGGTTTTTTTCAACACATTGAAATGACCGAAAAATATCTCATATTTTCCCTTTGATTTTTTGTTATCTGATTATGCAACTTTTGGTGTTGACCTGACACACTTTTTCTCAGAATGTCACATAGTAAAATTCAAATTTATTCCAAATGGTGAAAGCTATAGAAAAATAGGAGGTTTTTGTTCAACTCATTTTTATGAGTAAAAATCTCTCTCAAAATATCCATTTGAATTTTTGGTTTAATTTATGCAAGACTTTGTAGCTAGGTCTCAGAGACTCGAAGTAAAAGTCTTATTTCTTTCAAAAGGTATGAGATGTAGAAAAAAGGAAGGATTTTTAATTAAAATCATTATTATGACCAAAAACTCTCTCAAAATATCCATTTGAATTTTATGGATTAATTTATATAGACTTTAAAGAAAACAGGCTAGACTCTAAAACGCAACATGTTAAACTCTAAAGGAAACATGGTCGACTCGAAACTATCTTGAAATGGCTATAACTTTTGCATATGAACTCAAATCAAGATGATTTGTTTTTTAGACTTCCATAATTTTTTGAGAAGAACCTGAATATGTAATTATATTTTGCTTTGGGTATATTTTTATAACATTTTTCACTTTTTCCCAAACATATGCTTAAGGAATTGCTTATGAAAACTGTTGAACATTTCTAGAGGTAGTGAAGGAACCTCTAGAGCTAATGTAGTGATGAAATAATAATATATGGAGATGGAATAGATTTTTAAGATCCTCCAAGGCTGGTTATAACTGGTGCTTAGTTCTCAAAATGCCTTATTCAACCATTATAGAAAAGTATAGGTTGCATATGCACAAATTGACATTTTTTCCTAATAATCATTAGAAATATCTTACAGAAAGATAAAAATGAATTCTAAAGAAATAACCATGATATATACTTTATATTTTATCCTAAATAAACCATAAATTTATAAATTACACTTATATCCACTTTACATATGAAAGGAAAAAGAATATCAATTCTTATATAAATGGGCCATTTTGGGCTCATCAAGCTCCTTGTGCTTGTCTTTAGTACTTTTTCTTTGTTTCAATTTTGTTTGTTTTTCCAGGATATATACATGTAGAGAAATGAGTGTAGTTAATTTCCATAGTGTAGAAAATTGACCTTTAAGTTGAAATATTTGAACTTGATGTGAAAATATCAACACGTAAGAATTGAAAAGTAAAGAAAAGGAGAGTGTACATCTGATTATTTTGTAAGAAATGGGGAGAGAATACTCCTGCTACTGTTTCCATGGAGATTTTTGAAATTTTTATTGTAGATGGTTGGAAGTAAATTATGGTGATCATTCCCAAGTGGAATGTTCTAAGGATAATAGAAATAAGTGTAAATTATCATTGCATGGAGAAGAGAATTATATGGGGAGCATTCTAGTTTCTCTACATCCTTCTACAAAACATGAGAAATGAGAAATATAGCCTACATGGATGTCAATCACCATGATACTTCCCAAGATCCTAGGATAAGTGAAACTGTAGATGAACATGAACCCAATTAATTTGAAAATGATGGCACATTGTAGTAGGGAAATGATAGATTACACGTACCCTTAGTGCCCTTATAATCTAACTTGTACCATGAATTTTGTAATGAACCGTGAGTAAAAGGCCTATATATGTTCTTGAGAAACTATGCCAACCGATAAATTTATTGAACCCGCCCTAGGACACAAGCATATGGAATGGACCATAGTGTCTATATGTTATGGTCCCTATTGTATGTTTTGGTCCTTGTGTATTTTCTGACCCAATTCTATTTTTGAGCCATCTTATTAAATTCTGCAAAGTCTAACTTTGTACCTATTATTTAATTTCTTAGTTCGAGATGTTGTGAGGATGAAATATCATCTGATGGTTTCCCCCTTGTTTGGGGCATGTGAGATAGAGAAAACTGAATAAAAACCAAATAAGAGGACATGTAGTTGATGTGCATGTGTGTTGAAGGATTCTGCATGAGAAAAATGGGAGTGTGCATGGTGTATACCATGGTGCATACATAATAGTATAATAGAAGAGATAACAAAGTTTTAGTGACAAGAAATAGAAAAATAATACGGTATATGTTAGCAAAAACATGCAAAGATGCACAAGTAGAACAACCATGGAAAAAAATATGCCACATACATGAGACACCATTTAGGATGACATAATACAATCGAGGCACTCAAGGACAAAAGTAACAAGAAAGTAGCATAGGTAATTTCCGTAAATAAGTGAAAGAATAGATTAATCATATAAAACAATAGATAATCCATAGAATTTAGATGATCTTGATTTGCAAGTGACCTAAGAAATAGATATTGTACATGAAATTCCCATTAACATGTTAGAGTAATAAATAGTATGACACGATGTATGTATTTATTAAATGAGGTAAGATGAAGTAAATTAGTAATTTTTTTAATGATAGCACCTATGTGTAAAAAAGTGTAAAGTGTATACCTCATTTGGCATGGAACAACTAGTAAAGAGCAACATCAAACATCGACATCATGTAACAATATGTGTGTATCTTGCATTAAACTCCATATCCAACATGAATGTGCATGTGTATAGAAAAAGGATATAACATATTATGTATCAAGATAACATGATAAATAATGTGCAACATGAATAGTATAAACATACAATAGAAACAACCAAACAAGAGCAATGCAATTATTTTTGAAAATTTTAGCATATTTTAATGTTTTTGGATTTTAGCATATTTAAATGTTTTTGGATTTTAGGCCCCCTGAGGGCATAGATGAAAACCTATTCTCTGAAGAGAAGGAAGGGTGATCCAAGAATGCCCCAAGTGAGGGGAATATATATATTTTTAGTGCTTTTGATGAATTATAGAGTGTGTAAGAAGAGGTGAGAAAGAAAGGTTTCCCCGGTGTTTGTACAAAGTGATGTTTGAGTGTGTAACTGCTCACTCAATAGTCAAGTTAAACCTATAAAAAAAAGTGTCATTGGGAAATGGTGGAGGGGGGAATGGATTCCCCTAAATGTGAGTAGTATTGATGCCTATTTTTATCCCTATGTTTCTTGGCGCCATTTATATAGAATTCCCCAAACAACTCGGTTTAACCTTGTCATTCTCCTCATTGTTCAATTTGTTCTACAAGTTTTTTGGAGCCTCTTTCATCCTAAGTGCATTAATTGTATCATGGTCTAACCTTGCAACATGGTTTTCAACTTACATATTAATGTTTCCTTGATTTTTTATGTTTTGATAAATTTTTAGTGTTCTACAAAAATTCAAAAATCATGGAATAGAGAGGTGAAGAAGATAGTGTTTCGCGGCCCTAGAGGAGATAACATTTTGTGGAATTGGTTTTTCCATGAAACAAATGGTGGATCATTCTTAGGAAATTTCGCAATGCATGAAAAATATGTCGTAAATATCCAAAATGAAGAAGATTTAAAGTTATAATGTGCCTAATTTTTTAAACCATGTGAATAAGAAGTTAGTGTTCCACAAATTTTATGAGTAAGATCTACTTAAAAATGTATAGTGTTCTGCGGAAATTAAAATGTCACAGAATAAAGGAAATCAGTTGCAAAAGAAAAAATGTAGCAGTGCAAAGAATAATAACTTCATAGAATGGCGTAGAAAAAGACCAAGTGGGGAAAGTGTGAAGAACTGCGGAATAAGGAAATTTTTTGTACCATGGACATTATGTGCTTAGTGTTTTACAGATCAAACAAACACGCATAACAAGTAGGAATAATTTTTATTCTGTAGAATAAAGGGGGGTGATGAGAGTTCAAGAGAAGTTTGCACAATACTTGAAGGTGTCAAACAAAATCCACAAAAAAAGAAGACACTTTCAAATTCATTGAGCAAAGGCATGAATTCATGAAGTCTGTGGACCAAAGCGGTTTTGTGCGGAAGCTTCAGGCTTGGTTTTTGGGTATAAATTTCAAATCATGCATCCATTTCACCTTAAATCAAGTGCATTGGAATTTCTTGGGAAGTATTTCCACATAGACCAAATTTGAGGCAAATGGTGTAGTATTTTTGGATATTGCAGTTGTAGAAGTTTGGGAGGAAAAACGTCATTTTCATGAAATATAATGACAAATTTGAAAACTCTAGATGTTTTTATACGTCTTGACCATGTATGTTATTGGAGGTAGGATATTCTCTCTTTGCCCCCACAAAATGATGATTTTTTGATCTATGAGTTATGGAGTGAACACTTGGTCATTTTTCCTTCCTCCATCTTGTTGATCACGTGGTTCTCCATTGATCTCACTCTTTAACACATGAATAAAAATGTTAACCATTGATTCAACATCTAAATAGCATATGTTATTAGCTTTGAGATATTATTGTATAAATTTGAGGAATTTTCCTCACTTCATTTTTTTGGTTGTTTTTGGTGGGAATTTGGGAATTAGGGGAAAATGTTGGGTTGTTCTTCTAGGGTTTGGTTCTTAAAAACATTGGATGATTTTGGTTACCATTTGGGATTCATGCTAAGGTGGCTACAGCTCTATAACCATTAGTATGCTTTGAAAACATATTTACATGTTTCCCTTATCTCCTTTGCAAATAAACACACATGGCCATTCTACCATGTAGAGTTTTCCTATTTCTTGTTGTAGACAGATATGATATTAATAAATATCAATCTTCCTTTGTAATTCGGTTTTCTATCATGTCAATTAACTACATGGAAACATTCTACATTTGATTGCTTGATTGGCAGTTGAAGGAAATGGTATTTTGTAGTGTTATCTTGTCTTAGTTACTTCATTTGTAAACTCCTCTCTACAATAACTTTGAATGAACATCTATTTTCATAGGGTGTCTTTTGATTTTAGGGATTTGATGTGGTGAATGCAAGAAAATTTAGTTACATGTGTCTAAGGTAAAGTTTCAAGGGTTATTTTGCATTGTTTTCTGTACTTCATTGTCTATGAGGGTAAAAAACCTTTGGGGGATTAGTGTTCTTTGGTTTTGGGTTTGAATGCATCAAGAATTGTCAAGATCAAGATGGTTGGTATAGCGTCTTACTCTCATTAGTCTCCCACTCCCCCATTTCCATCCATCATCCATCCACACACATTTTCATTTTCATTATCCATCCTTTTTCCTACCCCTATCCATATTTCATCACCATTGCACATCCCACATGAGATATGCTGGCAAACCACACAACCTTTGCATATTTTGAGTGTGTTTGCCCTGATTTTTGAAGATTAACATCCCAAGAATCATTACACACCAAGTTGTCAATAGTTTCTTTGGAATTGGTGCTTGTGATCACATTTTATTTGTCTTTAGTAGCTTGTGTCTCGAGTTCTCAAGTTTTTACAAAGATTTTTGAACACTCTCTCAAGTTAGCACTACATGCAGTGGCTACAATTGGTCTCAATTGACATACCCAACAAGTTTGAGGGCTTGAAGCATAATATCCCCCTCTCTCTTTTAGGATACACCATGGGTCCTCTCACCCCAATTCAAGTAGAGAAAAAAGTAGCGGGTGGATAGCCACACCCTCGATAAATTGACTCCTATCATTACCAAAATTCTTGGTTAGGTGAGTGAAGATAGACCCCATTCCTAGCTACAAAATGACACATCAATAGGTTTATCCTTCCTCCTTGTCCCATCATTCATTTTAAGACTTTTTTGGGGTGTTAGATTTGGAAACAACACTCAATTGCTTGCACGGTTTAAGGGGCATAGTTGTCTCAATTCATTTATGAGACCATTTCCATGTTTTTGCATAATTTGACATAGTTTTGATCAATCATTAGAAAAATTGTATTGGCTAGTGGTGTTCCTGCATGCTCTATTTTCCCATCAACACCACCAACATAATTGACACCTGTCATGGACTTCAAGGTCATTAAAGGTTGGTTTATCATCATTTGATTCAAATAATTTTTATCGAAGTCCTCATTCGAATTTACACAAAGTTGTCAGGTTGTTAAAGATATCCATTAGAAATAAAAGATTTATTAGTTCTCAAATTTTAGAGGTTTTAAGAGGGTTTAATTATGAGCCCTTACTTGCTATTACTTAGGGTTTATCATATCATCTTCTCATTATTGTTTTGGTAAATGTATTCAATCATTTTTCAAGGTCAATCTACAATTTATAGAGTGTAAACTCTAGTGGTGACTCCAATCTCATTTTTGGGTTAGATCAATGTTTATTATTGTTATATTTTTTGGTGATTCATCTTTACAATCTTGGAAGTGTTCAGGTCTTCATTCAGATCAGATTTTGTAGAATAAATCTTCCTTGAGTTGGATACTTTGCATTGGAGAAGGAGACAAGTTTGGTAATCAAGTGTTGATCATATTTCATAAGGTAAGAGTCTACAAACATCTGATCATAGTATTGTTGATCCTATAATTGAATTAATTTTTTTAGAAACATAGATCTCCTCTAAGATATCCTTTTATAGTTAATTAATTTAAACCTATAAATTATAGGGGCATGCCAGAGTATCCTAATAAGGTTCCATATGGAATTAGAATTAGATTCCCCAAATTTGAATTAAATAATTTTATTACTTTGGTGAGTAAAGTCTAGAATTATTTGAAAATATCATGGATGATTATTATTAGATTTTCTCGGATCTCTCGATGAAAAAAATCATGAGAAATTGTAAAAATAAAAATAACTAATAATAAGATGTAATGTGATCAAGAACTTATAAGGAAATAATGGCTCCAAATCAACTCAATGCTCCATATCATAGAATGATGTAAGTGATGTACATGTATAAGAGGAGGAAAGTGTAACTACCACCTAGATCAGTGGTGAATAAATCTTACTAACTGATACTAGAAGTAGAGTTGACTCCACACAACTAGTAAGCTAACTCAACACAACTGGTAAGCTAACTCAACACAACTGGTACACCTAAGCAAGCATATCCCATGAGTGTAGGAAAACTCCAAGTGAGGTGGAATATCCTAAGTAGGATAATACAAATAAAGTGAGGAAAATAAATCCTACACTAACACCCCTGTAAGTATAACTTATGTGGGAAGTGAAAAAGGAAAGTGGTTCCAGAAAAAGAGGCCTAATGAGGTACCCACATAAAATTCATATCTCATAAAGATAGAGTTAAAGAAGAAAAACCAGTGGGAAACCCCCCAAAAGAGACAAGAAAATCACTCAAGAAAACTAGAGAAGATAAAGAATTAGGTCTCAATAACTTAACCTGATGAGTTACCCACGTACAATGATCATCCCCTAGAGTAGAGAGAGAAATAAGTGAGGACAAGAAGGTCCCCTAAGAAAAGTTTCAATGATGTGGTCCTCCACGGAAAGATTGAAGAGAATCCACTTGTATCGAACAATTTTACTACCCTTAAGGAGGACAAAAGGGGAGAACTGAAATTCGGACCACTCCACAAAGAAAAAGAATCATTCAAGACTTTTATCTCTCGTATCTAGTTTTTAACTAAAAGGTGGCATATGTCTAGAAAAATTATGCACAAAATACAATGGGAATGCCACTACATTATACATGTTAGAGAGAGAAAATGGTGGGGGGAAATAACCCTCACAAAGGGATCCACAAGAAGAGGTGGATCATGAAACATATTTGAAATAGTGGAAGTGACAAATTTCCTAAGGCGGACACTCCCAACAAGAGAGATGAATGGGTCCTCCAGAATGTGTGATGGCTCAATCGGAGCATATTCCTATAATGAAACACAATTGGAATATACAAATAGACAACTCAATTTAGGAAGATACTTGTCCCAATGGGGTTGCTTAATGAGAACAATGTATGACGAAAGTGTATTAGCATCACAACATGAAGTAGGAGGAGAAGGCTATTGCGAAGAGCTATTGGAAGTCCAAGATGAAGAAACACTACACTCAAAGGTAGTAACTAGTGTATGTAGAGTGTCTTCAACTGAGAAATCAAGATGTAATGGAGCATGAGAGGAAATGGTCACATATGTCTCAGAGGAAGGTTCTCCAATAGAACACTATTGCGGAGAGTGAATGGAAGCATGAACATAGACGAAAATGAGCTCTATGGAGGAAAAAATAGGGAGAGTGTGCTCAATAGAAAGATCCTATGGTGAATGGTAAAAACAAGACTCATAAGTAGCAACAGTGTAGAAGAACACTCAATAATGAAAGGGATGTGAGTGGGGTGAATCTAAGGTAGCACTAAAGTGGTCCAGAGGAAGCGTCGCTCTCAAATGGTAAAATAAGGTCACTATGCAACTATTGGATAATGGTCCAGGAAGTGAAAGGGAACTCATTGTGCTAAAAAAACACAATATATCCCCATAAATAGTAAGACTAATAAGTCCATAGACCTCATCATTGTGGTTAAACCAATCATCCTTCTATATAGGCTCATAAAACTCAAGAGCAAGACCATGGAGGTAGGGAAACAAACCATGCATAGTGAAATGATTGATAATGCCTACCTTCCAAGATATAAAGTTCCTTGAGTCAATCATAAAAACATAATAGTGAAACTCCATAATGTAGATAAACCCCCAAAATTATCCCAGATGGCACTTTATAACTTAGTGTGAAAAGTACAAGTCCCCATTGAGTTTTGTAAGAACCCCCCAGAATGTGGAACTTTATAAATTAGTGTGTTTACAAAAATAAATGAATCCATCATGTATATCACAAGAAAACATGAAATTTTGACCAACACAAAGGTTTCAAATCCGAGCTCTTTGGTAAAAGTTATAACAAAAAATGTTTCCGTAACTAATGGCTTATTTAATTAAAATTTTGCAAACTGATTAAAAATGTCATAAATGAGGGAAAGGGGTTCGTGCATATAATAATTGGAACCAGAAATGTATTAAAATTGTAATGGTTTAATTTATGAGGGGGAATTGGCCTCCTACCAAACATGGCCTCACCCTTCGCCTTCATCAAGCGAAGATAAAATTTTTTTAAAACACTCAATTCTCCCTTAATGTATTTTCCCAAAAATGTTTGCATCCAAAAAGTGAATAATACTAAATTTTGGACAAATTAAAAGCCAAGTTGGTAAATAAAAACAAATTATTCACCTTATGAGTGGTGGGGTCCACCAAATTAAAAAGGCCTAAAGTTAATTCTAGGGTTGAAAGCCTAAATTTCTTTATCTCTTCTTTGTGTTGAGTTGAATTTCACCTCCAATGACTACAAAATTATCCAAAGGAATCCATTTTAGACTTCAATGGAGAACCATGGTTCCTCAAAGGTAGAAAGCATCCTAAGCAAGATGAAAACATGTCAAGGTTGTGCATAGGTGTGGAGAAAACCCAAGACTCCTCATAGATGCTTGAAATCCCTATGGACATTATCTAAAACAAAACTAGACAAATTCATGTAAAAAAATATCTTATTTTAGAGGTGTTTGAGAAGTTTGAAGGGTATGCGGGATGTGGAGGAGGGAAAAACACCTTGTGGGAGGCCTAGAGGAGTTTGTAAGGTCTACAAGATGTGAAGGAGGTTACGAGACCTAAGGAGACTGGGTCTTATTGTGTGGCACCAATAAAAAATGAAGAAAACATAGAATTGATCAGTTTTGTAGGGATGATGTAGATTGTGGAGGGAAAAAAGTCAATTGCAATTATATCCAAATTTCTTCAAGGTTATTTTAGACTGTGTAGGGACATGAGTGATCCTGGGCATTGTGGCAGAGGAGAATAACCTATGGTGATCCATGACCAGCTTGTATGTGGCTATAAGACTACATTTTCAGAACTCGTGGATCTTACCATGCTTATCTAGGTCTATTTTTGTAGAAACCAAGGCTTAGATCAAGCCTACAATGCCAAACCCATGGAGATAGAGCCTCCAACACAAGTTTGAATATAAAACAAATATCACAAACTATCAATAAAGTTCTAGGAGCCTGTGAATGGACTATATGATCTGTAATGCACTAAACCAAGGCACCACACAAATTTCTCAAAAAAATCCCTAAAAGGTTTTTGGAATATTTTTGTAAACCCTGAAATTTTTGAAAACCCTCAACTTTCGATAAGCAAACACCAAAACTCACAACCACACTAAATCAGCATAGATTCAAACTCATTTGGATATGAATTGTTAGCTTCATAGATGAAGTATTAAAAAATACAAATAACTCAGTAATGGAAAAAATCACCATAATTGATCTAATACCATATTAGAGTTTCTAGATCTCTGATGAAAAAAATGCATGAGAAATTGCAAAAATCAAAATAACTAACAATAAGATGTAATATGATCAAGAACTCAAAAGGTAAGAATGGATCCAAATCAACTCAATGCTCCATATCATATGTACATGTATAAGAGGAGGAAAGTTCAACTACCACTAAATCAATGGTGAATAACTCTCACTAATTTATACTAGAAGTAGATTGGACTCCACACAACTAGTAAGATAACCCAACACAACTAGTAAGCTAACTCAACACAACTGGTACACTTAAGAAATCATATTCCATGAGTATAGGAAAACACCAAGTGAGGTGGAATATATTGAGTAGTATAGTATAAATAAATTGAGGAAAATAAATCCTACACTAACAATTATGAGTTAGAACATGAAGATGTTTATTTAAAGTTATTTGTACAAACATTAGAAGAGGATGCAAGGGAATGGTTCAATTCTTTTCCTCGTGGTTCAATAAATTATTGGGATGAAATGATGGATGTTTTTAGAATGCAATATGGTGAAAGGAATTACCCTAGGTTTCTCCTATATAAATTTTAAAACATTAAGAAAACCCCAAGTGAGTGTGTGTAATACTTTAACAGTAGATTCAACGAGACCTTGATGAGACTACCAATGAGCTTGAGACCAAGTGAAGAATCTTTCTTAATCAAATATTGTGATGCATTTAATAAGAAGGAAACCTAATTTTTGAGAGATAAAGATCCTATAAATTTGAGGAAAGCATTTTCTTTGAAAATTCAAATTAATAAAAACATCAAGGCAACTGATAAAACTCCAAAAAGAGAAAGTGTCAAATCGATCAATCTTTAGAAGAAGCAAGTTGAGAATTCATTAAATTTGGAGGAAGTGGTTAATACTTTAGCTGGTGTTATTGAAGGCATATCCTCCAAGTTATAAAAAGGATAAGAATGGGACATTTTTTTGGTCCACAAAATCATAATAAAAATGAGATTCGAAATAGGTGTGTGCCTCATCTTATAATGGATCATAGAGGTAATGATAAGAGAAAGAGACCTATGGGTCAAATGGAAAGAAAAATGCACCTAAGAATGATAAAGGATTTTTTAATATATTGAATGATATATTTTCAATAGTTGAATAAGAATATCACATCATTGATTGATGTGATAAGTGCTTCATTCCTCATGTTCCTTGTGAACAAGTTGATTTGACTAATGTAGTTGTTGAGTATGAATAAGACTTTGATGATGCCTTCATGATTGATGATCAAGTGAACATTAAAAATGGTGCTACCTCAATTGATATTTTGTGTTCCAAGACAACAAATATTTTTTGGGAAGTTGTTAAGAAGGTATGTTGTCTTCCCCTTGAAGGTGATGATGTAATAGATTTGGATAAAACTAGTAATATTCTTAATCATGAATTTGGATACCTAAGAAATGTAATGATTAGAAAGTATGATGGGAGGGTTCCTTCAAGGGAAGATAGGTGGTTGTTAATCAATGTATTGTTTGATCAAGAACAAAATTACAATATGGGAAGTAAACAACAAAGAAACTTTGTTTTTAGTTCCAAGAATGAGAAGCTTGCATTGGATAATGATGTAAAGGGTGTTCTTATGAAAAATCAACTATATGAATCATGTATTGAGAAAACTTTTGTTGATATACCTTATGTTTCTCCTAGTTCTATTTTGGATGATTGTTGTCTTGATTTGGAAGCACACGTTGAGGATCCATGTGTTGATCCTGATTTGACTGAGTTTTTTTATCCTTCTTTCATTGCTCATTTTGAAGAAACTCAAACGAGTTTCGTAATCTATTAATTGTTTTAAATTTTAATTTTGAGAGCCTTTTTTTACTTGGGTTTACAATTTGTAAATCCCATGCTAATTTTAATTTTAACAATTTGTTTGGTTCTTCCTTGTGAATGGTACATCTTGATGAGACTCAAATTACTGATATGGATCAAAGTGCATATGGTAATCAGATTGTAAAACCAAATTCTTCATGTTTTGAAAATTCTTATGTCAAAAGACCCTTTAGTTATGTAACAGAGTTTTTATCAGTTTTTGTGTCCTATTTCACCTTTTCATGATGTTGATCTTGTCATAAGCCCTTTGAATTTTGGAGAAAAATTCATTAAACTTTCTGATCAATCTAATGAGTCCTTAGAGAATCCGAGATAAGTTAATGCACTTGGTAGAAATTTTTGAACAAAAGGAGACCTTTCTTGAAGATGGTATTCCTTAGTTCACACCACATATATGTTCCTTGTTTGAAAAATAACCAAATCACTTAAAATACTTGGTGCAATTACCCTATTTGATGAAGCAATGATTAATTTGGACCCAATGATAAGTGAGTGCAGTAATTTTACTTTTATTACTTGCAATGAACTTGAGAATGTTTGGTTGAATGGAAAAATGAATTAAAATGAGAAACAAGATTACACAAATTTAGTGAAGAGGTACCAAGAATGTTTAGCATGGCCATACAATAAGTTGAGAATTTATGAAGAATACATTGGTCACCATGTCTTTGCTTTGAGTTTTACTTACATGCATATTTGAGGTGTTGTGTTTTTTAAGCTTACCTTGTTCACATATTCATTGTGATGGAAACATAACTACATGATCATAGAATAGGGGATGTTTTGGGAAAGGCTTTCTTCATTGCTAAACCTAAAATACTTTCCCTTAGCCTCCCTACAAAAATTGAAGATTCAATTGTTGTTTGGGATCCTAGATGTATGTAGAGGAAGTTTTGGTTCCATGGATTGAAAGAGATCCTTGTACAATATATAGTTTCCTTTCATTGTTTTTTATTCCTTTGTTATTTTATTTCCCTCTATTTTTATTGTCCTTTGTAAGATTTTTATATCTCATGGGATCCTTAAAATTTCAAAGACTAAGTGTTTTCCCATTTGACTCCTTTTCCTAATGGATTGGCGTTTGTTCTACTTCAATGAGTTTTTTTGGTTCTTTGGACACTCACTGGGGATGTCAATCCCTAAGCTACAACCAATGTTAATGCCCATTTTGATCCCCATGTTTCTTAGCACCATCTTTTCAAGATTCCCAAAGTGTCTTAGTTTAACCTTGTTATTCTCCCCATTATTCAATTGTTCTGCAAGTTTCTTAGATCCTATTTCATCCTAAGTTCCTTAATTATATCATGGTATAACCCTACAACATGGTTTTCAACTTACATATTAATTTTTCCTTCATTTTTGATGTTTTGATAATGTTACAGTGTTACATGGAAATTCAGAATCTGCAGAACAAAGAGGTGAAGAAGATAGTGTTTCACGGACCTATAGGAGATACCGTTTTATGGATATGGATTTTTCCATGAAACAAAGGGTGGATCCTACTTAGGATATGACATAATGCAAAAAAAAATATGCAATAAATATATGCAATGAAGTAGAGTGAAAATTATAGCGTGCATAAGTTTGTAAATTGTGCAACAAATAAGTTAGTGTTATGTGGATTTTATGAGAAAAATACGCATGAAAAAGGTATAGTGTTCCATATAAATTCAAAAGCCACGGAAAAAGGAAATAAATTTTAAAAGGATAAATGATGTGGCACAAGGAAGAATAAATTTACGTCATGTCATAGAAAAGGTTGAGTGGGAAAAGCGTGAAGACTCGGAACAATGAAATTTGGTGTTTTGTGGACATTATACATTTAGTGTTACGTGGATCAAAAACCACAAAAAAATTAGGATTCATGTGAAGTGTAAAAATGGAAAATATGAGATTTCAAAGAAATACCACGTAAGACTTGAAGGATTCAAACCAAATCCGCAAAAAAAAGAAGGCACTCAAATCCATGGAGCAAAGGAGTAAATTCACAAAGTCCGTAGAATAAAAAAATTCCGTGGAAGTGTCGGGTTTGGTTTTTGGCTGTAAATTTTAACTCAAACATCCATTTCACCTCAAATCAATTGTATTGGTAATTTCTTAGGAAATATTTCCATAGAGACCAAATTTGAGGAAAATTGTGCAATATTTTTAGATATTGCGATTCTGAGTTTGGGAGGAAAAACATCATTTTCATGGAATATAATGACAAATTTGACAAGTGGAGATGTTTTTATCCTTAATAAACCATGGATGCTCTTGGAGGTAGGATATTCTCTCTTTTCACCCACCAAATGATGTTTTTTTATCTATGAGTTGTGGGGTGAATGCTTAGCCATGTTTCCATCCTCCATCTTGTTGATCGCATGGTTCTCCATTGATCTCACTCTCTAACACATGGATCACAATATTAACCATTGATCCAACATATACAAAGAATATTTTATTAGCTTTGAGACATTATTGTATAAAATCAAGAACTTGTCCTCACTTCATTTTTCTAGGTGTTTTTGTGGGAATTCGGAATTGGGAAAAATGTTGGGTTGTTCTTCTAGGTTTTGGTTCCTACAAAACATTATATTCACATGGTTACCATTTTGGGTTCATGATAAGGTGGTTGTAGATGTCTAGCCATTAGCAGGATTTAAGAGCACATTTACATGTCTCCCTTGTCTCCTTTTCCAATGAACACATAGGACCATTCTACCATGTAGAGTTTTCCTATTTCTTGTTATAAATAGACCTGATATTAATATATATTGGCCTTCCTTTGTAATTTGGTTTTATATCATGCTAAATAACTATAGGGAAGCACTCTATAGTTGATTTTTGATTGGGCATTAAAGGAAATGATATTTTATAGTATTATCTTACATTATTTGATTCATTTGTAAACTCCTCTCTGCAATAAATTTGAAAGAACATATAATTTCATGGGGTGTCATTTTATTTTAGGGATTTGATGTGATAATTGCAATAAAATTTAGTCTCAAGTGTTTTTGGTATAGTTTCAAGGGTTTTTTTGCATTATTTTCTTTACTTAGTTGTCTATGAGGGTAAACAAACTTTAGAAAATCAATGTTCTTTAGTTTTTGGTTTGAATGCATCACTAATTTTCAAGATCAAGATGGTAAATGCAGCCCCTTCCTCACATTAGTCTCCCACTCCCCCATTTTTATCTATCACCCATCCACACCCACTTTCATTTTCATTTTTCATCAGTTTGTCCTACCCCTCTCTTGACATCACCATTACACATCCCACATGAGATCTACTAGATAAAAACACAACATTTGCATATTTTGAGTTTTTTTAATCCTAATTTTTCAATATTAGCATCCCAAGCATCATTGCACACCAAGATGTCAACATTTTCTTTAGAAGTGGTGCTTGTGATCACATTTTATCTATCTTCAAAGATAACTTTGTGTTTGAGTTCCCAATTGTTTCGATGATTTTTTGACCACTCTCTTCAAAGTGACAACTGCACTTAGTGGATGCACTTGGTCTCAGATTTACCTTTCCAACAAGTTTGAGTGCTTAAAGCACAATATCACCCTCTCTCTTTTAGGATACATCGTGGTTCCTCTCACCCTAGTTCATCCAGAGATAAAAGTAGTAGGTGGACAACCACACCCTTAATAAAGTACCTCCATGTCATTCCCAAAGGATCAGTTAATTGAATGAAGATAGACCCCATCCCTCACTACAAAATGACACATTAATAGGTCTATCCTTCCTTCTTGTCCCCTCATTCATTTCTATCCTTTTATGGGGTGCTAGATTAGGAACCAACAAGTAACATAGGAACTATTTAATCATTATATTAGGAAAGGTCCAACTATATTTCATATTTACTAAATGAAACATTAAATCATAAATTAAGGGTTGAGTGTCATATGAGATTGACTTAATGAGTGTGTGTGTATGGAATTTGTGTCCTACAAATGTGTTGTATATGAGGTGATACATACATGTTAGAAGAATGCGATGTGTAGTTTGTATGATGAACCTAATGTGAGGATACATTCTTATGTGGAAAACTATGAGATATAGAGATACACCGAGGGTTTGTGATAGGAGCTAAAGGTTGAGGAAACTTGTGCAAGCTAGGAGCTAGTGGTGAAATTATGGGACTATTTCTAGGATTATGTGAAAAAACGTAAGAGTAGCATCACCGATTGTAGGAGTGGTTGTGATAGCAAGTGTAGTAGGAGTAATGTTAACTGTAGCAAGATGTGTGTTAGTGGTAGGGACATGTGAAGCTTAGGAGATAATATGTAACGAGTTATAAGGTAATATATGTTGAATAGTGATGAATTGATCCTCATGTATAAATTTGAAACATTGTTGTATAATAAAGGGGATGGCCCTAATATATTTAAGCTAAGGAAGAACTAAGACCATTCACAATTCTTGATTCTAGATGCTATAAGAAATGGAAGAAAAATAGTGAGAATCCCAACTATGATGGGAAAGTTATGTGCCCATAGGAAGTAGGATATTTTTTCTTGATTTGAGATAAAAAGAAACCAATACCACATAAGAGAGGAAGTGAAAAATTTTATGCTTAAAAGTATAATTAATCATGACATTATTTAGAGATTGATCGTCAATGGATGTAACAATGTGAAGTTTAGAATATGTGAAAGAAGCATGGAAATATTCATCATTGAAAACAATGGTTGGTGGTAGAGTAGAAGTAGTACCAAAAATACAATATAGAGAATTATTAGGAAGTTGCGGAGGTGGAATTTTGTGGTAGGCATGATTAGAATTTGCTTCGATGTAGCCTTATTGTGCTTAGGAGCTAGTTCATTGAATATCTTAAGCCTATCATTGTCATTGGTATGCCTGGATACAATAGGCCCATCCCATTCAATTACATAAAAATCAATTAAATCTTAGATTACATGTTTAAGCTTAAAGTATCATTCATTGGAATTTCCATTGCATTAGTTATAATCATAATATGTTTCTTCATCAAATTTTTTCTTTGAGGATGACTAGAATCTAACTCAAAAGGTGGAGTAGAGATAAGGTTACTATCAAAGAGATATTGCAACACCACTCGAGGTAGGAATGGAAATTTAGTAAAATTTCATCGAGGAGGTTGTGTTTGGAGATTCATCAATCAGAAACTACATTAACAAAGTGGTTTTAGCCTCAACTTGATGCTTAGTAGGCTTACTATTGAAAGTATTTTTACCTTGGAGTTCAATATAAGATTTATTGGAGCTTGATCACCATATTTGATTTATCCCATGGAAAGTAACTCTCCCTCACAATATTTTAAGATATGGTACAAGTGATAAAATGAGTGAAAGGTGTAAAAGATGATCGACTCTTGGATAGGAGGAAAAAGGATTTGTAGAAATAGATCTTGTAATTTAGAATCAACTAGGATATTGTTCATTTTAGTAAGATTAGTCTTATAATGTAGAACATAGTCACTAAGGTGCTCATTGGGGCCTTGTTTCATTTTATCCATTTATGCATAAGATATTTTAGTTCCAATATTAATAGAGAAATGTGCTAAGCATGGATTTTTGAAAGGAGTAAAGGATCGTACAAAATGAATAGGAAAAACATAAAACCATGGTAATACATAATATTGTAAGATTCTAGGAAACAATTTTGTTAACAATGTATCATCGAAAGAATAATCTAAGAAAGCAACATGAAATGATATAAGACGATTTTAGGGATATTCTTTCCCGGTGAAAAGAGGAATCTTGGGTGGATAAAAACAAGAGGGGAGACAATAATGACCAACCTTAGGTGTAAGAGGATTATGTAGAAGAAGTGAAGAATCCATAGAAAATAATTGTTTGTGGTACCGTATTGTAATTGAATAGCTTGTTCTTTTAGGTCAAACACTAGGACTCTAAGGCATGGGTGCTGGAAGAGGAACTAGGTTGAATATGAGAGATAAGAGGAGAATAAAAATGAGTGGTGTTGGAACCAAAATGGACTAAGAGGTGGGGGTAAATCAGTCCTAAAAACATTTAATCAATTCAAATTATTATTTTTTTAAAATAAACCATTCAAACATTAATGTGTGAACATACAATGTTCATTCAAATAACCATAACTATGAGAGAGAGAGAGAGAACACCATAACATAAGATATAAGTGGGAAACCCTCAAGGGGAAGAAAACCCACTAAAATTTTTTTATTATAGTTATGTTTCAAATTTAGTTGAGCACAAAATCAGCAAGGAGCACCAACCGCTAATTTAGTGAGGCACCAACCCCACAAGGAGCATTAACCCCTAATTTAGTGAGGCACCAACACCACAAGGAGCACTGTTAGAATTTGAGGATTCTAATAAATACGGATTTAATCAACTTACATATTATATAATGTTACAATAAATATTTAAATAAACATTACATCATAACATAAATAAATACTTACAGAAATAAATAACACAATATTTATAGTATAAAACCCCATAGGGTGAAAACCACTTTGAAAATAACCTTTTACTTCAGAGAAATTATTTTACATCTAGTAATATCACCTCCTCATTTGAAACCCTATTTACCAAGGGTAAAACCAAATCACTTAATTTGCACACCTTTGATATATTTCCTGAATATATCAAATGAGGACCTAAAGTCCTTTTTATATAAGGTGGTCGTGTATGTCTCTCGACCCACCTTTTCAACCTAAAATGGTTGACACATATACCTAGGTAAATGTATTTAATAAATAGAAACATAAATAATTCACATTATTAAATACTTACCTAATGTATATTACCTAGGTATAAATATTTAATAATAGAAAATTATTTCATATTATTAAATATTTAACCTATATAATAGTGATGGATGCATATTAATTAAGGGTTGGCTAGACCACTTAATCATTATGTTCCAACACTCCCCCTTCATGTTAAGTGGGATAACATATTACAATAGATTACCTACATGTGGTACACTACAGATTTACAATCCCTAAACATTAAAGGTTTTAGGCTAGCATATCGAGTGACGGAATTATAACACCTTCATCATACTCAAGTTACCTTTTGGTACAAAAGGATTTGGAATCCCAAATATCATCCCATGATCAGTGGCTAAGTATGATTTTTGAGTTTTACATATTCTCATAGGTTCTCATAAAAGGTTATTGAACCTAAGCATATAGGAGCCTTTTATAACCAAGGACCTCCTTAATAATATGCTTGTACTGGATGTTTACCAATAAACTCAATAGCACTAAAGAGTTTACTAAATACTACCTTTAAGATATTTCTACACTTCTTTCTAAAAAATAAGTCAAGGAGGTATACATGCCTAAAGGTCTTTTTACACTTTCCCGAAAGTCTTTTTACACTTGCCCGAAGGTCTTTTACAAATTCCCGAAGGTCTTTTTACAAAAACCAAGTTCCATTAGGAGGTGACATTGTCATGCACATTCACCCTTAATGGAAACTCTGAAAATCCAAGATTTTCACGAAAGTGACAAAACTTTGTAGCACTTAAGGGCTTTGTGAAGATATCAACAACCTGCTCTTCAGTCAGCACAAACTTGAGATCTATATAATCACTTACAACCTTCTCACGGATGAAGTGTATATGTATCTCAATGTGCTTCATCCTCTAATGTTGTACTATATTATGTGCAAGAGATACAGTGCTTTGGTTTTTTTAGAACAAAGGAACACTACGTGTATCTTTCATCTTTATCTCATAAAAAAACCTCTTTAGCCATAGAGCCTCTTTTATAGCTTCCATTGCACTTCTATACTTAACTTTTGTTGAAGAGATAGAAACAATTGGTTGATTTTTGTTGCACCAAGTAGTCACACCTGCACAAAATTTAAACACATAACCAGAAGTATATTTTCTATCCAATACATCACCAAAGATGATCGAATCACAAAATCCATATATGTTATCATTTTCATTCTTAGTATAATGCAACCCATAATTTATTGTGCCTTTAATATATCTAAGAATATTTTTTTCAAGATTCCAATGATCTCTATAAGGTTCCTGCATAAACCTAAAAGCAATTCATACTACATAGGAAATATAAGTTCGGTGATCGTTAGATAAATAAAACTACTAGCTAACTTTCTATATAAATTAGGATCACATGCAATTTTAGGATCAATTTTCAATCCAACTTACATAGGAGTAAAAATTGGTTTACAATCAATCATGTTAAATTTTTTCAGTACATTGGTTGCATACTATGCTTGAGAAAAAAAAAGAATTTTTATCTTGAAATAAAACCATGCCAATAAAATTATGTAAGAGACCTAAATCAGTCATTTCAAAGTATTGTTTCAATTTTTCTTTAATTCTACAAATTAAAGTAGGATTATCACCAGTCATAAGCAAATCATCAACATATATACAAATAATGATAATATGTGATCCTTCTTGTTTAATGAATAGATCATTGTCAGAAGAATAATTAACAAATCCTAAATATTTAAAGAAAGAATTAATTTTCAAACTCTAGGAGCTTGCTTTAAACCATATAAGGATTTTTTCAATTTACAAACATAATTTTCTTTACCAATTTCTTCAAATCCTTTAGGTTGAG
Source organism: Taxus wallichiana var. yunnanensis (assembly GCA_018340775.1). Taxonomy (NCBI): domain Eukaryota; kingdom Viridiplantae; phylum Streptophyta; class Pinopsida; order Cupressales; family Taxaceae; genus Taxus; species Taxus wallichiana. Next base: position 309,674,292 of record CM031244.1, read on the forward strand.
ACATGTAAATTTCTTCTTTTAAATCACCATTCAAAAATGAATTTTTCACATCTATTTGGTGAATTTCCCACCCAAATTGAGCGCAATTACAAATAAGGTCCTAACAATACTCATTTTAGCTATAGGGGAAAATGTCTCAACATAATCAATACTAGGTTTCTGAGTGAAACCTCTAGCAACAAGTCTAGCTTTATGTTTTTCAATACTACCATCTGCATTATATTTTACTTTGTATAACCACCTAGACCCTATAATACTTCTTTTCTCTAGAGGTGGAACCAAATCCTAGGTTTGATTTTGAATTAGGGCATTATATTTAGCTTGCATTGCATTGATCCACTTCTCATCCTGAGAAGCTTCTTCAAATATTTGTGGCTCATGTTCATACAAGGTCATTAATGCATGGTACATATGATGGCTTCTGGTCATTTTCCTAATATCAATAGGATTAGAACTTTCTAACACAGATTGAGCCCATTTTGGTTTCTTAACTAGGGAGTTAGGAGATTCAGAAGAATCTATAGTATCAACACAAGAAACATCATCATGACCATTTACTATATTCTTATTATCAGAATCATAACCATCATTAGAAATATTGACAGAGTTAGGAACATCTTTACCATTATTAAATGAACAAAATAATTTTTCCAAAACCACCACATTGCGGTTTTCAGTTACTTCCCTTTTTATAGGGTTGTAAATCCTTAGACCTACAGTGTTAATACCATATCCAATGAAAACAAAAGAAAAAGAAGTCATATCAAGTTTCTTTCTTTTCTTTTTAGGAATGTATAAAGAAACAAGACTACCAAAAAATTTACATGAGAAATATCAAGTGTTTTATTTGAGCATTTTTCTAATGAAGTTGAAAGATGAATAGCTTTGGTGGGAACCCTATTTAGAATGTAGACTTTTGTGTTCATTCATTCTTCCCACAAAAATTTGGGAACATCGGCAAAATGAAGCATAGTGCGAGCTATATCTAAAATATTCATGTTCTTACGTTATGCAACACCATTAGATTGGGGAGAATTAGGAGAATTTAATTCCCTTTTAATACCACAATCAATACAAAAGAATTCAAATATTTTGCTAATATATTCACCCCCATTATAAGTTCTCTGTCTCTTAATTTTATAATTTGAAAAGTTTTCAACGAGATACTTTAAATTCCTTAAATTTATCAAGTAGATTAGATTTATTTTTAAGAAAATATGTCCAGATCATCCTAGTGAAATCATCAATGAAAGTCACAGCATATAAAGAACCATTTAATGAAGCTACTTCAAGAGGTCTTCTAACATCACTATGAATAAGTTCTAGTGGGGAAGAGGAACTCTCTTCAAGATGTGAGTGAAAGGGTTTAACACTTTGTTTTGAGTGTAAACACCTTTCACATGCATCATGAGAAGAAGACAACATAGTCAAACCTTTCACAATATTATATCTAGCCATTTCATATAAACTTTGATAATTAACGTATCTTAATATTTCATGCCATAGTTTTGAACTATTCAAACTTTGAGAAACAAAACAGGATGTAGAAGAGAAATCATCAAAAATATACAGACCATTGCTTTGAGTTCCTTCAACTATTGGGTAAGTGCACGAAGTTGGGGGGCCAAAAAGTAGACAAGAATCCAAAAAAAGCAAAATACGTATGCATTTTGCTAAAATGTGCTCGCATTTTTCTAAAACACGCTCGCATTTTCTAAAATGCACTCATGTTTTTCTAAAACGTTCTCACATTTTCTAAAACGTGCTCGTGTTTTTCTAAAATGTGCTCGCATTTTCAAAACATGCTTGTGTTTTTCTAAAATGCGCTCACATTTTACTAAAAGCGCTCACGTTTTGCTAAAATGTGCTCGCATTTTGCTAAAATACACTCGTGTTTTGCTAAAACACGGTCACATTTTGCTAAAACACACTCGTGTTTTGCTAAAATGTGCTCACGTTTTCTAAAATATGCTCGTGTACACATTTTGCTAAAACACACTCACGTACGTGTTTTGTGTAGTATGGACCATGCATAAGATTTATTTTATTATTTCTTATACTTCAAATTTATTTTAGTAAATATATGAATTAGGGTCACTCTACACCTTATGGAAGTGGTCTCGTAGCTCCAATAGTTATAATCTAGAAGATAGTTTTTCAAAATCTAATCAGCAAGATACTTACTCATTTTCGGATTTCAGCAAATGACCTAAAACTTTCGGGCATATATATTGTAGTCGGCCTTTGTTTTTGGAAATCATATAGTCATTTTTAGGTTTTTGACCTTCTAAAATGGATTTTGGCCCTTTCAACGCTTGAATTGGTACTAATTTTTGAATTTGGTCCATAATTCACTTTAGTGACCATGAATTAACTCTATGATGTTTGTCTACTTCTTACTAAAAAGAGATCCTCACTTTTTAGATAGAGGATTGTTAAAGTGAATGGGATTCCTATCCTATGGCCAACATCGAGTTGATTATAATGTGCCTCCTCCTTAAGGTGTGATAAGACTACTAGGTGTTGAATGATTTGTTACGATTAGTACCAAGTGAATTGCATCAAGTGAACTCAGATGATTGCTCATTCTTAGAAACATGGTGCTCCATATAAAGATCATCCCCTCACCTTTCCTAGCTCTAAAATCATCCTTTCATGGAATCAAATTCATGATTCTCATACATGCTTTTTCTCATATGTCTCTTATGGAGACAAACGATGCCTTAATACTTCACAAATAATGGTCCTTGATAACTCGGTGACATGACTAGCTCATTTTATCTTGTTCAATTAACTACAAAATGGTCAAAAATGCCTTTTTAGGCCTTCAAAGGAAGTAATCTCTCATAAAAACTAAATGAGACAATCAATCACCTTAAACACTATTCCCTACACACTGAAATAGGTTTAATGATCTTTTTAGGACTATCCTTTGGGTGAGGTTTTATGATTTAGGGTTTAGGGTTTCGGGCTAAAGGTTTAGGACTCAAGTTTTAGAGTTTAGGGTTTAAGGTTTAGTGTTTAAGGCTCATAGTTCAGATTTTAGGGTTTAGGGTTTAGGGCTCAGGGCTTAGGGTTCATGGTTTAGGGTTTATGGTTTAGGGTTTAGAGTTTTGGGTTTATGGTTAAGGGTTAAGGGTTAAGGGTTAAGGGTTTAGGGTTTATGGCTCAAGGTTCAAGGTTTAGGGTTTAGGGGTCAAGGTTGAGGGTTTAGGGTTTATGGATCAAGGTTCAGGGTTTAGGGTTTAGGGATCATGGTTGAGGGTTTAGGGTTTAGGGTTAAGAGTTGAGGGTTTAGGGTTTAGGGTTTAGGGTTTATGTTTGAGGGTTCAAGGTTTAGGGTTTTGGCTTAGGGCTTATGGCTTAGGGCCTAGGGTTTAAGGCTTAGGGTTTAGGGCTCAAGGTTTAGGGTTTAGGGTTTAGGGGTCAGGGTTTAGGTTTTAGGGTTTAGGGTTTAGGATTTAGGGCTTAGATTTTAGGGTTTATGGCTTAGGGTTTATGTTTATAGGGTTTAGGGTTTAGGGCTCAAGGTTTAAGGTTTAGGGTTAAGGATTTAGGGTTTAGGAGTTAGGGTTTAAGGTTTAGGGTTGAGGATTTAGGGTTTACGGTTTAGGGTTTAGGAGTTAGGGTTTAAGGTTTAAAGGTTAGGGTTTAGGGTTTAGGGTTTAGGGATTAGGGTTGAGGGTTTAGGGTTGAGAGTTGAGGGTTCAGGGTTTAAGGTTTAGGGTTAAGGATTTAGGGTTTATGGTTTAGAGTTTAGGAGTTAGGGTTTAAGTTTTAAAGGTCAGGGTTCATGGTTTAGGGAAAAGGGTTCAGGGTTTAGGGTTTAAGGTTCAAGGTTTAGGGTTTAGGTTTTAGGGTTAAGGGTTTAGATCACGAGTTTAGGTTTTAGTGTTTAGGTCTTAGGGTTTAGGGTTTAGGGCTTAGGGCTTAGGGTTTAGGGTTTAGTGCTTGGGGTTTAGAGTTTAGGGTTTAGAGGTTAAGGTTTAGGGTTTATGATTTAGTTTTTAGGGTTTAGGTTTTAGGGTTTAGGGACCTTTAGGATTTAACATTTAGGTCTTAAGGTTTAGGGTTTATAATTTAGGGCTCGGGGGTTTAGGGGTTATGGTGCATGGTGTAAGGTTTATGACTCAAGGTTCAAGGTTTAGAGTTATGGGTTTAAGGTTTAGGGGTTAGTTACGGGTTTAAGGTTTAGGGGTTAGAGATCAAGGCTCTAGATTTAGGGTTTAGGGCTCAGGGTTTAAGGTTTAGGGTTTAGGGCTCAAGGATTAGGGTATAGGGTTCAAGGCTTAAGGTTTAGGGTTTATGGTTTAGGAATTAGGGTTTAGGGTTCATGGTTCATGGTTTATGGCTTAAGGTTTGGGGTTTAGATTTATTGGTTTCAGATTTAGGGGTTAGAGCTTGGGGCTTTGGATTTAGTATTTAGGGCTTAGGGCTTAGGGCTCAAGGTTTAGGGTCTAGGGTCAAGGGTTTAGGGTTATGGGTTTACGGTTTAGGTTTAGGGTTTAGTATTTAGTGTTTAGAGTTTAGGATTTATTATTTTAGTTTTAGGGTTTAGGGTTTATAATTTAGGGTTTAGGTCTCATGGTTGAGGGTTAAGGGTTTAGGTCACAGAGTTCAGGGTTCATCGAATTTGTAGGCAGAACATTCAAAGAGAGTCATCAAAATTTGATGTTTTTCATCTATTGATATTTTGAAGGAGGGAAATGTCATATTCCTGACTGTCCAATCCTTCCAAAGACCCCAGTAGTCCTCAATCCTTGGATGTATATGGAGACATTGTTACTTGGCTTCCATTTATAATGATAGAGATATTTGTAAATTCGTGTTATGACCTCTAAATCTATATGAATTTCAAGTTGCTTGGAAATCACATCACACCCTTCACTAGGATTGATGACTACCCCTATCTTTTTGTTCAGGGGATTTTGAAAACATCCATGGGTTTATCATATAAGGAATTATCAATGAATGGAAGGTCACTAATTCGTAGGCTAGGTAACTCCCATTTAGAACTAAACAAGAAATATTTACTAGGCGATTGATAACCCCTTAGTGTTCTTAGCCATTCCCCTATTTCTATGCTTATTTTGAACACTTTAGGAAGTTCTGTCAAATTTGCTATCCATTGCAGTAGAATAGTTGAAATTTATCTTTCTCTGGAGGAGAGGATACTACAGGAAATTCAATTATGATCCTACACCTTTGCATTGATATATTCTCTATGTTTCTTTTGTTTCCTTTAAGATTAATTTTTTTGTTGTGATGGTTATTTTTTCTAGCTTCCAATGGGTCATCTTGGCTTGCATAATACCATACATGGAAATATGAGAAATGTGAAATTTGTTTCAAAGTGTGAATAAATTTACATTCAAGAGCGCAAGTATATATGGGGAGAAACAAGTTTGGAAGAGATGTGTAATATATGCATTACAAGGCACAAGGTAGATTTCATATCCATTTAGTTACTTGTCCCACCTCTCATAAACAAGGTAGTTCTATAAGCAGACTTAATGATGGTTCTAGGCACGAGACTAGGAAATATTGATGAAATATGGTTTGGGGTTTAGGTTTTATGGTTTAGGGCTCATGGTTCAGGGTTTAAGGTTTAGGGTTCAGGGTTCAGGGTTCAAGGTTTAGGGTTATGGTTTAGGATTTAGGTTTTAGGTTTAGGGTTTAGGGTTTAGTGTTTATGGTTAGGGTTTCCGGATCGAGGTTAAGGGTTTAGGGTTTAGGGTTTAGGGTTAAGGGTTAAGGATTTAGTATTTAGGGATAAGGTTTTATGGTTTACGGTTCGGTGTTTTAGGGTTTATGGTTCGGGGTTCGGGTTTAGCGTTTAGGATATAATGTTTAGGGATTAAGGTTTAGGGTTTATGGTTTGAACTTGGGGTTTAGGGCTTAGGGCTTAGGGCTTAAGGTATATGGTCTAGGGTTTAGGGTTTATATTTTAGGGATCAAGGATAAGGGTGTAGGGTTCAAGGCTTAGGTTTTAGGATTTAGGATTCAATGTTTAAGCTTTAGGGGTTAGGGTTTAGATTTTAGGATTTAGTGTTTACAGTTCAGGGTTTAGGGTTTAGCATTTAGGGTTTAGGGATTATGGCTTAGGGTTTAGGGCTTAAGGATTAGGGTTTAGGGCTCACGGTAAGGGATCATGTTTAAAGGTTTAGGGTTTAGGGTTTAGGTTTTAGGGTCTAGGGATCATGTTTAAAGGTTTAGGGTTTATGGTTTAGGTCTCAAGGTTTACAGTTTAGTGTTTAGGTTTATGGCCTATGGTTTAGGGTTTTGATTATAGAAGTTAAATACTAAAAGATTTAGGCTGAATGTTGAAATCCTAAAAATTACCTATGTATTGACCAAATTATACTTTAAAAAACTATCTCCTAAACCATGACTCATGAAGTTGTGAGACTAATTCCATAAGGTGCAGAGTGACCCTAATTTCTTATATTTACATAAATAAATTTAAAGTATAAGTTTTTCATTTATTAATAAATGAAAAACTTATACTTAAACATTTATTTATGTAAATAGAAGCATGTCAAAAGCATACATAATTTTTATACTACATAGAACGAGTACGCATTTTACGTTTTCTTTTTTCCCAAGCCATGCCTGAAGGCTTGGGATCCGGTTTGGATCCTCAAGCCTAAGGCATGGACCTACACAAACACAGCAAACAACGTGTTTTTACAAGAAAATGTAAAAATGTCACTTCTTTATGATAAATCAAAATAAAACAATCGATCTATTTTAAAAACTTATACCACGACGTAGAGCAGAGTCTCTTCTTTCTAAAAATATATTTTTTTCAAAATTTCTCACTAATATAAGGTTTCCATATTATTTATTTTCTAACTATTCCTTTTCATAGATATTTTTTGAAGTGTAAATATGTCTATCTTTCATGTTGTATCTTTTTTTGGGTGATTAATTTTTTTAAAATTATACTAGCCCAAACTAGGCATAATTCTATACATATTCAAAAAATTCTAATTTTTGATATTTTTTGAGGTAGTTAGGGGGCACGGTCGAGTCTCCGTTATTTTTCAAAACATAAAATTTTTGTACTAGAATAATCATAAATAAAAAAATATTCGCTAAAAAATTTTTAAAAAAATGGAGCCCAAACTAGATTCTCCTAGCTATCTTTCTACCAAAGGGTTTTCAAAAATACTAAATGGTTGTCAAAAATGGTGGGGGCACAAAAGTCACTCTATTATGTTTTTAACAAACTCAGAGCATTTGTTGGTATTTTAGTTGTTTGACCCACTTAAACTTATCTCGTTTTCAATAAAATTTAGTAGCTTAGAAACTAGACTCAAAATTATATGATTCATATTTCTACAACATCTTCCAATTTTGAGTGTAACTATTTCAAAAACTCGTACAAGTTGAAGTTTTTTTTTTTCAGAAAAATGCATCCACTTAAGACCCCCTTTTAGCCCCCCAACTTGGTGCACTTACCCTATTATATTATCATTACTATCCTTGATATACCAAGTATCTTTCAAATTTTGAATAGCCAAACCATCATGAGTTAATTGAGAACATGATAAAATGTTCTTTTTGAGTTTAGGAAAAAATAAAACATTATTTAACACACCATTAGAAAATTTTACTTTTCCTTTCTCTATTGCTTCTAAAGATGAGTTATCACCAAGATACACACATTCATTGATTTTCACAACATCAAATAAAGAATTTGAAACACTATTCATATGATTTGATGCACCTAAATCTAGAATCCATTCAAAATTAGAGGAAGAATACAATGCAACATATAATGCAATAGTTTTAGGAATATCATTAGAGCTATCCTTTTTCCTTAAATTGTATTTAGAAGAAACAATTTGTTTTTTATTTTTATGGATAGGTTTCTTAGTTTTGCAATCTTCCTTTTTATGTCCAAATTTACCACATTTGTGACATTTACCACTAAAGCTAACACGTAATTGATCAGAAGAAAAACTTTTCTTATTAACAAAAGAAGATTTAGATATAAATTTATGATTTGAGAAGAGCTTGCGAGGTTTGAACTTTGAATACTTGAGCAAGAAGTACAGGCGGCATTCTCCTTAGAGTAAAATTTCATCATCACTTGCTCTTCCTGTATCATAAGTGAACTCAAGGTATTTAAATCAGCTTGATTATTTTTGTTCTGATATTTAGAGTTCAAGATAGAAATAAAATTCCTAAATCTTTCATTTATATTTAACTGAACAATAAAGTAGATTAATTTTTCACCAATTAAATCACAATTGCATCCATCTAATTGTGCTTTAATATTTTTAATTTTGGCTAATAAATTAACTACTTTTTCATCTCCTTTCATAGGAGTTGTAAGAAATTATAAAACTAATTTAATAATTTTAGATAAACATGTACCTTCATATATGGATTCTAGTTGCATCCATACCTCTTTCGGATGTTTGATATTACCAATGTGTAGAAGGTACTCATCGTTCACATTACACAAAATCATGGAAAGATCCTCCTACATTCGTTGCGAGAATGCATTCATGTTGTCTACAGTTGTTTGGCGACTAGTGGGAGCAACCTCAGATCCAAAAACAATTGTCGAGTTTCCTCACCATAAGTTCTAATTTGACCCTAATCTTCTAAATGTTGTAGTTGGTTCCGTTCAGGATCTAGGTTTTGTCAAGATAGAAATAGATGGACATCATTATTTACGTGAACTGTAAAACATCCCCCATTATAATATACAATGTACCACAGAGTTAGATACATATTTATAAAAAACGAAACACTTTTAATAGAATCATATCTAATTTTATAGATCTACATAAACTATTTAATCATAACTAATTATGTCATTACAATGCATATTAATTAACCTCCCATGATCAAAATAATAACCCACAATATAAAGGGCTTTGCATTATACCCCAGAATTATATAAAAATTCGACCATACACAGTGAAGAAGAAACCCTAAGAATGCAAAACAACTTCAAATTTCTGAAAAAAATAATGTAGAAAAAGATCCAGTCAACTTAAATTTGATGTCTAAATGACCATCATTATGACTTATTTTTGGTCTATCGTGATAGTCATTTGATCGTCAATTTTAACACAGTGAAAGTTTCTTGGAACCTACAAGCTTAAATTTTACTCCTAAATGACCTTCATATTGCCTTATGTTTGGTCTACCATGGTCATTTGACTATCAAATTTAATGGAATCAAAACTTGTGTATTTCTAGAATGTGAAATTCCATAATTTCTTCTTCTGTATAATATTAGGGAGGTTATATTTTAATACATTATATTAACCTATTATAATTTATAATGTAAAAATATATTCACTTTTTAAAAATAGGTATATAGTTTATATAATAAATAAAAAACAACATATAGTCTATAAAAATTATAAACTATAGTATATATATACTTAAAAAAACATATAACCCTTATTACGGGGGCCCTCATGAAAAAAAGATTTAAAACATTTATCAAGCCATGTAATTTTAAATTCTATATAAACCTTAGAATTTACATTAGAGACAACATTTTTCACGCTTCCAATGGAAAAAATTCAAATCCTATTTTGATGGAGCTTTGTCTCCTCCTTCATTTACCATTGACAAAATTCAACTTGCACATATTAAAACTATAGAAAAAAATATTTCAAATATTTTACCCTTACCTGTACACAAGTTTTCACAGAAGGTAAGAAATTTCTAAATTTTCCACCTATGAATTCACCTTGATTCTTCACAAAGCAAAACTTTTAGGTTGCACAATGGAAAGAAGGGGCCAGTTATTTTAAATACCCTTCCGGGTTGGTTGAAAAAACTGTACAAATTAAATAAATAAAATACAAAACATTTTATCTTAATTTATTTAATTTACCTCGCTTTATTACCATGTTAGAATTTGAGGATTCTAATAAATACGGATTTAATCAACTTACATATTATATAATGTTACAATAAATATTTAAATAAACATTACATCATAACATAAATAAATAAAGAAATACTTACAAGAAATAAATAACATAGGTGACACAGTATTTATAGTGGAAAACCCCAATAGGCTAAAAACCACTTTGAATACCTTTTAATTCAGAGAACTTATTTTACATCCAGTAAGATCACCTCCTCCTTTGAAAACCTATTTACCAAGGGTAAAACCAAATCACTTGATTTTCACACCTTTGATATATTTCCCGAATATATCAAATGAGGACCTAAAGTCCTTTTTATTTAAGGTGATTGGGTATGTCACCCAACCCACCTTTTCAACCTAAAATGGTTGACACATAAACATAGGTGAGTGTATTTAATAAAAAGAAACATAAATGATTCACATTATTAAATACTTACCTAATGTATATTACCTAGGTATGAATATTTAATAATAGAAAAGTATTTCATATTATTAAATATTTAACTTAATCATTATGTTCCAACAACACCAACCCCTACTTTAGTGAAGAACCAACTCCAAAAATAGGATACAACCCCCTAATATGATCAAGTACCCACTCAGCTAGATTTGAATGAATATCTCGATGTCTTGTTGCTGCAGCAACTAATGGAGATCACAAGTTCATCTCACACACCTTGAAACCCTTTCATCTTCAAATCGCTAAATCTCACACTTTCATCACGTGTCTTGGTTAAAACCCTTACACACACTCTCTAAAAAATTCCTCAACATTTTTCACATTCTCTCATATTCTAATATATTCCTTCATACATGATTCAATCATAGAGTTTCTCCCTCTCTCTTAGCTTGTTTAAAATTGAACATAAACATGCACTTTATACCCTTCTCAACTCACAAACATGAAAAAATTCAGTATAGAAAATTTATCTCAACCAATATATCTTTAAAAATCCCAATACATTCATAAAAACATTCATAATGGACCCATGTATGTCGGACATGCTCAAAGCACCAAACAAGCCCAAAAATGGCTCAAACCCCCATCACGTGGATGACTAAAAACCACAAACCTTGTCACCATGATTATTCAAGCTCCCAAATTAATCACACATGTCAAATATGACATAAAAACACCATCCATGGTCATAAATTAGCTTTCACCAATCAAATTCTTCATAACACAACCAAAAAGCCACATATCCTTCCCAAAATAGGTGTTTCCATGAACTAGTCTTCACCTTTGGGCCTCAAGATCACCCATCAACACATAAAATATTACACGTAACCATTAATTGGAATCCCCTTGACCTATATATCATGTCCATACTTTTTATAACTCATGAAACATCCATACATGCAAACAACACCAAATTTTCTCTTGATTAAAATGAGTTGCCTAGAAAGTAGTTTTAGAAATACAATTGGTTTGCACCCTTTCTGCCACTTTCAAGACCTCAAAAGGACTTAAATAGGAAAAAAATTCATCCCTCTTCACTCTCCAACTGATATAAAGAATCAACTAATCCATCTCATGCATCTTCTACCTCAATCTTTTAGCAAAAACAATCCTATCCTGAGAAACAAGTAACCTTCTTCTTCACAAATTGAGGTGGTTGACCTATAAAAATCATCATCGTGATACAAAAAATACACCACTAGAAATAGCTCTGAATCATATTTCCATAAAATCTTACATTTATTTCCAAATCTAAATGTAAGGCCTCCTACCAAGTCAATCTCTAAAATGGCTCTAGAACTGCCCCAAAACTACCTTAAGACTAGTCTTCATAAATAAGGCACACTTTTCCATTTAGAAGCTCAAAAATAATATAAAACTATCATGGACATCAAGTACAACTCTCAGGATAACAACAATGTCAATTTATTTCATACTTTCGAAAACTTTGTCCCAAACTGAACCTCTCCGAAAACTTACATGATTAAGTGTGGTCCACTCATCACCACATGCTCTATCTTACCTTTGTTGAAACCTAGAGGAGTAATATAAAACACCTAAGAATAATACTAGGAAAAAAACTTCATTCTAGATTACTATAATGAAAATATCTCCTCTTGCTTTTGAGCTAGGGTTTAAAATGCACAAAATGTTGTTTACCTTCTTAACATTTGTTCATAAAAATGTGACAATGAAATGACGTCATTATTTTTGTTAAATTATCTTAGATAAATTTAAAATCATCCTTGAAAGCCATAGGTTCCCGTGAAAAGCACACAATTCATGGTTAGCATCGAAGTTGTAATTTGAGCTGAAAACACCTTCTCTTTGACCTTATTTCACCTAAAATGTCATAGCTTGCAAAATATTCGTCGAATGACTTCAAATTTTGTTCAAACCTCTAAGAAACCTATTTACACCATCTCCAATAATTATCATGGCTCAAATATCTTTTCATATTCATAACCCATCTTATTTTCACGATTAGCCCTTAGGGTTTTGCATGGTCTAGGCTAGGGTCAACTTTGAAAAAACACTATAACTCATCAAGAAACCTCTCCAAAAGGACCTAACATACCTAAGAAAACATTAATCACATCCCTACATCCTCCCATGATATCATATGGATCTACAACTCATCTTCTCATTAGGCATCCAAACACCTAGACTAGGTCTAGATGAGCTCCTGGAATTAGGCCATAAACCTGTACCTAGACCCTAAAACTCATGTGAGTTCCTAAACACTCTCTAAAAATTATATCCATGCCACTACCTTGCTCCTTAAGCTACCAAACAAATCAAACCATCATGCTCCATCACCTAGGATAACTAGGTCACCTGACTAGGCTTGCTAGACCAAGCTAGTCTCACTTTGAATCCACATATGCCATCATAAAACCACATGAGTCTCTATTTCATAATCCTACTAAGCATGCTCTGACACATATCCATCATCATCTTTGTCATTAATGAGCTTTTACATCAATGACAACACCTAAAACTCAACATACCAACAATCTCCCCTTTTTTCATTGATGGAAAACCACCTAATCTTCTCCCCCTTTTACATTAATCACAAAACATATATGTAGTAACTTATCTTCATCTTTCTTAGATTCTTATAATTCCTTGTATGAAAACAAAATCAATTTCATCCTCCTAGAATGCAAATGTAGCTTACTTTCTTGAACTTTGTTTTTTAACCTTTTAAAGGCACTTGATCATTGTAGCAGATCAAGAACTAATGCATAACACTCACACAAATGCCAAAAATGATGAATTTTATCTTAAAACATTGTTCTTACCTTTTTATTGGACCATCTCTACTTGATAAGGCTTAAATTTGGCTAGAAACATCCATTTCTTAACTTCACACAACTCCTAATATTGAAGTCTCTAAACACATTCTTCAGTGGAATTCGGAAAAACTTCTACATGCCCTAGAATATCAATAACAACATGACTCAACACTTTATAGCTCCCCTTGATCCGTAAGCTTCTACTTTGGAACTCCACAAAATCACACAATTATGTTGTTCTACTTTCAACTTTGGAAAATGACAGGTTTCGATGAAGATTAGAGCTTTAGTAATCTGATTAACTAGTGCTTATGACCTATTTGTAGAGAAATGATAAAAATAATTCTACACACAACATAATAATTTTTATCCCTGAAACCCCTAATGAGGAAAACCAATCGGGAAGGGAAACCGCTCTCTTTCTTCCCACTTGTATTGGCTAATTAATAAAAATTGTATAGATTACAATATGTATGAAAAGAAGAAATAATGTAAAACCTTCTCTTGATTGCTTGTTTGCTCTATTTTCTTACACCTTTCTCCTAAAATTCCACTCCATCACCAAGAATCTCTACTAACTTTCTCTCATATTAAACTTAATCATTTTCTTCTTGATCTCTCTAGATCATCAAATGATCAATTCTCTTGCTCCTTTCATGCATTTATAGGCCTTCCCATGTCCTCCTGTGCACTGGAGGATGTGAAAGGGCATGGAAGGGAAGAGACATAGTCAGTGCTTCAAATCCATGTCCATTTGTGATCCTTCTTTATTTTTTGTCCGAAGTGTCGAGACCTCCGCCATGAGTAGACCCATGGTTTCGGGATTACCGCCATAGCTAGGTGGTGGTTACAGGATCGTCACACCTTTGTAAAGGCAACAATTTTGAAACCGCCACTCTGCACAAAGAAAATTTTTTGTCTAGAACCTTTATTTACCTCATTTTCTTCAACTCTCCTTCTTGGTGTTGTTGGAACTGATGAAGTGGTGTGTTTTTCTATATCCCTATGGATCATACCTCCCCTACTTAGGAGGATTTTTTCCCACAAAAGCTTAGTGGGGGAGTGGTAGAGGAATTATCTCCCTCTCTTGCTCCTTTGAGTACCATTGGGTCTTCCTTGGTGTCTTCTCTCGTCTCATCTACCAAGACTCCTATGGATCTCTAGTTTGTTTCTCTAGTGCTACATCCTCCTCCGAGTTACCTCAAGTACAATCCTCTTTGGAAGGAAACTTTTGTATGTTTCCTTCTTTGTCATGCATAGATGGATTTATTAGGTGCGAGCTCTTGCAACTTGTTATTGCATGCATCTACATGAAGTATGGCCTGAAGGTTTATTTTCCAACATGTTCAAGTATGGAAAAGGTCCCATACTATAGTGGTTTATTCCTTCTTATTTGTCTTTGTCTCTTGAGATGGATTGAACAAATCCTCTCCATGTATGTTGCTACTATAGTCACTAATGCTCCTTGTATCTCCTCTTCTCTTTATTTCCCCATGGTCAGTTCCAGTGAATCTATAGGTAGATACAGTGGTTGCATAGTGTAAGTTTTTTTTGCTCCTTGAATGAGCAGTTCATGTGGTGGCTTCTTCTGTAAAAACTGAAAAGTTGTATCCAAAATATTCGTGCTCTCAAGTCCATTATGCTTTTCTTCCAATGAAAGTAAAAAAAACTCATGATTTTCCTAAATAATTCTTGTGCTTGGTTGGAACTTACCATAGCCTTCTTTGATTTGCTCTGGTGTGCCCGAATGTAGAAATTGACTTCGTCCTTGACCCATTTGTACTAGCTATCCCTCCTTATGAACACAACATCCCTGACATATAAGTAAGGACTTCTACGAGACAAAGTCAATTGCATCAAGTGGAATGATATTAGCCTCTAATGTATCTATGTATTAGGTATTTATCCCAAACCGATACTTAAACTTCCTTGTAACTTGTATTTATAAACCCTTCTTCACCCATCCTGATGGGTATGGATGTGTATGTGCGTAAGTCTCAAGGCCAAGTTATTCTACAACTACATCAGAAATCAAATTTGAATGAGAACTAGAATCTACTAAAGTGTTTACCTTAGTATTCTTGATTTGGATTCTAATTTGGAATAGCCTACTCATCTCTTCTTCTTCTTCTCCTCCGTATATGTTAGTGGTCATGCATCCTAGCCTCTCATCTACATCTGAATCATCCTTAATCTCTACCTCTCCTTTTGTCTTCATAGTGGTCATGGATTTCTTGGAATCCTTGGTTTAGTGCTTTGGGTGTAATTCTGGATGCAACTTCCAACATATGGCATAAGTATGTCCATTTATATCATAATTCTTACAGAAATTCTTAGGATCTTTACAAGTATGCAAAGAAGTAGTGGCATGTTTACCTTTCCATTTACATCTTCTACTTGTCTTCCCTTGTTCTTTTTCATGTTGATCTATTGACTAGTATCCCTTTGGCTATGTTTCTCCTTGCTTCTTCTCATCATCAATGTATTATGATTCTATACAAGATTCATTGATATTCTTAGGCTTCATGGAGATTTCCTTCCTCCTAAGGTGAGTGTGAAGTCCTCCCAAATACATGGTCAGAATGTCCTCATCCTTCAAGTCCATATTAAGCAACATGGATTGTCTCCAAAATTTTGTAGTGTAGACTTACATGCTTTGACCATTTCCCTACCTAAAGTACTACCACTTAATCATCATTAATCATCATATCAATTTTATGGCCAACAGGATAGAAGTTAGCTCTAATCAATTCTTTAAAACCCTTCCAAGTACTGAAAATAAGACGTTTCTTCTTTTCACAAGTGGCTATATGGGTTTCCCACCAAACCAGAGCATGACATTCCATCTTGAGATGTGAAAAGGTGATTCTTTGTGCCTCAGTGACATTATGCACACTAAAATAGACTTCCAACTTTTTTAGCCATTTATCCAGTAATTATTCATCTACTTTTCCTTCAAAATGATTTATTTCCACTTTCGTTTCAACTTTAAAAGGTGTATGAGCATATTTTACCTTTTCTCTTACAATTTGTGTCTCTTCTTCATGCTCTTCCCATTCTTCCTCTTTGTGGATCTTTTTGATACCAAATTTTTTGGCCATGCTTTAACCCTAAGTCCATGAAATATTTCTTAACCAAAGCCCTCTTTTTCATATCTGAAATCTATTCTTGTTTTCTATACAACCTATCCATCACGGTCTTTATCATTTTGACTCTACGGACCAAGTTCTATTCCTCCATTTGATCTCAAATTCTCTATTTCCACTTCTTCGTAGAAATTTCTAGCTCACAAGGTAAAACTTCTCTACCTTTGTACCTTGTCAATGTCATACAAATCACAAGAAAGAATTGAATACCACTGTCATATATATATAATCAGCTCTAATACCAAAATGATCCATAAACTTCTACTTTAGAACTCCATGAAATCACACAATTATGTTGTTCTACTTTTAACTTTGCAAAATGACATTTTCGATGAAGATTAGAGATTTAGTGACTGATTAACTAGATATAAGGATAGAATTGTAGACGATTGCTAAAACTAATTCTACACACAACACAAGAATTTTTATCCTAGAAACCCCAATGAGGTAAACCATTCAAGAAGGGAAACTGTTCTTTCTTCCCACTTGTATTGGCCAATTAATCAAATTGTACATATTATAATAAGTATGAACATAAGAAACAATGTAAAACCTTCTCTCCAATTACTTTCTTGTTATATTTTCTTACACCTTGCTCCTACAATTCCACTCAAGATCTTGAAGAATATGTTCTCACTTACTCTCATATTAAACTTAATACTTTGCTTCTTGATCTCTCTGGATCTTCGAATGATCAATTCTCTTGCTTCTTTCATGTATATATAGGCCTTCCCATGTCCTCCCATATAATATAGGATGTGAAAGGGCATGGAAGGGAAGAGACACACTCGGGTGCTTCAATTCGTGTCCATTTATGCTCCATTCTTATTTTCTACCTAGAAGTGTTAGGACTGCCACCCTAAGTAGAGAGGTGGTTTCAGGACCATTATCCTAGTTGGGTGGTGATTACAGGACCATCACCCAATAAGGAGGTGGTTATGTAATCGCCACTCTGCTGACGAGAGACAGTTCTATTTAGAACCTTTGTTTACCTCATTTTCTTCAACTCTCCTCCGTGTTGATGGAATTGATGTAGTGGTGTGTTTTTGATCCCTATGGATCACTCCTAGACCTAAGACATCTCTTTCAAATAGAAAATGCAAAAATTGGTTCACATACCTTACATATGAGTCACAAAGATGACTTCATCTCATTACCTCTTTCCCAAGCCCTTTCTCAATCATTTATAGTCTTCTTTTCAACATTTTTAAACTTATTATCATACAAGATTGAATCAAAAGATGTTGATCTCTGATCTACCCCTTCAAACCATCCTCCATGTTTCCATTTATACCACTTAGACACCTTACACACTTATTTGAGATTAACAATGAACTCCCCTTGTCTAAGTAAGACTACACAGGACACAGTAGCATGTCATCTTTTTATCCACCATAGTGACCTTGGTATCTAATAAATTGATTTTTCAATTTTAACTATGACTGCCACACATATCATCCTTCATTTTATAAAGATATAGACTCCAAGATTCCTCCTCAACTAATCCTATAAATACCTCTTCATCTTTCATGCCTATTCATTTACTTGTTCTTGAAAA
The DNA here is from genome assembly GCA_018340775.1 of Taxus wallichiana var. yunnanensis. Lineage (NCBI taxonomy): Eukaryota > Viridiplantae > Streptophyta > Pinopsida > Cupressales > Taxaceae > Taxus > Taxus wallichiana. The sequence continues at coordinate 309,692,164 of CM031244.1, forward strand.
AACTATAGAAACTTAAGAAAGGAACAATTTTAATCATACTTTTAGCCTTATAAACATCATATCTGATCACGTCCCTTTATTTTACCATGTTTATATATTTTGGACACCTAGGTCACTGGATCTCGCCATCAATGACTCCCCTTTTCTTAGTAGGCTTCCTTGACTGTAGCATGTCATTTTATACTTTCATATACACTTAGCACTCTCAACACAATCATGTAAACTTCTCATCTCTTGCAACAAGATCTTCTAACCACTTATGACACCTCACATACATTGTACCACCGATGTAAATTCAAATATACATCCTTTATCATCAAGATATATTTTCATACTCGCAGGGTACCATCTCGGTTTACCATACATTCGATATCATGAAAACACATAGTCTAAGCATAATTTGACCTCCACTCTTGGGTAAAACCACCATACATGTTCATTCAAACTTTATCATCATGTATTATACTTAACCTTATTATTCTTGCAAGATAATAAAGGATTCACATATCCATGTTAGAGAGTTCATTGCATGCTTAAATAACCACCTATAGGTCAATAACATGACATTTTTCTCTCTTGTATAGTCTCAAAACCCTACAAGCATACTTATTTGTTCATGGTCCTCAATATAACCTTCTTACACTACTCCAAGTTGAATAATCACACTAAAGGATTCTCAATAATTATTCAAAGGATAATACCCAACATTTTAATACTTGAAAATCCATGACATACCCGGAGAATGCAATTACACCATCTTAAAATGGTCTCGATCAAGTCATCATATTGGATGAATTACCTTTTCCTTTTGAGACCCATTATTCCTCATTTTATCTTCAAATGCAAGCATATATAGATGATAATACCTTTTTCATGATCTTTATTACTTTAATCATGTAAGAAAACATAGTTTTCATGCCTAAGACACTTGTTATAGATTTCAAAATCTATTCTTACTCTATGCACCCTATATCTATGAATCACTTTTAAACTAAGATGACACTATGTTATCATTATGACCTAATTGAGCGTTTTAACTTTACATCTCATAGACCCCCGTAATCCTTAACACTTATTTGAGAATTGTTATTTCACAATCATAGCTATTCAGGCTTGTACATCACCTTATTTATGAATGTATGAACTTATAAACTATTGTAAACTCAAAGACTTATTATAGTTGTTCACTTATGATACATGAAGAGAGTTATATTTCTTTTCCCTCCATAACCCTTAAACTGTAAGAGGGTACAAAAAACCCACGAGCGAGGATCACGAGGGACAACATGCACATAAATGGATGTGTGAATGGTAGCGTGAAGAGATCTCGAGAGGAGAGAGCATCAACCAAATTTGCATGCAAAGATTTGACAAACAGGCAAAAGAACCTTGATAAGCCACAAAACTCTCCTCTATCTCATAGATCCAAAGGGGTGTACATATAGGAGGTGTTGAGTAACCCCCAGTGCTGTAATCATGACAACTCAAGTGGAGAGGGGGAGTTACATTCCCAGAATAGAAGTGTAACTCCCTAATGATGCATATGACGCATTGACACATTAACACGTAAGAGAATCTCATAATGACCCCTAAATGACACATGGACCTATGATCTCACCTAAGTGAGATGACTCACCTAATGATGTGGAAAATAACACACACCAACACCCCCTTCATCATAACTTAGGATGAGGTGGTAAGTCAGAAACGAGAAATGGGTCCGGCACAAAGCCTGATGAGGTACCCATGCACAAAAAGAATTCCCAAGAACTGAAGGAAAACCCAATAGGAAAAACATCCACCACAAGAGAAGAGAACACTCTCTAATCTAAGAAAGATGCCAAAGATGGGTCTTGTCCATAGACAAGCCTGAAAGGGTACCCATGTACAAAAGGGAAATCTCTCAGAAAGAAGAAGAAGAGAGAAGAAGAGGGAGACGAGAGGAATGCAGAAGATGTCATGGAGGGATCTAAATTCTACAACTCTAAGAAGTCTCCCAGAAGAATGTCGATGATGAGATCCTCTGCCTCTGGACTGAAGAAGAGCCACCTACAACAAACTGTGTGCCTACCCTTAGAAAGGATATAAATGGAGTGTTGGAAGTCGGCCACTCCGCAAAGGAAACCAAAGGTAGCAGTATGAAGAAATTTGAGTCTGGTCCACCAAAGTGTGACATAGGTCTAGCGAGTGAGTGCCAAGGAACTGAAGGTAATGCCATGTGCGTAGAACTGTCAGAGTGAAAAGAGGAACACCCATAGAAAGGATGTCCAAGTGATGTGAAGGGAACAAAACATCCTCCACAACAGAAAAGGGATCCATAGCTGAGGGTGGATCAATGAAGGTCTCTGGAAAATTGGAAGTGGTAAGAGTCCTAGAAGGGGCACTCCCAACAATGGAGATGATGAACTCCTCTGAAATACCTGTAGATGGATGTGGAACTTGTAGAGCATCACAAGTGTACTCTGTGAAAAGATGACTAAGGTTAGGCAAATACTCATCCCAATGAGGGGGCTCAACAAATAGAAGAGCGATGTCAGATAGGTATAAGTCATCCAATGAAGGTAGAGGAGTGAAATGGGCCTCACACACTGAAGGTGGAAAAGAGGTAGGTGTGATGAATGTATAAGACTGAATAGGATACTACTCGATATCTGATGAGATGTGGGAAGTGTCAACACTCTCTAGAATAGTGAGAGAAGGAGGAGAAGAGTCCTCTGTAGTACTCTCGACATCAAAACTGGGTGCACAATCCTTGTCATCAGAAGTAGAACCAAGTGAGTCTGTGTTAGTGAAACTATCATCACACGAAGAAGAGGAGACAACTGAATCATCAGCAGCAACAACAACTACAGTATGTGAAGGGTCTCCATAGAGGGACTGAAGAATGCTCCAGACACGGTGAGGTGGATCTGAGTCTACCACGTGAAACCAGAGAGATCAAGAGACATGCATCATCATGTGACCAAATACATGGTCACAAGTGTCAAGAAAGTCCTCTAGATGATGATGATTAGTGGGTGCAGGAACTAGCCCAAGCAAGAAGGGTAAAAGACCCTCATGGGTGAAGTAACGTTCCATGGAAGCACGCCAAGCTGAATAGTTCCCTCTCCCGGTGAGAAGTGGCAGAGGCTGTAAGGTGATCCTACGATGCTCAAGTCTAGAAAGAGCACTCTCCATGATGCGAATCAAAAGTGCAAGGTGCATAAAAGCAAGACATTAGACTCGGCCGATAATGTGTCTACGTGTAAAACCCAAGAGTACTAGTCAACCCCCCTAGAATGTGGAACTTTATAAAGTAGTGCGTTTACAAACCGACAATGCCATCACGTAAAGTGCAATAAATAATGTAAATTTGACAAAGGAAATGGTAAAAATGAGCAATGAGTCAAAATTTATGGCATTATTATGATTCCCACAAGCCCGATGGAAAAAGCCAATAAACACCAAATTGATTTAAAAATGCAGAAATGGGTGCAAAGGGTGTCATGTGGGTACTCGTTGGAAATGGCATCAAATTTTAGGCATGGTTTATTTTTATTGCGAGGGGGGATTAGCCTCCTGCTAACCCCGAGACCTCGCCCTCCGTCTTTGACACGTGAATGAAGGAAAATATACAAGAAAAAAAGAACCCCAAAATTATTACAATGCCATGTTAATGTTTTTAACCTTAAAACATTAAAAATAGGTTTTTTTAACCGCCAAATAATACTAAAATGGAATAGGGGCCCAACCGAGTGTAGAGGATGACACCAAATTTTACTTGACATGGAGCAAGCCGGAAGCCATGTGTCCCAAGTTGGTGGAAGTCTGTCAAGTCAAGGGTTTGTACCACTTGCAAATTGTAATCAAGCATTTCTTTGCAAGATGCTATTACAAGTACATCGGAAGGATGGTCAAAGGACTAATTATAGAGTTGAAATGGTCGATAGGTGTGAGGCCATGTGCGGGAGACTCGAGATAAGACAAAGAAAACATGTAGTTGTGTAATGGCCGAACGAGATTCCACCACCGAGAGGCCAAGCGAGAGATAACATGATGCACCAAGTTCAAACGGTTTAATAAGCCGGTGGGAAGAGACCGAGGCAAGCGTTATAACCTCGTAGAGGGCCGAGAAACTTAGATGAGTGAAGAAACCTCATGCAACACGGAAAAATGAGCCACCTGGGAAGATCAACACATGCAAGAGGATCGGGGAGAGTAGAAGCGATGCCAAGAGTTGGGGGAAGTCGAGGACCATGCACGAATGATGTGGAATGGTGTACAAGGCACCATACACAAAGCACTCCAAGTGCCAACGAAGGGAGATGAAAGCAACCAATCGGTCAAAGATTGAAACTCAAACCCAAAGCAATGCACCCAAACACACAGGTCGAGGACAGTCAAACAGACACGAGAAAAGGAAATGCAGAGCCAAACTGAGTGAACAATGCAAATGGCGAGCTGAGTCGAAGACCAATGTAACAAACCCCAATGCAAACAACTCAGAACCGGATCAGTGAAGGCCAAAGACAAGTAAAAAAAGGTTGCATAGACCAAGGTAGTGAATGGAAAACATGTTGAGTCACTACCAATGCAGGTCAAGTGAGCCACAAATTGAGCCAGGCGGTAGAGTGAGCGGTGAGCTACCAAGAGGAGGACTGCCCACCATTGAGACTCAGTAAAACCAGCACATGAAAAACTCAGATCTGAAACTATAAACACCCAAAACTACAACCGAGAGACTCTGAAGCACCTCAAAACCACATGCAAGGTAGAAAAACCACGAACACCGAAAACAAACCACGAACAACCCGAACGGAGGTATAAACACCCAAATCAATGCAAGAAGTGCACAATCGGAATATCCATTACGAAACACGTAATGAGAACTGTAAATCACGCTGGAAGCTGAAAAACACACGAACAATGCCGAAGAGTGTAGGGATCTACAAGATCCTCTTTGATACCATGTAAGAGGGTATAAAAACCCATAAGCAAGGATCACGTGGGACGACGTGCACATCAATGGATGTGCAAATGACAACGTGAAGAGATCTTGGGAGGATCGAGCATCAACCGAATGTCATGCAAAGATTCGACAAATGGGTAGAACCTCGATAAGCCACAAAACTCTCCTCTATCTCATCAATCCAAAGGGGTGTACATATAGGAGGTGTTGAGTAAGCCCTAGTGTTGCAATCATGATAACTCAAGTGGAGATGGGGAGTTACATTCCCAGAATAGAAGTGTAACTCCCTAATTACGCATATAACACACTAACACACTGGCATGTAAGAGAATCTCATAATGACCCCTAAATGACACATGGACGTACGATCTCACCTAATGATGTGGAAAATAACACACACCAACATAAACAAGCTTCAACTTCTTGGCTCTCCTTGGGCTCAACATTTTAGTTCTTTATAATTTTAGATAATTTCTCAAGACCATACCTTCATGAATACCAACATTCAAAAACCATGTGAAAAAAATCTATACTAACAATGTCAACTCAGACTTTAATGTACTTTGATCATTAGACTAGAGATACTATAATAAGACACAACTATCCTTGTGTTTCAAATGACCTAGATACAATTCATACTTACTTCATGAGGCACACATACTAGATACCCTTAAAATTTACTTCTTGATAGTACCTCAAACTTTCTTTGATATACTAAGAATTTTTAAAGCATGCTACACAAATATTGACATATACTAGGAGCATGATTGAGAAACATGATAGACCTTGTGATGACTTAAAAACCAAAATAGAACCATTTTTACAACAATGACTAATCAAATAAGATATAAGGCACACACCTTACCAACACTACCCTAAGTTACAAACCTTGACAACTCGAAATTATTATCTTCTTCATCTCACAAATCCATATTTTACAACTAAGACTACACTTGTTATCAAAGACATTTCTTCATGATATATTTTGAGACATCCAAGTCATATATCTAGGAGTGATGTCAAACATTTAAGCTCAATTAACTCTTGACAATATTTGGGAAGCATCCTCACACCTATTATAGGCTTTGTGACTGACATATAACCCTTACAAGAACTTGTAATATTATGGACATCCTTTAATCTTAACCATCTAATTTGACTCATCATTGACTCAGGATAAAATTCTCATGATAAAATCAGACCTTTATACATACCACCAAATTTGATCACTGACTTAGATCAAGACTTGACACAACAACTTGACTTCACAACATGACAAACTTCCCTTATACCTTTAAGACATAATATGATCATTACTCAAGATGAGATAAACTAAACCCTTTTGATGATCCAACAAGACCTCACACACATACCTCGAGCTTAATTTTCATGGGATAAACATATGTAGACCTTGACTATACCTTAGAAACTCAAAGCAATACCTAGAAAAATTCAACAAAGGGCAACACAAACCTAAGGACATGACTGTACAAACTCAAAGACCTTTTGACAATAACCATACAATTTCCATTGCTTGAACAACCAAGGAATACCACAAAGCATATGTTGAAGATATGATGACATACCTTGATAGTTCACCCTTACTTCAATGCTTGATATGGATCAACATGTTTCTAAGAAGCCTAGTAGAGAGACATAATTTCATAATGAATCTAGAAGATTGACCTAAAGAGGTCCCAAACTCTCTTAGACACCTTCATTTTACCTTTTACATCTTGTTTCTAATCAGCATTATGTGACACACCTTGTTTTGCATCCATATCAGCTCTTGGTGGGCCATTTTTGTTCCTTCTACACTCCCATATCCTACCTTGATTGATAACATGCAATCTAGAACTCAAAAGCCTCTTTCTTGGACCCTAGGACCTTGAAAAATAATTTTTGTAGTAACCATAATTATTCTCTAACAACATGACCAACTTCATTACAACTGAAGCACACAATTGAACTCTTGCCTTTTTAGCCTTCAACTTGAATGGGTAGATCATACAAACAATATATAGCAACATGACCTCTCTCATGAAAATTGTAGCACACTACATTCTTAGCTTGCTCACTCCTACTATCTCTCCATGGATGATCATCTCTAGAAAACCTCCTACACTCCTTTTCCCTATGCCCAAAACCATTACAATTAAAACAATAACCACTGAAAGATCTCTCATACCTTAAGGCATTAGGTTACCTAATGGGATTTTCTTTCACATTGTATTTGATGAAGTTTTCTTTATTTCCTTCCTTGGTGTTTGGTCCTTCATCATCCTTTCTTTAAAAACTATCTCCTTTCTTCATCTATTTACCTTTGAATTCCTCTTTGAAACCCAAATCATATCTATCGGTTACTAATTTACATCGCTAAGAAGATCATTATGATCTTTAGCAGTTTTCTCAAATCTCTGAAATGATATATTTTTTTTTGAATGCATCAAACAACTCTCTCTTAATAAGATTCACTTCTTATTCCTTAGATTGTAAATTTAGAGACATGGATCTCATCTCCATCTCTAGCTTTCTCAATGTCTCGTCAAGCTTCTCTGTAACAGTCCAATATTTCTCCTCTAGGTCTTGAATATTTACCTCATATTATTTGACTTGAGATCTTAGTTTCTTATTGTTCTTCTCAGCATGCTTCAATTCAGATTGAAACATACCAATTTATTTTCAATATCATCTTCTTCTTCTTCAAAATCTCTGCAAGAATATGATATGAAATCACCTAATAATGTAGAACCACCACTAGTAGATCTCATGGCATATTTTGTCATGAAAAACACCTCATCTCCAACATCTCCATGATCTGATCCAGATTAATTCTCTGAAGCATCACTCACACTAATTTCTTCAAAATAATTAACTTCTTCCTTTGAGTAAAATCTCTTCTTGTGCTTCTACTTGTGGTCAAACTTCTTGAAGTCCTTCTTTTATCTACAAAACTTATTATTTTTCTTTCCATGACTGCCCTCATCATCATCATCATCTTATTTTTCATTCCCATGAGGACACTTAGAATAAAATTGACCTACTTTACCACAATTGAAACATTTAAAAGGAATTTTACCTGTGTACTTACTAGAGCCAAAATTCAGTCTTCTAACAACGATGGAAAATAACTCATCATCATCCATCTTATAAGTAGTATCATCAACCTTAGTCTTCTTCTTAGCCTTTAAACTTATCTCCTTGATAGGTTTTTCATTATGAATTATCATCTCATATATAGTTAGGGTTCCATGCAAATCATCCATCTTCAAGACATTCAAATCATTAGCTTCTTCACTAGCAGATGCTTTAGAATCAAACTTAGGGGTTAGAAATCTCAAAACTTTTAAACTATAACTTCTTCTCCTTCATATATTCACCTAACAATTTCATGGTGTTTAAAAACTTTTAAATCTAAGAAAATATACAAAAATAGACTCATCATCACTCATCTTAAGGCCTTCAAACTAATTTCTGAAAGTTTGGAGCTTAGCAATTCTCACCTTAGAGTCTCCTTAATAAAGGACCTGAAGCCTATCTAAAATAACCTTAACTAGTTTTCAATGCATCACCTTCACAATCTCAAGTTCATCCAATCCACACATGATGACATTCATAGCCTTGGAATTTTCACTACATAACTTCTTGTCAGCATTACTTGTTGGAGGAGTGGTAGGAACAATATAACCATCTTCCACAAATTGTAAAATATCAAACCCTAAGGACATGATGTCATTCCTCATCCTCAAACTCCAAAAATCATATTTCACTCCATAAAAAATGGTGCCTTTCTATATTAATAACCACCGCATGATTCACCATTTTTTTGCTTCAAGGATCTCCTTTCAAGTGATCAAACTTCTCCAAAAGGACCTACTCTGATACCAATTGTTGGAATAAAAATGGACTAGGGGGTTGAATTAGTCCTTTAAAACATTTAATCAATTCAAATTATCTTTCTTAAAACATAAACCATTCAACCATTAATGTGTGCACATACAACATTCATTCAAATAACCATAACCATGAGAGAGAGAACACCATAACATAAGATATAAGTGGAAACCCTAAAGGGAAGAAAACCCACTGAAACAAAACTTTATTATATATATGTTTCAAATTTACTTGAGAAAAAACTCAAAAAGGATCACCAACCCTTGATTTAATGAGGCACAAACCCTATAAGGAGCACCAACCCCAAAAGGCACACCAACCCCTAGTTTAGTGAAGCACCAACTCCACAAGAAGGATTCAACCCCATAACATGATAAGTAACCCACTCAACCACCTTCTAATAAATATATCTGATGTATTATCACTGAAAATTTTTATGGATATCACAACTTCAGCTCACACACCTTCAAACCCTTGTTCAAACCCTTACTTCTTCAAATTGTTATATCTCACACTTTCATCATTTGTCTTGGTTTCAAAACCTTACACAAACACTATCAAACATTCCTCATCCTTTTAAAACTCTCTTAGATATTAATATATGCCTTCATATATGTTTCAATGACACACTTTGGTTGCACTTTCTCCCTCTCTCTTAGCTTGTTCAAATTTGAACTCAAACATGTACTTTATACCCTTATCAACTGACAAAAATGAAACAAATCGCTATAGAAAATTTATCTCAACCAATAAATATTGAAAACATACCAATACATTCATGCAAACATTCATAATTAACCCATGTAGGTTGGTCATGCTCAAATGCACTAAGCAAGCCCAAAACGCTCAAAACCCCATCACCTGGATGACTAAAACCACAAACCTCATCACCATGATTATTCAAGCTCTAAAATTCCTCACATGTAAAATATGACATAAAACACCCTCCATTTTCATACATTATCTTGCACGAATCAAATTATTCATAACACAACCAAGAAGGCTCATATCCTTCTCAAAATAGTTGTTTCCAGGAACCATTCTTCACCTTTGGGCCTCATGATCACCTAAGAACAACTAAAATATGGAATTTAACTACACATTGGAATAAAATTTACCTTTATATCACATATATTCTTTATATAACTCATGAAACATCCATACATGCAAACCAAACCAACTTTCCTCTTCATCAAAATGAGTTTCCCAAAAAATGCAGTTTTAGAAACACAACTAGTTTACACCATTTTTGCCACTTTAAATACATCTAAATGCCTTAAATAGGAACAAAATTCATTCCTCTTCACTTTTCAAATGATATCAAGAATCAAAATATCCATCTCATGCATCATATACCTCAATATTTTAGCAAAATAAATCATGTCCTAAGAAAAAAAAACCTTCTTCTTCACAAATTGATCTCGTTGACCTATCAAAACTCATATCATGAGACAAACTATATACCATTGGAAATAACTATTAATCCTCTTTCCAACACCAAGTGGAAGGCCTCTAACCAAGTTAATCTCTAAAAGCTGCTCTAGAATCGCCCTTCAAAATTGTCGTAAGATTAGTCTTCATAAATAGGGCACACTTTTCCATTTATAATCTCAACCATGATCTAAAAAAATCATGTAAATAAATTACAACTCCCAAGATAAAAATAATGTCAATTTATTTCATACCTCCTTTGGAAAACTTTGTCCCAAACTAAAATTCTTCAACGAATTTCTGTTTGAGTGGGGTCCACTCATCACCACATGCTCTATCTTACCTTTGTGAAAATATGAAGGAGTACTATACAACATTCAAGCATAATAATAGTAAAAAAACTCATTCTAGATGACTACAATGAAAATCTCTCCTACTTCTTTGAGCTAGGGTTTCAAACACACAAAAAATTGTTTACCTTCTTAACATTTGTCCATTAAATTTTGAAAATGAAATGACCTCATTATTTTTTTGAAAATATCTTATCTCAATGAAAAATAATCCTTGAAATTCACAAGGTCCCATTCAAATCACACAAATCATGGTGAGCATCGGAGTTACAATTCGAGTTGGAAAACACCTTCTCTTTGACCTTATTTCACCTAAAACATCATATCTTGAAAAATATTCTTCAGAATGACTTAAAAATTTTATCACACCTCTAAGAGACCTCTTTACACCATATAAAATCACCCTCATGGATCAAATATCTCTTCATCTTCATAACCCATCTCATTTGCATGACTAGCCCTTGGGGTTTTGTATGGTTTAGGCTAGGGTCAACTAAAACAACACTATAAATCATCAAGAAACCTCTCCAAAAGGATATAACATACCTGAAAAACATGTCTCACATCCTTGCATTCATCCATGACATCATATGTCTCTACAAATCATTTTCATGCTTCATTAGGCCTCCAAACACCTAGACTAGGTCTAGATGAGCTCCTGAAATGGGTCTTCAACTTTTACCTACACTCTAAAACTCATGTGAGTACCTAAAAAATCTCAAAAATGCTCTCCATGCCACTACCATGCTCCTCAAGCCACCAAGAAACTCAAATCATCATGCTCCATCACCTAGGCTAGCTAGGTCACCTGACTAGGCTTGTTAGACCAAGCCAATCTCACTAAATCCACTCATGCCACCATGAAAACCTAATTATCTATGTCTTCATCCTACTAAGTATTATATAACACATATCCATCATTCTCTTTTCCATTAATGAGCTTTTACATCAATGAAAATACCTAAAACTCAACATTCCAACAAGTGGTAGACATAGGAATCAAAACATTGAGACTAGATTCCCCCATAGAGGTGTGGGCGAGAAAAACTAAGAATGGATTATGTATCACCATAAAGGTGACAAGAGTAAAAATGATAATAATAGATACTAGAATGGATAAAGTATGTGTAGAGGATGATCCTAAAGTTTTAATCATACTTTCATGAGAATCATTGTCACAAGAAATTTTAGAAATTAAAATAACATCAAGGATAGGTTGCACATCGCTTTGGATATCACACAATTGAGCACAAAAATTAGATAAAGCATCAACTTGGGCTTGATCAACATTAGTGTCTTTATCATAGGAATGCTCATTGTTATAATTTTTAGCATCTTCTAAGGGTATGTGAGTAGCATTGAATAGGGGTTTTCATTCATGGGTACAAAAGAGGTCATGAATTTTGAATGATTTCAAGTAGGAAGTGGAAGCTTGAGGTATTTTGGAGAGCCAAAAACCACTTGTGTATTGGGAATGAAATTCGGGATGGAAAACTACTAGGGTTTGGAAGAATGACTCGGAAGTATAGAAGGAGATAGATCATACACACAACATTCAATACTTGGGTTCACCAAATTATTTAACCTAAATGGTTAATATCTCAAAGGGTCGTCAATCGATGGTAGATTATCCTAATCAATTAGTTTCCAAGGATAATTACAAAAATATCAGGAATAACCATCTATAAATCATACATAATTATAAGCAATGATAGATAACAATAGATAAAATCACTTGCAATGAGAGAGATAGGATGATTTAGTTGATATCCTATTTTGTGTACTTGATTTAAGTTGACTTGACTAAAATAGGATGGAAATGACTTGAACTATCTTTGAGTCTAAAATTGTATCCCACATAGTTTCCTAGACCAAAATATAAGTTGAGGGCCAAGGTGTATGACCACTATGGACCTATTCGTATAATTTATTTCCTTTGTGGTTTCTTCCCTACAACTTCCTATGTCGATTTTCGCTTCATGTTCCACTCATGTCTTCAATTTGGGCCTTCAATGCTTTACGATGCTCATTGTGTAACTAATTTGATATTCAAAACCCTAGATGGCCAAGAAGTCCTACAAATAAACATTAGGTGGGTTGTGGGAACCCTTATGCACTGCCAACATTTTCACTACTCCAAAGAGGGATCAAACCACGTGTCATTCTCGCCTAGTGTATGATATCTAAAATGTATGCAACCAAATGGATAGTCATGATCTTTTAACAATGATATTTTCACCTTTACCCTATCTTGACTTATAATGATGATATGTTCCTTGTATTTGTAATTCTAAGTGGATGACAAACCTATAAATAGTATGCAAAGTATATAGATCTCAAGGTAACCTTGTAATGGCCTTGGTTTTGTTTGTTTTTAATGTATACTTGATGAGGATCTTTTGGTGTTAAGTATGTATGATCTCATCTTTGATAATAGATTAATTGACTAGCTTATATATGTGTTCTATATCTAGAAACCTCAAATAAAGTTGACTAGTAATGAACCTAATGAATTTGAATTAAAAATGTATTATTAAAGAAGGTGGAACAAATACATCTAGGTCCATGAATAACGTCTGAAGTGTTATGGCCATCCCTATCCGCTATGGTACCATATGATTTTACGGGTGATCTAAAAGTTAGGATTGTGATATGTGAGGTTATAGCTTGATTTGACAAAGTAATATGGGCATTGTGCAAACAAATGAGTTTTGTGTACAAGTAAGGATTCTTGAGACATAGCCTAGCATAGGATTATTGACTAGGTTGGACAAGTGTAGACTAATGCAAAGGCATTATATAATTTGTGTTATTGCAAGACATGAATTACCAAAATGGGTTTCTATAATCTCATAGCCCAGTTAGCTACTAAATTATATGGGTTAGGAAAACTATCTCTTATAATTCCTTTTGCTTTACCACTACCATCCTAACATACCCTAAGGGAAAAAAATTCGTACTCTAAAATTTAAAATAAGCTCGTTATAGAAACCCCGGAGATCATAGGAGCTACTTTAATAGTTGGAATTCTAGATATTTTTCTTACAATTTCAATTATTACCTTGATAGTTATTTGGAATTTAGAATTCATCCCATAAAAATTTTGGACAAACTCTTCGACCATATCTTGATCAAAACCTTCGAATTTACGAAGCAATTGTAACCATCCTACTGCTCAAATATTTTTATGGTGGCTTCATCCTTTATGAGCTTGGTATTATTCTCAATCTTTTATTTCTTCGTGTTCCCCATTTTTATAGAATGTTATGAATGTGCATGACTTAATCTCTATTGTGAAAGACTCTATTTCAAGTGAAATAGACATGAACTAGAAAATCTACAAATTGCATTTAGGAGTTGTATAACTAAATATGCGTGGAATGAACCTTGTGTATGAAGAAAGGGTAATTATTACAGACACTCAATGAGTCTAATTTGTTTTATAATTATCCACATATTATTTTACTCTCCATACATATGGAAAATATTTCACATATTCCCCAAATCACTTCTTAACTTAAAATGTCATATCTATTTAATCATATTTGGGAGCCATCATTACCTCATCTTTTGAGTTAAGTTCTAAAAAGTTACTTAATAATGTTTGAAAAGACCTTTATGTTGTCAATAAAGAATAAATTTTGATACATATACCTGAATTATTCCAATTTCAACATGTGTCTTGTTGTTCTAAGGGAAAAGAAAAAAATTCAGCATATTCTAATATGTTTCTTATTTGCCACCATATATTTTTCTTTTTCTTTTTTTGGAAGTGGCTACCATTTCTTCTCTTCATACCCTTCTTATTTTTATATTTTTTTGGGAATAAGGCCACCATTTTTGGTTTTCAACCTTCCTCCTTTATTCATTCTTTTTGCATTTATGAATACATCTTCACTTGATTTTCAAACAATTCTTTTGAAACTAGTTTCTTATATAGGTGAATCCTATGAACATTAACCAACAATGTCCTTTATTCATCATCAATGGATTTTATTTTAACAAATCCATTATTATATACTTCTTGAATTTTATGGGGACCCAACCAATGAGTCTGCATTTTTCCCTTGAATTCCTTATACCTGGAATCAAATAGAAATTCCCAATTCTTAGCTTAAAATTTTCTCTATATGATAAGGTGGTCATACCAAACATTCTTTTATTGTTAGATCAATTATGTATAGTGAAAACCTTCCATTTTCAACTCAAATAATTCATCTAGTTGTAAAATCATTTCTTTCTGTGTTGGTGTTAAATCCACCCCTACCTCTACTACTATTTTCATATTCCTAAGCTCAAATTCTATGGGAAAAACTAGATTTTTCCCATTAACTAGATCATATGGAGAGAATTTGGTAGTGGACTTCCATCTGGTCATGTGGTGTTATACTCCTAAACTTCTTCGTAGCCTTAGTGCCCAAATTTTCTTATTGATGTATATCACCTTAGTCAATATATTTTCTAGTTCTCTGTTAGTGACTTCAACTTGTCCATTTGATTGGGGTGATAAGGTGAATATTTCTTGTGCATGACATGATATAAATATGAAAATACCTTGATTACATTAGACACAAATTTGGGCCTTTGATCTAAAACACTAGCTATTGGTGCCCCAAATATGAGAAATATTCTTTCATATAAAAAATCAGCCACTTTCTCTTGAGAGGCTTTGGATCAACAGGGCCAATGAAATATAATCCCCATTTCTCAAAAGGTTCCAAACCACTTGAGGTTGGAGAGGAATTTCATTGGAGAGAGTAGGCCTTCCCATTCTTTGGCACTAATCACATTTCCAGGACATATATTTTTGCATCCTTATGTAGAGAAGGCCAATAGTATCCAACATCCAAGGCCTTTTTGGATAGTCCAAAGTGATTAATAGTGACCTCTTGAGGATTAATCATGTAAATATCTCAAAACATCATGAATTTCATCCTCTCTTATGCATATGCACAACACAAATTCAGAACCACATTTAAATAACATTCCTTTTACCCAAGTGTACATTGAATTGTCCTTTATGAGGCACCTTTTCTATTTAGGAGTGAAAGAGGATAGAAAATTCCCTAAGGCAAGATAATTAGCCATGTCAGAAAACCATGGTGATGTAGAAGATATAAAAAAGTGTTCATATAGGAATTCATCCTTTATTAGGTCATCTTGTCTTGCAGTTATTAGTCTTGACAATAAATCTACAACCACATTAACTCTTCCTAGTTTATCAATTATTGTCACATTGAATTATTGTAAAAAAATAATCGCCTAATAATTCTTCTACTTACCAATGGCTTGTTCATCAAAAATTTATAGAATAATGGTCTCATATATACAATCTCCTTCTAACCATTGATATAATGATGGAATTTTTGATAGCATACACTACAAGGAATTATTTCTCGGTTGTATAATTTCTTTCAACACGTGCTAAGGTTTTACTAATGTAGTAAATAGCATGCATGGTTTCTCCTTATTCTTTTTGTCTAATAAAAAATCATATCACTTTATTAGATGCATTTTTTAGATGTCCAAAGGAAGCTTCCAATTAGGTCCTCTCAAAAAATGGAGAAAATTTTAGTTTTTTTAATGGCCTCAAAAGACTTTTGACAATCATAGGTCTAGATAAATTCACAATCTTTAGTAAGAATTTAGAAAGGAAAACATAGAAGATGTTGTCTTTCTAATTTTTTATGAATCTCCTATAATAACCAACATGTCCTAAGAAACTTCTTACCTCTATTTAAGTGGAAGGTGCTGGAAGTTGTTTGATCACCTCAATTTTTTAGGGTCTACTTTGATTCCTTCTTTTAAAATATGATGTCCCAAGACTATACCTTATTCTACCATAATTAAACACTTTTCATGATTGAGAGATAATTGGTGCTTTTCACACCTAGTCAACACTTTTTCTAGATTAGTCAATGATTCTTCAAAAGATCCTCCATAGACTGTAAAATCATCCATGTAAATTTTAACACATTCATTTTTCAAATCTACAAATATAGTTAACATTTCTCTTTGAAAGGTTTTTGGTGCATTACATAGTCTAAAGGGTAGGAATCTATATGCAAAATTTCCCCAAGGGAAAGTAAAGGTAGTTTTATCTTGATCCTCAAGTGCCACTTGTATCTGGTTGTATCCACTAAATCCATCTAAAAAAAGTATTCTTTCCTTACCAAATTATCCATAACTTGATCAATGAAGGTTATAGGAAAGTAATATTTCCATGCATCTTTATTCAATTCTCTATAGTCTATGAAAAATCTCCATTTTCCATTTTTCTTAGGCACAATAACTAGAGAAGACACCCATTGACTATTTGAGATTGGGTATATAAAACCTACTTATAACAACTTCTCTATCTTAGTTTTAACAATATCTTTAAGTGTTGAGTTTACTATTCTTTGGGGATGTCTTAATGGTTTGACATTATTTGTGTAAATATGGTGAGTGCATATATCAGGGTGAATCCCTCTCATATCAGTGTATTACCAAGTAAAGGATTTCAAATAGGAGCTTAGGAATACAAATAGTCTTGCCTCATCCACATCCATCAACCAACTATTAATGTTCAATGGTCTACTTGATTAAATTTCAAATTTTTTTGTCCTTGGATAGTTTTAAATTAATGAGAGATAATTAGTCACCAATAAATTTAATGGGAAGACACAGGGGCTGTAATTTATGTAAAATTATTATGTCTTCAGTAACATTTTTTCATTCAAATGCACGGTAGGGGTAGAGAGAGGATGCCGCAGTGTATAATTGTATATCATCTTCTTCCTCATGAAATTTGTTCAACTCATTTGCATGTCTCTAGATTGTGATGACTGTTAAGTAATAAATGCTACCCCCAACGTTCAAGATCATCTACCTATAGAGAACTATTTGCAAATAAAGGCTTGGTATGTGGGTATAATTAAATATTTTTTTACATTTTATCCATTTGCATTAGTCATATCCCCAGTCCTACAATCTATGAGGATAATTGTGGCAAACCAAGGTATTCCTAGAATTAATGGATAACCTTTATTTTAAGTGCGGGACTTCACTATCAAGAATTCCATAGAGTATTCCCAAGATTCTATTGTTATTGCAACATCTTCTATAATTCCTTTTGGCTTTGTAATGGTTTGATTAGCCATTTGCAAGACTGTGGTAGTTGGTTGCATATTGGTTAGTGACAAGGTTGAGAGCATATCAATAGTCGCGAAATTGATGATAAATCCTAGGTATATAAGAACATTAGGTATACTGATATTCCTAATAGAAATTGTAACCACAAGACTTCATGGGTTTCCATACTTGGGAGGAAGAAACTTTCCTACTAAAAGTTTAGCCAACTTCCCATCTACTTGGATGGTTTTAGGATACTATTTTTTCTTCATGGGGTTTTGATGCATAGTTCTCTAACAATCCTATTAATCTCAATAACATTTATAATTTCTTGTATTTGAGGAATCCCAACACTAAGATGTTTTGGTTCTTGTATGAGATCTAATTCATAAAACTTGTGATGATGTTGATTTTCTTCTTTTGCTTTGTCTATTTGGAAATGGCATAGTTGGTAAATAAGAGGTTTTGGCATGTTGTTCATTTTTCAAAGGTGTTTTATGAATAGTCTCTTCTAATTATTCTTTTTCTTCATATATTTCCTCAATGATTGGTGAAGGAGGATGTGCTTTCTGAGTGGGGTTAGACAATAACATAGCTAATGTCATTTATGTTGGTATATATTTTTTATTCCATGGTATATCCAAGGGTTCCCTATTTCACATTTTTTTCATTGGCCAGTTGAGTAAGAAATTGTGGTTGGTTCACCTACTCCAGTTGAGGTGATTGGAAGGTTTGGGAATAAGGGATTGATATTGGTTTTACATATTTTGATTGCACATTTGGCTTTGGAATGATTGATGCTAACCTTGTTGGTTATAATTTTGTTGGGGTGGCCATTATTGGTAATATTTTTGAAGCATTCATTGTTGTTGATATTGGTTTTTCCATAGTGGATTATTCCATTCTTGAGGGATGTATTGACCCCAAGGTTGTGGAATAGGCCAAGGTGCATTCCATTGATTTGTGGGCCATTGATTCCTATGAACAAAATGTTTTTTGATCGGAAATTACCACCTTGTATTTGACCTACATAATGTATTCATATTTCATGGTGGTTTCCTTTCTTTACATGATATTTAATATTTGGGAGAAAGTCATATTGACTAGTGGAGTGGTTTAGATCACATATACCACATATATCCACCTTATCCAAATGGAAATCCTTAAGTGCATGCTTATCTCTACACCTAGGGAAATAGATTGATAAAGGATATGAAGCCTTGGATTTTGCTTGCATATTGTCCAAGGAAGTGTTTAAATGCACCAGGATATTTGTTTTGAGGTTAAAATACTCCTCCATTAACTAGATCACTTCACTACTTATTTTCTTTTGTTTGTTCTTTCAAAATCTTAGTCTAGTCCTTAAATAATTTCTATAGAGATCAACAATATCTCCAAGTCCTAGTTTTTTCACATCTCCTCTACCCATTAAGTTTAGAGAATCTTTAGACTCGTCATCTTGTCCTCTTAGAAATATAGTTTTTCTCAAATATTGGTCTAGTCCATTACCACACCAATTATGGAAAAAGGTATCTATCAAGATAATCCGCAAGGCTTTCATCTTGTTTTTGGATCATCCTGAAGAGTTCTTTTTTCCGGTTTCAAACCCTATAATGATATTGATATTTGTCTAGAAAATCTCTTTCCATTTCATCTCGCTTATGAATGACGTTATAGGGAAAGCCCATAAACCAACACATGGTTGAGTCCTTGAAAATTGAAGGGAATAATTTGAGCTTTTGTTGTTCTGCAATATATTCATATGTTTAGTACAAGAATTTAAACTCAAATAAGAATTGATCAAGGTCCTTTGAAGTTATTCCCTAAAGGTAGGCAATATTGATAAGGAAATATTCTTTATGGGATATTGTTCTTCATTATTTATCATAATGGGGTAGGTGAATGTTCTTCCCTCGGGTGGAGATCCATTTTATACTTCTTTCATTTGTTTTTATGGCACAACCTTAACCGTTGATCATATGTTTTGATTCTATGCATTTTGTTTAATGAATATTCCTTTTGAATATATAATCCTACACATGAACTAAATAAAATCTTTTTAATATCCTAAATTTAACTAAAGAGACACTAAAGGCATTGTTAGGTCAATATTTCCCCCAAACTAAGAGATTATGGGTGTTTCTCAGTTCCACTTACTTCAAAGAGCTCACAATGTCTACCTATTGTCACATGCAAGTGCTTGGATCATTAAAGGAAGGAATAAACATTCTTCATGGAATATTATATAGAAACTCACACAACATTCTAGCTCAATGAATACCTATTAACACCCATCCCTGGAAAAGGCACCAAAAAGTGGTGAGGGTCATTTTATCCTCCACTTTAGTTAATTATATCATATCGAGGGTGGGATCTAAGGTTATCTTCTATAGATAACATGATGAAATATGTTTCCAATAACCCTACTAATCTAGGTTAAAATAGTAAAAGTTTGAATGCTTTAGAATTGAGGAAATACAAAAAATACAATGACTACAATAAATCATCAACTAAATTCATAATAGAGTTGAATGAAATTTAAACTTATCCACCTATTTAAATAGAACTTCTACAGCTTATTTAACTACAAAATGTAGGAAATGAAACTAACTAATGAAACTACCAAAAAATGTTCCTCCTCCTTGGGTGAGAGAGATTTTTGCTCTTCCCCTTATATTTGGTATGAAACTAATCAAGAACACTCAACACGTGTATTCGAAACTCGCATTCTATTAACTTGGCATTTCTTTAAAATAGAATATATGATATATGTTGATAAATTGTTTAGGTACTTTTAAGATCACAACAGTGTTTATAAATTACTTGGAATATGAAGCATTCAACCTCTCATGAATGCAAAACAAGTCATAGTGCTACGAGGTTTACTTCGTCATATATGTACCATACTTAATCTTCAAAACATGTAAAAGACTTGCAAATACGATTAAGTATGTTCCAAACTTGCTAAAATTTGAGAAATTAAACCTTATTAAGATGAGATTGTATTATTCTCATCATTCTACATCCCTTCCAAAGTGGATTGGAGTTTATAAGAAATAAAAATATCTAGGAGATCACTTAAGGTAAGGATTCTAGCTAAATCCCGGAGAATATACATTTATATGGGGGTTGGTCCTCAACCTCACTTACAAAATGTCGCTATCTTAAATATTGTTGGTTTTTAAATAATACATTTTATAAAATATTGTTGGTTTTTAAATAATGCATTTTATAAAATTAGGCCACTTCTCACATATCACTTGGATAATACACACTTTCATGACATTAATCTAATACAACCATTATAACCTGATTTTGTGGGCATCCTTTTGAAAGTTATAGCCTTAGAAGAACCGCCTCACTTACTTTTACTTTATTCTTTCCTTGTATTTATTTTGTCACTTCCTTCAACAATTATGCACACTATTAGTATTAAGTTCGACATATTATTTTGCCCCATCATGTTCATTTTTGGGAAATTCCCTATTTAAGAATGTAAACATGTAACGCATTTTTGGTTGGGGTCTGGATTTGATAGAAATAGATAAATCTCTCCTTGTACTAAAAATAGTTCACTTACTTCCATACAAATTCCATTTCAAAGATATACGGTTCTAAAATAACGTTTTGAGATTTTGTTATTGTCATTCGCAAGTCTCTTTCCTTGAAAAATAGACGAAGCATCGACATTATTTCTATTTTCCATGGCGCATGACTACATAATACCGATGTAAACGGATATGGTTTTTTCCTTCATTTTTCCCGCTCATATAATCATTTAACATTCATTAAATCAAAAGTCGATTTTGACCATTGAAAAACTGATTTGATCTTCAACTATGCCAAAGATGAGAGGAAGCCAAGGAGAAGAGGGAGATTTCTCAACCTCTTATTATACATCACATCATGGTGCTCAATAATAAATCTTAGAGTTAGGAAATATGCAAGGACATGACACAGTTCAAAGGGGATTAAGGCCTATGCGAGACTAGGTAACTACCTAGGGCACCAATATTTAGGGCGTCAATTTATTTTATTTTATCATGGTTTTTATGAAGAGTAGATCAATTTATTAACCATATATGTTAGTAGAATTTAGTGGCCACCCTTACATACCAATTTGATTCTCTTCATTGAAAATAAAAATAATTTTAAATAATTATATTAAGATTATGATATTTAGATAGTCTCAAAACCTAGAATAGTTCCTTTGTTATTAAACTTAATTCATAATTTTGTAGTTTTAATAATTTGTATTGTTTTGAAGTCTTGTAAGTTGTTTTAGGAGGAGAGATCAAGAACATGATCGGATTAGGGATTATGAGTGCCTAGGCAATTCTAAAGTTAATTCCTTCCATAAAAAATATTCTATAGTAGAAAAAATAATTAACTGTAACCAAATATTGGATTACTTGATATGTTATGCCTCTACCATCTAAGAAAAACTTGCTAATAAATTTATTTGTAGTTGTCACTTCTTGAATTCCTCGACTAATTCTCTAATATATAGTATATCATAATCCTCCTTTACTTGATATCTTTCCCAACTTTTTTTTCAATTTCCATACATATTCACCTTTCTTGATCTCTCCTCTGAAAATAACTTGCAAGACTTCAAAACAATACAAATTATTAAAAATACAAATGTATGAATTAAATTTAACAAAGAAGGAATTGTCCTGGTTTTTAAGACTATCTAAATATCATAATATAAGTGTAAATATTTAAAATTATTTTTATTTTCAATGAAGATAATCAAATTGGTATGTAAGGGTGGCCACTAATCACTAGCATATATGGTTAATAAATTGATTTACTCTTCATAAAAACCATGATAAAATAAAATAAATTGATGCCCCCTAAACATTGGCACTCTAGGCATTTGCCTGAGTCTGTGTAGACTTTAATCCCCCTTTGTGAAAAATATAAGCTTCAAATCAACACAAACATATAATCTCTACTAATTTAAATTTATATATATCATGTTAGAATTATGTATCACAAGTAGTAATATTTTAACAAAATGTTGTTGTTATTAGCCCTTTGTTGGTCAAAATTCAAATTTACATTTGATTTTGAGAATAAATAATACATGTCTCATATAATTTCCAAGTGAATAAGATCCATACAAGTGTATACTATGTCCCAAAATAAATATGTAAGAAATTGTTTAAATTTTGGTCTAATCAACTAATCAAAGTTTTCACACAATCGACCATTTTTTAGGAGGGCCAAAAGCCAATTTTAGCTAAATGGTGAATATTAGCCACTAAAATTACCCTCGCAATTGAAGCATAGGGTGTTTACCAAAGCTTATATGGTCTTCTAATGTTGTGCAAAGCCACATATACAAATATGTGGCCCACAAACATTGGGATCAAGTCAATTCACTTTGTATGGATCTGTTGGGCCTTTATTTTATAACATTCCATATTTTTAGGAGACTTAATGGGTAGAATGTAGTTAAGCTCAAGGATGTCTTAAGGTGCATCTCATGCTTATATAAAAAAACCCATGAACCTCAAATCGTAGAAGTATAACCCATCACAAGAGATAGATTTTAGAATTAGGAGTTACTTTGGATATTTGGTGATGGCATATATTCTCTAAGTGAGACTGTCTCGACTATGATTGTATGTATCTCCTTTCGAGGTTTTATTATCAATGATCGTGTAGATACCAAAAATCTACACCCCCTCATCTTTGTCTAAATCATTAATTAAACATGTCGATATTTTATACCCTAAATCATACACTACATCTCTCACCTTTGTCACATTAATTAAATACATTAACATCCCATAATTACACCCTTCATCATCCTCCCACCCTTATTTTAATCATTTAATTAAATGTATAAACATTTCATCATTTAATCACATTTATCAAAATCATTTATCTAAGCCTAATAATTCCATGGTATTACATATTCCTAAACTATCCAAATCCCCCTAAATCTATTTATTTCCCTAAAAATCCATCTAAGACCACTTTTAATCTATCCCTAACTTCCTTATCATCTATACACCTATCATAACCAATTATACACCTATCAAAATCATACCTAAATTAGTATGATCTAACCCATTTCATCATCCTCCAAAACAAACAAAACACGTCCCTAAATAGTCTAACCAATTCATCCCTCGAATCCAAAACAAAAACCTTGATTTAGCAAATTGTTCCAACCATTTTCCATCCAAAGCTAAAATAGACCAAAATCACCGATGATTCAGGTAATTACCGATTCCGATTACTTAAGAGAGTTTTTCAGCCTCTCTTTGGGATCCTCAACTTCAGTCTATGAACTCTTGCTTTCAACTTGATTCCACAACTTCATGTACATCATCCCTCAACACTTGGATATCATAATAAACATCAGGCATCACCATTTACTTCCATTGAGAATTTTGGAGCAGTTTTAGATCATCTATCATCAGCTCTTCATGACCTGATCTACATATTTCATCAGCCATCACAGATAATTCTTTAGCGATGTTTGAATATTATTTTAGCTCCACATCAACCTCCAGGTACCTTTTAATTGTTTATTAACCTCTTTTACATCATCTTTGAACATTTAACACTCTACAAAACCAATTTTTAATCATCACATGATTGAATTTATCATTTTATTACAAAGCACAAGAATCACCAAAGATTTGGCCCGATCGCGCAAAGTGATTCTTTTCACTTTTAATATTTTTGTAGTTTCATCCACTTTTCATCAAATATCTTTTATTCATCATATCAAACTAGTTGCTTATAACATGTTTTGGAGCATGGCTTACTTTTAGATGGAAATTGGTGGTCCTTCTCATGAAATTACCAACATTCATTCTTTGTCAATCATTTGACACCCTTTCTCTTGGGAGCGATTACAACATTTTGCACAATCTAACTTTGTGTGCTATTCATCAGTGCCTTACTGTTGGATGAGTCGAAAAACATTTTCAAGTTTACCCACGGGATATGTCAAGCAATAGATGACTACTAGCATGCATACTTTGACTACATGCTCATTGAAGTTGAGCTTTCTTGGGCTACATACGAGGCAGAATAGGAGGATCAACCTTTTGAGATGGAATTCAAGCCATAGTCTCCTTTTTATCTATTGCTTGCTTATCAAATATTTTTTTTTAATAAACTTATCATTTATCATCATATTATCTTATATCGGTTATCACATATCATATATATTTTCAAATCCACTTGATTGTTTAAATGCATATTGACATCCTTAAAAGGAAGCCCATTGACTTCTGGGACCGACCTTTTCCAGGCGATCCACCATTTATCTTACTAATCATATTTTGTTTAGTGTCTATGATTTGTAGGTTTTTAGTAGAAAGGAGCTTATATCAACCTTCCATGGATTGCAACATCAAACTCCATCCATCATCTATGGGTATCATTAAGCCCCACATCTTCTCGAGGTCGGTTTATTCCTATCTTCTTGCTTTGTTAATTCGAGTTGAAGAGGTAGGAATAATTATGAACATTTTAGCGCTTTGGTGGGACCCCTAAGTCCCTTATTGCATTATTTCATTATTTTATTTCATCAAAATATCATTTATTTTGTTTTTATATTTTTCTTCTCAATAATCGCCAATGATTTAGTCAATCACCTACGATCAAGAGAATCACCAACGATTCACCAATCACCAACAATTTTTCTCGAATATTGGTTATTACTTTGCGTTTTCTTTTGGATATTATTTTCTATTGTTTTATCTATTTCCTGTTAACCTAGGCCTCTAGGTTTCGCTGTTGTTTATTCATCGCTAAACTTAAAAAAAATTAAAAATAGAAAAGCCTTTCTTCCATCCAAAATATCATATCTCTCATATCTAGTTTTGTGTTTATTAATCGTAATCGATTTGGTCAATCACCAGTGATTCAATCAATCACCAATGATTTCTCTAAATACATTTGATTACTTCACAGTTTGCTTGCTAAACATTGTTTTTTGTTGTGTTCTTTGTTTCTGCTAACCTGGTTTTATAGGTTACTGTTTTTAGAGGCTTTGCTTTCTGGATTGTTGGATTGCTTATTGCTTTAAAAAATTTACATTTTTTTAAAAAGGAAGCGGTTATAATGGTGAGTCCTAAAACCTTCTTTTTCTTTCAGTATTGCATTATTTTCTTATTTGTTCTCATCGAAAATAACATTTCATTTTGGGTCTTAAAATGAACCATTACATCCTTCTTGCTCACATAGTTTTAATTAGGGAAAATTAATCGGTTGCATTCACTTTATTTTCCCCACACACAACCAAATCACTTAAAACATAAAAATACATTAAAACAATTCCCACCTAGGTGATAACTATTGGGATTTCATCACCCAATAGGGAAACCGACTCAATGTTCTGGTCGATTATAAAGACTTATTTGTCGGTATATTGGAAAAACACTCAAATCCTTTATTGTTGCGAGACCGTGAAGTGAGGGGATATGCCCCAATACCAAGCTCGTATTGGGCTGTAGTAGATAGTTGAGCCTCACGTACCTTTGGGTATATCAAGGACACCACCCTTAAACATACCTAAAACCATCCATAGATTGTCATTTCCTACGACCCATCAACCATTTTACATATTTCACTTTTCTTAATTAAATCAAGATAATCTAAAACTTTTTTTTCTCGCTTTGCTTTTTGTTTGTAATCAACCCACTTAGTTGATTTTTTTAGGTGATTGTGTGTTTGTTTACTATGGTACTTACTAGACAACAAGCCCATAATCAAACTTCAGAAAACATGTCAACATCATTACCTACACCATTATCTACACCATTACAACAACAAAACCCATTTCATCAACCAATTACATCCACTCCTCTTACTGATGATCAATGAGCCTAGAATGAAATAGAGGAAAAATATAATGAAGAAATGTGACAACATCTCTTACATTCTACACGTCAATATCATAGTCAAATTTTCCATGGATCTGAGCAAGAGGAAACTAAACAACCATATTCTCCTAGCTCTCAATTAGAATCATCTAAACCTCCTTTCTTTTATATAGGGGGTCCTGTTTTTAAAGAGATGTTAGATTCAAATCTTGTTTCTCTAAATGCTTATCTTGCAGCTAGGGGTGTCCAACTTCAACCATTTATATCTAAACCACATATTCCTCACCCTTCATCTAACATTGCACAACTCATTGATTCAAACCAAAAACCCATTATCCAAAAAATACATTCATATCCACCCATAAGTCAATCAGAAACATCAAATGTCGAGTCTTTCATTCCTATCACAACATGAAACATTTAGTGGTGTGTCTTACATTCATGTTCTTAGTCTCCATATGATTTCTTCTCAAGACACAACCGCCCAACAACATACATATTCACTCAAGCCTTCCATTGGTTCAACACCTCCACAAAACAATACCATTGTTTCATTATCTACCCCTCCAGCATCCTCAGTTACCCAGCCACCTCTAATGAGTTTTGTTGCCATTTCTAGTGCTATATCTCAACTAGTTAGCACTATCATTCAAAAAATTACCATGTTTATTCCTTCATCCATTCCCTTAATCAATACTAGTGCCATTGCCACCACTCATCATGTTTCAGTCCAATCCTCTAGTAGCCCTTGTCTCACAACATATTCCATAACCATCACAACCATTAATTTCCACACCACAATTTATTCCTCTTTAGAACATTCTGCAATAAACACCATTTGCTTTACATTACCTTTGTAATATATTTTCAACAACCACCTCCTTATTCACAACCTTTTACCACCACATCTATCCCACATCCTTATCAGTATATTCAATTGTCACAACCATTAGTGTCTCAACCTACTTATAACATCCCTACAAACATCCCACTTCAGCAAAACATTCCATATTAGAAAAATATTCCTCAATAAAGCTTTTGTCTCAACAAAACATCTCGTACCAAAAAAATATTTTGTCACAACAAAAATTCCTTATCAACAAAATATCCCTACTAACATTCCACAACAAAACATTCCTCAGCAAAATATTCCCTACCAAAGAAAACATTCCTCAAGAAATATTCCCTACCAACAAAACATTCCTCAACAGTATTAGATATACCCACAACCTAGCCAGTTTTCATTTCAACCCGGCTCATCCTCGCAACAACTAGCATAACTTGATCCTCTTTAAGCCCTCATGAACCACATATCCAATCTTGAAGCCACTTCATCAAGACCCAAGAATGTTCTCTCTTATGATCAAATTTTCAATGAGCCCATTCACCCCTCAGTTCCATATAAATAATATCCACCTCATTGGGAACTTCTAAAGTTTATCAAATGATGCAGCCTAGAATTTACCAGATAACTCCCTAGACACATTGGCACATCAATCAGCCTATATTGAGCACTCACCCGAAGCACGCAAAGGTACCAAGTCCCTCTTTAGGGTTGTTGTAGCAAGATCTTAGCGTGATGAAGGAAGGAACACATAGATTCATAACTAATATATCATTCTACATTGTATGCTACATTCAGATCTATGACAAAACAAGCATTAAATAATAATCATGATTGAATCAATAACATACACTACTTGATTACACATAGGAATGACACTTAGATTCAACCAATATATTCCATCTATTAATAACACAGAATCTCCTTACAATAATTTCAAATGATACCAATGTGCGTATGGATCTGCTATAGTAATTCAGTCATATGCATGTATATCTCTATATCTTCATACATCCATCACACTCTTATATATAGGGTGGGGACTTTCCCTTCACTGCTTATCTATTCTAGAAATAGGCCACATGCTATTAATAGCCACGCGCCATTCACAGGCATAGCCATACATGCAAGTGTGCTATCTATAGGCATCTTACAATCAACTAAAGTTTCAATCCTATTCTTATCTTGTCTTTATGTAAAACGCTTTGATCGGATCCTCCAAAAATAGACAATGCATGGCGCGCACGTCTCTACATCGTTGGTGTGTTCCACATGCCATCTTCTAAAAATAGGTTGTCATGCTCAAAATCAGCTTGAGTCCTTAATGCTGAACTTGCCTTCCACACGCAGGTCCTTCCTGTCCTTCATGTCCTTTCATGCCCTTGATCCTCACCTTCTCTCTCGCGTGGACTCTTTGTGTGTTCTCTAACAAGTATTCTCTGATCAACATTACCCCAAACTAATCTCATTGTCGTCCCGAAAATGGGTATTCCTCCAAAAATTGAAGTAAGGAATAGAATAATGGAAAGAATAAGAATGAAAGAATGTTTACAAATAAATAATTTTTAGGAGACAGCCTCCTCTGTATCACTTTACAGTATCAATTTTGGATACTCCTCCTTTATTTCGGCCTCCAAAACCTACCAGTTAGTGAGTGCTTGTTATGATTTTTCTGGGATGTCCACAATAATGGATTCTAACTCATCCCTCGCAATCTCTCCCTTTTCATTCTGCAGAACCAACACAACATTGGACATTGATGTCATTCTTCCTTCTAAAATATCTATCTTCTACGGAATTAGCTTTCCAATCTCTTCCAGTCGAGTCTTGTGCGGCTCTTGTTCTTCTGTCAGGGCCTCGCACTTCTACTTAACCATTGACAATCTTTCTACACGGCCCAATGTCTCATCCTTCATTACTTTCTGGACCTCATTGTTTTCCTCTAGGGTATTTATATTGATAAGCACCTCTGGAGCTGTGTAGATATTCAAGGCATGGTCTGCTTTCTTCAATACTTCTTGTAATGCTTGCAGTAGCCCTTCATAAGATGCAATATTTTGCATCACTGACATTTTATCTCATTCTACATCTTTCTCTGACTTCCTTGGCACTGTTATGCCCAGAGGTTCATCTTCAAGTACCAAGTTCACCAACTTTCCCACATAATGTATCACTAAAGGAAACATCTATGGTACCTTGGCCTCCAAGTGTGGCCTTGCTCTGATGACATTGTCCCCAATCTCCTCTGCGATGCTGATAAATACTTCGTTCTTCTTCTGCGTGAAGTCCCTCTCTTGTGTTATGTGCATTATCTCTGCATCCTTTGTCTTTAGTTCCTCGTGTAGCACTATGGTTGTTGTAGATTTTTCCATATTTCTTCTAGCCACTTCAGTAGAAACCTTCACCAATGAGTTGCTTACCTTCTCATCAGACATCATGTAACCACATAGTATTTACCTGTGACCACTGCTCCTGATCATTCAAATTTGTAACAAGGTGTGTTGCTGCTTGCACAACAGGATAGTTCTTCAATTTTTCTATATCCATACCACGCGAGACCCTTCAGGTATCCCAACTCTTGTTTGGTCTTCAAGATTGCAGATTTATCTATGAGATCATTCTTTATGTCCTCTGCTGCATCCTTCAAACTTGTAACTAATGAGATAAGCGCAGATGAGATTCTAACTCTGCGTCCTGCAAAGTAGAAGAAGTCCTCATGCACTCTTCTCATGAGCCACTAATACCAGGGCTCATACTTCCCAAAATATAGGAGCTCATATAATTGGTAGACCCCAATTCTCTTTAGAAGCTTCTTGCTTACATCATCAAAAACTGACATGTCATTCGTAGTACGCTTGTTCATCCTAGCAGTGAGCAAGGAATCGAGCTCCTTATTCTCTACGGTCCTATAATTGTATTCACTCACTTTGATCTTTTTGATGGGTGAATCCCACTTCTAGCCAACGATGTCTCCTTCTGGATATTGCATTTATGAAAAATGGCTTTGGGGTGCCATGGCTTCTTCCTCAATGAATACTTTCTTCTTTCCTTTTGCTGTTATTGTAGATGCCTTCTTGGGTGCCATTTTTTTCCCTTTGCAAATGTCTCCTCTTTAACTTTGTAACTTTTTGAATCAAACCCTTGCTCGATTTAATCATACCTTAGGTGGAAAATTTGTGCCCTAATTCCTCTCTACCTCCTTGCTTCGGTCAAACCCTTTGCCACCGGGACAAAAGCTTATTTTCTCAAAAATCATTTATCATGCTTGGTTTCACACCCTTCACACCTTAACTTAATCACTCGGATCTTCGCAATTGGCTCTTTCCTTAAATTCTCTTAGTCACAATGGTAAAAATAAATTTGCATCCCATCATTATATAATTTTTTTAAATTTTTAAATTTTGATGTATTTATTGCTCCTTCACCTACCAAATATCCTCTCATTTATCGACCAAATTCATTCTTTACTCGTGTGGTACATCTTTTCACCCTAGCTATAACCTTTTAGCACGCCTTCCTACCCTCTCGGTCATAGAATTTTCTTTAGCAAATGCCCTTGCGCTTTGAGTACCTCATCACCGTACCTTCTCCGGTAGTTATCACGAACTCTACTTGCCTCGCGTTATCTTGTCCTTACATTCATCTTTATCCTTTGTCACTGTGAGAAGCAATCTTCTTTTGACTTAAAGTGCACCCATAGTAGCTTATTCCTTTCACCTTTCAATTCCCACAGTCTTTTACTTGGATAACTACAACCACCCCACACTAAAGGTATGTGCAGTCCTCTATGCATAAACATTCTTCACATAGTAATGAGATTCATGCACATAAGCGCGCTTTACACAAGAACAACAACTAAATTGACAAAGCATAGTGAAAATGAAGGAAATACAGAATGGAAACCTAATCTAAATGGTAATACTACCTTATTACAAACACCAAGAAGTCTTATTTATAGTAGGGCTTCAGCCTACTCCCGTTAAAGTAACTGGGTAGCCGTGTTCCATCAAGTGCTTCTAAATGAAAGCACCTATTTCAAGTATGTGAGTGATGACATATGGCCCCAACCAATGTACTTTGAGCTTTCTTGGATGGCACAAGAACTTAGAGTCATAAAGAAGTACCATTTGTCCAATCTCAAACTTCTTATCCCTTATGTTTTTGTCATGCCATGCCTTTTTCCTAGCCTTTTCCTACTTCTGAATCCATCATGCTATGGCTCGTCACTCATCCAGTTGAATCATCTTCTTGATATGCTCTTCTAAATCATGTTCATCAGCTAGACCTCCAGCACGCGCAATGCGCAAAGAAGGTAACATAAATTCTATAGGGAGAATGGCTTCCACACCAAACACCAACTGAAATGGTGTGGCTTTGTTCAATCACTTATAAGTTGTTCTATATGCCCAAAGAATAGCTGACACTTTGTCATCCCAATCCTTTCTTCCAACATCAAAAATTTTTGTCAAAGTCTAGCTCAAAATATTGTTAAAAGCCTCAGCAATTCCATTTGCCTAAGGATGGTAGGGTGTAGTTTTATGGTGTGTAACCATAAACTCATCTAATAGGATCCTGATTGTCTCATTCAAAAAGTATGTACCCCTATCACTTGTCAAGCTTAAAGGACATCCATATCTTGTAAGAACATTCTCCCATAGAAACCTAGTTGTTATAGCTATTGTACAGTCCTTTGTAGGTGTTGCTTTTGCCCACCATGTGAGATAATATGTGTAAGTAATGATATAATGTGATCCAGTCCTACGCGCGGCTGGCGAAATAGGTCCTACAAAGTCAATGGCCCATTTCTCAAATGGTTATGCACTAGTAATTTGTCTCAAAGGCATCTCATCTCTTTGCCCTGGTTTTCCTAAGCGCTGACAATGATCACATGCCTTACAATATTATTTATAGTCTTTATACAATGTCTCCCACCATAATCCAGCAAGTAGGATCTTCCAGAAGTCGCATCACCTGCATAATGGCCTCTTGCAATACCACCATGAGCTTCTTGGATAATATCCTTTTGCTCATGATCTAATAAAAAATGGCGTAAATATTTCATCTCTTCCTAACTTGTAGAGGTCACCATTGATTAAAATAAACGGTGTCGCGCGTATAACAAGTTGTTTCTTTTATAATGCCTTCATTCCATCTGGCGTTATACCAGTCAACAAAAAGATAGCAATGTCTTCTAATTATGATGGTGCACATTTTAACCTATATAATTGTGCATCTAGCATGGTTTCTTCAATTTTCTGTGCTTCCTCTCCTGAGTTGATTCTAGATAGATGGTCTGGTCCAAAATTGCTTTTCCCTAGCTTCACCACAACTATGAAATAAAACTCTTGAAATAAGAGTACCCATCTACATATGTGCCCCTATAAGACGGGCTTGTTTACCAAGTACTTCAATGCCATGTGATTTGTATAAAACACAAATGGTGTTGCTAACAAGTACTTGTCGAAACTTGTGCAATGCATAGATCATAGACAAAGCTTTGTGCTCTGTAGTTGTATAATTATGTTTAGCAGGAGTCAACTTCCTACTAGCAAAACAAATTAGATGATTGAAAATACCTTCTCTAGGATGAGCTAACACAACACCAATGGCCATGCCAGAGGTGTCCACATGCACATGAAATAGTTTATCCCATGAGGGAAAGTGTAGAATGGGTGCGGTAGTAAGTCTCTCTTTTAATATCTCAAATGTGCGCTGCTGTGGTTCTCCCCAATAAAATGTACCTTTCCCCTTCAATAACTCTTCCAAGGGTGTAGCAATTTTGGCATACCCTTTGATGAATTTTCTATAATATCCTGTATGACCTAAAAATCCATGCACCTCACTTTGACTGGTAGGCACTTCCAGGCCTAAAATGACTGCAACCTTAGCTGGATCAATGAGCAAACCTTCCTTATAGATTATATGTCCTAACAATATTCCAAATGGTGTGGAAAATATGCACTTCTTGATGTTCAAAGAGATACTCAACTATCTGCACCGTTCAAACATTAAGCACAGATTGTCACAATGATCTTTCACAAGCCCATATACTATCCAATCATCTAGGTAAACTTGTAAGAAGTTGTGAATAAAATATTTGAATGCCTGAACAACTATACGTGAGAATATAATAGGCACATTTTTCAATCCAAAAGGCATCACAATATAGGAAAAACTACCCCATTCAGTAGTAAATGTTGTCTTTTCTTGATCCTCCTAAGAAATCCTAACCTGATGATACCTGGAAAACCCATATGTAAAGGAGTATATCTTGCGCCCTGTAATGCCTTCCAGTATTTCCTTAGTGAATGGAATTGGGAATGGATCGGTGACACATGTAGCATTCAACTCCCTGTAGTCTACACATATTCTAATTTTTCCATCCTTCTTGATACTGATCACCATTGGGCTAACCCATTCTGACTCATCAAGGGGTTTGATAATTCCATATTTCAAAATTTTATCAATTTCTTCTTTTACCTTTTCACCCAAATTAGGATTCATTCGATAAGGCCTCTTTCTAACTGGGCGTGTACTATCTTTAAGTTTTATCTTCATTTCCCCAAGTGATTTATACATGCCTTTAAGTTCATGATATCCCCATGGGAATAAGTCCTTATAATACCCGAGTAAATGATCTTTTCTACCTCCGAGTCTAACCAGTAGTCTCCAATTATGGCCTCCTTAGGCTCAACCTCTGAACCTATATTCACCTTATTTTTCCTCATGGGTTTGTCGCGTATCCTTGTTTGCACTGTCCAAGACCTCACACACCCCTTGTGAATGTTTAATATATAGGTTTTCAATTTTTTCATCATCCACGTTGTAAACCATATTTCCCTCCTTTTTCTCAATGTAATCGTGTTCAAGTAGTATGAATTTCATTTCTTCTTCCTTCTAAAAATGCGCTACAGACTATCTCTCACCAAATAATTCTTGAATATACTCTTTTTATTTTGCATTATCTCCCATGGTTAAGCACTTGATAAATTTCAATGCCTCTTCTATTGGAGGTTGAGAAGAAAAATAGTCAAAGGTTTGGATCATCCCTGCAGTCAAATTTTTCCAGTTTCTAGTCTCTCAATGTAGTTCTGCATATACATACTAGGCACGTGCACATCCTTGTAGCATAGAGTACAATCTATGCACCTAGAGTGAAAGTGGTAATGCTTCCTATCCTGCTATCTAGAGTCTCTCACATTGCTGAATGTGATGTTGAACAGGTTGATCACCATGATAAGTGCAGATCTACATAGGTGCATTGTTCCTTACAAACCTAATAGATAGGGTGATTCCAATATTTTCCCATTCTATAAGATTATCTCTATGGACTACCCACCAGTGCGTTGCTATCTCACATAAGGTATATACTAACATAGCTCTTCTCTTAATTTGTTATGTCCACTGTGTTTCCATGGCTTTCAAAAATGCAAGAAGATATTCTACTCCTATATACTAAGGTACTGTGCTACGTATCCATCGGATGGAATGAAGTCCATTATTGTGCGCAACCACACTTTTTACTTCGTTCCATACTAATTCATATGTACTAAAGCCAAATTGTCGCAAGCAATACTTGTAGTATCACTAATGGAGTGAGAATCCTCCGGCTTTATATAGGATGCCTTCTTTTAATGGCTCATTGACCTCTGGGCCCTGAACAACACGTACATAAATTTGGTTTAAGTCCTTCTCACTTAGAGGCTCAACATATGGTGTAGAATTCCCATCTATCAATGGTATCACAACCCTTTCCTCCTTGTTCTCAAAGCTGATATACCCCTTATTGAATCTCAAGTTAGCATTATTCACATAACACCAAGGGTGTTTAAGCAAGGCTAGAAAATTGTCTACTTCTGCAAGTGCTAATACCTCAAAATTCACAATGAACTTGGCCCTTGTATGGTTATAGATGCATCATTCAAAAATCCTATGGGAGTAGCCTTAGTATGGTTTGTCATAAACAACAAAATTCGTGAGTAATTTCCTTGTCATAGTCAATGCTATCGGGGGAAGATTTACATGTAGGATCTGCCATCTGGTTTCAAAACTTGCGCGTGGCGTGTTCCCCTTTAACCAAATTCCTAATAGTGGGATAAGATTCTCCTGCACAACATTCTATACACTTCTCGTAGATCATTGATATCGGTTTGACTGTCTCTCGATGCTTTCTTTTGCTCTTTTAAGTCTTGTATCTCACCACTCAAGATTCCTTAGCACTTTCATGGTATCCTGGTAAACCTCCTTCGATGAGCGGGATCTGGGTACCTTGCATGTAAAAACCTCCTCCTGGTGATCATAGGATTCAGTGCGAATGCTTATCTTGCGCGTGTTGCTTCAGTGCGTGTAGTAATCTTCACTATCAATGCCTTTGGTCCTTCTACTATCTTGGGAATCCATTGATCTTCTACAACGCGTTGGATTCTAACCATTCTGACACCTTTGTTTTCTTGTTTATGCTACTTACTCAAATGCTCATATAAGTCTGGGCACTCTTCATAGCTATGGTTCTTCCCACAGAAAGAACATGCAATATTTTGAGGACATTTGCGCCTATAATGGTTAGAGATCCACACGTATAATATGTTCCATGAGGGAAATCGCCTCTTCCTCCACCACATCCTTGTCATCCATATTCACCATGATATCCACGTCCTCCTTCAAAACACTCCTCATTCTGTCATAGCACGTTGGATTATGATCCCGATCCCGGTTCTCATTCTTACCCTTAGAATTTTTGTTACACTTATCTCAGTTGTACCCCAATGTCTATAGATCCTGGATCTAACCAATCAACCGATAATCAATAGTATCATGGGTCATGGACATGTAAATCTCACAAAATCAAGATACATTCTTCCTTATCATGTGCCATAACAAAGGATAGTGACTAGCATCATGATTTAGATGACAGATCTCACAATCCAACAGTAATGAGCATATAGATCTGTGAGGGCAACTATCCTTGGTGTGACCTTCTACTTCACAATCTATACACCAAATTCTGAGCGTGTTTCATGGGTTGAATTTGCTGATAGCTTCTCTAAATACTTTTCCATAGATGCAATCTATGCCTCTAAGAATGGACTAAAGCCGATGTCAATGCTTCCAATTTCCTTAGCATGCAAATATTCTTTGAGTGCTTTGCATGGTTCACTGTATGTCTTATGTGACAATGCCCTTCTAAATGGTGTAATCAATCCTCCAACAAACCATTGTGCATGCTGGCTAGTGTGAATATCATAAGATAGCTTAGATAGAAGTGTCTTAAAAAGAGCATCATACTCATGCACACTCTCAGCAGTGCCTTGCTTGGTATACTTGAGCACACTACTACTCTTATGCTCAAACTCAGGGATATGGAACTCTTTCAAGAAAACATCTTTCAATGCTGCATAATCCACTTAAGTTTGATTAGGGTCAAACTTTCTATGCCAGCTGTGTGCATGTCCCTATAATGTTGTAGCAATTGACTTGCCTTACACTCAGTAGCCATGATCCACTTAGTGCCCCACAAGATTTCACACATATGCACATGTTCGACAACATCATTTATACCTCTATACTCTGGGAGACAAAGATACATCTCCATAGAAATATTTTATGGTTGTTACGGACCTTGACAACCTGATCCAGAACCTCTTGTGTTCCCTCTACCTCTAGAACCACCAGATCCACCAAAACTAGAACCACGTATACCTCCTAATCCTCCACTTGTAGTGGGAATATGACATGTAGATGTACTCCCCTATGCTCCGACAATAGTACTATACTAAACCCCTACCATCTGTGAGGTAGTTCCACTTCTAAAGGTGAATCCAACATTCTGTGTGCTCACATTCTATGCGGATGATGCACCTAAGGATGTTCCTTTAAATATCATTGAATTCGTATGTCCTGCCATTGATGTACTTTCTCCCTGACTCCCTCCTACTCTCCTACTTCCTAAATTAGCTTTCTCAAGTTGCTTGTCATACTAGATCTGGAAAACCAATTGCAAGGGCTAGGTCACTAGGTGGATTAAGATGTGCACCCATGCTCTAGGTAGTCTTTATTGGCACACTTCTGTGTGAGGCCGAGGGGGGATCTCTATCATGTTTTCTAAGATGGGGGAGTTCCTGATGCTCTAGATCCATGTCTTCTACATGAGTTATAAATCCTTCACGAGCCATATCTCTCCTCAATGCCATACTTTCTGCAATGTAACGTTGCTTCTCTATCTCCCTCTCGCGTGCCTCATTAAACTTAAGTCACCTTTCCTCTCTCTACCTCTCTACCACTAGGTTTTCCATATTTCACCAAACCTTTTCCTGCCCTCACACGTGGTGAAGTTTAGTTAGCCATCGGTTTACTCTCTAGGTTCAAAGTTACCATCAAGATCTTGATCACCAATGGGATACCTCGAAAATATACTCCTCTTGGATACCAAAAAGCTGAAATTCAGCTACCTTTGGGTAAGAGTACATAAAAATTGAATATTCCAAAATATAATTGTTTAGAACACCACGAAACCACGTATCCACAACACGAGTCCAAATCAAATCAGCATCATAAAGGGCCTAAAATTCTTCCTGCATCTAGACAAGTACGCGATACCTCCAATTCATTTTGAGATGCATAAGAAATAAGCCACTCATATAATTCTACTAGAAAGATAGTGAAAAATCTCTCATATAAGTTGTCATATATATTTTGTTCTACCCAAGTGTGTGCGTTAAACTCAGATCCACTACTTGAACTACCATGCATATTCTTCCTCCAGATCGTGTATCCATTCCTCAATACTTGCTAGACTTAACCGGTATGTCTTCATCGCAAACCATCCTGAAAACAACTTAAAAAGAGGTCCCGGAAATGAAACCAATGATGTAACCTAGACTTTACCAGACAACTCCCTAGATGCACTAGCAAATCACTCAGCCTAGACTAAGCACTCACCAAAGCGCGCAAAGGTACTAGGTCCTTCTTTAGGGTTGTTGTAGTAGGATGTTAGTGTGATGAAGGAAGAAACACATAGATTCATAAATAATCTATCATTCTACATTGTATGCTACATTCAAATCTATGACAGAACAAGCGTTAAATAATAATCATGATTGAATCAATAACATACACTACTCGATTACACACAAGAATGACACTTAGATTTAGCCAATATCTTCCATCTATTAATAACATAGAAGCTCCTTACAATAATTTCAAACGATACCAATGCGTGTATGGACCTACTACAATAATTCAGTCATATGCATATATCTCTATATCTTCATACATCCATCACACTCTTATATATAGGGTGGGAACTTTCCCTTCACCGCTTATCTATTCCAGAAATAGGCTACATGCTATTAATAGCCACACGCCATTCACAAGCATAGCCATACATGCAAGTGTGCTATCTATAGGCCTCTTACAATTAACTAAAGTGTCAACCCTATTCTTATCTCGTCTCCATGAAAAATGCTTTGATCTGATCCTCCAAAAATAGAAAATGCATGATGCACATGTCTCTACATTGTTGGTGTGTTCCGCATGCCATCTTTTAAAAATAGGTCTTCATGCTCAAAATCAGCTAAGTCCTTAATGCTAAACTTGACTTCCACGCGTGGGTCCTTCCTATCCTTCCTTTCCTTCCACACCCTTGATCCTAGCCTTCTTTCCTACACGGACTCCTTGTGTGTTCTCTAACAAGTATTCTCTCGATCAACACACATGAGGGAAAGCATATAATGGGCATGGTAGTAAGTCTCTCTTTTAATATCTCAAATGTTCCCTACTATGGTTCTCCCTAATAAAATGTACCTTTCCCCTTTAGTAACTCTTCCAAGGGGGTAGTAATTTTGGCATACCCTTTGATGAATTTTCTATAATATCTTGTATGACCTAAAAATCTGTGCACCTTGCTTTGACTAGTAGGTGCTTCCAAGCCTAAAATGACTGCAACCTTAGCTAGATCAACAAGAAAACCTTCCTTGCAAATTATGTCCTAACAATATTCCAAATGGTGTGGAAAATATTAACTTCTTGATGTTCAAATAGATACTCAACAATTGATCCGCACCGTTAAAACATTAAGCACGGATTATCACAATGATCTTTCACAAGCCCATATACTGTCGAATAATCTAGGTAAACTTGTAAGAAGTTGTGAATACAATATTTGAATGCCTAAACAACTATGTGTGAGAATACAATAGGCACATTTTTCAATCCAAAAGGCATCATAGTATAGGAAAAACTACCCCATTCTATAGTAAATGTTGTCTTTTCTTTATCCTCCTGAGCAATCCTAACTCCGATGATATGTAGAAAAACCATATGTAAATGAGTATATCTCACGCCCGCAACACCTTCCAAAGATTTCCTCGAAAGGAATGACATCGGAATTGATTAGTGGCGAATGCAAGATTCAACTCCCTGTAGTCTACACATATTCTAATTTGTCCATCCTTCTTGATACTAATCACCATTGGGCTAACCCATTCTGACTCATCGAGGGGTTTGATAATTCCAAATTTCAACATTTTATCAATTTATTTTTTTACCTTTTCATGCAAATTAGGATTCATTGTGTAAGGCCTCTTTCTAACTAGGCGTGCACCATCTTTAAGCTTTATCTTCATTTCCCCAAGTGATTTATGCATACCTTTAAGTTCATGATATCCTCATGGGAATAAGTCCTAATAATCCCTAAGTAACTCAATAATATTTTATACCTCTGAGTCTAACCAATAGTAATCAATTATGGCCTCCTTAGGCTCAGCCTCTAAACCTATATTCACCTTCTTTGTCTTCATGGGTTTGCGATAGGTGCGCGTATCCTTTCTATAATTTCCAAGACCTCGCGCACCCCTTGTGAATGTCTAATATCCTAGTTTTCAATTTCCTCATCATCCACGATGTAAACCATATTTCCCTTCTCTTTCTCAAGGCAACCACATTCAAGTAGTATGAAGTCCATTTCTTCTTCCTTTTCAAAACGCTTGATTGTCTCTCACTAAATAATTCCTGAATGTGTTCTTTTTCTTTTGCATTATCTCCCATGGTTAAGTGCTTGATAAATTTGAATGCCTCTTTTATTGGAGGTTGAGAAGAAAAATATTCAAAGGTCTGGATCATCCCTATAGTCAATTTTTTCCAATTTCCAGTCTCTCAATGTAGTTCTGCATATACATACCAGCATGTGTGCATCCTTGTAGCATAGAGTATAATCTATGCACCCAGAGTGAAAGTGGTAATGCTTCCTATCTTACTATCCAGAGTCTCTCACACTGCTGAATGTGATGCTAAATAGGTTGATCACCATGATAAGTGCAGATCTATGTAGGTGCATTATTCCTTACAAACCTAATAGATAGGGTGATTCCAATATTTTTCCATTTTATAAGATTATCTCTGTGGACTACCCACTAGTGCACTGTTGTCCCACGTAAGCTATATACTAACATAGCTCTTCTCTTAATTTTTTCTGTCCACTATGTTTCCATGGCTTTCAAAAATGCAGGAAGATATTCTTCTTCGTATAACAAGGTACTATGGTAGGTATTCATCATAATTGAATGAAGTCCATTCTTGCACACAACCACACTTTTTACTTTGCATCCTACTAATTCATATGTACCATGAGCCCATTGTCACAATCAATACTCGTAGTATCACTAATGGAGTGAGAATCCTCCCACTATAGGATGCCTTCTTTTAATGGCTCATTGACTTATAGTTCCTGAACAACGCGTACGTAATTTTGGTTTAAGTCCTCCTCACTTAGAGGCTCAACATATGGTGTAGAATTCCCATCTGTCAATGGTATCACAACCCTTTCCTCATTCTTAAAGCTGATATGCCCGTTATTGAATTTCAAGTCAACATTATTTGCATAACACAAATGGCATCCAAGAAAGGATGGAAAATTGTCCGCTTCGCAAGTTCTAATACCTCAAAATCCCCAAAGTGAACTTGGCCCCTTGTATGGTTATAGATGCATCCTTCAAAACTCATATGGGATTAGCCTAAGTCTGGTTTTCCATAAAAAACACATTAGATGATGGCTGTAATGGAGGCCTCTCCATTTTTACCCATGCATCTAATGTAAGCACATTTACTTCCGCACATGTATCAATCAATATGTTGCTTAACAACCACCCATCCACAACAACATTCAAAGTAATTTCCTTGTCATATTCAATGCTATCAGGGGGAATATTTACATGTAGGATCTGTCATCCGGTTTTAAAACTTACATGTGGAGTGTTCCCCTTTAACCAACTTCCTAATAGTGGGATAATGTTCTCCTGGCGCAACATACTTTGCACACTTCTTGCAAATCATCAATATCGCTTTAGACTGTCTCTGATGCTTTCTTATTCTCCTTTAAGTACTTGTATCTCACTCAAAATATTCCTTAGCACTTCCATGGTATCCTAGTAAACCTCCTTCTGATGAGCGGGATCTGGGTACCTTGTATGCAAAACCTCCTCCTTAGTGATCGTAGGCTTGTGGTGTAATGTTTCTCTTGCATGTGTCGCTTTAGTGTGTGTAGTAATCTTCACTGTCAATGCCTCAGGTCCTTCTGCTATCTTGGGAATCCACTTTGATCTTCTACCGTGCGCTATATTCTAACCATCTTGACACATTTGTTTTCTTACTTATGCTACTTACTCAGATGCTCATATAAGTCTGAGCACTCTTTATAGCTATGGTTCTTCCCGCAGAAAGAACATGCAATATTCTAGAGGACATTCGCACCTATAGTGGTTAGGAGATCTGCACATGTATAACATGTTCCATGAGGGAACTCACCTCTTCCTCCACCATGGCTTCATCCTCCATATCCACCATGATATCCACGTCCCCTTCCATGTCCTCCTTTTAAACGCCCCTCATTCCTAACATAGCACATTGGATTATGATCCCAATCCTTATGCTCATTCTTACCCTTAGAATTATCGGTTACACTTGTCTGTCATACCCCAATGTGTACAAAGAGCTGACTCGACCAATCAACTGAAAATCCTTAGTATCATGGGTCATGGATGTACAATTCTTGAAAAATCAAGATACATTCTTCCTTATCACACGTTGTAACAAAGGAAAATGACTAGCATCATGATTCAAATGACAGATCTCACAATCCAACAGTAATGAGCGTATAGATCTGTGAGGGAAACTATCCTTGGTGTGACCTTCCACTTCACAATTTGTACACCAAATTCCTGAGCACATTTCATGGGATGAATTTGTTGATAGCTTCTCTAACTTGCTTTTCCATAGCTGCAATTTGTGCCTCTAAGAATAAAACAATGCCAGTGTCAATGCTCCCAATTGCCTCAACACGCAAAGCTACTTCCAAAGGCTTCGTGTGGATCAATGTATGTCTTATGTGACAAGAACCTTCTAAACGGTGTTAAAAATCCTCTAAAGAACCATTTTGCATCTTTGGCTAGCATGAATTTCATAAGATAGCTTAGATAAAAGTGTCTTAAAACGAGCATCATAATCACATACACTTTTAGTAGTGCCTTGCTTTATATCTTTTGAGTGCACTAATACTCATCTACTCAAAATCATGGATATGGAACTCTTTCAAGAAAGCATATTTTATTGTTTCATAATCCACAGTAAGTTTGATCAAGGTAAAACTTCCTATACCAGTTGTACACACATCCCTATAATGTAGTAGCAAATTCACTTGCCTTACAATCGATGTAGTGATTCCCTTAGCACGCAATAAGATTTCACACATATGCACATGTTCGGAAACATCCTCTATACCTCTATACTCTGGGAGACAAAGAGACATCTCCATATAAATATTTTGTGGTTCTTGCAGACCTTGACCACCTGATCCAGAACATCCTATGTTCCCTCTGCCTCCGTAACAACCAGATCCATCGAAACTAGAACCACCTCTACCTCCTAATCCTCCACGTATAGTAGGAATATGACCTGTAAATGTACTCCCCGTGCTCCGATCATAGTACTATACTAAAATTCTACGAGATTTGAGGTAGTTCCACTTCTAGAGGTGAATCTAACATTCTGCGTGCTCATATTTTGTGTGGATGATGTGCTAAGGATATACCTCCAAATATCATTGAAGCCCTCTGTCCCCGCCATTTATGTACTTGCTCCCGACTTACTCCTGCTCTCCCGCTTCCCAAATTAGCTTTTTGGTTGGTTTTTGTACTAGATATTAGAAAACCAAGCACAAGGGCTAGGTCACAAGGTGGATTAAGATCCGTGCCCATGGTCATGGTAGTCTCTGTT
Organism: Taxus wallichiana var. yunnanensis; assembly: GCA_018340775.1. NCBI lineage: Eukaryota > Viridiplantae > Streptophyta > Pinopsida > Cupressales > Taxaceae > Taxus > Taxus wallichiana. The sequence goes on from CM031244.1 coordinate 309,735,868, forward strand.
AGCGGACTTCTATGTGAGACTCGAGGGGGATCTCTGTCATGTTTTACAAGATGGGGAGTTCTGATTCTTTGGCTCCACATCTTCTACGTGATCTGTAAACCCTTCATGATCCATCTCTCTCCTCAACACCATACTTTCTACAACATAATGTTGCTTCTATATCTCCCTCTCACGTGCCTCATTAAACTTAAGCCACCTTTTCTCTCTTTTCCTCTCTATTGCTAGGTCTGCTATCTTTCACCAAACCTATTTCTACCCTCGCGTGTGGTGAAGTTTAGTTAGCCATCGGTTTACTCTTTAGGTTCAAAGTTACCATTAATATATTGATCGCCATGGGATACCTCACAAATATAAACCTCTTGGATACAAAAAAACTTGAATTCAGCTACCTCCGGAAAGAGTACATTGAAATTGAATATTCTAGGATATAATTGTTTAGAAAAAGACACAAAACCACGTATCCACAAAGACGAGTCCGATTTAAATCAGCATCATAAAGGGCCTGAAATTCTTCCCGCATCTAGATAAGTGCATGATACCTCTAACTCCACCGAGATTCATAAGCGGTAAAAGCCACTCATATAATTCTACCGCAAAGATGGCAAAAATCTCTCATATAAGTTGTCATAGATTTTCTTCTACCCAAGTGCATGCGTTAAACTCGAGATCCACCGTTGAACCATCATGCATATTCTTCCTCTAGATCATGTATCCATTCCTTAATACTTGGTAGACTTAAGCAATACGTCTTCATCGTGAACCATCCTGAAACAACTTAAAAGAGGTCCTGGAAATGAACCAATGATGTAGCCTAGAATTTACCAGATAACTCCCTAGACGTGCTTTGACACATCACTCAGCCTAGACTGAGTGCTCACCCAAAGCACGCAAAGGTACCAGTCCCTCTTTAGGGTTATTTGTGTGAGAATGTTTGGGTGATGAAGGAAGAAACACATAGATTCATAACTAATCTATCATTCTACATTGTATGCTACATTCAGATCTATGACAGAACAAGCGTTAAAAAGTAATCATGATTGAATCAATAACATACACTACTCGATTACACATAGGAATGACACTTATATTCAGTCAATATATTCCATCTATTAATAACACATAAGCTCCTTACAATAATGTCAAACGATACCAATGCACGTATGGACTTGCTACAGTAATTCATTCATATGTGTATAACTCTATATCTTCATACATCCATCACACTCTTATATATAGGGTGGGGACTTGCCCTTCACCGCTTATCTATTCCAGAAATAGGCTGCATGCTATTAATAGCCATGCACCATTCACGGAATGGAAATACATGCAAGTGTGCTATTTATAAGCCTCTTACATTAATAGAAGTGTCAATCCTATTCTTAGCTCATCTCCATGCAAAATACTTTGATCTAATCCTCCAAAAATAGACAATGCATGGCACGCATGTCTCTACATCATTGGTGTGTTCCACATGCCATCTTCTAAAAATAGGTCACCATGCTCAAAATAGGCTAAGTCTTGAATGCTGAACTTTCCTTCTATATGCGGTCCTTCTTGTCCACCTATCCTTCTCGCGCCTTGATCCTGGATTTCTCTCCCACATGGACTCATTGTGTGTTGTCTAATAAGTATTCTCTTATCAACATCAAATCTTATAGCAAGGAAGATCCTCAAAAACACATTTATGTTTTTGTCATGCCTAATATTTAATAGACCATGATCAAGATATTATGGTGAGGAATTTCCCCATGTCTCTTGCCGATTCAGCCTGGATTGTGTTGGTCAAAAATTTGTCGGGTGGGCAGATCTATGGATAGACAGGCCAACAGTGTGCAGGGCATAGCCCCTCTTTGAGACAACAAAGTGAAACTGGTTTATTGCTATTCTACCAGTAGGAATCATGCAAGTATTATAGTATCTTACCTACATGGAGGTTTGGGATCTCATCCCAAGAGAGTTAATTCGATGAAGAACAGAAAGGAAAGAAGGAAGGAATAGAAGAAAGGTGGATCTGAAGGGAGAAAAGAAATGAATTCCAAAGTAGAAAGGTCAGAGGGTTTATGTTTTGGGCTGGTAGTAAACAGAGCCAAACTTACATAAACAAACAAAAAATACTTGATAAACAAATGAAAAAACATATGTGAATCCAACGTAATAAGCATGCGAGATCTAACTTAAGAAATATCTAACACATAACACAGAATTTAGCACGAAGTCTCGGTTTTTGTATTAATAATTGTTTTGTTACGAGAAAGCTCAAAGTCTTTCTCTCCTCACCCTATTTTTCATACAAATTTTCTCACCCTTGAATACTAAAAGTATTCAAGTATTTATAGAAGGAGAAGGAGAAAGAATACAAAAAGGAGCCAACAACTATTTACAAAATATCTACAAAATATCTAAAAGTCAAATGTTGACTTTGGGGCAATTTTGTGGATGACAACATCCCATGGTGTAACATGGATGATGTCATCATTTGTGCCAACATACTTTTAAATACTTTTACAAAAATGGGATTAATCCTAGAAGGAAGGAGCCTATTCGTCATCATCCCTCGGCTTGAAAGGAGTGTCTTGCTTCTGCTTAGGGAGGTAATGTGAAATTAAGCTCGATACTCCATGAACTTGCTTACCATCGCTTGAAGTTGATCCTAAGCAGGGACCCTTGGTGTGATCCCCGATGACTTTGCAAGTCTCCCGTTCATCTCTGAGTCTTTCCGGGAGTTTGAAATATTCATTTCTTGCCTCCATTAGGTATCCAACAAAGTCGTGGTAGGCCAAAAGGTTGTGTATAGATTTTTTATCAAAAGTGGCCTCTGACGCTAAACCTTGTGACGTGATTTCCTTGAAAATATGAATAGTATCATCTACCTTCCTCAAGGTGTACGATGCACCGAGCAACCTTGGAGACATTCTTAAGACGATTTACTCCATTTGATGCATTGCATCTAGGGCTTCCTCCTTGATTTTGTCTATCTTTTCCAAGACAAACTCCATTTGGTCAACTCAATAGTCTAAAGTAGCAAGGACTTTGTTGGGTGCTCGCGGGTGATCAAAAATGCCAAATTTCACCAAGTCATCGATTAGGCAGTGAGCATTTTCTAGAATGTTTCGTGTTGCAACCTGGACATGGTCCAACTCTTTAGAGATAGGTCCTAGTATTTCCTGGAGTTCCTTGTTAGCTCGATCTATATTTTGATAGAGCTCTATGAACTTTATAATCACTTCCTCACTATCTTTGAGGATCTTCTCTCTTAAGGAGGACAATGCTATACCTTGCTCACCGATCTTGGCATACTCATTTATCTTCTCTTGAGTAAGAACTTGAGTGTTGGCGATAGTCATAGGAGGGGCACTGCCCATATTTTACAGGGCTTGGAGAAGATGTTTGTTTTGTTATTTTAATATTCTCTTCTCTTCCTTTGCTTCTTGAAGCTTTTTGCAAAGGGTATCCACTATGGATAAGGCCTCTCCTTGTAAGCTCTCTGATGATGTTCCCATCGTGACCTGAGTCACTCTAAAATTTGTAGGAGACAGATCTTCTTTCTTCTTTGTGAGATCAGGGTATGCGATCTCCATAACCCTTTCACCTGAAGCACTTTGAGAGAAGCAGGTTATAGCTTTTTACTTCTTGGGACCTTTAGTAATAACGGAAAAGTCCAAAGGTGCAATATGGAATTTCCTCTTGTGCTAGCTTAGGTGTTTGGAGATCCATTCTAGACTTAAGGGAGTGGGACTAGAGGAAGAGGAGGAAATGGGGTGGAAGAAGGACCAACTGCAGGTGGACAGAGAGGAAATGTGTCAAGACAGGTTGGTGGTGGCATTAAGAAAGAAGCCAACACTCCAATGCTCATGGGGTTAGGAGAGAACGTAGGAGAGGAAACCGTGGGGGAAGAAGGGATCTATGAGATGAGGGAAGAAATGCTGGGGGATAGATCTGCAAGGGAAGAGAAGATGGAGGAAGAGGGAGGGGGAATAGTAGAAGATGGGGAGAAGACACAACCAAAGGAGCAGTTGGTTGAGTGACATGAGGAGGGGAAGGAGGAGCGAGAGAGGGGATGGTTGGGGCCTCACCAGTTGTAGCAGTGACAACATCCTAAGTGGATTTTTCTGCCGAGCCTTTGGCCGCTTCTTCTCTTCTTGGGGACACTAAGTCCACAACTTGTTCCTCGGTAGTGGAAGGAGGGCTCTCAGGAACTTCTTTCTAAGTAGTGCTTGCCTCCCCTTCTATATCTTTTCCTTTTCCTTTAGGCAAGTGTTTCAGCCTGGTGGGTGCATCACCCAAGGGAGACATGGTAAAGTCTACCCCAAGGTAGATGATACCATTTTTCTTGCACCAATGCTTGGTGCACTGCAGAGTGCCTTTGACCCTTTCCTCAATAGTTTGAGGGGCCTTGTTTCTATCAATTTCAGAAAATGGCCAATTTTCCCCATCCATGTCTAGATAAACCTGATCAAATTCTTGATCAGTTGCTTGAAACCCTTTGGGACGATGGCCACACCATATTGAATGATCTCTGCCAGGGCTAGGTGGGAGTGATCCTTTCATCTAAGCTTGACCTCGTGATATAGATTGATGTAGATATCTTCGATATGAGGGATGTGAATTGGATCAATTTTTTCCCTTAGAAGGTAATCACGAGGATCAAAGGTTGGCCTCACTAGGAAATTATGCTTCAAGTTGAGCAATTCAAGCTCTGCAAACATCTCCCGGGCTTTGCCTGTGAAGTATAGGTGTACCTACCCACTGTGAGGGGGAATGGATTTCCACCCTTCTTCCTTTTTAAACACTTCTCATGGTATGTGATAAGCTATCTAGACAGCTCCAATAAGATCAGCTTGGGTCCCACATACCTCGGTAATTTGGTGGGTTCTCCTAAGAAGTTAGAGGCCCTGAGATAGGTGAAAGTGGGGAATTGTGTGAATTACACTCCCACATCTCGTGGTGGCGACCACACTTTTGGTTATCTCGACCATAAGTCATGTTAGGCCTCGAGGAAAATGACGCCATAGAAGAAGATGTCGTTGACTTTCTTGAATTGGGCTATGTTGTTCTCCAATTTTAATTGGATAGTACTCGTATATTTTTACCTGGGGCCATATCCCATACCGATTCAATGCTGGGTAGTCCCTCTTTGAGGTAGCAACATATACCACATAGGAGTTCATATAGAACCTCCCAGTTGTTGAAAGTTGTTGAAGCTGCTTTCGAGATCATGCTATTGATAATCTCTCCCCATTCAAAATGTTGATCAAGAACATTTTTGCTCATTGTTTCTAAATACTTGAGCATCCACTTGTGAAAGTAATGGGCATCGGAAGCCCAAACACCCTGCTCAAGAAGGTGATGGTGTCACTTAGTTCCTCTAAAAATTCACTACGATGAATGACTTGTGGCCACCTGCTTACCACCTTCTTGTTCTTGAGGTACACCTCATTCATGAGCTGCATGCATTTGTCTTCATTTTCGTTCCATGTCTTCATGCAGTCCTCTTGGCTTACCGCTACAAAATGTTGGTGGTGAGGGATACCCAACATGATCTCAAAATTCTGGGCCATGAGGTTGATTATTACCTCACCCTTCTCATTTTTGACACACCTTGTGTCCTTATTATAACAACAACCCACTAACATCATGAACTCATTGTTAATTACACTTATTGGGATCCCCGCAGACAAAGTGCAAATGATCACAACCAATTTATCCATCCATGGGATTCTGTGACCTTCTTGGTCTTGGCCCAAGTCTTCCATGTCAATGTGCCTAAGTTTTGAATCTCTCGATATCCAGATCACACTATACGCCGGAAAAGTGACAAGCAAGCGTGGGAATCTACGGTAACTTTTTCCGCATACCCGACCTCCCGAGGTCGTGCCAGAGACAAAATGGTGGGGATGGAATATTCGTGGGATGCGACGGAATAGTTAGGTAATCTAATGTCTTCGACGCGCACTAGTGGAATTTACGAATCTAAGGCAAAGAAGGCCCTTCGATCGCAAGGATGATCGCTCAAGGCTCCACTCAATATTGAGTTCGGCGTGACTCGATCTATGGGTTGTGGAATACGTGGAAAATGACCGGGATAGTTTCGTGTATATCTCTAGATAAGGTCATATGGTGGATGGTGAATACAATCGACTTTACAGATGATTCTTTGGCCTAGTCCAGAATTCTCTAGCTTTGTTAGCCGCTATATCTAGTAAGGATAATTGCTCGATGATGATGGGTGGAAGTGGAGTGGAATGGAATATTAGTGTGCGTAGGCCAGTGTCTATATCTGATTGACTTATGGATTCATTAGGCTGTGGGATTTATGGATCACAACCGTAGACTTTTGGTTGTTACGGTCTGCTTTATGGTCATGTACGAAATCAAGTCCTGATCCCTAGTATCCAATAATCATATGCTTTCTCAGCTTCTATATTTAGGATCAATAACTGTGCAATCTTCTTAGAGTACCTCACAGGCGTTCATGCAACCTGGATTCTTAAACTAGTATCTATGTCTGTGAGAGTGTCTCCTGCATCTGGCTATGGGACCAAAGGATCACAACCAAAGGTTTTTTCTCTTTCGAACCCTTCTACAGTCATGTGAATGTTTGCCTAGGGTAATCTGTAATTCAGTTGATTTGACCAAAATGTGTGTGCTTGGTTGTCTTCTATATTTAATCCTCTCAACTGAGAGCTGATCAGTCGTAAATCTGTTGTTGTTTGGAAGACTTGTATTCTAAGGTTTTGATCTATGTCAACTATTGCTGTGATGAGGTTGGGTTGAGACACGATTGGCTTAAATATGTATTCCATGGGCTCCCGGGGTCCCGTGATTGTCATACAAAACAAAAATGTAAATCTAACTGTAACAAAGCAAATTTAAACTACGTGGAATAAATCTAAAACATATATAACTTCTATTTTTCTGAGAAACCTTTTAAGAATTTAAGAAAAGTAGCTATTTAAACGTATCTAGAAATAACAACTAAATAACAATTTAAAACAAACAAAATAACCGAGTGTAGTTATTTGTCTGTGTAATTTTGTAGATCTATTCTAAATAATGAAATAACTTGCTTAATCTATTTGCCAGACTTTCGATCCTACCTCAGAAGTGAGGAATGAATCATAGTTTCTCAGAAACTATCAATCCCCATAGCTTCCCTGGCAATATCGAAAGTAAACTTAACTGAAAAGAGATGATTATCTACTCTATTTGATATATTTCTAACTTTAGAACTTTGAAAGCTAGAACCTGGATTCCGCAGAATAGTGGCGAATCCGATGGTGTGTGTGATCTTGTCCCCTCAGTGTGATCTCCTCGTTCTTTCGTGTTCACGTGAATCCAGAAAAGCGTGTAATGCTAGCATCAACGGAAGTAGATTTTGGGACAAAGGCAGCTCAGAATGTAGACTGAATATAATGTGAGTAGGAGAGGGATAGCGCAAGAGTACAGAGCTTGGCTTATGTAATTCCTAGCGAGATTTATTGTGAGTCATGTAACATAAAGTGTCCAGAACCTGAAACTATCCTGTTTGAGGAGAAAAACTTGCAACTTTAATGGCTTCCTAAGCTATTCTATTCCAATGGATTAGGTGAAACAACAACACTACTTGCACAAGCTGGATATGTGGCTTACCAACAGCTAAACAATGCTAACTAAGCATGCAAAGAATTAAAACTATGGCTTCTAAACAAAATAAAAGACTGAACTATGAAAATGAGAGCATGAAAGTGAATGAGGGGCCAGACCATTTTTTTGTGCACAAACCATTTATTTATAGCTTTTCATTCACCCAAAGATCAAAACCAAACTGAACTCTAAAACTATAAACAATGGCCAAACACTATTCCAGGGGACCAAAAACATAAATGCAAGCCTAAGTCGGCAAGGAAAGCTGGTGAAACGTTGATTTTTACGTGAGTCACGTTAAAACACTTTTTGGAAAACGTGTAAAGGACTACCGCTCTGAGTAGGAGGTGGTTACAGACCACTACCCCGATCGGGCGGCGATCACAGACCACCGCCCATGCGGGCGGCGGTTTCACCTTCAAGAGCAAAAGGCCAAGAAAAGAGGGAAAAAGGAAAAATAAAGGACGCGGGGCTAAGCGGGGCATGCGGGATGTTAATGCACACTCGAGAGATTTTCGGATCTCGAACACCTTGCGAGGAGACTTGTATCATCATTGGGGCACTTGTTACACTGTTCCGACAATAGAGTACCTTACAATTTTGGGTACGTACATATTGCCCCCTTGGAGAAGCGTTTTAGCCATGAAGAGGCGTAAAACAAGGTCCGAAATGGCATGGCAGTCCCAAAATGGGAAGTTAGAAGTTATACCTGACATGTCTCGTGTGTTGAAATGACGCCATCCAAAATTCCCGCTACCTGCAAAATGAAAAGAGAACTCAAGTGCAGATAGATACAATAGTTCAAAAAATAAACGCTAAGAATAACAGGGAATGAGAACGTACCATTTGTGCGGGGATAGGAACTTACCTCCATCAGCGCTCCAAACCTGTGAAAAAGTCATTTTAAAACAAAACAGAGTGCTATATATATGAAAGTGGGCCCATTTTCCTATTCATTTACACGAGTTGATTTGATTGATTTTGAGCTCTGGGACCCATGGTGACGGTTTCTTGCGTGAGTAGAGTCAAAACGTTCGCAGCGAGATAGTGATCATGCCTCCACGTGCGGAACATCGACCTCAGCGATCACAGGTTAGTTTTCTTCAGTTTATTGTTTTTACCCCCTTAAATTTGAAATGCTAAATTCTTTGCAATGGGGGTATTTTTGAAAATGCTAGTGTTAACAGGTCCACCTAGGGGGGCGCCTACTGGGTAGGTTCTATTTTTAGGTTAAATGGCCATTTTTTGCACTTTTTAGGCCTTTTTAGGTTAAAAACCCGCGTGGGTTTTCGGACCACGACCGCCGCCCTGGCCAGGGTGGCGGTTACATGACCGCCACCTTGTTCGTGCGCGATTCATGTGGATCGCTGCCTTTAAGGTGGCGGTTACAAAACCGCCTCCCTGCTCAGGGCGGCGGTTTTGCACAGAATGCAAAAAGAACTTGTTTTTGAGATTGTGTTTGTATTTTTAGCATTTCTACGTGTTTTTATGACTTTCTCAGTATTGCCTGGATGCTAACTTACTTTGTTTTGTGTGTTTTTGGGTCTATGCAGGCTAGAGAGGAGTACATCCGATGGAGTAGAGAGAGGGAGTGTGATTGGCTCCCAGGGGTATTAGATGCCCTCTCACAGGATGAGGAGGACACACTTCAGAGGGCTGGCATATTGCGCATATCACGCGTGCCCCATGTTACACCATCTAGTCACATCCTTTGTGACTTATTCTCTTACTGGGATGTAGATCGGAACACCTTCCGATTGCCAGGGGTCCGTGGCGAGTGGACCATTACATTGGAGGACGTCTACCGCATTCTGGGGGTCCCGATCATCGGGAGGCGACTCACTTTGGAGACAGCAGTGTTATGTTTGTGGAGCCTATTTTCATGTTTGAGTGTGGTACACCTTCTATGTGTTACACTTGGGTATTTTTACGGCGGTCCCACTCACCGGCCGAGCGGGTCGGGGGTTCGGGGTGAAGCCCCACTAGCAAATTTTCATGGGTGGTTTATTAACCCATGGGTAATGGGTAAATCATATGGCTATTTTTGGGCCCATCGTTTTTTCGGTCTTTTTCCCATTGTTTTGATACCCACGGTTTTTTTCCCTTGGTTTTGATACCCACGGTTTTGTATCAAACTGCTTAAGCAGTTGTCTATTTATATGGTCTTATGCATATGATAGATGTACAAGCAAATGTATTGCAGATGTGTTTTGAATTCGGCTGTGAATTCTATAGAGTTTGTTGAGCATAGCTCCAAACGGATCTGGGTATTGTATTGAGAGAGCGGTGGCTTGTAATAAAATCTGAGCAAGTGATTCTTGGTGGACGTAGCCCAAATTGGGTGAACCACGTTAAATACATCTCTTTGTGTTGTGTTATTTTATTCTGTAATTTTATTTGAGATCTGTAATAATTTCTGCATATTAGTTTCTCTTTGTTGCGATTCTGTGAGGGATTATTCCACATATTTTATCCCTTATTTCCTAACAATTGGTATCAGAGCCTAGTTTGGTTTCTTTGAAGTGTTGAATCACAGGGAAATTTTTATCTTGAGTGGGAGCTATGGCAGATGATGGAAGATCTAGGGTTGATAAATTCAATGGGCAGAATTTTAGTCTTTGGAAGATGCAGATGGAAGATTACCTTTATCAAAAGGATCTTTATACTCCGCTTTCTGAGAAGGTGAACAAACCCTCGAGTATGATAGATGTGGAATGGGATTTGTTGGATCGGAAGGCACTTGGAACGATTCGGCTGTGTCTTGCATCCTCGGTATTATTTAATGTTTTAAAGGAAAAGACTACAAAAGATCTAATGGATGCATTAGGGAAGTTGTATGAAAAACCCTCTGCCTCTAATAAGATATTTTTAATGAAAAAGTTGTTTAATATGAAGATGTCTGAGAATAGTTCAGTAGTAGATCATTTAAATGATTTCAATATGGTTGTGAATATGCTAGCTTCGGTTACAATGGAATTTGATGAAGAAGTTAGGGCTTTATTAATTCTATGCTCTTTACCTGAGAGTTGGAATAGCTTGGTAATGGCGGTAAGTAACTCGGTTCCAGCTAACTCGAAGTTGAAGTTTGAGGATGTTGTAGGGGTGATTCTAAGCGAGGAAATGCGAAGAAAAACTGGGGAACCTTCTACTTTAGGGAATGCTTTGATAGTGGAAACTAGAGGGAGACAGAAGAATAGAGGAAACCGTGGAAAATCAAAAGATCAAGCAAGGTCAAAATCCAAGAACAAGATTGTATGTTGGAATTGTGGAAAGCCTGGGCATGCAAAGAAGGACTGTTGGGAGCTTCGGGATAAGAAGAAACAACAGGAAGAAAACAAGGAGGCAAATGTGGCATCGGGTAATGTATGTCAGGATGCTTTGATTCTTTCTTTGTATAATATTACTGAATCTTGGGTTTTAGATTCAGGGGCTTCTTTTCATGCTACTCCACATAGGCATTATTTTGTTGATTATGTTCAAGGGGATTTTGGGCATGTTTTTCTTGGTGATGATGAGCCTTGCAGCATAGTTGGAAAAGGTTTTGTTCAGGTTAAGATGCAGAATGGGAATACATGGCTATTGAAGGATGTCAGACATGTGCCTACATTAAGGAGAAATTTGATATCGGCAGGGCAGTTGGGAAGTGATGGTTGTACTGTGATATTTACAGCAGACTCTTGGAAGGTTACCAAGGGTGCTCTTGTGGTGGCAAGAGGTAAGAAGGTTGGAACCTTGTATTTAACCACTAATAATACTAATGATTGTAATCTTGTGGCTTCAGATGTAGATACAACATTATGGCACTATAGGCTCGGTCATATGAGCCATAAGGGCATGAACATCATAAAGAAGAATTTGCCTGGATATACAGAAATAGGTTTGGATTTCTGTGAAAACTACATATATGGGAAACAGAAGCGAGTAAGGTTTCTCAAGGTTGGACCTACAAAGAAAGAGAGTAAGTTAGAGCTAGTACATTCTAATGTGTGGGGGCCGGCTCAGGTATCATCTCTTGGGGTTCAAGTTATTATGTTACTTTTATTGATGATGCAACAAGGAAAGTTTGGGTTTATTGTATTAGACATAAATCTGATGTATTTGACACTTTTGTTAAATGGAAAGCCTTGGTAGAGAATGAAACAGGTCTTAAGCTAAAATGTCTCAGGTCAGATAATGGAGGGGAGTATTGTAGCAATGAATTTAATGATTATTGTTCTAAGAATGGAATCTACAGGAAAAAGACGGTTCCAGGAACTCCGCAGCAGAATGGGGTATCAGAAAGGATGAACAGAACAATAATGGAACATGCTAGGAGCATGAGATTACATGCAGGACTGCCTCTTTCTTTTTGGGCGAAAAGGTGAGCACAGTTGTGTACTTGATAAACAAAGGACCCTCAAGTGCCTTGGATGGAGGCATACCTGAGGAGGCATGGTATGGTAAGAAAGTTGATTATTCATTTCTTAGAGTCTTTGGATGTGAAGTGTTTGTTCATATAGACAAGGATGATAGGACCAAGCTAGAGGCTAAATCAAAAAAATGTACTTTCATTGGTTATGGCGGTGATGACTTTGGATTTAAATGTTGGAGTATTAAGGAAAAGAAAATCATTCAGTCTAGGGATGTGATTTTTAATGAGAAAGTCATGTTTGAGCAACATTGCGGGAAAATAGGAAGAATCCATGAAAGAATATGCAGGTGGTAGAGGATCTTCCTGGATGGGAAAGTGACCCATGAATCGCCTCGGAATTTACTCAACAGAACCCCAAACTCCTACAGTGAGGAGGTCTTCTAGGGTAAGAAAAGAACCTGAACGTTTTTCTCCTTCTCTTTATTATTTATTACTCACTGATAGTGGAGAGCCAGAGAGCTTTGATGAAGCAATGCAGGTAGATGTCAGTAAGAAGTGGGAGCAAGCCATGGATGAGGAGCATAAGTCTCTCATGGAGAACCAAACTTGGGATTTGGTGAACCTACCGGAAGGAAAAAGAGCATTGCAGAATAAGTGGTCAGATAGAAGTTAAAGACGAAGAAGGAGGAAAGAAAAGATATAAGGCCCGGTTGGTGGTCAAGGGGTTTACACAGAAACAAGGTATAGATTTTGATGAGATATTTTCTCCTGTAGTAAAAATGACTTCTATTAGAACTATTCTTGGAATAGTGGTAGCAGAAGACTTGCACTTAGAACAATTAGATGTAAAGACTGCATTTCTCCATGGTGATTTGGAGGAGGAACTATATATGCAGCAACCAGAGGGCTATGAGGTCAAAGGTAAAGAGGAGATGGTGTGTAAACTGAAGAAGAGCTTGTATGGCTTGAAACAAGCTCCACGTCAATGGTATAAGAAGTTTGATAGCTTCATGATGGAGTAAGGTTATATTAGATGTCATTCTGACCATTGCGTGTATACAAAGAAATTTGAGGATGGAAGTTATATTATCTTGTGTTTGTATGTTGATGACATGTTGGTTGTAGGTAAAAACATGCAAGAAATAAAAGTACTCAAGAAATAACTAAGTGAATCCTTTGATATGAAGGATTTGGGGGCAGCCAGACAAATCCTTGGTATGAGGATAACTCGGGATAGGAAGGAACGGAAGTTGACTTTATCTCAGGAAGAGTACATTAAGAAGGTATTAGACAGGTTTAACATGCATGATGTTAAACTGGTTTGGGACTCCTTTGGCGAGGCCATTTCAAGTTATCAAAGGAGTAGTGTCCCAAGACAGAGCGGAAAAGAAACTAGATGTCCAAAGTACCTTACTCATTAGCGATTGGCGCTTTGATGTATGCTTTATGGTGTGCACTAGGCTGATATTGCCCATGCAAAGGGGGAGCTATGAGTAGATTTATGAGTGATCCGTAAAGAGCATTGGCAAGCGGTAAAGTGGATCCTTTGGTATTTGAGAGGGACCATGGGGACAGCTTTTGTGCTATAATGGATCGACACCACTTTACATGGTTATGTAGATTCGAGACATGGCCGGAGATGTAGACAACGGGAGGAGGAGAACGATAGGTTTATTTACACCGTAGGGTGGGACATCATTGAGCTGGATTTCATGACTGCAAGCTAGTGGCTTTGTCGACCATGGAGGCTTGAGTATGTTGCTGCCACGAGGCAAGAAAAGAGATGATTTGGTTACAACAATTACTTGAGGAGTTGGGGCATAAGCGGGAGGAATGTAAGCTGCATAGTGATAGTCGTAGTGCTTTGTTATCCAAAATTCACCCCCAAGGTTAATTTGATAACATGCATTAGAATTCTCAAGTCCCGTGCAAAATGGATTGATTCAGGGAAAAATCATGTTTCTAGGGTCCCCTCATAATTTTTCTAACTCTCCCGTCCCGGGTTGAAAAAGAGCAAGTTCGAGAAAAAAGGTGAAAAAGGCTGCAAAAAAGAACAAGCTTGGGCGAAAAAATTGTGAAAATTGGCTAAGTCCTAGTCCTCGCAAAAGCAGGGAACAGCTGGGACATGAGGGACGCCCAGGCGCGTGAATCGGCCGAAAGGCCGCCAGCGATCCCTACGAGGCAAAGGAACATCCGGGACATCAATGGACGCGTGGGACGCGGAAAGCCGGTTCGGCCGAAGGAGAAGAAAATCGACTAACTGCTCTGGGACATTTGGGACATGAAGACACGAAGGGCGCGAACCACCCGGTTCGGCCGAAAAGGAGAACTTTCGCACTAAGCATTTGGGACATCTGGGCCGCGAGGACGCGAAGGACGCGAAAAGGTGAAGTGGCCGAGAGCAAAGGAAGCCCATTTCGGGCGGTTCGAAGAATTTGTCCCAGATAACCGGGATAGTTGGAACAAATGGACGCGAAGGATGCGAACCGGCCGGTTCGGCCGAAATGGGAACTTCAGCACTGGGACAGTTGGGACAAAGGGACGCATGGGACATGGATAGCCGAAGGAGCCGAAAGCCAATCAAGCAACGCCATGTGTCATCGGCCGAATGAGGGACAAGGAAGCCCATTTCGGGTGGATTAGGAGTTTTTGTCCCAAACAGTTTGGGACATCCGGGACAAATGTACGCGAAGGACGTGAAAATCCGGCAGGCCCGAGAACCAATCAAATCACGACACGTGTCACAAGGGAGAAAGTCCAAAAGTCAAAGGGCGAGGTTTCAAGCACTGACCCGAGCCAATTAAAAGAGGACACATGTCCAATGAAGCAGGAAAACCACGGACAGGGAAGGAGAGATAATTACGCATCCAATCAGCGCTTGACACGTGTCGTCCAGGTGGCAGAGTGCGGGAAAAGATTTCAAAATCCGTTTTGGCCTGTTTCGTGCCCTAAATCTTCGGATCGTCGTATCTTTCGATCCAGAGCTCGGATTTGCACGTTCTTTATATCAACGGAAAGCTGTTGAAATTCTCTACATGATTCTGGGATCAATCTTGCATTTTGGTGTAGTCTAGAGAGAGAAAATTGAGAAAACGTCCCTGACGTGTGGTAATGCCAGAAGTGACGCTCCAACAACCAGCTTTAATGCAAGACAGTTCGCCGCTTCTGTTAGACAACCCGCCATTTTGCCAGGATCCGCCACTTCTGCCATAATGAGATGATTTAAAATACGACCTAGAAGTGGTTGGGGTAGATTCTGAATTTCCTCTCTTTTCCCTCTCTCATTCTTCCTATATATTGTAAAGAGGAGCTTCTTTCAAAAGGTCGAACATTTTCTGTTTTGCTCCTCCCTTCTTCTCCTATCAGGTGAATTTGTGGAGTTCGAACCTCTCATTTGAAACTGTAATACAACTTTTCCTCTTGCATTCTATGTAGTGTATTGTATCAATCTTTGGAGCAAGTAATACATGTCCGTGGATGATTCTCAACCCTCTCTCGTGTTCATTTTTGCATCCTCCTTGGTCTTTCACCGCAAGTTTTGTTATCTCAGTGCATGATCTTATATCACATTTGAATGGTCTCGTGTTTACCGGCAAGATAGGTGTTCTTCATTCCTGCATCACCTCTATTAGCTTAGATTTATTTTTATGCATCTTCTTACCTTGTCTCCTCGCAGATTAGATTAGGTTTCGAGCAAACCCTCTTCATATTTCATGTGCATCCGAACAGAGGAATAGGAACTAGCTTCTCTCGAGAATCCTTTCTCACTTTTCAAGTCCCACACTGGAGAAAGGATTCAATGTTATGCAATCACACTGGATGATAATATGGTCAACCTAGAAACCCGACCAGCATCCAGGGGTGCTGTGATTTTGCACTAACAGCTTTTGGGCACCCCTGGGGACCTAGAGGTCTCATTTTTATCAGAAGCAGGTTTGATGTGCATCTCTGCATTTTTCTTGCTTAAAAGAGCTATTATTTGCATATCCGCGACTCCAAGGGGAAAAATCAACTGGTTTCAAGCAAGCAAAGGCAGCCTAAAAACTTATGAGAAGAATCACAAGGTCAAGAGTCGAGAAGAAGAAGTGTTGTTTGAATACCTAAATTATCTCCAGAAGAAGGCAAAGAGGAAGAAGGATTCAAAGGTCTCCATCTCCACCAAACAGAACTCTCTCAACTCCTCCACTGATAGGCCTTTCATTCAATCAACAAGGGTTTTAAGACCAATTAGAATGGCTCGTAACAACCCCTACGTCAACTTCACAGCAAAGCAGCCCACTTGCTCTCAATGCACAACATCCAGCCTTCCTATCGCAGCCTTGAAGAACATTCCCTACTTCACTAGAGAAAATCGACTACCTGTGATCATGTTAAAGATATTGCTAACCTTTGTGCAATCCATGAAATCAATGAAATGCAAGTGGTCACAAGTTACCGCATCTTCCTTCAAGGGTAAAGCATTACAATGGTTTAGGAGCCTTGGAGCTGGTTCTATCACAAACTGGAATCAGCTGTGTATTGCACTTCATGAGCAATTTGGAGAGAAGGGAGACAACTTGTCTCTTTTGGAGCAGCTGACAACTATCAAGAGGGCTCCCAATGAGCAGCTGACCGATTTCAACTTCAGATTTCAAAAAACTTGGGAGAGGATTCCAGTAGCAGTCAGGCCAATAGCAGAAGGTGCTTTTCTCTACTATCTCAAAGCTTTAAATTCTGATATTTCTATGTTAATTCAATCCATGGGAGGCATAACTATCCCTATGGCTTATAACATTGCCATTAGGGCTGAAAATTGTTTAATCCAAGCTGGCAAACTTGCCCCTAGACCTCCCATGCCATTGTTTCCAAGTTTAGAGAGTCCAAACACTAGTCAAGCACCTAATTTGACTCCTTCTCCCACTCCTAGAAATCAGAGTTCAAATGAAGCTTCCACTTCATCTCCAAGTGCCCCAAATGAGCTTCAAGAGGTCATGAAGCAATTGCAAAACCTAGGCAATGAGCTAGTTACTCTCAAGAGGCAACAAGCCCAAGGTTTCAGACCTTCTTATCAACCCCAAGCTCAACCTAATAGGCAGCCATACCAACCACAAAGACCACCTAATCCAAATTTCAAAATGAATCAAACAAGGCCTCCCGCCAATAGACCATTCCAGCCCTATAATCCAAATGCCATATCTCGCTCTAAGGCATTAGTGCCAACACATAACAACATTGCTCAGAATATGATTGGTGCTTTCCATGCAACGAGCCTCATAACCAATCCATGTGTTTCAATGGTGCCTCAATCAAGCATCGATGGTGACAACTACCGGTGTGGAGGGTGAGGGCAACAAGGAAACAATAACAACAAGAAACATTCCAACAAAGAATCAGCCCCAAATGACACCACATTGGTGAACTGGCAAGCAGAGGATTTCTGTGGCATGAATCAGGTGGTTTCTCAAGGTGTTGTAGCCAACACAAGGTCAAAAAGGAGAAATTTGGGTGAGGAGCAACCACTAGCTCCAACCAGCCCACAACCTTCTATGACTCCAGAAATGATTGGCAAGCAAAGTCCCGTTTCAAATGCACAAGGGCAGCCAAGAACAGCCCCTAGGCCAACTCAAATGCCAATGCCATGCTGCACCCCACGCACAAGGAGTAAATGTGCAAACCAAGGGACAACAGAGAGATCCTTCATCACCATTCAAGATTATTGATCGATGAAGAAGACAAACGTCAATATATCTATGTGGGAATCCCTATCCATCCCAGGCCAAAGAGATCTGCTGCAAGCTGCCATGAAGGATTGGCCAACTTCGAATCAGTAGGTTCAGATGCAAGACAAAGTGCTTACAAATGCTGCCCAGCCTGAAGGAAGTCATGGAGCACAACAAGGTAAAATGTTGAAGCCCCCCCTTTCTATGTTTCGTTAATCATTGGAAATCAGCTAGTACATAATTGCATGATAGACTCCGGGGCAAGTAGCTCAGTAATGCCTAAACAGATAGCTGATCAGCTAGGGCTCCAGTATGAAATAACATCTAAAGGGGTAGTGCAGCTAGATGGGACAGCAATAGCAACAGTTGGAGTGATTAGAAATTTGAGTCTTACCTTGCATGCATGTCCAAATGTTGTTGTTTTACAAGATGTATCAGTCATAGACCTTCCACCACTCTTTGCATTGTGCTTGTCAAGAGACTTCACTGCTAAAATTGGAGGCTATCTTTCGGCGGATTGGTCTCACATGCTATTTAGAACAAGGTATGGAACTAAGGCTACAATTAGGTCTGAACCTATTGCAAACTTCCATATTGAGCCTTACACTCCAAGTCAGATTAATGCCAATTGCTCAGCATTTGATCAAGAAGATCACCCTAGCACTGACGAGGCTGACACCAAGGTTGGAAGTATCCCGGATTTGACTCTTGATGAATGGGCAAGCAAGGTGCATGCTTTTGATCCTTATCAAGAAGTAGAAGAATCTGAGCTAGGGGTTTATTGTTTACATGAAGAGGATCAACCTCTCCCCAGCATCACCAAGCCAGATCATAAGGACAAGAATGAAGTATGGCAGCTGTTCTTTGATGGATCAAGGAGTAGACAAGGTGCAGGAGGAGGAGCTATGCTCATTTCACCACAAGGTATAAGGTATTACTCAGCCTTCCGTTTCCAGTTTTCCTGTTCAAATAACACTGCTGAATATGAAGCCTTGGTGCAAGGGATACATTGGGCAATCAAGAAGAAAATAAAGAACTTGCAAGTCTTTGGTGACAGTGAACTAATCGTCAATCAAGTCAGGGGACAACATGCTACAAAGAATGAACTGCTAAAGAACTACAAGAACAGGGTATGGGACCTCGTTGAGGATTTCGAAGCTTTCAATATCGCGTCCATACCTAGGAAGAAAAATGAAGCCGCGGATAGGCTCGCAGCTGTTGGAGCAATGTTTGATGTGGTTGACAACATCAAAAGGGAAAAAACACAGCCACATGTCCATGTGATTGTGAGGCCAGCAGTTCCAGATAATAACACCAGCTGGCAGGTGTTTGAGAACGATCAACAGATCATCAATTTCTTACAAGAAGAGGCTGAATTCTCAGCTAGGAATCAGATGATTAGAGCAGCAGAGATGGGGATCAAGTAGTGCAAAAGCGGAACAAACAAGCTTCCTAGGGGTTTAGTAACATTGAGTCTATCTTCAACCCTAATGACCAGCCTCCGTAAGGAAAAGGCTAACATACAGGTCAAAAGAGAAGATTCAGAGCCAATTCCGGTTGGGGAAAACAAAACACTTCAAATTGGCAAGGTAGCCACTGAACAGGAGAAATCAGATTTCATACAACTTTTCCAAGAATTTCTAGATGTCTTCACTTGGAGCTATGAAGACTTGAAAGGTTTCAATCCCAACCTGGCTCAAAGCATACCATAGAATTGGATCCAGATGCTAAGCCCATCAAAGTGGTAAGCAGACCAAATAACCCTCACATTGAGCCTCTAATGAAGAAAGAGCTAAATAAGCTAATAGAGGCAAGCATTATATTCCCGATCAAGCACTCAAGTTGGGTCGCAAACTTGGTTCCGGTCAGGAAGAAGAGCGGAGAAATCAGGTTGTGTGTAGATTTCTGAGACCTAAACAGGGCATCTCTCAAAGACCATTACCCACTTCCTTCAATGGAACAAATATTGCAGGTAGTATCCGGTTCGGAGAGATTCTCTCTCCTAGATGGCTACTCAGGGTATAATCAGGTAATGGTGAAGGAAGATGACCAGTTCAAGACAACTTTCACCACCAAATGGGGGACCTATGCCTACAAGAAGATGCCATTTGGGCTATCAAATGCTGGAGCCACTTTCCAAAGGGCAATGGATATGGCATTCAAGGGGTTGATCAATAAAATAGTTTTGATATACCTTGATGACATCACTGTATTCTCCAAAAATGCAGTGGATCACCTCTTTCATCTGAGGCAGGTATTTCAGAGGTGTAGAAGATTTGGGGTATCATCAATCCCAAAAATGCATATTCTTGGCTCATGAGGGAAAACTTCTTGGCCATATTGTTTCAAAGGAGGGATTGATGATTGACTTAGAAAGAGTCAAGCAATTCGAGAGCACTACTTATCAAGCCAAGTCATAAGAAGGCTCTTCAAAGCTTCTTAGGAAGGATCAATTTTGTCCGTAGGTTTGTTCCAAACTTTGCAGCTCTCGTAAAGCCAATAACACTGATGTTGAAGAAGAGCATGGCATTTAAGTGGACATCTGAAGGCAAGGCAAGTTTTGAGGCAATAAAAGAGGCTATATCTCAAGCTCCAACTCTCATCAATCCAAACTTCTCCAAGGATTTCATGCTATACGCCTTTGGTGGTGGAGATACAATTTCTGCAATCTTGGCACAACAAAACAAAGAAGGATTAGAACAACCAGTTGCTTTCTTCACTCAAGGCTTGAGGAATACGAAACTAGGTACTCTTTCATTGAAAAGCATGTACTTGCAAAGTGATCAGAGTTTAAAGAAATTCAAGCACCTAGTCTCAAACAACAAAATCCAATTATTGGTCTCTCATGCGGAGTCGTGGACTTCCTTCTAAACAAGGATCTCGAATGAGAAACGTGCGGGATGGATAACTCGTGTCATGGAATATGACATCGAGATCAAGGTCACCAAACTAGTACGTGGGAAGGGACTATGCGAACAACTAGCCTCGAGTCAACAAGTTGAAGCAGTAATGAAGAAGATGTTGTCTCGGTACTACAGATGGTCAAGAACAGAAAATGATAATGTGCCCACTCCCTCGTTGGACTCGTAGTATGATACACTTCCTACAGCATGCCTATGCCCTCCGTAAATGAGCAAAGCGAAGAGGAGATACTTCAGTGTCAGCAGTCTGTTCCATATGCCATTGTTGATGGAGTTTTGTTCAAGAAAGATGTGAATGGAGTGCTGCTGAGATGCATTAGCACAAATCAGATTCAAAGGGTGTTGGAAGAGTTTCATGGTGGACCAGCTGGTGGTCATTTTGCACCAAGAGTGACAAATCTAAAAATCATGAAGGCTGGTTATTATTGGCCTAAAATCTTCAGTGATTGCTATGCATGGATCAAGAGGTGTAAGAATTGTGCATTCTTCACAGGAAAAGAAAGACTTGCTGCCCTTCCATTACATCCAATCTCAATTGACCAGCCATTCATGCAATGGGGTTTGACTTCATTGAGTCATTAATCCCAATTCAAGCCAAGGGCACAAATGGATTTTGACAACCACGACTACTTCACCAGATGGACAAAGGTGAGCACTCAAAGAGGCAAATGAGTCTAGATCTTAGACTTTTATGAGGGGATAACTACCAGATTTGGTGTACCTGCTACAATAATCTCTGATAATGCATCGGCATTCATCGATCTAAGGTGACTGAGTGGGCTGTCAAGAACGGGATCTACCTAAGCACTTCATCAAACTATTACCCTCAAGGTAATGGCCAGGCCGAGTCTACAAACAAGAACTTGTTGAGGATCATTAGGAGGACTCTTGATGAGAATCAGAGGGCTTGGCATACCAAACTGAAATCAGCCTTATGGGCTGATAGGATAACTCCCAAAGATCCACAGGTAACTCTCCATTCAGGCTTGTCTATGGAAGAGAGGCAATCTTGCCCATGTCACTTGAGTTGCCAACATTGGAACTCATGAAGCAGCTGGAGTTGCTAGAGTTTGAGCCCATGGAGGTGAGGTATGCAGAGTTGATGGAGCTGCAAGAGATCAGAAATCAGGCATCCCAAGCAATGGAAAAGGATCAAGCTTTGATCAAGAAGACCTTTGATAGAAGGCCAAGGATAGATCTTTTCAAGTTAAGATCTAGTGTTGAAATGGGATATGGACAGAGCAAAACCGGAAGGCATTCAAAATTTGATGCCATTTGGAGTGGCCCATACATGGTCACAAAGTGCAAGAACAACAATGCTTTCCAATTGGCCTCACTGGATGGTGAAGAACTGCAGATTCCAATCAATGGAATCTATCTCAAGCATTGCTTCTAGAGGGAAGTTCACTACCTTTGTAAATATTAGATTAGATTTTCTTTCCTCCAAGTGCTTGTGCACATTGTTTTGCTGTAGGTTAGTCTTGTTTTCCCTAAGTGCTTTGGCACAACTTGCTGTCCATGGAGATGTTTAGCAGTCCTTGCTTTCATCAGGTGATATTCCATCTTCCTCCTTACACATTCTTAGTCAATTGGGATTCTAAACTGAATGTTTGATAACTCCATGCCCAATGGACTGCTTCTGGCTACTGGTCTTTTCACCTAGCAGGCAGGTACCCCGCTGAGTCGCCAATTGTTATCCAAAATTCACCCCCCGGGGTTAATTTGATAACATGCATCAGAATTCTCAAGTCCCAGGCAAATGGATTGATTCAGGCAAAAATCATGTTTCTAGGGTCCCCTCATAATTTTTTCTAACTCCCCTGGCCGAAGAAGGAAAGAGCAAGCTCGAGGAAAGGTGAAAAAGTGGCAAAAACAAGCTTGGGCAAAGAAAAATTGTGAAAATGGCTAAGTCCTAGTCCTCGCAATAGTTGGAACATCTGGGACATCGAGGCGCGGATCGGCCGAAAAGCCTCCAGCCGGCCCGCGAAGCAAAGGGACATCTGGGACATCGGGACGCGTGGGACGTGGAAAGCCGGTTCGGCCGAAGGAGAAGAAAATCGACTAACTACTCTGGGACATTTGGGACATGAAGACGCAAGGGCGCGAACCGCCTGGTTCGGCCGAAAAGGAGAACTTTCGCACTAAGCATTTGGGACATTTGGGCCGCGAGGACGCGAAGGACGCGAAAAGGTGAAGCGGCCGAGAGCAAAGGAAGCCCATTTCGGTGGTTCGAAGAATTTGTCCTGCATAGTCCGGGGACAGCTTGGAACAAATGGACGCGAAGGACGCAAACCGCTAATTCGGCCGAAATGGGAACTTCAAAGATCGGGACAATGGGACAAAGGGACGCGTGGGACGCGGATAGCCGAAGGAGCCGAAAGCCAATCAAGCAACGCCACGTGTCATCGGCCGAATGAGGGACAAGGAAGCCCATTTCGGGCGGATCGGGAGTTTTTGTCCCAAACAGTTTGGGACATCCGGGACAAATGTACGTGAAGGACGCGAAAATCCGGCAGGCCCGAGAACCAATCAAATCACGACACGTGTCACAAGGGAGAAAGTCCAAAAGTCAAAGGGCAAGGTTTCAAGCACTGACCCGAGCCAATGAAAAGAGGACACGTGTCCAATGAAGCAGGAAAACCCATGGATAGGAAGGAGAGATAATTACACATCCAATCAATGCTTGACACGTGTCATCCAGGTGGCAGAGCGCGGGAAAAGATTTCAAAATCTGTTTTGGCCTTTTTCGTGCCCTAAATCTTCGATCGTCATATCTTTCGATCCAGAGCTCACATTTGCACGTTCTTTATATCAACGAAAGTCATTGAAATTCTCTACATGATTCTGGGATCAATCTTGCATTTTGGTGCAGTTCGAGAGAGAAAATTGAGAAAATGTCCCTGACGCGTGGTAATGCCGTATGACGCTTCAACAACCAACTTTAATGCAAAGAGACACTTCACCGCTTTTGTTAGATGTACTCCACTTTTTCCAGATCCACCGCTTCTGCCATAATGAGATGATTTAAAATACGACCTAGAAGTGGTTGGGGTAGATTCTAAATTTCCTCTCTTTTCCCTCTCTCATTCTTCCTATATATTGTAAAGAGGAGCTTCTTTCAAAAGGTCGAACATTTTCTGTTTTGCTCCTCCCTTCTTCTCCTATCAGCGAATTTGTGGAGTTCGAACCTCTCATTTGAAACTGTAATACGACTTTACCTCTTGGCATTCTGTAGTGTATTGTATCAATCTTTGGAGCAAGTAATACATGTCCGTGGGATGATTCTCAACCCTCTCTCGTGTTCATTTTTGCATCCTCCTAGGTCTTTCACTACAAGTTTTGTTATCTCAGTGCATGATCTTATATCACATTTGAATGGTCTCGTGTTTACCGGCAAGATAGGTGTTCTTCATTCCTCGCATCACCTCTATTAGCTTAGATTTATTTTTATGCATCTTCTCACCTTGTCTCCTTGGTAGATTAGATTAGGTTTCGAGCAAACCCTCTTCATATTTCGTGTGCATCCGAACAGAGGAATAGGAACCAGAATCCTTTCTCACTTTTTCAAGTCCCACACTTGGAGAAAGGATCCTTTCAAGCTATGAAGAATCACCTTTGGATGACAGTGGCCTTCGCGGATGGGTGAAGTGAGAAGCTTGCTCATAATGGAAATCGGTCTCAGTTTATTATGTTTGTGGAGCCTATTTTCATGTTTGAGTGTGGTACACCTTCTATGTGTTACACTCGGTATTTTTACGGTGGTCCCGCTCACCGCCGAGTGGGTCGGGGTTCAGGCTAAGCCCACGAAATAAATTTCATGGGTGGTTTATTAACCCATGGGTAATGGGTAACTAATTACAGTTTGCTTTTTTTGGCCCATGGTTTTTTTGGTCTTTTGCCCATTGTTTTGATACCCACGGTTTTTTTGCCCTTGGTTTTGATACCCACGGTTTTGTATCAAACTGCTTAAGCAGTTGTCTATTTATATGGTCTTATGCATATGATAGATGTACAAGCAAATGTATTGCAGATGTGTTTTGAATTGGTGTGAATTCAGCAGAGTTTGTTGAGCATGGCTCCAAACGGATCCAGGTATCAGGTATTGTATTGAGAGAGCGGTGGCTTGTAATAAAATCTGAGCAAGTGATTCTTGGTGGACGTAGCCCAAATTGGGTGAACCATGTTAAATACTATCTCTTTGTGTTGTGTTATTTTATTCTACAATTTTATTTGAGATCTGTAATAATTTCGCATATTAGTTTCTCATTTGCGATTGTGAGGGATTATTCCACATATTTTATCCCTTATTTCCTAACAAGCGAGCTCACGGGCACAGATTACACAGTGGGCGACTTATATGGGCGATGCAGCCATCTCCACGGGGTTGAAGAAGGGGGTGAGAGTTTGATCCATTCCTTCTTTGCCCATCCCCGTATTTTGACAGGCCATCATGGGGATCCTTGCCTCGAGATTGATCGGGGACAAGGGAGGGGACACATTGCTATACTGCTGGGGCCCCATTATTGCACAGATAGAGGGGCACGGTCGGATATACGCTTGGGGAGCAGACATTCTTGGGACCACCTACCATGATCTATACAGGGTGGTCCATTTATAGGACAGTCATTGAGCCACCCGACTCTAGTCATGAGTTGGGTTTATGAGCATTTCATCCCCTATGGTAGGGGTGTGGAGGTGGCAGATCCTGGAGCTGTTAGGGCAGCCGAGATGGATAGACATGTCGGTGCTTAGAGCACCTCATCAGCCAATTGCCTCCCTGACTACTACCGACATGGAGGCGACACCGTATCAGACCATGGCGGGCATATGGGGCGAGGAGACTCTTACTTTGATCTCCTGCTCCACCACAGGGCAGCTCATTGATAGAGTGGGATGAGTGGAGGTGCACCCCTTTGGCCGGGTTCCTCAGCAGTTTGGCCTACCATATACGGGTATGCTTCCCCCAGTGGTGCCAGTCTACAGATCAGTTCGCGAGGCCAGAGGGGGGCCTAGAGGCCGAGGTTGGACAGTGGTCACTCCTTAGTTGCTATTTTGTATCTTTTAGCCTCTTGCTTAGTTTCTAATTCATTTTCTCCTTTGTTTGCAGAGAGTGTTGATGAGTGGTGGGATTTGATCTGCAGGGTATGTACCAATTCCCTGATGATCCCCATGGATAGGACCCGTGCGGAGTGTCCCGGGATTGATCTTGGGAGCCCTCGGCAGCCGGTGGTAGACATACGGATGTTTTTGCTCTGTCGGCACGTGGCCGAGGATGGTGTCGACCCTCCACATAGAGCTAGCGGGCTATAAGACGGCTAAGCATCTTATGAGGATCCGTTCTTGTGGTGAGACTACGGCTGCTCCTCGGGATCTGAGCCATCCATACATTCGAGTGCGCCGGCGTGGCGAGTCCTAGGCATGGACGTGCACCTTCGATGGGTTGCGTAGGGACCGAGAGGCCGCTTAGCTCTCATGTATTTTATATTATATATTATTTGTATATCTCGAGCTCTTTGAGCGTTTTGACCATGCTTAGTGCATGATGGCATTGTATATAAACGTTGATCATTTATATATATGCATTCGTTTTGGATCAAAATCTTGGCACTCATGGTTTCCTTTCTATTTCTAGTTTCTTTGTGTATACTACGATGTATGTTTATATGCTTTTTAGAATGTATGCAATGGAGAACAAATGATGCAAATGTTTGTTTCCTTTTGTGTATTTCATGATGCTGATATATGTAGATATAATGTGATTTTGAATCTTAGCTTCCGTAAGCAATTTTTGATATCTCATGTTTGTTTTGCAAAGTGATGAATATAACCAAGATGATGAGCAGTTAACTTACCCCACTTCTAACTCCACACAACTAGTAAGATGCGAGGATCATCACCAAGAGCTAGAAAGGGCACAAGTTATGAGGTGTAGCTAAAATGATAGTGATGAAAGAAAGACAAAGCTTTAGTGGAACCAAATTGGAAGCTCTGAAGCTTACTCTACCCGAGTGACTTCATAGCTTAGAATGCAACTTACTTTGCGGTTTATCTAGACTTAGATCCGTAGATGGCCACATAGTAGACAAAATCTGGGTTTTTAGGATTTTAACTCTCTTGGAATTTTGAACATCTGATTCATTTGTTTTTGACTCAAAGTTTGAGTTTGAATTGTTTGCGTATGATCATTTGCATTTATTTGTCAAGAGGACCCCCTACACTTTGCCCCACGCTACTAGTAAGAAGCATGGGTTTATCACCGTGGGCAAGGTATAGGTGAGTAAGGGCATTTCCATCCCTTCCCAACCCTACGTCACTAGTAAGAGACGCAAGCTCGTCACCGAAGGTTGGTGGGGCAAGGAAATGTGTAAAATTAAAATTTTCTGTTTAATCACTTTTTGACTTGTTTATTTGAGTAAAATGTCAGTATGTGTTTATTTCCAAAGAGATATACATATGGGATAGATGTGACACCATGAAGCTTCTAGAACAGACCATAGGCAAGACACCTTCCCTAAGAAGAAATCAAAGTGAGAATAAACTTGCAGATCTTGGTATGGTTACCGTTAAGACTTCGTCATGTCTGATTTTATTTGATAAAAGATTCTGAGATAATTTGATGATATCATGAAAATGGAGAGGTATGATTAAAGAGTTTATGCCAACAACATCATGAGTTTGCTATGAATTGCTTTGAGAATAGATTCCTTGATAACCATTTATGTAAGAAACAGGTGGACAACATGATCTTAATCTATATGAAGATGTAATGTAAATATATATAAGTAGTGCTAGCTGCTTATACGTAGAACCGCTTGAGGTGAAGGGAATTGACTGTTTTGCCAAATTTCTCACCTTCTAGCGTACATAAGAGGTATGCACCATTTCCATAGTCCTTCATGACTCGGTATGGGCCCAACCATTTGGGCCGGAATTTCCTTCCTTTGCCGGTCTTCTTGTCGATCCAGCTGTCTAGTCTTAGAACTAGATCCCCTTCGTATATGTCGCGTTCATAGACCTTCTTGTTGTATTGCCCGGCACATCCGGTCAGCATAGATTCTATGTCACTATTCAGCATCTAACCTAGTTTCATCTAGGCTTTCTAGTTGAGAAAGACGTGCTTCTCTGTAAGCATCTTCATCCAGAATCCCTTGTAATGAAATGCGGAGACTGGGTATTTCAACCTCGAGTGGGAGAACTACCTCTGCCCCGAACACTAGTGAGAAAGGAGTTGCTCCCGTTGGTGTTCTTATTGAGGTTCGGTGGGCCCACAAGGCCGGATATAACTTCAAATGCCAATCTCGTTTGTTTTCTTTCACAGTTTTAAGGAGAATGGCTTTCAGTGTCTTGTTTGTCGCTTCAGCCTGTCCATTGGCTTGAGGGTAATACAAGGAAGCCGTATGATGGCTTATCTTAAATTTATTGCATAGTTTGCAAACCTCTTCATTCTTAAAAGAAGTTCCATTATCGAGAGATAATGATTTGCGAGATACCGTATCTGTAAATGATTTGGTTTAAAATGAACTTGGCGATTACAGAACTAGGTACAGTAGTAAGAGGCATAGCCTTTACCCACTTGGTGAAATATTTAGTGGCTGTGATTATAAAATTATGGCCATCTGTACACGAGGGAGAGAATTTCCTATCAAATCTAGGCCCCATGTAGAAAAGGGCCATGGAGTTGGTTGTAGAGGTTGTCTTAGGCATGTGGATCTCATGGGAGAATTCTTGGCACTTATGACACCTACGTACAAACTCTACTACATCATGTTCTAGAGTGGGCTAGAAATAGCCCATTTGATGTATTTTTCGAGTGGTGGCATGGCCACCGAAGTGGCCTCCACATATTCCACTGTGGGATTCATGGAGAATCTTCTTGGATTCTTCTGTGTCGACACATCTTAGGAGCATTCCATCGAACACTTTTCGATAGAGCACTTGCTCTATAATGACGTATTTGGCTATGATAATATGTAACCACCTTCTTTGTTACGGTGTAGCTCCTTCTGGGTATGTATGGTCCATGATATAATTAATGATATCAGTGTACTAGGGACACTCAGAGATAGAAGGTCAGGTTTTGATGTAGTATACGCACTCATCTGGAAAGTCTAAATCTACTAAATCACCTCCATCTAATGGGTTATCAGCTAACCAATCTGCAATGATTTGTCCTTTAATTGACTTCTGATTTACAAATGTTAATTCTAATTCTCCCATTAAGGTTATAAAACATCCAGCCTTTTTAGACAATGACCCTTGTGTGAGGAAAGTTCGTAAGTGGTCCGTTTTTACCATGACCCTCATTTCTTAATTCAGCATATAGTGTCTTAAGCGTTTAGTAGCAAAGACTATAGCAAGACATTCTGATTCTTCCTATGTATAACGTGTTTCATAGTCAAGTAATGTTTGACTAATGAAATAAATCACATGTTCTCTCTTGTCATCGTCCTCTTGGGCCAACATACAAGCCAGAGAGACATCGGTAGCTCGTGAATATAGAATTAACGGGTGATCTAGCTTAGGTGGCATTAGCGTAGGTGGTGACAATAGGAAATGCTTAACTGCATCAAAGGCTTCATTGCAGTCTTCGGTCCAATCAATGCTATAGTCTTTCTTGAGTAAATTGTTGATTGGATGAACGGTGAAGCTCAAGTCTGGGATGAATCTTCGTATTGCACCCAGCTTTCCGAGAAATGACCTGATTCCAGATTCATTCGAAGGTGGGACCATTTCGAGGACAGCCCGAATTTTGGTTGGATCAACATCTATCCCTCGTGACGATATGATGTAACCTAGGAGCTTTCCTCCTGTTACGCCAAAGACACATTTCTCTGGATTTAGTGTGACTCCGTATTCTATTAGGCGTGAAAGAATGACGCGGAGTACTTCTGGATGGTCACAACGCTTCTTGGCCTTAGCCAACAAGTCATCAACGTAGGATTCCATGATTTTATGAATTAAATCATGGAATATATATGTCATAGCTCGCTGGTACGTAGCACCAGCGTTCTTGAGGCCAAATGGCATAACAGCGTAGCAATAGGTTCCCCAAGGAGTTATAAACATGGTTTTAGCTTGATCTTGCTCAGATATTTTAATTTGATTATATCCCGAGAATCCATCCATGAGAGACAAAAGTTCAAACCCAGCTGTTGCATCAACAATGACATCAATAGATGGTAACGGGAAGTCATCCTTAGGACATGCTTTGTTGATGTCTCGGAAATCTATGCAGATGTGTATCTTTCCATTCTTCTTGAGAACAGGAACAATGTTAGATACCCATTGGGAGTAGTCGACTGGTTTGATGAATCCTACCTGGAGGAGTTTTATTACCTCCTCCTTTACCATGAGAGCTACCTTGGGTTTCATGGGTCTTGATTTTTGTTTAACTGGCTTTGCATCTGATTTAGTGACGAGGTTGTGCACCGCAATGTGGGGTGCGACTCCTGTCATCTCCTTATAATTAAATGCAAATGCCTTCTGATGTTCTTTGAGGATCCGAGTGTGTATTTCTACTTCTTCTGGGGTTAACGAGGATCCTAGTTTCAAAATCCTTGGTTCATCTTCTGTTCCGATGTTGACATCGATTGTTTCTTCGATCAAAGAGGCGTTACCTTCTTCAAACTCAGGTGGTGCTGGAGGTAAATCCAAATCATCCCCATTTTCTACTGCGTATATGCTAGGTTCCATTTGTGAGGGAGATCCATCATGGGATTTCTGAAATAGGAAGACGAATGTGGAATTAAGGACAAATCTAGCATATGATAGGAGAGATGTAGTGCTGCATAGGTGTTTAAGTAATCCAAAGTGGCCATATCACTATCAACATGGTCTAGGATGGTAGATTCACTTCCGCTTGAAAGGGGATTTGTCATTGTTTTTATCAATGGTTCATCACGAATGGACACCGTGAAATGGGTATCCTCTAACTCATTGCTTGGAGTAAAACGCGATGCTGAAGTTGCTATTGAATCGGTGAGAAGATTTTTCTCGCGGGATTGCTTCAATGGATATGAAGTTAAACACCTTGCTTAAATCTAATACGACTTCTTTGTAAAGCTGCAAGTGTTTGGCTTTGGTTTCGTATACTTCAGAAACCTGGTTTGTCACTAATTGCGAGTCTCCTAAGACTCTGATGTCATCAACACCAATTCTTTTGGCTAAGGTGAGGCCAAGGAGGAGGGCTTCGTACTCAGCGCCATTGTTTGTGCATTCAAAATTTAGCTTAAAGGCAAATGGCAGGACTTTCTCTTCGGGTGAAGTAAGAATTATACCTGCCCCCGCTCCATAATGGCATTTAGCTCCATCAAAATGGAGAGTCCAATACTTAGCTGGGAGTATAGATGTTGGGGTATCTGACTGCGTTTGCGCACTCCACTTCTACCATGCAGAGATCCTCTGATGGAAGGGAACCAACACCTAGTGAATATCCTATGCCTACTGAATCAAATGGTAAGAACATTGGTAAATCTTGTTCTATTAACTCAATGATTTTTGCAGTAGTCCCTAATGACACCGTTTCTTTAGCCTTATCTTTGGGGGTTGGGGTTGTTTTGGCTATGCTGATAGTTTCAAGATCCATTGTAGGTACCAACTTCTCCTCTGGTTTTGCGTCAGTGGGTTTATTAAGTTGGTTTGTTGGAAGTTCAAATTCCGAGTGCACACCTGGTCTTTTCTTTAAGTCGGCTAGGTGTATATCGAAAGGTTTTGGATCGCCTTTGGCTACAAATACCTTTCCTAGATGCAGGAATCTTACTTCTTGGAATAACGTAGAAGGGATTGCCTTCATTCGGTGTATCCATGGCCGAGCCGAGGATCATATTATAATTAGTTTCCCGATCTATAATATAAAACTCAGTCAAAATGGTTTTGGGTCCTAAGGTGACTGGTAGTATTATGGTTCCTATCGAAGTGGCTTTAAGGCTATCATAGCCTCTCAATGTATTTCGAGTGGTGGAACAGTTTGTTTCCCCATATCCTAGTTTCTGGAGGAAAGAGAAGGGGACTATGTTAACTGCGGCCCCATCGTCAACCATTTCCCGTTTTACGTAGTTATTATAAACCCATACTTGTAAGTGTAAGGCTGGATCGCCTCGGCGTGTAATCTCAGCATCTGTAGGCATTTTACTTATTTCGAATATGAATTCGACATCCTTGTCCTGGCTGCCCCGGAGGGTGGATATCAAAATCTACGTGGTTTACTTGTGTTTCAGGAGGTGGAGTGATGTTAATTAGATGACCTAAACCTAATGCTTCTAAAAGAGCAGCTCTGTGAGCAGGAGAGTTCTTTAGTAAGTCCAAAAATGAAATGTGTGAGAAGGTCTTTGTTAGGTCGCTAATTAAATCATAGGCACCCACGGGTTTTTCTACTATTTGTTGACTCTTATCTGTTTCTGGCAGATGACTTGGGCTTGGTTGAGAGAAATATTCTCGTGTTCTTGTTATAGCTTTGATAGGTAGTTCAACATCTAGTTCTACTAAGCTGACTATCTTGGGTCTCGGCTGATTTCCTAATTGTGGTGCAACTGATGGATTTAGTGAAGTCGAGGCTTCATGATCATTGTTTCCCATCATTGCACCCTTGTTCGTCCCAATTGGATTTAATCTGTTATTATCATGATTTGGGAGTGGATCGTTAAAGATCTTGAGGGGAGCATTCTGAGGGGAAACTACCCCTGCGAGCGTGTTTGGTGGCGGTGACATGGGATCTGCCAAAAACAAATCTGTGAAGAACTGTCTTTGTTCTTCTGGCAAATGTTGCATAAATTTATTGTAGTCACGGAACGTTCTAGTATCATGACCCCAAATTTTGTGGAAACCACAATATGAATTAGGATTTTAATTCCTAGTTTGTTGGTTTGGTGTATATTGTGGCCTAAAACTCTGATCAAACTGTTGCCTATTAGGATTAAAGTTTTGTATTTGTTGTTTCTGGCTTTGGTTTTGATAACCAAATGAGTTTTGGCTTGGCCCTTGTATGGGATTTCACCATTGTTGTTGTTGTTGTTGTGGATGGTTAAAATCCACTGTATTGATTGTCGGGGTAAAGTTGTTGTTTCGTTGGTTGTTTGTTTGTGATGGAGTATTGACAACATTTACCTTCTTGGGCTGGTCGGTTACTCCATCCATTGTTACACCCCGATTTTTGTTAAGGATTTTAGGTCCTTGATTGACGTTTGTGGTAGTGGGATAATTTGTAGTGTTCTGATTGGGGGTGATTAACCTCCCATTTGCTCCATATGTTTTACGGCCACTATCTATCGCTGCTTGATCTATTCGAAGAGCGCTCTCAAGTACTTCATCGTAAGTTCTTAGTGGGAACTTCTGGACTTCTTCCTTCACCTCTCTACTGAGAGAATGAAGGAATAAATCACATAGTTCCATCTGATCCATATTTGGAGCACTTGCCGAGGAATAAAGGACTGTACGCCACCTTTGGATGAAATGGGCGACAGATTCGTTGTGTTCTTGTTTGATGTGTAAGAACTCCCTGATTCCTGTTCTTAACAGCTTGTTCATGTCGAATGCCTTAATGAACTCTGATACGAGTTGTTTAAATGAATGGATGGAAGCCTCAGGTATTCTATAATACCAGTCGAGAGCAATGCCTTCCAAGGTTTTGGGGAATATTTTAGCAACAACCCCATCCCAAGGGAGTAGTTCACGTATGGCTGTAGCGTAAGCTTTGATATGCGCATTTGGATCTCCCTCACCTTTGTACTTGGGTAAATCGGGAAGGGGTCTTGGAAGCATGACGCTTCGTATGGCAAAGTCTAAGGGCTCTTTCAGATATTCTGAATAAGTCCCTATCACATAGGTTTTGACCATTGATGGTGGTTGCTGAGGGAGTGGTGGTGGGATGGGTTGTTGATACAGCACAGCATATGCGTTGGCAGGGGCATAGGGAAGTCCCTGCATTTGAGCAAACATGCCGGGAGAGGAGAACATATCTCCTTGTGGTGATTTGGAGTACATGTTTAAGTATGATGGGGTATTGTCTAGGAATGGATTGTTTGATACTAGACCGGGAGGAATGGTGTTAGAGATGATGGGCCTTGTTGGCGTTTGTTGTGGATACTGAGGAGGCATGCCTAACGTGCCTACTCCTGTGAGGAGATCTACTTGGCCAGGGTGGTATGGAGGATTGGAACTTCCTGCTTGCATGAACTGAGGATTTTGACTTGCTTGAGCAAGTTCTAACCCTCTCACTTTTTCTACTAACATTGAAATGACTTCATTTGGTGAAGTCACAGGTGCTTTGCCTTAGCGGCGTTTGTTGTATACCCTAGTGTTGTATAGGCATGTGATATCCTGCTATGAACTGATCACTATCTTGCCAAGTTTCTCTGAGAGTATTTCCTATATGCAGTGGCATAGAGGTATTTTCTTGAAAAGAGACCTCGGGTTGTGTTTGTAAACCTCCTACAGGTGGGTACATACCCCGAGAGCGTTGTTCACTCCTAGGATAACATATTGATTGTTCATCATCTAAGACCAGGTATGGGTCTGATTGTCTACTAATTTGTGGTCTAAATAGCATCTGAGGAGATGATCTAGATTCTCCGGTGAACATCATATTATTCGAGCCTGAAGGCTTTGTTTGTTGTTTTTGAGGGGGTTGATCTAACTCCTCAGTTTGAAAAGACGAATTATATCTATTTCTTGGAGTTTGTGTTGACAACTGATTAGTTGAATAGTTTTCACCCCATACCAAGAGTGATGGTGATGATTTCCTATTTTGTTGGGTGTAGTAAGCCTCAAGACCCAAGAGGGGTCTCGCCATATGCATTGAATCCGACATATTCGGGGTAATATGAATACCCACGAGAATAATGGGAAGGAGCGAAGGTGAAAGTCAATGAGGCGAGAAGATGAAAAGTATACTAAACTCGGAAGAACACGTGATACTATGACTCGAATTAGAAAGTAGGAAGTTCACGTCGGCTTCACTAATTTTGTTTGTTCACATCGGGTTCACCAATTTTGTATGCTATGGAAAAGCGACAAGCGAGCGTGGGAATCTACAGGTAACTCTTCCGCATACCCGACCTCCCGAGGTCATGCCGAGATAGCCGGTGGGGATGGAATATTCGTGGGATGTAGATAGACTAGTTAGGTAATCTAATGTCTTCGACACGCACTAGTGGAATTTGTGAATCTAAGGCAAAGAAGGCCCTTCTAACCTGGACTGGTGTGATAGATCGATCAACAAGGATGACTACTCGAAGGCTCCAATCAATATCGAGTTCTGGCGTGATTCGATCTATGGGTTGTGGAATACGTGGAAAATGACCTAGGATAGTTTCGTGTATATATCTAGATAAGGTCATATGGTGGATGGTGAATACAATCGACTCTCAGATGATTCTCTGGCCTAGTCCAGAATTCTCTAGCTTTGTTAGCCACTATATCTAGTAAGGATAATTGCTCGATGATGATGGGTGGAAGTGGAGTGGACTGGAATATTAGTGTGCGTAGGCCAGTGTCTATATCTGATTGACTTATGGATTTTTTAGGCTATGGGATTTGTGGATCACAACCGTAGACTTTTGGTTGTTGCGGTCTTTCTATGGTCATATATGAAATCAAGTCCTAATCCCTAGTATCCAATAATCATATGCTTTCTCAGCTTCTATGTTTAGGATCAATAACTGTGTGATCTTCTTAGAGTACCTCACAGGTATTCGTGCAACTTGGATTCTTAAACTAGTATCTATATCTGTGAGAGTGTCTCCTGCGTATGGCTGTGGGACCAAAGGATCACAACCAAAGGTTTGTTCTCTTTCAAACCCTTCTACAGTCATGTGAATGTTTACCTAGGGTAATCTATAATTCGGTTGATTTGACCAAAACGTGTGTGCTTGGTCATCTTCTATATTTAATCCTCTCAACTGAGAGCTGATCAGTCATAATTTTTTGTTGTTTGGAAGGCTTGTATTCTAAGGTTCTGATCTATGTCAACTGTTGCTGTGATGAGGTTGGGTTGAGACACGATTGGCTCAAATATGTATTCCCTGGGCTCCCGGGGTCCCGTGATTGTCATACAAAACAAAAATGTAAATCTAACTGTAACAAAGCAAATTTAAACTATGTGAAATAAATCTAAAACATATATAACTTCTATTTTTCTGAGAAACCTTTTAAGAATTTAAGAAAAGCAGCTATTTAAACGTATCTAGAAATAACAACTAAATAACAATTTAAAACAAACAAAATAACCGAGTGTAGTTATTTGTCTATGCAATTTGTAGATCTATTCTAAATAATGAAATAACTTGCTTAATCTATTTGCAGACTTTCGATCCTACCTCAGAAGTGAGGAATGAATCATAGTTTCTCAGAAACTATCAATCCCCACAGCTTCCCTGGCAATATCGAAAGTAAACTTAACTTAAAAGAGATGATTATCTACTCTATTTGATATATTTCTAACTTTAGAACTTTGAAAGCTAGAACCTGGATTCCGCAGAACAGTGGCGAATCTGATGGTGTGTGTGATCTTGTCCCCTCAGTGTGATCTCCTCGTTCTTTCGTGTTCACGTGAATCCAGAAAAGCGTGTAATGCTAGCATCAATGGAAGTAGATTTTGGGACAAAGGCAACTTAGAATGCAGACTGAATATAATGCGAGTAGGAGAGGGATAGCGCAAGAGTACAGAGCTTGGCTTATGCAATTCCTAGCGGGATTTATTGCGAGTCATGTAACATAAAGCATCCAGAACCTGAAACTATCCTATTTGAGGAGCAAAACCTGCAACTTTAATGGCTTCCTAAGCTATTCTATTCCAATGGATTGGGTGAAACAACAACACTGCTTGCACAAGCTGGATATGTGGCTTACCAACAGCTGAACAATGCTAACTAAGCATGCAAAGAATTAAAACTATGGCTTCTAAACAGAATAAAAGACTAAACTATGAAAAAGAGAGCATGAAAGTGAATGAGGGGTCGACCATTTGTTTGTGCACAAACCATTTATTTATAGCTTTTCATTCACCCAAAGATCAAAACCAAACTAAACTCTAAAACTATAAACAATGGCCAAACACTATTCCAGGGGACCAAAAACATAAATGCAAGCCTAAGTCGGCAAGGAAAGCTGGTGAAACATTGATTTTTACGTGAGTCACGTTAAAACACTTTCTAGAAAATGCGTAAAGGACCGCCGCTCTGAGAAGGGAGGCGGTTACAGGACCACCACCCTGATCGGGCGGTGTTCACGAGACTGCTTTACCCATGCGGGCGGTTTCGGTTTCCATCAAGAGCAAAAGGCCAAGAAAAGAGGGAAAAAGGAAAAATAAAGGACGCGGGGCTAAGTGAGGTATGCGGGATGTTAACACACACTCGGAGAGCTTTTCTGGATCCCGAACACCTTGCGAGGAGACCTGTATCATCATTGGGGCACTTGTTACACTTGTTCCAAAGCCCGATAATGACCTTACAATTTTGAGTACGTGCACACACTCTGCGAGAGATTTAGGCATTCGACCCTTTGGTATTTATATTTCATTTCTTCTTACGTTAGCTTTGGCTTTACCTTTGGACTTAGTTGGCTTCTTACTCGATGAAGAAATGTGTGGATCTGAGTTTAGCTATTGATCCGTAAGAAGAATCGGGAAGTCCATCGCGAGAAGAGCCATGTTAGGCTGTTAAGTCATCCATTAAAGCTTACGGAATGAAAATTTAGCAATTTGTGAGGCTCGGGGCATAAGGCGCAGCTCTACTTGAGTGTAGGGTCTTAGAAAAGAAAGGCACACTTTGGGAAAGTGTTACATGGGAGAAAATAGTGCCAAAAGGGTACAGGGTGCAGAAAGGCTACACACAACATTCAGATGTTGGTGTCGAGGGATGTGTGCTTGCACCATTAGAAGTCCTTAAGTGGGGCACATATATGGTTGGTGTTGTAAGGTCCCATAGGATGCGCCATTAGCGCAGATGTGGTAGATGTTGCATGAGAGTGAGGTGCGCCAAATGGTTAGATTGTGTGGCATGGGAAAGGTTTGCACAACATTCAAATGTTGTTGTAGTTGTTTTGCACCAGTGCTTGCACCTAGGAAATTTTTGACAATTTTTATAAGGCACGAGAGAAGGTTATGCCACATGCAGGGACAGTGCACCTATGACGCGACTATGTTTGATGTAACAAGGATGAAATTTGTGCCAAGGAAAAATAGTGGTTTGATTGCAAAAAGAATCATGTTTTTCATTGGCTCCAATTTTGATGCTTAGGAGGGAAAACTCAACAAAGCAAGGGTCAAATGAGTTTGAGTGTTTTGTGGCGAGTCTTCCAGTTTTGTAGATCTGGAAGGAGGAGAAGGGGTTTTCGGAGTTGAGTATTTGGGTTCATTTGTTTATTATCAATCCTAATCACCTAAACCATTATAAAAACCACAACAAATCCACAAGAAGGATAAGGGCCACTTACCAGGAATATATATAACAATAAACGGGATGATGCGGGGTTCACAAACGAGACAAGTAGCAAGGCCCTCACAAAAGATAT
Organism: Taxus wallichiana var. yunnanensis; assembly: GCA_018340775.1. Taxonomy (NCBI): domain Eukaryota; kingdom Viridiplantae; phylum Streptophyta; class Pinopsida; order Cupressales; family Taxaceae; genus Taxus; species Taxus wallichiana. The sequence goes on from CM031244.1 coordinate 309,773,967, forward strand.
GAAAGAAAGAAGCTATTCTCTCCATTGAGCTACTTGATCTTGAAAGGCCCTCACAAAAGAGAGGTGAATTTCCCATACATGCCCTTTAGCTCTCTTTGCTTGTCCCATAGAAGGATGAGATATCACACTGGAAATCCCTCTACTTGGCCTTTTTATTGAATAGTCTCTTGACTTGATTCTAATGTTCAGTGATCCTGTCGACCGCTCTTACTCTATTTTCTTCAAGTTCTATTAGATACATGATCCTCTTTTCTAGAGAATTATGGAAATTCTCATCCTCGATCGCTCGTGCCAAGTGTAGAGAAGGGATTTCTATGGAAATGGGGAGTTCAGTGTTGATTCCATATAACACTTGAAAAGGTGACATACCGAGAGACCTCTTCGGAGTAATATGGTCTGCCCACAAAGCATCATATACTGACTTGTGCTAGGACCATTGATTCTCGTCGACCAACTTCCGTATGATGGTTACTAGGTTCTTATTACTAGATTCTACCTAACCATTTCCCTGGGGTAATAATCTAAGGCATGGGCCAAGGTTATCCCGTATTCATAGAAAAAACCAATAACTTCCCATGAGGAGAAGTTGGAAGCATTATCAGCAACGATCTTGTGTGGGATGCCAAATCTCACGATGATATTTTCTTTGATGAAGTTGCAAACAACTTCAGAGGTGGCATTTTTGACAGGTATGGCCTCCACCCATTTGGTGAAGTAATCTGTTCTTTGTTAGGACATAACTATGTCCGACACTTGATTGGGGATGTAGTGCTCTGATAAATTCAATTCCCCATTTCCTGAATGGTTCATCAATAATGACGGGTCTGAGGGGAAAAGCAGCCAATTTTGGTTTGCCAACAAACTGTTGGCAGAGCTCACATTTTGCTACCCAAGTGGCTATATCCTAAAATAGTGTTGGCCAATAATACCTGGCCCAAATGATCTTATGTGTTGTTACGGATGAGGAAAAATGACTACCGCAGCCAATTCATGAAAGCTTTCAAGCAATTTGATCTACTGTGGTTTGTCAATGCATCGCAAGAAAATCCCATCAATCTCGCGCTTGTATAAACCGTCATCCCATATGACATATCTAGCTGCCCTGAGCTTTACAGTCTACTTTTCCTTTGAAGTTAGATGAGCTAGGCACTCACTTTAAGTGAGAAAGAAAGTGATGTCTAAATACCACTTGTCGCTAGTCGCAACAAATAGAACCATAGGTAGAGAATCAGCTTTCTTCATTGACCCTACGCTCCCTTGATGCAATCATCTTTCTCTTTAAGGATCTCTGAATCTTTTTTTTCAGCCATAAGCTAACATAAGCCCTTGCCTCTTACCAGTTTGGTTTGTTTTATGTCTAGATCATACTCTTGGACCTTCTTGATCCAATTCCCTCGTAAGCTCCCTAACTCCTATTGAGTTAGGATAGACTTAACTACCATGTTAGGAACCAAAACTACTGTATGAGAGTTTAGGATGTAGTACCATAAGTTCTTGACTACTTTGACAATGGCGAAGGTATGCTTTTCTAACTGAGACTTCTTCAATTCATGGATTTTGAGAGGGGAGCTCATGAACGCAATTGGAGATTCAACATCCTTAGAGTTATTCTGCATCAAGATGGCTGATATAGTATGTGCGGATGCATAACTGTACATGATAAAATCTTTGGAGAAGTCGAGACATACCAAAACAGGTGCATGAGCAATGGAGGATTTTATATCCTTGAATGACGCCTTTCCTTCTTCGCTCCACCGGAATGTTTACGACCCTTTCATCATATTTGATATGTGATGAGTCTTTTCAGCGAAGTCGGAACAAAGCATTTGAGAAAATTCACCTTTCCAAAGAAGGAGTGAACACCGTCTTGCTTGTGGGTAAGGTAAGGCTCTGAATAGCCTTAACCCTTTTGACATCTATCTTTGTTCCTTCCTTGCTGACAATGTGTCCTAGCAACTTTCCTTCAGTGACCCCGAAAATAGACTTTTTTGGATTTAGGGAAATCCCGTGTTCTCGGCATCTAATCAATACTTGCTCCAAATGATCACAATGATCACTTCACTTTTAGAGAACACAGTTAAGTCATCCAGATAAACTACGATGACCTTTCCCATTATACCTTTGAATGTGAAGTCCATTGCTCACTAAAAGGTGGCACTAGCATTGGTCAAGCCAAAAGGCATCCTACTATAGGTGAATGTGCCCCAGGGAGTAGTGAATGCTATTTTGAATTGGTCTTCAGGCGAGACCTCAATTTGATTATAGCCTGAAAAACCATCAAGTATGGACATTATCTTTAAACCAGTTACTGCCTGCAGAACCTAATCCATTATGGGGAGTGGGTAATTGTCCTTCAAGGATACCTGATTCAGGTTGTGAAAATATACGCATATGCGTATCTCGCCATTCTTCTTTCATACGGGCATGATGTTTGTGACCCAGGTACTATGATGGATAGGAAAGATGATTCTCGGATTCAAAATTTTCTATATTTCTACCGGATGGCACTCAAGATCTTAGGATTGTAATGCCTCTGTTTTTGGTGAAAGAGTTTGACATCATCTTTCAACGGGATGTCATGTTAAACGTCCTTAGGATTAAAATAATTTAGATCGGCATAAGACCATGCCAATACATCCATATATTTCTTCAACAATTTGACAAACTTTCACTTTTCCTTGGGTGTACAACATTTCTGATGTTCACAAACTACGGATATTCTACAGTACCTAGGTTGACCGATTCGGTCTCTAGAGAGGAGTTAGGGTCGTCTTGTCACTTTTTCTTGACAAAATGATCATTTTTGTCAAAAATCATTCCAGAAAGACCAAACCCTTTGGAATTTTATTTCCCTTGAGCTGACATATGCCATCGCCTTCTTTTGATTTGTTTGCTTGACCAGTGACAGATTCACGGCATGTAGAAGTGGATCCCTCAAAATGAAGCTCTTTGAAGTTATCAGCTTTTTCTAGAATATCAACAAGTTGATTTTCATTGTTGAATACTGCGATCTTGAGAATTTTCTAGAACGCTTGGGAAAAATACTACCTTAATGGCATACATGTCTATTTTCAACCCAGGGTGAGAGAGCATAAGAGATTTGAGATGGCCAATGAATCGGCCATGTCATTTTGAGCTCTTGGAATGGAATTTATCAAGAAAGTGTCAAATTCCTCAATGTTTTCCCATCTTTGCCTTTGCGGTAGTGCTCGAGTCTGTCATTTTTACTTAGTACACCCCTTTTACCTAGTTGACAATTAGTTCAACATCACCTTGTACTTCTAGGTTCTTGATTCCTCTTTCCTTTGCAGGCTTTCATGTCGAGTAACAAAGATTCATACTTTGGGCGGTATTGTTTGTATTGAAAAACTGTAATTTGAAAGAAAGAGGGAAAATCTCTTCTTCAAAAGATATCACGATGGCTCTAGCACCACATCCACTTGTTGCACAAATACCATCAAACCGCAGTTAATCGTATCTTGTTATGGTCTGCTCCTAGATGAGAACATCCATTTTATCGGACTCAAGTGGATAAGAAGTAGTTTCCCATCCCGGATGATTCAAGAGAATTTGGGCTTTGGGTTCGTCAGAGTTGGTGACCAAGTACTTCTTTTGTGATTCAGGCTCAAAGTCTGCATTACACCCTTGACGGGGATTTTGGCTTTGGACCAGTCCATGTGAATCTCTCCACCAACTTCTCTGTAAAAGCTTCTTCCTAGTAGAATTCCATATGCTATTGGGATATCAGCAACGAGGATGGTCATCTTTACCCTTTTCTCTGGGAACACTGCAAATGCTAACTGTGCATCTTTGATCTGACCAATTAATGGAATCTATTTGGTCTCCATGGAATAACATCTACCGAAAGGCTTGATAAGGGTGAGGCCTAAAGCATGAGTTACCTTTTCCGGCATTACATTATCAAAAGCCCCAAAATCAATTATGTAGTTGCTTAGTTTGTGACCATTATTTAGGAGGGAGAGATAAAAAGGCTCAATTTTTCCTAATGTGGAAGTCGAGGCAACATTTATGCGAGATACAGGAGGAGCGGAAAGGATTCCTTCTAACGAGATAGGAGAGGGGATGACAACTTAGCTTTGGATGTATTCAATCAATCTTACAAGTCTGCTCAGGGTTGGGTCAAGATATTCACTTGGACATTTGAATCTTAGTCTTTTTAGCATGATCGACTATGTCGAATGTGACCAAGGGTTGTGTTGACGAAGGAATGAGTCCCTCATTTCACGATGGTAGGGTAGGGTTACTGGTCTTTATGGAAACAAAAGAAGGCTGATTTGGGGGAGAGATGGGAGGAAAATACTTCTTCGTAAAAGGTTTAATAGGAGGTTGAGCAGGAAGAGGATTACCTCTTTTAGCAATGGTTGGAGACGTGTTCGACACAACCTTCTCCTTTTGTATCTTGGCAGCAACTTCCACTTCTTTTCCTTGTGAGTGGGTGAAAACAACATATGACTATCTCACTTGCATACCCTTGAGTACCTTCCTCCTCATCAGACTCCTCATCTTCAAATTCCATATACCCAATTGTAGAGTCGTCAGTCGGTTCACCGACATCTTGATCATCTTCACCTTACAATGAAGGTTCTTTGTAAATTTTCTCCTCTTCTTTGATCTCGACTAGGGCATTAACCAAAGGGGCCTCAAGTGCTAACCTTGGAGCAGCAACAGGAAAATGTGGCCTTTGTGGGGTGTTATTGGGAGTGAAGTTCCTCCGTGGGATATCCTGGTACGGAGTGGTAGACGAAGCTTGAGCTAATTACTTTTTTAATGTAAGAAAGTCATTTGCCATCTTCTGGAATGCTAGATCTGATGAAGTGGCTTGAGAAGGAGTTGAAGCCTTTGGTTTGGATGACTCCCATTTTAACTCACCAGATATAAGTAGGTTGTCTTCTATCTGAATGGCCGCAGCTTGAGCAAGGACTAAGGTGGTGATTTGTTCTTGTAAGAGTAAGAAACTCACTCTTAAGCTCATGGCGTTCACAAAGAAACACTTTTTATTTCGGTGTTGGCAACATGGCAGTGGCACACGGTTAACCAACGAATTCAAACGAGTGATAAAATATTGCATGGTTTCATTGGCCTCCTTCTTCAAGTGAGTAATATTTGATAATGTAACGCAAATACATCTTCTAAATGCTTATACCTATCTTTAAATGCAGTTTGTAATGTGGCCCAACCGGTGATAGATCCAAATGGCAAGTGTTGGAACCACTCTGCTACGAGTCCTTGCAAGGTTTCTAGAAAGACGCATACTGACACATCTTCATGGGTCACATCTAGGATGCTGCATGACATAAGGAATGTGGATATATGTGAATATGTGATTTGATTTCCACTCCCATGAAATCTTGGGAAATTCTTGTGATTTCCAAGGGGGAGTGTATGAACCAGATGCGGCAATGTAAGAGGGCCCATAGCGTTTCCCCATGGCACTGCCATTTGAAAAGATGGAAAGAGGACGTGAGTCGAGAGGGTAGTTCTACTTAATAACAGGGCACTGCAAATTGATGTGGAGTTTCCTTGCAAAAACTGGTTCTTTCATGGAGGTGAGGAACTTTTGGTGGTGATCGATCAACTCAAAGATGATGAGAAGTGTCTTTGGTGTAATCTTCAAGTTGTGCCTTTGAAGTAGATCAAATATAGGATCGACTTCTCCACGAGCTCTCTTACTACTATAATTAGAAATCTCCCTATCATTTCACATGCAAATCCCATACATAAAACCTCCACACTAGGCCTTCACCCTCATCTATTACACCATCCAGACTCCTCACCGATAGACAACCCAAAAACCCACAATTAAATTCTTACTTCCACCGAGGATAATATACCTAAAACTTCACTACCATCCACATTTTCACCTAAGGGGTGTTATGTAACTTTTCTAGATGACCTCCTTCATCAATCACTTATAAATTTACCACCTCTTAAACAATCATACCCACAAGGATAGAAACCCGCATGGTATGAATTCAATGTCTCTTGTGATTATCATCGAACATGAGGTCATTCCATTGAGGATTGTAAGGATTTTCACCTATGATCAAAATCATGGTAACTCAACCCTCCCTCCTTCTGACCCACACACAACATCATCATCATCTTCATCTAAATCTAAAGAACCCATCTCTTACCATCAGGTTGACATCGTTCACATTACCATTCGTTCATAGAAACTGCGACATGAATATGTATGAACCTAAGAAATCCAAAAATTTCATAACTACACCTCCACCTCCCGAGTTATCTGCTTCATTTGATAAGCCTAAATATTTATATCCATAGCTCTCGAAGCACCTAGTCAAACAACGTCACCCAAATCCAAGGTTTCTATACTCACCACACCACCCTCATCATCCACTTCAATACAGAAGGTTGTCATTAAATAGTTACACCAAGCTCCCATCAAAATGTCACTTTACGAGTTGGTACAAACATCACCTTCTCATAAGAAATCCATGATCGAAGCCCTCTAATAAATAATAGTACCGACATATGACCCTTCATCTTTCACAAAATTTGTAGGGGCCCTTAAAGCATCCACAACCATATCATTTGAGTCATCTAAAATTCCCTCACTTAGGCCTGAGGAGAATGACTTACCACTTTTTATCACTTCTCAAATAAATTATGTCCTCATTAGAAGGGTCATGATTGATGGGGTACAACCATCAACATTATATCATCCATTACTTTCAATCAAATTAAACTATCCCCTTCCATCATTGGTCAAAATCTAGTTTTACTATGATCCTTCAACGACACTATCGCACCCACATTAGGTATTGTTATCCTACCACTTAAAGTTTTCACTAAAACCTTACATGAACTCTTCTATATTATAGAAGGAGAGTTCAAATATAACATGTTATTAGGATGCCCCTGGATATGCACTATACGGTGTGTTCCCTCTACACTTCATCGTTGTCTCAAATACGAACATGAGGGTCAAACATTCATAATCCCTATAGATCCAAATCTTTTTCTAATTGTTATATGAAATATCACCTAAACAACATCTTTATATATAAATCCAAATCAGAATCATCTAACAAAGAATGTACCAAAGACATCCATCTCTTCCTCTAAACTAGTAGATTATTCCTCCCTTAGTGACGTTGCACAACGTCTCATGCTAGGAGAATACCATCTTCTCATGATTAACTCCATCCCTTCACCTAAGACTTATGGTTTCCCTCATAAAAAACCAATGTATGACCCTAATGTAGGATATGTTATCTCTTATGGTCTAACGAACATAAAAACAAACCTTCTCTATGGGGGAATTGATCATCCTTTATCTCATTCTATCAATCCACATCATGTCATGCCTTTCACATTAGACTTCAAATCCCTAGATAATCCATATTTCACTTATATGTACCTTCACTATTGTGCATGGAAAGGTTTTGGCCTTGGTCATTATGAATAGGGAATACATGACTTGATTTTCTCAATTTCCCTTAAAACTTATGAGAAATATGGTCTAGGTTATGAGAAACCCAGCTCTAACCCATCCAAACCCATGACATCCGTACATATCACCGAACTAGAACCATTTTCATCCATGACCCTTGAAGAGCCTATGGACATAGATGATGTTGTATCCATCCTACTTAGATTTCTTTTTATTCAATACTATTTCCTTAGGTCGATTAACTTATTAATCCAACCACATGACTAAAAAATTTCCCCTCATTTGGATAGAAATGATCAAGGAAGATTTACCCACTATAGATATTCTTCAATGTCATGATGATTGTAGTCTTTTATTTTACCAAACAGACCAAGGCACATTGGAACATTACCAAGGCCAACTCGAACACTCACCAAAAGTGTGCAAAGGTACCAGTCCCTCTTTTATGGAATATTTGTGAAGGAGTTAACATGATAACACCAATATAGATTTATTCCATATCCATGATAACAATGCAATGATAAAGCATAAACAGATCTAGGTCATAACCATATGCAGGAATAACTTATACAAGTGTTTCACCGAATAAGTATGCATATGTAAGAGAAAAATAGATGAGGAAAGGGTGAGGAGGAATACCCGTGAATGAAGGTGGTAGGTAGAGTGTACGCGTTCTGATTTCCTGATCTAATGATGATTGCGAGAACTTCCTTTTTGCTAGGAGGAACTACCTACGAATATGAAACAATACCACAAGAGGAATATTAAACAATATATATCAGTGGACTACCTAGCTTATTCTAAATCTGGGAAGTGTGATACTTCCTAGATGGCTATCAATCCATTGTTTAAAACAACTTAATGCTAGAAATGATGTGAACCAATAATGTCCTACTTTATTCGATATGATTTAGGTGTCTCATTCAAGTAAATTAAGAAAATATAATCTAATAGGATAGGTTATGATCAGATCTAAAAGTGAGACATGTAAATAAAGTGGTAAGGACATGTCAAGTTCAAGCTTTAGGTGATTTGGTTTATTCAGGTAAATGTTATTGGATTGTTGTTCTAGGCAGGTTTACTAGACATAAAGGCCGACATTAGTATGGTATGACCAATGTTGGTTGATGATAGACCAATGATGGTTTAGGTTAATCGGCGTCGGTAGGGTCGGGCTGATAGAAACTTAATGAAGTTTGGTTTTGGTGATTCTTTGTGATTACACAGAGAATGGACAAAGAATGATGAGGTTTATGACAGTGCTTGGATTACTCGAGAGATGTCTAGAGGTCCATATGGAGGGTTCCAGGTTGAGAGGTTGTAGGTGATTAGGTGGAGGGATTGGCAGGAGGGTGAGAGATGATGGGATGCAAGGGAGACTAGAACTCCCAAACAGAGATGAAGAAACTAATCTAAATAAATATGGGAAGGTACAGATCTAAATGTACTTACTTGTACTTATAGACCTAGTGGTTGGATGGAGGTGATGGTTGATCCATGGAACAAGTGGTTAGTGCCACAATTGTGTTTCTGGAAAGTTACCATGAATGCTTACCTTTGGATCGGTGTTTGGTCTTGGTTTAGGTTGTCTAGATGCGTAGGAGTTCTCTAGTGTGTGCTTGCATGCAAATCTCTCTTCTCCAAAAATCCAATAATTCTTCCAAACTCTCAAAAAGGTTTCCAAAGTGAATATATGGTAACCGATGATGGTTTAGGGTGACCGGCATTGGTTTTGGGTTGACCGACATCGGTTAAGGTGGGAAATCCTAGGTTTTCTAAAATGACAAATCTTGGCAATCTTTTGGGCCAATTATGTCCATTATCACGAATCAATATAGAATGTTGTGCTTAGATAAGTGGGCTTGTGGTTAGAGGAATAATATTCATGTGATTTTAGGGTATGACTAAGTCTTAGTTAAAAGGAAATATGTTAAGAATAGGTCTATGATGAGGTGTGTAGGTGAGGTGGAAATTAGTTCAATTAAGGTAATTAAATAATGAACATAGGGAGAGTGGGTTGTTTCGCACGGAATGTTTCACTTTTGGGAATAGAGTTGCTTCTATCCTTTCATTCCTTTGAGAAACAGATAAGGGTTAGGGCTAGGAGGAATACCTGTTGAATGTTGAGATGGTGTGCGCGTACCGTAGAGAAAGAGATCAGGTCGACTGCGAAGAACTCCTTTTTGTCTTGGAAGGACTACCTACAAGTAAGAATACAAGACCACCAGATTTTAATTAGACAATAAATGAGGGAACTACCTTGGGCCTAGGAAATATAAAACTTCCTTTCGAAGGTGGTCAGTTCCCCTGCTAATATGAATTAACACAAATTCTAACAAATAAGCTATTGTCCAATTACAATTTGTTTACCTTGTTAGAACAATAGAGAAAGGGCTGGTCTTGGTTTAGAATCACGGTGACCGATGCCGGTCACCAACAGAACCGATATCGGTAGGGGCAATGTTTTAGGGGCTTTTGGTGAAGGTTGGTTGTAAGGTGGTTGTGTTGTTTTATAACGCTGATAAATGGGTGGGGTTAGGTAATGGGGTGATGAGAAGGACTCAGAGAATACGGGGGGTGTTCTTGGGGTAACGTATGGTGGAGGAATGACAGCTAGATGTAGTGTGTTGCTGGGTAGTAGATCTAGGAATAGACTTATGATGGCTGTGATTCAGAAGTTCAAGAAATGTTATTAAAAGGACATACAAGATATTACTTACTGATTATTGATAAGGATGCAGGTCCAAGAACTGTGATGACGATGGCAGAACTTAGGCAGGATGACCTGACAATCAGGAGATGAGCTATCTTCCCTCCCGATGAACAGATGAGTGTCACAAGGCTCTGGTTACTCAGTTGCAGTTTTTGGGCTTGATGTCCTTCTCTGCAAACTCTTCTTGTTTCTTTTTCACTTGTCTCTGTTCAGCCAAGTAAATTCCGGATCCTTCCAATGACTTCTCCTCCTTTCGATCAAATGAAAATCCGATCCTTTGTTTTTGGTTGGGAGTGGTCATTTACAGGGAACCGATGGTGGTTACGTAACCGATGGCGGTCGAGTAGGAACCGGTATCGGTCAGGTCAAAGCGGGCTATTTTTAGTAAAATAGCCAGCTTTCCCTCCTTTTCTCCCGAGGGATTAGTTGTGGGCTTGGTCAAGTCATTATGAGGTTGGTTTTAGGTGCGGGTGAGGAGTAATTAGTCATGGGTGTGGATGTGGACCAAGTTATAGGTCTTAATTAGGTTATTTTAGGGTTAAGACTAGGTCATGATGAGGTGGCGAAATGAGGTGGCAGGTATGGCGATGTGGATTTATTAATTATAAGGTAATTAATAAATAATTGTGTAAGGTTTAGGTGATGAGGTTAGGTTGCAAAATGAGATGCGGGGCACAGGGGGTCATAAGACACAAATTTGGTGTCTACATTAGCCCTTGTTGTCGTGTAGCTTGTCTTTATTAAAGTTTGCACTGACAATAATAAGAAGTGGTTACCTGTTAAGGGTATAGGTAATCCCCACAAATATATCACGAGATTGAGGTAGCATGAAATCGGGGATAGGGTTGATAAAGGGAATGGTGTTGAGATGATGGTAAGATGGTGGGGTAGGTCCAAGGAAGCATACGCATGTTGAATCTGCAATAGTGCGACCAGGTACATGATTTGAAGAGCAAACAAGAAATTCATAGGAAAAGGTCGATAGTTTATCCAAACAAGGGTGATATAATCCTAGTATCAAGGCATAGGAAGTAGCTCTAGGGGATATAATGGGTAACGTACAGAACATTTAGGCATGTTCGGCGGTGCAAATGGTTGGTTTGGTCGAGATAAACGCGTCACGGTCTAGGTCTAGGCAAAGTTGGTCAACTGATCAAGTCAAGTACCCTAATCATGCTAAAACACGAACAGGTGAGCTCGATTGAACAAAAAGCTACATGTTGGGTGGATAAAATTGTAATTTGTTGGTTTTGGGTGAGGTATTTGAGTGGTGCGGCCTTGGGTCGAGCCGATTGATGAGTGAGGGCCATGGGTCGGGCTGATTGGTTGTTTGCGTCCTTGGGTCGGGCCAAATGGTTGGTCATGCCTTGGGTCGGGCCAAATGGTTGGTTACTGACCTTGGTCGGGCTAGATGGTTGGTTACGGCCTTGGGTCGGGCCAAATTGGTTGGTTGCGGCCTTGGGTCGGGCAAAATTGGTTGGTTGCGGCCTTGGGTCGGGCCAATGAAGTCAACAAAGGGTTTTCAGCGAAGGTGGATATAGGCGATGTTGTGAGAAAGGGTGATTAGTAAATAAGGGCAGAAATTTGGTGAAGGTAGGTATTAAACCGATATCGGCTAGATATGACCGGTATCGGTTAGGTGACCGATACCGGTTCCTTAGGGCACAATATAACCGATATCGGTTATAGGTCAAAAACCTATAAAAAGAAAAATATGGCCTGTCATTGTCACATTGTCATTTTGAAAACCCATTTGAGTTGTCTGAGGTGTATTGTTGAGATTGGTGCATTTTTCGGCTGAGGTGGCACTATTTGAGTGGTTGGTAGGCCCTAGTGAGTAAGAGGCAACAGTTGATTGGTGGAGGACCCAGCAGAGGAGAGTTAGAGCCATGGCACAGCCAGGAGGAGTAGGAGGTGCTGGACCAGCTGGACCACCACCACCCATCCCACCATGACGACGTGTCATCGTACCGGTAGGTTCGAAACCCTTCATTGTGTGAATTTGATGTTGTTAAGCTATATTTGGGGGTTTGGGTAGGAATCCATGTTTTGATAAAATAATGAATAAATTGAAGTTATTTGAAAAATGAAGAGGATAGATGGGTTAAATAGGTCAAGGCGGCAGGGTGGGTAGGTTTTTAGGATGTTTGGGTGGGTAAATAGAGAGAAATAGGAAAAATGGATGTGGGGGGCTGCGTCGGGTTTGGCTTCGGGATTTTACAGTGACCGATGTCGGTCGCTAAGCGACCGGCATCGGTCACGATTTTCTTTGTTGGAGGTGATTTGCTAATTGACCGGCGTCGGTCGTATGGCGACCGGCGTCGGTGGAGAGATGCTGAGGTAGGACCGGTGGCGGTCATGGTTGACCCAAGATCTTGGTCCTTAGGATTGTTTAGTGTTGGTTTGGTTTGGTTGTTGTTGTGGTTTTGGGTATTAGGTTCTTGTTGGGGTTGTTGTTTTGTGTTGTTTTTGTTGTTTATTATTGGGTTTTGTGTTTTGGGTGTGAAGAGGGAGGGGGATATTGTAGAAGATAGGTGGGTGTAGATGTGTGTTATAGAGTCGGGGTGTGGTCGGGTGGATAAAAAGGGGGTATAGAGGGTTAAAGGAGTTGTTATAAAGAGTAGGGCTAATGCGGTGAGTTGGTTTTGTAGGCATGTCAGCAGCTGACGATGCGGGATAGGATGCCCCCGTTGTTGAGACGGATGCGGCCACACGTGTCCGCAGCGCAGTGGGCCATCATGCACGAGGTGGGACTCGGCGGAGTCCAGCGTTATAGGGTGATAGATAGGGATCACAGTCTGATGGTTGCCCTCATCGAGAGATGGGATCCGGCGACCAATGTGTTCCATCTCCCGACTGGGAGAGATGACGATTACACTGGAGGATGTGTATCGCATCCTTAGACTACCGATCGATGGAGAGGCGGTCTTCAGGTGGATGCGAGACAACCATGGATAGCATTTTACGTATTCGGGATGCAAGCTGCGCTTATTGACTTATCACAACGTGAGCATTGCTATGGGGACATGTATCGTGCCCATAGACATGAGACATGGCTTCTTTGTGTTGATGATGATCGGCATCACATGCTTCGCCCTCCCGGACTCAGAGGGAGGCCACTTTCCATGGGCGTTGATGGGGGTACTACATGAGATGGTGGAGGAGCATACGTGTTATGCTTGGGCACCAGTATACCTGGTGCAGTTATACAGAGAGCTGTGGGGCTACCGCCGGATGAGGTGATTTGGGATTTGTTCTACATTCTTGTTACATTGCTGGGCATATGAGCATATCATATGCATTTGACGATAGGGTTGCCCAGTGCTAGGGCCACAGGTGATCTATAGATATGGATTTTAGAGGTGGCTGGGGGTCGTGGGCCAGCCACGAGTAGTTCTCGCCGGACGGGATGTAGCGTATTACCGGCATGTATTAGAGGGCGTGACTACCTTGGATATTGTATGGAGGCCTTACAGAGGTCATCAGCCCCGCGGAGGAGCCCGATCACAGTTGCGGTGGATCCAGTATACATTCTGGATAGTGGGACGGAGGCGGAGAGCATGAGCGGATACCCCTGGAGAGGGTACGATGATAGATTGGGCTACGACAGGATGAGCCACCTCCCTTCCCTCAGTACCGGAGGGATGATGTAGAGGCCCCACTGCCTGCACCATAGCCCATGGACCCAGATTGGGTAGCCGAGAGGCCAGCAGATGATACTGTAGATGACGCCGGCTGCACAGGAGCATTTTTGGTATGGTGGGCAGGGGAGAGAGCCGTGAGGAGAGCACAGCCCACACAGCCAGACTTAGCGGCTGTTAGAGCAGAGAGGGACCAGCTCAGGGGATAGGTACAGTTGTTACAGGGGCAGCTTACTGCTGCACAGGCACAGATAGGTGTCCTACAGGGGTAGTTAGCCCAGCGCGAGTATAGAGTACGAGCACGAGGCACCACTAATGCACACCACCACAGCACCACCAGGCGCGCACCGACATAGCCACAAGTACAGTAGCACCACCGGCATAGCCACAGGCATAGGTACCACCACCGGCACCGACACAGGCACAAGGTGTATTGGTAGGATAGGGGCCATTGTTATTAGGAGTCGGGGGACCAGCCCCAGCAGCTATGGTGGCATGGGCCCATTATATGGAGGCGAGAGTGGAGGCCCGGTACTATCAGGATGTCCTTGATGGTACCGGGCTGACTATCAGCCGTATGCGGCGCATAGAGTGGAGACCTCACGGAGTCAGAGATCCTAGGGTGGTGCAGCTACAGCCGGTGGGTCGGTGACAGGGAGGCGGGAGCCAGGGCCAGGACCCGCAGGGAGAGGTGCTGAGGGCGGTGGGGAGAGTTGAGACATCCCTAGGTCAGAGTTAGATGTTTTTGTTTGTAGATTGGATATAGGCACTGGTCTGCATGAACCGGTTATGTTTATAGAGGCCTGCGTGCCCACATATGATGTATTCATTCATTTATTGTATATACCGAAACTGCGAGCCGAGTACAGGTTAGCAGTCTGATTGATACTGGCTGTGAGCCGAGTACGGGTTGTCTGATTGATACCGGCCTGCGAGCCGAGTATTTTTGATATGAGAGACCATCCCGTGAGCCGAGTCGAGATGTTTGGCAAACTATTGCGGCTGCGTGCTGGAAATATAATTTTAAAACTCTTGGTTGGCAACTTAAGTTCTTATTTTTAGCATTCTTATTTTTAGAGTCATGTAACAAGTTAAATATGTGAATGCGATTGTTTGACCAGAATCTGAGGTAATTGCATGAAAGAATTTGAGTGATAAGGAGGAAAGAGACCGGTGAAGTGAGCATGGACTGAGATTCAGAAGGCAGAAAGACAAGTTATATTTGAAGAGGGTGGTGAACATGGCTGAACGAGGAGAAGCATCCAGCAGGCAGGGACGAGGGGGAAGACAAGTTCCACCTCAAGCTGCTGCATCCCGAGAGGTAAACTGTTTGGTTGTAATTTGATTCTTGCATGTTTTGTGTGAATAGGATGAGAGAGAGTAAGTGGGTATAGATGAGAAAGAAAAGGTGATAGGCAAGGGTTTGGGATGGGGTGAGTGCTATGGGGTAGGTAAGCAGGGTGTTCTCGTGTGTTTTTAGGTATAGATAGGAGTAAACGGGCAAAATAATTATCGTAGGTGTATGTTTTTAAGCAGGGTGTATATTTTTGACAGTGACCGGTATCGTTTAGAGATAACCGGTATCGGTTAGCAAACCGGTATCGGTTATCTATAACCGATATCGGTTACTGTAGGAGTTTCCAAAATTTGAGAAAAAACCCATGGAGATTTGTTCTTATTGAATAATTATGTGTCGTTTTGATGTATGCAGCGGAAGCAGGGTTAAGGATGAATGATCTTGTGCAACGTTGTTACACAAATCCGAGCGGATGTAACACCAGCTGAATGGGCATTGATAAATCGTTTAGGGTTAAGTGGAATCTGCTATTATTCACGAATCGCACGTAACCATGCTATGTTGTAGGCTTTGATTGAGAGATGGAATCCAGAAAAGAATATCTTCTATCTGCCAACAGGGGAGATGACAGTGACATTGGAAGATGTGTTCCGTATTTTGAGACTCTTAATGATAGGAAAAATAGTGTATCGGGCGTTGCCTGGCAGCGGGGTGGGCAGCGATAACAGCACGAGATTTGGTTCAGCTGCACGAGATTTGACACAGCGAGGTTTAACATTTACGTATGGTACAATGTATGCAACACACCTTGAGGAAACAAGGTTAGCCGTGCTATTAATGATAGCGGTGGGGTATTATGAATTACCGAGGGTGGAAGATTTCCAAAAGCATTGATGAGTGTTATTTGGGAAATGATAGAAATGAGCGTGACTTTCGCATGGGCACCCACATATCTGGCAGAGTTATATAGGGGTTTATGGGCTTGCAAGCAAAAACACAGGACGACACTGGATTGTTTGTACTTATTACATTGTTGGGCCTATGAGCACATTGTTTGTGTGCGTCCAATAGGCCGACCCATCGAGTCGAGAGAGCAGGAGTGCAAAGGTTGGGATTCAGACGATGGGTCCAGACAGAACAAGAAGCGAGATCCCAGGCCGTGATAGATGACATCGAGTATTATAGATAGGTATGGGAGATGGTGACGATTGCGGATATTTGTTGGAGGCCTTACGGGAACTATATGGTGACAGAGAACATAGCTGAGGAGTTAAGGGGTGTGGAGCGATTGAGGTGGATCGCAGGGCACAGGTCGGGTGAGTACGAGAGGATTCCTCTAGATCGTGTGCGGCGACAATTTGGGTTCGTTCAGGATATACCTATGACATATAGACCATACATGAGGATCGACGCCGAGGTAGCATTCTCACCTCCCCGGCCTACACCTCCCAAAAGGGCCAGAAGAGATAGCAGCTGATCGTAGGGTAATGGATGCAGGAATGATAGAGGCCTATAGAGTATGGTGGGTGGTAGAGCTGCGAGGTGCATGTGAGCGCCCTGACATAGCTGTGATTACAGCGGAGAGAGATCGTCTGTAGGATTTAGTTCACCAGCTTCAAACACAGGTGAATGAGACAACGGGATTGTTAGAGGTTTCACAATTACGAGTGGAGAGACTGGAGGCAAGATTCCTCCACGCGAGAGGACGTATTCGTATGTTATAGGAGATGTTGGCGGATCAGTGGGAGGAACCAATGGCAGTGGCACCTTTGAGGATGGAGAGGCCAACTGAGGGGCATCGACGATCACGATCACCACCTGATTCGGGAGGAGGTGCAAGGGTCTAAGTGAATTTCATAGGAATATAAGAATAAATAAGGATGCCGACCTGCGAGTCGATGATAGAGAAGGTGTATTTGTTTAACATCTAAAATAAAACTAAATATGTATGTTGTTTTGAGTGATGATAATAATAAGAATGGTTGTGTTTTGGATGTTGTTTTTGTTTGTTTTGAAAAAGGATAAAGATGAATGTTGGCAAATAGAAATACACAAAAACTATTTATATTTACAACACATGATAGGGTATGGTAGGGGATGGTCGAGCTAACCTTGGGAGACCCCATGTCTCCTAAGTGCTGCCTACATAGCCCATTGCACAAAGCAAGGAGGGGCCTCAGACCGATGTAGTTCTCCCTTAGGACCAGGGAGAGGTGAATTCAGGCAATTTGGTTGTGGTTAGGCAATTTTTCGGTTGGTAAAAATTTGATGTTGGTAGGGTAATGTTGTTGGTGTAGGTATAGGTGAAGTGAAAGTTAGCATACCCAAGTAGTAGGGAATCGTGTCCTGATTAAGGTCAACACACAATCCTAGAGTCGAGCAAAAGAGGCAAGAGTGTCCCGTAGTTGAGAAGAGCTAAACAAACCACATATTAATGTAGGATGAGCTTGAATCCCTAGGTACCTTGCATAGGTGAGAAGTCGATAGGTGAAAAGAGTTGTATAATCACAATATATCGGATATACGTCACGTCCCTTGAGTTTTGTTGTTTTGACGAATGGTGAGGTGAGGTGGCTAGTATAGCTAGGGTGCGAGAGAACTTATTATAAGATGATTATTCGACGAAAGAGAACCAAACCTAAATAGACAAGTCCACGACTTTGAAATGCTTTGAAATTTTTATTTTTATTTTATTTTTAAAAATAGACGATCGATGCGGGAAGTCTACATGGGATATGTATTTTGTTGTTCTTGAGGTCTTCAAAAAGTTGATCAATGCGAGAAGCTTCGATAAAAGGCTGATGTATATAGCTGTCCTTGAGGAGTAGTCTATTTATAGTAGTAGATGCGGTGTTTATGTATAAATTTGTCCTTCGGGGAGTAGTCTATATATAAGAGCAGCAATAGTTTGGCATATAAATGTCCTTCAAGGGAGCAGTCTATGTATAATTTTAGAGGTCTAGATGTCCGTTGGGCATAAAGCATCTAGTTTTGTAGGAAGTTTGACTCAAGAAAATCCCATAAGTGTTTTAATTAAGAATGTGTCATTTTGATACTTTGAAGTCATGGACTAGACTAAAAGGGGAGGCATCTTTAAGGGAGGTGATAATCAAACCATGTGAGCTTGATTTGATTTTGAGATGTAAGAAACAAAGTGTATGCGGTGGTAAATGAGCTCAAGGGATGAGCGTAAGGTAGATAAGAAGTGATATAACACTAATTTCAACAGTAGAATGGTCGAAGATGCAAGGCATTAAGGGGCTCAGGCTCAAGTTTACCATTAAGTGAAGCTAAGCGATAAGTTCTGATCCATAAGTGTGAGTGATAATGTAAGGCCCAATCCAATTAGGAGAAAATTTTCCATGTTTTCTCTTTTCTAGTTTGATTACATGTTGATTCTCTTTGAGGACAAGATCACCAACCTTAAAGGTACGCTCATGAAGTCGCTTATCATAAGCATGCTTGATGCGTTTTTGTAGATTTGAAGGTGGTCAAGAGCCGTAAGGCGTCGCTCGTCAAGAAGTTGTAATTGGGCTAACCGCTCTTGGCGAAAATCATCGTTGGTGAGAATATCCTAAAGAGATATTCTGAGGGAGGGTATTTGTATTTCGAGAGGCAAGACAACCTCGGTACCATATACCAAAGAAAATGGTGTGGCATTAGTGGAGGTACGAATGCTAGTATGATAAGCCCAAAGGGCAAAGGGAATGTGATCATGCCAATTTCTTCCAGAATCATTAACAACTTTCATGAGGATTTTGGTTAGGGTTTTATTAGAAGATTTATCCTGACCATTGGCCTATGGATAGTAAGGTGATGAGAAACTAAGTTTGATACCAAAGTTGTCACAAAGGTCTTGTAACAACTTATTTTTGAAAGATTTACCATTATCTGTTATTAGGCGATGAGGAATACCAAAACGATAGATAATGTGATGGTTAACGAATTCGACGATTTTTCTTTTTTGGTTGAAATGAGTGGAATGGCCTCCACCCATTTTGTGTAATATTCGGTTGCTGTGATTATCCAACGGTGATGTTGCGAAGAGGGTGGGTGAATCTCACCAATAAGGTCTAAACCCCATTATGAGAAAGGCCAAAGATCTCGTGCGACACTGTAGCAGATGGCTAGGAGTATGTTGAAGGTTGGCATATTGTTGACATATAACACAACGCTTAACATATTCGTAGCAGTTGTTATTAAGAGTAGGCCAATAATAACCTAGGCGAAGGATTCGTTTAGCCATGGCAAGGCCACTAAAATGTCCGCCACAAATACCGTTGTGGATTTGTTGGATGGTATAGGTGACCTCCGCACCGGTTAGACATCGAAGGAGGATGCCATCAAAGCCACGTTTATAGAGGATTCCCCCCATGATGACATAACGAGAAACACTTTTAAGAAAAGCACGTTTGCCTGTACTAGTTAGGTCAGGTGGGAGAACAGAGGTTGTAAGGTAGTCGTGAAATTGGTGGTACCAGGTATCCTGCGAATTAGCAGACACATTATTTATCATACAAACAACCGGGGATGAGTAAGATGGGGCAAAGAGTTGTTGGACCAAGACGAATATGTCAGAGTCAGTTGGTGAGGTAGGAATTTGCGAGGCTAAGCAAGCCATAGTATCCGTAAATTTGTTAGTGGAGTGGGGAATGGTCTGGATAGAATAACGAGTAAATGAGGTCAAAAGTGAATCCACGTAATGTTTATACTTTTGAAGTTCCTCCGGGCGTGCCAAAATGTTTCGCACGGAATGGAATAGAGTTGCTTCTATCCTTTCATTCCTTTGAGAAACTGATAAGGGTTAGGGCTAGGAGGAATACTTGTTGAATGTTGAGATGGTGTGTGCGTACCGTAGAGAAAGAGATCAGGTCGAGTGTGAAGAACTCCTTTTTGTCTTGGAAGGACTACCTGCAAGTA
This sequence comes from Taxus wallichiana var. yunnanensis, assembly GCA_018340775.1. NCBI lineage: Eukaryota > Viridiplantae > Streptophyta > Pinopsida > Cupressales > Taxaceae > Taxus > Taxus wallichiana. Next base: position 309,793,976 of record CM031244.1, read on the forward strand.
AGAATACAAGACCACCAGATTTTAATTAGACAATAAATGAGGGAACTGCCTTGGGCCCAGGAAATATAAAACTTCCTTTCGAAGGTGGTCAGTTCCCCTGCTAATATGAATTAACACAAATTCTAACAAATAAGCTATTGTCCAATTACAATTTTTTTACCTTGTTAGAACAATAGAGAAAGGGATGGTCTTGGTTTAGAATCACGGTGATCGATGCCGGTCACTGTAACCGATACCGGTTGTTGGTAACCGATATCGGTAGGGGCAATGTTTTAGGGGCTTTTGGTGAAGGTTGGTTGTAAGGTGGTTATGTTGTTTTATAACGCTGATAAATGGGTGGGGTTAGGTAATGGGGTGATGAGAAGGACTCAGAGAATACAGGGGGGTGTTCTTGGGGTAACGTATGGTGGAGGAATGACAGCTAGATGTAGTGTGTTGCTAAGTAGTAGATCTAGGAATAGACTTATGATGACTGTGATTCAAAAGTTCAAGAAATGTTATTGAAAGGACATACAAGATATTACTTACTGATTATTGATAAGGATGCAAGTCTAAGAACCGTGATGACGAGCGCGAGAACTTAGGCGAGATGACTGACAATCAGGAGATGAGCTATCTTCCCTCTCGACGAACAGATGAGTGTCACAAGGCTCTGGTTACTCAATTGCAGTTTTGGGCTTGATGTCCTTCTCTACAAACTCTTCTTGTTTCTTTTTCACTTGTCTCTGTTCAGCCAAGTAAATTCCAGATCCTTCCAATGACTTCTCCTCCTCTCAATCAAATGAAAATTCGATCCTTTGTTTTTGGTTGGGAGTGGTCATTTCTGAGGGGAACCGATGGCCGTTACGTGAACCGGCGGTGGTCGAGTAGGAACCAAAGATGTCGGTCAGTCAAAGTGGGCTATTTTTAGTAAAATAGCCGGCTTTCCCTCCTTTTCTCCCAAGGGATTAGTTGCGAGCTTGGTCAAGTCATTATGAGGTTGGTTTTAGGTGCGGGTGAGGAGTAATTAGTCATTGGTGTGGATGTGGACCAAGTTATAGGTCTTAATTAGGTTAGTTTAGGGTTAAAACTAGGTCATGATGAGGTGGAAAAATGAGGTGGCGAGGTATGGCGATGTGGATTTATTAATTATAAGGTAATTAATAAATAATTGTGTAAGGTTTAGGTGATGAGGTTAGGTTTCGAAATGAGATGCGGGGCACGGGGTCGTAAGACACAAATTTAGTGTCTACATGGGCATTAATTTAGTTGTAGGTAACAAAATTAATGTACATGTGGGAGTAAAGGGGAGTGTGACCCAAATTTGGTGTCTAAATTTTTCCCCTTTTGTCATGTAGCTTGTATTGGTGAGTGATTGCCCCATGTGTGGGTGAAGGTGATCCCCCTCAAACGAGGAACTAATGAGGTGTAATATAGAATCAGTGAGTGGTTTGATAAATGTGTAGTTAGTAGAGGTGCGGTAGGTGGGGAAGGGTAGTGAACTCGGGTAATAGGTAATAGGCCAAGGTCAAAATTGGGTAATGGGTAATGGCAATCAAATGCATGCACATGAATAGATTGCAATACGGTACTGGGTTGAAGATCTTGCAAACTCTACATCATCCAAAGTTGATAGGTTTATCCAAATAAGGGTGAATTGATTCAGGTATCCAAGGTAAAGGATATGGTCTAGAAACAAAACATAGGTTAGGTGCAGGAACGTTTAGGTAAGTTCCGGTACATCAAAGGTTTGGTCGAGATAAACAACACAACAATAGGCAAGGTATGGTTGGTAGGATAAAACAACATAGGTAACAACATCGCAAGGTATAGCAAGTACATAAGGTCAATGGTCACACCAAGTAGGTCAGGTTTAGGAAAATAGGTCATGGCACGGGTAAGGCTGAGGTATAGGTAAAATAACTAGTCTCAAGACACAACTAAAGAAATGTAGGGGTAGTTTGGGCTTATAGGTATGGTTCAATAGTTGTTCGTAATAATAAAAGGTGTTTGAGCAATAATGGTTGTAGGTAAAAAGAATATTGGCAAGGGAAATGGCTATAAGGGTTGACCGATGCGATTACATGGTAACCGACATCAGTTGGCTAGGGAAATAATATGACCTATGTCGGTCATGTCGAATTGGGGTTAAAAAATGAAAAAATTTCTTTCTACGGAATCATTTTTCATTTTCCAATTGTAGAAAATGACAGAGGAGAGGTGGAAAGTTGGAAAGTGAAATAACGAGACAGAGAGCTAAATTGGCAAGCCTTATAGCGGTGATTGGCATTTTTGTGGTTGGTCCATGAGATTGGGTCAAGTGATTCAATTGGTTTTGAGGGTGAGGTGTTGATTTGGGCATGGAAGAGGTTGGAGAGGGATTGGGTGGGCCACGGTCAACGGCGACCAGATGTACCACCACATAGATGGTATCGGGATGAGGTAGCTTTGATCCTTCATTTGTTTTTGAAATAGGCTATTAAAATTGGGTTGGGTGAAAATATTGGTGTAATTTTATTTCTTGAATTTTATCTATAAAAATGAAGGAAATAAGAGTTAGGAAAGGTCAACGTAGGTTAAATAGGATTGGTATTGAAGCTAGGATAGGTTTGGGTAGGTTAGAGTAGGTATTTAGGTTAGATTGGAGAATTTTGTGAGAAATAGGGGGTTTACGGATTTTGACACCACGATAGTTACCAATGACAATTAAGTGGTGGTGACGTCGGTGTACAGCCAACATCGATTAAGTATTAGGTGACTGATGTTAATGATGATGGACTGATATCTATCAAGAGTGATCGATGTCGGTTGGGTCTAATGGAAAATATCTCAACAACCAAGATAGGGTGGGAGGGAATTCTAGGTAATGAGATATAAATGCGGGTTCATTGAAAATGGGTAGGGTAATAGGTAATAATAGGGATGAGTGGAGGGATTTGGGGAGAAGGGGTAGTATTTAGGGTTGGGGTGTGGTTATGGGGTAATAAGTAGGGAGGGTCTTGGGAATAGGTTGGTTGGTTACGAGTTACGTTGGGTATAGTTAAGGTTTAACAATGTTGTGATTTATTGGATGCACGCTAGGGACCAGCTACATATGTGGGAAAGAGTTCCACCATTGTTACTAGTGGTATGATCAAGCGTGAATGACGAGGAGTGGATGCACGTAAAATACATCAGCTTTATTGGGGTATGACACTACAAGCACATAGTTTGGGAGCCAAACATAATGGTCACACTCATCATAGATGGGATTCATGACTAACACATTTCATTTGTCGGCGTGTGAGATCATAGTCACCTGGAGGAGGTATACGAGGATCCCGTGGCTACCTATAGTGGGAGAGTAGGTGTATTTGATTTCTTGAGCCATCGAGGAGATGATGTTGGCGAGTTTTGGAGAGGGATGGCAGAGATGAGGTTCCATATCATGAGATGAGCTATGGAGATATGTACATGGCCCATCCTCAGGAGATGAGGTTAGTTGTCCTAATTATGGAGGTAGTGTGTTGTTCTACACTACCGATGTAGATAGTGGGATATTCCCATGGGTACTAATAGGGGTTCTCCATGATATGATGGAGGAGAGGACCCATTTGGCTTGGGCACTAGCATTCTTGGTGTAGTTATATAGGGAGTTATGGGCCTATGGGAGGCTACAGAGGTTTAGTTTATGTTATACATTTCTGCTTCACTTTTGGGCATACGAGAACATCGTATGTGTGCATCTAGTTGGTATGCCCCAACCGAACACATTCGAGGTGGGATTTATTTGAGTTGGCTATAGGTGTTTGGTGCCTGTAGTTGGAGAGTGCAAGGATGTCAAGGCTACACATGATGTAGCATACTACAGGCACATAATGGAGGGGTTGTCCAAAGTGGATATCATTTGGAGGCCGTATTTTAGCTTCCCTTCATATAGGAAGATGGCAATAGGGTTAGATGGGATACAGTTTCTCATATGGATAAAGGGATGTCCTACTAGAGAGCATGAGATGATACCCGTGGATAGGGTTAGATGGAAATTTGGGATGCCATAGGATATACCTCCACCATTCCCTCAGTATATGAGAGACGACGTGGAGAGGCCTATTCCTCTACCACAGCCGATAGTGCCAAAAGGGTAGGAGGATTAGGTAGTGGACCGGTGGATTGATGACACCTTACTTATAGACAAATATAGGTAGTGGTGGGTAGCGCAGCTATGGGCAGCACCACTGAGGCCAGGGAAGCTTGATCTAGCCACGATTATGGTTCATAGGGACACATTACAGGGGTAGGTGGCTACCCTTTTGACATAGTTGGGAGTAGTGTAGGGGAACCTATTAGGATTTGAGGCACATGTTGTTACATTACAGGCACAGGTAGTAGCCCTTTAGGCCTAGGTTACACAAGGATAGGCACCCGCATAGGGTGGATATGGAGATTGGGGATAGGTGGCCTCTCTATAGGTGTAGGTAGAATGTTTACAGGGCCAATTGGCCACTACATAGGCATATATTGTGGCCTTACAGGCCTAGGTCACAACACAAACACCCTCATAGGCCTAGGGATAGGGTCCCATTTTACAGAAATAATGAGACATGGTCCCATGGTACAGGGAGGAGGAAAGAGGTCATAGATATAGGGGTTGAGGCCACCAGTACTAGGATAGAGCTCACAAGTTGTTGTGACACCTATGGCACCCCCACAGATAGTACCGATGACCAAATTTAGGGATGCTCTTAATGAGGTTAGATACTACCAGGATAATTTGACTACTTCTAGGATATACATCCCTTCCTATGTAGAGTATAGGGTACAATAGGCCTTGAGTGAGAGGATGAGATCTCACACACATAGTGCAGAGAGTACACGAAACGACGAGCCCAGAGACAAGGTTAGGGTGAGGTCACTAGTTCACGGAGGCCCCACCCAGTGCAAGCCAGTGGTGGCGAGGGCTAAACCCATAGAGGGTGAAGAGATGATAGCGGGGTATCGGTCCTAAGGAAAGGAGACAAATGAGACATACATGGATATTAGATGGGCCGACGATTAATGTAATCATGTTGCTTATTATTTTTGATATATATCGGCCTACGTGCTGATGATAGTGAGGCTATACATTATATTTTTAAGAGTTTTGATCATATATCAGCTGCATGCCAAAGATGGTGAGGTTGTATATGAGAGAGTTTTTGAGATACTGGTATTTATTTGTATCTGTGTATATATGTATTGATACACATACTCTCCCATTTATATAGTTGATGATGTTTATTGGATGGATGATGTACTTGTGTTGTAAAATTTTCATTGTTATATGTATATGGGTGGAAACTAGGTGGATTAGGCATGATGGAGTCAGGTCGGTTTAGGCATGATGGAGTCAAGTCGGTTTAGGCATGATGGAGTCAGGTCATTTTAGGCATGGTTGATCATGTTTTTAATTTTGATTTAATTTCCAAGTTATTGGTAACATGGGAAATAAATGATGAGTTATATGTATGTTATGGTGTAAACTTCCAAAATTTGTGATATTATAGAAATGTGGAATGATTGATTAGATGTTTTGATGGTGTGATAAAATGGTAGATATGTATGTGTGGTAAATTTCCAAGATTTGTGAAGAATGGAAACTAATTATGGTAAAATGTCAATAGAAAGACATGTGGCAGGAAATGGGTTAGGGTAAAGAGTGGCTGAGATAACCTTTAAGGGCTACATGCCGAAGGAGTGATGCCTACATAGCCTTGACGAAAAGGGGTCTCAGGCGATGTAGTTTTCCCATAAGTGTTAGGTTATGGAGCCTGTTTTCATGTGTGAAAGTGTTGAAGACTGTACACTAAGAGTACTATACACTTTTCATGTATCCTTGCCGGGGTTTGGGGTGGGCCGGGCCCCGAGTGGGGGTTTGGGGGTAGCAGCCCCAATAGCAGGGGTTCGGTACACCCAAATTTTTTTTTAGGAATAAAATTTTTGGCCTCGAAAAATGCACCCGACATATTGGGAAACGTGCTTTTCTCATATGGGCGTGTTTTTTGACCCATAGGTTTATGGGACGAGTTTTGCCCATGGTTTTGATACCCATGGTTTTGTAAAACTACTTAAGCAGTTGTCTATTTATATGGTCTTATGCATATGATAGATATACAAGCAAATGTATTGCAGATGTGTTTTGAATTCAGATGTGAATTCTGTAGAGTTTGTTGAGCATAGCTCCAAACGGATCTGGGTATTGTATTGAGAGAGCGGTGGCTTGTAATAAAATCTGAGCAAGTGATTCTTGGTGGACGTAGCCCAAATTGGGTGAACCATGTTAAATATTGTCTCTTAGTGTTGTGTTATTTTATTTGAGATCTGTAATAATTTCTGCATATTAGTTTCTCATTGCACTTACGTGAGGGATCATTTCACATATTTTATCCCTTATTTCCTAACAATTGGTATCGAGCCTGGTTTGGTTTGCTGAAGTGTTGAATCGCAGGGAAAGTTTTTAGCTTGAGTGGGAGCTATGGCAGATGAAGGAAGATCTAGGGTTGATAAATTCAACGGGTAGAATTTCAGTCTTTGGAAGATGCAGATGGAAGATTACCTTTATCAGAAGGATCTTTATACTCCATTGTCTGAGAAGGTGAACAAACCCTCGAGTATGACAGATGCGGAATGGGATTTGTTGGATCGGAAGGCACTTGGAATGATCCGGCTGAGTCTTGCATCTTCGGTATTATTTAATGTTTCAAAGGAAAAGACTACAAAAGATCTAATGGATGCATTAGGGAAGTTGTATGAAAAACCCTCTGCCTCTAATAAGATATTTTTAATGAAAAAGTTGTTTAATATGAAGATGTCTGAGAATAGTTCAGTAGCAGATCATTTAAATGATTTCAATACGGTAGTGAATATGCTAGCTTTGGTTACAATAGAATTTGATGAAGAAGTTAGGGATTTATTAATTCTGTGCTCTTTACCTGAGAGTTGGAATAGCCTGGTAATGGCGGTAAGTAACTCGGTTCCAGCTAACTCGAAGTTGAAGTTTGAGGATGTTGTAGGGGTGATTCTAAGCGAGGAAATGCGAAGAAAAAGATCCGGGAATCTTCTACTTCAGGGAATGCTTTGATAGTGGAAACTAGAGGGAGACAGAAGAATAGAGGAAACCGTGGAAAATCAAAAGATCGGGCAAGGTCAAAATCCAAGAACAAGATTGTATGCTGGAATTGTGGAAAGCCTGGGCATGCAAAGAATGACTGTTGGGAGCTTCGGGATAAGAAGAAACAACAAGAAGAAAACAAGGAGGCAAATGTGGCAACGGGTAATGTATGTCAGGATGATTTGATTCTTTCTTTGCACAATATTACTGAATCTTGGGTTTTAGATTCAGGGGCTTCTTTCCATGCTTCTCCACATAGGCATTATTTTCTTGATTATGTTCAAGGAGATTTTGGGCATGTTTTTCGTGGTGATGATGAGCCTTGCAGCATAGTTGGAAAAGGTTTTGTTCAGGTTAAGATGCAGAATGGAATACTTGGCTATTGAAGGATGTCAGACATGTGCCTACATTAAGACGAAATCTAATATTGGCAGGGTAGTTAGGAAGTGATGGTTGTATTGTGATATTTACAGAGACTCTTGGAAGGTTACCAAGGGTGCTCTTGTGGTGGCAAGAGGTATGAAGGTTGGAACCTTGTATTTAACCACTGATAGTCCTAATGATTGTAATCTTGTGGCTTCAGATGCAGATACAACATTATGGCACTATAGGCTCGGTCATATGAGCCATAAGGGCGTGAACAGCATAAAGAAGAATTTTCCTGGATATACATAAACATGTTTGGATTTCTATGAGAACTGCATATATGGGAAACAAAAGCGAGTAAGGTTTCTCAAGGTTGGACCTACAAAGAAAGAGAGTAAGTTAGAGCTGGTGCATTCTGATGTGTGGGGGCCAGCTCAGGTATCATCTCTTGGGGGTTCAAGTTATTATGTTACTTTTATTGATGATGCAACAAGGAAAGTTTGGGTTTATTGTATTAGAAACAAATCTGATGTATTTGACACTTTTGTTAAATGGAAAGCCTTGGTAGAGAATGAAACAGGTCTTAAGCTAAAATGTCTCAGGTCAGATAATGGAGGGGAGTATTGCAGCAATGAATTTAATGATTATTGTTCTAAGAATGGAATCCACAGGCAAAAGACAGTTCCAGGAACTCCACAGTAGAATGGGGTATCAGAAAGGATGAACAGAACAATAATGGAATGTGCTAGGAGCATGAGGTTACATGCAGGACTGCCTCTTTCTTTTTGGGCAGAAGCGGTGAGCACAACTGTGTACTTGATAAACAGAGGACCCTCAAGTGCCTTGGATGGAGGCATACCTGAGGAGGCATGGTATGGTAAGAAAGTTGATTATTCATTTCTTAGAGTCTTTGGATGTGAAATGTTTGTTCATATAGACAAGGATGATAGGACCAAGCTAGAGGCTAAATCAGAAAAATGTACTTTCATTGGTTATGGTGGTGATGACTTTGGGTTTAAATGTTGGAGTATTAAGGACAAGAAAATCATTCGGTCTAGGGATGTGGTCTTTAATGAGAAAGTCATGTATAAGCAACAATTATAGGAAAATAGGGAAGAATCCAAGAAAGAATATGCAGTGGTAGAGGATCTTCTAGATGGGAAAGTGACCCATGAATTAGTTCAGGAACCTACTCAATAGGAACCCCAAACTCCTACAGTGAGGAGGTCTTCTAGGGTAAGAAAATAACCTGAACATTTTTCTCCTTCTCTTTATTATTTATTACTCACTAATAGTGGAGAGCCAGAGAGCTTTGATGAAGCAATGCAGGTAGATGCCAGTAAGAAGTGGGAGCAAGCCATGGATGAGAAGCATAAGTCTCTCATGGAGAACCAGACTTGGGATTTGGTGAAGCTACCGGAAGGCAAAAGAGCATTGCAGAACAAGTGGGTGTATAGAGTTAAAGATGAAGAAGGAGGAAAGAAAAGATATAAGGCCCAGTTGGTGGTCAAGGGGTTTGCACAGAAACAAGGTATAGATTTTGATGAGATTTTTTCTCCTGTAGTAAAAATGACTTCTATCAGAACTGTTCTTGGAATAGTGGCAATAGAAGACTTACACTTAGAACAGTTAGATGTAAAGAATGTATTTCTCCATGGTGATTTGGAGGAGGAGTTATATATGCAGCAGCCAGAAGGATATGAAGTCAAAGGTAAAGAGGAGATGGTGTGCAAACTGAAGAAGAGCTTGTATGGCCTGAAACAAGCTCCACGTCAATGGTATAAGAAGTTTGATAGCTTCATGATGGAGCAAGGTTATATTAGATGTCATTCTGACCATTGTGTGTATACAAAGAAATTTGAGGATGGAAGTTATATTAGCTTGTGTTTGTATGTTGATGACATGTTGGTTGCAGGTAAAAACATGCAGGAAATAAAAGTACTCAAGAAATAGCTAAGTGAATCCTTTGATATGAAGGATTTGGGGGCAGCCAGACAAATCCTTGGTATGAGGATAACTCGAGATAGGAAGGAACAGAAGTTGACTTTATCTCAGGAAGAGTACATTAAGAAGCTATTAGACAGGGTTTAACATGCAGGATGCTAAATCGGTTGGGACTCCTTTGGCAGGCCATTTCAAGTTATCAAAGGAGCAGTGTCCCATGACAGAGCAGGAAAGAAACTAGATGTCCAAGGTACCTTACTCATCAGCAGTTGGCAGTTTGATGTATGCTATGGTATGCACTAGGCTTGATATTGCCCATGCAGTGGGAGCCGTGAGTAGATTTATGAGTGATCCAGGTAAAGAGCATTAGCAAGCGATAAAGTGGATCCCTTCGGTATTTGAGAGGACCATGGGGACAGTTTTGTGCTACAGTGGATCAAACACCACTTTACATGGTTATGTAGATTCAGATATGGCTGGAGATGTAGACGTAGGAGGAGCACGACAGTTATATTTACACTGTAGGTGGGACAACAGTGAGCTGGATTTCATGACTACAGAAGTTGGTGGCTTTGTCAACCACAGAGGCTGAGTATGTTGCTGCCACAGAGGTAAGCAAAGAGATGATTTGGTTACAACAATTTCTTGAGGAGTTGGGGCATAAGTAGGAGGAATGTAAGCTGCATAGTGATAGTTAGAGTGCTATACACCTAGCTAAGAACTCGATTTCCACTCCAGGATGAAGCATATATAGTTAAGGTACCATTTCATCAGGACAGCTTTGGAGGAAGAGAATTTGAAGTTGGAGAAGATTCATACTAGTCAGAATCCTGCAGACATGATGACCAAGGTGGTCACAAGGGAAAAACTAAAGTTGTGTTCAGATTTTGTTGGTCTTCACAGAAACTAGTGAAGGGTTGAGAAGCTTGCTCAGAGGAAAAATAGTCTCCAAGTGGGAGATTGTTAGGTTGTGGAGCCTGTTTTCATGTGTGAAAGTGTTGAAGACTGTACACTAAGAGTACTGTACACTTTTCATGTATCCTCGCCGAGGTTCGGGGCACAGCCGGCCTCGAGCGGGAGTGCAGAAGGCAGCGGCCCGGTAGTAGGGGTTCGGGTGCACCCCATAGCTTGGGTTCGGGGCGCAGCCATCGATATTTTTTTAGGCGTAAAATTTTTTGGCCTCGAAAAATGCACCCGACATATCCGGAAACATGCTTTTCTCATAAGGGCGATTTTTTTGACCCATAGGTTTATGGGACGGGATTTGCCCATGGTTTTGATACCCACGGTATTGTAAAACTACTTAAGCAATTGTCTTTTTATATGGTCTTATGCATATGATAGATGTACAAGCAAATGTATTGCAGATGTGTTTTGAATTCGACTGTGAATTCTGTAGTGTTTGTTGAGCATAGCTCCAAATGGATCTGGGTATTGTATTGAGAGAGCGGTGGCTTGTAATAAAATATGAGCAAGTGATTCTTGGTGGACGTAGCCCAAATTGGGTGAACCATGTTAAATACCGTCTCTTAGTGTTGTGTTATTTTATTCTGCAATTTTATTTGAGATCTGTAATAATTTATGCATATTAGTTTCTCTTTATTGCGATTACGTGAGGGATTATTTCACATATTTTATCCCTTATTTCCTAACATTAAGCTAGGGAAGAATATGATTAATTAGAGGAATGGGTTGGTAGGTTTTAGGCATGATTGATTCTAGGTCATAGGCATGGTGGAGTCTTAGGTGATATGCATGGTGGATTTTAGGTCATAAGCATGATGGGGTCTTAGGTGATAGTGGAAATCTTGTAAAATGTAGGTGTCGATGGTCTAGTCTGGTATAGGGTAATCAATAAGTAATGAATAATGTGAATGGTAAGAGGTGGTAAAAGAGTTGCTTAATTGATAAGAAACCTAACAAGTCTACCATACCCAAGATGGGCTTTTGAATGTAAGACCCTAAATTTGTTACATAATGGAATATTCTAAGGGTGAAGAAAGTCACATAAACCTGAAATGTCATAGTTACGAAGAGACCCTTGAGTAGATAGAACAAAGATGCGTAAAAAGGCAATAAGGTGAGAATATGTGGTTTAACATAGCTTAGTATATGACATCATGTTTACTCCGCAAGAAGACCATGATAAAAAAATGGCCAATTCCATGACAAATTGTTATCATTTTCTTCATTTTTTTGTTTTTGATAGATTGGTTGATGTGGGAAGTATATATGGGATGAGTATATTATCTCCTTGAGGTCTTTGTGAATCTAATTGATGCGGTAATCTTCTAATATGGTATTTTATTTTTGCAATGACTTTGTATAGTTGTCCTTTGAGGGAGTAGTTTATTTATACTTGATGAGATAGAGAGAAGAGATTTCCATTTTGATGGATTCATCTTGTTCTGGAAGTTTGACTCAAGGATTTGAATCCCATTTTTCTTTTGGACGTTTTAAGTCATGGAAAATCCTATAGAGGAAGATTAGGTTCTTTTTTAGAAGACAAAACCATAACACACAAAGGTTAACTATGAAAGAGATGGTTTCAATGAAAAATGACCACAGGATTCCATCTTTCAAAAAATAAGAAAAGTATCCATGAGAATCATGCCATGAGTAGATCCGTGGTACCCACATGGAAGATAAGGCTAAGATGTGATGGGTAATCACATGATTCTTGTTTAGTTGTTTATTCTCAAAATGGGTAACATGGAAGGTGAATGATGCTCAAGGGATGAGTGGTCAATAGATAGAAGATGATATAAGACTTGATTTCAACAATAAAATGGTCTAAGATGCAAGGAATTTAGGGGCTTGAGTTTAGTTTTTCCTTCAAGTGAAAACAAACTATAAGCACTTGATCCATAGGCATGAGTAACGATATAGGTTCCAAGCCAATTAGGAGAAAAATTGACCCGTTTACTTTTCCCTTCTTTGGTTACATGTTGATTTTCCTTCAAAACGAGGTCCCCGACCTAAGGTTTGTTCATGGAAACATATATCATAAGCACACATGATACGTTTTTGGTAGATTTAGAGATGGTCAAGAGCATTGAGATGACATTCATCTAATAACTCAAGTTTTTCTAAACAGTCCTGGTGAAAGTCATCATCGTTGAGAATGTCTTGTAGTGAGATACGGAGAGATGGAATTTGGACTTCGAGAGGCAAGACAACCTCGATAACATAAACCAGAGAGAAAGGTGTGGCAAAGGTCAAAGTGCAAATACTAGTGCGGTAAGCCCACAAGGTGAAAGGAATGTCTATATGCCAATTCTTCCCATGATTGTTAACTACTTTCATAAGAATTTTATTGAAGGTTTTATTGGCTGATTCTTCTTGGCCATTTGTTTGTGGGTAATAAGGTGACGAAAATTGATTTGAAATCTAAAATCATCGTAAATATTTTGTAGGGTTTTTTTTTAATTGCTTTCCCTTATTAGTGATGAGGTGGTAAGGGACACCAAAGCGATAAATGATGTGATGGTTGATAAATTCACATATTTTCTTAGATTTTTTAGAAATTAGGGGGATGGATTCTACCCATTTATTGTAGTATTCAGTAGTGGTTATAATCCATTTATGGCATTGTGAAGAATGAGGATTGATCTCTCCAACAAGATCCAAACCCCATTAAGAGAAAGGCCAAAGGTCTCATGTGACCTGTAAGGAATGACTAAGTGTGTGATGAAGATTGGTATGTTGCTGGAATTTCACACAACATTTGACATAGTCACAACAGTCATGATTTAGGGTTGATAATTAATAGCCAAGGTGAAGAATGTGTTTAACACAAACTAAACCACTAAAGTGACCTACACAAATTCAATCATGAACTTCCTTGTTGGTGTAAGGAATTTGAGAACCTCTAAGGCATTATAAGAGAATACCGAAAAAGTTGCACTTATAAAGGAGACCACCCATGAAGACATAGGGAGAGACACCTTTAAGGAAGGCACGTTCCATTATGAGTGAGATCATGAGGTAGAATGGAAAGCAAAAGGTAGTCTCGAAATGGTTTATACCAAAGGTTATGTGGGTTATGTGCAACGGATCTGATGGAGTTGACCTCACGAGATAAATAAGGGTGATTGCAACATTTGTATTGTGATAAAGATTTTGGCATACCCTTTGATGTTTTTTCTATAATATCTTGTATGACCAAAAATTTGTGCACCTCGCTTTGACTTGGTAGGTGCTTCCAAGCGTAAAATGATCGCAACCTTAGCTAGATCAACAAGCAAACCTTTCTTGCAGATTATATGTCCTAACAATATTCCAAATGGTGTGGCAAATATGAACTTCTTGATGTTCAAAGAGATACTCAACTATCTGCACCGTTCAAACATTAAGCATAGATTGTCACAATAATCTTTCACAAGCCCATATACTGGTCAATCATCTAGGTAAACTTTTAAGAAGTTGTGAATAAAATATTTGAATGCCTGAACAACTATGCACAAGAATACAACTGGCATGTTTTTCAATCCAAAAGGCATCATAGTATAGGAAAAACTACGCCATTCTATAGTAAATGTTTTCTTTTCTTGATCCTCCTAAGAAATCCTAACCTGTTGATACCCGAAAAACCCATCTCAGAAGGAGTATATCTCACGCCATGCAATGCATTCCAAGATTTCCTCGATGAATGACATCGGGAATTGATCGGTGATGCATGCAACATTCAAATCCCTATAGTTTACACATATTCTAATTTGTCCATCCTTCTTGAATAATATGATTCATTGTGTAAGGCCTCTTTCTAGCTTGGGTGTGCACTATCTTTAAGCTTTATCTTCATTTCCCCAAGTGATTTATGCACGCCTTTAAGTTCATGATATGCTCATGGGAATAAGTGTTGATAATCCCTGAGTAACTCAATGATCTTTTCTACCTCTGAGTCTGAGCAATAGTCTCCAATTATGGCCTCCTTAGGCTCAACCTCTGAACCTATATTCATCTTATTTTTCTTCATGGGTTTGTGATAGGCACGTGTATCCTTGTCTACACTTTCCAAGACCGTACGCACCCCTTGTGAATGTTTAATATCTAGGTTTTCAATTTCCTCATCATCCACGATGTAAACCATATTTCCTTCTCTTTCTCAAGGAAACCGTGTTCAATTAGTATAAATTCAATTTCTTCTTCCTTCTCAAAATGTTCTATGGACTCTATCTCACTAAATAAATCCTGAATATGTTCTTCTACTTTTACACTATCTCCCATGATTAAGCGCTTGATAAATTTCAATGCCTCTTCTATTGGAGGTTGAGAAGAAAAATAGTCAAAGGTTTGGATCATCCTGTGCAGTCAATTTTTTCCAGTTTCCATTCTCTCGATGTAGTTTTGCATATACATACCAGGCTTGTGTGCATCCTTGTAGTATAGATTACAATCTATGCACCCAAAGTGAAAGTTGTAATGCTTCCTGTCCTGCTGTCCAGAGTCTCTCACACTGCTGAATGTGATGCTGAACAGGTTGATCACCATGATAAGTGCAGATATGTGTAGGTGCATTGTTCCTTACAAACCTAATAGATAGGGTGATTCCAATCTTTTCCCATTCTATAATATTATCTCTATGGACTACCCACTAGCATGTTGCTTTCCCATACAAAGTATATACTAACATAACTCTTCTCTTAATTTGTTTTTCCACTTTGTGTTTCCATGGCTTTCAAAAATGTACGAATATATTCTACTCCTATATACCAGTACTATGGTACATATTCATCGGAGGGAATGAAGTCTATTCTTGCACACAACTACATTTTTACTTCATGCCCTACTAATTCATATATACCATGAGCCCAATTGTCACAAACAATACTTGTAGTATCAATAATCGAGTGAGAAACTTTCCATTGTAGGATGCCTTCTTTTAATGGCTCATTGACTTCGGGCCCCGAACAACACGTACATAAATTTGGTTTAAGTCCTCCTCACTTAGAGGCTCAACATATGGTGTGGACTTCCCATCTATCAACAAGATCACAACCCTTTCCTCCTTGTTCTTAAAGCTAATATACCCCTTATTTAATCTCAAGTCAACATTATTTGCATAACACTAAGGGCGTCCAAGAAATGCTGGAAAATTGTCCACTTTTGCAAGTGCTAATACCTCAAAATCCCCAATGAACTTGGCCCCTTGTATGGTTATAGATGCATCCTTCAAAACTCATATGGGAGTAGCCTAAGTCCAGTCTACCTTAAAAAACACATTAGATGATGGATGCAATGGAGGCCTCCCCATTTGTACCCATGCATCTAATGTAAGAACATTTACTTCTGCACCTGTATCAATCAATATGTTGCTTAACAACTACCCATCCACAACAATATTTAGAGTAATTTCCTTATCATATTCAATGCCATCAGGGGGAAGATTTACATGCAGGATTTGACGTCTGGTTTCAAAACTTACACGCATAGTGTTCCCCTTTAACAAACTTCCTAATAGTGGGACAATGTTCTCCCAAAGGCGCAACATTCTCACACACTTCTCTTAGATCATCGATATCGGTTTGGTGTCTCTCGATGCTTTCTTCTTCTCCTTTACGTATTGTATCTCACCCTAAATATTCCTTAGCACTTCCATGGTATTCTAGAAAACCTCCTTCTGATGAGCGGGATCTAGGTACCTTGCATGCAAAACCTCATCCTTGGTGATCGTAGGCTTGTGGTGTAATGATTCTATTGTGCATGCCACTTCAAAGTGCGTGTAGTAATCTTCACTTTCAATGCCTCGGTCCTACTATATTGGGTATCAACTTATCTTCTACCACATGTTATATTCTAAACATCCTAGTGCCTTTGTTTTCTTGCTTATGCTACTTACTCAGATGCTCATATAAGTTTGGGCACTCTTCATAGCTATGCTTCTTCCCGCAAAAGAACATGCAATATTTTGAGGACATTTACACCTAAAGCAACAAGATATCTACACATATAACATGTTCCATGAGGGAACTCACCTCTTCCTCCACCACGGCTTCATCTTCCATATCCACCATGATATCCACATCCCCTTCCACGTCCTCCTTCAAAATGCCCCTCATTCCTTTCATAGCACATTGGATTATGATCTCGATCTTGGTGCTCATTCTTACCGTTAGAATTATCTGTTACACTTTTTTGTCGTACACCAATGTCTATAGCATCCTAGATCTGACCAATCAACCAAAAATCCTCAGTATCATGGGTCATGTACGTACAAATCTTGCAAAATCAAGATACATTCTTCCTTATTGTGCATTGTAATAAAGGAAAATGACTAGCATCATGATTCAAATGACAAATCTCACAATCTAACAGTAATAAGCGTATAGATCTATGAGGGCAACTATCCTTGGTGTGACCTTCCACTTCATAATCTGTACACCAAATTCCTGAGCATGTTTCATGGGATGAATTTGCTAATAGCTTCTCTAACTACTTTGCCATAGCTGTAATTTGTTCCTCTAAGAATAAAATAATGCCAATGTCAATGCTCCCAACTGCCTCAGCATGCAAAGCTACTTCCAGTGCTTTGCATGGATCAATGTATGTCTTATGTGATAGTGCCCTTCTAAATGGTGTAATCAATCCTCCAACGAACCATTGTGCATGCTTTGGCTAGCATGAATATCATAAGATAGCTTAGATAGAAGTGTCTTAAAATAAGCATCATACTCACATACACTCTCAGTAGTGCCTTGCTTTATATCCTTGAGTGCACTAATACTCTTCTACTCAAACTCATGGATATGGAACTCTTTCAAGAAAGCATCTTTTAATGTTGCATAATCCACAAAATTTTGATCAGGGTCAAACTTCATATACCAGTTGTATGCATGTCCCTATAATGTAGTAGCAAATTTAATTTCATTACGCTTAGTAGACGTGATCCCCTTAGCGCGCCACAAGATTTCACACATATGCACATGTTTGGAAATATCCTCTATACCTCTATACTTTGGGAGATGAAGAGAAATATCCATATAAATATTTTGTGGTTCCTACAGACCTTGACCACCTGATCCAGAAACTCTTGTGTTCCCTTTGCCTCTAGAACAACTAGATCCACCAGAACTAGAACCACCTATACCTCTTGATCCTCCACCTATAGCGGGAATATGACATGTAGATGTACTCCCCTATGCTTTGACCACCGTATTATACTAAACCCTTACCATCCGTGAGGTAGTTCCACTTCCGAGGTGAATCCAACATTCTGCGCACTCATATTCTCAGTGTGGATGATGCACTAAGGATATTCCTCCAAATATCATTAAATTCATCATCCCGCCATTGATGTACATGCTCCCTAACTTACTCCTACTCTCCTGCTTCCCAAATTAGCTTTTGGTTGCTTATCGTACTAGATACTTTGGAAAACCAAGTGCAAGCGCTACGTCACTGGTGGATTAAGATGCGCACCCGCGGTCCGGTAGTCTCCACTTTGCACACTTCTATCCGAGGTGAAAGGGGATCTCTGTCATGTTTTCCAAGATGGGGGAGTTCCTGATGTTCTAGCTCCACGTCTTCTACATGAGTTGTAAATCCTTCATGAGCCATATCTCTCATCAACACCATAATTTCTATAACATAACGCTACTTCTCTATCTCCCTCTCACGCGCCTCATTAAACTTAAGCTGCCTTTCCTCTCTCTGCCTCTCTACCGCTAGTTCTGCCAACTTTCACCAAACTTATTCCTACCCTCACGCATGGTGAAGTTTAGTTAGCCATCGGTTTATTCTCCAAGTTCAAAGTTACCATGAAGATCTTGATCACCAATGAGATACCTCACAAATATAAACCTGTTAGATATTGCAAAAACTTGAATTTAGCTACCTCACGGTAAGAGTATGTTGAAATTTAATATTGGAGGATATAATTATTTACAACACCACAAAACCACATATCAACAATGCGAATCTAGATCAAATCAGCATCATAAAGGGCATAAAATTCTTCTTGTGTCCAAATAAGTGCACGATACCTCCAATTCCATTGAGATGCATAAGCAGTAAGCCACTCGTATAATTCTACTAGAAAGATGGCAAAAAATCTCTCATATAAGTTGTCATATAGATTTTGTTCTACCCAAGTGCATGCGTTAAACTCGATCCACTATTGAACCACCATGCATATTTTTCCTCCGATCATGTATCCATTCCTCTATAATTTCTAGACTTAACCGGTATGTCTTCATCACGAACCATCTTGAAAATAAGCTGAAAAGAGGTCCCAAAAATGGAACCAATGATGCAGCCTAGAATTTACTAGATAACTCCCTAGACACGCTGACACATCACTCAACCCAAACTGAGCGCTCACTTAAAGCACGCAAAGGTACCAGTTCCTCTTTAGGTTTGTTATAGTAGGATGTTTGCATGATGAAGGATGAAACACATAGACTCATAAATAATATATCATTCTAAATTATATGGTACATTCGATCTATGACAGAACAAGCATTAAATAGTAATCATGATTGAATCAATAACATACACTACTCGATTACACATAGGAATGACACTTAGATTCAACCAATATCTTCCATCTATTAATAACACAGAAGCTCCTTACAATAATGTCAAATGATACCAATGCACGTATGGACCTGCTACAGTAATTCAGTCATATATGCATATAACTCTATATCTTCATACATCCATCACACTCTTATATATAGGGTGGGGACTTTCCCTTCACCACTTATCTATTCCAAAAATAGGTTGCATGCTATTAATAGCCATGCGTCGTTCATAGGCATAGCCATACATGCAAGTGTGCTATTTATAGGCCTCTTATAGTTAACTGAAGTGTCAATCCTTTTCTTAGCTCGTCTCCTTGCAAAATGATTTGATCAAATCCTCCAAAAATAAACAATGCATGGTGCACATGTCTCTACATCATTGGTGTGTTTCGCATGCCATCTTTGAAAAATAGGTTGTCATACTCAAAATCAGCTAAGTCCTAAATTTTGAACTTTCCTTCCATGCGTGGGTCCTTCTTGTCCTTCCGCACACTTGATCCTGGCCTTCTCTCCCGCACGGACTCCTTGTGTGTTCTCTAACAAGTACTCTCTTATCAACATCAAATTTTATATCAAGGAAGATACCCAACAAAACATTTATGTTTTCCATCATGCTGTTATTTAATAGCCCATGATCAAGATATTATAGTGAGGAATTTCCCCATGTCTCTTGCTAATTTGGCCCTAGATTGGTATAATATCATCCCTCAGTACTCCATTTTCTCATTCAAACAACTCACACAACTATTCCTTGAGATCTTCTCTATAAACATATCTCATCAAATAAACATCAATGACTTATACGCTATTAAAAAATTTGAGGATGAGTCCATTACTAACTTTTTTACCCACTGGAGGGGTATAACTAATCAACTATCCTTCCCATTACCACAAACCGAATTGATTGAAATTTTTTGTCACTCATGTGCCAAACACATTTCATCAACACTAAAAATCCAATCTTTTTAGACATTCGATGAATATTTCAGTATGGCCCGTAAGTTGGAATTGTGAGCCCTAGAAGATGGTCAAGTTAAACTTCATCCTAAGAAACCATGAACCTAATTCCCATTTAAGTCATCTTCCAATCCAGATAAATCCAAATCATCCACTAACATTATAGTATTCAAATCAACTTCTAAATCTATGCCAACATCCATTGAATCTACATCAACACCTACTAAACTTACATCAAAATCTATTGAAACAATATCAACACCTACTAAACCTACATCGACATCCACCAAGTTGTCATTGGTTAGCAATAATATTGAAACCATTCTCCCATCCTTGGCACATGTTATGACTGAATCCACTTCCACACCAATCACACCTTCTAGCATAACCACACCTATGTCTATGCCTCAATTTTTAAATATATAACTATGATACCTCTCGAAACATTTATGACACAAACACCTCCACCTAAGGCAACCATGAGCTGTATTTGTCCTCCATCTACAAAACCAATTACCTCTACACCAACCAATCCAAAACCTACAAAATCTACAACTCATTTAGATCTCATTAATCACATCATTCAAACTCCTCTTCCTTCACCAACACCTACTTCAACAACCACACCTATCTCATCCAAAACCACAAAGGGACCTCATAAAAAATCATCGTTCAAGTTTTTAAGATCCATTAATATGTTCCCTCGATCAACACCATTTAAATATTTCACTAATACCTTACATGAACTCTTTTATTATATAGAAGGAGAGTTCCTATATAACATGTTGTTAGGACGCCCTAGATATCCACTATACAGGTGTGTTCCTCTACACTTCATCGGTATCTCAAATACAAACATGAGGGTCAAACATTCACAATCCCTATAGATCCAAATCATTTTTCCAATTGTTATATGAAATATCACCCAAACAACATCCTTATGCCTAAATCCACATC
Source organism: Taxus wallichiana var. yunnanensis (assembly GCA_018340775.1). Lineage (NCBI taxonomy): Eukaryota > Viridiplantae > Streptophyta > Pinopsida > Cupressales > Taxaceae > Taxus > Taxus wallichiana. The sequence continues at coordinate 309,814,829 of CM031244.1, forward strand.
ATAATCATCTAAAAAAGAATCTACCAACACATCCATCTCTTCCTCTAAACTAGCAGATTATTCCTTCCTTAGTGATGTTGCACAATGTCTCATGTTGGGATAATACCACCTTCTCATGATTAACTCCATCCCTTCACCTAAGACTTATGGTATCCCTTATAAAAAAACCCATGCATGACCCTAACGTAGGATATATTATCTCTTATAGTCGACTCACATAAAAACAAACATTTGCTATGGGGAATTGATCATCCTTCATCTCATTCTATCAATCCACATCATTTCATGCCTTTCACATTAAACTTCAAATCAGTAGATAATCCAAATTAAGCTTATATGTAACTTCACTATTGTGCATGTAAAGGTTTCGGCCTTGGTCATAATGAAAAAGGAATACATTACTTGATTTTTTCACGTTCCCTTAAAACAAATGAGAAATATGGTCTAGGATATGAGAAACCCACTTGAACTAATCCAAACCTTCTGCATCCGTACATATCTCCGAACTAGAACCATTGTCATCCATGACCCTTGAAGAGCCTATGGACATAGATGACGTTGTATCCATCCTACCTAAATTTTTTTTTATTCAATACTATTTTCTTAGGTCCATTAACTTATCAATCCAACCACATCACTAAAAAATTTCCCCTCATTTGGATAGAAATGATCAAGGAATATTTACCCACTATAGATATCCTTCAATTTCATGATGATTGTAGTCTTTTAGTTTACCAAACAGCCCAAGGCACATTGGCACATCACCAAGGCCAACACTGAACACTCACCAAAAGTGCGCAAAGGTACCATGTCCTTCTTTTATGGAATCTTTGTTAAGGAGTTAACATGATAACACCAATATAAATTTATTCCAGATCCATGATAACAATGCAATGATAAACCATAAACAGATCTAGGTCATAACCATATGCAAGAATAACTTATACAAGTGATTCACCGAATAAGTATGCATATGTAAGAGAAAAATAGATAAAGTAAGGGCGAGAAGGAATACATGTGAATGAAGGTGGAAGGTAGAGTGCACGGCTTCTAATTTTCTGATCTAATGATGATTATGAGAACTTCCTTTTTAGTAGGAGGAACTACTTATGAATACAAAACAAGACCACAAGAGGAATATTAAACAATATATATCAGTGGACTGGCTAGCATATGCTAGATTCAGAAAGTGTGATACTTCCTAGATGGTTGTCAATCCACTGTTTAAAACAACTTAATGCTAGAAATGACGTGAACCAATAATGTCCTACTGTAGTCAATATGATTTAGGTGTCTCATTCAAGTAAATTAAGTAAATATAATCTAACAGGATAGGTTATGATCAGATTTATAAGTCAGACATGTAAATAGGGTGGTAAGGACAGGTCAAGGTCAAGCTTTAGGTGATTTGGTTTATTCAGGTAAATGTTATTGGGTTGTTGTTATAGGTAGGTTTACTTAGACACGAGGTGACGTCGGTATGGTATGACCAATTTTGGTTGATGATAGAACAATGACGGTTTAGGTTAACTGGCATCGTAGGGTTGGGCTGATAGAAACTTAATGAAGTTAGGTTTTGGTGATTCTTTGTGATTGCAAAGAGTATGGATAGAGAATGGTGAGGTTTATGGCAGTCTTTGGGAATACTCAAAGATGTCCGGAGGTGGGTAAGGAGGGTTGAGTAGAGATAAATTTAGTGGCGAATATTTGTAATATGGTGAATATTCCATTTTTGAAAATTTTGAAAAGGAAAATTTTTTGGTGTGGGTTAGTGACCTGTTCGCCTAAAAATTACAGTTTATTTTTTTTTAGGGGTTGGCTTCACCTACCCTTGAAACTATCCCCTATATAATCCTAGATTATTTTCCAGCTTAGAACACTATTAGATCAATCATACCACTTGGGGGCATATGTATTATCAAGTATAATAAATGTGTGATAGGAGGGCGAGAGGTTACATACGTGTGACAGAGGCGAGAGCCACAAATGTGTGACAAATATTTTGTTGACGCATGACATGGAGAGTTTGTTGACATGCGACATGGAGAGTCGAAAGGCACCCTCATTGATTCATGTCAACAAGGTGGTTGGCGTGAGTCGGTGAGGCTCATTGAATCACGTCAATAAGGTTGTTCACATGTTTTAGTGAGGTTCATTGACGTGTGTCAACCACCTTATTGACATGTGATAGCAAATTTCCTATTACGTGTCTACAACCTTCATCACACCTCTTAAAAACCAAGTGAAAATTTTCTTGTTGGACCCCCAAAATTGATTCCCGTGAAACCGAGTTCAAGGATATTCACCAGGTATTTTCCACCTCTTATTTCTAAGAGGTCTCTTAAAATGAACCACAGGGTTGAGAGGTTATAGGTGATTAGTTGGAGGGATTTACGGGAGGGTGAGAGATGATGGGATGCAAGGAGACTAGAACTCCCAAACATAGATGAATAAACTAATCTAAATAAATGTGGGAAGGTGTAGATCCAAATAAACTTACTTGTACTTACAAACTTGGTAGTTGGATGGAAGTGATTGTTGATCCATGGAATGAGTGGTTAGTGCCACAACTATGCTTCTGGAACATTACAATGAATGCTTTCCTTTAAGATTAGTGTTTGGTGTTGGTTTAGGATGTCTAGATGCATAGGAGTTCTCGGTGTGTGCTTACATGCAAATCTCTCTTCTCCAAAAATCCAATAATTCTTCCATACTCTCAAACAAGGTTTCCAAAGTGAATATATGGTAACCGACGATGGTCTAGGGTGACTGCATCGGTATTGGGTTGACCAACATCAATTAAGGTAGAAAATACTAGGTTTTCTAAAATGACAAATCTTGGCAATATTTTTGGCTAGTTTTGTCCATTTTCACAAATCAATATAGAATGTTGTGCTTAGATAAGCGGGCATGCGGTTAGAGGAATAATAGGCATGTGATTTTAGGGTTGAACTAAGTCTTAGTTAATTAAGGTAGGTAGGACTAAGTCTTAGTTAAAAGGAAACATGTTAAGAACAGGTCTGTGATGAGGTGTGTAGGTCAGGTGGAAATTAGTTCAATTAAGGTAATTAAATAATGAATATAGTGAGAGTGGGCATTAATTTAATTGTAGGTAATTAAATTAATATACATGTGGGGTAAAGGGGGAGTGTGACCCAAATTTGGTGTCTACATTTTGCCCCTTTTTGTCGTGTAGCTTGTATTGGTAAGCGATGTTGACAAAAATAGGAAGTGATTTCCCCATGTGTGGGTGAAGGTGATCCCCCTCAAACCAGAACTGATGAGGTGTAATATGAAATCAATGAGTGGGTTGATAAATGTGTAGTTGGTAGAGGTGAAGGTAGGTGGGGAAGGGTAGTGGTCAACTCGGGTAATAGGTAATAGGCCGGGTCAAAATTGGGTAATGGGTAATGGAAATCAAATGCATGCACACATATAGATTATAATACGATGCTTGGGTTGAAGAGATTGAAAAATCTACATCATCCAAGGTTGATAGGTTTATCCAAATAAGGGTGAAGTGATTCAGGTATCCAACGTATAGGATATGGTCCAGAAACACAATGTAGGTCAGGTGTAGGAATGTTTAGGTATGTTCGGTACATCAAAGGTTTTGTTGGGATAAACAACATAACAATAAACAAGGTATGGTTGGTACGCTAAAACAACATGGTAACAACATCGCAAGGTATAGCAAGTACATAAGGTCAATGGTCACACCAAGTAGGTCAGGTTCAGGAAAATAGGTCATGGCATGGGTAAGGCTGAGGTATAGGTAAAATAAAAAGTCTCGAGACAATACTAAGGAAATGTAGGGTTAGTTTGGGCTTGTAGGTATGATTCAATAGGTGTTTGTAATGATAAAAGGTGTTTGAGCACTAATGGTTATAGGTAAAAAGAATCTTAGCAAGGGGAAATGGCTATAAGGGGTAATCGATGCCAGTTACATAGTAACTGACATTGGTTGGCTAGGGAAAAAATATGATCGATGTCAGTCATGTCGAATTGGGGTTAAAAAGGAATTTTTTTCTTTTTACAGAGTCATTTGTCATTTTCCAATTGTAGAAAATGACAACAGATAGGTGGAAAGTTGGAAAGTGATAAAACGACACTAAGAGCTGAATTGGCAAGCCTCATAGTGGGTTATTGGAATTTTGTTGGTGGGTCCATGAGATCGGGTCAAGTGATTCAATTGGTTTTGAGGGTGAGGTGTTGATTTGGGCATAACAAAGGTGGGAGATGGATCGGGTGGGCCATTGGTGTAGCGGCTATATGTACCACCACACCAACGGCATCGAGATGAGGTAGGATTCTATCCCGATCCTTCATTTGTTATTGAAATAGGCTATTGAAATTGGGTTGGGTGAAAATTTGGGTGTAATTTTATTTATTGAATTTTATGGGTAAAAATGAAGGAAATGAGGGGTGGGAAGGTCCAATGTAGGTTAAATAGGATTGGGAATGAAGCTAGGATAGGTTTGGATAGGTTAGAGTAGGTATTTAGATTAGATTGGAGAATTTTGTAAGAAATAGGGGTTTTGCGGGTTTTGACGCCTGTGACAACAGCTGACCGACGACAATTAAGTGGTGGCCGACATCAGTTGGCCTTGGCCGGCATCGGTCAAGTATTAGGTGACCGATGCCGGTGATGATGGACCGATGTCGATCCAAGAGTGACTAATGTGGGTCGATTCTAATGGAAAATATGTCAACAACCAAGATAGGGTGGGAGGGAATAATAGGAAATGAGATATAAAGGTGGGTTTATTGAAAATGGGTAGGGTAATAGGTACTAATAAGGATGAGTGGAGGGATGTGACATTGGGATGTGGGGAGAAGGGGTAATATTTAGGGTTGGGGTTTGGTTACGGGGTAATAAGTAGGGAGGTTCTTGGGAATAGGTTGGTTAGTTACAAGTTACTTTGGGTATAATTAAGGTTGAACAATGTTGTGATTTGTTGGATGTAGGCTATGGACCAGCTACATATGTGGGACGAGTTCCACCATTTTTACTAGTGGTATGATCGAGCATGACTCTGGCCGAGGAGTGGATGCACATCAAATACGTCAAATTTATTAGGTCCTCGACACTACAAGCACATAGTTTAGGAGCCAAACATAATGGTCGCACTCATCAAGCAGATGGGATTGAGTGACTAACACATTTCATTTGTCGACGGTGAGATCACAAACACCCCGGGAGGAGTATACGAGATCTTACGGCTACCTATAGTGGGAGAGTAGGTGTATTTGATTTTTTCGGAGGAGCTGATGTTGGCAGTGTTTGGAGAGGGGATGGTGGAGATGAGGTTCCATAACATGAGCCTGAGCTATGGAGATATGTACGCGACCCATCCTCAAGAGATGAGGTTGGTTGTCCTGATTATGGAGGTAGTGTGTTGTTATGCACTACCAGATGCAAAGGGTGGGTGATTCCCATGGGTGCTGATGGGGTTCTCCATGATATAATGGAGGAGAGGACCCATTTGGCTTGGGCACCAACATTCTTGGTGTAGTTATATAGGGAGTTATGGGCCTATGGGAGGCTACAGAGATTCAGTTTGTGTTGTACATTTCTAATTCATTGTTTGGCATATGAGCACATCGTATGTGTGCATCCAGTTGGTATGCCCCAACCGAACACATTCAAGGTGGGCTTGGTTCGAGTTGGCTACAGGCGTTGGGTGCCTATTGTTAGAGAGTGTAGGGATGTTAGGGCTACACATGATGTAGCATACTATAGGCACATACTAGAGGGGTTGTCCGGAGTGGACATCATTTAGAGGCCGTATGTTGGCTTCCCTTCATACATGCAAATAGCAGAGAGTTATACATGATATATTTTCTCGAGATGGATAAAGGGATGTCCTACCAAAGAGCACGAGATGATACCCGTGGATAGGGTCAGATGGAAATTTGGGCTACCTTAGGATGCACCTCCACCATTCCCTCAGTATAGGAGAGATGATGTGGAGAGGCTTATGCCTCTACCACAGCCAATAGTCTTTGAAAGGGTAGGAGGAGTAGGCAGTGGACCAGCAGATTGATGATGCTTGAGTTATAGATAGATATAGGTAGTGGTGGGTAGCACAGCTACGGGAAGCACCACCGAGGCAAGAAAAACCTGATCTAGCCACAGTTATGGTTTAGAGGGACACATTAAATGGGAATGTGGCTACTCTCTGATACATCTGGGAGTAGTGTAGGGGCACCTATTAGGATTTGAGGCACGTGTTGTCACATTATAGGCACAAGTAGCAGCCCTTCAAGACCAGCTTGCACAAGGATAGGTACCCACATAGGGTGGAGATGGAAATTGGGGATATGTGGCCTCCCTATAGGCATACGTAGCATATTTTCAAGGCCATTTGGCCACTACATAGTCGTATATTGTGGCCTTACAGGACTAAGTCACAAAGACAAACACCCTCATAGGCCTAGGGAGAGGGTCCCATTTTACAAGCAATAGTGAGACATGGTCCCATGGTATAGGGAGGAGGAAAGGGTTCATAGATATAGGGGTTGAGGCCACCAATAGTAGGGAAGAGCTCACAAGTTGTTGCGACACCTATAGCACCCCCATAGATAGTACCGATGACCATATTCAAGGATGCATTGAATGAGGCTAGATACTACCAGAATCATTAAACTACTTCCGGGATATACATCCCTTCCTATGTAGATTATAGGGTACAACAAGCCTCGAGTGAGAGGATGAGATCTCACACACATAGTGCAGAGAGTACAGGGGGCCGATGAGCCCAGAGACAAGGTCAGGGTGAGGCCACTAGTTCATGGAGGCTGACCCACTCGGGACAGTGGAGGCGAGGATAAACCCATAGAGTGTGAAGAAATGATGGCATGGTATCATTCTTGAGGAAAGGAGAAAAATGAGACAAACATGGACATTAGATGGGCCAACGATTGATGTCATCATGTTGATTATTATTTTTGATATATACTAGCTGCGTGTTGATGATAGTGAGGTTATACATGAGATTTTTTAGAGTTTTGATCATATACCGACCTGCCTGCCGAAGATGGTGAGGTTTTATATGAGAGTTTTTGAGATACTAGTATTTATTTGTATCTGTGTATATATGTATTGATACACAGACTCTCCCATTTATATAGTTGATGATGTTTATTGGATGGATGATGTACTTGTGTTGTAAAATTTTCATTGTTATATGTATATGGGTGGAAAATAGGTGGATTAGGCATGATGGAGTCGGAGTCGGTTTAGGCGTGATGGAGTCGAGTCATTTTAGGCATGGTTGATCACGTTTTTAATTTTGATGAGTTATATGTATGTTATGGTGTAAACTTCCAAAATTTGTGATATTATAGAAATTTGGAATGATTGACTAGATGTTTTGATGGTGTGACAAAATGATAGATATGTATGTATGGTAAATTTCCAAGATTTGTGAAGAATGGAAACTAATTACAATAAAATGTCAATAGAAAAACATGTCGGAGGAAATGGGTTAGGGTAAAGAGTGGCCAAGATAACCTTGAGGGTCACATGGCCTAGGAGTGATGCCTACATAGCCCTGATGAAAAGGGCTTCAGGATGATGTAGTTCTCCCATAATCTAGGGAAGAATATGATTAATTAGAGGAATGGGTTGGTAGGTTTTAAGCATGATTGAGTCTAGGTCATAGGCATGGTTGAGTCTAGGTCATCGGCATGGTAGAGTCTTAGGTGATATGCATGTTGGAGTCTAGGTCATAAGCATGGTGGAGTCTTAGGTGATAGTGGAAATCTTGAAAAATATAGGTGTCAATGGTCTGGTCCGGTATAGGATAATCAATAAGTAATGAATAAGGTGAATGGTAAGAGGTGGTAAAATATTTTCTTAATTGATAATAACCCTAATGAGTCTACCATACCCAAGATGGGCTTATGAACATAAGACCCTAAATTCGTTGCATAATGAAATATTCTAAGGGTGAAGAAAGTCACCTAATCATGAAATTTCATAGTTCTGAGATAGACCCTTGAGTAGATAGAAACAAAAGTAGGGTGAAAAGGAAATAAGGTGAGAATATGTGGTTTAGTGTATCTTATTGAATGACATCATGTTTACCTAGCAAGAAACCCATGATCAAAAATAGGCAATTTCACAACAAAAAGTTATCATTTTCTTCATTTTTTGTTTTTGATAGATTAGTAGATGTGGGAAGTCTATATGGGATGAGTACATTATCTCCTTGAGGTCTTTGTGAATCGATTGATGCGGGAAGCTTCTAATTTGGTATTTTATTTTTGCAATGACTTTATATAGTTGTCCTTTGAGAGGAGCAAATCTATTTATACCGATGAGATAGAGAGAAGATATTTCCCTTTTGAGGGAGTCATCTTGTTGCTGGAATTTTTACTCAAGGATTTGAATCCCATTTTTCTATTGGATGTTTTAAGTCATGGACAAGACTATAGAGGAATATTAGGTTCTTTTTAGAATACAAAACCATAACACACAAAGGTTAACTATGAAAGAGATGGTTTCAAGTGAAAAATGACAAGAAGATTAAATCTTTCAAAAAGAAGAAAAGTATCCATGAGAATCATGCCATGAGTAGATCTGTGGTACTCATATTGAAGATAAGGCTAAGAGGTGACGCGTAATCACATGATTCTTGTTTATTCGTTTATTCTCAAAATAGATAACGTGGAAGGTGAATGACGCTCAAGGGATGGGTGGTCAATAGATAGAAGATGATATAAGACTTGATTTCAACAATAAAATGGTATAAGATGCAAGAAATTGAGGGGCTCGGGTTTAGGTTTACCTTCAAGTGAAGACAAACTATAAGCACCTGATCCATAGGCATGAGTAACAATATAGGGTCCAAGCCAATTAGGAGAAAATTTGACCCATTTACTTTTCTCTTCTTTGGTTACATGTTGATTTTCCTTCGTAATGAGGTCTCGACTTGGAAGGTTCGTTCATGGAAATGTATATCATAAGCACATGCGATACATTTTTGGTAGATTTAGAGATGGTCAAGAGCATTGAGACGACATTCATCTAACAACTCAAGTTTTGCAAAATGGTCATGGTGAAAGTCATCATTGTTGAGCATGTCTTGTAGTGAGATGTGGAGAGATGGAATTTGGACTTCGAGAGGCAAGATGGCCTCGATAGCATAGACCGAGAGAGAAAGGTATGGCAAAGTTCGAAGTGCAAATACTAGTGTGGTAAGCCCACAAGGCGAAAGGAATGTCTGTATGCCAATTCTTCCCAAATTGTCAAATACTTTCATAAGAATTTTGTTTAAGGTTTTATTGGTTTATTCTACTTGGCCATTTGTTTGTGGGTAATAAAGTGACGAAAATTGATTTGAATGCTAAAATTGTCACAAATCTTTTGTAGGGTTTTTTTAATTTCTTTTCGTTATCAATGATGAGGTGGTAAGGGGCACCAAAGCGATAAATGAAGTGATGGTTGATAAATTCACATATTTTCTCATATTTTTCAAAAATTAGGGGGATGGATTCTACCCATTTAGTGTAGTATTCAGTAGTGGTGATAATCCATTAATGATGTTGTGAAGAATGAGGATTGATCTCTCAAACAAGATCCAAACCCCATTGAGAGAAAGGCCAAAGGTCTCATGTGACCAAGGAATGAATAAGTGTGTGATGAAGATTGACATGTTGCTTTGCATTTCACACAACATTTGACATAGTCCACAACAATCACGATTTAGGGTTGGAAATTAATAGCCAAGGTGAAGAATGTGTTTAACACCAACTAAACCACTAAAGTGACCTCCACAAATTCTATTGTGAACTTCCTTGATGGTGTAAGGAATTTTAGAACTTCTAAGGCATTATAAGAGAATACCGTCAAAGTTGCACTTATAAAGGAGACCACCCATGATGACATACGAGAGAGACACCTTTAAGAAAGTCACGTTGTCCATTACGAGTGAGATCATGAGGTAGAATGGAAAGGGAAAGGTGGTCTTCAAATGGTTTATACCAAAGGTTACATGGGTTAGGTGTAATGGTTCCGACGGAGTTGACCCCATGAGATAAACAAGAGGGTAATTACAACCTTTGTATTGTGACAAATATTTTTGATTTGGTAGGTGAAGCGGGTATCGAGAAGAAAAAAGCATGCCATGTTATCCGAAAATTTATTAGTTGAACGTGGAATGGTTTGAAGTTTGTAATGGTCAAAGGTAGTCAAAAGTATGTCGATGTGACATTTTTACTTTTGGAGTATTTCGTTACAACACTAGTATATACCATTGACTTGGTTTACAACCAGTTGGGAATCACCAAATATATTAATTGAATTAACATCTAGGGAGATGGCGGTTTGAAGGCCTAATACAAGTGCTTCATATTTGGAAATGTTGTTAGTGTAATCAAAATCTAGTTTGAAAGATAAAGGCATAGGTTCACCATCAAGAGGAATGAGGATAACACCTACACCGCCTCCATGCTGACATTTGGAACCATCAAAAATAAGGTCATCTGGTAAGTGGTATCATCCAAAGAGAGGGTAGCAATGGATTCGTTTGGGAAATCAAAGTTAGAGGGTTGATCCCTAGAAAGAGGTGCATCTACTAGTTGGTCAGCAATAGCTTGGCCTTTGACAAAATTTTGATGGATGAATTTGAGGTCAAGGTCTACAAGAAGCATGAGCCAACGTGCAACACATTGATGTTGGTAGGGTTTAGCATACATGTAATGTAGGGGATCAGTGTTAGTGACGACAAAGGTTTTGTGGTTGAGTAGGTAATGATGAAGTTTAGTGGCGACAAAAACTAAGGCTAAGTAAAGTTTTTCAACATGGGTGTACCTAGTTTCGTAGTCTAGAAGTGTACGGATTATGTAATAGACCACTTAATCCCTTTGTTTCTCATTGCAATGAGAGATCATGATGCCTAAGGAATGGTCATTAGCAAAAATGTATAGGTAAAAGGGTTGGTCATCTTTAGGGGAATGAGCACCGGTGGTTGAAGAAGGTATTGTTTTAATGTGTCAAAGGATTTGTGGCATTCATCATCCCATTTGAATGAGACATCCTTTTTGAGGAGATGATGAAATGGTTGACAACAATCGAAGTTATGAAATGAACCAACGAATAGATTGCAACTTACCTTAAAAAATTCAAAGTTGACGAGATATTAGTAGGCGGAAGCATTTCAAGAATAGCCTTTACTTTAGCAAGATTGACTTCTATGTCATGCAAAGAAAATATGAAACCAAGGATTTTTCCTGAAAGCACTGCGAAGACACACTTCTTAGGTTGAAGGTGAACACAATACTTGATGAGGCAATCAAATATGACCTTAAGGACTATCAGGTGTTTGGCACGATGTTTAGATTTGGTAAGAAGGTCATCTACGTAATCTTTTAATATGTGATTCATGATGTCATGGAAGATATAGGTCATGGTTCATTGATATGTGGCACCAAGGATTTTAAGGCCAAAAGGCATGAATCGATAATAGAAGGTCCCCAAGGAGTGATGAAGGAAATTTTGTGTTGATCTTCTAGAGTGAGTAATATTTGATTATAACCCGAGAAATCATCCATTAGTGATAGCATCTCATCGCTGGTGGTGAGATCAACCAGTTGGTCAATTCCTGGTAGAGGAAAATCATCTTTAGGTAAAGCAAGGTTGAGGTCATAGAAATCCATGCAAATACAGAGTCCCCTTATCACTTTTTTGATAGGAACTATGTTAGAAATCCATTGGGGATAGTCAATGGGTAGGATGAAGGAAGCAGAAAGAATTTTTGATGTTCTTCTTTGACAAGAAGGGCAATACGAGGATGTATTTTCCTCACCTTCTTTTTAATGGGTTTGGCATCGGAGAACGGTTATGATATTATGGACCACAATGTTTGGGTCAATACCGGGCATATCAGCATAGGACCAAGTAAAATCATTTCTATGGTCTAGGATGAAAGAAGTAAGAGCTTCATGTTCAGTAGCATCTAAATATTGGCCTATCTTTAGAATTTGTGGTTCATCCTAAGTGTTGATGCTGATTTTGATAGTCGATTCGTTCAACATGGTTTATGTCTCGAAGGTAACGAATGATGAATATAAGAATCTTCAGCATCAAGGTACGTGAGTATAGACTCCTCATTCGACATTAAATGACATTAATATAAGGTGTATCATCATCGATCATGTCAGGATACATGAAGGGAAGAGAAGAGGGAGTGTTTCCATCGTCTTTGATAAGTTAGAGGTCTCGGGAAATCGTGTTTATGAAAAAAAAAAGTTAGGAGGAATAGATTCGGGATCTATGGATTCCGTGGGTGAAGTGGTAACATTGGTAAATGGGGTGGAGAAGGTTTTCTTCCTCAATGAGGTCAATGTGGGCCTTCTTGGAAGATGATGTGGCAAAACCAATGCCACCTGCGATCATTGTGTTTACGGGTAGTAAATGAAATGATGATATGGAAGACTTGTTTATAAAAACCAAAACCAAATCCTTTCCATGCATAAATGATGAAGGAAAATGTGGGTGAAGTGGTGATTAGTAAGATAATGAAGGTCATATGAAAATAGTCATGTTTGGGATGGAGGTTCGGTGTATAAGTGACATTATCAAGTCACCCATACATTAGGTTAGTATGAAGGTGGGGAGGACCATAAGGGAAACTCTCACCTATGCAGTAGTCATAATGGGGGTGTTGGCGTAGGTTTCCATACTATTACGGAGTGAGGAATGTGTCGATATTGTATAGGTGGTACTACCCCAAAGTGAGGCATTGAAAAAAACCTTCTTAGGAATCATTAGTCGATATGTGGGTAGCAGGGATAGATGATTCACTAGATGATTGTACATGACACGTATCATTTTGTTGGGAAGTATATGGGTCAGGCTGCGAGGATACAACCATAGTAGGACTAGAAGAGTTAGGTGTGGGAGAGGTGGCAGAAGCATTGGTGGATGGGGTTGTAGGTGAAGGAGAAGTAAGGGTAGTGGCGGATGCCTTGACTGGTATAAGTAAATTGTTGGGTCGGTCAACATGTTACAAGTTTTGAATGATGACGGGTTGGCGGGATGGTATATTTATGCCCTTCATGTTCAAATTTTACACAATGGTGTAAAGTTAAAGGGACACAATCCATGACACGCATCCAAGTTCTGCATAGAAATAATTCATACTTTGCGTAACTCTCCCTCTAGAACATAGAATAATTCAGCGACAGCAGTGTGGGACCCACCCGAACATGGAGAATAATGGTGCCAAGGGAGGAGGTGATGGTGTCATTTAAGGAGTGCAACATAACTAGGTTATTATGTATAAAATTGGAAGGGATGCAGATTTGATTGTAAAAGATGATGTTAATGTTTTTTCCACCATCAATCATGATGTGTCATACGCGTATGTTTTTGATATAGATGGAAATGAAAAGTGCGGGATCGAATCATCCGACGGGGAGTACAATCTCCTCATCATAGAAGCTGAGGAAGTGACTTGAGGAGTGGGCATAGAGGTGAAAGAAGGAGATTATTTGGTAAGCAAGGTCAGTGGTAAGGGGTGATAATGGAGGCTACTAGTGTGGGGTCATTGGGTAAAAATTCAATGGATTGCAAAACCTCCATAAGGGCTTGTCTATGAGATTCAGAAGTTTGGACAGATCGTACAAAAACATCTTTAGAGGAGATTGATGTAATTGTTTTATCATTGTGCGATGGGTGACCCCGTCAGAGATAGGGTATGTAGGTCCTCGAATGGTGATTTTGGGTGTGGGTGTAGATGGTATATTGGGCACGGGGTTGGTTGATGGGCTAGTTGCTTTTTCTTTTCCTTTGTCTTTCTAGGTATGGGTGGCAACTTGAACCATGTTAATCTAAGGGGAGGTGGTAAATGGAGAAGGTGTAGGATGAGTAGTGTAACGACATGATGGGAAAAAACCTAACGGGGAAAATCCTTGTGAAGTGTGTATGGCACACCGACATTTGGGTGGTGATTTGGCCAACTCTCGATACAGACCATGTTGATCTTGAATTTTGGAGGTGGAAAAAGGGTTATGGGGGTGGAGATGCAGGTCATTGAAGAAGAAAGGGACGATGATGTGTGGTGACAGGTGAAGGTGGAACATGGTCCTCATCAAGAAGGTCATCATCGTCAAAATTTTGTTCAAGAGGAAAACATTAGAGAAGAACAACTTTTAGAGCTTTACAATTTTCTACATCATGTCCTCGGCACAAGATGAGAGGCACAAATCTTAGTTTCATCAATACCTTTTGGTTTGGGTTTGAGAGGATGTAAGGTCAAAGTAGTGGTAATGTGATGATTGAAGTCTCTAAGATATCGATTAAAATTTTTGCGTAGGACCCTGTTAATGGATCACAATGGGAAGTGAGTGTGGTTTTGGGTAAAGGTGTGGATGATCGTGAGACAAGAGGCTTTATTAGAGGGGGAATGGGTTAGCCCATTAATTTGGTAAGTTTTATTATCTTAGGTTTTGATGGAATCTGCTTGGGTAAAGGTGTGGTAGAAGAGCTAGTGATGGAAGGTTTTTTTGGTTTAACTACCTTATTAGAGGGTAGTGGGTTCTTATCTTTGGGTTACACCTTCTTAGGTAAAGGTGACACGGGAGTATGGGATGTAGAAGGGAAAGAAGATGGTGGAAGAGGACGGGTTACCCATGGGGACAACCGAGTTACGGTGGAAGTGGTTGGTAGAGGTTGGGTGGACAGTATGGGTTGAATTCATATAGGAAAAGTTGGGGTTATAGTAACTGGTGGAGGTATAGGTGGTAAGAAATGCACGGGTGAGGGCAAGGGTGTTTGGTTTTGGGTGAATGAGGTGTAACAAAGGCTCGTGATGAAGCAATAGGTTGCTTAGCTTTTGACTAGCCTTAGGTAGGAGAACTGTTTGGTCATGGTTGATGGATGGGGCCCTAGGATGGATGGAAGGGGTGAAGGTGATAAAGGTGTGGTACACGATACCGGTGTATGCAGCCTAGAAGGTTAGGTCTTCCTTTTAGGCAAAGGAATAATGTTAGTACAGGTTTGGAAAGACATAGATACGTCTAATTTTATAGGTGGGTGAGTAAGGCTTGATGTCAACATGACACCCAAGGTAGTGACGGGCCTAGATACGGGTGAAGATATAGGTGTGGGTAGGTTTTTAGGTTTTGGAATGGTTTTAGTCATGGGTAAAGGTTTGGATGTAGGTAGGGATGATGAAGAAGAAGTCATTTTGATAGGCATGGTCAGTGTCAATCTAGTTATTGGAAATACCTTTGGGTAGATCGTGGAAGTATCTTTAGTCAACATTTACATTTGAGTCGAAAAGGATAGATGAAGATGTCCTCGAGCATGGAATCATAAACGTAATCCAAGCGATCGAAAACCATGAAAATGGGACTACTTTGTAGGAGAAGATGGAGTTGTTTTGGTGGAAATCCTTATAAAATATGTTTGTGAGATAGGGAATTGGCTAGCCTCAAAATCTGTAGATAAAAGAGCCGAGATCATGTCAATAGGATCCTAAGATGCTAAGGAGAACTGCCCCCAATAAGTAGTGGCATGTCTGAAAGAATCTCCCATGGGTAGGAGATATGGTAGGTGGGGTGAGGTAGACTTCTCCCTTAGTGGAGGAGAAGGTGATGATGATTCTCTTGTGGATGGGAGAATTAAAAGTGTTGAATGTTTGGTAGGTTGTGAGGTAGATGGTGAAATGACATCGGTAGAAAGCGTGGGTTCCTCCATGGGTGAAGGAAGAGATGAAGGGGACCCCTCTTTGGGTGAAGGAGTGGAAGAGGTATGCTCCTCTATGGGTAAAGGAGCAGTGCCAAAATTTCTTCAATAGACGAAATAGGTGAAATTTGAGGAATGACCGGTACAATATCAAAAACCACATGGACTTCATGGACATTATTGTCATTGGATGAAGGTTCACTATTTTGATTAGATGATGGTTTATGGTTAGGGAACGTCTTTTTAAAGATGTGCAAATTTTTATTTTCCAACGCGTTTGGGTTGTCCACAACGAGGTCTCCATTATCTATCATCTCTTGGACAATGTTCTTAAAAGTTATGCGATTCCAAATCACTATGGATTTTGACATGATGATAATTTCAGTAGTCATGTTCCTTATACCATGCAGGGAATAGGGCAAGTGGGATCGAAATCGGTATGAATTTTTATGGGAGGAAATGTAATATCTCCATCTTTAAGAAGCTTTTCTAAGACTAAAGAATAGGGCTCTCTAATTGAAGTGTACTTCCGTTGCTCTTGTCAAACCGAAAGGTATGGATAGGGGAAAGATTGGAGGGGATGATATGGAACTACCTTGAGGACTACCGCATTGGTAGATACTTTGGCCTTTGAATAATTATTTTGGGGTTTTAAAGATGAAGAAGAATCATTTGGTTTGAATGGGGTGTTCTTGTTTCGTAATTGGATTTTCTTTTCTTTAATGGCATGAATTTCTAGCTTTCATGCCATGGTGAATGCTTTGTCGAAGGTTTTAAAGGTTTCTACCTACGAGTTGGTTAGATGTGTCTAGCACAAGATCTAGTGAACAACACAATAAGTTCATCTGAGGTAAATGGAATGTTAATTGGTTGATAAGAAACTACCAACGGGAAAATAAATTTGCGATAGATTCATCTTCATACTTTGTCATGTCGAATGCAGTCGGTCATGGTGGCCTTCTTGACTACATTTATTGAGAAGTGGTCCAGAATTCCTGAGCCACTTGGTTGAAGGAGTAGATGGAATGTCAAGGTAAAATGTTGTACCAATCTAAGGTAGGTAATTTTAGGTACATGGGAAATGATCGTAAGAGAAAAGTATCATCATGGGAAATTAGGTAACACCCATGTTTGAATGATCGCAAGTGCTATTTTGGGTCCTCTTTATTGTTTAAATGGTTGAACTTGGGAATTTCCCAATGTATAGGGTATGGACAAATAGGAATGGATGGATGAATAGGCTCATTACATATTTTTTCATAGTTCAAGGAGTTACAAGAGCTAGAAACCAATGCTTCTAATGTCTACATATTTTCCATCATCATCCTAATGAGGTCATACGTGGGTTATGAGGAATGGGTGTCTCCTCCAGTAAAGGGAGGTTGATGATGGGTGTATGATCTGTGTTAGTGCAAATTCTGGACTTGCATCTTTTTGCCCTAATTTTCCATGTCTAATTTTTCTTAGAAAATGTTTTATCTCTAGAATGGGTGATCTGCAATTAAGCTTATCCGGTTTAACACTTTCAAAAAGATTGCAAAATTCCCAGGGTGTTGTTGTTTTTCCCTTATCTGAAATAATTTTCCAAGTTACCCCCTTTTTGTGCCCTAATTTCTTCAATTTTTCGAGTTGTGTCATTTATCCTTTTTCAAATCATGAAAAAACTCAAGTTTGATCGAATCCAAAATTTGTGTAGATATTTTCTCAATCCCAAGGTCAAAATTAATGTCAAAAAATGATTCAATTAGTTTAAGATCAAGAAATATGCCATCCTTGTGAAATTTTTGATTTCTAGGGCATCCTGTGAATTTTTGACGTTTTGACGGTCATACGGGCGTATTCTACCCGTCAAATTCATCATCACAATATTATTGCAACGTGGTAGGCTCCTATTGTGCAGGGGTGGTCGGGAATTATTTCTAACTTGTTGTTTTTGAAATTTTTGGCTAAAGGAAAAATTTGGTCCATGGATCCGCCTTTTATAAAGGGTGCCTACGTGGCACATGTTGATTGGTCGAGGAGTGGCGGATTTACCTTAAGAATTTTGGCTTTCATTTTGGCAAAATTCTCAAAGTCAATTTTTTGCCCGAAGACCTGCAATGAATAGGAAGAGGACATGTGGAAAGGAGGGCATGTGGGTAGCGAGAGGCATTTGGAAAAATTTGATGTTTTTGGGCTCAAGGTGTCAAGGGAAAGTTTTGACCCGAAGGCCCGTGTCCAATCACAAGTGGACACATGTCCAGAGAAGTCAATATGAGGGGGTAGATATTTTTTGTGCATTTGAATTTTTTTAACTTCAAAATTTTAAAGTTAAAATTTGAGCCAAAGCTCCGCAACAAATCATGAAGCAACACATGTCCAAGAAGGAAGATGGGTGGCGGGTTTTGTGATGATTTTGAAGTTTTAGCTTCAAATGGTAAAAATCAAGGTTTGGCCAAAGGCCCACATCGAATAAGGAGAGGGTGCATGTCCACATTTGCAAAAGGTGGAGGGAGGGGCCGAGGATAATTTTTTAACTTTTGACCTCTGTTCTCTGAAAGGTGAAAATGAAAAATTGGCTCCGCGGCCTATCGGATGAAGACACGTGGCACATTTTACAATGTCAAAGGGTGGCATAGGTCAACATTGAATTTTGTGAATGTTTAAAAGGGTCAAAAGGCAAGAATGGAGACTTGGACCCATGGCTAATTGGATAACGCCATATGGAAGGGATGAATCAGGCTTTCAAGCCTGCGGGGGATTTTGTGAAAAAAATTCCAAAATTTAAAAAGGTCGCAGGAACCATGTTTTGAAGGCATGGGCACGATCCAATCATGTTTTAACATGTGTCCCACCTTATCCAAAGGGAAAAAGGGAATATTCAAGAATTTCATCCTCCACGTGGAGGGCTAGCATTTAAAGTTGATAAAAAATCAACGACAACTGTGCATTCACCCATTTTGTCACCATGGGAGCTCCAGGAAGCTCGGATTCATCATTCCTTCACAAAATCACATCAAATTTTATATTATTTTGCATCCTCTTGGCCTTCTAAGTTCAATAGCACTGTTTTCATGACCTAATTTGATGGTCTATGATGGATTTGATATAATTCTTGCCTTTTCTCGATAAAAAAACGTGAATAATGAAAATCAAAGGTTGCAGAGGTAAAAATTGAAAAGGTAAAAGGTGAAAAATGATTGATAAAACATGTTGGCATGCCTGAATGATAAAAACATGACCCTAGGATGGATAATGATCCAAATTTGTGTAATGATTTAATTTTTGTGCATACTTGGCAACCTACGAGTTTCTTTTCAGTTTAGTGTCACTATCTTTAAATCATGAAGTTTTTGCAACAAATTTGATATCATGAGCATATGCTTTTCTTGGGAAGTAATAATTCAAGATGACATAAGATATAAAATGTAATTTTTGAGAGAGAGAAAGGGAGAAAAAGGACGTAGAATTTTCAAGGAAAAGACTGAAAGAAATCCATTTCTCTAGAGAAAACTCGCTTGAGAGCCATTTTCAATTCTATTTTGCATCAGATTTTATCATGTTGAGTTGGTTTCAAGTTATAAAGCCATCAATAAGCTCTGATATTGTTCTCATGACATTCCCCTGCTGATATATTTGATCATTTTCTAGATTATTTGGTGTTATCTCTTGGCAAAATTTGTATATGCTTGTGTTTCAGAATGATTTCAATTTGTGTTCCTTGCTCATGTTGCAATCTTGTGTTTAGGATCTCTTTGATCATACATGGTCTCATTTATTTTTGATGGTTTGATGGCATTTGCAATTCTATATCTAGAATTTCCTTCATTTGATAGAAGATAAACATATTTAAAAAAATTTTACTGTCCTTGAATCTTGAGATTATTTGTAAACCTTTGGGGGTACCTTAGGTCATGATCAAACAGGGATTTCTGGATACTTTGTTGATATATTTGCTTCAATATTTTGTAGTAGGTTGTCAAATATTGTGTGGAAGAGTGCAGATCTGGGCCTCCATTTGTGCACATATCCTGGTTGAAGGAGTATTTTAAACCTCTTGAAGCATTCTTGTTGTGTAAGTGTTACAAATTTCTTGCAAAGGTCCTCAAAGAGTTTGGTACTTTCTAGTTGGTCTTGTCTAATATCTCCCAACAAAATTTCATTCAAAGTAGTTAACCCTACCCTATACTGCCCCTGCATTGCATTGTGTGTCAACAAGAGAATAAAATCCATTTACAAACATGCACAAAGCAAATCAGACAATACCATGTCTCTAGCAAGACCTTTCTCTACCTTGTTTTGAAAAATTTCCATCATTTAGTAGTGACAACTCTTATGAGCTTGAATAATGGAGAATTGATCATGTTTTCCCAAGGCCCCTCCCATACAATATGCAAAATTCAAGGATATCTCCACCTCCTTCACCAAACAAAGGCTGCAATATAGGCTCTCTTGCCTTGGTTGATAGATAGGCACAACCTAGAATAGTGAGGATCGAGATCAAAATCCTTCCGAGGTGCTACCCAATCCTTCAATATTGAGTGCTCGGAAGTTAGATATATGTATCCTGCTACAAAAACATACAAATCATTTATATTCCTCTGAGTGTCTTGTTCAATCCCATGATGTTGCTTGAGTTGTGAAGGATATTAAGTTTGGGTACCAACACCAGAGTGGTGCCATTGCGGGGACTTCTTGGAATTTCTTGGTGGTTTTGAAGTATTTGAAGGGTTTGAGCATTAGTGTATTCAATTTTTGAGCTGCTGTATTGTCAAGAGATCACCCTATCTTTCAAATCTGGAAGTTTTAAAGCAAGGGTTTCAAGGTCAGCCTGCCCTTTTTCATTTCTCAGTAGTTTAGACACTTTTGTTGCATTTTGTTTGGCTGATTTAAGAAGAAGAAGGTCTGGTTTATAAAACCTTGCAAAGTTATCAGTATTAGAAAGAATTTGATAGAATTATTTTAGTGCATTCTTGCACAACTAAGGTGAAATTCCTTAGTGGCGAATCCATGCTGATTTAAATCTAGAAATACCAGTGTCTTGAGCTTTCTGTCATTTATTTTTTTCTTGTTGATCTCTGCAAAATGCGAGGGAAGAAGATCTCTCTTCCGTAAATACTCTACTAAGAAATTGTTCTCAGATTTAAGAAAATCAGATTTGGAAGGGAGAAGAGTTTGGAAAGTGGTTAAAAATCAGACATCAGACAAAGATATAGCCATTGGTGAGAGAGATCAGCCTTTCGTAGAGGACTATCATTCTTCTTCAAGTGATTCTGATTCAAGAAATCCTCTCATAATTTTGTTTTCCTCAACTGGTGGAGGTCCTTCTGATGTACCTGTAAGTTCCTTCTCCAATCTACACCTCTGTGTTTTAATTTGAGTCAAACTTTCTAAGAAAATTAGCACTTAGATGATACAAGTCTTGTGGATCACATTCTTGAGCCCCAAGGACATCATTGTACTCCTCATCAACTTGTTTCACCTCCAAGATCACCCCCACCAAACAATATGGCTCAGCTTAGACCTCCATGTGTTGTTAACACCTTTGGTCCTATAAATTTTAGAGAAATGGATGGTTACCCAAATGTTGTCCGACAAGATGTCAGAAATAGGTTGCCAAAATTCCAAGGTAACAATGCCATCACTGGTGATCAACATCTCAAACTTTTTGATAATATGATGGAAGATTTTGAGATAGAGTTTGAGGATGTGTATATTAATTTGTTTATTCATACACTTGAAGAAGATGCTAGGGATTGGTATAAAGCTCTACCTAATAATTCTATTAATTCATGGACTGAAATGAAAAATGTATTTAGGTTGCAATATGGTGACAAGACTGATCCTAGATTTATTTTGTCTGAGTTTGAGAATAACAAGAAGAATCCTAATGAATCAGTCCATGACTTCAACACAAGGTTTAACAAAACTTTGAGAATGCTTCTGTTGGTTCGAGGCCTTGTGATGAATCTTTTTTAATCAAATATACTTGATGCATTTGATAAAAAGATAGCATACTACCTAAGAGAGAAGAACCCAACCAATATAAGACAAGCTTTCACCATGGCACTTCAAATTGAGAACAATATCAAGGCTGTTGGGAAACCTCTTAAGAGAGATGGTGTAAAATTGATAAACCCTAAAAGCCTCAAGCTAGCAAGGGTGCTGATTTAGAAGATGTTGTCAAGACTTTGGCAGGGGTTGTCAAAGAAATTTCTTACAAATTAGCCCGGCTGAGAAAGGAATTGGGAAAAGTTCACAAGGACAACAAAGAACTCAAAACCATGATAGATTTGGAAATCATCCTAGGGGTGATCAAAGACAAGATGATAGAGGTAAAGGGCTTGTTGGTGGGGGAAATAGACAACCCCAAGCACATGAAAATAGAGTGGTGCCTGACCCTCTAACTGCAAGAGTTGCTGCTGTTCAAGAAATTGCTGATATGGATTGGTGTGATAGATGTTTTCTTCCTCATCCTCCATGTGAAATGGACCAGAAATTTGTTGAAGATGATAATGAAGATGAAATGGATGATGACATTTTTATGATGGGTAGCTCTTCAAGCTCACAACAAGCAACAACATCAACAGATGTGATAAGTACAAGGACTGCTGCAACCTTTTGGGATTGCATAAAGAGGGTACCAATTCTTTCCTCCTCTCAAGACTCATGAGGTAGATGTTGTTCAAGATTTTGAAATTCCTAATAATGACTTTGAATATCTAAGGGCTTTAATGATCAAGAAGTATGATGGTGGTATTCCCTCGGAGGAAGATAGACAATTGTTAATGAATGTTGTGGTTGGTCAAGAGAAAGAGTATAATTTGTTAGAGGAGTTGGTCCTCAAGCTAGGCCAAAGACACCCTTGCTCACAAGCATTCCAAAAGATAATCCTAGAAAATAAACACTTTCCAAGAGCCCTGTTGTCCCATGCAAAGATATCAGTCCTCTTCATGCCCAATCTGCCAAGAGTCCATTGCCATTTAATGAATCTACTTGTGTCCCTCCCAATGTTGTCCTACCAAAGAGTGTTCCATATGATATTGCCCAAGTATTGAGTCAAATCAAAGTGAGTGTTCCCATCATTGAGTTTCTTAGAATACCCGAGCACAAGAAGAGAGCATTTGAATACTTGGGATTGAAGGAAGAAAAGAGTATACCAAGTAGGAATGTAAACATTGTTGAGGATCCTCCTCCAATTATTGCAGACCTTGGAACACCATCAACATTGGAGGATCTTGGAGAGGCTCTTGAGGTATATTTGGGGACATCCTTGGTTGATTCCTAATTGAATTTTGATCCATTCTTTACAAATTTGGTCATAAAAGACAGGCTACTTCACAATTGTATGTTTGATTCTCGGTGCATCATGTAATGTCATGTCTCTAGAATTCATGAATGAGTTGGATATCAAGGTGACAGCTACCTATGGAAAGTGTACTACCATGGATTCAAGGGAAGTGCCAGTGGTTGGGTGTGTGAAGGGTTTAGTAGTGTAACTTGTAGCCTATCCGGGTAAGAATTTGAAATTGGATGTTGTAATTGTTGACTGCCCTGCCAAATGGGGTATGCTTTTGTCAAGAAAATGGGCTGCAAGTGTTGGTGGTAGTGTTCAAATGGACATTTCCTTTGCCACCATTCCCATTGAGGGAAGCCTTGTCAAACTCTATGGTGAAAAGAAGATGTTGCACTTGATTGAAGATCCCAACAATGCTTCTTATGAAGTGTTGTTTGCTGATGTAGATGTTGACAATTTCATTGGTTTTGCTGATGGAAAAGAGAACAAGATGGATAAATCAGAGTGCCTTGATATGGTAGGTTCTCCATGGACATTTTTATTTGATGGAGCTTGCTCCAAATTTGGAAATGGTGCTGGTATAGTTTTGCTTTCTCCTAGTTTGGAAGAGTTTCCTTTTTCCTTCAAACTTAATTTTGAATGAATTAACAATATTACTGAGTATGAGGCATTGTTGTTGGGGTTAAGGATTGTATGGAAGTATGGAGTGAAGGATATTGTTTCCAAGGGGGATTCAAAGCTGGTTGTCAAGCAAGTAAGGAAGTTATATGCCACAAAAAATCAGCGTATGAAACAATATAAGCATGTTGTTTGGGACTTGATTGAAATGTTTGATTCCTTTAACATTGTTTACCATGATAGAAGTCTTAATGTTGCTGCTGATAAGTTGGCTGTACTTGGCTCTAGATTTGAAAATTGTATTGTTTCACCTTTTTGTGAATATAACATTGAAGTGCTAACAAGGCTAGTTGTCCCGGATAATGTGAAACATTGGCAAATTTTTGATGATGATGCACAAGTGTTGAGGTTCTTACAATGCCAAGGTGAGTTTGCTGGTTAGAACATTGATTGGGAGCCAATGGTATGCATGAATGAGGGAGAGAAACTTTGTTTGACAAGGATATTATATAATTAAAAACAAATACCATTCCTAAAGGTCTTGTTGCACTTGAATCAAATTTTAGCAATGTTGATTGCATCATTAATAGGAACATGTTTGCTTCAAGGGATGTGGAAGAGCACAACTTGGGAACCAAGGATAAACCAAGGAAGATTTGGTTGGGCAGAAATCTTAGCAAAGAGGAAAAGCAGTCCTATGCCCAACTTTTAAAGAAATATCAAGACTGCCTTGCTTGGTCTTATTCAGAGCTAAAAGCATATAGAGAAGATTTGTTCCAACATGAGATTCCTCTTGAGGCCAAGACTAAGCCATTTAGACAGAGGAAAAGGTCAATTAATCCACTTCTCTCCATGAAAATTCAAGAGGATTTAAAGAAGGTGAGAGATGGAGGTATTATTTAGCCCACTAGATATTCATCTTGGGTTGCAAACATTGTGCCAGTTAGAAAGAAGAACGGAGACATTAGACTTTGTGTGGATTTTAGGAATCTAAACAAAGCATCCATGAAGGAAAACTACCCCTTTCCAAACATGGAAAATATGTTGCAACTTGTGACAGGGTCAAAAATGCTTTCTACTTTGGATGGTTTCTCCGGATACAATCAAGTGGTTGTTAAAGAATCAGAAAGACTTAAGACAACCTTCACTACGCCTTGGGGAACTTATGTTTTTGTAAGGATGCCCTTTGGATTGATGAATGTTGGTGCCACTTTTCAAAGGGAAATGGATGTTGCCTTTGCTGGTTACATCAATGAGTTTATTGCAGTCTACCAAGATGATGTGACTATTTTTTCAAGGCAGCGAGGAGACCATTTGCAACACCTAGAGAAGATGCTGATCAGATGTAGGGAGTATGGAATTTCTCTTAATCCAAAGAAGTGTCATTTTGGCATGAAAAAGGCCAAGTTTCTAGGACATATTGTGTCTAAGGATGGTGTCATGATAGACCCTGAAAGAGTGGAGGCAATCAGCAAAGTACCTATCCCAAGAACCAAGAAAGGTATCCAATCTTTCTTTGGCCAAATCAATTTTATTAGAAGGTTTGTTTCCAATTTTGTTGAGATGACTCTTCCAATCACAAGCATGTTAAAAAGGATCAAGTTATTAGGTGGGAGGAGGCTTCCATTCAATATTTTGAAGGAATAAAGGATGCACTTAAGCATGCACCTGTTTTGGCAGCTCCAAACTATAAGAGGCCTTTCCAAATCTTTTCTTTTGCCTCTGAATTTACTATTGCTTTAGTTTTGTTACAAAAGGATGAGAATGGAGTTGAGAGGCCTATTGCCTTCTTTAGAAAGGCTTTACAAGCAGCTGAGTTGAAGTATACAATCATGGAAAAACAAGTGTTTTCCTTGGTGAAAGCAACAAAGATTTTCAGGCCTTATATACTAAGCTCAAAAGTTGTTGCTTATGTTCCCCACACCATGGTGAAAGACATTTTATCAAAAATGAAGATTTCAAGTAAAATATGTGGGTGGGTCAACAAGTTGCAGGAGTATGATATGGATATCCAAACCACAAAGTTAGTAAGAGGTTTGGGTCTTGCTAAGCTCATGGCTAAGAGTAACTTGTAAAATGCAGAACTGAATCAGTAAGAGGAAGAAAGGGTAGATATTCTTGAGAAATTGACGAGGTTTGAATGGTACAAAGATGTGATCTTCTACCTCAGGCACCTAAGCTGTCCTAGTCACTTGAATAAAAATTAGAAAAGAGCCCTCAAGCTGGCCTCTCAAAAGTATATCATAATAGACCTTGGGCTGGCTTGGAAGAACCCGAGGAATCCTCTTGAAATGCATAATTGAAGATGAAGCTCCCAATATAGTTACTGATTTCCATGGGGAAATTTGTGGAGGACACTTTTCTAGGAGAGTGACAACACATAATATTTTGAGATCTGGTTATTGGTGGCCTACTCTTTTTTAAAATGCAACCCAGCTAGTTAGAAAGTGTGATAGTTGCCAACATTTCTTTGGAAGAATGAAAGCTTCAAGCTCCCTTCCTTTGCAGCCTGTATCAATTGAAGCCCCTTTCAAACAATGGGGAATGGACTTCATTGGTGAGACTTTAGATCCTTCTAGTGCTGGTCATAAATGGGTCCTTGTAGCAACTGATTATTTTACAAAGTGGGTTGAAGCAATTCCATCTAGAAAGGAAACACACCAAGTGGTAATGGATTTCTTGTTGAATCATATCATATGCAGATTTAGAGTTCTAGTTAAGATTATATCTGAAAATTCCATGTGTTTTAGAGCCAAACATTTGATGGCAATGTGCAATGAATATGGAATCAATCTAACTTATTATTAAAACTACAATCCACAAGGGAATGGAAAAGCTGAGTCAAGTAATAAGAACTTGCTCAAGATCATTAGAAGGACCTTGGAAATCAACAAGAAGAAGTGGGGAGAACAATTGAAATTTTTAGTTTGGGTTGATAGAATAACTCCTAAAAGAGCAGCTGGTAAGAGCCCGTTTGAATTGGTGTATGGAACTCAAGCTTTTTGCCCTTACATTTGCAATTGTCCTCATTTTAGTTTTCCTAATAGTTGGAAGATCAAGAACATGGCCCATATAAATCAAGAATCAATCAGATCATTGAGTTGGATGAAGAAAGAAGAGCCTCTCATCAAAGGCATATCAAATTTAGAGAGAAATTGAAGAGGTTGTTTGATAAGAAGGTTACTCTAGAGCATTCAATGTGGGATATTTGGTTTTGCTATGGGATAGTAGGCATGAAGACAAGGGCAAGCATGGAAATTTTGATGCTTTATGGATGGGCCCTTATGCCATTGATATCAAGATTGGAACATACATTTTTTCTCAAAGATTTGGAAGGGGAATTGTTGGAGCTACCTATTAATGGCAGACATTTAAAACATTTCTTGGATTAAATCCCCAAGTTAAACAATGCACAATTTCTACATTTGTATAGTATTTTTGTTTTGATTTGTTTTCGCTATTGGTTGGTGTGTGGTTTTCCCTTTTGTCCTTGGCAACCTTTTTGGGTGGTTTTCTTGGTTCTTTTTTGGGTGGTATTTCTATTTTTTTGGGCTGCTTTTATGTTTTGACTCCTTTGCCCAATGGATTTCTACAACTTGGTCTACGTTTTGATCTTGTGGCACTCACTGGGAGTGCCCATCCCCAAGTAGGAGCCAATGTTAGTGCAAATTCTAAACTTGCATCTTTTTCCCTAATTTTCCATGTCTAATTTTTCTCAGAAAATGTTTTATCTCTCGAATGGGTGATCTAGATTCAGCTTATCTAGTTTAATTCTTTCAAAAGCTTACAAAGTGCCCAGGGTTATTGTTTTATTTTTCCTTATCTGAAATAATTTTCCAAGTTGCCCCCTTTTTGTGCCCTAATTTCTTCAATTTTTCGGGTTGTGTCATTTTTCCTTTGTCAAATCGTGAAAAAAATTGAGTCTGATCGAATCCCAAATTTGTGCAAATATTTTCCAATCCTAGGGTCAAAATTAATGTCAAAAAATGATTCAATTAGTTTAAGATCAAGAAATCTGCCATCCTTGTGAAAAAAATTTATTTCTAGGGCATCCTGTGAATTTTTGACATTTTCACGGTCATACGAACGTATTCTACTCATCAAACTCATCATCACAATATTATTGCAACGTGGTGGGATCCTATTGTCCGAGGGTGGTCGGGAATTATTTCTAACTTGTTGTTTTTGAAATTTTTGGCTAAAGAAAAAAATTTGGTCCGTGGATCCACCTTTTATAAAGGGTGCCTACGTGGCACATGTTGATTGGTCGAGGAGTGGCGGATTTACCTTAAGAATTTTTGCTTTCATTTTGGCAAAATTCTCAAAGTCAATTTTTGCCCAAAGACCTGCAATGAATAGGAAGAGGACATGTGGCAAGGAGGGCATGCAGGTAGCAGAGGCATTTGGAAAAATTTGATGTTTTTGGGCTCAAGGTGTCAAGGGAAAGTTTTGACCCAAAGGCCCGTGTCCAGTCACAAGTGGACACGTGTCCAGAGAAATCAATATGAGGGGGCAGAGATTTTTGTGCATTTGAAGTTTTTTAACTTCAAAATTTTAAAGTTAAAATTTGAGCCAAAGCTCCACAACGAATCATGAAGCAACACGTGTCCAAGAAGGAAGATGGGTCGGTGGGTTTTGTGATGATTTTGAAGTTTTAGCTTCAAATGGTAAAAAATCAAGGTTTGGCCTGAAGGCCCACATCGAATAAGGAGAGGACACGTGTCCACATTTGTAAAAGGCAGAGGGAGGGGCTGAGGAGAATTTTTTAACTTTTGACCTTTGTTCTCTGAAAGGTGAAAATGAAAAATTGGCTCCACGGCCTATCGGATGAAGACACGTGGCACATTTTACAATGTCAAAGGGTGGTGTGGGTCAACATTGAATTTTGTGAATGTTTAAAAGGGTTAGAAGGTAGGAATGGAGACTTGGACCCATGGCTAATTGGAGAACGCCATGTGGCAGGGATGAATCGGGCTTTTGGGCCCGCAGGGGATTTTGTGAAAAAAATTCCAAAATTTAAAAAGGTCACAGGAAGCATGTTTTGAAGGCATGGGCATGATCCAATCATGTTTTGACACATTCCCACCTTATCCAAAGGGAAAAAAGGGAATATTCAATAATTTCATTCTCCACGTGGAGGGATAGCATTTAAAGTTGATCAAAATCAATGACAACTGTGCATTCACCCATTTTGTTGCCATGGGAGCTCCAAGAAGCTCGGATTCATCGTTTCTTCACCAAATCACATCAAATTTTATATGATTTTGCATCCTCTCGGCCTTCTGAGTGCAATGGAACTATTTTCATGACCTAATTTGATGGTCTACGATGGATTTGATATAATTCTTTCCTTTTCCCGATAAAAATGTGAAAAGTGAAAATCAAAGGTTGCAGAGGTAAAAATTGAAAAGGTAAAAGGTGAAAAATGATTGATAAAACATGTTGGCATGCCTGAATGATAAAAACATGACCCTGGGATGGATAATGATCCAAATTTGTGTAATGATTTAATTTTTGTGCATACCTGGCAACCTGCGAGTTGTTTTTCTATTTGGTGTCACTATCTTTAAATCATGAAGTTTTTGCAACAAATTTGATCCCATGAGCATATTATTTGCTTGGGAAGCAAGACTCCAAGCTAGAATAAGATATAAAATGTAATTTTTGAGAGAGAGAGAGGGAGAAAAAAGACGTAGAATTTTGAAGGAAAAGACTAAAAGAAATCCATTTCTCTGAGAAAACCACCTGAGAGCCATTTTTAATTCTATTTTGCATCAGATTTTATCATGTTGAGTTGGTTTCAAGTTGTAAAGCCATCAATAAGCTCTAAGATTGTTCTCATGACATTCCCCTATTGATATATTTGATCATTTTCTGGATTATTTGGTGTTATCTCTTGGCAAAATTTGTATATGCTTGTGTTTCAGAATGATTTCAATTTGTGTTCCTTGCTCATGTTGTAATCTTGTGTTTAGGATCTCTTTGATCATACATGGTCTCATTTCTTGTTGATGGTTTGATGGCATCTGCAATCTTATATCTAGAAGAGCCTTCATCTGATAGAAGATAAACAAATTTAAAATCATTTTATTGTCCTTGAATCTTGAGATTATTTGTAAACCTTTGGGGGTACCTTAGGTCATGATCAAATAGGGATTTCTGGATACTTTGTTGATATATTTTCTTCAAGATTTTGTAGTAGGTTGTCAAAGATTGTGTGGAAGAGTGTAGATTTGGGCCTCCATTTGTGCACATATCCTGGTTGAAGGAGTATTTTAAACCTCTTGAAGCATTCTTGTTGTGTAAGTGTTACAAATTTCTTGCAAAGGTCCTCAAAGAGTTTGGTACTTTCTGGTTGGTCTTGTCTAATATCTCCCAACAAAATTTCATTCAAAGTAGTTAACCCTACCCTATACTACCCCTACATTACATTGTGTGTTAACAAGAGAATAAAATCCATTTACAAACATGCACAAAGCAAATCAGGACAATACCATGTCTCTAGCAGCCTCTTCCTTGTTTTGAAAACATTTCCATCATTTAGTAGTGACAACTCTTTTGAGTTTGAATAATGGAGAATTGATCATGTTTTCCCAAGGCCCCTCCCATACAATATGAAAAATACAAGGATATCTCCACCTCCTTCACCAAACAAAGGCTGCAATATAGGCTCTCTTGCCTTGGTTGATAGGCACAACCTAGAATAGTGAGGATCAGATCAAAATCCTTCTGAGGTGCTACCCACTCCTTCAAATCTTGAGTGCTAAGAAGTTAGATAGATGTCTCCCTAGCTACAAACGACATACAAATCATTTATCTACCTCTGAGTGTCTTGTACAATCCCATGATGTTGCTTGAGTTGTGAAGGAGATTAAGTTTGGGTACCAACAATCTGGATGACATCCTAGTACATGGGGTGCCGAATATGAAAAAATGCAAAGGGGGATAGAACAGGTGAAATGTACCCCGAATAAATGACATATGAGATTGAGGGCTACTAGTGATGCATGTAAATAGGTGGGGTGGTCGCAACGACTCTCATGGTAATGGGTGATAGAGACTAAGGGATAGAAAGAACCAAATTTTTGAAAGGGGTGTGGGTTTTTGACACTGGAGGTGGTTGTGATGCAAATGGTACATACAAGGAAAAGGGGGCAGATGGGGATATGCTTAAAGATTTTGGTGAAGGAATGATTGACACCATGGGTGCAATATACATTTTGGGGAAGTGGTTATGGCAAAGGTGGAGCCTAACTGAGAAACCACAGGGGGTAATGTTGATGAGGAAAGTGTTGAGCTAGTGGTAGCTAACATGGAAGTGGGTGTGAGGGTAGGAGGGATAGATATAGGCATGTTGTATATTAACTATCCTGAGGAGTCCCGGGTAGATGAGTGGGTGAGATAGTATTGTAGGGCCGTGGGATTCTGATCAAGGAGTCTTGTGAACTCCTCTCCACTGGTAGAAATGGGGATAAGCTTAGTTGGATCCATAGGTAATAGGATGAATGGTGGCGATGGACTAGGTGGGATTTGCTGATGGCTGGCATGAAATACAAGGGTGTTAATTTGGATGTGAGTCAACACCATGTGAATTAGTGTTGACCTAGTAAGATTGTATTATGTAAATGACACATAAAAAACATAAGTAGAAAAGGATAAAGTCCGGGTAAATCTGGTCAATGTTTTGATTAAAAATCAAACACATAAACTGATGACGATCAAGTATGACTGATGAAGGTTACAAGTAAACTAATGACAGCTTATGATAGCTGATCTGGTCACTATGGAAAGTACCAATTTCATAAAATGAAATGGAATTGATGAATATGAACTCGGGAAACTTTACATGACAGAGATATTAGAAAGTTGGGGGATATGGTGGTATCCTAAGGACCCAAAACAGAAAAGAATAGGTGATGAAGGTTATTTAAGGTAAAATAACCAAAATATATAGAATTTGAAACTAGTTAGTTAAACCAATGACGGTCATATGTAAACCAATGATGCTCACTAGACCGACGCTGGCTACTATTATGAAATTATAAGAAATGAAGAAAAATGGATGTTTGTGAATTAAACTAGATGAAGGATCAACCTAGAAAAATATAAGAATGATAAGATGAGGTCCTGACACACTCAGAAATAGCTAGAATACTCCAACTATGATGGGGAGTGTGAAAGGAAGAAGAAAAATGGAGAATCGTAACTCACACCTCAAAACACAAGTCAAGAACAAAGCTAAGAAAAACACGTAATCCTAAAAGTGAATTTATGTTTTTTTAGCTTATGCTATTAAGAATGACTTGTGAATTTAGAATAGAGTTTTTGGTTAGGAAGGCATCCTATGAAGAAGGAAATCTAAAGGTGAGGTTTTAGGTTATGTAATGGCGGGGTGGTTCTTTCTCTCTCGAGGTGATGACTGGACAAAGATAACCAGTTGGGTGCCCACTTATCAATCCTTTGATCGTGTGATTGTTGACAACTTCTTATGGGTGGTATGTTGTTTTAGAAGGTGTGTAAATTCAAATTTGTGTAGTTTGGAAAAGAGAGAGAAGAGATAATTGTGCTTTCTATGGTTCAATTGTTTTGACCATCGATTGGGCACAAATTCCAACATATAGGTTGCCCTCATTTTTAAGTGTGAGCTAACAATGCAACATATAAGGATGAAATGCAATAGATTTTATAACCCAAATTGACAATTATATTCGATGAAGCAAATGATGAATAGGTCAATAACGTGCTCTTTCACTACTATGAAAATGCAAGAAGGAAGAATTGATTCATTTTAAGCACCAAATGACAAATGTTGTTTAGATAATTTGAATAAAAGAATATTAATAGGAAGAAGATTAAATGTGTATTTTTCAAAAGGAAAGAAACACAAAATTTTTCCCTGTATGAAGAAAATGCAATGAACCCAAGAGAGGGTCCCACCAGGCATGCCAAAATGTTTCACCGAATAAGTATGTGTACGTAAGAGAAAAACAAATAAGGTAAGGGTGAGGAGGAATAAATCTGAATGAAGGTGGAAAGCAAAGTGTGCGCAATCTAAATTTCTAATCCAATAATGATTGCGAGAACTTCCTTTTTGCTAGGAGGAACTACCGCGAATACAAAACAAGACCACAAGAGGAATATTAAACAATATATGTCAGTGGACTACCTAGCATATGCTAGATCCGGGAAGTGTGATACTTCCTAGATGGTTGTTAATCCACTATTTAAAACAACTTAATGCAAGAAATGATGTGAACCAATAATGTCCTACGTAGTTGATATGATTTAGGTGTCTCATTCAAGTACAATAAGAAAATCTAATCTAACAGGCTAGGTTATGATTAGATCTGAAGTCAAATAGGTAAATAAGGTGGTTGGGACAGGTTAGGGTCAAGCTTTAGGTGATTTGGTTTATTTAGGTAAATGTTATGGGCTTGCTATTATAGGAAGGTTTACTAGACATAGAGACCGACGTCGGTATGTTATGAACAATTCCAATTGAGGATAAACGTGACAGTTTAGGGTAACCGACATCGATAGGGTCATGATTATAAAAACTTAATGAAGTTTGGTTTTGGTGATTCTTTGTGATTGCACAGAGAGAATGGATAGAGAATGGTGAGGTTGATGACAGTGCTAGGAATACTCAAAGATGTTTGGAGGTGGGTATGGAGGGTTGAGAGGTTGTAGGTGATTAGGTGGAGGGATTGGTAGGAGGGTGAGAGATGATGGGATGCAAGGGAGACTAGAAATCCCAAACAGAGATGAAGAAACTAATCTAAATAAATATGGGAAGGTGTATATCCAAATGTACTTACTTGTACTTGTAGAATTGGTGGTTGGATAAGTTATGGTTGATTTGTGGAGCGGGTGGTCGATGCCACATTTGTGATTCTGGGCGTTACCATGAATGCTTGCCTTTTAGATTAGTGTTTGGTGTTAGTTCAGGATGTCTAGATGTGCAGGAGTGCTCTGGTGCCTGCTTGCATGCGAGAGATCTATTCTCTAAAAATATAATAATTCTTCCAACCTCTCAAACAAGGTTACCAAAGTGAATATATGGAAACCAACAATGATTTAGGGTGACCAAAGCATCGCTTAAGGTGGGAAATCCTATGTTTTCTAAAATGATAGTTTTTGGCAATCTTTTTGGCCAATTCTGTCCATTGTCGCAGATCAAAACAAAATGTTGCACTTAGATAAGTGGGCATGTGGTTAGAGGAAGAATAGGCATGTGATTTTAGGGTTGAACTAAGTCTTAGTTAATTAAGGTAGGTAGGACTAAGTCTTAATTAAAATGAAATATGTTAAGAATCGGTCTATGATGAGGTTTCTAGGTGATGTGGTGGGGTGGGGTGTCTAGGTGAGGTGGAAATTAGTTCAATTAAGGTAATTAAATAATTAATATTGTGAGAGTGGGAATTAGTTTAATTGTAGGTAATTAAATTCATATACATGTGGGGTAAAGGGGAGTGTGACCCAAATTTGATGTTTACAACAAGAATCAAGATTAGGTTTACTATTCAAGAACAAATCATAGATATGTCAATAAACAATATAAAACCATAAAGATCCATTGTATTAATTACTGTAAATTACATAATATAATTACATACATAATAATTTCACCACGAGTCATGTGCGCACACAAATTAGTAGCATAACTCTACTACAATACATGTCTCTAGCTCTCTCATACCATGCAAATCAATACATATTTATAGGTAGTGGGGACTTTCCCTTCACTACTCATGCACTCTTAAAAAATAGGCTACATGCTAAGAATAGCCATGCACCCTTACAAGATAAATAAAAAAGCATGCAAGCTTACTAATAATAGACTATCTAATAATATAAATTACATATCTAATCCTATTAATAGCTCAAAACTATGCATGTCGTTTGATCTTCCACTTGTCTAAAATAGCCTTGCTTCACTTCCAAGTCTTCATGTTGATGCGTTCCCCACACTCAACATCTATATTTAGCCTCATCATGCAAAACATAAGTCTTGATATCATACTTTCCTAGGTGCAACTGTCTCAATATACTTTTGCGCACTCCATGCCCTATATGCCCTTGAATTTTACGCCTTCAATACTTAGGCTATAATTCATCATCCCAACATCACCCCACACTTGTTTCATTGCCACCCCCCTGAAATGGGTAACCATGACTTATCTCTCCATGAATAAAGAATAAGGAATGAAATAATAACTATACATAAAGAATGAAAGAATACTTGGGCATTCTATCCTTCTTCAGGTAGAATTAATTATAGATATTCACTTTTGATCTATGATTCCAACTCATTCCAATCATTCAGTGCCTTATTATTTTTTTGAGATGTTTGTAAGTACCCCATCCATCTCATCCAAGGTCATGTTCTCACCCTCATTCTACAATACTTTGAGAACATTTTCCAAGTCGTAAACCATCCATTCCATTACATCCATCTTCGTGTTATCAGTTTTCTAATTTCTTTGATCTTTTCCTTGAGGTCATGGGTTTCGTAAGCGCATCATGCACTTTGCTGCTACTAAAGTGAGCCTCTCCTCACACCCAAGTGTCTCATCTTGTTTTTCTGCAAGGACTACATTCTCTTCCACTAGAGTCCTTATTTTGATTATTATCTCGGGGTCTACACAAATGTTTAATGCCAAATATTCCTTTTTCAACTCATCTTTTAAGGCTTGTAATAAAGACTCATACCCACTTATCTTACGTGTTATTGTATACTTTTCTCTTATCTACCTATGCTACATCCTTTTGTTTTGGCATCCTTATTGGACCTTCATCCATCACCATATGAACTAGGGTGCACAAATAATACATTGTAGATGGGAACTTCTCTGCCACTTTCTCTTCTAGATGTGGCCTTGCCTTCAAAATTTCATCACCTATCTTCTCTTCCATACTCGGACTATACACACCTTCACCTCAAATTTCTTCTTTTCCTCCTCTTTCAGCATTTGATCTCATTATCTTTATCTTTCTATCTTCTAACAAAACATAAATAGTTTCCACTTTTATCTATGTTTCTATGTTCAACTTCTGTAGATACCTTTATTAGTTCATTACTCACCTTCTCATCTAAAATTTAAGTTGGATTGAATGTTAACATGGCATGAATGTGGTGCTTTATTCATCCTCCTAGGGACACATGATCTCTTCATATATCAAAATATGGCTCATCCATGTGATTTTGCATAGCCCATGATAGTTTTTGCAGGTGTGTGGTGGTTGCCATTTCTGAATCCATCAATTCCCATCCATAAAGTTCCTTGGGTTCCAAGGTACTTTGGAACCTAACACAAATGATCTTGGTAGGATCATTTATATACCCTATTGTAGGAGTTTCATATGTTTCTCCATCCTTCTCCTTTCCAGAGTGCTTACCTTTAGGAATGTGCACGCCACATCAATAAATGTTCCTTAACATGTTTGTGTAGCAAAGGGCACATTGGATGGTTCACCTTATCTTCACTCTTCTCTTCATTTAATCACCCATTTCTTTGCCATCACCCATCATGTCTCAAATCTTCCTCCTGAGGTTCCTCTACATCCTCAATGTTTACCAATGTCTTTGGCACGCTATCCTCCTCTGATTTCTTTCCCTCATCATCCTAAGTAGGGATGTACCTGTGCCTTTTCTTTACGGGGTTATACCTTCACAGAGAGTTCTAGGTGACTTCTTTGGTGGTTTGATGGCCTTACATCCTGATTCATTTCCTCCTTAACACTCTCTATGTATTGCTTAGTCCTCAACACCTTCTTCCTAAACCTATAGCGCCTATCTCCATTCCTACTTCCTCATCTTCCTTTTGCAATGGAGGGGTTGTCTTGTGCTCTTTTCTCTCCTATGGTGGGCTGCCTTCTTCTTCCATGTTCTAGGCCACCACTATCTTCTTTTAATTCTTCCTTCTCTTCTTCTTCTTCTTCACCATGGGGAAAAGTAGTCTCCTCATCTGCAGGGTGCCCACAATATGTTTTCCTTGGGAAATTTGGGGAGCTTGAATTCATTCTCAACATATTTCCCATTCTCCAACTTAGTCTTAAGTTAGATGTATACCTTAGTCACTCCATCCTTTCCAATTTCTAAGCTCATTGCAATTGATATGAATATCATCTGAAATCAACTTCTCAATATACACAGACTTACTCGGGTAGACATATGTCTTCCAAAGTGTATGATAGTCACAATCTACTTTGTCTGCATTGAAGAGAAACCTTCACACATTTGAAAATATGTGTACTGATGCCTAAAAATAGTGCGTAGTTAAGGCATATGGGATCTTGCACCAAGGGCTCCACTTTCCATCCTTCATGCCAAAATGCCCTATGTAAAAGTGTTGGTAAATGAAAAATTGAACCTATTTATCCAATACCGAAGGAATATCCTTGGGTATTCTCCATTCATATTCAAATGCATACAGGTGATCATACTAGATTTCTTTCATCTACTTGTAGGTTCCGCTCATGGATCTATCACATGTATACTTTAAAAATATATCTATAAGGGATCTCTTTTCCTCATGGTATTGCCAAATCTTATCTTTTAGCCCATTGGTCACTCCAATCTCTACAGATATAATGAAAAGAAGGATTTCATCAAAACATATCTTATCCCCTTGGTGTTCCTCTGAAACAATAGTCTCAACAATGAAATTAGCCAAATTGTAGACAACCCCTTCTGTCATCTTATTTGCAATGTGCAACCATGCTTTGTTTACTTGTGACCAATGCTCTTGATTGTTTAACTTGGTGAGGAGGTGTTCACTACCGCCTAAATAACATGGTATTTTTACAATTTAGAGATATCCATTCCACACCCTCCCTTCACATAAATCAAACTTTGTTGGTCACTTCTACGCCATCCTTATCAATGATCACTATTAGATTCGGTGTTAATGCCCGATTTCTAAACCCTTTTAGTCACCCAATTAGGGGTGCGGTAATTCTCATTTGCTGCCCAAAAAGATAAAAGAAGTCCTCATGGACTCATCTCATCAACCACTAGTAAAGCTTTTCTAGTTTTCCAAAGTAGGGGAGATCATAAAGCTGCAAAACTCCCATATTTATAATATTTTTCCCTGCGTCATCATATATAGCCATGTCATTTTATGTTCTTAGTTTTTTTTTTACCACCAACACCTTGGCATATTCATCTTTTTTATCCTTACTCATATGGTTCTAGTCACTTAATTTGTAGCACTTTGACGTGTGACTCCAATCACGGCCCATTAATACCCCTTTTGGGTACTGCATCACTGAAAAATCAAAGTTTGGGGTATATTCAACCTTTGTTTCTACTTCTTTCCCTTCTTTCCCTTAGTCTCTCCAGGTGGTTGCTTTGATGCCATAGTGATGATAAAAGTGTTGTCTTGTAGTCAATTTGAACTCTACAACTTAAAACCCATGTGCCCTAGCTTAAAACTCAAACCCTAACTTGTGGATTTGCTTCCCTACATGTCTTTGTTTCACTTAAACACTCTCTCTAATGGAGCACCAATCAATCATGTGCACAAATTTTTCTAGTTCAATCTCTATCATAGCTTTCACACTCTCTCTCTAATGTAATTCGTTCTTCAAATCACTCGATAAATTGCTCAAAAATTAAAAATACAAGGTAAAAATAATAGCGTGAGCCCACCTTTTATAATATTTTCCACATTTATTTCTCTCTACCTACCACCATACTCAACATTAAATGGTGTTTCTTTTCTTTTCCACCGATTTTTTTGCACCCCAATCGTAACCTTACAGTATGCCCTCTACTCCTCGGCCACAGACCTCCTTTCACACACCTTTATTCACTAAATTACCTATCCACTACACCTTTCACTAAGTATTTTCCCATGTCATGCTTGCACCTACCTCACATTATACTTTGTGTCCATTCATCCACATGATCTTTATTTAAGATCAATTCTTCTTTATCCACACTTTACTTCAAGCACCTACACAATATTTCTCTATGCATACCCATTTTCCATAGAATGTTTAAAATTGGCCCAATTTATCCTATTTATACTCCACCCCACACTAAAAGTACGTGTGGTCCTCTACACATGAATTCATAGATATTAATCAACTTCTAGAACGCAAGCATATTTATTACACAAAAAACTAAACTAAATTAAGAAAGCATAGTAACAATGAAAGGAAACACATATAAAGGAATGCATTAAATAAATATAATCTAATGGAAATATTGTCTTATTAAAAACACCAAGAAGACTTATTTATAGTAGGGCTTTAGCCTACTCCCATTAAAATAACTAGGAAATCATGTGTCCCATCCAAACCTTGAATTAATCAAGTATATAAGTCACAACATATGGTCCCAACCAATGCACTTGGAACTTTCTAGGGTGGCACAAAAACTTTGAATCATATAAAAGAACCATTTATCCAACTTCAATTTTTTATCCTTAATATGCCTATCATGCCATGCCTTCTTCCTAGCCTTTTCTATCTTCTAACTCCAACGAGAAATGGCATGTCTTTTCATCCAACTACATCAGTTTATCAATGTGCTCTTCAAGTGTCTTATTCATCATCCAATCCTCCTACATGCACAATACGCAAGAGGGTAACATGAATTCCACTAGTAAAACAACCTCTATGTCCAAACACCAAATGAAAGGGTGTGGCTTTGTTCTAGTCTTTTGTAATTTTCATGTATGCCCAAAGTACATCAAGAGACTTTATCATCCCAGTCCTTCCTTCAACATCACAAATCTTAGTCAATGTATGTCCCAATATCTTTTTTGAAATATTTAGCGAGTTCCATTAGCTTGTGGGTGATAGGGTTTCATTTTATGGTGTGCCACCATAAATTCTTTCAATAGTATCCAATAGTCTCATTAAGAAAATGAGTGCCCCTATCACTTTTCAAAATCAATGGGCATCCATACTTGTTGATTACATTCTCCCATAAGAACCTTGTTGTTGTAACTACTATGTAATCCTTTGTAGGTGCCACTTTTTCCCACCTTGTAAGATAATATTTACAAGTTATAATGTAGTGTGATCCAGTCTTATACTACGGGGTGGGAAATAGGACCCAAAAAGTCAATTTCCCACTTTTTAAAAGGTTATACACTTTCAATAGGCCTTAAAGGAATTTCATCTCTATGCCCAGTTTTCCAAGGAGCTGACAATGATCACACTCCCTAACATACTCTTTTTAATCCTTATACAATGTTTCCCACCACAAACCAGCCAACAATATCTTGTGCACAATGGTACATCTCCTGAGCATAATGTCCACCTACAATCCCACCATGAGCTTCCTCCATAATAGCTTTGTGCTCATGCTCAAGTACACACCGGCACAAAACTTCATCCTAGCCTAGTTTGTATAAATCTCCACTAATCAACATATAAGGCATGATGCATATGGCAAGTTGTTTCTTCTCTAAACTCTTCATCCCTTCAGGCACACACCAATACGTAAAAATACAACAATATCTTCTAAGTCAGAGGGCATGTGGTTCAATATAAAAAGTTTTACATCTGGCATTGTATCCTCAATTGCTCTACGTGTCCTCACCTAAATTAATCCTTGATAAATGATCTGGTCCAGAATTACTCTTTCCTGGCTTAACCACAACTATAAATTCAAATTCCTAAAACAACAGAATCCAACAACATATGCACCCCTACAAAATGGGCTTGTTCACCAAGTACTTAAGTGCCATGTGATTTGTATATAATATAAAAGGTAACTGGAAAGTATTGTCTAAATTTATGCAGAGTGTAAATCATGGACAAGGCCTCACGCTTTGTAGTTGTATAATTTTGTTCAACTAGGGTCAAATTTCTACTTGTAAAATAAATGGGATGATCAAAAATCCCATCTCTAGGATGTTCTAACACTACACTAATGGCCATGCTAGAAGCATCCACATGTATATGAAATGGCTTATCCCAAGAAGGAAAGTGTAGAATGGGTGCAGAAGTGAGTTTTTCCTTCAATGTATCAAATGTTGTTTGTTGCGCCTCATTCTAATGAAACTTGTATTTACTCTTTAACAATTCCTCTAAGGTGCGAAAATCCTAGCATACCCTTTAATAAAATTTATGTAATAACTTTTATTCCCAAATCTAATCACCTCGCTCTATTTATTAGGTTCCTCTAAGCCCAAAATAACCGCAACCTTAGCAGGATCTACCAACAAGCCTTCCTTACATATGATATGTCCCAGCAATGTGCCAAAGGCATGGAAAATACATTTCTTAATGTTTAAGGAGATTTTTAACTTCCTACACCTCTCAAACATAAGTCTTTAGTTATCATAGTGATCTTTTACCATCCCATATATAGTTTAATCATCTAAGTAAACTTGTAAAAACTTGTGTATGAAATCTTCAAAATTTAGTACAACAATGCACAAAAAGAATAAAGGTTTGTTCTTCAATCCAAAAGGCATGACTTATGTATGTAAAACTTCCCCATTCAGTGGTGAAATTTTCTTCTCTTGATCTTCCTTAGCAATCCTCACCTGATGATATCTAGAAAATCCATCAGTGAAGGAGTAGATCTCACACCCTACAATGCCTTCCAAGATCTCTTCAGTAAAAGGTGTAGGAAAGGATCTATTACACATGCAACATTCAACTCCCTATAATCCACATAGATTCTTATCCTTCCATCTTCTTTATTCTTATCACCATAGGGCTAACTCATTTTGACTCCTCAATGGGCTCAATGATCCCATTTTTCAACATCTTATCAATCTCTTCCTTTACCTTGATGCAAAGATTAGGATTCATCCTATAAGGCCTCTTCCTAACCAAGCACACACCTTCCTTTAACTTGATCCTCATCTCACCCAAAGAGTGATGTACCCCTTTCAACTCATGATAGCCTCTAGGAAATAAGTCTTGGAAGTCATGTAGTAGCTCAATTATCTTTGTAACCTTTGAGTCAGACCAATAAT
Organism: Taxus wallichiana var. yunnanensis; assembly: GCA_018340775.1. Classification (NCBI taxonomy): domain Eukaryota; kingdom Viridiplantae; phylum Streptophyta; class Pinopsida; order Cupressales; family Taxaceae; genus Taxus; species Taxus wallichiana. The sequence continues at coordinate 309,856,368 of CM031244.1, forward strand.
CACCAATAATGGCTTCCTTAGGTTCTAAATCTATCCCAATGTTGACCTTATTTGTTTTTATAGGCTCATGATATGCACACACCTTCTCATCTACACTTTCCAAGACCTCATGCATACCTACAATATGATCAACATCCAAATTCTCCACTTCTTCATCATCAATCATGTAAACCAAATTTCCTTTCTCTTTTTCTTACCACACATGCCCAAATTGTTCCTCATCCATCACTTCTTCTTCAAAGTGTGCCTCCAGATCTGTATCTCCTAGTAATTCCTAAATAAGATCCTCAGCCTTTGTACTATCTCCCATTTTCAAGTGCTTCATAATCTTAATGCCTCATTCACTAGAGGTTTAGTAGAAAAATCATCAAAGGTCTTAATCATACCTACAGTCAATTCTTTCTAGTTCCTTATTTCTCTATTCAATTATGCATAAACATACCATGCACGTGCAGCCACGCAAAGGGAAGTAGAACTTATGCACCCATAATGAAGGTGGGAAGTCCACCTTCCCCTCTTTCAAGAGTCTCTAACACTTCTAAACATGTGAAGAATAATCCTTCCCATGAAATTCGCATGTCTTGATAGGTGCATTCTCTGAGAAATCTAGTAGAAAAGGAAATTCTCACTTCTAACCACTCTATTATACTATCTTTTTGTACAATCCACCAACGCATTGTTATTCTGCATATAGGTATATACAAGCATATTCCTTCTTTCCACTTGATCTACCCACTAGGCTTCCATAGCATGCAAAAAAAACATCAACATTTCCCTTTTCTAGTATACCTCAATACCTAGTTTTTCCCAAACACCTAACACATCACATCTTAACTACGCGATGTCACTATACTTTACATCTCACATCTAACCATTTCATAAGTCCCATGTGCCTAGTTGTCACAAACAACATTGGTTATATCACTCATAGATTATGCATCATCCCATTGAATAACTCCTTCCTTTGATGGCTCAATCACTTCAAGATCTCTAATGGTGCACACATAAATTTTGTTTAAATCCTCTTCACTCAAAGGTTCTACATATAGGGCATAGCATTTTCCATCCATCAAAGGAATAATCACATGCTCTTCCTTGTTCTCAAAATTGATATATCCTTTGTTAAAGTGCATATCAACATTGTTCGGATAACACCAAAGGTACCCAAGTAATGCTAGAAAACTATCTACTCTACAAGCTAAAATTCAAAATCCCCATAAACTTGGCCCTTGTATAGTAATAGTAGTATCCTTTCAAGACTCTAATGGGCATGGATTTAGTCTGTTTTCCATAAAATAGAACATTTGAAGATGGTTGCAATGGTGGTTTCCCCATTTGATTCCACACATGTAGAGTGAGTACATTTACTTCCCACGCCTATATGTCAATACATACATTACTTAGTAAACACCCATCAACAATAGCATTCAAAGTGATCTCTTTATCATAATCAAGACTGTGAGGAGGTAAGTTTCATGTGTAATATTTATCTCTCACACTCAACTCCAGACATGATATCTTCTCCCTTAACCATTCCCCAAATAAAGGAATGATGTTTTCTTGGTGCAACCTTACAAACCTCCTTCAAGTCATCAACATATTTTTGGGGAAGCTCAACTATTTTTCCTGCTCCATCTTCCACAACTACTCTTTCAAGAATTATATCTCACCCTGCAAGTTTCTAATAACCTCCATAGTTTCTTGATAAACTTCCTTCTAATGGATAGGGTCTGGATACTTTGCATGCAATACCTCTTGTTTTGTAATAATATACTTCTACTTTGGAACTTCCCGGTGTACATTGCCTCAATGCATGTAGTAACAAACACTGGAAACATCTCAAGATTAGGTGCTACCTTTGGTATCCATTGATCTTCCATAACGTGTTATAATCTAACCATCCCCACACCCTTATCTTTCTTGTGTTTCTTTCTCATATGCTCATAAAAATATGGGAATTCCTCAAACTTATGATTCTTTCCACATCTTGAAAATAATGTTATGAGGGCATTCACACTTATAATGATCAGGGGATCCACATGTATAACATGTTCCACAAGGGAACTCACTTCTTCCACCACCATGACCTTGGCCTCTAAATCCTCCATGGTAACCTCTTCCTCTACCACCTCCATCAAGTACCCTTCATTATGATTATGATTATGATGCTCACCTTGTTCCTTAGAATTGTTTGTAACACTGGTCTGACATACACCAGTTTCAATGGCATCATGAATCTAATCAATCAATCTACAATTCTTGTATCATGAGTGGTAGACTTACAAATTTACAATAACATGACACATTCTTTCTTATCGTGCACTGCAACAAGGGCACCTACTTAAATCATGATCTAAATGACATATTTCACAATCCAACAACATGTGTGCACCAATTTATGAGGGAAACTATCCTTGGTATGTCCTTCCACCTCAAAATCCATACACAAATAATACTACATGTCTCATGGGCTGAATTAGATGACAATTTTTCTAACTATTTTTCCATACACAAATTTGTGCTTCCAAAAATGTGCTAACACCAGTGTCCACACTCCCAACTACCTTAGTGTGAAAATATACTTCAAGTGCCTCACGCAGGTCTATAAATTTCTTGTGTGAGAGCTCCCTTTTAAAAGGTGTGATCAAACCTTCAACAAACCATTGAGCATGTTGGCTAGGGTGAATATCATAAGACAACTTAGATAGAAATTTTTAAAAACATGTATCATACTCCTTTATGCTCTCATCCATTCCTCATTTAATGTCCTTCAATGTTGATGTTATTTTATTCAAACTTAGGTATATGAAACTTTGTTAAGAAAGCATCATGTAGCGTGGTATAGTCTACACAAGTCTAGTTCGGATCATATTTTCCATACTAACTATGCATGTTCCCCTTGCAAAGTAGTAACAAAATGACATTTCCTTACACTCTGGATCTATAATTCCCTTAGCACACTATAGTATCTCACACATATGCACATGCTTTGCTACATCTTCAATTCCTCTATATTCTAGTAGGTGAAGAAATGTCTCGTAATAAAATTGCTGGGGTTGGTGTGGACCGTGCCCACTAGATCTAGAAACTTGTATTACCTCTAGTATTCCCTCCACCTCTAAGAACCACCATATATACTAGATCCTGAACCACCTGATCCTCTTGATCCTCCTCTCTGTAGTAGGGACTAGAGTAGAGGATGTGTTACCTTGTGTCCCAATAGTTGTGCTAAAATTAACTCCCATGGTCTATAAATTTGTGCTACTCCTAGATGTATACCAAATTCTACATGTCCACATTTTGTGTTGATGAATGTGCCTGAAAATATACCCCCAACTGGACTCCCAAATAACAAATAAGACATCTATGCCATCATAGATGAATTTGTTATCTGATTAACTCCTAAATTTAAGTGAAAATGAAATCTACTTATTACTATCGAAACACCTACACTAGCAAAATTCTCAATAATTGTCTCAGGAACTAGAACACCAAATGCAAGGGCTAGGTCACTAGGTAGGATTAGATGCGTGCACCCTACGGTTCTTATTCTTTCCTTAGACACACTCTCATCTATCTAAACTAAAGAGGTTCACTACCATGCTTACCCAAATGGGGGATTTCCATATGCTTTGGCTCCACATCTTCCACATGAGCTCCAAATCCTTCACGAGTATCTCTCTCTGCAACACCATTCATTTCTATAATCTCACGTTGCTTTGTCAAGTCCCTCTCGTGCACTTCATTAAACTTAATTTTCCTTTCTTCTCTCTATCTTTATACCACCAAGTATGACATATTTCACCATGCCTACTCCTACCCCCATGCATAGTGGGGTTTAGCTAGCCATAAGACATTCTTCCAAATCCATAGTTACAATCAAGATATTAATTGCTAAAGGGATAACTGTGCAAATAAGATCCTCTGGGTTCATGTAAGAACTGGAACTCAAAAACCTTTTGACAATAATAATTAGAAAAATACTACTTTAAGGTGCAACTCTGTAAAAAAACACTCCACCAATGATCCACAATGCTTGTCCAATTCAAATCATCATCATAAAGAGCCTGGTAATCTTCATGTGTTCATACAATTATTCTAAACCTCTAATTTCTCTTTGATGAATATGCTACTAGCCACTCATACAACTCTATGGGAAAATAGCAATAAAAAATGTCTCATAGAGCTCATGATATAGATTATGTTCAACCCATGTGCATGCATCAAATTTAGGTCCAGTGTTAAATCTGTGAGAAAAATATTCCTCTAAATTCTCTACCCAATCTTCAATATTGACCAAATCAATCGATACATCTTCATCATGCAACATCCTTGAAATAATTTAAAAAGAGGTCTTGGTAATGGAACCAAAATGTAGTCTTTTATTTTACCAAACAGCCCAAGGCACATTTTCACATCACCTAGGAAAACTTGAGTGCTCACCTAAAGTGCGCAAGGGTACCAAGTCCCTCTTTTATGGAAGCTTTGTTAAGGAGTTAGCATGATAACACAAATATAGATATATTCCAAATCCATAATAACAATGCAATGATAAACCATAAACAGATCTAGATCATAACCATATGCAAGAATAACTTATACAAGAATCAAGATTAGGTTTACCATACAAGAACCAGTCACATATATGTCAACAACTAATATCCAACCACAAATATCCATTGTATTAATTATTGTAAAACATAGAATTTGAATACATACATAAGAATGTCACCATGAGTCATGTGCGCACACAAAAACTAGCAATATGCATAACTATACTACAATACATCTCTCTATATCTCTCATACCATGCAAATCAATACATATTTATAGGTAGTGGGGGGGTTCCCTTCCTACTTGTGCACTCTTCAAAATAGGCTACATGCTAAGAATAGTCATGTACCCTTATAAGATAAATACAAAAGTATGCAAGCTTGCTAATAATAGACTATCTAATAATATAAACTACAGATCTAATCCTATTAATAGCTCAAAAATATGCATGTCGTTTGATCTTCCACTTGTCCAAAATATCCTTACTTCACTTCCAAGTCTTCATGTTGATGCGTGCCCCACACTCAACATCTATATTCTGTGCCCTTCCTTTCTACGCCTTGAATACTTAGGTTATAATTCATCATCCCAACAATGATCAAAACATCATTTCCCATATGGGAGTTGAGGATCATTTCCTTCAAAAATCCTTACCATCTGATATACCAACTCTCTTTAATGATTCCACTATCGATGTTAACTTAAGAACCTCTCAAGATCTTTACGATTAAGGTTGGTCAATCATTAAACCCACGAGAACTTGAATATTTTCCCACCTTCTTATCAAAATATAGTTAAGTTTTTTCTTGGTCATACAATGAAATGCCTGGTCTCGATCCTAACATCATCACATAGCTAGATGCTAAGCATGTTAAGAAAAAGCATTTTAGGATGCATCCCTATATAGTTCTCCTTATTAAAGAGGATTTACAACATCTTTTATCCACTAATTTCATCATACCCATTGATTATCCACAATGGGTCTCTAATATCATTCCCATAACCAAATCCTTAGGAAAGTTATGTATCTACACAAACTTTAGGGATCTCAATCTTGCTTATCCTAAAGATGATTTCCCTCTTCTAAACATAGATCAGCTCGTTGACCTAACAATCAGTCATAAAATTATCTCCCTTATGGATGAATTTTTGGGTTATAATCAAATTCTTATCGCCACCGATGATCAACATAAAACATCTTTCATCACTCCTTAGGGAACCTTATGCTACCATGTCATGTCATTCGGTCTTTAAAATGTAGGAACCACTTACCAATGTGCCATGACCTACATTTTTCATGACCTTATCCACAAAACAATCGAAGACTATGTTGATGATCTCTTAGGAAATTCCAAACAATGTAAATATCACCTCACCATTCTTGAATCAATATTTACTCATCTCATTCAATATTATCTTCATCTCAATCCTGGAATATGTGTTTTTGGTGTTCTCATCAAAAAAATTAGGATTCATCATATCTATCCGAGGAATTGAAGTTGACCCAACAAAGGTTAAATCCATTATTGAAATTCCTCCTCCATCTAATCTTAAACAATTGCATAGTCTTCAAGGTAAACTACACAATACATTGTTTTTTATATGACAACTTTCTAATCATTTCATCATCTTCTTTGTAATGACATATACTTTCACTGGGATTCTGATTTTCATAAGGCCTTTGATGAAATTAAACAATACCTTTTATCACCACTTGTGCTTACTCCACCTCATGCAGGGAGATCCATTTTATTTATAGATATCTACTTTAGAACATGCTCTAGGAGCCATGCTCACTCATCTTGATAGTCAGGGCCATAAATAGGTTGTATATTATATCATCCACACACTCCATGAATATGAAACTCATTACATGGAAGTTAAAAAGCTATGTTATGATTTAAACTTTGACACTTCTAAATTGTGTCATTATCTTATCAATCACAAAACTTATGTCATTACTAGCTTCAATCCACTCAAAACCATGTACTCTAAACCATATCATAGTGACCATATCACTCGATGGCTTATGTTTATGACTGAATTTGACCTTGAGTTTATATCATAAAAATCTATTAAGGGCTAGGCTATTGTAGACCAGGTTATCGATGCTCCTCTTCCTAATAATCAACTTCCTCACAAATACTTTCCTGATGAATCCATCAGCAATGTCAATGAATATGAATGTGTCCCTTTCAAAATGACCCTTTTCTTTGATGGTTATAAATGCCAATAAGGGGAGGGATCGGTATTGTTATTTTACCCCTAGGGTATTCTTATTTCGTTATCATTCAAACTCAAATTTGAATGTACTAATAACATGGCAGAGTATGAATATTTAATCATGGGCCTTACAACCGTTATTCTCTTAGGTGTTCACATTTTAGAAATCTATGGAGATTCACAACTTTTTATCAGTCAAGTTAAAGGATAATATCAATGTAAAAATAAAATCTTGCAAAAATATAAAGCCAACGTTGACTTTATCCTTGGCACTTTTGATCATTATACCATTCAAACCATCCCATGATCCTCTAAAAAATTTATAGATACAATGGCCTCCTTAGGATCCCTCATCCCATTAGAAACTAAAGAGTCAAAAGATAACACTAAAGTATTTGTGGTTATTCAATGACTAGATTACCCTTCACATCAAAATGAACTCCTCCTATCAACATTGTTGACGATAATCCAATTGATTCATGGTATACTCAAATCTATGACTACCTTGTCGAATCTAAAATCCCATCCAACTTATCACGCAACACTAAAAGTTCATTCCTTCAATGCGTCAATCGCTTCATCATCTTATGTGTTATTATTTACAAATGTAGTTTTGATGGTATCTTGTTGATGTGCCTCAAATTACATGAATCAATAAAAGCAATCAAATAATTTCATGATGGTATTTTTGGAGGACGTATCGTGGAAATTCCATCGCTAAATGTGTCATACGGCTAGGGTATTACTAGCCTATTATCACTAGATACTATTGTACATATGTTAAGAAATGTGTGAAATGTCAACTTCATTCAGATATCATCCATGTCCCCAGTCAAGCATTACAACCTTATCAGGACTTATGGCCTTTCTCTCAATGGGAGTTAGACCTCATTGGTGTTATCAATCCTAAATCATCTCAACAACATCACTCCTTTATCACAATTACTGATTATTTCACTAAATGGGTTGAAGTTATTCCTTTAACTTCCAAAAAAATAGACCTATCACCAATTTCATGTCATTTTGGCATTCCCCATAAACTTGTCACAGATAATGGAAAATATTTTAAGAATAAAAATCAAAAATTTCTATGGCACCTTCAATATCAAGTTTAGTTTTCATCACCCTATTATCCCCAAGAAAATGGACAAGCTGAATCCTTTAATAAAATGCTTAATAAAATCCTTATGAAAATAGTAGATGATGCAGGAAGGAACTAGCATCAACAAATCCCATTTTCCTCTAGTCCTTTCAAACTAGCATTCATACACATACAGGTGATACACCCTATTCACTTGTCTATGGTTTTGAATTTTTCCTACCTCTTGAAGTTTAAATCCCATCACTTCGTGTGTCACTTAAAGAATTCATTCCAAATGAATAATATTACCAAGACCACTTAGCAAAACTTGAACTATTAGATGAAAAATGTCTAATGGCCCTTGAACATCATCAAGTCTATCAAGAACACATTAAAAGAGCTTATAATAAACATATCAAAGAACGTGAATTCAAAATTAGTGATCTTGTGCTTAAAGAAAATCAAAATGTCACTCAATTAGAATGAAGTAAACGTGGAAATTTTTCCCCAAATTGGATCGGTCCATACGTCATCACTCACAAGTATGGGTCAAGAGTGTATCATCTCGCTTCCTTGATGGTGAACTTGAGAAGGAACCTCTAAATGTCTTACACTTACGGCCTATTTACTATTAAATGATTGATCTTCATGATAGAAGTTACATCTAAAGATCTTTTCCACCATCAACCAATCATCTTATCACAGTAATGATTTGAAATCATGTGGTTATCCTTCATTATCCTAAACATACCTTAAATATGAGCACTATGGATTTTTCATCTTATCTTTCACTATGGACAAGTTCCTCTTTTATAGGAACCCCTTAAATCATTACACTCACTTACCCTTATATACCAACTGAAAACATGACATGGGGCATATGTGTGTAGGTCATATATGCATCTCTTTCCCTCCTTGAAATGGTCTATTAGGGTCTTTCCCTCATCTCAAAAATGTATGTAAATTCATTGGATTCTTCTTATAAAAAAAAATATATCATAGACTAGTCCCTCGAAGGACATCTATTCAAAATATAAAATCATTATAAAAAAAGTAAAAGTAAATTGATCCCTTAAAGGACAACTACTAATCAAAAATGTAGACCATACCCTTGAAGGATGGCTACCCATGTGAAAATATTTCTACATTGATCATCCTTCAAAATACATAAATATCAAAAGCATTCATGAGATCTTCTTGTATTGATCATTTTTCCATTATAGAAAAATTCCCGCATTGATCAGTTTGCTTCAAAATCAATATGTAAAGTTGGGGCATTTCCCTATGAACCCGTTGAAAAGGAGAACCCTTTTCCCATACTGATCTACACATACACAACCTCTTTCATGTCCTAAGAAGATACAATTACATCATCCCACTTTATTTACTAAGATCTTGTGTAACTACTCATTGATGATCTTATTTAACATTTATTAAGGTTACAAGTGCAATTATTTTCACACTATCAAAACCCATCATGTATATATCAAATCCATAATAGGGAAATCATTTCATTTTTACCCTATTTTACTTGGTCACATTTTTATACAATCCATTTTAAGATCACATTTTAAGTCATTTGATTAATTAAACATTCAACCACATTTTATCAAATATATTCACAAATCATATTTCTTGACATCACATATAATACATCCAAATCCATCTAACACTAACACATTCAAATTAAAAACATACATCACAACATATATTGAAACCATCAACACATATAAATAAAAAAATAGGCCATAAACCTCATCATCATCATCATCATATCAAGTCCAATGTCAAAAATCATACATCATCATCAATGTCATATCAAAACAACAATGTCATACAAATCGGGGCTTCCATGAGCTGAACATCAAACCTATGATCAATGTTGTATACGTCCATGGCTTCCATGAGTCGTACATAAAATCAACCATAAATACATATCATGAGTCAATAAACTAGAAACCTCCAAGGAACTTGTTGGTAGGGATAGTACCACCTTTTCCTCCCTAGGCACCAACACTCAAGTATCACTACTAGATCCTCTCTCATTGCTACCTCCTCTCTCTGATCTCCAAGGTGGGTGACCCACACTCCTAGCACTCACACTAGGGCCTTTCACACTCGCAACCAAATGATCAACATATAATGTGGCATATAGGTAATATCATATCACCATATCAACATAATACTATAACTATACTCGTATTAATTGATATTGGGCCATAGAAAACATTCCATAGGCTCCAGGTGTTGCCCTCTATCCACTTTGCTTATTTCCTCTGTCCAACTAGCATGTGCTCTTTGACCACTTTGGCCTAGGCCATCACCACTAACTCTGCACTAGAAATAGAAGACCCTGTAATCCCAAAGGCCTTCTTTAGTGCATCCCTCTTAATGGTATTTACCCTTATCAATAATATCCTAAGACAATTATACCCCGATTCCATCACGCTCAGTCACTACACTTTGTCTTGCTCACTCAAATCGGGGCATCTCATACACCTAAGAGGTCATCCCTCTCTCTCGAGTGTCACATCTCTCTCTCTCCCTCCACCACACGGTGTTCTTGGCCGTCACCATTGTGATAGCTGCCACCACCTCATCATCACCATCCTCATCCTCATCCTCATCCTCATACACCTCGATCACATCTTATGTCTGTGTTCCTCCCTCTACTCAATCATAGACCCATCTCCTCCATTGCACAACAACCGGATCCTATCAAAATATCTTTGTGCTTTGGAATCCAACATGTTGTATAATTTGAACTCACCCCACATCATCAAGTGGCATAATCTCACCAACATCATTAAGGCCCATAGCCCCTACTCATCAACAATGATCATGGGTATCATCACAACAGCCCTCAGAGTATTAGTGTCTCCATCCTCCCATCTATATTATATGGGATCCTTGGGTACACCTTGAACCAATCCAAACTACCTCCTCACTAGATAAAAATGTAGTATCTCATGCTCCATTTCTCTTGAATCCTGAACCCACATATTTTTTTGCATACCCACCAACTCATAAGGATACTCGGGAAACTCATGGAAATCTAAGTATGGCCTCCATGCCACATCCTCTATTTGTAGTCCTGCTAACAAGTCTTTATAAAAATTGGCCCTCTTCTTCTTCTGCCCTTATCCCTTATCCTACTTCCATCTCATAAAGATGGCATGACTCTCATTGATACCCCATGGTAGGCCCAATGGACAAGCAATGTCAATATGCTCATATGCCCAACACTGTAGTAAAAATCCAACATCAATAACATAACACTTTGGTCCTTCCAGGCCCACAACTCTCTAAATGTTTGTGCTGGTAATGTGGGCCCCCACTCAAAAAAAAATTTGGTGCTCCATCATCTCAACAACTACTCCTTTCATCATCCAAGTAAATCATCCACCTCCTGAATCTAGAAAAGAAAAACATGAGATGGACATCATCATCATGGTCATCATGTATAATCCTCTCTCTTAGGCTCATACAATTTTTGGTACTCAAATTCCCCTTATACATATCTCACATCTTGTGCCCCATCACCATACAACCTCTACATCACATATAATCTCTCAACATCACTAATGGTATAAATTCCCTCTCCATGGATGGGTAATCACATGATGTGATGAACATCCTCCAAAGTAATAGTGATCTCCCCAGTAGGTAGCCAAAAAGTACAGGTGGAAGGATTCCACCACTCCAGTAAGGCCAATAAAAAACTCTAGCACCTATGGATCCATCTATAATCCCTCCGCCATTAAAACCAATGGCCTCAATATGCTCCCAATCATCATCTTTCATATCATCCCTTTCCTCATCCAAAATTAGTTTGATATGATCACGGATAGTCGATTGTGTGTCCACCTACAAAGAAAAAACACATATAAACAAACATCGTATCATCCCCAAAAATATCATAAATAGCATCCATAACATATAAAAACTTCTTTACATTAACATCAACATCAACATCATCACAAAACATAATTAATATCAACATTTACTAAAATATATAAAAAATCAACATTAATATTAATACATAAAACACCAATAACCGTATTGGAACCACAAACACCAAAAAAATTAAAAACATTCCTTAAAAATCATATTTTTATCATCAAAAATTAAAACTGCTACATCACAGGTGAATCACCAATGATTAACATCAATCATTGGTGATTATATCAATCGCTGGCGATTCCTGTGATTCCAAATTAGGGCATCTATACACCCCCCAAAATGACAAAAAATACTCAAAAATACCAAAAACAAAAAAAAACAAACAAAAAGCAAGTTAAAAACCACTTACCTCTATCAAAGTGAATTTCTTATGCCTCCTTGATGATGCCACGGTATCCAAATCTCCGCTTTTCCACTTGAAAACATGTTTTTAACTCAAATTATTTCTATAAATTTATATGTTGATTGGTAAAAATGAGCTCAATACATAAAAATTGGCTATTTATAACCCCAATTTTCCCTTGACATAATCATCAATGATTACCCCAATCGTCGGCAATTTCTACGCAATCACTAGCGATTGGTCGAATCGCTATCAATTCATCCCAATTTGAATCCATGCCCATTATCATCAAATCATCACTTTTTTCCACAAAAGTTTCCCTTTCAAAGGACTTAAAACATTAAACATCAGATAAACAAAAACAACATCAAGATTTTCCATATGTATATGGGACGCATTCCCTTTGACCCTTATCACTTGACTTTCCCCATCTATTTAGCCTACCTTCATGGAACATAAGTCTATAGGCTTCAAACCCCTTGGTTTCCCTATCATTTTATTTCTTAGTAACACATCCTATTTTGGTACCCCTTGGACTAAGGAAACTATTTACATGAAACACATGACAAACCTATCCAATCACAACTATCAAACTTGTGTTCCCTGTCACTACTGCGTTTTGAAGTGAGATCACCGATACAAACAAACATCATTTTTGTCTAGCACTTTTCCATTAAACTACTAAACAAAAAGGGGCAAATGTAGATACCAAAAATCTACACCCCCTCATCTTTGTCCAAATCATTAATTAAACACATCAATATTTTATACCCTAAGTCATACACTACATCCCTCACCTTTTTCACATTAATTAAATACATTAACATCCCATACTTATGCCCTTCATCATCCTCCCATTCTTATTTAATCAATTAATTAAATGTATGAACATTTCATCACATTTATCAAAATCATTTATCTAAGCCTAATACTTCCATGATATTACATATTCCTAAACTATCCAAATCACCCTAAATCTATATATTTCCTAAAAATCCATCTAAGACCATTTTTAATCTATCCATAACTTCCTTATCATCTATATACCTATCATAACCAATTATACACCTATCAAAATCATACCTAAATTAGTATGATCTAACCCCTTTCATTATCATCCAAAACAAAAAAAAACATCCCTAAATAGTCTAACCAATTCATCCCTTGAATCCAAAACAAAAACCTTGATTTATCAAATGATTTCAATCATTTTCCATCCAAATCTAAAACAAACTAAAATTGCCAGTGATTCGAGTAATCACTTTGGTGATTACTTAAGAGAAATTTCTATCCTCTCTTCAAGATCATCAACTTCATCTACGAACTCTTGCTTTCAACTTGATTCCATAGCTTCATGTACATCATCCCTCAACACTTGGATATGGAAATAAACATCAGGCATCGCCATTTACTTCCATTGAGAATTTTGGAGTGGTTTTAGATCATCTGTCATCAGCTCTTCACCACCCAATCTGTAGATTTCATCAGCCATCATAGATCATTCTTCAATGAGGTTTGAAGCTTATTTTAGCTCCACATCAACCTCCATGTACCTTTTACTTGTTTATTAACCTCTTTTACATCATCTCTGAACATTTAACACTATGTAAAATCAAGTTTTAATCATCAGATATTTGAATTTATCAGTTTATTACAAAGCACCAGAATCACCATGATTGGCCCAATCACCAACGATTCCTGTCACTTTTAATATTTCTGTAATTTCATCCATTTTTCATCAATATATTTTATTTATTAGATCAAACGGGTTGCTTCTAAGATGCTTTTGAGTATAGCTCAATTTTAGATGGAAATTAGAGGTCCTTCTCATGAAATTACCAACATTCATTCTTTTCCAATCATTCAACACCCTTTCTACTAGGAGCAGTATGACATTTTACACAATCTAACTCTGTGTGCTATCCATTGTGCCATGTTGGATGAGTTAGACAACATTTTTGAGTTTACCCATGAGATACGTCAAGCGGTAAAATACTGCGGCATGCATACATTGACTACATACTCATTAAAGTTGAGATTGTTTGGGTTGCATACGAGGGAGAACAAGAGGATCAAACTTTTGAGATGGAATTCGAGCCATAGTCTCCCTTTCATCTATTACTTGCTTATCAACTATCTATTTTGTAATAAACTTATCATTTATCATCATATTATCTTGTATCGGTTATCACATATTGTATATCTTTTTCAAATCCACTTGATTGTTTAAAATCGGATTGACATCCTTGAATGGAAGCCCATTGAATTCTAGGGACTATCTTGTTAGGCCCCTAAAATATTGGCTAAGTAAAAGAAGGCATGTGGGCGCGCAAGGCCCATTTGAAGAAGGGAGCACAAGGAGAAAGCACGCAAGAAAGGGTTTTAGGAGGGTTTAGTAGAACCAGTGGCGCATATGTGTAAGGTAGAGAAAGGTTTTGGTATTTAGCCATATTTGGCATATCAGGAAGAACACGAGGAAAGCATGACCCGAATGCGCATGCTGAGTGGATAAGGTTCTAGCACAGCAACTTGGATTCTCTGAAAAGGAATATACCTTATGTTTGAATATTCCAGAAGGTCATCATGGTGAAGGATGGAGAGCTCACATTTGAAGGAGCATGCTCCCATGGAGGATCAATTAGACACATGGAAACCATTCTACAACTTCATAAAATCATGGCAGTGTTTGCTGAGGCTATATATATGATCACTGATCAAATAAAAAGAGAGATATACATATGTAGATACCGAGAATGGAAAGAAGAAAAGCTATGTAGAAATATTGTGAGATCTTTATGGGTTGTGTTTAGAGGATATGTAGGAGTATGTTATATCAAGGGGATGGGTCTGAATATTTTTCTTTGTACTATGAAGGGATTAAGTTCGATTCGATGCATGACATTGGTCTGCACTATTATATGGATCTGTGATTGCCTCAATAAATGTAATGTGGTTATCAAATGTACTTAATATGAATATATGTGGTTCCAATTTTTACTTATATCTGTATGGATCAGTTTTATATATATTTCATATGAGTGGGTGTAAACCCATGTGAGTTTCCTTTCTGATATGATTCAGATCTATTTTTTGTAATACTTTTCTTATATGAATGAATAGATTGGTCTGGAAGCCCGTTCTGAGCTCTAAGATGAATGTATGGTTTTTTTCCATTCTCTTCACTTAAGTTTATATTGTATATAATTCATCCTCACACAACTCACATAAAGGAGGGGCTTGGCACCCATGCGTGCCTCGGGTGAGCACCCAGCACCCATTAGGTGATAGGCTGGCATGCATGGGATTTCCTTGTTCTTTGGAAGGGCACAAAAATGACTACATCTTGGTTTCATTGTTGGTACCTATTTTTGAATTTGTGAGAAATGGCATGCATCTTTGTCTTTGTGATGTGTAATGATAGAGCACCTGACTTTAGAAAGTGTTGAAACGTGATTCAAGAGCACGAAGGACAAGTTTTCTCAAAGATTCAAAGACCTTGGACACGAGTTTAATGTTCATAGATGGATAGAAGAGAACCTATATCATGAGTTGTATGAGACATTATTTTGTTGCTTCTCAGTGGAGCTATATGAATGGCTTTTAGCATACGCATCCAGATCAAGTTGGTACTATAGATTGCTCATGTGGATCCAAGATGACTATCAAAGGTTGTAGGATGCAGATCTAACTTGGACGCATGCTATCAATCACTTGTGGAAGGGAGTGCTAGCCAATTACACTTTAGAATACTTCATTTTAACATATTCTTACCTAGAATTTTCTCGAGTTTGAGTTTCGAGGAGTGTAGAGGGTCATTTTTTAGTGTTATTCTTCTTGCTATGAATATCTTGGTCATTACTTTGAGTTTATAAGCATTCCCCATGGCTAGATAAGCTACTATGAGCACTGGGAGAGGAAGCTAGGGTGGAGGAACATGGTGGAAATTACGTATGAAAAGGAAAGGGAGGAGAGACAACTCAAGTATAGAAAATCTTGTGAAAGGGGATGACTAGATAACGCAAGGTTACAAGTGTGATGGATATATGGAGGAAGACGTTGCGAGAGGGTTTTGAAGTTCACGCAAAGGACATGGAGCTTGAGTAGTCTATGCTACCGCATCTTGGTAAGTGTGGGAGAGAGGCCCCTTCAGCTTCTAATGAGAGTTCGTCACATGGAGAAAGAAGAGTTTTGACACCCATCTAAAGCCACCTAACGACCAACCCCTAGCACTTGGTTTTCCAAATCAAGGGAGAAGTATTGATAACCTAGTTGGTATTAGTGGGAGAAACCGATCAACACCTAGGAGATATAATTTTTGTTTGGAGCATTCATGGCTGCACATACCATTCTAGTGTTTGGAGGAATTTTTGGGTAAAGTGCAAGTACGCAAGGTTTAGGCAACACATCTAGGAGTGGTGTGGGATACACTTCTGGCAGTGGAGAAATCTCACAAACTATTGGTACATAGTTCAGTGGAATGTTTGGGACACTATGCATGACCACTTTAGGCCCATTCTTGGTTATAGGATGATCTAGAGGTAGAACTAGTGGATCTGGAGGCATAGGACCTAGTGGATCCAGTGGATATGGTGGGGAGGAAACATCGAAGGGAACCAAGGATCTAGATCAGGAGGACAGGGGCCTCAACCACCTCCTCAGGTGTTCTTTGAGATGTCTTTACACTTGTCAGATTACCAAGGTATAGAGGATGCTATAGAACACGTGCACAAGTGTGAATTACTATGGTGCACGAAGGGGATCACTACCCCAAAGCGGAAGGCAAGCCAATTTGCAACAACATTGCGAGGGCACACGCATGCACAGGTATAGGAAGTAGATACCTTATCGATGGTGGTAGAATACACCACACCGAAGAATGCCTTCCTAGGAGACTTCTATATACCAAAATTCAAATAGAAGAGCATCGTGGCTTTAAAAGAGAGATCCAGGTAGGGAATGGCGAGAGAGTGTACGGGAGTATGATGCACATTTTAAAACTCTCATGTCAAAATTGTCATATGACATTCACCCTTCACATCATACTCAATGGTTTTTGGGGGTTGATCACTCCATCTAGGATGGAATTGTCACATAAAACATTTTGACCCACGTGAGGCTCTGAGGCTGCCTTACATGCTGAAACTTGATTAGGAGCGTTGATACTAGTGTGAACCATTTTCTGGAGGCTCAAATTTCTGTTATGGCTAAGCATTTAGAGAAGTTGTCTAAAACTATGTGCATGAGACTCATAGTTGTATTTGGTGCATAGATTGTGAAATATAGGGGCATGCCAAGGATAGTTTCCCCCAGAAATCAGTACGTACCATAATAGTAGATTGTGAAATTTTTCATGGGGACCATGATGTGAGTAGATGTCCCTTGTTATAGTGCACAATCTGGAAGAATGTGTCTTGCTACTACAAGATCTGTCACCTCTACGACCCATGATACTAAGGATTGTAGGCTTATTGACCAAATCCATGAGGCCATTGATCATGGTGTGTGCCAGACTAGCCTTGCCAGTAGTTCCAAGGAATATGATCGCCATTATGAAGGACACATGGATGGAGGGTGCATGGGAGAGGTTTTCACAGAGGATCATGTGGTTGTAGTAACTACAGAGGAGGGAGAGCTAAGTTCCCATGAGGAACCTATTATAACTGTAGATCTAAAGAACATTACAAGTGCAAGTGTCTAGATTTATTACGTAATCATGGTGTGGGAAGAAGCATAAGTATAAGGATTTCCCTAAGTTTTAAGCACATGAGACAATAGAAATGGAAGGAAAGAGCTGTTGGGGTGGTGAGTATAAATAAGGCCGACACATAGTGGATACCTACAGGTGGTGCATGAGTCAAGGTTATAACTTGTTTTCGTGATAACACGAGCGAGGCTACGCGCATTAAGGAGGTGCCATGGCAAAGG
The DNA here is from genome assembly GCA_018340775.1 of Taxus wallichiana var. yunnanensis. Taxonomy (NCBI): domain Eukaryota; kingdom Viridiplantae; phylum Streptophyta; class Pinopsida; order Cupressales; family Taxaceae; genus Taxus; species Taxus wallichiana. The sequence continues at coordinate 309,874,457 of CM031244.1, forward strand.
AATCTAGTATCAAGAGAAGAATTGGTGCACAGGAAGTATCTCGGACCACCGCCTACCGAGAAGGAAGTGTATCAAGAGACAATGGATGTCATTCGAGTTTGTAGGGAGAAATCCAGTGTCTAAAGGAGAAGTCAAGGTAGAAAAAGAAAAGGAGGAAGGCTGAGGCTCTGTAGAAGGACTTGGATGAGGTCAAGGAAGTGTGTAAAATGTTAAGGAAAGAGAATAGTATTCCCTTGTTATGAGAATGGCTACAAGAGAAGATGCCACACACCGAAGCGAGCATGAAAGGCAGGTGTTGCATGCAAACCTCCCTCCCCATAGCCTTGACTATGACAAAGAGATCACACTGAATGCAATTGTGGATGGTTGGCTATTGAGTAACATATTGATTGACATGGGAGTAGAGGTCAATGTTCTTACATTAGATGCCTGGCATCAAATGGGAAGGTCTGCGCATTACAGCCATCTTCAAATGTGATATATGTGATAAACAAAACTAAGACAATGCCCATTGGAGTATTGAAGAATGCAACTATCACCATTCAAGGGGTCAATTTCTTCGGAGACTTTGAAGTCTTGGTGCTCTCTGAGGTAGACAATTTTCTAGCATTGCTTGGGTGCCCATGGTGCTATTAAAACAACGCAAACCTAAGGTTCAACAAAGGATATATCAGTTTCAAGAACGAGGAAGAATGGTTAATCATCCCTTTTACGGATGGGAAGTTGACATCTTACACTCGAACCATTGGGATAAGAGGTCCTTGATATAATTTATGTGTGTTCCATCGTAGACTCAAAGATAATTCACCTAATGAAGGATTTATCCAATTTGAGGATGATCATTCTGTGTGTGATACAACAAGCATGGCATGTGACAATTAGGTGCATGAGACCTATGAGTTAATTGGGTGACAATTGAGTGGGTCTGTAACAAGAGTGACATAGGTGTGCTCACTCAAGTGCTTAGGAGGAAAGAAGTTTCCAAGTTACTCTGGAGGAACATACCCTAAAATTTTCTTACGAGACATGGAAGCTCAGTGGAGGAGTGAGGATGAAAGAAGGGGGATATTGAACTATGTCCTACTTGAGACTGTAGCACGGTGGTGGGATACACACTATGAGATACTTTTAAAATGGTAAAAGTGAAGATTTCCTTCTTTTTAGGTTCTCTAGAAGAAACGCGCCTTGTCATCCAAGAATATCATGGCAAGGAGCCTACCTTGCTCCACATCCAAGCTTGTGAGAAGGCCTAGGTAGAAGGTGCAAAGGGCCTACCACCATCATTATGGGTACTTAATTTGTATTCCACATTACAATTTTATACGCGTGCATGGCATATCCACTCATAAACACGCCACAAAAAGGGAAATTAGTAGGAGTGATAACCGATCTCATCTAAGATTTTGAATATCGAGCACAAATACATCGATGGATAAGGCAATCTGCAAGTGATCAATCACCATACGATTGGGTATAGTGCCATGGAAGAAGAGAGGTTACTAGAGTTACTAGGTGAGCCCAGTTTAGAGGCACACTTTGATGAGGATGAATCTAAGGAGATACGGCTTGACCACATATGCATAGAAAAGGAAAAGGAGGAGATGGATACTCTAGATGTTAACCACTCTGTAGGTACGTGTGATGTTATAGATAGCACTGATGAAAGGATGCATGCTTACCATGAGCCCCTGAAAATGAAAAAGGTTAACATTGGGTTAGAAGAAGAACCCAAGGAATCTCTCATTGAAGACTATTGGTCAGAGAAGAAGGTCTCAAAGATAATTTATCTATTATTTGAGTTAAAATATTTGTTCTCACATGGGTATCTTGAACTTAAAGGCGTTCACCACTCCTTGGGGAGATGAGGATAAATTTTAAGGAATTTGCATGCCCAATCTGAAAGAGGCCATATCAGATGAATCCCAATTTGCATGTATGGGTCAAGGAGGAGATTGACAAAATGATAGCATCAGGAATCATTGAGGTTGTTAAAGAGTCATAATGGATAAGCCCAATGGTCATCAACATCAATAAAGATGGGAGCATAAAGATTTACATTGACTACGGTGATCCAATGTAGTATGTGTCATTGATCCCTTCCCAACCCCATTTATTGAAGAAATTTTAGAATGAGTGGATGGGTGTGAATTCTAATCTTTCATGGATGGGTTCTCGGGATACCACCAGGTGAGGATTGCAAAGGAAAACCAGAGAAAGACAACTTTCACCACTGAATGAGGAAGTTTTTCCTATACAATCATGCCTTTTAGATTGAAGAATGTGCCTTTTTTGTTCTTGCATAGACCGTAGTACAAGCCTTTCATGAATTCATCCATAACTTTCCTCGAGTCTATTTGGATTATTCGACTGTGTATGGTCTAGTCAAGACCATTGTGATAACTTAAGACTAATTTTTGAAAGGTGTCAACATTGAGAATATCCCTCAACATCAATATGTGTGTCTTTGCTACCCCATTTATAACTTTATTGGGGCATATCATATGTAAGGAATGCTTACTAGTAGATCCTACCAAGGTTATAGCCATTGTGGGTTTAGGGGAGCCTACTAGCCAAAGCATCATGCACGGATTCCTTAGGCATACGAGTTACTATAGGAATTTCATCAAATGATATGCCAAGATCACTATGCCCTTGGAGGAATTTCTTAGACAGAAGAGTGCCTTTCATTAGGGAGAGGAGTAGCAAAGGGCATTTGAAACTTTGAAGGATAGGCTTGTCACCGCACCCATACTCCATTTCCTTGATTAGGATAAGCATTTTCCATGTTCATGTGGATGCCTCTTATATAGCTATTGGAGCGTAACTAACACAACTTTGGTGAAGGGATTATTGACCATCCCTTGTGTTTTACAAGAAAAAAATTTAACATTAGCAAAACAAAATTACACCACTACTAAGCATGAAGCACTATCCATGATCTATGCATTGCACAAGTTCATGTAATATCTACTGGAAACACCATTTGTATTCTACACGGATGACATGGAATTAAAATACTTGGTAAACAAGCCCATTCTACAAGGGTGCATATGTCGATAGGTCCTACTATTTCAATAATTTTAGTTCATAGTGGTTTTCAAGCCATGAAATAGTAATTCTAGACACGATCACTTATCTATAATTGACTTAGGAGAGGACGTGCAAAGCATTGAGGATATCATGCCAAACATAGAACTTTTTAGGTTATGGCAAGTGCCCTCAAACTTAGAGGATATTGTGGTGTTTCTCAAAATGGGGGTGGTGCCTGAAGGGATGAAAGCATTAGAGAGGAAGTAGTTTTTCATATGTGCCATGCCCTACATGTTGGTTAGTTGTGATTTAAACAAGTTAGGACGTGATGAAGTATTGTGTCGGTGTGTGTTAGAACATGAGCGTCTGGCTATTATGGTAGAGGTGCATGGAGGAAGTGTAGGTGGACATTATGTAGGGGACACCACTGAACACAAGATATTGCAAGTTGGGTTATGGTGGGAGATCCTATATCAAGATTGCAAAGAGTATTGCAAGGCATGTGATCATTGTCAATGCCTTGGTAAACCAGTGGAGGGATGAAATGCCTTTACACCCTATTCCAAGTACAAATCCATTTGAAAAGTGGGCCATAGATTTTGTAGGCCCCATTTTTCCAATCACGCGTAGGATAGGATCATGCTATGTAATCACTTGCACATATTATTTGACAAGATGGTCAGAAGTTGCACTTACCAAGGGTTATACAGTAGCTATAGCAGCAGCTAGGTTTCTATGGGAAAATATTATTACAAGGTATGGATGCTCGTTGAGCTTAACTAGTGATAGGGGTATGCATTTCCTCAATGAGACCATCAGGATTCTATTAGCAGAGTTCATGGTGTCTCATCATAATACTACCCCTTACCATCCACAAGAAAATGGGACTACTAAGGAATTTAATAAAATGTTGATTCATACCTTGACAAAAATTATGACGTTGGTAGACAAGATTGGGATGAAAAAGTATCGCGGTTCTATGGGCATATAGGACAACCTACACGAGGTTGAATAAAGCCACACCATTCTAATTGGTGTTTAGCATGGAGGATGTCCCGCCCATTGAATTCCTATTACCTTCTCTGCGTCTGACAATGCAAAGGAGGATTGGCTAACAAATAAGAACTGGAAGAAAGGATTGAAAATTTGATGAAATTAGACGAGAAAATATCATTGACCAGGTGGAGTCAAAAGGCTGAAAAGACTTAAAAAAAAGGCATGACATGATCACCACATCAAAAGAAAACAATTTGAGGTTGGGAAGATGGTATTGTTATATGATTTCAAGTTTTTGCGTCATCCCAAAAATTTGAAATTCCATTGGTTGGGGCCCTATATAATCTTGGGCATCCTTAATTCATGCATGTGCTAGTTGAGAGCGTTGGATGGGATGATATTTCTAAGCCATTTCAATGGGAGTAGGCTAAAGCCCTAATATAAATAAGTTTTCTTGGTGTTTGTAATAAGGTTGTATTGCCAGTTAGTTTAGAATTTCCCTTTACGTAATTTTCCTTCTTGTGTTTCCCTTTCTCATTGTTTGTTTTATTGTTTTTTTGATGCCTTAGGCACCGTAACCACATTACATTTTGAAGTTCGTGCATGTGCAGAAGACCGTGCATCTATTTTAGTGTGGGGTGGAGTGATGCAAAGTATAGGCCCGTAATACAAGTTGAGATGGTAGTAGAAGTTTCGGTGAATGGCCTGGATGATGGATACAAAGCATGCAAGGATGAAGGAAGTGCATGGAAGAAGATGTGGATGAAAATGGTTGGTGTCAGGAGAAGACTTCGGAGAAACCAAGTATAGAGGAAGAATCATAGGAACAACATGAGATAGGAGAGAGAAAAAATCAAGTGGACAGAAGAAGTGCCTTTGGCACTATTATGAAGCGTGTAAGAGTTTTCTATTAAGATGAATTGTTTATGTGCCAGAAGGTTGTAGAATGTTTTGTGTAAGATTGGGTGCGTAAGTGAAGGCACATAAGGCCATCTTGGTGGAAAAATCCACATTTAGTGTTAAGTACAGTGGTAGGTAAAATAACATTTAATGCTAGAAAGAAGGAAAAGCTATAAATAAGAATTTGGTCACTTCATTCTTTTACCCTAAGTTATTGAAGTGAAAAGAGATCTTGTGAACTAGGGCATCTAAAAGCGATCTGTGTAAATAAAAATTTAATAAATCTGAGAGGACGTGACTAGAGTAGATCCGTAAACTAGTAGGAAAGGAGTACACGGGCATGGAGGAAGTTGTTGAGAAGCGTCGTCTTATGGAAGAATTGTTCTAGTTAGGGTTTGTGAATAGGGCACGGTGTTAGGAGGGTTTCTTCACAAGATTGATTCTTGGGGTTGGATAAAGTGGTAGAGAAGAGCAAGGAGAAGACATTTGAAGTGTAACCTAACCAGAAGAATGGCACCAAAGAAAGCAACCATCTCACCTAAAAATCAGAAGGGAAAGGGAAAGGGGAAGAAAATGGCTGCCATCACAAGCACAAATGAAGAGTGGTACGTAGAGATGTAATACCCAGATGGGGTATTTCTAGGAAAAGAATGGGATTTGTGGAAAATGAATGTGATCAACTATAATCATTGCACCACCATGATGACAGAGAAAAAAATGGCTTTGGAGTTGGTTTGCCCAACAAACAAGAGGACACCAAAGGGCATGCCCATATATAGCAACAAAGTAAAAGTTAAACTAGAGAAGGAAGGGTTCTCAGTAATCGTATGAATTACCCTACTTAAACAAACACAGTGCCTCTATCAGTGGTTAATGGTGTATGTTCACGAAGACCATTTTTATTTCGTGGGGTGCAAGATGCACATAACTCCCCAGTTGATTTCCAAGTTCATAGGCCTTATCTATGAGGGGGATAGCATTGATGATGACCTAAGTGACAAGGAGGCCATCAAGGAAACAATAGCCACGTATGACTACAAGAAAGGATCACAATACTTTGACATCACAGAGATTCTAGACCCCGTGATGAGGATGGCTGCGTGGTGCATGGTAACCAAGCTCAATGATCAAGAAAGATGGACTCAAGTGAACAAGGCATGGCTGAATGTATGCTAGAAAATATTTGAGGGGACCATCTACAACTTGTCTGCTTTCATCGCAAATGAAATCATTAACAGGTGTAAGAAGGCAAGAAGATACTATTTGGAAATTTCCTCTTCACAATTTGTTCTCAGAGATTGGAGTGTTTGATGGGCCAGAAAATTTTATTTGGGAGTACCCAGAAGAGGATCCCTCACCCATGAAGAGGTTCACGAAATATACTTGTGAGACAATGACAGCCACTCATAAGTCGTACTTAGAGAAGTGGTACAAGCACATGAGGTATGTGTTCAGGGTAGAGTGGAGGATTCAAGAGTGGTTACCCACGCTAGTAAAGAGAGAAGAAGAATTCATAGTGTATCAACACTTTTGCATTGGCAGATTTAGGTTGACAGATGAAACAATGATCCCCTGGTGTAAACTTCCCTTCTCCTTCACCACACAATATTTCCAAGTGGGGGTGAATAGGTTCAAAGAGGCCAAGAGACTAAGGTTCAACCTTAGTGAGGTGGATCAAGACCATAGAGAGCTACGCAGGAAGTTAGTCTACCCTAAGAAGTGTGCATATGTGGAGAGATATGTCTCCCACGAGATATAAATGATGAATCTAGTAACATTTCCAATTGCTAAAAAGGCTGCAGCAAGGTTATACCTTCACATAAGGCCAAAATTTTAAAAGGGTGCATACTTTGAAAATGATGTATCCATCCTGAATACCCCATAGGAAGGAAGTATCCTTCACTTAAGAAGAGGTGCGAGAAAGCACCAAGTGTTCGACTACACAAATGGTAAGCACACCGGAGACAAGCACTAAGCCTAGTACTTACATATGGAGAAAGAAGTTCCCGGTGAAATAAAAGACTCTAGTAGAGGAAGCATTGGAGCATGAAGAACCCATCACTCAAAAGAATTCACCAGAGGAGGAGGAAGAGAAAGCATAATCTCTTGTCAGGAAGAAGTAGAAGGTGATAAAGGAGGATGACTCGGAGGGTACAGAGAGCTTGGAGGCCTATAGAGGAAAAAGAGATGATGATGATCATGATGATGATGAACTTGAGGAAGTTCAAGGCCCTCCCATATTTTAAGTACATGACTCACAGGAGGAAGGAGAGAAAGAAGAAAATGAGTTCATCTTTATCAAGAGGGATAATGACAAGGAAAAGGAGGATGCTCAGGACAAAGGGGTAAGTAAAGAAGATACAAAAGAACAAAGGAACCCAAACCTCACAAAGGAACAAATAGATGATGCCGTGGAGAAATAAGTAGAAAAAATCATCGAGGACTTGGTATAGTAAGATATGGAATGCATCGCAGACATGGTGATGAAGGAATCAGAGGAGGAGAGCATAGAAAAGGAATATGGCAGCATGGGAGGAGATCCCAATTTAGCTGTAAGCTTTCCTAAGGCCATGTGCATGGGGAGAAAGAGTGTAAAGCATCACATGTTCAGAGGATGGGCTACATTGATGATTTGAACAAGTTGTTTCGCATGTGCTTTCAAATCACTATACCAATGGAGCAACTCTTGGCTATGACATCATTTGATGAGGAAGGTGCATACCCTCGGATGAGGAAAATAATTTCTTGGTCATTAGAGTCCCACATCGATGAGCCAGAATTAAAAGTAATCCAAGGGGCAATAATGAAGGTACTGGATTTAAAAGGAGAAAACCCCTTCATAAACACTCAGCAGTTATCAGATGAACAAATCTATAATGCACTTACAAATGTTTCGGTTAAATAGAAGCCAAGCTCTTTGGGAGGAATGACAGGTGAAGTACCTAGAGGCGGGTGGAGAAGAAGGAAGAAGAGATCAAGGAAATAACCAAGGACTTAAAGTGAGAAGAATTAACCATCTCTCAACTAAGGCGTGAGTTAAAAGAAGATAAGGCAAGGGTGCACAAGGTTTACAAGAAAGTAGAGATGATCACAGATGTCATTGTCTTGAAGCATCCAGATCTAACACCACCAGTGCAGAAGTATGGATCCACCTTGGAGAACCTAGAGGAATTGACCCACATCTTTACAATGGAAAGATGACCACCGCCTGGAATCTACATAAGAGGTATCGACACGCAAAGAAAAGGAGGAAAAGATGAAGGTTGTGGTAATTGTTTCTCAATATAAGAAAGCCCTCAATAATGTGAAAGTCGATGCCCAAATCACAAAGGCCTCCTATGACAATCGCACCATAAAGATAGAGTGGCGATAATTCTAGTCGCCACTCATGAAGTGGAGCTCAAGGATTTCTAAGAGAAGAACAAGGGGAATAGATCGGAATGTGATAGAATTCTAGCTAAGGTTGATAATAAATCAAAGGCTATTGAGACCTTGTAGAGCTCAATCAAAAACTGGCTGAAGGATTTATATCCCCAGATCACTCGAAGAATGGACGCGCTCAAGGATTTGGGCAAACAATTAGAGGGGATCGTGGAAATAATGAATACCCAAGGAGAATGGCTAATCTTTGAAGAGGTGAGTGCCCTAGTCAGCAACCTTTGTCAACAGAGAACAAAATGAGGTCGATGCCTAGAATAAGTTAGAAGAAGACTTCAAGAAAGATTTCCTCTCCTCTTACATAATTAATCATAATTTCCCAATTCTTTCATTCTTCCCAAATTATTCATTCCTTTATTCTTTCTCCAAACTATTCAAGGACAATCATTCTTTATTCATTAAGAAAATGTTCCCAAGGGTGGAGAACAAGCATAGTGTGGGGTGATTTTGGGCCCCTAAAATATTGGCTAAGTATAAGAAGGCACATGGGTGTGCAAGGCCTATTTGAAGAAGGGTGCATAAAGAGAAAGTGAACAAGACAAGGTTTTAAGAGGGTTTAGTAGAACCAGTGGCGCGTGCGCACAAGGTAGAGCAAAGGTTTTGGTACTTAGCCATATTTGGCATATCGGGTAGAACACAAGAAAAGCATGACCCGACTACACATGTGGAGTGGATAAGGTGTCAACCTGGAAACATGGAGCCCACAAAAGGAATATACCTTGTGTTAGAAGATTCCAGAAGGTCATCATGGTGAAATATGGAGATCTCACATCTGAAGGAGCATGCTCTCATGGAGAACCACTTGGATACATGGTAGCGTTCTACAACTTATGAAAAGCATGGTGGTGCTTATTAAAGCCATATATATGAGCTCCTAGTAGAAGAAAAAAGAGATATACATATCTGTAATGCCCCATGATTTCATTATTGTTGTCAAATTAATTATAGGACAAATGGTTTTATCCTATGTTATTGGCACCCTCGCGTATAAAAATTAAAGGAAAAATTGATGTGAACATGTAATCACAATATCATGAATAAGCTAAGGATGATCTCCTTAGATAATAACCCTACTTATCCGGGGTCTATCTTATTGATGAATTGTTTTCAGTAAGGTGACATTACGTCATTTGTAATGTTGTATGTCATAAAATCCTTGGTAAATTTTAAGCCTTGAAAGTGATTTGCGATGTTGTTTCTTATCTCTATTAAATTGTTAACATTATAGTTTTTATAACTAAGTTATGTTGAGGCTTTGACAATTTTGATTGTTCGCTTAGTGACTTAATTTGAAATGTGATCAAGACTTCCTGTTAGTTTATAATAGGTCTTAAACTAACCATCTGATAGTCTACCCATTTGATGACTAATGCCATCATGATCATATTTCCAAGGATAAAGGGGCTATATTCAATCGCTTAAGGACTTAATTATTAAGAATTAAGGGCATCAACCCCTACGAGTATGCATGAGCAACTTACTTGATCAACTCTAACATTATAACATCTATATTTCCCACCTTCCTCGAGAAGTGCATGGATGGATTGGAACAAAGGGGAAGTTTTTGGTATCGATTCATTTCATGGCTAGAAAATTGTAGTAGCTTGGCATGCAAGGAGGAAGTTTAGTTGTGTGTTGATGTGAGTTTACATGAAGAAAACATCAGTTGAGTAGATGGAACAACAAGTTCCCAGACTCATTAAAATATCACGAAACTTTGTGATCTGTTGAATGAAGGAATTCATTTCAAAGGTTTGGGGATTTTCCTGAGTAATCATGAAATTTTTGCAAGGAAAGAAAACACCGGTGTAACAGGCATGATACGCTCTAAAATTTTCATAATTTCTTGCTCTATTTAGTAATTTCACAAAAATAACCTTGCCTTGTATGAAATTTTGTGTTTATAATTTCAGAGATGTAGAATCATTTAATACTTGCTCTGTAGAGTATGAATTGCTATGGCTTCATGATGTATGTTGTTAAAAGTGATTAATTAAGTACAAACTCCAATAAGGTTTATTATCGTTAAGGAAAGAATACACTCTTGAGATGTTTGAGGACTGCTGCTATAATGATTACTGGGTTTGATCTGATATGCCAACATTGTTGAAATCTTCTTGCAGTTGTGAATTGATATCTACCCATACTATAGAAAACTTTGTTACCTATCTCTTCAAGGATACGAATAAATATAACAAGATATTGTTGTATTCGGAAATTGTCTGTGTTAGTTTTTGTTATAGATGTCTTTCCTTGACCTAGTGTTTGTTGGATTTACGTAACTGGGTTTGATTCTTTAAATAAATCTATGCCTATGGAGTCATGTTGGTCTTGTAGGAGGCATCATCGATACTTATAATCGACCTGATTTTATTTAAAATAAGTATTTGTATTGAAGAAAAATAACTGAATTTAATATTATCATCGAGTTGTAGATAATAAGGGCAGTTGCGATGATTACAAGGTCTGCCTCATCATCCCTTGAATAGGCAATTTAGAATGGCGTTATGGTCTACTCAAGAGCCACTTTTATGACTCGGCCAATCGTGGGTCCCTAACAGATAAAGCTGTTGTATCTTGTTTGCAACTTAAGATTGTATAAGATCAAAATACTTCATTCTATTATTTCATGTTGATCTCCTGGTTGCTTCTTAATAACTCTAGAATTAATTTGAATCCTTCGGGGGTTTAAATCCGGTTGCGGAAAGGTTATATTGAGATTTGATTACTATGATGGTTAAGTCAAACTTGTTAAAATCTCATCACTTATGTTCCATCTTAGGCTCTATATGGTAGGATGCCATGAATGTTCTCACCCTCTTATCCTTGAGGTTAAACGCTCTAATAACTTATTTCTTTAGCCAAGTATTCTTGATGTTTTGGTATTATTGCTGAACCATTAGCAATCCTTATGGGTGTATGAAATCCTTGTTAGATCTGTTGTGAATATTTGAGAGATTTCTTGAATGTGTTCTTGATATTTATATGGTTACTTAATTGTTGAGTAAAACGATTTCAGGCATGCAAGTATGGGATTGCATGAGTGAAATCTTGATACTCTTATATGGTAGTCTTTGAATACTTATAATTCTCATGTATCTTATGAATTGTATGATTGTTTCTGAGTGACTGAAGTAGTTGTATGGAAAAGTAAATCTGAAATTGATTTCTTCCATGGTTCATTAAATTGCTTGTTTCTGTCATGTTATAGAAAGAATTGTTTATCTACTTAAGCTTTGCAATATTGATTCATAAAAATAATATGGGTTATTTCTATGAAATAATTAAGTAGAGTATGTCATTATGGTGAGTTGGTGCTTATCATGCTCAGTTCTTGTGAACTGACTCGTGCTAACAATTTTATAGATAAATGCAGAGAAGGGTGAAGTATTTAGTTTTGTATATTATTTTGATCGAGGAAAGTTTGAAGATATGACTGACTTGAATGTTCTTAAATGAAATATTCTTCTTGGAAATGGGAAAGGCCTTGCTACTTGAATATAATTGTTTTATTCATTTAAAAGAAATATTTTGGTCATGCTTAAAGGAATGAGTTGTATTTATCTCATAAATGTAATTAAGACAAATTTCTGTTGTTATATATTGTTTTATAAGTGGTTGATTGTCGATTGATGAGTTATGAGTCATAAATCTATCAAGTTAAGAAATCAGCATCTACAATACTATTGTATTAATCATTAGTATCAAGCATGTAGTAAGTGTTATACACATCTTATGTGTGAGATTCTAAGGATCATATAAGGGACTATTGGAGGAACGTTGCCTAAAAATATCTTGTTCTAAGTAATTATATGTTAAGCATACTTGGAAATAGTTGAGGTTGCTAATGGATAACTACCTCATTATAAAGTGCAATATATCAACCTACTTGTAAAGTTGTGTTAAGTTCTCCAAAGGTTTTGTATAGAATGTAATCAACCAACAAAATATATCTAGAAGTAAGATTGTCTAATCTTAATGGCACTGCTAAGAAAGTAGCTAGATTATCATGAAACCATGGAAAGGTTATGATAATAAGATACTTTTGTGCTATGGCTGTTTTATAAACTCAGGTTATACTAACTCTTATCAAAGATATAATAATTTAATATTGATTTCTAAGTGAAATCAAATCTAAGTCCTATACAAGGATGAGACACATAAGCAACAAGAGAAAAGGGATTATGGTAATCTAACATGAAAATATATTGAGTATGGTTTCACTATTCAGGAATTGCATAATTGTGATAAATTGTGTTATGAAATATTTTTCTCAAGGAGATGAAATGTTTTCAATTAGGGGCTATCCCATGATGCATCATTATGAACACATAAGCATGTCGGATACAATGGAAGTAAGATGGGAACATGCTTACTAAGTTAAAAATAACATAGCATTTGAATCTCATCCCTAGTCAATACTGTAATTATCTCTAAAGAGAATTAGAGAGTGATATTTTAAAAGGATATGATAGGGAAAGATAAATGGGCAAGTGGTTCATCAAATCTACCATATCGGATACCCCAGATATATCTTACTTGTTGGAGATAGTAAAATAAATGAACGCTCTTTACTGAGCTGTAATTAAGTAAAGTGATGTGCTTAAACTGAAAGGACAGTTGGCATTGATAGCCTATGGCACTTAATTCAAGGAATGAATCATACCTAAATACTTAGCTTCATATAAGTACATATCCCTAGAATATGAAATAAGGAGCATGAGCCTAAATGTTAAAGTTGGGATAGTTTTTGAAACTACAATAATGATCATAGACCTTGATAGTATTGTTTCTATCAATGGTTAACATGGGTATGAGATTTTGAAAGGTAATTAAGTGTTATAGAGATTGGGGGTCCTAGGATCAACTCAATCTAGACCTTAGGTACGACCCATTCATGGAGAAGGTGTTGTAATTCCTAGGTTGTTCTATAATGATTACCTTGAAAACATTAAACACCATGCACCAATATAGGATTCTAGGTGGGTGAACTCATTGCATATACTACACAGTCATATCCCTATGGTGACAATTGTCACCATTAGGATACTTCCATTTAGCATTTGTAATGAGTTGTCTCATCAAGAGATTGGATTGTAGTATGGTGTTGTCCTAAGTACAAACCTTGATAGAGTTATAAGACATATTAGACCTCCTGGGTATGCACCCTTATATCAACCTATGATGGCTACGGGAAGATATGTGGGTGAGTAACAAGGTGAATTGTTATGAGAAACTTTCTTTCCCATAGGCATCACATGATGACATAGAGGTATGTCTTCATGTAGGTTAAACTAGTTTGTACCTCATTCAAGGCTTGTAGTTGTTTACAACATTAACATTTGTGAATCCATATAATTGAACAAGTGAATAAGATGAGATGACAAGATTCCAATGGTAAGTGTGCCGTCATAGAATTGAGCATGGAATACATGACTCAGAAACTATGTGCAAAGTGGTGTAAGTTGTTGATTACATTGTCGAGATCTCACAATTATCTAAGCTATGAGATGCCTGTGTTTTTGATAGGTGGAATCTAGGTACACACTTAGGGGTTTTCACTTAGAAACCATATCTTATTAAAGGAGAACCAAAGGGATACATTTTATGTATGGCTCGTATAGAGCATTGAGGGAGGATGAGTAAATTTTAGTATTCTCTCATACAGTTGCACATGTTTCATGATAGTTATTGGAAATAGATTGTTTTAAGGTTTATGTAGATTTAAATATATGGGTATTTAAATCAGCTACATAAAGTTATTTATTATAACAAAAAAATTCTAGAGGCGAAGTGAAAAAAGTGATGTTACATTTTGGTATCAGAGCTGAAGGTTATAACTCTTGGAATTATTGGGTCCTTATGCTAATTAAAACTTTTATTTTGTTTTCAAAATAAAAATGGAATGGGAAAGGATGCACTGAGAAGAAAGAACTAGGTCTTATTTTGCTATGGTTTCAATGGTGCTAAAGTTAGACAAAATTCTGCAATACTTCAATATACACGAACCGGATAGATGCCTTGGAGCAACTGGTGATGGGAGAAAGTGATAAGTTGGACAAAGGAAAACTTAGGTCTATTACTAATAAACAACATGAGATTTATTTAAATAATGAACTGATCATTGATGGCAAGTTTTGGACTTACTAATCCAAAGATGAACTAAACCCAAATTTGGGGAAGCATTGGATAAACATGGATCTTCTTTTGATAAGATGATATTTGGAAAATCCAGTGGGCTAAAACCAAATCTGCTAGACACTCCCACTCATAAAAATGAAAAGGGACATAAAAATGATAATTCTTCTTCATCTCGAATGCTAAGAAAATTTGGTGGAAAAATCATAGTAAGAAAATGTGTTCTGCCAAAAATAAATTTGCCCAAAACTTATAGTGATAACCTATAAGAAAAAGCATAATACTGTTGCAAATGGAAAAGTTAAAAGTGGTCAATCATGACCTTGGTGGATGTTTCACATGTGGAAATGGGCATTATGCCAACCAATGTCCTTTAAAGAAGATGGACAAGTCTCAAATGATGAAGCATGTTGCAAGGGTAGTTAACAAAGGAAAGGAACATGTATCCCTAGTAGGAGACAGAAAATTTTGAAGAGATCCATGAGATTAGTATTCTTCAATACTAAAAGAAAGAAAATATGGGTTAGTTGTAATCAATGAAAAATTAGTCAACAATTGTGAAGCCTAACTCTTTCTGGTAATATGGAATAAAAATGCTCAATTTTTAGCTTATGTCTGGTTAGGTAGCATTGATCTGAGTGATTTTTTTGTATTCTCAAATATTTGATTTACATAATTAATATTTCAATTCCAAGGAACTAAAAATATTATAATTTGTCTGTTGACTTTTAACAGTGGTTGTAATATATATATTTATTTTGGTATATGTTACTTCTAGGTTATGTTACTCAAGTACCCAAAGTTTTGGGGTATCATCAAGTCAAAAGGAGGATCTTAGGTTTGAACCTGGGAGCTCGGTAAGCTATTGCTTAAAAATACTCAAAGGGTTTTGTGATGGCTCATTTTGGGTCAAATCATCTAAAAAGCATAGATAATATGAGGTTATATTTAGCTTCTGGTAATATCTTGTACCTCTGGAGACAAGATTTCTTTTATGTTACCTATCACGACATGGTTCCCTTCTAGTCACCTATCGTGACGTCTGTATGGCTATGTGGAAATTCTAGTCTATGAATTATGTGAACTTTCATGGGTTTTTGTGGTCGATTCCAATATTTTTAGTTGAACCCAGATAAGGGAATTCATACTTCACTAATATGAACCTGCTTTATAGAAATGTGCAGGTTCGGATCAAGGGATGTATTGTGAAATCCCTCTCTTATGATAGTTCCTATGTAACTCTACATGGCATCTTCGAGCCCTTAGAGTTTTAGGCTTAACTCGTATGCTTTATATTATGTTGGGAAAAAGATACGATGACTTGTAAGTCAGAGGAATGTTTAGAGCTTCCAAGAGAATTTAGTCAATTGTTAAATAACATAAGTAAATCGTTTAATTATTTCTATATATTAAAGTAAAAGGTTTTACAAACAATACACTACTTATTTGAAACCCTAATGCAAACCAAGTGGAATTTGTGCATGACCTTGGTAATATTAGGATTAGTACCAATTTTGTGAATCCACTAAGGAGGTTTAACAATGGAATAAAAATTTTGTGGATGTCAAAGTCTACATCTAATAAGGTAAATTTGTTACTTAACACTTTGAGAGTTTTTGGAAAACTAGTTTTCTCAAACATATATAAAATTGAAGACCTCTTGTTTGAGGACAAGAAAATGTGTTGTCAGTACTCATTCATGAGTTAATATTTGTAAAAGAAAAATTGGTAGATCCATAAGCTTGGATAACCACGTTGACAACATTCTTTGATTGGACCAGGTATAGGAGATAAAAAGTGTAAAACATGTTGAGTTAGTGATAGTTGAAATAAGAAATATTCAAGTTCATTGAACTTATGAATGTTGGTACCTTATCTTTTTGAACCCAATGTTGTAGAGTTTTGGAACCTCAAATCAAAAAGTCTTTAACATAGTGAGGAAAGAGATCTGTCTAAATGAACTACCACAGATCCATATAATGTAATCTCAACAGAAAGGAATAGTTCTTCCTTAAAAGGTACCAGATAAGCTTGTTTTAACTATATCCTTTGTATATCAAATATATAAATATTGTACAAAAATGATTTAATTTAGTGAAGTAATCATGAACTAATTCTGCTTGACTGTTTAAAGTCCGATAAGCGATCAATGCCATCAATTTAAAGTTTCAAATCTGAAAACCATAAACTTCTGGAGAATAGTAACTATTCTACATGAATTATTCTTATATCTTGTGTGGAATTGTTTGATTTTATTTAGCAAGGACCACATCATCGGGACGATGATGCTTTTAAGAGGGGAGGTATGTAATGCCCCGTGCTTTCATTATTGTTGTCAAAGTAATGATAGGACAAATGGTTTTATCCTATGTTTTTGGCACCTTTGCGTATCAAAAATTAAATGAAAACTTGATGTGAACACGTAATCACAATATCATGAATAAGCTAAGGATGATCTCCTTAGATAAGAACCCTGCTAATCTGAGGTCTATCTTATTGATGAACTATTTTCGCTAAGGTGACATTACATTGGTTGTAATGTTGTATGTCATAAAATCCTTGGTGTAAATTTAAGCCTCGAAAGTGATTTGCGATGTTGTTTCTTATCTCTATGAAATTGTTTACATTATAGTTTTTTATAACTAAGTTATGTTGAGGCTTTGAAAATTTTGGTAGTTCTCTTAATGACTTAATTTTAAATGCGATCAAGACTCCATGTTGGTTTATAATAGGTCTTAAATCGACCATCTGATAGTCTACCCATTTGATGACTAATGCCATCATGATCGTATTTCCAGGGATAAAGGGGCTATAGTCGTCAGTCAAGGACTTAATTATTAAGAATTAAGGGCATCAACCCTATGAGTGTGCATGAGCAACTTTCTTGATCAACGCTAACATTATAACATATATATATGTGAATATATATATACATATACATATATATATATATAGATTTTGAAAAGGGAATTTGCAAAGATTAAAGTAGTTAAGTAACTACTATTGAAGATTTATTAGCTAATGTAAAAATAGGACAATCTAATCCTAGTGGCATAGTTCTAAACTTAACATATGAACCTATCATTGAGAAGATTGACTTGGGCATTACTTTAGCTATTTGAAAGGATGTATATGCATATGAAAATAGTATGAAGCCTTAAGTTATGCTAAGAAAGGACATCCAAATTTCTATTTGTATAAAATATTGGTTGGTCATTTAAAAATGATATAATGTTGCTCAAATTCAAATGGTTGATGAGGTGGCACCCACCGCCTAATAGCTGTACTCACAGTCCTTAATTATCTCCGCCAACTGATTTTGAGATGAAGTATTTTAGTTATCTAAATCACCTTGCATGGCATGAAGTATGACTTTGCTAAATTTAAGGGAGAGCTAAGAATAGTTGGTTTGTAAATTGGTGGCAAGCTCCATTAACTCTACATTTAATGTCTTTTATTTCCCACCTTCCTCGGGAAGTGCATGGATGGATTGGAACAAAGGGGAAGTTTTTGGTATCGATTCATTTCATGGCTAGAAAATTGTAGTAGCTTGGCATGCAAGGAGGAAGTTTAGTTGTGTGTTGATGTGAGTTTGCATGAAGAAAACATCAGTTGAGTAGATGGAACAGCAAGTTCCTAGACTCATTAAAATATCATAGAAACTTTGTGATCTGTTGAATGAAGGAATTCATTTCAAAGGTTTGCGGATTTTCCGAAGGAATTGTGAAATCTTTGCAAGGAAAGAATACACCGGCGTAATAGGCATGATACACTCTGAACTTTTCATAATTTCTTGCTCTATTTAGTAATTTCACAAAAATAACCTTGCCTTGTATGAAATTTTGTGTTTATAATTTCAGAGATGTAGAATCATTTAATACTTGCCCTGTAGAGTATGAATTGCTATGGCTTCTTGGTGTATGTTGGTAAAAGTGATTAATTAAGTAAAGACTCCAATAAGGTTTATTATCATTAAGGAATCTTGATATGTTTGAGGATTGCTGCTATAATGATTACTGGGTTTGATCTGATATGCTAGCATTGTTGAAATCTTCTTGTGGCTATGAATTGATATCTACCCATCTCGAAATTTTTTTTACCCATCTCTTCAAGGATATGAATAAATATAGCAAGATATTGTGGTGTTCTATGTGATTTTTGTTATAGATGTCTTTCCTTGACCTAGTGTTTGTTGGATTTACGCAACTAGGTTTGATTCTTTAAATAAATCTATGCATGTGGAGTCGTGTTGGTCTTGTAGGAGGCATCATCGGTACTTATAATCGACCTGGTTTTATTTAAAATAAGTATTTATACTGAAGAAAAACAACTGAATTTAATATTATCATCGGGTTGTAGATAATAAGGACAGTTGTGATGATTACAAGGTCTACCTCTTCGGCCCTTGAATAGGTAGTTTAGAATGGCGTTATGGTCTACTCAAGAGCCACTTTTATGGCTCGACTGAATCACTGGTCTCCTAATAGTTAATTGTTGTATCTTGTTTGCAACTTAAGATTGTATAAGATCTAAATACTTCATTCTATTATTTCATGTTGATCTCCTGGTTGCTTCTTAATAACTCTAGAACTATTCTGACTCCTTCGGGGTTTAAATCCGGTTCTTGGAAAGGTTATATTGAGATTTGATTACTGTGATGGTTAAGTCCAACTTGTTAAAATCTCGTCACTTATGTTCCATCTTAGCCTCTATAATGGAGGATGGACATTCTCCTGTAAAACCTTGTATGATACTTAGTGGGATAATTTATTCACTATTATTACTAAATCTTGGTTCTTCTTGCAATTATTTGTTGAGTTCGAAAGTGATGTCGACTTCGACTAAGAATCTCCTTCCTCTTGTAAGAGATGCAGTTCATTATTGACCATTAGGAAACCATCCTAAAAAGTGAGCTGATCTTCTAGAAGTTTATACATTAGATTTTACGGTTGAAAAGGTGTTAAACAGTTCCTTTTATTGAGCACACCTCATCTCAATGTATGAGCTGGTAATGATAGTAGAGTTTGATTTCTTGACCCTTATGCTCTTATCTGTGCTTGCTGGGTTTATGTTCTAAATGTTGGAAATTGAGTCATTAAGTAGGGTTAGGGATTAAAGTTGTCCCAAAATAGGAAGTCTCTTGGCTTCAGGGTTGTAAGTTTGGTGGTATTACCCCTCTGTAGTAATTAACACGGTTCAAGTTTTTGATCACATTTTCATACTATGTGTTCTATAAAGAAGCTGGAGGAATCAATTATGTACAAAGAACATATTATGGGACCAAACAGTTAAGCTATATACTCCTACTCTTATAATAGATGATAATTGGATTCATCATTTAACCGAGTCCATAATATGTGATAGATCCTTGCATTGGGTGTAATGTTTCTGATTTGAATTATGTGGTATCTCAGCAAACTCGGAAGTGACTCTTTCTCTTATAGCAAACTGTACTCGGTTTCATTTATTAAATATGGGGTTTCCTTGACATTTTGAAAGTTCCTTATTGACCTTTCCTAGTTGTGTCATGAATTTAGTTCAGTATGATCTAACCTTGTTTAGTAGAATGGGTTAGGAGATCGTTCTTATATTCATGTAAAGTCTTGACTTACCAGGAAAAAGTGGGTTGCTAGAAGTTAAAATTCATGTTGAGAAAACTCATGGGATATTAAATGTTCAGATGAACTTTTTGGGTTAAGTAAAAATTATCTTATCTCATCAACACATGGTACCTACTCTCTTATAGACTTTTAAAGACTTTAGTGTTTATTAGGTCTTGATATGTTGAAACATATCTGAAGAAGGGAATTGTGTACTCTTTTCTATTCTTGGAATGTTCAATAAGTGCTTAAGTTGAGGTAAGTATTATATGTAGCCTGTTACTCAAGTTATACCTGATTGTTATATGGCAGGATGCCATGAATGTTCTCACCCTCTTATCCTCAAGGTTAAACGCTCTAATATCATATTTCATTAGCCAAGTACTCTTGATGTTTTGGTATTATTTCTGAACCATTAGCAGTCCTTATGGGTGTATGAAATCCTCATTAGATCTGTTGTGAAGATTTGAGAGATTTTTTAATGTGTTCTTGATATTTATATGGCTACTTAATTGTTGAGTAAAACAATTTCAAGCATGCAAGTATGGGATTGCATGAGTGAAATCTTGATACTATTATATAGTAGTCTTTAAATACTTATAATTCTCATGTATCTTATGAATTGTATGACTGCTTCTGAGCAATTAAAGTAGTTGTATGGAAAAATAAATCTGAAATTGATTTCTTCCATGGTTCATTAAATTTCTTGTTTCTATCATGTTATAGAAAGAATTGTTTATCTACTTAAGCTTTGTAATATTGATTCATAAAAATAATATGGGTTATTTCTATGAAATAATTAAGTAGAGTATGTCATTATGGTGAGTTGGTGCTTATCATGCTCAGTTCTTGTGAACTAACTCGTGCTAACAATTTTGTAGATAAACGCAGAGAAGGAAGGGTGAAGTATTTAGTTTTGTATATTATTTTGATCAAGGAAAGTTTGAAGATATGACTGACTTGAATGTTCTTAAATGAAATACTTCTTCTTAGAAATGAGAAAGGCCTTACTACTGAATATAATTTTTTAGTCATTTAAAAGAAATATTTTTTTCATGCTTAAAGGAATGAGTTGTATTTATCTCATAAATGTAATTAAAACAGATTTCTTGCTATTATATATTGTTTTATAAGTGGTTGATTGTCAATTAATGAGTTATGAGTCATAAATCTATCAAGTTAGGAAATAAGCATCCACAATACTATTGTATTAATCATTAGCATCAAGCATGTAGTAAGTGCTATTCACATCTTATGTGTGCGATTCTAAGGATCATATAAGGGACTATTGGAGGAACGTTGCCTAAAAATATCTTGTTCTAAGTAATTATATATTAAGCATACTTGGAAATAGTTGAGGTTTCTAATGGATAATTGCCTCATTATAAAGTGCAATATATCAACCTACTTGTAAAGTTGTGTTAAGTTCTCCAAAGGTTTTGTATAGAATGTACTCAACCAATAAAAGATATCTAGAAGTAAGATTGTCTAATCTTAATGGCCACTGCTAAGAAAGCAATTAGATTATCATGAAACCATGGAAAGGTTATGATAATCAGATACTTATGTGCTATGGCTATTTTATAAACTCATGTTATACTAATTCTTATCAAAGATATAATAATTTAATATTGATCTCTAAGGGAAATCAACTCTAATTCCTATACAAGGATGAGACACATACAAAAAACAAGAGAAAAGGTATTATGGTAATCTAATATGAAAATATATTGAGTATGGTTTCACTATTCAGAATTGCATAATTGTGATAAATTGTGTTATGAAATATTTTTCTCAAGGAGATGAAATGTTTTTAATTAGGGGCTGTCCCATGATGCATCATTATGAGCACATAAGCATGTCGATACAATGGAAGTAATATGGAAACATGCTTCACGAGTTAAAAAGAACATAGCATTTGAATCTCATCCCTAGTCAATACTGTAATTATCTCTAAAGAGAATTAGAGAGTGATATTTTAAAAGGATATGATAGGGAAAGATAAATGGGTAAGTGGTTCATAAAATCTATCATATTGGATACCCCAGATATATCTTACTTGTTGGAGATAGTAAAATAAATGAACACTCTTTACTGAGCTGCAATTAAGTAAAGTGATGTGCTTAAACTGAAAGGACGGTTGGCATTGATAGCCTATGGCACTTAATTCAAGGAATGAATCATACCTAAATACTTAGCTTCATATAAGTACATACCCTAGAATATGAAATAAGGAGCATGAGCATAAATTGTAACATCCCCATTTTAAGATATCAGAACAAGGGTATTTTTTTTTTTTTTTGATAACGTTCTCTGTTATGAATTATAAAAATCAAAACACACGTTCAAGTTTTAATAATTGTTCTCTGCCCAAACAACGCAGTTTGGGTCACACAATTTCCTTTTAAAACTAATGTTCCCTGTTCACATATTTACAATATGGAACACACATTCAATGCCATTCAATCTTATAACAGATTCTATATGCTGCTGTAAATGACTCGAGGAACTGCCGATCTTCCATTTTCATGGCTCGGAGTTTCAACGATCCTTCATGTTCGTTTATGCATAGTATAATATATATACTAGTTCTCATAACCGTTTCCGGTTATCGAAGTGATCCATTTAAGAAGCCTATCTAAATATCTGTTACTGATATTCATCTGACATCCTGCATCTTAAATTAAGTGATAAGGACAACGCAACCAGCACTTGCGATACTTTGGCCAAAGATTTTCACATGCTTTGCATGATCATATTCCTGGATGTGATACACATCAACGGAATACGTCCTTCACTTCACTTCACCTGTTATCTAGAATGGTCTTTCCTGGTTCCTACCAGTCCTCTTCGTTTAAGGTCAGATTTAAACTTCCAATTTCCAACTAGTAATATGAACGAATATAGGAAGGCACTCCTGGTAACTAAAGATACGCAGACATACGGTGTCATTTCCCCATGACCCCGTGTGTCTAGTTATCTTTAGTATTCCGGAGTCACTCCGTATACCAGATCATACTCCTATCCCCTGCCAAGAGTTACACATTCAGCCTATGTATTCTTGATGTTTTAATTCGGGAGGGCATTGCAATATGTCAGCTGCAACATTGTGTCGTCATGAAGACCCC
The DNA here is from genome assembly GCA_018340775.1 of Taxus wallichiana var. yunnanensis. NCBI lineage: Eukaryota > Viridiplantae > Streptophyta > Pinopsida > Cupressales > Taxaceae > Taxus > Taxus wallichiana. The sequence continues at coordinate 309,897,687 of CM031244.1, forward strand.
ATCTTCATGGAGACACCTTGCTGTAGCTGGCGTATGCCAATGTCCTACAGAATCCTCCCATCGAGAATACACATCCTGCTCAAGTGATTTGGATACGATTTGATAATTAAGAATCAACTTTCAGCATCCATGCTGATCCCTTGATCCTCGTTTCCGTTACAGTTGTATATAGCTAAGAGGGACTAAATCCATCCATTAGCTTGCTATGCATCTTCTCCTTCGTGTCGAAGGGCTGCATTTCCCTACTTGGTTCTCTTCTTAATCATTGGATTAAGCAGTCCGTACCGACGGACGTGATAAGTTTAACCTATTAAACTTAGCCAAGATTTTCCCAACTGTAACTAAATTCAGAATTCTAACTTATTAGACGTCATTTAAACGAGGTCTAATTCCCAAGAAATGTATTCATTTGTTCTCCTTAACGTTACATAGTTAAGGTCCATTAGTTATGGATATACTTGTCCTATATCCTTTATTCTGAATTTAGCATACGAGATCATTAATGGAGTTCGAAAGTGAAATTCGATTACTCCGAAGTTAATTGATATTCCTTAGCTCCTAAGCTAATCCTGAATACCTGTCGGTTATGGAATCATATTCTTCCTAATCCTTTTTAATGTCAATTAAAAATTCATCTTTATCCAAGTATGAACTAATTGCATATTTCAACTTAAAAGTTGCATTTAGGTAAGAATAGATATCAGTTCCCATTTAGCATCCATCCAAGGACAATTAAACAAATCCAAATCAAGAAATAACATTATATTTCCAATTTAGTCAACAATATCAAACTGATATAATTATTAAAATATCACACTTGTAATTGTATTCATCATTTCATGTCATAATCCATACATTTGCCAATCCAACTGAATGGGCATGGTTTACATAAAACATCAATACAACTCATAGATAGAAGAATATACTTTCTTCTTTTCACAATTCCTCGAAGAGGAATAAAGGCAATAATTACAATTCATCTTCAACTAATCAAGAAGCATCAGAAAACAGCCATGTCTTCATTCTAATCAAATTCCATCTGCAAAATGATTTGCACGGGTCAGTTCAATGAACTGAGCATATTAAGCACTTATCATTAAAATGAGGTGCTTCAACTAACTGTCTCAATAAAAGAACCCTACTTTTATGAAACGACAGTAAGACATCAATCACGAAATAGGCACAAAAGAAAGATCAGCATAACAACTGAACTATCAAAATATCATCACAATCAGCCAAAGAACTGCTGTCCCGTTTCCACATAACCGTTACAAGTCTTAATTCACAATATTTGTAAAGTTAAGAATACAAGTAGCTTACTGCTGATATAACATACTGTTATCCTTTCCACGCCTTTCATTAATAATAAATGCAAAGGATGAAACTAACTGAAATGTAAACCCATTACCTTCCTTTCAGTTCATGCATCATATTAGATTCCAAGCAATCAAGCACAGACAAGAAAGTGAACAACAATGCAGATAGTTGCTCCTATCTAAGCACTACAAAATTCATTATTAACGAATTACAGATTTCCAACTGAATGAAAGAAGAAAAGATCATTTTTCCAAGTCATTCATCCATATCCCTATTTCTTTCCACATGACTGTCCTAAAAATGGAATCCAAACGAGACACAAATCAAGATAACAGTTCAGAGTGAAACTTACAAAATCCATTCGGAATTCACTTTCAGGCAGTAAGAGTAATTTCATTCATAATCAGCTTTAAATGAAAACAAGGAAGAATTCATCGTCCTTATTCATACTTCATTTAAATCAAGCTCATATGCAGTTATACAGTCATACATTCAATTATTCGCATGATTTCTTAATTCTAAGAACGCATTCCATTCAAAACAAAATTTTGTTCAATGTTGTTACCTACAGCAAGACAAATCATAATGCTATTTCTAGAATTTAAACAGCCAAAAGAGAAGAATTCGTTTCTTTAACTAATCAAATAAGAAACAATCGTTTTCTTCAACTTAACAAGAATTATTCGTGCCGATTTCATTTTTCCTTGAATGACAGTGCAAAGATCAGAAGACCACATGAAGACATTCAAAATTTCCATTAGTACAAAAAAATAACAGCACTCAGAAACCATCTAAATACCACTGCAATTCTTTTTGTCAGAATGAACTTAAGACGTTCATCAAAACCAGATTACTGTTTCATTTGGATCAAAACAGCAAAAGAAGAAGAATTTGTTTCCCTATAATTTCCGTAAGAGACAATCAACTTCTTCAAGGAAATAAAAAACAACATCTCGTGTTTACCTTACCAGGACAGTCCAAGTCGTAATGACAGTTGAACAATCGTTCATAATGAACAGCAACTCACATAAACTGAACCGTTTAAATTTAATATAACATAAACAACGAGTACCCCAAGCAATTTCTTCCTTGCACAGCAATCCAACTAAAAATGCGTTTTCACAAAGACAGCCCGAACAAAAAGGTCGAACAACAATGAAACGCAACAATCATCTACTCTCTCAGCAAGAGAAACAATATAATTCATTATAATTTCCGATGGAAAACTATCTCTTTTCCAACTCCCACGAATACTCATTCGTATTCGTCAATTCACATAAAAGAAGAAACACAACATAATTGTATTACTAGCATATCCGTCTAATCGAGTTCACAATACTCAGATAAAACTCTAATGCCAATTCCTTTAAAATACAGAAATGCTATTTCCTTCTAATTCCGAAACAGCAGAAGGAAGAAAAGTTTTATTTCTTTTAAGCAAGAAAAGGGAAGAAACAGATAAAACGTGTTATCATTTCTTTCTTCAAAGCCAATTCGTATGCTCATACAAAACCCAAATGCCATTTTCATCAAAATCCAAAACAGCAGAAGGAAAAAGAATCCTATTTCCTTTAAAAAATTTAGTAAAGAATACGACTTCAAACAACTCGCACATGGATATTTCATTCCATAAGATCATTTAAAAAGAATTATCCAGTTCGAAGTATTGTTAACAACCATCTCAAAATTAATTTACTCTCAGCTGAGTATTCAAAACCATAATTTCTTATAGTTTCAGTAAGGAACATCCTCAATACTGTCAACAAACCAACACAATACGACTGTATTACAATTCCTTTAAGCATGCAAAGACAGTTCCAAACACAACAGCAAGAAAACGGTTACACAGTAAGGAGAACAACTCATACGGTCTGTTCCGATTTCATACAACATGAACAGAGAAGGAAACACCTATTTCAAATCCTCCAAACTGTCAACAACCAGTACAACAACTCATATTCCAACTCGATTCGTGCAAAGACAAATCAAAGCCTAGCAACCAGAAGTGATTCTACTTAACGTTTCCAAGAAAAGAAAGCAAGAATCAACGAAATCCAAATCAAATCGACTCGACAACAATCACATAATCCAAACCCAAGAGCAGGGTTGTTTTAATGAGACACTTAAACAAAGCAAGAATTTTTAAAGAGAAGGGCTTAACATGCCTGTGATCTCTTTTCCAGAACTCGAAGAAAGCTTCGTTTGCCGAATTATTTCCTTCCACAGAGAAAGCAAAAACTTCCCAACACTCCTTTCTTCTTCAGGCTTAGCAACAGCCTCAAAATCTCCAAGAACAGTGACAAATCCCAAGAGCTGGTTCGACTGAACCAGACCAGAAAAACCAAATGCAGAGCAACTTTGCAAAAGCCCGAATCAACAAAATGAAAATCAAAATTCCCTCATACACTTTCCAAGGCGAGCTGGTCGCGAGGACCAAGGATAATTAATGCATTAAAGGCTCTGCCTTTTCCTAACTTCCCACGCCACTGCCAACTTGAGTTGGCGAACTCAAATTTTCAAATTCCACAAGCAAAAACCAAATTTAGCTCCATCTCTAAACAGATACCTCCGTTTCTTACCTGCCCCGCCAAAACTGGCGCTGTCCACGTATGGACTTTCCATTAAATGCTAATGAATACTCCCCTCCATCCTTATCCTCTCCCTCCAAGGGTCTACGCGCCCCTTTAGATTAGGATTAGTTTAGGTTGCACATTAGTGTTCAACCTAGGTCATAGTTTAGCCTTAGGTTATTAGGACTTAGGTTTATTTTCCCCCTTTTTTTTGTAATTTAAAAATCCACTTAGGGTAGTAGTTTAGGATGCATGTTAGGACTTAGGATTAGCTTAGGATTTTAATTCCTACTAACCACTAACACCAAACAACCTCCATCCAGTCTTCCAACTGACATTCACGTTAATGTTGTGCAGGACGTTCCGTCCTTTGGATCACATGCCAAGGCCACCCGTGTCCAGGCATTTCTTGCCTCACGAGGTCCCAAGTTCGACAGTACAGGGTTCAAGAATCAAACCCCTGTCGTTGGCATTTACGTGCCAGCTGCTCATACCTGCAATCAGGCGCTGCACGTTCATATCAACCTCTGGTTCGGTTCAAGAGTAAATCAACACAGAAATCACAAGAAGCCCTCAGCATACTTTGGATCAATGAAATTGATTCAAGGTGTGTTGTCAATCAGCAACGAGAGTTTAGCAAGTACAATAATTGTTGTCTGTGCAATAAATCACTACATGCAAGAATCCAAGTTAGCAACACATTCCTTTAAGATCGTAGGTTATCTTAACATGTTTGCCTTCATTTCAGCATTATAACAGATGAAAAACATTCACCAAGATAACGTACAAAATCGTGAGCGTTACATAAATGTTAAAGTCGGACAGATTTTGAAATGACAATAATGATCATAGAACTTGATAGTATCATTTCTATCAATGGTTAACATGGGTATGATATTTTGAAAGGTAATTAAGTATTATAGAGATTGGGGGTCCTGGGATCAACTCAATCTAGACCTTAGGTATGACCCATTTGTGGATAAGGTGTTGTAAGTCCTAGGTTGTTCTATAATGATTACCTTGAAAACATTAAACACCATGCACCAATATAGGATTCTAGGCGGGTGAACTCACTGCATATACTACATAGTTGTATCCATATGGTGATGATTGTCACCATTAGGATACTTGCCATTTAACATCTGTAATAATTTGTCTCATCAAGAGATTGGATTGTAGTATGGTGTTGTCCTAAGTACAAACCTTGATAGAGTTACAAGATAGATTGGACCTCCTGGGTACACACCCTTATATCAACCTATGATGGCTATGGGAAGATATGTGGGCGAGTAACAAGGTGAATTTTTACGAGAACACTTTCTTTCCCATAGGCATCACAGGATGACATAGAGGTACGTCTTCATGTAGGTTAAATTGGTTTGTACCTCATTCAAGGCTTGTAGCTATTTACAACATTAACATTTGTGAATCCATATAACTGAACAAGTGAATAAGGTGAGATGACAAGATTCCAATGGCAAGTTTGTTATCATAGAATTGAGCATGGCATACATGACTTAGAAACTTTGTGCAAAGTGGTATAAGTTGTTGATTACACTGTAAGATTTCACCATTATCTAAGCTATGAGATGCATGTGTTTTTCATAGGTGGAATCTAGGTACACACTTAGGGATTTTCACTTATAAACCATATCCTATTAAAGGATAACCAAAGGGATACATTTTATGTATGGCTCATATAGAGCATTGAGGGAGAATGAGTAAGTTCAGTATTCTCTCATACAGTGCACATGGTTCATGATAGTTATTGGAAATGGATTGCTTTAAGGTTTATGTAGATTTAAATATATGGGTATTTAAATCATCTACATAAAGTTATTTATTATATAAAAAATCTAGAGACGAAGTGAGAAAAAGTGGATGTTACATATCCAGATACCGAGAATGGAAAGAGGGAAAGCTATGTAGGGATATTGTTAGAACTCTATGGGTTTGGTTTAGAGGATCTGTAGGAGTATGTTATATCAAGGGGATGGGTCTGAATATTTTTCTTTGTACTATGAAGGGCTTAAGTCCAATTCTAATGCATGACATTGGTCTACACTATTATATGGATCTATGATTGCCTCAGTAAATGTAATGTGGTTATCAAACATACTTAATATGAATATATGTGGTTCTAGTTTTTACTTATATCTATATGGATCGGTTTTATATATATTTCATATGAGTGGGTGTAAACCCCTATGCATTTCCTTTCTGTTATGATTCAAATCTATGTTCTATAATGCTTTTCTTATCTGAATGAATACATTGGTCTAGAAGCCCGTTCTGAGCTCTAAGATGAATGTATGGTTCATTTCCATTCTCTTCACTTAAGTTTCTATCATAAATAATGCATTCTCACACAACTCACATAAAGGAGGAGCTCAGCACCTGTGCATGCCTTGGGTGAGTGCTCAGTGCCCGCTTGGTGATAGGACAATGCGTATGGGATTTCCTTGTTCTTTGGAAGGGCATAAAAATGACTACATCTTGGTACCATTTTCGGGACCTCTTTTCAAAGTTGTTGTGAGAAATGGCATGAATATTTGTCTTTTTGATGTGTAATGACAGAGTACCTAACTTTAGAAAGTTTTGAAATGTGGTTCAAGAGTACAGAGGATGAATTTTCTCAAATATTTAGCACTAGACCTGAGTTTAATGTGCGTAGATGGGTAGAAGAGAACCTATACCATGAGTTGTGTGAGACATTATTTTTCCAAGAAATCCACCATTTATATTACTGATCATATTTTGTTTAGTGTATATGATTTGTAGGTTTCTTACTAGAAATGAGCTTATATTAACCTTCCATAAAGTGCAACATCAAAATTCATCATCAATCATCTACAGGTATCGCTAAACCCCGCATCTTCTGAGGTTAGTTTATTCCTATTTTCTTGCTTTGTTAATTCAAGTTGAAGAGGTAGGAATATTTCTAAACAAATCGATATATGTTTATGTGAGATTTGATGAATCAATATTTTTGATTTGATGATCTTTTATTTTATTGTATATATGTTGTTGTTCATTATATAAATATAAGGGTTGTGTGGTTATAGGCTACTCTTAATTGTGATTCCCCACCACATCTATATTACTCTGGTGTGATCTAATAGTCTTATATAATTTAGGAATATTTGATTTATTATATTATTGTTCTACATTATATTTAAAAAATTAGTAATATCTAAATTAAGAACCTAAACTTAGTTTTCATGTTACACTATCATCCAACCTTTTTCATGAGTAATATACTCACAAAATATTACCCAATATGTTTGATATAGGAGTGTTCAGGTCCACAAGAAATCTTACATTTCTTAAAAACATGAGTTAGTGTTTATGTGTGTTTTGTTGTTTTGGCATGGTAGAAGGTAGTATAAAGGAAAACCAACACTCCAACACTTCAAGGACATCATAGTGCATTTGAAAGTATCAATATCAATTTACATTATGATTTTAAGTGGGTTGTTTGATTTATTCAACTTTTAGTATGATTCAAGAATTTTTGCATCTGTTAAAAATAAAAAAGGATAGATTCTAGTGGAGATACAAAAATGATGAGGAGACCATAAAACCATAATTTTATTTCATATTTGGATTCTCCTTGAAAAATTCTATAATTTCACAAAATGACGGTAAATTTTAAGTTGTTATGTAAAATTTATGGCCTCTAGAAGTTGAAGTACATCTTAGAATGATTGGTTATGGCTATAACATGGATTTTCAAAAAAATTGTTTCTTTAATTTGTCCATACCATGTGATATCATATTACTACATGATGCCACCATTTGTACTTACAAAGAGGATGTAACTATTCATAATGAAATTTTTTTAATTATGAGTATCATCAAGATGTTGAGATCTCGAAGGGAAATTTGCATGTGACATGAAAAAAGTTCTTTGGATGAGAAAGTTAGTCTCTTTAACAGAGAAGATTGACAAGTGTATGGGAATAGAAGAGAGTGGTTGTACCAATCTATTGAGGAACTATATATAATGATTTATTCTCCATTCATTTGGCTACATGGTAGGAGAATATTTTATCTTCATAATTGATTCTATTTAATGAAATAAAGAGCTGCATTTCATTCAATTCTAAGCAAATTCATTTTTAGAGTGTTTTTATTTATTTGTGTTGAGGATGGGTTATAGTGAAGGTTGTTCTTCATTGGACCCCCTCACCTTAACTACAGAAATGGAATTATAACTAGCAATAAATTTGGAATTATTTGGATGGTGTTTATCCTCCATTAGGAAATGATTGGTATAGGGAAATGTGAAAAGTGATAGGGAGAAGTGTTCTCCATATTGTGAAGGTGGGTAGAGAACTAAGTGTATATTCTACATTGAGTGAATAGTAGATAGGGGTGTAGAGAGTAGTTATCCATGTTTTGTATCTGTGGGTGGAAAGAAGAGAGTTGAGAGGTATAGAAAGGCCATAACCTCCCTAGGAATTTCACTAGAGATATTATAGGAGTGGGTTAGATGTGTATATGGGGAAATAGGTGAAATATGAGTAGTAGGTACACATCCCAAGTGCTTGACTTAAATATTGCAGGTGAGAGACAAACAATATTATGTAGGGGCATCATCAAATGAAGCATAAAAGTATCAAATTTTATTTTTTTCATATTCATGAGGTAAAATTAGCTTTCTATAGTTTGATTGAGGTCATGAGGAGGAATCAAGTTGATCAAAATTTCAAATTTTTGTATTTCCCTCCAATTTGCGAATTTAAATTTCTAAGCATGTAATTTTGAGGTTGTGACTTGTCAAGAGGTGAGAAAATATTTTTTTATACTTTAAATTATGTTTGATTGAGTATATACATGTGGTAATGATTCCTAGAATGTGTATGAGTCAATGAAATGTTTAAAAGATGTAAAAATGCCTCCTTTGAGTTAATAGGCATGTTAAGAGGCATAGGAGTTAGTTAGGTTTTTAAGAAAGTAGTTGCACTTAAGAGAGTGGATTCGAATGAATGACTTAGTTAACCTCCTAAAGAAAAAAATAATAGGAGGAGAGTGAGTGGAGGAATAAATCCTTAAGGATATAAGGATATGAAGAATGAATAAATATGAAGTTTTGTAAGCAAATATAGTTTAATATACAGTGGACTTTGTTTTTACATAAAGATCTTATCTTGGTTATTAATGATGTTGAATTATGTGGATTGAGGACTAGAATTATTTATTTAGAGGTACATGGAAATATTGTTAGAAACCCTTCAAGTCTGATAAAAATTAGAGTGGTAAATTTGTTTATTTCCTAGCATGGAAGCTAATACACAGGTTTGTCATGACTTGTTACTATGCTTTACAAGAATACTTGATTGAATTTTCTTTATGCCTTGATAAGGAAGTGTTACAATGGAAATTATCATTATTGAGGAGATTTAATGTGTTATTCAAAATATTTAAAGTATTAACTTTACTTTCCTTTGTTGGAAGATCACTAAAATTTGTATTTATTTTGACACAAACTAGACGAAGTGAGATTTTGAAAGATTCTTGAAGTATTGAACTCTTTATATTGAATGTGGGTTTAGAAATCAGGTTGTGACAATCGAATATGGTTACTCATGTTATAAAGGTGGAAAAGAAACTATCACATAGGTTAACTATATGAATTTTTTTGTTTTTGTGACCTTAAGGGTTAAAACACCGCCATGCGATTCAGTGAGGAAGATCAAGAGATTTTTTTACGTTTATTACATTGTTTTACCCAACTGGTAATAAAATCACTTGATTTATACTGAAACAAACCTCCTAAGAATTTTGAATCAATGAAGGTAAATTCCTTGAATTTTATAACTATATTATTAAGTTGTTTGGGTTCTCAGCAAGCCCTACCCAATGTTTCACAACAAAGTGAAATTTGAGCACCTAAAACTCAATCTCAAAGATGTAAGTTGGAAAAAACTATCTTCATAGTTTCCTAACCTATAATCAAGAATAATTATTGGAAAATGATGGAAATTTTAAGAGAATTGATGATAGTCAATAGGAAGTTGCATGCACAATTAGGAGGCCTAATTGGTAAGGTCACAATAGTAAGGAAGTGGGTGTTCTACTTGGAGACAGTCCATGAAACTTTGGAAATAATTAAAACTTGCTAATGGGTATTTATAAATTTCCTTACTCAGTCAAATGGGTGAGGCATTAAAAATTTATGCCTAGAAAAGGCCTTAAGCGAGGGCTAGTAGGAGCTAGTTGAACTAGCAAACAAAAGGTTGGATTTTGACAAGAAGATAAAGAGTTAGGTTTCAAATTTTACACACACCATATTGGGGAAAAGGGTTCTATGAAAAAATTTCACTCAATTATGGGCATGCATGGATTGTTCCAACTATGAACCATGCATATTGATTTCTCTTAAGAACTCTAAAAGGCGGTTTGAGTGAGGTAGAGAAGAAATTGATGGTATTTATATTTTCATGGAGTTTTATCTTTTGATTAACCTTTGTTTAAGTTATCGAATAGGGTACAAGGATTTTAAGGTAATGGTTGAAGCAAAAAGTCCAAAATTTCTTGGTTTTGAACGAGTTCACAAGTTGCTAATGAAGGACAACATTGGAGAAGAAGGGGATATTGACTATTTCCTCTATTGTGAATCATTCAAAAGGCTCATTTTTCATTCCATGATGTTTTGAGACAAGGTGAAATAACAATGGAGTTAGATTATTCATGAAAAGATCAAGATTGTGCATGTTAGAGCCATTTTAGGCTACTACACAGATCCTCATTCCAGAGCTTTTGGTATAGTTTTTGTTGAGTCTTTCTTAACTTGTTGAATGCATTAAATAGTGAAATTATCATCTGCATCACAATCCCGAGTATAAGATAAGGGTAATACAAGTATAAAGGATACTTCTATACTACTCGTGTAAGATATTGAAAAGATAAAGGAGTTATAGATTGTTTAAGTCGTGATAGATAGTAAGGAAAGAGATGTTCTTATTGCAAGAGGGGTAAAGGAAAGGAAGAGGACATGGATCACTCCATGTTTCATATAAATTAAGAGAGGAAGTTCTATTTGAATAATATAACCTTAAGGTTGATTAAGGATGCTCTTATGGAATAGGGAGAAACAAACATAAGTATTTTGAAAGGCACAAACTTAGATATTGAGGGTGTGTGGGTGAGTGCAAATGATGCATACTTATAATTATTAGATAAAGAGGAGAAATATATTCTATTAAAGGATCATGAAGAGGAGAAATAAGAAATCCTCATAGAGGATTATAGTTGTGAAGAGAACTTAGAAAGAGGAAGCATTGTAAGGAGACATGGATGAACTCTTTAAATTTATTTTGAAGGTAGAAACTATAAAGGAATATGATGTTATAATATATATATGGTGAATTTATTTGATAAGTAAATGAGAGGATTGGAATAAGATGACATCAAGGACATAATAGAGATACCATTGGAGGAGATGGGTAATTTTTAATGTCCCAAAATGTGGTGAGTTCTTCTATCGATGAAAAGGTGAAGGCAGTATAATATGAATACTCTCATAAGAAGGAGGATGTAAACATGGTAAAGAACATACGAGGTTTATGGATTAATCTCAAGAAATGGGTAGGGGAAACAAAGAGATGGTGAGATTTGGGCTAAGGATAAATATTCATGGGCCAACATATTACTAGAAAATGAGGAAAAATAATAATATTTTTAGGTACACCATGTAGAAGAAAGGAACACCTCGTGGTTGTAAGGTATGATCTTAACTTACCCTATGAGTAAAATTGATGTTTCTACCATCTAACATTTTTTTAGAACTATGCTCACAAACTCGTACCTAATGTGTTTGATGTAGGAGCATCTAAGGCCCTAAGAAATATTGTATCATTCAAAAAAATGAATTTGTTTTTGTGTGTTTTTGTCATTTTGGTAATGGTGTAAGGCGGTATATATCAAATTTTTCTGTGTGGATTCATAAGGAACCCTATGCACATCAAAAAAGGTTGCACTTCCAATGGTGTCGTGAACACTCCACATAGTAAGAAAGAGATCGAATCACAAAATGAGAATCAAGTTTGAAAGAATATATTTTCTCATATATTAAAAATGAGGTACATATAGGAGTGTTGTGTAACTCTTGTGCATGACATGTGGACACAACCCTAACTAACCCTAATGACCTATGACCTCAATAAGTGAGATGAATAACCATCTATGGTGGAAAATACATGGAATGATGACAAAACAAGTGATATACACCAATGCCTCTCTTCATTGAAGTCAAGGTAGAGGTCATAGAAAATTAGAACATAAAGAAAAATCCCCTAGAAAACTAAGAAAGACGTGTCAATGGGGCCCGATAACTTATCCTGATAAGGTACCCATGCACAAACAATAATATTTCTAGAAAAGAATAAGAGGAGAAGGGAAATGGATCCCAAAAACTAGGCGTGATGAGGTACCCATGTATAATAAGGATCTTTAGTAATGGAGGAAAACTGAGGGAAAAACATCCACTTACAAGAGATAATACAATCCCTAAACAACCTAAAAACATTGTGTCAAATGACTCTTGGTCAACCAAAGGGCCTTATAAGGTACTCATGTACAAACTGTAATCTTTTTAGAAGAAGATAAGAGATGAAGAAACGATATATAGCCTCCCAAGACAAATATCCTGTCAAAGACCACCCTGTATCAAGTGAAGAATAAGAATATCCTTGAAGTGACAAGGTGTTATTCCTATCCAAGGAACAATGCTCCATATGTGAGGTAGAAGTGCCAACTACTCCATGAAGGGATGAGAAATTTGAAGCAAAGTGGCGAAGAAGGAATGTGGAATGTCTTGTAATCATAGAAAGAGTAATCGATGTCCAATGAGTCCTGAATCAAAGTACTTGCTCCTAAAAATTATGTAGTGGACTAGAATTAGGTGGATCAAGAAATAACTCCTCAAGATGTGGTAGATGATAATTGGATGGTGGAGGTGGGTCCCCATCACTATGGAAATCAACCAAGCTAGAAGATAATTCATCATCGAAGTGAGCTCAAAAATATCATCAATTCCAGGTGAATCCGATGAAGAATATGAAGGAGGAACAAAGTGAGAAAAAATAGAGTCGAGTGTGATGATCAATTGTACCAACTGCAATGATATTTTCATTGTGTATCTCTCTGACATAAATAGAATCCAGAGTGAACTCAACCCACATGCCCTGACTAAGGTGAGTGATCTAATACACTAAAAGGATATTAGTTGAAAGTGAAGGAATACTAAGCACATTGTTGAAATTTCCACCATTCACTTCAACAGACCCTCTCCTAAAAACCGGTGTAGAAGTGTCATCACCAAGCTGAATAGAAGACATGTCACATGGCTCTAATGAAGAAAACTCAATGTCTGATGAGGCCATATGATGAGATGCACCCAAATCAATCACCCATGTAGGAGTAGGTGACACAACTACAACTAAAGCTCTTTCCTTTGTTTTCTCCTTGATTTTTTTAATTTTTCTTTCGCTTTCCCCTTTCCATTGTCTTTTCCTTAGAAATTTCATGAGTTGATGATGAATATGGCTTGAGAGAATTGGGAACTCCTATGTTGTTCTTCTCAAGAAGACTCATGAGGAGGTCAATCTTCTTCTTCATGCATACCACTGCAGTACCCACATTTTATCTATTCTTTAGGAGATTCGAACTAGAAGAGGAAGTGGAAAAGTTTGATTTGATAGTGGATTGGTCTATTTTATTCTCATGATCCTTGTTGTTTGGTTTCTTCTCTTTTGAGACCCTAGGTTTTTCGTGACCAACCACGAGAGCATGGTATTTTGAGGATCTAAGAGTACTCATCTAAATTAGCTTAACATGTTATCTAGTTAAATCAACAACAAACTCATCAAAGTAGGGCATAGTCTAACTTGCATTAAGTGCTCTTTTTGTAACATGGAACGTTGAGACAAAGACAAAATAGTCGAGACCAAGTTTTGCAAGGATGAAAGTATGAGTTGTGAGTCCTTATTTTCAATTCCACAATTTTTCAATTGTAATCTTAAAGATTTGAGTTTAGTGAAAAGTCCTAGAGAGTTTCAAAATTACTAGGTCTGAGACTAATCAACTCATTTTCCAATTCATTCCCTTTCATTTCATCTTATTTCCCAAAAACAAATTCTAAGGCATCCCAAACTTCCTTAGGTGATTTGGTTGTGTTAATATGAAAGTACAATTCCAGTGATACATAAAGACATAAAATTCCAAAGGCTTCATCACATTTGTCAAACCACTTTTATTTCTCTGCGTCTTCTTTAGGTTCAACTTGCAATCCCATAGTTATTCGATAAATTTTTTTATCAAAGTGAGAGATACAAAATATTTCCGTTTGTGATACTTAAATGGGGTAAGAAAAGGAACAATATTAATATCCAAAGTTGATAAAAGTGAGAAAATAAAATAGTAGAAATAAAAGAACCACATAAAATGAACACCCCCATTTTGGTACTTTATAAGTAGTGTGTTGATTACACCCAAGTGTTCATGTGACATGAGATGGTTGGTCACTCACCTTGTAATTAGTGAAATATCACACAAGCATGGAGACCAAAATATGCTCAACCATGTGCAACAAAACAGGTGAATAAGCACACAATAAAGCAAGGAGGGAAGGAAGCTCTCTTTCCACAAGGTTGTGGCGGATGCGCTCACTAACCCGCAAGCAAAGAAGAGCAATTACAATGCAAAAAGGGCTCAAAAATGATTCCTAGGGAACTCCAAAATGTAGCAAGGGCTCCCAAAAGGAAAAAAATGCTAATAGGGATGCTACACACTCCATCAAATGGTTAATAGTAAAAATGTCCACTAATGCTATAAAATTGTACTTCTAGTTTTCCTAATAAGCCTAATTTAAGGGGGGAAATGTGATAACGCTAAATTTGAATGATAATATTAAACTACTAATTTAAATTTAATTCAGCTTCTAAATTAATTAAGGTCCCTAAGAATTTAATTAAAACTCCTAATTAAACATTAAAGCCTTTAATCTAGATTAAATGACTAATAAATTTAATAAAAACCCCTTGTGATCTTAATTATTAATCACCTAAATTTAAAACTTACACACCTAGATTGGTTAACCACCATTTAAAACTTTATTATATCATAACAATAAATATAACCCCCTTGGCTTATAAAACACCAACCACCTTAAAGAAAATGATATAGTAATTAATTAAAACTAACCCTTTAAATTATTTTTAAAAATTGAAAAGATTTAAAATTAACAACAAAGCAACAAAGGTGTGAAGGATTAAAAAATCAAGGTCAAAAAGTGGGGCTTGGTCAGGGCTCACCATATAAGTAAGTGAGGTGGAGGGACATTGGGCTCAATGCAACGATGCACGAAACCCGGGCGGTTTTTGATAAGACTTCCAGGCTAGCTTAACAGATAGGGTGATTTTAACAGATAATCCCAAGAATGAGAGGGATGGAAGAGGGATCATTCAAGGATACAAATTGATTAGAGAAGATGATGCGTAGAGCACACCAAGATTGGGTCATAGGGTTGCATGCATAGCTTGTGTGCAAGTTGAAACAAAAGCTCTACCAGGGAGGAAATTGTGGCTCAAGACAAGAAAATAGGATCAACGCTTGGGTAGAGAACCTCAACAAATGGAATAAATGTCAAGCATCTCACAAGGTGCGAGAGAACATATATCTCATCCAAAGTAAATACTTAAAAAATGACCTAGATGCAAGAAACCAATGTAAATAGCCTATGTGATTCTTTAACAATAGTATCTACATTCGTAAATGATTGTTTTCATTTCCATTTTAATAAATATGGGTAACTTTAACTTTAATAGATCTATAGATACACCACTCTAAGATCCCAATTCTATAGTATAAAAATTTCATCATTTTATGCTATGAAGAAGTTTGTCTTTAGTGTGGAGGTACTAGAGTCGTAAATGCCGCAATGGAGTGAGAAGTGGTGTGTAATGAATCTACAAGGGAAATGTGCAGAGAGAACATAAAAATTCCCAAAGCCTAAGAAAAAAGGGTAAAGCACTTCAAATTCACTTGAGAAATATCAACCACAAATAGACCCAAAAGAAAGGAAACTGAGGTAGAGAAAGAAAAAACTCAACTCCACCGTGCAATGCAAAAGACAAAGCAAACAAATAAGGATCCCGATTCTAGAAAACCTAAACAACTCACAAAATGTAGAGAAACCATCTCATTGAGAAGCTTGATGTAGAGGTCACCCAGCTAGACAAAGCTTGTCTAAGCTAGGGAAAGGGTGGAGATAGACCAAGAAGGGAAAAATGCAAAAACTAGCGGGGAAGGAGGCGGGGAGGAATACCGGACATTTTAATATATATATATATATATATATATATATATATATAATTAAAAAAATAATAAAAGAAGATTAAACATCCTACATCTATATTTAGTTGTTCCTCCAAAATTATCTACAGATTAGCTATATTTGGTTGTGAAACACTTGTAACACACACATACAAAACCATAAAAGCTGCACAAACTTAAAAAAACAATATTGTTAAACATGTTAACAAGATTCCAAAGGAAGATAGAAAACTTGCACGAGAAGCACAAAAACCAAAAATAAAGTAATAGCAACCAAAATCAAATGAGTGCATGTTTACTGAATAATATCTCTGATACCATATCAGATTGTTCTGCGAGGATCAACAAAAAACCCCATGCTTATAGAAAAGGTTGTATTTCCAATGGTTTTGTGAATGCTCCACGTAGTAAGTAAGAGATCGAATCACAAAATGAGAATCAAGTTTGAAAGAATAGGTTTGCTCATTCTCATAGATCAAAAAAGGAGGTACATATAGGAGTGTTGTGTAACTCATGTGCATGACACGTGGACATAACCCTAATAACCTATGATCTCACTAAGCAAGATGAATAACCATCTATGATGGACACGATCTTGAATGAAAATGAATCAAGTCATATACACCAACACTATAAAGGGAACATTAACACTCCAAAACTTAAAAGAATCATAGAGAATTAGAGACTATCAATTTCAAGTGGCATTATGGTTTCAAGTGGGTTTGTTGAGTTATTAAACTATCTATACAATTCAAGAAGTGTTTACATTTGTTAAAGACTAAAAATTATAGCTTCTAATGTAGATACAAATATGGTATGAGAAACCCATAAAAACCATAATTTATTACATATTTTTATTCCTCTTGAAAAACTATACAATTTAATAAAATGACACTAGATTTTTAGTTTATATACAAATATTATATCCTCTAGAAGTTTCAAACATCTCAAAATGATTCCCTACGGTGAGAATGTGGATCTCAATAACACTAAAAATTGAGTTTTTCCTTCCGCACTTGTTATAAAAAATGCATGACACCACTACTTACAGGTTTAAAATAGGGTGAGAGGCCATGGCCTATAGAAGTGGCCTAGTCCCATAACCAGATTGATGAGGTAGACCTACCAATGGATACTATATAGCAGGAGATGATGTTAGTTGTATAGCTGATTACACTCAATAGTGCATGGACACCTAATAGGTAAATTTATTTCTATTGGTAGTAGGGGGTCCACTCATAGTGGGGTGTGATAGAAGGTGGTGTAAGAGCTATGCATGCACTAATAGTAGTAATTTTGGCAACACTATTGGGTGTATCCCTTGTAGATGCAAAATCATGCACTTAATGTTATTTACTATATTGCCAACTATGTTGTTTTATATATGGATCTTGCGTAAGAAAACTATTCACCGGTGAGCCACTTTCTAGTTTATTTATTTGATTTTCTTGTTTCGATTCATTTTATCTCTTGCATATGTCACTTCTACATGTATTTTTTTCAAGTCATAAGGATCCCTAACTTTTAGTCTTCACACATTTTTCGTCACGTGTCTCTGTACACCAACACCCGTGGATTGGAAACTAGCACCCAGGTGCTCATGTCCATCCCGGTGGGCATGTCGTTCATATTTTTGACATGTGATTTTTAGTTTTCCCAATCATATCTCAAGGTACTAGTCAACATGTCAAAACATTAGTGTTGAAATTCAAGCAAGAGATCCCTATATAAAAACAACATACATACCATTATAGGGATGGAATTTTTTTATCAAGGGCTATCTATCTACATATCACAAGGGACTACATTTGGGAACATTTTTTCTACATACACACTACATAGGAAAGGGAAGTTATGAATTCCATCCCTCACATTTGCATTTTATCTAGCTATTGCCCACTGTCTTTGCATCATTAGCATAAGGGAAACCTAGGAGCACTATTTTACACACAATCACATAGAACTACATTGGGTCTGAGATGTAGTGTAGCACTTAGTCATAATTTCACTCATTTGATAACTGAGGACAGTATGACCACTCATATTGCATCTTTATTTTCAATATTTCAAGTGGTTTTGAGGGTTTTGTAGGAGGATATTTGTGTTGTAGATTTATAGGTACTCGATAGTCAATGTGTGACTTTCGGATGATCATTGGTTCTAAGATGTAGTGTAGCACTCAGTCATAATTTCACTTGTTTGATAGGCGAGGACAGTCGACCACTCATATTGCATCTTTATTTTTAATATTTGATGTGGTTTTAAGGGTTTTGTAGGAGGATATTTCTGTTGTAGATTTATAGGTACTCTTACGGTCAATGTGTGACTTTTAGATGATCATTGGAAAACAAGTAGGAAACCCTAGTGACATTGTTGGAACCAAAACCTAGGCTTTTATATAGTCTACATTGCCCACTAGAAGTTTAGGGAACCCACGAGACACCCTTTCCCTATCCAGTGCACATGCCTAGGTGTTTCGAGCTCCTCTACATTTTTCTGAGTGGGATTGTGATGGTATATGTTTCTATTCTATCACATTCTCCACTCTATACACACTTTAGGATTAGAAAAATTGAGATAAGTTCCCTATCTCTTCCATTTGTTTTCATAGTCAAATCAAATAAATTTCCTAACATCTATATTTCATTGTATATTAGTTGTAGTATATCTTTGCATTCATATTTTAATAAAATAATATCATATTTCATTAAATAATTCAAGTGAACTGACGTTCCCTCGTGGCTCTCAACCATATGTATGGCTCTAGGGGCACATCTTGAGCCATGCCAAACTGTCATGACACACACTCTCCCTAAAATAGCTCCACCACCCTAGAAAATTTGTCCTCCAACCACATAGTGTGACAAATACATCAAAGCTCCACTACATCCTTGGGCCATCCACCATAGTCATGATATGGCCTCTAGATAATGACCCCTAACCCCATACAATCCAACATAGGTTTGTATGTATCAATGGACATCCTCCTACCTCACACACCTACCCACCACTTAGAAAATATATTCGGTCTCACCAACTCTACATGTGGCCCACCAAGTAACCTCGGTATAGCAATATTCTCTTAAACCCGTACATGTAATAAATTGGTGGCTCTTAGTCCACCCCCATACTCCTCCTACATGAACTTGTATAAATCCATGTACAAATGGGCCAATACACATCTTGCCTACGCATATCTCGGTCCCATCCTCCTCTAAAAAATGGTAAATATCATGCATCTTATACAAGATTCCTACACTATTACCCTCAAATACAATTGAAGAAGTGATAATGACAACAATAAACTTCCACAATCGTGGAACCCCTAACCTCAGTATAGCATCCAAACTAATATGTACCTCAGTATGAACTTAGGCCCCTATAAAATACCACCTAATAGGCCTCATATGTCTCGAGTGCATCATATATGGTCATCACTTGCACCCTCTCACCAATGATATGAAATCACAATATGTGATATACGTCCTCCAAAGTCATAATCATCTCTCCAGTAAAAAACCAAAATGTGCAAGTATCTGTACACCACCTCTGGCACAAATTTGTGATCATAGTCATATTATGGGGAACATCCCCTATCCTCACTATGTTTTGCAATCTAACATGATCCAGAACATCCCACTCATCATCTAACAACCCCAATCCTAGAAATGTACTCAAATGGCGGCCACCACGGAACTCTCTTAAATGAATATCTCTATGTAAAATGGAAAACAACAATAAACAAGACATCAATACATCATATAAATGCAAAAACACCTACCAATAACATCAACAAGCATCAATTTTCACATTTACAACACTTTGGGCTCAACAAAATCCTTTTGGGTCACCAACACCCAGGAGCAAGACTCGGGCACTCTGGAACAGGTCACTAGTGCCCATTCCTAGGCACTAGTGTCCCGAATGTCATTAACATCTTCGCTACTCTTTCCTAGGTCAAAAATGCCGAGAAAATTAAAAACACAAATTTTGCAAAAAAATCATGACAACTAACTAATTTAGCACATTTTTTGAAAAAATCACACTTACCAGCTCATATGTCATATGTGACACAAAATTTGTTGTCACCATCTCAAATCGACTCAATCATGGTGCTCTCACTTGCGGAATCTTCACACACCCAGAGCTCAAAATCACACTCGTGTAATGATCAAATGAAATACCTATTCACTTTTTCCTATTACTATTTATAGTAATCCTTAAATTACCTACCTCACTATAGTCATTATTTGTGCTCATTCTCTTAACTAATACACATCACACGATTTCAATCATATCTTGAGCATCACTACTTCAATTCTTGTCTCGTTTGCATCATTCTCTTCATAATTCTTCTTACTATCATATCGTACTCATTCTATAAATACTATATTCCTCCTTGATACATCTCTAACTCAACATACACATAATTTTCTGACATTTACTATATTGTACTTCGCTCATAGTTACATTATTTCACATATAATTTCAGCTCGGTGATTGTTTATCATCATCACACTCCCTTTTTACCTGAAGGGGGCATACAATTAAGGAATCCTATAATCCCCCTCACACCGTTACATGACTATTTCACACTCCTAATTCATCATTATCAAAAACATCTCATACATCATGCAACATTTCACACCACTTTCCATCAACTCCCCCTAATGACCTAATTTGGGTGTAAGAAGCATAAAATATCTCTAAGAGTAATCAATCAAACATGTTAAAATATTAATAACAAATATTCCACTATTCAAAATCACATCAATAAATCAACACAAACATAATGCACTTCTCCTAGATGACCTAATGTGGGAGCTACATCACCACTTTCCCAGACGACCTAACATGGGAAGTTATCTCTACAGTTTATACTACTTCTAGATGACCTAACATGGAATCCATCTCACATTATACACATATTTTGGAACCCATAGTGGGGAAATGAGACGTTATTTCCTTTCCTATACTTCTCTTATATGGGTTATTTACATTTGATTGAAATGAATCAGAAAGTATCGAAAGAAATGAATAAACTTTTTATTTTTCCATTTGCAGTGGCTAGACCTTTTAGAGATGTAGTTAAAGTTAGAGGGTAAAACTAGAACTCTCTTCCTACACTCTTCCTCTAGAAGGAGGATACCCAAATCCTTAGTTTTTCATACAAAAAATCAAGTTGGGAACTGATCACTCCCTACCCACATCAAAATCTCCATAAGTAACAAAATCAAAATCTCAAAACACTCAAAATTAAAATCATCAATCTCACTAAGTGCTCATCACAATGGTTTGTTGTCTTTATTTATGCCACATGGATTAACACACTTTGATCTATCATTTGTCAAGATACATATTATAATTATATATGTACTTATGTGACAGGGATTCTCTATACTTCTCACAGGTATGTTCCTTACTTCCTTTACACTAATTTAATTTCATTCAAATAACATAAAGGGGGGAAAATGTAAACACAAAATCACACACTTACTACTATTTCTATACCGCCAAGTATGTTGTTTTATATATGGATCTTGCATAATAAAATTATTCACTAGTGACCCACTGTCAAGTTCATTTGTTTTATTTTCTACTTTCTATTTGTTTTATCTCTTACATCTATCATGTCTACATACATTTCTTGTCAGTCAAGGTCACGAGGATCCATGCCTATCGGTCTTTGTACATTTGTCATCACTTTTCTCTAGACACTAATGCTTAGGACTAGACACTAGTGCTTAAGGGCTCCTATCCATCATGGATGTCTATGTCCTCTTTATTCTTGTTCACATTTTTTACATTTGTGGTCATCCTTTTCAGTTTTGCCACTCATATACTGAGGTACTAGTCGGCATGTTGGGTCATTAGTGTTGAAATTCAAGCGAGATACCTCTATATAAACACCACATACATACCACTATAGAGGTGAGTAATTTTTATCAAGGGTTATCTATCTACATATCACAAGGGACTACATTTGGAGAAAAAAATTATATACACACTACATAGGAAAGGGAAGTTCTAAATTCCATCCCACACATTTGCATTTTATCTAGCTACTGCCTACTATCTTGGCATCATCGGTGCAAGGGAAACCTAGGAGCACTATTGCACACACAATCACATAAAACTACATTGGGTCTGAGATATTTCACTCATTTGACAACTGAGGATAGTCTAACCCCTCATATTGCATATTTATTTTCAAGATTTGATGTGGTTTTGAGGGTTTTGTAGGATGATATTTGTGTTGCAGATTTGCAGGTACTCTAGAAATCAAGGTGTAAATTTTAGGAAATCATTGGCGAACAAGTGTGAAACCCTAGTGAAAGTTTCAAAACAATATCCTTAGATTTTATGCGTCTACATTTCCCACCAAAGGTCTAGGGAACCCACAGGTGCCCCTACCCTAATTTAGGTTCTCATTCCTAGGTGTTTTGAGCTCCTCTGCATTTTTCCGATTGGGATTACGATGGTCTATGTTTCTATTCTATCACATTCTCTAGTCCGAGACAGAATTTGGGATTACTAAAATCGAGGTAAGTTCCTTATCTCTTGCATTTTATTTCATAGTTAAATCAAATAAATTGCTTGGCATCTACATTTCATATCATATTAGTTGTAGTATATCTTTGCATTCATATTTTAATAAAATATTATCATATTTTATTGAATCATTTAGATGAACCCAATGTGACCTTATGGCTCTTAACCATATATATGGCTCTGGGGGAACATCCTGATCCATTCCAAACTGTCATGAAACACGCTCTCCCCGAAATAGCTCCACCACCCTAGGAAATATATCCTCAAACCACATAGTTTGGCCAGAATACATCAAATCTCCACTTTGCGTCCTCGAGCCATCCACCATAGTCATGATATGGCCTCCAAATAATGGACCCATATGATCCAATATAGATCTATATGTATCGGTTTCCATTCTCCTACCCTCACACCCACCCGGCACTGGAAAGTATACTCAATCTCGCCCACTCTACATGTGGCCTCGGTATAGAAATATGCTCGTATACACATACATGTAATAAAGTGGTGGCTCTGGTTCACCCCCGTGCTCCTCTTGCATGAACTGTATAAATTCTTATACAAATGGGAAAATACACATCGTGCCCATGCATATCTGGTCCCATCCTCCTCTATACAATGGAAAATTTCATGCATTTTATACAAGATTCCTACATCAACTCTTTTTGAATGTGTTTGGAATGTGGAGTGGCCACATGGTTTCCTAAGCTTGTGGAACTTCTATTTTCCTATCTTGGATGCTAAGCTTTATAATTAAGTAGGAATTTAATCCCACATGTATGTTGTTCAGATTGCAATGTGGTTTATATGTAAAATAATTCCATAGTAAAGTGAAGTAAAGGCAGCACGGTCCCCCTCCTAATGAAAAGTGTATCCTACCGGGTGATGGGCCCCCATCGAAAAATAGTGTAGACCCCACACTTGACTATTGATGGCTAGAGGAACAAAATCAAACAATTTTTTTCATAAATGATCTTTTCCACATGTCAATGCCCAATTGGTCGACTTGGTAAGCCCAATTATCATTATGACATTAGCATTATACATGTGCACATTTTTACATGTTGGGGTAGAACTTTAGTGAGCCATAAATTTCACATATGAAGTCATTTTGACCCCATTTAAAATGTGTTGGAAATATCTCAACAAGATATTTGTTGTGCAATAACTTTAAACTCATTTGCAAAATATATGACATATTTTTAGGTGAGTATCCTCCCGGATAAATTTGTAACATTTTATGGATCAATAGGAGATAGAGATTCATTAGAATCCTTTGTAATATTATCATGTATGAGAGGAAGATAAGTATCACAACTATTTTTATAATTCTTAATTTCAATAGAATTTTAAGTGATATCACACTCAATTATTTTAATTCCCATGTCAATAGGAGAAGGAGAAAGAATGTATTCAATTGTATCATTTTCCAACTCAATAGGACAATAAGAGTAAACATATTCACTAATAGTATGACCTAGACTATGATGAAAATAAAATATGTCATATGCAATATTATTATGTTCCATTTAAAGATAAGTAAAGGAGAGAGTATCATTGATTTAGCATTATTTCCATTATCACTATAATATTCATTAAAATCATCATAATCACAATCATTATGACTAGCATTAGCATTATCATCATAATTGCAAATAATATGACTATCATCAATATATGCCATATGTGTATCCTCAAGACTAGGTATAATTTCTTAGTCACTATTGAGGGAAGTCTCAAGGAGAGAATAAGGGATAATGACTTTAAGTGGGGTAGAAAGCAATGCTACTAGGTAAGAATGGGATTTTTGAATTTCCTCATAATTCTAGATATGAATTATACCATGGATAAGAGGTGGTAACTCCACTTCACATACTTCAATAAAATTTCACAATCTTATGTATTAAAATTAGCAATAGTATTGCCCTTTCTTGCACATGGAGATAGATTGGTTATAGAACAGATGTTAGCTCATTAATAGAAGTATAATATAATGACATGACATGGGTAACATAACCCATGAAAACACAAATGAGTACAAACCTAAGATTAGGATAGGAATCATGCATCAAGAAATAACTAGAAATTCGATGGAAGTTAGGGTTTTAATAACAAAATACCTAGTTATGTTAGGAAACCTAACGAAACTAGGTGAAAATTTTGATTGATAAATGAGTTCACCAAATGACTTAACCCTAAAATTAGTAATAATGATAATATCAATAATTAAGGAACACATCTTAAAATAATAATTAAGTAATCAAACAATACACATCAATATAAAATTCAAAAACTAGGGTTTACATTCACATATATACAATTAAGTAAGAAATAGGGAAAATTATTGTTGAGATGACAACTTATCTAATTCAAAAGATGATATAGGTGTTTTTCAACCAATTTGGGCTATGTGTTAGTCTCAAAATGTGTCCAAAATTACATGTGTGTTTTATGACTCCTAGACCAAACTGTCATCAAATATGGATTGAACCATTTGGCACTTTCATTCCTAACTCGTAGTTTCATCCTTGTTAATAGTGTTCTTCTAATTTTTATGCTTCATCTATGTCTCGAAGGCTTGCCTATGTTTATGTTCAAAATTCTAGTGATACTTACATGTATATGCCTATATTTGTAAAAATCTAACTTCTTGCAATAACACTCAAATATACATTAGATATAAAAAAATTATGTTCTTGAGTTGGGTGACTTTAGTGGTCACCCCATTTGATTCGATAAGCATGATACTACATTTCAAACTCCATGCAATTCTCCTAGTGCACATGCATTGGTGTATACAAATCTAGCTCCCTTGTATTATCCTTTCCCTTGTGCCTCAAAATATATAATGGATAATTAATATGTGGGTTTCGGTTTTAACCCTTGTATGGAGATATATAATGTTTAAACAATAATTATTTCCCTTTGTGATCTGATCTTAAGATAATGCTTGATAACTAATAGGTAGTTATATGATTTAAACCTCCTAAAAACTTGCATATATAGGGATCTCTTACTTAGAAATTCAAACCTAGTGCTACACAAATACTGACTCACATAATAGGAAACAAAAGTAAATAAGAGTAATGAAAGTAAGAACAATAAAAAAATAACCCAAAAGCAAGCCTAGATAGACCATTAATCTCAAATGGTATCGTCAAATGGTTTTATTTGAAACTAGTTGTTTCATCTAAATACCTAAAAATGACCAAGAAATCAATACAAAATCTAGAAATCATTGTGAAAATAAATAATCAATTGAGAAATACAAGAACCATATAACATACATCACCAATTAAGCCAAATGAAAATAGACCAAATAAAGACATGTGCCACTAGATGTTTATTTCATTTTTAAGACCCACACACACACATAGTTAAAAATGTAATTTAATAATACTTTGTGCCAAGTTCAGGTTTCCACAACTTGTTAAGTACACATTTTTATATGGGTAACCCTTCCCTTTCTTTATAACCACGTGAATCAACATTGCACCAATAGTGGTAGAGATTTAACTTGCGGGATAATAACAATCAAATCATAAATGTTGTGAATGTCAATTGGAACTATCTATTAAAGTCTCTGCTCCTTCAATAATCTAGAATGAGAACCACTAATCATGCCTCATGCATTCTAATCCACTTTTTTCTGTAAGTTTTTGTATGGGGCCCACTAAATTTTTAGTTATCTTAGTTGTCATTTCCAATAAGAAAAAAATTACACATTTGAAAACTAAAATTGAGTATAAATGTTAGAAAAATAAATTTATTTATTTAAGGGTTTTCAATAGAATTAAGGAATTATTTTTCTTCGTGTATATAATAAATTAAGATAAAAACAATGTGAGAGGTTATATTCTACCAAAGAGAATCACTTAATAAAAATCTTTAAAACATGTATGATTGAGGCCTTATAAAAATCCCTCCATTTAAATTAATTATTGCATCCTCATCTTATTCCTTAAAACCCCTAGCAATAAAACCATGTATATGTACACACTAAATCATTCACTTTGGGTATCTATCTAGTCCTAATCACATACTATTATTCATGTGATTCCTAAGCAAGAAAAGTACTAATTTATCTTTTTCTTTGACCATCTTTATTTGTTTTTGTTTCTCTGTGATCTTACACTCCTACTAGCCCAACCTTCCTTTTCATACTTCATCATTTCTCATCATGTACACCCAGTATGCTAACACTGAGGCACCCACGTCCCCTTTGGGTGCCCCGACCTCATTTTACTTTGTTCACATCTTTTGGGTCCTTTCTATTCTTTTAGGCATTTTATATTTTTGGTAGTACAACTTTTCGGGTTAATTACAAATTTTAAGCAAGGGAATCATATAAATATAAAGTGACGTGATCATAACAAAGTACCAAGCACTAAGCATTAGCTATCACCATTTAATGTTGCATTCAAAGGCCATTACAAAAGCACTCAAACATCCATCTAGCATCCACGAGATAAGGACAAGGGACTGATACTTCTACATATACACATAGGAAGGGGAAATTCATTCTTTCAATCACACATCTATTTACATTTTTACATCTAGCTACTTTCTCACTATCAAGTGAGATACGCACAAGAACCACCTAGGAAAAATTCCACATGCACACACATAGAACTATATTTGGTTTGATATGTAGTACGGTGCTCGGTTGTAAATTCATTGTGATAGGCCGAGGATAGTTCGACCCTCATTTTCATTATTCTCATTTTGGGATTTGATGTGTTTTGGGGTTTTACATGTCATTTATTCATTATATGTGACATACTAGCGACACAAAGTGAAGGATAGGGAATATCGCATGACCTAGCAAAACTAGTTTTCAAAGCTTTTGAGTAGTCACGGGTGCCCAAAATAGGTCTACGACACACCCTAGGCACCCATGAACTTCCATATGCACCCCAATCCAACATATTCTGAAACTCTATATTTTTATGAGCTTTGGTATGAGACTTTCCTCCTCATTTTTATCAATTCGTCATTTTGGCACAATCCAGATTACTCATGAATCAACTAAGTCTTTCTCTCTCTCCTTTGAAACTACGGTTTTAATATTTAATTACTTATTTTATTGGGTCAAAGTCATACTTAATTTCTATATCATTTGTGTTGTTACATATTTAGTATTATGCATCTATTTATTCAATATGTTCTTAATCATTTCATTCCATTTCATCCACACATCTCGCATATCTTAGTTGCATTAACTCTTGCTTACTTATGCTTACATGTACACTTTTACACATGCTAGATAGATACATTATATGTCATTATATTTCTATATACACATGCGTGTTCACTTTCCTTCTAGTTATGATCACAAAATCTACATAGATTGATACACTCGGCATGGATGCTTGGCATAGTACCTCTTCTTGGTCCCATAGCGGCTCTAGGGGCATCAACTTTCATACACTACAGGTGTTATTGTTTCATTTTTCATAGCACATCATTATCATATTATACATACTTTGACATAATTTTTATCTTTCTAACATGCTTAACAGTGCTTCATGTATGACATTTATCTTGCAAGTCTATTTAACACCATGGTTGTTGGTTACTTTACTTACTATTATTTATCATTGTTTACCATTGTTCACGGGATTTTCCTATGTCTTGTGTAATATCTCATTGCTTATATTATTGTGGCCATTTGCGGCCTTGATATTCTTGCAACATCTTGAGTTATGTCCCATGTTTGAAACCCATTTTCACGGTATGATTTGTCTTCTTGCGTGTTTACATTATATTCTTGTGTCTTAGCTTACACATTGATTGCTTATTTGTTGGCTTGCATCTTGTCTTCTACATGTGTGTTTATATTTATTGTAATGACACTTATTTTCCTAGACACTTTTTTTGTGTATGCCTTGGTTTCTACAAGAACACTCCCTCCTCTATTGGGCATTAGTTTCAGCATAGTAGTCGATCCTCCTTTGGGCATCATACTCCTCGGGGATGTCACATGCATCCCAAATGAGGGAGGCATCATTTCAATGAATTTTCACCCCACATAGTAGTTCATAGTCACTACATAGCATAGTTTATTACTAGTAAAACATAACATTCATCACATTAACACCCAGATCCTAACTTGGGTCCTTACCATAAAGCACAAGCACCGATGCCCAGGACATGTATAGTAGCACCTAGGTGCCCCTGACCCTTCCTACATGCCTATAACTAGGGTGAAGCTGCATATAATTTTTCATTTCATCACATTTCTCGGTAGTTCACACAGTGGATTTTACAAGATAGACATTCCTTCAAAGACTCGGCATGCATGCACTACACTCTCATTTCTAATTTTTGGATCAGAATTGTTCAAAACGGATAATATTTTACACACCATCTATAGTGGTGTTCTACAATTGGGAAGATGTTAAAGGTTTGGGAATGATACCTAGATTTCTCCCCGCACTTCTTTTTTTGGCGTGAGATTGCCCAAAAATGTGCACAGTCTGGTAACCGACGTGAGATCACCCAAAAAACATGTTCTTCTACATCATCTCTAAGATCCTATCTACACTTTTCACTCATCACGAGATCAGGTGCACATGTTCATTTTTACATTTTCACATATTTCTTACATAATTTTTACTCATTTTGATCATATACATGCATATTTGACTACTTGTTTGTTCTTCTCTTTTGCAGATATGTTCTTATGGGAAGAGGTAGTCATATCACACAACATCAATCATATCATCAACAACATCAATCAGATCACCATCGACATAAAAATAGGTACACATACGACATATACAAATGCGCTCTGTCCCTAGGGTCATCATCATCATCACTTTTCACTTCCTCTTCTCTAGCTTCCACGCTTCACATTTTTTCTTATTCCATGCTTTTCCTTGTCTCTTAGCATGCATTTCACCATCGATCTACATGGTTATCATGTATGTACATCTTCTATCTAATTTATGTTATCAATCATTCACTCAACAACATAAAGTGGGGGAAAATGTAAACACTAAATCATGCACTTTGGGTATCTATCTAGTCCTGATCACATACTACTATTCATATGATTCCTAAGTAAGAAAAGTATTAATTGATCTTTATCTTTAACCATATTTACTTTCTTTTTGTTTCCTCTATTAATATTACACTCTTGGTATCCTAGTATGCCTTTTCATACTTTGGCATTTCTCATCATGGACACCAGCTCCCGGTAGGATGTCAACTCCGCCCACCCCCGTCCCGTCCGAGCACCCCACTCATTGTACTTTTTTCACATATTTTGGGTCCTTTCTAGTCGTTTAGGCATCTTATCTATTTTTAGTCAGCCTTTTCATGGTTAATTACAAAATTCAAGCAAGGGAATCATATAAATATAAAGTTATGTGATCATAATAAAGGATCAAGATCTCAACATAAGCTATCACTACCTAAGGTTACATTCAAAGTCCATTACAAGGAACTCAAACATCCATCTAGCATCCACACACAAGGGAAAGTGACTAATACTTCTATATACACACATAGGAAGCGGAATTTCATTATTTCACGAACACATCTATTTACATTTTTTACATCTAGCTACTTTCTCGCTATCAAGTGTGACACGCACAAGATCCATGTTGGGCACAATTCTGTACACATGCATGTAGAACTATATTAAGTTTGAGATGTAGTGCAATGCTTAGTCATAAGTTCACTACGTAATAGCTGAGGATAGTTTGATCCCTCATTTTCATTATTTTATTTTTGGGATTCGATGCTTATTTGCTATTGTAGGTCATTTCTTCATTGCATGTTACAACCGACATTTGCAAACTTGGTGCGACATACTAACAACAAGAAGCGAAGGACAAAGAACGCAACCCGATAAAATTGGTTTTCAGATATTTTAAGCAATCATGGGTGCCCAAAATAGGTCTACAACATCACTAAACCTTCAATAGGTGCCCCAGTCTAGCATATTTCAGAACCTCTATATTTTTCTCGAGCTTCAGTGTGACACTTTCCTCCTCCTATTTATCAGTTCGTCATTTAAGAATAGTCTAAGATTATTTACAAATTAGCTAAGTTATTTTTATCTCTCCTTTGCAACTAGGGTTTTAATATTTAATTTCTTATTTGTTTGGGTCAAAGTTATACTTAATTTCTATATCATTTGCATTATTGCATATGTAGTATTAGGCATCTATTTATTCAATATTTGCTTAATCGGTATATTTATTAACATCCCTTTTAAAAATTACCTTCTTACAAAAACATCTATCAATTATTAATATCCCTAGTTGTACTTGGCATATTTTACCAATTTATATACTTTATGATAAGGTTGTGGATCAAATCTTGCAAAAATTGTATCTATTAGGAAAATACATTGCTCAATGTATATAGGGAAACTTTACCTATGTAATGGAAATTACACAATAATATTAAATTGCAAGAGGAAATGATCAAACATTTGGGCTTACATATATTAACATTCCATGTAGAGCTTCATGTTCATATCATAATCATTCTTAAACTTTTTATAAATGCATATTAGTAATCTACTAAATTCTACAAGGATTACATGCAAATACGATTGCTCCTAATATTTTTCGGTATTTTATAAATATAAACTATTTTATAAATATTAACTATGCTATAAATCTTTACTATTGGTGTTTCCTTCATAAAATAAAATTAATTTTCCAAGAAAATTCATATTATGATCCTTTTTCCTCACTTTAAGCAACGTTTCAACCAACCTACCAATTTGGTTTCCAATGTTGTGTATTTGTAGATTTTCTTCAAGTTTCACCTTATCTCCAATAAATATGACATTAAAATCTAATGGAAAAGTGGAGAATTAGTTGACATAAAATATATTTGGGGACCGAGACCCCATCATTCTTTCCCAAATGGGTATGGTTCCATTCAAATACCAAATTCCAAGAAAACAAATGTATGCTTACCATGTTAGGAACTAAAAAAATGCTCTTTTTCCCACCCTCTCTATCCATTACTCCTACATTTATCCATCTTCATCCTCGTGGATATCCCACATATTCCTTCCCTTAGCATATCCATGAGCCACCAAATTTTCTCTTCCCGCCAAAGACACATAAACGTACTCTTTCATAACCCATGCACCGACATATTGGCATATCAAGTAGAACACAACCCTTTGTAGGGACACCTTTCTCACCAAAAGTATCCCAAATGTAACTATATTACACTAGGAAATGTCTTGTAATCCCTTAAATGGGCACATATTCAAGGATTTCTTCTACAATCCATTCCTAGCTCTTTAGATACAATCAATGAGTGCAAATGCCTTCAACTCCTTAGAAAATGAAAGTCAGATTTTGGGATCAATCACTGGATTCATCTCTCTATTATAAACGAAATCATAATTTGTCTTAGTTACACAAGAATTGAATGCACTCTAACATGTTATGCCCATAATTTTTTACTCTCCTCTAAAGATGTTTCCCATTCATATGCTTCAAAACCCACATGTTTAATAGTATCCCACTCATACACTCCTCCCTTTCCCAGATTGTTGATATGCTTGGTGTAGAGAGTAATCTATGGTTAATGACAACTTAGTATTTAGCCATTGGAATAAAGAATTAATGAAAATGAAATTATTTTTAAGGATGGTTTTTTTCTCCCCTTCACCATAATCTCTCACTCTCGGGATTAAATTTGATGGTTTTTTACATATTTTCATAATTTAGTTGTAAAATATTTGTAACATTTTGACATCACCAACTCATAAATTTAAAATATGACTATCATTTTTAAATATATTATATATGAGTTATATTGATATATGTAAATATATGTTAAATTTGTTTAAAATAAATTAAATCTACCTCGTTTATTTTTATCATGCTACTATGCACAATTTAAAGGGCGATCTAAAAATATTGTCACGAAAAAATTGTTTGATGGATATAGGTGACCATCAAATTTAAAGCCTATGAGAAACATTTAAATTTAAGTGACTCGTTATATTTTTGTTAATTTGGTTATGGAGATTTTATTTTAGAAAAAAATTATTAACAATGTGATACATCTAAAAATAAATATAAATAAATGGAACATACTTGTCAAAACATACTCATCATGCAACCAATCAACCATTATATTAGTAGTATTTTCATTTCCACTATGGCATCACCCCCATTGCCATAATTATGGAATCATCATAACTAGCTTAAGGATCATGGTTTAATGGGTTTCTTATGGTCTTATCTAGGTTAAAGTTACATTACTTCCACCTATCAAGTGTCGATTGGAAAACCAATGGAAAGGAAATTTTCACTGAAAAGTTTTTATTAAGTTAAATAATGGTAGAAAACTAATATTAACACATTATATCTATCAAGGAGATAAGGTTTGAACCTATGACATAATATATGGCATACTCATACAATACATTTGGACCACATCCCTCATGAAACTTATTGAGAATTCCTACGTGAAAATCATTGAGAATTCCTACATGTGTGGAATTTTTTAAAATGAGTATTTGAATATCCATTCAATTACATGAGGTTTATTAATGAAGCATATGAACGAAAATTATAAGCTTCAATGAAACATAAAGCATATTATATCTACCATTTTAAATTTATATATAACATGTTAGACTTATGCATCAAAATTAGTACGATTTTTAACAAAATATTGTCGTTATTATCCCTTTGTCGATCAAAATTCAAATTTACCTTTGATTTTGAGGAAACTCTAAAATATCATTATGTATATAACACACGCATGCACACGCACACACACACACACACACACACACACACACACACACA
Organism: Taxus wallichiana var. yunnanensis; assembly: GCA_018340775.1. NCBI lineage: Eukaryota > Viridiplantae > Streptophyta > Pinopsida > Cupressales > Taxaceae > Taxus > Taxus wallichiana. Next base: position 309,931,267 of record CM031244.1, read on the forward strand.
CACACACACACACACACACACACACACACACACACACACACACACACACACACACACACACACACACACACACACACACACACACACACACACCACACACACACACAGTGGTTCAAAATAAATAATACATGACCCATATAATTTCCAAGTTAATAAGAACCACACATGCGTATTAATTATGGAAAAACTTTGTCCCAAAATATATGTGTAAGAAATTGTATAAAATTTGGGCTAATCAAGAGTTAAAGTTTTCACACAATTATTCATTTTTTTAGGAGGAGAAAAAACCACTTTTAGAAATATGGTGAATATTAGCGGTGAAATTACCCTTACAACCGAAGCAATGAGGGTCTACTAAAGTCACGATGGTCTTCCAATTCTTTATAAAGCCACAAATTCAAGTATGTGGCCCTTGTAAGTTTGGGATCATGCCGAGTTCACTTTGTATGGGTTTGTTGGACCTTTATTTTATAATATTCCATAGTTTTAGGATTCTTAATGGGTAGTATGTAGCTAATCTCAAGGATGTATTTGGGTGTCTCATATGCATATAGAAATAAACCCATGAACCTCAAAGTAGAGTATTAGAGCTCATGATAAGAGATATATTTAAAATTGGGAGTTACTTATGTTTTTGGTGATGGATTAGATTATTTAAGTGACATTTTAAACTATCATTTTATGTATATCTTAGGAGATTATTGAGATTGTATTATTGTCAATCAGTACATGTTTATGTAATATTTTATGATTCAATAATGAAGAATTTGTGATCATGTGTTTTTTTATATATTTTGTGTTGTTTAGTGTATAACTCTAATGGTTACGTGGTTAAAGGTTGATCTTAATTGGGCTTCCCGACTACATCTACATCACTTTACATAAATTATTAATCTAGTTTAAACCCACTATCATGTAGTATGGGATTGAATAAAGGAAACTTATTACTAAAACCTAACCTTGACTATAATTTCACCTATCACATATGTTGTGTGTTGTGTGATGCAATATCCTTACCTAATTTATGATTGACTTAATCATTATCATGTTGTTATGAATTTCTTTAAACAATTATTAATATATATATAAAATCTAAACCTAGTTTTCACATTAAACTATTATCCAAACTTGTTCATGATAAATATACTCATAAATTATTTCCTAGTGTGTTTTTCATAGTATTATCTATGTCTAAAAGCAATCTTGCATCACTTTAAAAAATGAGTTGGTGTTTATGTGTGTTTTTCTTTAGGCATGGTAAAAGGTAGTATAAAGGTAAAATCATTACTCCAACACATCAAGGATATCATAGTACATTTTAAATTATCAATATCAAGTGACACCATGGTTCTAAGCGGATTGGTTGAGTTATTCAATTTTATTATGACTCAAGAATTTTCAGCATTTGTTAAAAACCAAAAGCGATAGATTATAGTCGAGATGTAAAAATGAAATGAGGAACCCATAAAACCGTAATTTTATTTCATGTTAGTATTCTCCTTTAAAGTATCTACAATTTCACAAAATTATAGTAAATTTTGAGTTTATATGCAAAATTTATTACCTCTACGATTTTAAGGACATCTTAGAATGATTTCTTATGGCCAAAACATGGATTTTCAAAAACAATTTTGGTTTTCCTTTGTCTATAACACACATTATCATAATAATATATGGTATATGGTATCACCTTTATAGTTTAAAAGAGGATATAACTATCCATGATGAAGATTTTCCATTTGTTGAACATTATCAATATGTTAAGATATCAAAGGGAAATTTGTATGTGACATAAAAACAAGTTCTTTGGATGAGAAAGGTAGACTCTTTGAGAGAGGATATTCAAAATTGTTTGGGAAGAGTATATAGTGGTTTTATAGATCTATTGAGGGACTAATTATAATTAATTATTCTTCATTCATGTGATTATGAGTTAAAGAGTGTTTAATCTTCATAATCAAGTCCATTTAATGAAATAAAGAGTTTTATTGTGTTTAATTCCAAGTAAATGCTTTTTTAGATTATTTTTATCTGTTTATGTTGAGAATGGGCTACATGGAAGGCTTTTCTTCATTAAACCCCCTCACTTTGACCACATGAAATGCTATTAGATTTGGTAAAAACTTTGGAATGATTGGGAGAGTGTTTTTCCTCTATTAGGCAATAAAGGGTATAGGGAAATGAGAAAAGTGAGATAGATATAAGTGTTCTCCATATTGTGTTGATGGGTAGAGAAATAAGTGTACATATTATTGAATAGTGGATAGTGGGTACAAAGGGTAAGTAACCATCTTGTGTAGATGGGTAAATATAAGAGAGTTGAGAGATATAGAAAGGTGCATAACCTACCTAATATTTTCACTAGAGAAATTGCTAGAGTGAGTTAGATGTGTGTATGAGGAAAGAGATGACAAATATGATTAAGAGGTACACATCTCAAGTGGTTGAATTCAAAAATTTTGTGACATATAAGAAATCCTGATTAGAATCTAAGAAAAATAGCTGGATGAAGGGTACTTCTATACCACATGTGTCAAAGATTTAGAAGTTAAAGAAGGGTATGGAGATTGTGTAATTTATGATAGATAGCATGGAAAGAGATATTGTTATTGTAAGAGGGTTAAAGGAAAGGAGGATGGTATGGATCACTCCATTTGTTTAATAAATAAATAAAGGGAAGGTATATTAGAATAATATAACCTTAATATTGATTGAGGAGACTCTTGTGGAATAGGGAGAAGAAAACATAATTATTTTAAAAGACATGGAGTTAGAGATAAAGGGTTTATGGGTGAGTTTGCATAATTAAAATATAGAATTAATGGACAAATAGGTAAAATATATTACATTAGAAGAATATGAAGAGGTTGTAGGAAATAATATGTGGTAGATGATGAGTAAGAAGAAATTCTCATAGAGGATGATAGTTGTGAAGAGAATTTAGAAAGGAGACATTCCAAGGAGAGGTGGATGAACTATTTTAATTTATTTTTAAGGAATAAACTACAAATAAAGATTATGTTATAATAAAAGTGGTGAATTTGTCTTATATGGTGATGAGAGGAGTGGAAGAATGCTACATGATGGCCATACTAGAGATAGTAATGGAGGAGATGGGTAATTTTTTCAATGCCCCAAAATGTGGTGATATCTTCAGTAGAAAATAAGTAAGGAGGATATAGTGGAAGATGAATACTCTCATAGGAAGGTGTATGTAAAAATGGTGAATAACACACTTGGTGGAGGTGGATGGATTGCTATTAAGCAATGGGTAGGGGAGACAAAGATATGGTGAGAATTGTGCAGAGCACAATTTATGGACCAACATATAACTAAGATGGTTTTACCATATAACCTTGTTTTTGAGAAATATGCTCACAAAATATTACATAATGTACTTAATGTAGGAGAATCTAAGTCCATAAGAAATCTTGTATCATCAAAAATATATGAATTGGTGATTATGCATGTTGTGTCATTTTGGCAAGGTGGAAGGTGGCTTAAATGGAACATTAATACTCCAAAACTTCAAGGAAATCATAGTACATTAGAGATTATAAAATTCAAGTGGTACTACATTTTCAAGTGGATTGGTTGAGTTATAAAAATATCAATACAATTCAAAAAGTTTGTCTTCCTATTAAGTACCTAAAAGGATTTCTAATGTTGATGCAAAAATAGAATGAGAAACCCATAAAATTATAATATTTTTATATATTTGGATTCCTCTTTAAAAGCTATACAATTTCATAGAATGACAAGTTAGATTTTGTGTCTATATGAAAAGGTTATTATCTCTAGGAGTTGCAGGACATCTCATAATGATTCCTTATTGTTATGAAATAAGGGATAAAATATTTGGACCAATCCCACACAGAATCACAATAGTAGAAACTAATATGCAGAATAATATCACAGATCTGAAATAAAAGTTCAAACAAATTAAAAAAACAACAGAGAGACATTATTTAACGTGGTTCTCCCAATTTAGCCTACATCCACCAAGAATCACTTGCTCATATTTTATTACAAGCCACATCTCTCTCTCTCTCTCTCTCTCTCTCTCTCTCTCTCTCTCTCTCTCTCTCTCTCTCTCAATACAATACCCAGATCTTTTTGGATCTATTCTCAACAAACTCTCCTGAATTCACATGTGAACTCTCACATCTACAATATTACATCTACCCTACCATATGCACAAAAGAACATTAATATGCAACTTCTTAAGCAGTTTTATAATACCATGGGTAAAATAATACCACACATATGAGAAGAGCACATCTCCCAAGGTATAGGACATGTTTTTTGAGGCCGAACCACGGTGAGAAAATTGTGGAAAGTGTAAAGTAATTTTAGTGTATAGTATTCAACACTTCCACACATGAAAATAGGCTCAAAAACATATAAATCTCCCACTTGGAGACCATTTTTCCTCTCGAGAAATATTTTCAACCCTTCACTATCATCTATTAAGACCAACCAAAGCTAGAAATAGATTTAATTTCTCCTTTGTGGCCACCTTGGTCATCTTGTGTATAGGATTCGACTAGTATGAATCATCTCTAGCTTAATCTTATCTTCATCCAAATTTTTCCTAATGAAATGGTACCTTAATTGTATATGCTTTTCCCTAGAGTAGAAAGTAGAGTTCTTAGCTAGATGTATAACACTCTGACTATCACTATGCAGCTTCCTTCCTCTTACTTATACCCCATCTCCTCAAGAAATTGTTGAAACCAAATCATTTATTTTCTTTCCTCTGTAGTAGCAACATTCTTAGCATCCATGGTTGACCAAGCCACAATATTTTGTAGTAATGAAATCCATCTCACTATTTTTCCACCTAAATTGAAAATATAACATGTCATGCTCTTTTTGTTGTCAAAATCTCTAGCCATATATGAATCTACATAGCCATGCAAAGTGGTGTTTGATCCACTGTAGCAAAAAGTGTCCCCATGGTCCCTCTCAAGTATCGAAGGATCCACTTTACTACCTACCAATGATATTTACCTAGATCACTCATAAATCTACTCACTACTCCCAGTGCATGGGAAATATCAAGACTACTTCACACCATGGAATATATCAAACTACCAACCACTGATGAGTAAGGTATCTTGGACATATGGTTTCTCTCCTGCTCTGTCTTGGGACATAACTCCTTTGATAACTTAAAATGGCCTTCCAAACAAGTCCCAGCTGGTTTAGCATCCTACATATTAAACCTCTCCAATATCTTCTTACTATACTCTTCCTGAGATAAAGTTAGCTTTTGTTTCTTCCTATCCCTAGATATTGTCATACTAAGGATTTTTTTGGATGCCCCCAAATCCTTCATATTAAAAGAGTCACTTAGTTGTTACTTGAGTACTTTTATTTCCTACAACCAACATTTCATCCACATACAAGCACGAGGATAATATAACTACCATCTTGAAAACAAATTATATATACGCAATGGTCATAATGGTATCTAATATAACCTCGATCCATCATGAAACTATCAAATTTCTTATACCATTGTTGTGGAGCTTGTTTTAGGCCATACAATCTCTTCTTCGGTTTGTACACCATACCCTCTTTACCTTTGACCTCATATCCCTCAAGCTACTACATATATAGCTCCTCATCCAAATCACCATGGAGAAATGTAGTATTTACATCTAACTTCTCCAAGTGCAAGTCTTCTTTGCCACTATTCCAAGAAAAATTCTAATAGAAGTCATTTTTACTACATGAGAAACAATCTCATCAAAATCCATTCCTTGTTTTTGTGCAAACCCCTTGACCACCACCAGGGCCTTGTATCTTTTCTTTCCTCCTTCTTCCTCTTTAACTCTATAGACCCACTTCTTTTACAATGCTCTTTTTCCTTCGTAGCTTCACCAAATCCCAAGTTTGTTTCACCATGAGAGATTGATCATCCTCATTCATGGCTTGTTCCCACTTCTTCCTAGTATATACTTGCATTGCTTTATCAAATCTCTCTAGCTCGCCATTTTTCAGTGAGTAATAAATACTAAATAGAAGGAAAAAAACATTTGAGCTCTCTTATTACCACCCCGAACACCTCCTCAATATAGGATTTTGGGTTTCTATTGAGTAGGTTCCCGAACTAATTCATGTGCCACTTTCCCATCCAAAATATCCTCTACCACTGCATATTCTTTCCTGCACTACATATTCTTTCCCGTATTTTCATGTTTTCCTACAATTGTTGCTTATACATAAATTTCTCATTAAAGACCACATCCCTAGATCGAATTATTTTCTTATCTTTAATACTCCAACATTTATATCCAAAGTCATTACCACCATAACCAATGAAAGTACATTTTTCTAGTTTAGCCTTTGGATTTTTCATATCATCCTTTTAGTATGAAAAAACACCTCACATCTAAATACTCTAATAAATGAGTAGTCAAATTTATTATCGGACCAATCCTACTCAAGTATTCCTCCATCCAAGGCACTTGAGGGTCCTATATTTATCAAGTACATAGTTGTGCTCACCGCTTCTACCCAAAAATAAAGATACAGTCCTACATGTAACCTCATTCTCCTAGATCATTCCATTATTATCTTGTTCATCCTTTTGACACCCCATTTTTTTGTGGAGTTCTTGGAGTCATCTTTGGCCTATGGATTCCATTCTTAGAAAAATAATCATCAAAATCATTACTGCAATACGCCCCTCCATTATCTAACCTAGACATTTTACTTTAAGACTTGTTTCATCTTCTACCAAGGCTTTCCATTTAAAAATATTAAATACATCATATTTATTTCTAATACAATATACACAAACTTTTTTGTTGCATCATTAATAAAAGTGACATAATAATTTGAACCCCCAAGGGATGATACCTAAGTGGCCCCACACATCGAATATACCACTCCAACTTACTCTCTTTCTTCGTAAGTCCAACATTGACAAAATTTACTCCCTTTTGATTCCCATATACACAATTCTCACATAAATCCAAACTTGTTTCTGTAAATCCAATAAAATTCTTCTTTGTGATCTGCATGCCCTTATGGCTCATATGACCAAGCCTATAGTGCCACAATGTTGTATCTACATCTGAAGCCAAAAAATTACAAGAATTAGTGCTATCAGTGGTTAAATACAAGGTTCTAACATTCTTACCTCTTACCACCATAAGACCACCCTTGGTAACCTTCCAAGAGTCCACTGTAAATATCACATTACAACCATCATTTCCCAAATTCCCCACTAATAGCAAGTTTCATCTTAATGTAGGTATGTTTCTGACATCCTTGAATAGCCATGTATTCTCATTCTACATCTTAACTTAAACACAACCTTTTCCAAGTATGTTGCAAGTCTCATCATCACCAAGATACACATTCCCAAAATCTCCTTCAACATAATCAACAAAATAATTCCTATGTGGAGTAGTATGGAAAGAAGCCCCTGAATCTAAAACCCAAGATTTAGCAATATTATGCAAAGAAAGAATGAAATCATCATAACAAACATTACGTGTTACCACATTTACCTCCTTATTTTCTTCCTATTGTTTCTTCTTATCCTGAAGCTCCCTACGAGTCCTTTGCATTCCCATGCTTTCCACGGTGCCAACTTACCATCTTTCTATAGGATTTTGACGTTGCACGATCTTTGAATTTTCTACAACATCATCAAACTTCAACTTTGAGTTAGTTGTAACCGATTTTTTATCATCATTACCAAGTTATTCCAACTCTCGGGTAAAGAACATAGAATCAATAAATTCCTAAATTATTCATCAAATTCTATTATAACTAAAGTTAGCATATTCACAACCGTATTAAAATCATTTAAATGTTTTGCTACTAAACCATTCTCAAACATCCTCATATTAAACAAATTTTTCATTAAAAATATCTTATTAGAGGCGAGAGGTTTTTCATATTTTCCTAATTCATCCATAAGTTTTTTTATAGTCTTTTCATTTGAAACATTAAATAATATTGAAGATGCAAGACATAGTCGGATAGTCCCAAGTGCCTTCCTATCTAGTAAATCTCATTTTTCTTTCATCATGCTCGAGGGTTTTTTTCCTTTTATGACAAGGGAATATAAATATCCTTATGATAAAGTAATCTTCCATTTGCATCTTTTAAATACTAAAATTATACTCATTGAATTTATTGATGAAACCTAGAATTTATTGTGAATAACCCACACGTGTTGGCACATAACTCAGCTTGAGTGAGTGCTCACCCAAAGAGCAAAGGTACCAAGTCCTCTTTAGAGTAACTTGTATAGGATGTTAGTGTGATGATGTTTAAACATATTTAGATTCGTAATTAGATATAAAAATTCCACAGAGCATAAGCCAGATCTAGATCTTAGAGAATCATGTTAAGTGAACTAAACAATAACTATGATAAGATTAACCATACCATAAGCATATTCAGTCATGTATAACATCATTATCGAGCCAATATATTACATTCCATAATTCTTCAGTAAACACATAATCTTCTTAAACTGTAAGGTATCTCCATGAGTCATGTGCACATCAAAACTAGAAGCACAACGCTACAATAATTCACCTCCTACTAAACTATGCAAGTCAATACATATTTATAGGGGTGGGAACTTTACCTTCACCACCTATGCACTTCTAAAAATAGGTCACATGCTAATAATATCCATACGCCTTTATAATAGTATGCACAACGTGCAAGTGTTCTAACAATATATGTCATATATTTAACTTCAAGTAGAACTCCTATTATTATCTTAAACTATGCATGATGTTTATCTGTCACTTGTTCCCAAAATATCATTACATGAAGCACAAGTATTTATCTCTATGTGTGTTCTACATGCTATCTCAAAAAATATCCTTTATCCACAAAAGAAACTAAGTCTTGATCTTGGGCACTTCAATACTATTATAGTGTTGTGTGCTTCCAATGCCCTATATTCATGCGCCCAATACTTAGAATATTTCTTGTTGTTCAACATTACCCCACACTAGAGTACATTGTCATCTTGGCAATGTGAATTCCTTCATATGTCTTCAATAATAAATATTAGGTAATGAAAAGAATGAAAAGAATGAACCAAACTCTGTACAAAAGAATGAAATTTATTCTACAACACCCTCTTCTTCAACTGGAAGGATTAATTATGGATATTCATTTTTTAGCTCAGCCTCCAAGGTCTTCTACTCACACAACGCATTCCTCATTTTCTCTAGAATATCAGTGGCTATGTCATCCAATTCATCCTGAGTGATATTTTCTTTCTCATTCTATAGTACCTAGACAACATTGGCCATACCTGACAACATTCCCTCCATAAGTTCCATCTTCTGTGCTATGAGTTTTCCAATCTCATTAATCCTTTCCTTGTGTGGATCCTAGGCTGCTGCGAGGGCCTCACACTTTTTTTTACTAGTGCCAACCATTTTTTTCCAAAGAATTTCATCCTTCATCACCTTCAGAACTTCATTATTCTCCACTAAAGTTTTTTTCCTTATTATGGCATTTGGCACCGCACATAAATTAAGAGCTTGATCAACTCTCTTCATCTCATTCTCCAATGTTTGGAGTAATGCCTCATATATTGAAAATTTTCTATCGATAGTGGCCCTTTCTCTTGCTACTTATTCCCTTGTATTCTTTTTCTTGGGAAGGCACATTGGTCCCTCACCCAAAAGTAGGTGAACTTTTGTGCATAGATAGTGCAACTCAAACTTGAAGTCCTGAGGCACCTTCTCCTAAAATGCAAGCCTCTATAGTAGAATCTCATTTGTAATCTACTCTTCCATCATCTTTACATTCTATGCCTCCACGACTGCATTATCACACTCTTGAGTAACGCACATGATTTTTGTGTCCTTGTCCTTTTTATCCTCCAATAGGACCCATATTTTTCTGCCTTATCCATATTTCGGCACGTTACTTTTGTGGACACCTTAATCAAAGCGTATTTTACCTACTCATCTAAAAATTGGGTTGGCTTAATGTTCATATGGCATGTATGAGGTACCTTCCTCATCTTATTTGAAGTGCACACCTCCTTGTAGACATCAAAATCAGGCTCATCCATGTGATTCTACATGCCCCAAGATAGCTGCTTGCAAGTGTGTGTATTGGCCATTTTAGGGTCCATCCAATCCCAGCCATATAACTATTTGTTTGGTAGTGTACTCTAGAAATAGGTTCAAATAGTTCTTGAAATTTCATTCAGATAACCCAAGTCTTGAGTACCTACCACTTCTTCTTCTTCATGCACACATGCATACTCCCCACATCCTTGTACGTTAATGCATCCTCTCTTTTTGTTCGATTATGCCTACATCCCATGGGACAGCACCTTCAACCACCTAGTTGACTTCATCCTCATCTTTCCCTTCTTCCTACATGGGGAAAATGAGGACTTATGTATCCTCACCAGAGAGGCTTTCTCCTTCACCAGAGATATCTTTCTGAATACTCACATTGGATTCTATAGTCTCATAGACTACACACTCTCCCATATCTTCATCATCCTATATTTCCACACTGAGCGTGGCCTTAGCTCTATCTCCACTCATTCTTGGAGTTTCTTCTACTTCATACATGCTTGGTTGTGGAGATTTCCCCTCACTATCTTGTATAGGAATATATTTATTTTCCTTTCTCCTCTCCTTCTCTTCATCCTTCATAGGAATCATGAGCAGTGATTTCCTTACTGGCTACGAAGATCCAACACCAGTGTCTCTTAAAGTGTGCATCTTCCTCATAATCCTTCTATTGTGCACAAGTTTGGCATTGTCTTCAAGTTCCTCTTGTTCTAGGACATTTTCTATTCTTGTATGTATTGGGTCTTCTAGAGCAAGGGGCGCAGATGTAATATTCCTTGAAGTCCCCACTATTTTATTCTTCTTAGGAGGTCTTGGAAGAGCCATAGTTGTTCCCTTCACCACTTTTTCCTCCTTTTACCTTGGCATTAGGGAAATGTAGATGCGCATTGGTTCAATCTTCCTTATAGCCAAACCCTTTGGCATGATTTCAACATTATCATACTATATGGTTTCTACATAGGCCTCCTTACTTGGCCATATATATGTTTTTTGCAGAATGTGAATTTTTGCATCCACTTTTTTGGCATCAAACTAGAGATGACGTGTGTCATGAAATCTATTTACAAAGTCCTTAAAATATCTTACGGTAATTCAAAGGGAAACTTACACCATGGTCTCTTCTCCCTAGACTTTATGTGAAAGTGCCCCAAGTTGAAATGTTGGTAAATGTACGATGGAAAAGTGACAATCGAGCATGGGAATCTATAAGTACCCTTTCCTTGTACGTAACTTCCCGAGGTCGTGTCGAGACAGCCAGTGAATGTTGAATGCGAATGGATATATATAAGCTAATTAGGTAATATTAAGTCCTCAACACACAATAATGGAATCTACAAATCTAAGGTGAAGAAGGCCCTCCTAACATGGATTTTTGTAATGGCTCGTTCAGATATAATGGCTGTTCGGAGGCTCCAATCAATGTCGAGCTCTCTGAGATCCTATTTCTTGGTTGTTGGATACGTGGGAAGTTACCTATGGGAGCTTCGTATATATCTCCAAACAAGGTTGTAAAATAGTGATAGGTGGTTTAGTGGATGTGTAGTGAACTATGGATGGTTTTCTGGTCTAGCCCAGAAAATATTAGATTGATTAGCTTCTATGTTTAATACGGAGAACTGTACTATAATATCTGGCGGGAGTGGTGAGGATCTAAACACCAACATTCGCAAGCCGGTGTCAATACTTGACTAGTTTTTGGCCTATTGGGTTGTGGGACTTGGGGATCACAACCGTGAGTGCATGGTTGTTGTGGACCTGTTATGGTCATGTGAAGAATCAATCCCTTCTTCCGACTATCTAGTAATCATATGCCTTTTCAGCTTCTACATTTAGAACTAGAAGTTGTATGATTTTCTCGGAGTACCTAACAGGTGTTCTAGCAACTTGGATACATAAGCTAGTGTCTATATCAACGAGGAGGTCTCTTACGTTAGGTTGTGGAACCAAAGGATCACAACCAAATGTTTGTTCTCATTCAAACCCTTGCATGGTCATTCAGGTGTTTTATCAAGGCAATCTATAATTTGGATGGTTTGACCAAAATGTGTAAGCTTTGTCATCTTCAATATTCAATCCTCTTAGTTTCTCACTAATTTCTTGTAAGTTTGTTGTGGCTCGAAAGACTTGTATCCTAAGGTCCTAATCTATATCAGCTAACGTTGTGGGTAGATTTGGATGAGGCACTACGGGTTTAAATACATACTCTCTAGGCTCTCTCGGTCCTATGATTGTCATACAAAATGATTCAACTTTTAACTAACATTTAATAAACTGATTATGAAAGAGGTATTACACTACGTAAGCATTCTTCTATTTTTTTGTATTTTCTAATGACGTATTTCAATGAAATTGAAGAACAACTACTCTAGTATATTTATAAAATGAACAACTAATCTAATAACAGAATAAAAAAAAGCAACGTAGCCTGGTATGGCTATTTTCCTGTGCAATTGTGATTTTATCCTAAATATCTAAGAAACTAAACATATTAATTTGAAAGGCTCTCGATCCTACCTCAAAAGTGAGGAATGAATCACAGTTTCTCAGAAACTATCAATCCCCACAGCTTCCCTGGTGATATCGAGTGAACTTTTAACTAAAATGAAATAATTCACTACTCTATTTGATATGTTGTAACTAGAACTTTGATAGCTCAAACCTGGTGTTTACAGAATAGTGGTAAATCTAGTTGTGTGTGATTTCATCCCCTCAGTGTGATCTCCTTGTTCCTTCATGTCCTCGTGAATCCAGAAAGTGTGTATATGATAGTATCAATAGAAGATAGCAATCGAACAATGGCAGCTTTGGATATAGACTAAATATAATGTGAGTAGGAGAGGGATAGCGCAAGTGAACAGAGCTTGACTATGCAATTCCTAGTAGGATTTATTACGGGAATACAACACAAGTGTACTCGAGAGTTTTAGAAATTATCCTTGTGACAAAACAAAACCTGTAACTTTAATGGATTCTAGTCTAGAAATGAAGTTATTCTATGTTTAAACTGATTGTATGCAATAACAATGAAACAAGACTTGAAACAAGAAGATGATATGACCTCCAAAATGCCAATAATGGAAGCAAAACCTAAAACTAACAAAATTCTAAGCAAGGAATTGAAAAAAACTGAACAAGAGAATTGAGAGGATGAGGGGCCATTTTCTTGAAAACAAGTTGGCTATTTATAACCAATGCATTTACCAGAGGGTAACTCCCATTAGAACTCTTTTACTATAAACAAAGGAAAAACACTATTCCTAGGGAGTAGAAAACATTAATGCAAGCCAAAGTGGTTGAAGAAAGCATGTAAAATCCAAGATTTACATTTGACACGATCGTCGGAAGGATCTGGAAAATGCGTACATGATTTGCCACCACAGTGCATGGTGGTGGTGGTTATGGGACCGCCACCTTGTCTTGGGTAGCGGTCACGGGACCACCGCCCTATCGGGTGTGGCGGTTTCGCATCTTCTAAAGAAAAATGCAAGAAGAAAGGGGGAAAAGGGGAAAACAAAGCATGCGGAGGCTGAGCGGGGCATGTGGGATACAAGTGTATACTTGGCGAGCCTTTCTGGATTCCGAACACCTTGCAAGGAGACCCGTATCATCATTGGGGCATGTGTATCATCATTCCGGTGGTGTAGTACCTTAAAATTTCAGGTATATATAGTAAACTACAAATTTAGATTCTTCGCCCAAAACCTTTGGCATCTCACATGGAATGCACCATTCTCCCTCAAATTCCCTATGTAGTCTCTGGAACCACTTGTCCAAGCGCTCTTTATATGTGTTGGAAATAGACCCATGCAATGTGTACTTTTCATATCTTTTGACTGAGGACTTGTTCTCAAATTCCCATATGTTTTCCCTAGGACCGTCTGGTACCCCAACTTCACTGAACACAATTAATAACAAAATTGCACCCCAGGTTATCTTCTCACCTTTTTCTTCTTGGATGCATACCTCATTCACCAAGCTCTCTATAATGTAACCAATGATATTGTAGTATGTTTTGTTGGCCATTTTATGCACTATATGCAACCAACACATGTTTACCTCATTCCATCACTCAGTGGCCCCTATTTTACTCCTTGTTAACCGCGATGCTACTCGGTGTGGCCATGTCTTAGATCTTCGGTGACCTTGAAAGCTTGAACCCCCTTCTTATACTTATATAGGTCTATTGTGGCATCGATTCCCTTGTCATCTATTAACTCTCTAGAAATTTCTAAACCTATGTCACGTAACCCGGTAACTATTCCAATCAATTTGGCGCTTATCCTTATTCTCTTACCCGTGAAATATAAATGATCTTCATGGACTTGTGAAATTAGCCACTTGTACAATTTCTTGGGCTTTCCAAAGTAAGGAAACTCCAAGATCTGCATTATGCCCACGCTCTCAAGCAATTTCTTCACTAAGGCATCCAAAACCCTAGTGTCATCTCTGTCATCATCGTTGTAGGGTAGTCTTTCGTAGACTTCTATCACGATGTCCTTCATACATTTTATAGTGCAGTGGTTAATCTCTACAACCCTACACTGAGTAATATTTTTTTTCCATGGCTTCCCTTCAATGAATCCTTTTGGATATAGCATTTCCACCAGCCACTCCTCTGCTAGATCATCAACCTCCTTCTCTACTAGTGGTGCCATCACCCCTTTTGATTCTACAAATGCGTAAAAACCCTAGTTGTGAAATGAAAACCCTAGTTACCCTTCTATCGTGTGCATGCACCACTCCTTAAATCCTACTTCCATGCCTAGGTACTCAACACCATGCTTCAAAATGTGACAGGTTTACTTGATCCACAAAATACTCTTTGACTCTATCTTTTCTCATACTTCACAATTTCTTCTCAAGTTCGCAATGTAGCAAATAATGTTGATAATGCCAACTTTAAACCAAGTTTTAAAAATTCCCTTCATTAATTTCTCTTGAGTTCATTATGCACCTCATTATCCCACACTTTAATGTCTCATGCCTCAAACTTTTTCACCTCAGTCATAATTTCCTGGTGTGCCACTACTTATCTATCACACCTCCTCTACCAATGCTTCCTAAAGCTGAATTAGTTTATCTAATGTGACCCAACATACATAGTCTCCAATATTGCAACCTCCCTTGAATTATAGTGAGCACCCAATGCCTTACGTGGTCTTAATTTTTAGCAATTCTTTGGAAGTTCTCATGAATTTTGAAACCTTGCTCCTTTTTTTCCTCTTGTGGTTACTCTGTGAGTTTATTTATTTTTCATACTTCCTTTATCCACCCCACACTAATGATATATCCAGTTCTCTGTGCATATAAACACTTTAGATTGTGATCAGCTTCTGGCGTGCAAACGTGCTTATTACACAAAACACTGAACTAAATTGACAAAGCATAGCGACAAAGAAGGAAATACATTAAATGAAATACAGTAAAGGAAATCTAATCTAAATGACAATACTACCTTATTACAAACACCAAGAAGGATTATTTATAGTAGGGCTTCAACCTACTCCCATTGAAGTAACCGAGTAATCATGTTCCATCAAGCGCCTCTAATTGCAAACGCTTGATTCAAGTATGTGAGTGATAACATACGGTCCCAACCAATGCACCTTAAGCTTGTCTGGGTGGCACAGAAACTTTGAATCATAAAGAAGTACCATCTTCCTAACCTCAAGCTTCTTGTCTTTGATGTGTTTGTCATGTCATGCCTTTTGTCTATACTTTTCCTGTTTCTAACTCCAACATGTTATGGCACACCTCTCATTCATCTGTATTAACTTTTCAATTATTTCTTCCAATGCTTGCTCATTAGCTAGACCTCCCACATGCGTAATATACAAAGAAGGTAACATGAATTCTATGGGAATAACTTATTATTCTCCTAACACTAACGAGAAATGGTGTGGCCTAATTTAACCATTTGTAGGTTTTTCTCGTATGCCCAAATTATAGTAGAAACTTTATCATCCCAATCTTTTCTTCCAACATCACATATTTTTTTCAAGGTCTGGCTCAATATCTTGTTGAAGGCCTCAGTAGTCCCATTTTCTTGAGGGTGATAAGGTGTAGTATTTTGGTGCGTGACCATAAATTCATCCAATAATATCCTGATTGTCTCATTCAAGAAGTGTGTGCCCCTATCACTTGTCAGACTCAATAGACATCCATACCTAGTAAGAATATTTTCCCATAATAACCTTATTGTTATAGCCATTGTACAATCCTTTGTAGGTGTTGCTTCACCCACCTTGTAAGATAATCTCTATAAGTGATGATGTAGCGTGATCTAGTTCTACGCGCGGTTGGGGAAATAAGACGCACAAATTTTATTACCCATTTTTCAAATGGATCTGCACTAGTAATAGGCCTTAAAGGCATTTCATCTCTTTTCCCAAGTTTTCCAAGGCACTGATAATGATCACATGCCTTACAATCCTCATGTACATGGCCTCCCACCATTAAAAAAATGAGTAGAATCTTGCGCATAATGGTATCACTTGCAATACCACCATGATATCTGTGTGCTCATATTCCAGTACACACCGGCGCAATACTTCATGTTGGCCTAGTTTGTATAAGTCACCACTAATCAACATGAAATGTTTGGCATGAATACCAAGTTGTTTCTTCTCTAAGGCTTGCATTCCTTCTGTCACCATCCTTGTGCATAAAAAAGACAAAATATCCTCCAATTTTGAAGGCGCATGGTTTAACTGCCTACAACCGTGCATCAAGCATTGTATCTTTTATTGTTTATGTGTCCTCTCCTGATTGAATTCTTGATAAGTGGTATGGGCTAGAATTAATTTTATCTTGGTTTTACCATGATTGTAAAGTTAAATTCCTTGAATAAGATAACCCATCGCATATGTGCCCCTATAAAATGGGCTTATTTTCCAAGTATTTCAATTCCATGTGATCTGTATAAAACATAAAAGGTGTTACTAGCAAGTACTATCTAAACTTATGCAAAGCACATATATCGTCGAAAGCCCTCATGCTCTGGAGTTATATAGTTTTTTTCTACAGAGTCAACTTTCTACTAGAAAAACAAATAGGATGATCTATAATACCTTCTCTAGGTTGAGCTAACACTACACCAATGGCCTTACTGGACATGTTCACATGTACATGAAAAGGTTGGTTCCATGACGAAAGTGCATAATAGGCCTCGTAGTAAGCCTCTCCTTCAACGCTTTAAATTTGTGTTTTTCTTCTCCCTAATAGAATGTCCCTTTTCCTTTCAATAAATCCTCCAAGGGCGATGAAATTTTATCATATCCCTTGATAAATTTTTTGTAATACTCTGGCCCAGAATCATGCACCTCACTCGAGACTCATAGGCTCCTCCAAGCCTATGATAAATGCTACCTTGGTTGGATCTACTAACAAACCCTCCTTACGGATAATATTCCCAGCAGAGTTCCAAAGTGTGTAGAAAATACGCACTTCTTGATGTTTAAAGAGATGCTTAAGTATTTGCATATTTCAAACATTAAGCATAAGTTTTCACAATGATCCTTGGAAAGCCCATATACCATCTAATAATCTAAGTAAACCTGCAAGAATTTGTGAATAAAATCCTAGAATGCTTGAACAACTATGTGCAAAAATACTGCAAATGTGTTCTTTAGTCCAAAGGGCATCACTGTGTATGAAAAACTTCCCCATTCAGTCGTGAATGTTTTTTTCTTTTCATCTTCTTTAGCAATTTATGCCTGATTATACCCAAATAATCCATCTCGTAAAAAAAAAAATTGGGCCCTACATCGCCTACTAATATTTCCTTGTTGAAAGGTGTAGGAAAAGGATCAATCACACATGCAGCATTTAGCTCCCTGTAGTCCACACAAATCCTAATATGACCATATTTCTTTATACTGATAACCATAGAGCTAACCCACTCTAATTCTTCTAGGGGCTTAATTATGCGATGTCAACATCTTGTCAATTTTTCTTTAACTTTTACACGCAGTTAGGGTTCATCTGACCGAGCACGCACCTTCCTTTAGCTTAATCTTCATCTCACCTAAAGATTCATGCACTCCTTTTAACTCATGGTAACCTCTAGGAAATAAGTTCTAGAAATCACGTAATAACTCAATTATCTTAGACATTTCAGAATCAGACCAATAATTTCCAATAATGGCCTCCTTAAGTTCAGCATTTATGTTAATTTTCACTTTCTTGGTCTTCATAGGTTCATGATAGGCCTGTGCTTTCTTATCCACACCATCTAAAACCTCACGCATACCTTATGAATGATCAATTTATGAATTTTTTACTTCTTCATCATCCATTATGTAGACCATCTTTCCTTTCTCCTTATCAAGATAAATGCACGTCGGTAGTTTGGCATCAGTCTTATCTACTTTATCAAAATGTTCTCCTAGGTCCGCCTCACCAAATAACTCCTGAATGAGTTCTTCACCTTTGCACTATCTCCCATAGTCAAGCACTCCATAACCCATAATGCCTCTTTCACTGAAGGTTTAGTGGAGAAGTAGTCAAAATTATGGATCATTCCTATAGTCAAGTCTTGCCAATTTCCAGTCTCCCTATGCAGTGCATAAATGTACCAAGCACGTGCGCAACCTCGCAAAGTGAAATAAATTTTGTGCACCCATAGTGAAGGTGGTAAAGATTCCTACCCCTTCGTCTAGAGTCTCTCACACTTTGCTGAAAAGGATGATTACCATGATATGTGTAGATTTGAGTAGGTGCATTACTCCTGAGAAATTGGGTTGTTAGAGAAATTCTCACTTCATTCCATTCTATGATATTATCCTTGTGAACCATCCACCAATGCGTTGTTGTCCCGCATAGGGTATACACTAACATATTTATTCTTTCTACTTGATCCTTCCATTGTTCCTCCATGGCACATAGGAATACCATAGGGTCTCCTTCTCTAGTGTACCAAGGTACAAAGTTGTTACCTATCCTCCTAATACATTGAGGTTTTCCTCCTCACGTAGATGCACTTCTTACTTCACACCCAACCATCTTGTAGGTGTCATGTGCCCAATTATCACAAGCAATACTTGTAGTATCACTAATAGACTATGCATCTTCCCACTGGAGGATTCCTTCCTTATATGGCTCAAGTACTTATGGATCTCAAATGGTGTGCACATAAATTCTATTCAGGTCTTCCTCACTCAAAGGTTCAACATAAGGTGCATATTTCCCATATGTCAAAGGGATAATAACTCATTATTCCTTGTTCTCAAAACTTATATACCCCTTGTTGAACCATAGATCAGCATTATTTTCATAACACCAAGGGTGCCCAAGTAGATTTGGGAAGTTGTCTGCTTCTGCAAGCACTAAAACCTCAAAGTCCCCAATGAACTTGGCCCCTTGTATAGTAATGGATGTATCCTTTAAAACTCCTATTGGAGTGGCCTTAGTTCAATTTTCCATGAAAATTACATTAGAGGATGGCTGTAATGGAGGTCTTTACACCCATGCATCTAAAGTAAGAACATTAACTTTCGCACATGTTTCAACCAATATATTTCTCAAAATCCATCCATCCACAATAGCATTCATATTGATCTCCTTGTCATAATCCAAGCTATGAGGGGGAGATTAGCATGCAGGATATGTTATCCATTTTCAATACCTATGCATGGAGTGTTTCCCTTTAACCAATTCCCTAGTAATGGAATAATATTCTCCTAATGTAGCATCTTGCATACCTCTTTCAAATCATCAACATCTGATTGGATCATCTTTGTTACCTTATTTTGTTCCAACTTCGTGATTGTTCCTTTAAACATTGTATTTCACCTTGAAGATTTATGAGCACCTCCATGGTCTCCTGATAAACCTCCTTCTGATGTGTAGGATCTAGGTATCTTGCATGTAAAACCTCCTCCTTAGTAATGGTAGGATTCTGTTGCAACTTTTCTCACGGCGTGCGTGCGTAGTTTCAGCCCATGTAGTAATCTTCACAAGTACTACCTCATGTTCTCGTGTCAATTTTGGCATCCATTACACGTTGTATTCTAACCATCCATGTGCCCTTCTTCTCCTATTTATGTTTCTTGCTAAGATGCTCATATAAGTCTCGAGCACTCCTCATAGTTATGATTCTTTCCACAAAAAGAACAATTAATATTCTAAGGAAATTATCACCCGTGTAGTGGTTAGGAGATCCACATGTATAGCATATTCCATGAGGAAAATCACCTCATCCACCACCACAACCTTGGTCCTTGAATCCACCACGGTATCCTCGACCTCTGCCATAACCTCCTTCAAAGTGCCCCTCATTCTGATCATAGCATTCTTGAGTTTGATCATGATCATGGTGCTCACTTTTACCTTTAAAGTTATCTGATATTGTTTTCTATCGTACACCAATATCAATGACATCATGGATCCGATCAATCAACCTACAATCCTTGGTATTATGAGTTTTGTATTGAAAAATCTTATAGTAGTAAGATAAATTCTTCGTTATCATATGTTGTAACAATTGGTAGCAGCTTGCATCATGGTCTAAATGACATATCTCACATTCTAGAAATAATAAACACACTAACCTATGGGGACAACTATCCTTAGTGTGCCCCTCAACTTCACAATCTATACACAAAATCCCAAAGACGGGTCTCGTGTGCTGAATTTACTAATAGTTTCTCCAACTAATTTTCCATATCTTATGTAATCTGAGCTTCCAAGAATGGGCTCACTCCATTGTCTATATTTTTGGCTACCTTAGGACACAACTCTTCTTCAAGCACTTTGCATGGATCCGTATATGTCTTATGTGATAGTGCCCTCCTAAAAGGTGTGATCAAGCCTCCGAAAAACCACTGTGCATGCTAGCTTGCATGGATATCATATGAAATTTTAGACAAAAGTGTTTTGAAATGGGCATCATATTCCCAAACACTCTCAGTAGTTCCCTACTTAATATCCTTGAGCACGCTTATACTCTTCTTCTTGAAATCAGGGATATAAAATTCCTTAAGGAAAGTATCCTGTAATGTTGTATAATCTATGCAAGTCTGATAAGGGTCAAACTTCCTATACCAACTATGTGTGTGTGTGTCACTGCAACGTAGTTGCGAACTGACTTTCCTTACACTTAGAAGCCATGATCCCTTTTATATGCCACACTATCTCACACATGTGCACATTCTCGAAAGATATTTTATTCCCCTATACTCTAGAAGAAAAAGCAACATCTCCATGTAAATATTCTAGGGTTAGTGAGGACCATGCCCATTAGACCCACACTGATGTGTTACCTCTACCTCTAGACCCACTAGACCCACCAGAACCAGAGCCACCTATTCCCCCTGACCCTCCACATGCTGCTGGAAGTGAACCGGAGGATGAACTTCCCGTGTCCCAACAATGGTAATAACTAAACTCCTATTGTCTATGAGGTGGTACTACTCCCGAGGTGAATCCAAAGTTTTGTATTCCCGAGTTCTACACCGACGACATGCCTGAAAAGGTACCTCCAAATAATAAGGAATATGTCTACCTAGCCATATATGTACTTGCTATTTGATTCACTCCTATTATTCTATTGCCCAAACTAGCTTTTTTGACTATTGGTTGTACTAGAAACTAGAAAACCAAGCGCAAGGGCTAGGTTTCCGTATATTTAGATGCACACCCGTGGCCCATGTCATCTTTGGCTTTGTGCATGCTCTCATAAGAGGCCGATGAGGGTTCCCTATCATACTTTCCCAAATGGGGGAGTTCCGATGCTCTAGCTCCATGCCCTCTACGTGAGTTCCAAATCCTTCATGAGCCATATCTCTCCTCAATTCCATTCATTCTAAAATCTTGTGCTGCTTCCCTAACTCTATCTTGTGCACCTCATTATACTTAAGCCACTTTTATTCTCTTTTCCTTTCTCCCGCTAGATCCACCATCCTTCACCAAACCTGCCCCTGCCTCCACGCGTGGTGGGATTTAGCTAGCCATCGGCTTCTCTTCCAAATTCAAGGTTACCATTAAGATCTTAATCGCTAGTGGAATGCCTTGTAGATAGGTTCCCTTGGGATAACGTAAAAATTGGAACTCATCTACCTTTGGGCAAAAATAAGTGGAAATTGAGTACTCCAAAATATAGCTATTTAGAACACCATGAAACCAAGTGTCCATAGCGCGTGTCCAAATCAAATCAACATCATAGAGGGCCTAAAATTCTTCCTACATCTAGACAAGTGTGTGAAACCTCCAATTCCTTTTAGACACATAAGCAACTAGCCACTCATACAACTCTATTGGAAAAATAGCAAATAAACTCTCATATAAATAGTCATACAAGTTCTGCTCCACCCATATGCGTGTGTAAAACTCATATCCAGTGTTGAATCTCTAAGTGTATTCTTCTTCCATATCTATTATCCACTCCTCAACACTTGATAGGGTCAATTGGTATGTCTTCATCATGAAACATCCTTAAAAATATGAAAAAGAGGTCCCGGAAACATAACCAATGATGCAGCTTAGATTTTATTGTGAATCACCCAAGCGTGTTTACACATCACTCAGCATGAGCAAAGAACTCACCCAAAGCACGTAAAGGTACTAGGTCCCTCTTTAGAGTTTCTTACACAAGATGTTAGTGTGATGATTTTTAAACATATTCAAATTCATAATTAGATATAAACATTCCACTTGGAGCATAAGCGAGATCTAGATCTTAGAGAATCATGTTAAGTGAACTAAACAATAACTATGATAAGATTAACCATACGATAACTAGATTCAGTCATGTCTAACACCATCATCTATCCAAGATATTCCATTCCATAATTACTATAAAACATGAAAGCTTCTTACACTCGTAAATTATCTCCATGATTCATGTGTGCGTGAAAACTAGCAGCATAATTCTACAATAATTCACCACCTACTAAACTACGCAAGTCAATACATATTTATAGGGGTGGGGACTTACCCTTCACCACCTATGCACTTCTTAAAATAGGTCACATGTTGATAATAGCCATGTACCTTTATAGTATTATGTACAACACACAAGTGTTCTAACAATAGATGTCCTATAGTTAACTCCAACTAGAACTCCTATTATTATCTTAAACTATGCATGGTGCTTATCTATCGCTTGTTCCCAAAATACCATTATGTGGAGCATAAGTATTCATCTCTATGTGTGCTCTGCACACTATCTCCAAAAATATCCCTTATCCAAAAAAATAGCTTGGGCACTATACGCACCCAAAATTGTATGTGCTACATTGTCGAAAATGGTTACAAAAGTCCCTAATGATGATTCATGTCCTTTAAGAAGGTGTTCGAGCTCCAAAACCCATTCACAATGTATATTTGTAGCCTAGACATCCTTACTTAGCTTTTCCATGCTTTCTTCCAACTTCTTGCTCATTTCTGTGCATGTTTTGTCTTTAGTGTCAGAACCGCCTCCCAGGCAGGGCAGCGGTCCTAGGACCATCTCCCAAGTTTGGGAGGTGGTCCTAGGACCACCTCCATGGCTTGGGCAATGGTCCTAGGACCACCTCCTTGTGCAGGTTGGCAGTATTGAATGCTTTTTCCAGAACTCTTCATGCATGTTTTTGACACGCAACGCTTCACTTAACTCGACTTTTAGGGTGCATTTGTGAACCAAATTGCCTAAAAATAGTCTTATTGCTGCCATTGCTCAAGCGACATTCTCTTGCTGTTGTTCTTACATTCCCAATCCCTTGCACTCATATAAACACTCAAAGAAAGAAAGGGACAAATTGAGGGGACAAATTACTACACAACTAGATTTACCTCTATTCTGTGAATTCCAGGTTGGATTTGTTGTTTGATTTCCTTCATTCTTATAATTTATCATTGTTACATCATATCAAATAAAGTAGAAATCAATTTATTTTCATTTACAAGTAGTTAGTTCATTTCTAAGAGGGTTTGAATCTTTCATAGCAATCCCCGATGACGGATCCTCTTCTTCCCATCCCTGTGAAACGAAGGAGAGAATATTTGTAGGAGGTTGTCTACACATCATAGATCATTTGAAGTTCTTTTTTAAGTTAGTTTAGTTTCTATACACTCAATACATGAGAATAACCACATCGGGTTATCTCACTTGATTAGTTTTAGTGTAGAAATATTTTAATTATTTATAATAGAAGCAAATTGTTGTTCATGATTGTAATATTTCATTTTTTTGATTTGTTTAGATTAGTTTCCTTTCAGCAGAGTAGCATAGATTGTTAATATCAGCTTGGTTAATTTGGACATTTCAAACTAGATTAACACTTTGATCCAAGTTAGGCAAATAAACCGTAGGGAACTTACGCTACCCATTCATAGCCTTTAAATCTCCCTTTGCCGGCACTCATCTAACAGAGATCACAATACCAAATATTAGTCACTGATCCTCCTATAGTTAGCCACAAATATTTAACATTGTTCGCCTTTCGGCATGACCTCAAGGGTCTAAATGTACGGTTGAAGGTTGCATGTCAATTTTCATCCGTACAAATTGGTTAACCTGACGTGAAATATTAATTCCTTCTTCTTTCCTTTTCTTTCATTGATATTACTTCACCTCTCCATTTCTTCCCCTATTTTAGTAGGTATTTTATACTTTGTAAAATATGTCTGGAAGTGAGTTTGGTGGGCCATTTGGCTCTGATAGATACTACACCAATGTGCAACCAAAAAAATCCCCTTCTCTTTCGATGTGGGGTGACAATTACACAAGCAACGTCCAAACCTCCCTAGTTACACTTCAAACCCCATTAGCTATGTAAGGATGGAGGAGGTGGATCAACCATTAGACATGCAATACGGTCAACCCAATGTAAACCACGTTGTTATCACAAATGGAACAAGTTCTTACCATAGGGTCTTGTTAAGACCTCACATTTTCATGCAATCAACAGAGGATGATCTATTTACACGAATAGCTAATCCTCTTCATCAGATAGATGAGTCTTTGGATAGAATGAAGGATTCAACCTCTGATATTTCGAATACCTATCCTAAGATTCTTACTTCTGAGGAAGACAAGAATTATAACATTGAACAATTCATGACATGGTATCATGAGCCTGCTCAATCAAACCCTACGCCATAGGCACCCCAACAAGGGACTCAATCCTCTCCCAACAATCTCATTTCTACTTTAGTAGGGAGGATTATAGAACTAGAAAGTGCCCAAACTTCACAACCAACACATGTAGTAGGGCAGAACATAGGGTATCCAGTTGACAACAAAGGATACATCCCTTCTAATGAGAAACCAACACAATATCATGTACAACAAGGTTATCTAGTTCATTCAAATCTAGGTGATCTTCTCACAAGGTTAGACACACTAGGGATGGTTCCTCGTCCTTCACAAACATATCCTACATAAAGGATGGATGGAAGTGCGTTCTCAAATGCCTCCACAACAGGCAATGTGACGTTCCCTAGTTTTACGCTCACTAGTCCATATCCTGGTACTATCCCACCTTACATGCATATGTATTCAAAAAAACCTAGATGGACCCATATACCATTCATGCTCCCTACGTGCCATATCAAGGGACCCCATATGTTCCTGTCAATGCTTATAATGCATCTTATCCAACTCCTCCTCCTCTACCTCCTCATTAAGGATCTTTGATGCTGGAATCTTATGCAATGGGTGCATACGATAAGTACTTAAAAGAGCCTCTTGAATTTACCATACGTGGTGTCATTCTTACACACCCATTGTTGGATCTTCCAAAATTTAAGGGAGAAGGAGACCTGAACGCTCATATCAAGGCCTATGCTACTGCTATTAGGAATTGCTTCCTTGGGATGTTGTAGTAGCTAAGATATTTCCAAAGAATCTCGAAGGAATTACATTGGATTGGTATTATCGTATTCGAAGCTTCTATACATTCCTTTAAACAACTTGTTTCTAAGTTCATTAAAGCATTTGATATGAACAAGTTGTTGTGTATAGGGATTAGGGAGTTCTTGCATATTAGATAGGAGAAAAATGAATCTATTGCCCATTTCATCTAGAGATGGCACCAAGTTCTCTATTCCTCTGCAAGTGCACCCAACATGGACCAAATGGAACTTTATGATCTTTTCCTTCACTCGCTCAATCAAGAGACTAGGGAGGAAGTCTAGAAGTTTCCTTTTGCTTTTATGAGGAATTTTTAGAAGGTGCACTTCGGATTGACCAAGCCTCTATAGAAATTTGGCGTAAGACTTATGTTCCCAATGGGAAATTGGTATCCCCAAATAAAAATAATGCAAAATTATCAAAACAATGGTGCCAAAAACCAAGGAACTAAAGGTGTGAATCTCAATCATGGTGCTACCACGAATAGTGCTACTGATCACGCCAAGAACGTTGGTTTTCCAAACAACAAAAACAATAGCAATAACAACAACTCATGAAATCAAAGAGGCCTTAACACTATGTCATTTGTCAACACAGTTGATGTAAATCATCCACCGCAAAACAAAATCAAACCCAAGGCCCAAACCAATATCAAAACTATGGCCAAGGGGAAACAAATCATGGTTATAACAACCAATTTCAAAACTACAACTGAATTTATAATCAACAACAAAAAAAGCTTATCAAAGACCAAGAGATTACAACCCTAACCTATATTGTGGTTTCCATAAGGTTCGAGGTCATGATGATAAGACTTTCGAGATTGCAACAAGTTTCTGCAAAGACTTCCCGAAAACCAAAGGTAACTCTTTATAGACATGTTCCTAGAAAATCTTGAAGCAAACTCACAATTTGACTATACATGACCTGTAGCTCCTTAGAACACTAATGTGAGAATATTTCAAGATCCACTCCCTACACATCCTAAAAATTTCAAGGTGAATTCACAAAACACAAACAAAGGCATTCCTATAAGAACCAATAACTCTCGGGTCACTCCTAACCTTGGTTCAAACAATAATACAAAATCTTTGGATTAGTTGAGCTATAGGTTGAGCATGAAATTAATGCAACAACTCGGATGAAGGATTACATTTCACAACCCATACCCAATCTTTCCTTCCCACAGGATGGCATTCCTACAATCATAAAACCAGTAGGAGCCTATGATTTAATATCATATTTGAACAAGACCTTTTCTCACATTTCATTCCTAGATTTGTTGAAGAATTCACATACGCATCACTCTGTGTTTCTCAATGCACTAGGTCTTGGTCATCTAATCCATGTTACCCCACCTCCTAGCACTCAAATAAATAATATTTACTTTGACATACATCCTCTGGGACATAATGATAGGGAAACTGGGTTTCTTTTTATATATAAAAGATGCCATCTCGACGCTAAAATTGCCCGAAAAGGTGTCCCGCCTTATTTTTACAAGTATGGGTTTATAATAATTGCATTAAGAGAGCCATGGTTGATGACAGGGTTGTTGTAAATTTGGTTCCCTTCTCTTTCTTGTAGAAGTTTGGATATGGAGAGACAAATTATTCCTCTACAAGAAACATGTTATGGGGGTAAGACATTCTTAAAGTTACCTCAATTAGAACCATTGTTCTTCTAGTCACACTTGGTCCAAAAACCATCTTAACAAAGTTTTACATTATCGATAAGGAAACAAGTTATAACATGATCCTTGGGAGACCTTGGATTCATCAAATGAAGGCTATTCCTTCTACCCTATTCCAAGAGATTAGATTCCTCCATTTGGGGAAGGTCTTCATCACTCAAGGGGATCCTAAGCCCTTCGATATACACTTAGAAAACCTCAAGAAGAAGAAAGGAGTCCATACGGAGTATGAACTTCCTATGAACCAATTGAACAAACCACCTCCAACAAAAGAGTTAGTCCCGATCACCTCGAACGTTCCAAAGGTTGAATTCATTGACCCAAAAACATTTGAGGTGGCAAAAACAGATAAGGGTAAATCAATATCTATGGAAATAGTGTCCACTAAAACCACAATGGGAATTATGAAACTCTTAGAGAGTGATGATCTGATCTTCCTCTCGTTTGAACCACAAGGGATGGGTAGTCTTCTCGGTTTAGCATCTCTTCCCTCCGATGACCTAGGTCTAGGTGTAAACATGATAGAATTAACAAACAAAGAAGGAAATTTGAGATTGAAATGATACCCATCAAAACCATCTTTGAGGTTTTTTCTATTCTAAACCTTGGTTTTAACCCATGTTCATTTGAAACTAATCTTGCCATATCCACGGGGCAAGGCCTCATCATTCAACAAGAGTTATAATTGAACACAATTCTCTACTTAGGAAACAAGGCCAAGAAGCATAGTCATGCTCACCCACACACCATGTCTCAAGAACGTGACAAAGAGGTATATGAACACCTCTTTCAAAAAAATGATTAGACATACACACTTATGGGCAAGTTTTGTAATTTTAAATCCAAAATGGTAGGCCCTTATCAAGAGAATAGAAATTTTGAGCATAATGGTTCTCCATTGTGTAATTTTAGGGGTGAAGAATTTTATATTCATCAACTTTATTCACCTTAGACATCATGACATGTAGTTTTACCTACATTCCTATATGTAAATTACTGCATCCGCATTGCATTTTCATCTTCCATTTCATTTTGTAAAATTTGTGATCAAGGGACTTATTCTTATAAAGAACTCCTAAAAACTTCTTAAAAACATTGGCAAAACATTTAAATCATATCTCTTCAAATTTTAACGATATCATCAATTTTTTTGGGCTCATTTCATCACTTCAAATAGGATAAGACAAAGTTTTGAAAGTAACCATACCAAGGCCTCGCATACTTGGATCTACTTATAGTCTCTTTCTAGGTTAGGTTTTTTCCCATAGTTTGTTCTAGAAGTTAAATGGTGTCGCATCTATCCCATATACATCTCTTTGGAAATAAGAACATTTTAAACATTTTTCCTAGATAAATAAGTCAAATGCAAATCCACAGAAAAATTTTATTTTACACATTTCTTTGCCTTACCAACTTTCGGTGTTGAGCCTGCATCTCTTACTTGTGATGTAAGGTTGGGAAAGAAGAGAAATGCCCTTACTCGCCTATGCCTTTTCCATGGTGATAAGCCCATACTTCCTCTTGGTAGCATGGAGTAAGGTGTAGGGGTCCTCTTTGATAAACTTGAAAGTTAGAATCAATTCTTTAAAATCTTTGTGAAATCATAAATCAAAACAAAGTGAGTTAGATGTCCAAAATTCCAAAAGATTTTAAAACCTCAAACCTAGATTTTTTCAACCAAGTGGCCATCTACAGATCTAAGTCTAAATAAACTAGAAATAAATTCAAATTTTAAACTATGAAGAAAACTTGAGTAGAGTGAGGTTGTAGTGTCTCAATTTGGTCTTTCCAAATCCTTTTCTTTCTCTCATCCTTACCATTCGACAAAATTCTATAGCTTGTGACCCTTCTCGGATCTTGGTGTTGAGCCCTCACATCTTACTTGGTTGCATGGAGTCGGTAGTGGGGAAAGTGCATTTACTTATCATATCATTGTTGTTGGTGTGTGTGTGACTTGTCCAAATCATCATCCACATCACCTAGGTGAGTCATCTCACCTTGCGAGAGTCATAGGTCTTAGGAAGCCAATGACAAGTGTCGATTCTGTCATAGAATCGACATTGTCGTTGCGTCATAGAGTTACACTCCTTATTTGGAATTGTAACTCCTCTTCTAGTGGTGTCATATGCGTCAGTCAACGTCATATGTGTCAGTGGCGTCATTGAGTTCTTTCCATGTTTAGGCATGGGGGTTACACAACACCCCTATTTGTACTTCCTATTTTTCGATCTATGAGCATGAGTAGACCCATTCTTCTTACTTGCAATCTTCTTTCCATTGTTTCGAATCTTGCATATTGCATTGGCTTGAGGTTACCATTGGAGTGCAACTTCGTTGTGGTGCATCGCTTTTTGACATCGGTTCTCACGAATCCCTCTTTCATGGTATCAGAGCTGGTTTCGGTAAACGTGCACTCTTCATTTCTCAGTTGTTTATTACTTCTGGTTTCTTCTCATTTCCTCGTGTGCAAGTTTTTTTATTATCATTTTGGAATTATTGCTCACCTCGTATTGAGGTTTCAGCAGTTGCAAGTTTGAGGTATTTTGTTGGTTTTCCCTGGCGTGAATCCTGCTAACATTTTTAACAGTTTGCTCTTGGAGTTTGTGCGCTTTTTGGGGGTTTTTGCATGTGTGCAGGCTTGCATTTTTTTTTACCGCCAGATTTTGTTGTTTTTGGTAAACATCTTGGTGGAAAAATGCTTGATTAGAGGTAGGCCATTTTTGGCTTTATCAGATTAATAAATAAAAGTGAAATTTTTTATAGGAAATATATGTCCTTTTGGCCTATTTTTCGACCTCTCCTGCTTGTTTGCATCTTATTTCCCTACATTTTCTCCTTGCTTACTTTTGGATTGTTGTTGCTATCCTTGTTTGCATGTTATTCTATTGCATGTGGGGTTTTGTGCCTTCAGCCTGCTCTAACTCAGTTGGATTGACCATTCTCATTGCATTGGTATCGATCTTACCTTACTGTGTTCTTCATTGGGCTCTGTCCTGTTTCCATTCGGCTCCCGAGCGTGTTGTTCGAGATTGCTTTGGGTTGTTTTGTTGTGCGTGCATTGCTTGGTCTGTATGCATGTCTTTTGCCTGGGTTGTGCCTTACCTTTGCTTGCTCAACCTTGCTTTGGTCCTTTCACACCTGTGCTAAATCCGCTGCCTCGGCCTTGCCTTTTCTGCACTGGTTTGCTTTTTTTCTTGGCCGTTTGGAGACGTTCTGCCCCTTAGCTGGTTTTCTTCTCCACGTGCCATGAGCCTGCCCCTTCCTTTGACCTTGACCACCATTCAAATCCCTTTCTCCCGCTTCTTTTCACGACGGATCTTATTAAAATGAGTTGCTTTTAAAATTCGTGATGTTTTAAACAATTAAGTGGGTCGGGTAATCTTTTTCAACGTGGTTTTTTTTTTTTTTTTAAAAAAAAAGGGTGGATTTTTTTATATAAAGTAAAGTTCTTTTAAATCAATCTAAACTTTTAAATCCCATACGTGGCCTTTTTAATAAAGGTGAGCTTTAAATATTAAAAGGTGAGTTTAATATTTTTTTACAAAAAGGGGTAAATGTAATTTAGATTAATTTAATTTAATCTTTGAGCTTTTAATATTTTTATATTGTTAGATCCTAGTTAGTTTAGGATTTAATAATTACTTTGAAGGGATTAATTAAATTAATGTTACTTTAAGGTTAAAAATCCTCATTTTATTGGCATTGTAAGTTTTTTGGCTTGTTTTATTAACCTTCCGTCGAGTGCTGAAGATGAAGGGTGAGGTCCGGGATTGGCAGGTGGCTAATCCCCCCTCGCAATACAAACAAACCCTATCTCAAATTTTGTGCCATTTCTAATGGGCATACATACGACACCTCTTGCATGCGTTTAGGGTACTTTTTTAATCTGTTTGCAGGCTTATTGGCTTTTTCTCATCAGTTGCAGGAATTGGTTTTTGCTATAAATTTTGACTCGTTGCTCGGTTTTGAGCACTCCTTTAGTCAAAGTTGCATGTTTTTTCACACTCTAGATGATGGGATCATTAGTTTTGTAAACGCACTAATTTTATAAAGTGCCACATTCTGGGGGGTGTCTTTGCATTGCTTAATTCAGCATATTTTTCTTGAGCTTTGTTCTATTCCTTTTTTGTGGACTTGTGAGCGCATCCGCCACAGTCTTACAACAAAGGGATTATTTTGTGTGACGTGAGATGTTGTTTCTCATCCGCCACAGTCTTACAACAAAGGGATTATTTTGTGTGACGTGAGATGTTGTTTCTCACAAAGCTCTTTCTTCCCCCTCTTGCTTCTCTCTTTCTGTGCTTGCTTGCAGTGTTGATCTGTTGTGCCCTACGAACCTTGATTGTTGTCTCCACCATTGCACGTTATTACGCTAATTGCAAGGTGAGTGACAAACTGGTTCTTAGAACACAGTCGCATCTGGTTGTAATCAACGCACTGAATTATAAAGTGCCAAACTCGGGGGGGTGTAATTTTGTTTTGGGGGGGTTGTTATTGTCCTGGGTGTTGTATTACATGCAGACGCATTATCGGCCGAGTCCGACGTCTTGCATTTGTGCATCTTGCACTTTTTGATTCCGCATCATGGAGGGTGCTCTTTCCAGACTTGAGCATCGTAGGATCACCTTACAGCCTCCGCCAATTCTTACTGGGAGAGAGAACTATTCAGCTTGGCGTGCTTCTATGGAACATTACTTCACCTACAAGGGTCTTTCTCACTTCTTGGTTGGGCCAGTTCCTGCACCCACTGATCATCGTCATCTTAATGATTTTCTCAACAATTGCGACCGTGTTTTTGGTCACATGATGATGCATGTCTCTACATCTCAATGGGTTCACGTGGAAGACTCAGATCCACCCCACCATGTCTGGAGCATTCTTCAGTCCCTCTATGGAGACCCTTCACATACTGCCGCAGTTGTTGTTGCAGCTGATTCAGTTGTCTCCTCTATTTTTTCGTGTGATGATAGTTCCACTGACACAGACTCACTTGGTTCTACTTTTGATGACGAGGATTGTGCACCCAGTTCTAATGACGAGAGTACTACAGAGGAATCTTCTCCTCCTTCTCTCACTATTCCAGAGAGTGTTGACACATCCCACATCTCATCATATATTGAGCAGTCTCTTATACAATATCATACAGTCATCACACCCACCTCTTTTCCACCTTCAGTGTTTGAGGCCCATTTCACTCCTCAACCTTCCTTGGATGACTCATACATATCTGACATCGCTCTTCTGTTTGTTGAGCCCCCTCATTGGGATGAGTATCTGCCTGACCTTAGTTGTCTTTTCGAGAGAGCACACTTGTGATGTACTACAGGTTCCTCATCCATCTACAGGTATTTTAGAGGAGTTCATCATCTCTATTGTTGGGAGTGCCCCTTCTGGGACTCTTGCCACTTCCACTTTTCCGAGACCTTCATTGATCCACCCTTGCTCGTGGATCCCTTTTCTATTGTGGGGGATGTTTTGTTACTTTCACATCAGTTGGACATCCTTTCTACAGGTGTTCACCCTTCATACTCTGATAGTTCTGCACTCGTGACAATACCCTCGGCTCCTTTACACTCACTTGCTAGACCTATGTCACACTTTTGTGGACCAGACTCAGAGTTCTTCATGCTACTTCCTTCAGTTTCCTTCGTGGAGTGGGTAGATTTCCAACACATCTTTTTCGTCCTTCCTAAGGAAGACACACGTATGGTGTAGATGGCTCTTCTTCACCCAGAGGCGAGAGAATCTCATATCTCATCATCGACCTACAATATGTTCGGACAATTGATCGGGTTTCGAGACATTTTCACCAAGCCCTTCACCGAGGTGAAGTTTCTTCACTGCGGGCTCTTCTTGGGGTGAGGTCTCTGCAGCTGCCCATCTTCTTTGGGCTATATAGTCCTCCTTCCCTTCTTCTTTCTAGAAACATATTATTTGTACATGGGCACCTTATCAAGCCTTTAGTTGCCGGGGCCCATTGACACATCTTTCTTGGTTGTCTAGGGGAGTCTTCTTTTTCTGTTCTGGCTTACCTTGACCTCTTCCTTGGCTTTAATGAAGGGGGGGTGTTGGTGTGTGTGACTATCCAGTCATCGTCCACATCACCTAGGTGATTCATCTCGCCTTGCGAGAGTCATAGGTCTTAGGAAGCCAAATGACAAGTGTCAGATTCTATCATAGAATCTGACATTGTCATTTACGTCAATGCGTCATAGGAGTTACACTCCTTATTTGGAATTGTAACTCCTCTTCTAGTGGCATCATATGCATTAGTCAACTTCATATGCATCAGTGGCATCATTGAGTTCTTTCCATGTTTAGGCATGGGGTTACACAAAGACCCCTATTTGTAATTCCTATTTTTCAATCTATGAGCATGAGTGGACCCATTCTTCTTACTTGCAATCTTCTTTCCATTGTTTCGAATCTTGCATATTGCGTTGGCTTGAGGTTACCATCGGAGTGAAAATTCGTTGTGGTGCATCACTTTTCGACATCGGTTCTCGTGAATCCCTCTTTCAATTGTATCACCATGTTTTCCAAGACAACAGAAGTAAAAAAATTCTTAAAGAAACTAGAATTCAGCATCACAATGTGTTCGCATTATCATATATCAGCATTATAAAACACACAAAAAAAAGGAAATAACTCGTTACCATCCACATCCACTATATGCATTCTCGACAAGCATATGAAAATCAGAAATTCTAAACATCTAAGAGTACACACGTGAATCAAATCATCAATGTAATCCAACTCTATGCAAGGAATAACTGATCCAAAAAGAGATATATGTACATATCATGGTGTGTCATAGTTTTGTATGATTCCATTACATGGTAGATGTGGTAAAAACACTCACAATGAGCATGAAATACCAAAACATCATATATGCCTCACAAAATGGAGACTAAGAAATAAAGGCACTCTACCTATCCACCTTTTTTAGGCCCCTTATGACTGCTCTAGTTATGAATTTCTTAGGATTTCTTCTCAAAATTATTCAAACAACAAAGGGCCAAGCCTAACACAACATACCATTCCCAAATCCATTCCAATTCAACCATGCTCAAAAATGAAAAACGGTCAACGTGGGCCCAAAGCTCAAAAATCAACAAGTCAATATGCACAAATGAATTGAAAAGTGAGTTTATATATATATATATATATGTTGTTTTGACCTCATTTTAAGTGTATGTGTTCATAGGGCAGGAGTGTTGGCGCAGGTATATTTTTATATCCCAACTCAAATGGTAAGTCCTCTTGTCGTTTTAATTTAGTGTTTATTTTTTGATATTTTATCTATTTACACTTGAGTCTTATTTTCCTTTTATAGGTAGTGGGAGTTTGGATGATGAAGTTTCAACACACGAGCATGTCAAGTAACGCCTATAACTCCCCATTTCGGAACGTCATACTCAAACTCTACAGTTTACGCATTTTCATGGCTAAGATGCTTCTCTGAGAGGGAAATATGTACGCACCCAAATTTACATGTGCTACATTATCAGAAAATGGTTACAAAAGTCCCCAATTATGATTAATGTTCTTTAAGAAGGTGTTCGAGATCTAAAACCCATTAGCAAAGTGTATATTTGTAGCCCAAACATCCTTACTTAGCTTTTCCATGCTTTCTTCCAGCTTCCTACTCATTTCTGCATATTTTGTCTTAAGTGTCGTAACCGCCTCCTAGGCAAGTGGCAGGCGGTCCTAGGACCGCCTCCCGGTTTGGGTGGCGGTCCTAAGACCGCCTCCCGTGCTTGGGCGGTGGTCCTAGGACCACCTCCCTGCGTAGGGAAGCGGTCCTGAATATTTTTCTATAACTCTTCATGTATGTTTTTGACATGTGACGCTTGACCTAACTCAACTTTTAGGGTGTGTTCGTGAACCAAATTGCCTAAAAATAGTCTTATTTTCATGGTATTCCTTCCCTCTTCTATTTTTAAATAAATTTAATCATTTTAACTTCTTCTTCTTGCCTTGTGCATGAAGGCACCTCCCATCCTCAACTCCTATATATTCCATGCTTGTATTCAAGCAAAAGGGGGCTTGAGAATTTTTGTGTATCTTACATTTTATTTCTCGCCACAATCTCACTAGGAATTGCATAGCCAAGCACAAATCTCTTGTGTTATCTCTCTTCTACTTGTATGGCATCCATACTACCTTCAAGCTGCCATTGCTCAAGTACCATTCTCCTGTTTTTGTTCTTGCATTCCCAATCCCTTGGACTCACATGAACACTCAGACAAAGAAAGGAATAAACTAAGGGAAAAAATTACTACACAACTAGATTTACCTCTGTTCTATGAATTCCGGGTTGGATTTGTTGTTTGATTTCCTTCATTCTTAAAATTTATCATTGTTACATCATATCAAATAGAGTAGAAATCAATTTATTTTCATTTGCAAGTAGTTAGTTAATTTCCAAGAGGGTTTGAATCTTTCATAGCGATCCCCGGTGACATCCTCTTCTTTCCATCCTTGTGGATCTGAAGGAGAGAATATCTGTAGGAGGTTTTCTACACATCATAGATCATTTGAAAAAGTTCTTGTTTTAAGTTAGTTTAGTTTCCATACACTCAACACATGTGAATAACCACATCGGGTTATCTCACTTGGTTAGTTTTAGTGTAGAAATATTTTAATTATTTAGAATAGAAGAAAAATTTTATTCGTGATTGTAATATTTCAGTTTTGTGATTTGTTTAGATTAGTTTTCTTTTAGCAGTAGCATAGATTGTTAATTTTAGCTTAGTTAATTTGGACACTTCAAACTATATTAACACTTTGATCCAAGTTAGGAAAACAAATTGTAGGGAATTTACACTACCCATTCATAGCCTCTAAATCTCCCTTTTGCCAATCATCTAACAGAGATCACAATACTAGATATTAGTCACTAATCCTCCTATAGTTAGCCACAAACATTTAACATTGTCTGCTTCCTGCATGAACTCAAGGGTCTAGTGCAGTTGAAGTTTGCATGTCAATTTTCATCTGTACAGCACTTTAATACTATTATAGTGTCACATGCTTACAGCTCCCTATATTCACACACTTAATACTTAGAATATTTTTGGATGTTCAGTATTTATCAACCTTTGATCTTTCATCTTCTGTCATAGCTCACACTCAAGCTAAAAATTTCCCTGTAATTCGACACTTCAGCAAACCAAACTAGGCTTTGATACCAATTTTTAGGAAATAAGGGATAAAATATGCAGAAAAATCCCACACAAAATCACAATAGTAGAAACTAATATGTAGAATAATATCACAAATCTAAAATAAAAGTGCAAAAAATAAAATAACACAACACAAAGACATTATTTAACATGGTTCACCCAATTTGGGCTATGTCCACCAAGAATCACTTGCTCATATTTTATTACAAGCCACCTCTTTCTCTTAATACAATACCCAGATCTGTTTGGAGCTATGCTCAAAAACTCTCTTGAATTCACACGTAAACTCTCACATCTATGATGTTACATCTACCCTACCATATGTAGAAAATCACATCAATAGGCAACTGTTTAAGTAGTTTTACAATACTTTGTTGGTATCAAAACCATGGGCCAAAACCACCCCATAAACCTATGGGTGAAAATACTACCCATATAAGAAGAGTAAAACTCCCGAGGTATCGGGCATGTTTTCCGAGGCCGAGAAAAATTTCCCAAACCCCGGCGAGAAAACCGAGTAGATCATACGGTGCTTTTAGTGTACAGTCTTCAACACTTCCGCACATGAAAATAGGCTCCACAATATAACACTTATAGTCAAAATTTGTATTTTAATAACACCTACTATTAGGAATAATATGAGCATTATTTATATTGTGTGTGGGAAATAGTTATTATTTGGTGAAGTTGTTAAAGAAGTTACACGTATGCAAGTGGTGGATAAAACCATTCACAAATATAGGGGAGAGTTGTTATAGGAGGTTTCCTATTTTATAGGAAACACTCCTCTATTTATTTGTATATTTGGAATGGTTGATTAGTAGAACAGAAATCATTCCTATGTTTATTCTCTGCAATCTGATCCAAAGCTCTCATTTGGTATCAGATAAAAATGCTTTGTGAAGAAAATTTATGAGATTTAAGTGAAGGACTATCAACAACATGTTTTACTTGGTGATAGGCAAGCATTTTAATTTGATATCATATAAAGAAAGGTAGATAGGCAACATGTTCTTATTACATGTGTCATTGAACACTAGAGAAAAGGTGTTATCAATTGATTTTCTACCTACTACTTTGATATGTCCATCCTTCATACAAACTTCTTCTCATGTATATTTGTAGCATGTGTTATTCAGGCATATTCATGTGCATTTAGCTCCACATGTTTGTTACATTGTTTCAAATT
This sequence comes from Taxus wallichiana var. yunnanensis, assembly GCA_018340775.1. NCBI lineage: Eukaryota > Viridiplantae > Streptophyta > Pinopsida > Cupressales > Taxaceae > Taxus > Taxus wallichiana. The sequence goes on from CM031244.1 coordinate 309,969,260, forward strand.
TGTCATCAAATTTCTCAAACTTGATTGTCTTCCATCAAGGTATTGGAATTTGAGGATTTTTGGATTGTATCGCAGATAGTGGTATTTCAAGTGACTTACATTGACGTCCATGTATCAAATCTGTTGTTGGCTCCATTTTAAAATTTTTAGTGAGTTAGATATCACTAACTTTAAACATGTGGATTCCCATCAGATCTGTGTGCTTTTGGTGAACATGCATTAACACCACTTCAAAAAAATTTGTGTTCCAACATCCATCATTGAGAAGCCATACTATTCAACATTTAAGTTCCATGTGATTCTCACACACTATTTAAATTATTATTCTTGTTTAATATTTATGTGTATACTTCTAACATCAATATATTAGATGTCAAACTTTTGTTTATTATAGTCTAATTTTTTATTCTAGAGTCAAAATTAAAAATGAGTTAAAAATAAAAATAATTTTCTGACAATAAATTATATTGTTTTAAGTGTAAAATTCATCGTGATTTTGATCTTGTTGTGAAGTGTTATTATTATCAATTGTGTCTATTAGAGTAGGTTTCAAAGTATGTGTGTCATCTTTTCAAAAATATAACCTTGTGTAGTTGAATAATAGGTTGTATTATTTGTACGAACGCATTTTTTTTCCTATTTTCACAATGGAAGTACCACTAGAAAAATTTATTGGTCTCAATTTCCACACTTGGAAAGTAAAAATCCAAATGCAATTAATGAACAAGAATCTATGGAGGATTGTAAATGGACAAGAAAAAACACCATCAGATCCAGCTAAATTAGTAGAATGGAAAAGTAGGGATGATAAATCCAAAGCCATTATTGGCCTAGCTCTTTTAGATTCTAAGTTGCATTATGTTGATCTCGAGAAACCATCTCATGAAATGTGGGAAAAATTAAACAAGTTATTTGGATCGAAGCGCTTAATGTAAAAAAATTAAAACTCCAGTTGTTTAGATTCAAAATGAATGACGGGGTCACCATGTCTAGTCACATTAATGATTTTAGATCTCTCACTAGACAATTAGTAGAAGTTAAAGCTTTGGTTGATGATGAAGATGCAAAATCCATATTGTTGAATAGTTTGCCTTCCAAATATAGCAATGTTGTTTTCACTCTTGGATGATTCCTTCACAATCACTAGAAGATATGATATCATCTCTTCTAGCTGAAGAAAAAAGGACTAAAGAAGATGTAGAAGAAGAAACTGCATTATACTTGAAAAAGAAGCACAATAATTTCTCCACCAACAAGGAAGAAACTCAATTTTTTTACTACAAGAATACAAGAAAAAGGGACATATTTCTAAGTATTATAGAATTCAAGTCGGTGATCTTCAAAAAGGAAATCTCAAAATGGATGAAGCAAATATGGGCATAAAAGAGGAAGCGGATTATGAGGAACAAATAATGGCTTAAGACAATGGTTATAATTTTGGAGATTGTTTTTACTAAGTAAACAACCCGTGGAGGATGGAGGAAATGAAGGTAGGAATATTGAACATTGGCCTCTCGTCGTCACCAAGAACAATGAGGCTGCATTCAACACTAGTGGCATTTTTTGAATGTGTCATGTCTTTTATTTCATAGCTCCTTTTTTTTTAGTATGCTGGTTTGCTAAAGAAAACTCTTTTTCTAAATTTGGGAAAGATTCATGTTTTCAAAAACTCACTTTTGGGGAGAAGGAGAAGATTATGAGGTAAACTTAGGGATGGTTATCTAGTTAGTGCCAAGCTTTTGGATCTTAGAGATTCAGAATTTGGTTGCCTAGGGAGGAAGGAAGAGTCCCATAAGAACCCAAAGAGGTAGGGAGTATTCCTACATAATTTAGCTCGTCACTACGCCTTCATGAGGGTAAAGAGATAACTTATGGAGTTTGTACCTAGTCTAAGCAATGCTTTTAGGAGGTGGTTCAATTTTTAAACATGTCATCTTCCCATGTTCACATTAAGGGGGTGAATATTAGGAATTAATAATGTTCACACTAAGGGGATGAATGTTATGAATAGTATGAACATTGTTTATATTGTGTGTGGGAAATAGTTATTATTTGGTGAAGTTATTAAAACAACTTCGGTATGTTGTTATCACCAAATAAATGCACCCTCTGAATGGCCAAAATGTGAACAGGATGTTCGGTTTGATTGGGTAACATGGGATCACCTCTCAAGCTATGGGACTTGGGCTTGAGGTGAACCTCTAGAGAAGGTCAGCTTCCTCTTCCTAAACTAAGTGTTATACTACTCCTAGTGCAATAAAATGGTTATCTAGACCTATACTAACATTTTCATGGGATTTAGGGAGAGAGATTTGCAGGAAATAAAACTATACTAGGGATGGTGATGCACTAAATAAAGGGTATTTCTAGACTTTGGGAAAGGTTGTTTTGAAGAGGGTGTTGTACACCACAAGTCAACTTCACCTACTGCAACTTAGAAAGGGTAAACAAAATACCACAAACTAAGAAGTGTGTGTTCCCTTTGTTAAACTCAACTAGACAAAAAATTTTGGTCTTCCAGTGAAGAAGAATGAAACTGAGAAGGGTGAACAAGCACCACAACTCAACTACATGTAGAAATCCACTTGATAAGCACAGAACTCCAAGAACCTACAATGGAAACTTAAACTTTCACAAATGTGTACCTGTAAGCATGAGAAAGGCATAAAGAAGTATATAGATGATGAAAGGACTAACAATAGTCACAAAACACACACTTTTATTACTTCAACAATGTGCACAATGCATCATTACATTCAGAAGAGGAAATGGTTTCCATTACAGTCTTAGAAAGGAGGCTTGAAAGTTCCCTATCCACAAATCTAACTTGCAGAAGAGAGGATTCTTGAAAAATATGCACTTGTCTAAGATGTCTAACTTGTCCAACTTGTGTCACACATCTAAGTTCTGCAACCAATGTGTAACCCCTTGGAATGAACTTCCAACTTACATTTATAGAAAAAAATTGGTAGAGAAATAGGAGAAGTCATAAATTCCTTCCTAAAATGAAGGCACATGATGGTCAACATTAATTACAAAGTTGGTTGAACCACTTAAGAACCCCATCATGTGTCATTAATGAAAGGTTTGACTTAATCTTCTTATTTAATTAAAGGAATATTTAAATAAAATATTTTAATAATAATAATAAATATCATTATTAAAATATTTAAATAAAAATATTCATTTAATAATATATTAAGTGGGACCCCGAGGACTAGTTTGCATTGAGAAAGGGGGGGTCCATGAGAAATGGTCAAAAAGACCAACTTGGTGGTTGGCTCTCCGAGCCAACTCACTGAGTTGGTGTCAAGCTCCTATCCTTTACACGGGCTCACAATGAGCTGAGCCATGTCTCTAACACATTTTCCCACAAACTCACTCCATGTAATTTGGTTTCACCTTAGCTCATTCGTCGAGCTCCTCTCACATTTGTTTGGCTCAAGATCTCTCTTTAGCGAGCCTTCACCAACTCGATCCCCCATGTAAGCTCGTCCCATATGCAAACTCACTCAGTGAATGGTTCAACTCAGTGGGTCAAATCCTACATGTGAGGTATGCACTATTTTCTTCCATTCATGTGCATCCGCTTGGGCTCTAACTCCGCTTCCTAGCTCATAGCTCAAACACGGGTCGACACTTATGCTTTCTCCACTACAACATTCCTAACCCGGCGTGTAATTCCAGCTTGGTCTTAACTCAACTCACCGAGTTGAGCCTTTATCACTTTACATGAATCATGTCATATTCATGTTTTAACCATGCCACACTAACCTTGAAACCCTCCAACTTGGTGTTTTCCCGATGTCCTCATTCAAGCTCTTCCATGCATTATCTCGTAATGTATTTTCCCAAAGCTTTGGCATGACTAACTTGAGATCCTCTTGATTTTTGTCCATGACTCCTCAACAAACCAATCTACAAGCTTAACTCTTTTAATATTTGTCTAGTGATCTTGGTCATACATGATGGATGTTTGGTCTTGGCTCCTAGTCTTGGCATTCTCAGAATGTTCCTTAACTTGATCAATAAACCATATGGTAGATTCCTTGAATGGTTTGATAGTTAAGCTTTTAGCTTACACTTTGTATTCACAAGCCCACCTTTACCCATGTGATGGTGCCCAAGTTGACTTATGTACATCTCCAATCCATGAGCTAGAATCAACCTCACCATGGAATGTATGCTTCACTCGACTTACCAACATTGGTCATCCAAAATGTTCCACCCCATATTTCCTATAACTAATCCGGTTCCACCTCGACCATTCATGAATTTGGTCAAGGCCAACGTGGATGCTTCTCACAACTTTTTCATGTATTCAATGGCTAAGTAACTCATTGTTAAACCTATTGACCATCTATGAGTGAGTTCCTCTACGTTACTTTTCATGAATCCTAACATGTAAACCGAGTCACTAGATGACATATCGATAGCTCGGCGTACATGGATTTGGCATTCCCATGACTTGATCAAAAATGGAGATTAATTCCACCTTTTCTCTAATTGTTTTCTCATGATGGATTTTCTAGATTGGGATTTTGAATGTTGTTTTACCATATTTACGTTGACATGGCTTTCATTCCATGAAATCCCACATCTTTGGCATCTTGGCCTCATTTCTCTATAGAGTTGGCTTGATCCTTCGGAACTTCCCTGATGTGGATTCCTTGTGTTGGATTTCCATGACTGAAATCCCACTTGCAATGCCTCAAACACTTCCCCTCATTTATGTGACTCGACCGAGCTCCATAGGTCTTTGGGTCTACTCGACTTATCGACTGATTTGATCTCCAACCTTGATCCACTTCTATGACTCGGCTTACCTTAACTCCTTAAGTTGAATCAAACTGAGTTGAATCCACTTCATTCTACTTCTCAAAATGTTGAGTGACATGGTTGTATTCCAAACTAATTCCCATTACAAAGGCTCAACCCATCCTATGCAACCTAACAAGCTCAATTACATTGTTCCTCATTAATGTCAATATCCCTCTAACTCAAACTTCCAACGAACTCTAATTCCTCGACTCATTTTTGAACACAAATTGAAATATCTCCTACATGACGCATCATTTCCATTGACCTTGACCAAGTAATTTAGGCATGAAAACTTAGGCAATTCACCATGACGATCATAACTTGACCTAACTACTTGGAACTCTAATTACCATGACTACATGTCAATTCGTCAAGCAGCTCGATGAGTTATCTATAGCTCAATGTAATTTTCCCCTGTAAAATGAACTCTTACCCTAAATTTTCCTTCTCAAGGCTCTTTCTTGAAATCAAAGAGTAACAGAAGCACAATAGGACCCCTAGAACAATGAATTAACAATTTTGATCATGTTTTCCCGTGTTGACCAAAAATGGGCCCTCTAGGCTAATTTCCATACTTGAGAGAAAACATTGAATCTTATGGGCCTCTAATCATTCCTAGAGCATAACAGACCTCTGTTTACCAATTTTTCCAAGGGTGCAAAATTGGATAGCATTTTTGGTGACCTCTCGGATATGATTTCCTGCTAAGCATGATTCTAGTAACCTTAACTCATCCATTGGGCATGGAGTCAATGTCAAAATATTAACAGTGATTTTATATTCTGTGATACATCTCGAAGCCTCCTTAGGTCTTATTGATCTTGATCTCATTAGTAACGCTAAGCAGGAAAAGTAATGAATCTGAAATGTTTGACACCTATAGAAACACTCAATTAGAATAAAACATTGGAAGAATTAAGAAATATTGAACCTCTTTTGAAACTTTGAACCTTCTTTCTCCTTGACACTTCCAATGATGATACAATGTGTAAGAACAACAAAACACACAACAAAAGGAAAAAAAAATGAACAGAAACACACAACAATGTGCAAAATCACTTAGAGGAAAAACACCTAACTAAACTATACAGGGGTGGAAAGATCTCAAAAGCAAGCTTTGAGATGTATCCCATTCACATGAATGGGTATTTCTTCTTCGTTGAGCCTGTAGATGATGAAATTAATTCACCTCTTTGCAACTCATGATAACGTATGGACCACTCCAGAGAGCATCAAACTTGGTGTGCTTTCCTGGTTTGGCTCTATCTTCATCCCATTTGAGAACTAAATATCCCTCTTGAAAATGCCTATTGGATGCCTTCTTGTCAAAATATTTCTTAACCTGAGCTTGATGTTGCTCCAAAGTCTTCATAGCCTTGTTCCATACTTCTTCTAACTCCATGAGCTTAGAAAACCTGATTGTCAGAGGATCACTCTCCATAACCTCAAGTTGATGAGCTAACTCCAAAGAAGGTAACTCCAAGGAGAGCGTAATTTTTTCTTCTCTTCCATATACAAGCATGAAAGGAGAATTTTTAATGGCCCTTTTAGGTGTGATCCAATCTACCCATAAAGCAATTTTAAGTTGTGTGTGAAAAGTCCTCCTATTAGTCTCCATTATGAACTTAATAATCCTTGTGAGGTTTTTGTTGCTAGACTCAACCAATCGGTTTCCTTATGGATAGTAATTGGATAAAGTCTTGATGTATAACCCATTCACTCAACTTCAGACCAATAAAATCCATTGCATTGTCTAAAATAACTATAAATGGAACACCAAACCTTGTCATTATACCTTCTAAGAAATCAAGAACTACCTTCTCATTTCTCTCCTTTAATGCTACTTTTTTCCATCGATTAAAATAGTCTCATTGTAGTAAGGACCCATTTATGTCTATCACTAGATGGAGGATTAATCATTCCAATGAAATCTAACCCCATTGAACAAAGGGTTGGTCCACTTGAATTGGATATAGTGGAAGAGCCACCAACTTTTGCTTTTGGTGAAAAAGGAACATTCCTTGCACTTCCTTACCCAGATGGGCATTCTTTGAACAAATCCAGCCAATAGTAATTGGCTCACATGATCTTGGTAGTAGTTGTTCATGTAGAATAATTTCCTCCAAATAGGCCATTGTGAAACTCTTCTAGTATCTTACTTACCTATTTCAGTCCCACGCACCAAAGGAGAACACCATTCAAATCCCTTTGAAAGAGAACATTATCTACTAGAACATATGGAATAGACTGAAGATGGAAAGTCCGTCTTTGATTTTTATCCATGTTCACAGGATATACTCCTGAGAAAAGGAAACTCTTCATTTTGGATAACTAGTCAACCTGATCATCACCTTCATCAGTGTTTAGGAGTGTCACATCCTCATCACCTTTTGATTCCATGTTTGCAGCAAGTTGTTGACACAAACCTTTACCTCTGACAAGTTTGGTAACTTTGATATGTACGTCATACTCCATCACCTTCGTGATCATCTCTTTGTTTCATCTCTTTGTACTTGAAACCTAGATGAGACACCATCAGATGATTTTTTTGTTAGACAACATGTGCTTGAATTTATTCAAAGCTCGAATAACCACAAAGACTTTTTTTTCAAAAAATGAATATTTGAGCTCATAGTATTTGAGGGATTGATTGAAGAAAGCAATTGGTTGCTCCATCAAATTATCATTTTTTGGGTGAGGATACCTAAAATGCTCTCTTGACTTGCAAAATCATAAAGAATAAAATATTTATCAAACCTGGGTTCACCAGTGTGGGAGCTTGAGAAATGGTCGTTTTGATGGCTTCAAATCTCTCCCTTCCTTCCTTTGTCCATGAGAATGGCATATTTTTATTTAGCATGGTTTTCAGTGGTTTAGCCAATGCTACAAATTGAGGGATGAATCTCCGTATGAAATTTATGGTTCCCAGAAAACTATGGAGACCCTTCTTGTGACTCTATAGAGATATGGACATAATCAAACAAATCTTGGCTGGATTGATTGATAGTCCTTCCACTGAAAAAACATGCCCCAACAATTTCCCTCGTGCACCTTTGTAAAATACATTTCTTAGGATTGAGTGAAACCCCAAATTCCCTACACCTTGAAAAACCTTCCTTAGATGTGTGATGTGGTCTTTTGCATGCTTAGAGTATACAGTTATATCATCAAGGTAAACCAAAATGATATCGTTGATTAGTCCCTTAAATGCCATATCCATGGCTCTTCCTAAAGTAGCCCCATCATTGGAAAATTTGAATGGCATTTTGTTGTAAGCATATGTGCCCCACTTTGTAGTGAAATCTTTTTGAATTGATCGACTTCTTAGACCAAAATTTGATTGTAACCCGAATATCCATTGAGCAAAGAAAATTTTGAGCTCCTACCACTGTTTGAAGGATTTTCTCCATTCATGGAAGAGGATAATAATAATTCAACGAGGCATGGTTCAAGTCCCTGAAATCCATGCATAGCTGAATTTCTCATTCTTCTTCCTTACAGGGACCAAATTGGCTATCCAAGAGGAATGCTTTATAGGAAAAATCGATGATGATTTGGTTAGCTCTTTTCTCATTAGTGGCTCAATTTTGGGATTAATTGGCCTCTATTTCTAATGAACTGGCTTAGCATTAGGATCCAGTTTAATGGTATGTTGTGATATACCTAGATCAAAATCACGCAGGTTTTTATAGCTCCATAAAAAAATATCATTATATTCTTGAAAAAGTTTGACAAAAGAATTTTTCTCTTCTGAGTACACACTTTTCCAATCTTTAGAACTTTTTCATTTGTTACCTCAACTTCCTCAAAATATTCTTCTTTGACCACCATGTTAGAGCTTTGTCTTTTGGCTTGATCATCTGAATTAAATATGGATTCCAAATTAACTAAGCCTTTTGGTAGCTTTTTTTTTTAAATTATACGATTTGATCACCATATGATTCTTGTATCTTATCTTTATTTTTTGTAGCAAGCTCTACCTCTTCTTGTAGGAAATGGAAAAAAATCACTATCAAACACTTGTTAACTAATCACATTATCAAGAACTACAATTCGAACCACCATTTTGAAATATTGTCACCCTTCTTTCATGATATCAATAGGTATGTCGTATTGTTAGCCAATTGTAGAAATCCTATTAGCATCTTGATTTTGATTTCTAGAAACTACGTGGATCCCAAAATCCTTTGAAATATTCAATCAAATCCCAGACTCGGTTTTTGTATGATCTTAAAAGATTATTTTTGGATGCATTGTGTGTCGTCACTTGATGAACAACTAACTCACTATCTCCAAAAATAGTCAGGACTTTGATTCCCTTCTTTTGAGCTAGTTGAATTCCTTACACAAGGGCCTTGTATTCAACAACATGTTAGTGTAACTGAATTACAACCAAAAATATAAAAATTACTTATCTCCTTTAGGATAAATTAGCATGACACCAGCACTGGATCCATTCTTACTCCTCAAGCCATCGAAGAATAATTTCCACAGTCCTTCAGAATTGTTTTGTGTTTTGACAAGTTGTGGTATGATCGTACCTTCTTCATGAATGCGTATGTACCAAATCATGTCTCCTCCAAAAGAAACAAACCAGCTTCTTCTTTTTCCAATACATCAACATAGGGATCATACTGATGATCTCCACTCACTTCATCTAGCACAGTATCAGGAACTTCTTCCACAAGAGTGGTTGGTTCATGATCAGTATCTTCTTCTTCTGGGTCACAATGGTATAATTCCCATTTATGGGACTAGTAGTGTAGGGCTCCACATGATTATGGAAAATTGGTTCCGCCCTTATAGTCACTTTAGTTCTCAGATCAAGTCCTAAGAATCATATGTGACCAATTAGCTGATAGGTAACTACCCATCTTGGCAGTGAAATCTCATGATAGGAAAATGGAAAAGAGAGGAGGAAGATCGATGACCGATATGTCTTGTGTGAACGAAAAACTTGGGACATGCATGGATAGTAAGATAGATTCCTTTGATGACTCGATGGTCTAAATTTTTATACCATCCAATTGAACAACTCCTCTAGAGACTAGAGTATATTGTATTCCTAACACGTCTATAATTTACTTAGGCATAATCAGCTCTTTGGAACCAAAATCAATCATGCAATTATGTACCAAATGATCACCAATGATCAGGGAAATATAAAATGGTGGTGGTTTTTTTCCTTAGGAATACTTTTCCCTTCCATTTAACACAAACTCGTAGTAGTTTCATCTCCACAACCCGATGATCCATCGGTTGTACAAAAACTATTCAAAGTCTCCTCGCAACAAGTTTCTTTGAGAAGGAATTGAGAGTGTATCCCACATAGTAACACTTAGGTTGGTATTCTTCATTTGTTTTACAATACTGAAGGTAATTACTCATAATTTTCTGAAATTTCTTTGGGAATTAGAATCCTCTTTTGAAAAGTGCTTGTTGGGTACCGTGATACCTGAAGAGCCTTCTTTCCTTGTAGCTTGGTTAGCAAGTGTTTCTGGTGGTTTCTTTCCCACATATTTAGCAACTGCCACTTGTGGCTAAGGCTATGAAGTGGATGTTTGATCAGCTTTCAAAGGTTGAGATTACATTGCTCTCTTTTTGGAATGAAATTTTTCCTCCACTGATGAGGAATTTATATTCAACCTACAAAAATCTTTTTCTTGCCAATTTAGCAAAGTGGTTTCTTCAGGTACCTGTGATTGATTTGTTATTTCCTACGTAGATGAATTTTTATTGCCTCGGAGGGGTAGATATGCTTGAACCATAAATTCCTAGCTAAGAAATCCATTGCAAAAAATATTTTGATTGTGGGGTTGAGAACAAGGATAGATCCATTTGTAGTCTTGAACTAGATTATTCGGATAGGTACAAGGGTTCTAGAAGAGCTAGCGATAAGAAGATTCCTAAATTTTAGAGGCCCGACATTCATAGCTTAACCTAAAATTTGATTTTGTTGGTGTGTGGGATCCTATGTGTCCTCCACTCACATATGGAGGGTCATCTCACATGGGTTAGGTTTAGGGTTTGCTTGTGTGTCATGCACTAGGGTTACTCAACACCCTATATGTACCCTTTCATTCCTAATTTATGAGTATGACAAGACACTCCGTTGTCTTTCCTCGTGTGCAATCTTTATTTCTATTGAGAAAGGTCTTCCATTGTTGATTGATCCTTGTGATAACACTTGGAGCCATTACGATTATGTTGGAGTGTAAATACTTCGTGGTGCATCGTTTCCGATTTGATTCTCGCAAAATCTTTCATGGTATCAGAGCTAAGATTGGGTAAACGTGCATTTGTCATTTGAGTTGTGATTACTCTTGGTCTCATTTTTATTCCTCGTGCAAGTTTTTGATCATTATATTCTAGAAATTTATTGCTAACATATTTAACAAGTTGTTCTTCGAAAGTTGTTTTTTCTTGTGTTCTTCGTGTATGTGCAGGTATTCCTAAAGCTTTCAAGGGTTTTATAGCTACATTTAGCTAATTGCAGCTAAATATGGCAGATCAGTTAAAATAGAGGTTATTTTCTAGTTTTTAAATTTTTTATTAAACTGGAAATTTTTAAATCTCTCTTTGCTTGGTCTCTTTTTTATGCATGGTGTTTTTGCTAAATTTAGGTTCAAAATTACAGGTTTTGAAAGTTTGGTGTCTTGATTCACTACTTTCCACCGAGCCCCTCAGTGATCTTCTCTTCTCTGCCCTAAGCGCCATTCACTGTGTTTGGCCCTGAACCAAGCCATTCCCCCAACATGTTTTATCTCGGGCATGTTTACCTACCTAGCCAAATCCTTCCTCTCCATTGAGCTCTCCTGGCTCAGTTAAAATCTTTATGGCCTATGTTGAATCTCAACTTGTGAGTTTCCTACTTAACTCAGTCGAGTTTCTTTATTATTTTCCTTATGGCATCAACCCTGCATTGTTTTTTTCTTGGTCAAGTTTTGTTCTTCACCTCTGCAAAGCCGAATCCCCCATCCTCAGTCAAACTTCTCATACCCTCGGCTCTGTCTCGCTTTGCTCAACCTACAACCTCACATTGGCTCTTCCCTGGTCTCATCTCTCCCTCTACTCGATCTCCCGCTACCTTGCCTTGGCCCCGGCTGGTTTGCATTCCCGTGAGCTCCTCCCACTCTGAGCTCCCATTCTTGTCATGCCCGCGTTGTCTCCCGACCCGGATGCCTTGCATCGAGCTTGCTCCAAACCACCTCCAACATCCTCCACATAGCTCGGTCGTTACACGGCTTTTCGGAACTTTGATCACCCAACACGGGATTCTCTCATGCCCGAACGGTCTCCACCTCCAACGGTATTTCAAACAAACGGTAAGTTTTTATATGTTATGTTTCTAATTTTTTAGTGGGATTTCTTTCGGGGTGTTCTTTTTTTTTTGTGGGAATTTCTTTTAAAAGGGAAAGTATATTTGATTTTTAATTAGGATTTAATTTGCACTAGATCTTAATTAGAATTTCTTCCGATGATAAGTTCATTTAAATTTATTTAAGGCAAGTTAACGGAAAATTTTCAAATTGTAGTGGGAAACCATTCAAATTTGAATTTTTTTAAAAGGGAAATATATTTGAATTTTAATTAGGATTTCATTATCTTAATTAGTTTCTATTTGTAATTAATTAGATTTAATTGTAATTAAATCTATTTCTATTAATTACGATCTCTTCATTCTCGATTAGATAAATAATTAAAATTGTCTTTTAAAATTAACGTTAAATTTTCATTTTTTTAACTCCAATAGCTCTAAAATTAGCCAAATTGGGCATTTCAAAGCGATAATTTTTTAGGTGTTATTGTCAATTTTTTTACTAATTGTGTGCTCAAGTGTGCAGTATCACTCAAGTACATTTTTACCTTCCGAGCACTTTTATGGCATTCGAAGATCATCAACTCATCTTGAGTTCGTCTAAAACTTGTATTTTACCCTTATTATTGCTTGCGACAAGTGAGTGCTTCCGCCACCATTTTTGCAGCAAGGGGGTATCCTTTGTGATGTGAGATGCTCTTTCTCACAACCAAGATTTGATTTTGCCTCCTTCCTAGTTTTTTGCAGTTGTGCTTGTATACGGTGTCACTTTTTTGCACTCCATGAAACATTATTGTGGTATTTTCTCTTGCACGATATTATGCCGATTGCAAGGCGAGTTATCAACTATTTCAAGATGCACGCTCGGACCCAATTGTATCCAACACACTCAATTATAAAGTGCTAAAAGTAGGGGGTTTCTATATTGTCTTGGGTGGTTGTGATTCTTTTCTGCATTCCTTCTCTCTCTCTTCACAATGGATGAATATTCACTTCCTTTTCTTACACCATTCAAATTTTTCAAGTGGAGATCGAAGATGATTATGAAAATAAGAGGTAAAGAGTTATTTCACATCACCATGGGAAGTGAGACTGAACTAGACAATGACCCTGAAAAATCTAAGTGGTTAAACCGTAGTGATGAATCTTTAGGTCTTATTTGCATGTCTATTTCTCCTTACTTTCTCTTCCACATTGAGTCATCCAAAAGACCTAATTCTACATCGAAAACATTAGATAAAATGTTTGGAAAACAAGATGACATGAGAGCGCATGAGTTAGAAAATGAACTACTGGGGTTAAATCCTAGTGATTTCGAAAACCTACAAGCATACTTCTCTAAGTTTGTCCACACTAGATTGTTTTCAAAGGAATGTCAAGTAGAGAATAAATATTCTCAACTGATCTTGTCGATTCTCTCTAAGTTAGGTCCTAAATATTCTATCTTTGTGTCAAATTTTTACACTACAAAAGATTCCTTGGGCAAAGATTGGAATATGCCCTCCTTTGACTATTTTTCATCCCAAATCATTCGAGAATAGGAAAAAATCATTCAAATGGGGTCTCTCAAGTCCAAGTCACATGCCCTTGTAGCAAGTACTAGTAAGGAAAAGAAGACTGAAAAGAAGAAATAAAGAAAGGATCAACCTAAGAAGGAAACCAAGACCAAAACTAAATTTAACATGAATACTTTGACTTCTAAGCCTAGAGCACAGAAAGAAAAGTTTTTGTGTTCCTATTGCAAGAATCATGGTCATAAAGAGCATCTATGTATGAGAAAACAAATTGACCACCTTACTCATTTACTTGAGAAAAATCAAATAGGTGTTCCTAAGTCTATCAAACAAAATCCTCCGAAGGCCGAGTCTTCTACTTTGTAAAGGGTCTAAATCGATAAGAAGAAGGAAAAGGCCCTTGTAGCCAAATTTTATCCTTCATTGATGTGGATTATAGATTCTGGTGCCTTGCACCACATGACTTCTTCACATGTTGACTTCTCCAACATCAAGCCTTGTGGTATGTCCCAAATCATGATGGGTAATGACACAACAGTGTCGATTTCCGGTAGTGGATCGGTAGAGATGGATGGGGGAACATTCAACCAAGTGTTGAGTATTCTTGATCTCCCTACCAATCTCCTATCAGGTTTACCAAATTACTCACCTTAGTGAAGGAATGCGAGTGGAATTTGGCCCTAACTCAATGATTATTCATGAGTTTGACGATGAAACTACGGTGGCTAAGGGAAAGGTGGATCACCATTCACGGTTGTATACATTTTCCCACTTTACTTTTGATTCTACGCCATCTACCTTGCTTACTCATGCAATTGAGGTTAGTAAGCTATGGCATGAGCATTTTGAACATCTAAATTAATGCTACCTTAAACAATTGAGCCAAAACAAAATGGTCAATAGGTTACCCTGTGTCAAGTTTTCTAAGGGTCTTTGTGAGGGTTGTACCCTTGGAAAGCATCCTGAAAAGAACTTTGAGAAAGGAAAAGCATAGAGAGCTACTCATCCCTTAGATCTTATTCACAGTGATATTTCTGGTCCATTTTTTCTCCTTTGTTTACTAGAGCTCTTTATGTGCTCACCTTCATTGATGACTATTCACAATATACTTGGGTATATTTTCTTAAGCGTAAGTATGAAGTCTTTGAACATTTTCAGGACTTTAAGGACCTTGTAGAGAAAAAGGTAAAACGGTCTATTAAGGTTCCTCAAACTAACAATGGAGGGGAATATGTAAATAATAGGTTCATGGATTTCTTTACTTCTGAAGGGATGGCCTTGCAGTATACAGTTGCTTATATCCCTTCGCAGAATGGAGTAGTAGAAAGAAAGAAATGTATTTTTCAAGAGATGGCCACTTGTATGATTCACTTGAAGTCTCTTCCTCCACAGTATTGGGCTGAAGCAGTGAATTGTGCTAATTACATTCAGAGTCGTGTTCCACACAAGGAAATAAGAGGGATGACACCCTTTGAATCCTGGTTTGGATGCAAGCATGATGTTGAGCACTTTTGACTCTTCAGATTCAAGGTTATGGCTTGGATTCCCAAGAAGAAATGTAAGGCATTAGAACCACAATCCAAACCTTGTATCTTTGTATGGTATCTTGATGGTGTGAAGGGATATCAATTGTTAAATCCTACTTCTCATGAGATTTATATTGAGATAAGTGTTAAGTTTGATGAGTCTTCTTTGACTTATACTTCTCTACCTATTGAGGTTCTTAAGCTCACTAATTCAGATTCGACTCATCGAGATGATAATGTTGTTGAGCATGCTCCTATTCCTAATCCTCACAACCATCGTGCCTTTAATTATTTTGATTCGATAGTAGTGATGACAAGGACTATGTCCCTTCTCACTTGAGTGAAGAATCTTCCGACTCAGAGCCTGATCCTCTTGGTCCTCTTTGGGCTAGGAAAACTTTGTAAAGTGCTAGAGATTTAGTTGGAGATACTTTGGATATGAGACGTACTCACTCATATTTCATTGGACACCACTCTTTCTTTTCCTCTACTTCTAATCCATAGTATTTTTAGGAGGTTTCTTGTATTCCTGAGTGGGATTCTACCATGGATGAGGAGTATTCATCTCTCATGAAGAATGATACTTGGTATCTCACCCCTCTTCCAAAAGGAAGAAAAATTGTTCGGTGTAAGTGGGTGTTCTAACAAAGTATGGAGTAGATGGAGATGTCAAAAGTTCAAATCATGATTATTAGCTAAGGGTTTCTCCCAGATATCTGGGGTTGATTATATTGTAACCTTTGCTCCGGTTGTGAAGATGACCTCTATTCGACTCACCCTTTCCATTGCCACAAAAAACAAATGGAAAGTTCATCAAATGGATGTTAAGAGTGCCTTCCTTCATGGTGACCTAGAGGAAGATATCTACATGGAATAACCTCTGGCTTATGTCCATTATCCCTCCCTCATTTGTAAGCTAAAGAAGTCTCTTTTTGGCCTTAAACAAGCCCCTTAGGCTTGGTATGCTAAGATGGACTCCTTTTTACTTACATCAAGGTTTACTAGGTGTCACTCTGATCCAAATGTTTATATTCTATGGCAAGATGACTCCATACTCATCCTTGTTCTCTATGTTGATGACTTGTTGATCACAGGAAGCTCTTCCTCTATCATTGATTTTGTGAAGATCACCTTGGCCAACAGGTTTTCCATGACTGACTTAGGTCTGCTTCATTACTTTCTTGGGATCCAAATTTCACAATCTGACTCGAGAATTGTGATTTCACAACCTAAGTATGCTCTTGACTTGCTTTCTCATTTTTAGATGTTTGATTGCAAGTCTTCTCCTACTCCTTTTCTTTCGAGGTTAAGTTGGTTTCTGATTGCTCTACTCCCTTGGTTAATGGTACCCTTTATTGAAAGTTGGTGGGGAGCTTGATTTACTTGACTCACACTTGACTGGATTTATCTTCATTATTGGGATCGTGTCGATTCATACGTAAGCCACATGAGCTACATTGGAAAGTAACTAAGTGTATCCTTCATTATGTTCATGGCACCTATACTGATGGCATTCACTATTATGGAGGGGTGGATATTGACTTGATCGAGTTCACAGATTCTGATTGGGCCGATGACTTAGATCATTAGAAATATACCTCTGGCTATAGTTTCTCTCTTGGTTTAGGTCCTGTTAGTTGGTCTAGCAAGAAGCAAAATGCAATTGTGATATCTTCTACAGAGGCAAAATATAAAGGAGCAGTTAACGTTGCCATAGAAGTTGTTTGGCTACAGGGTATTCTGACAAAGTTTGGCATCCACTTTTGGGGCCTACCATTATCTATTGTGACAATGTGAGAACTATCTCAATTTGTAGAAATTCAGTTCATTATCAGCGGATGAAGCACATTGAGATCCATATGCACTTCATACAAGAGCTTATTCATGATAGTATCATCAACATTCAATACATTCAGACAGCTTAATCGATTGTAGATTTATTTACCAAGCCCTTCACTGAGGTGAAGTTTCTTCACTTGTGGTCTCTTCTTGGGGTGAGGTCTTATGTAGCTGCTCATCTTCTTTGGGCTATATATTCCTTCTCTTCTTCTTCTTCTTCTTCTTCTAGGAAGATTTTGTTTGTATATGGACACCTTATCAAGCCTTTAGTTGTCGAGCCCCATTGACACATCTTTCTTAGTTGTTTAGGAGTGTCTTCTTATTCTGTCTGACTCATCATAGCCGCTACCCCAGCTTCAATGAAGGGGGGGTGTTGGTGTGTGGGATCCTATGTTTCCTCCACTCACATATGGAGGGTCATCTCACATGGGTTAGGTTTAGGGTTTTCTTGTGTGTCATGCACTAGGGTTACTTAGCACCCTATATGTACCCTTTCATTCCTAATTTATGAGTATACCAAGACACTCCATTGTCTTTCCTCTATGTGTAAGCTTTGTTTCTGTTGAGCAATTTCTTCCATTTTTGATCGATCCTTGTGATTACACTGGAGCCATTACGATTTTGTTGGAGTGCAACTAATTTGTGGTGCATCGTTTCTGATTTGATTCTCACAAACTCTTTCATATTTCGAGGCTTATTGTTCCCTTGTAAAGGATTATGGTTAGCCTATTACTAATTTTGTGGCTTGTATGGATAATTATATTGAAATTGTTGCTTCTCAAGTCCAACGAGCTTGTTCCCAAAATTTTACAAGAGTGACTTGACTTTAAATAGGTCATTTAAAGGGGTAGGGGTAAACCGAGTTGGTTTCTTGGAAGCTATATGAATAGGAGCAATGGTAGTCTAAGTGTTTGTAAGATCTGGAGACAACAACATTGGCAGTCGTGGAGCTATATTTCCATCCTAAATCAAGGAATTCTCCACTCTTGTGGAAATTTCATAGGCATCATGTACTGTAGTCCCTCCTATGGACTAGATCTTAATTTCTACATCTTTATTCAAGGCTCACTAATATTACAAGAATGCATTATTTGGATAAGGCTTTATAAGTGTTGGAATCCTATTCCAAGTCCTTTAGATCCGGAAGTTGAAATCACTCATGTATTCTTGGGGAGCTCTCTTTATGGTAGTGAGTTATTCTAAGAGTGGCAGTGGTCACTCTTGTCTTCAAACTATTTGCATAGATTCTCCCCAAAATCATACCAAGAGGTTATAGTTCCAACCTCTAAACCATGAAACCACTAAAGTTTTTTTCCTTAAAGGAAGTAGCAAGATGTCTAACTACAAAATTTTCCTCGATGATATTATGTACTACACAAATGCTAGCTACATCAAGAATATGTTCCACTCGGAGTAACATGAGTTTCCCCTATGTAGAAGGGTAAAATTTTGAGTGTCATAGTAGGTATAGGGTCATGTTGAGCCAACAGAAGAGGACTGCTTACATTGAAAGGGGGAAAAACTTGGTTCCTCACCATAAAAATGAGAGGTTGATTGTTCTTGGGTGGAGGAAACCTTCCGTAAGGAGGATTTGAATGACCCCTACGAGGTGATGTTGTAATGGGTGATGTTGAGATGCCTCTTCTCCTTCTCCTTGGAGGAGATAAGGATAGTTCAATATGCTAATAATTTCCTTTCTTTGAATAAGCTCTTGTTTGAATTCTTTGCATAAGTTAACGCATTGAGATTTGAAATCCAAATATATAGATTCGTAAGGTACTTTTACTTGTGCAAGTGAGAAGAGAAGTACCAACTCTTTCTCCCACCGGGCATGCCAAAAATTGTTATCACCAAATCATTACACCCTCGAATGGCCAAAATGTGAACATGATGTTTGGTGTGATTGGGTAACATGGGATCACCTCTCAAGCTATGGGAATTTGGCTTGAGGTGAACCTTCTAAGAAGGTCATATTCCTCTTCCTAAAGTAAGTGTGATATTACTCCTAGTGCAATAAAATGGTTATCTAGACCTATACTAACATTTTCATGGGATTTAGGGAGAGAGATTTGTAGGAAATAAAACTATACTAGGGATGGTGATGCACCAAATAAAGGGTATTTCTAGACTTTGGGAAAGGTCATTTTGAAGAGGGTGTTGTAAACAACAAGCAAACTTCACCTACTACAACTTAGAAAGGGTAAAAATACCACAAACTAAGAAATGTGTGTTCCCTTTGTTAAAATCAACTAGACAAACAATCTTTCGTCTTCTAGTGAAGAAGAATGAAACTGAGAAGGGTGAACAAGCACCACAACTCAACTGCATGTAGAACTCCACCACTTGATAAGCACAAAACTCCAAGAACCTATAATGGAAACTTAAACTTACACAATGGTACATGTAAGCATGAGAAAGGCACAAAGAAGTATATATGATGATAAAAGGACTAATAGTAGTCACAAAACACACACTTTTATTACTTCAACAATGTGCACAATGCATCATTACATTCATAGAAGAGGAAATGGTTTCCATTACAGTCTTGGAAAGGAGGCTTGAAATTTCCCCAATCCACAAATCTAACTTGCGAAGAGAGAGGATTCTTGAAAAATATGCACTTGTCTAAGATGTCTAACTTGTCCAACTTGTGTCACACATCTAAGTTCTACAACCAATGTGTAACCCCTTGGAATGAACTTCCAACTTACATTTATAGAATAATTTTGTGAGAGAAAGAGGAGAAGTCATAAATTCCTTCCTAAAATGAAGGCACATGATGGTCAACATTAATTACAAAGTTGGTTGAACCACTTAAGAACCCCATCATGTGTCATAAATGAAAGGTTTGAATTAATCTTGTTATTTAATTAAAAGAATATTTTAATAATAATAATAAATATCATTATTAAAATATTTAAATAAAATTATTCATTTAATAATATATTAAGTGGGACCCCACGAGGACTAGTTTGCATTGACGAAGGGGGGGTCTAAGAGAAATGGTTAAAAAAGACCAACTCGGTGGTTGTCTCTCCAAGCCAACACACCAAGTTGGTGTCAAGCTCCTATCCTCTACATGGGCTCACTGCCAAGCTCTATCTCCAACACATTGACCCACAAACTTGCTCCATGTAATTTGGTTTTCCTTAGCTCATTCATTGAGCTCCTCTCACATTTTTTTGGCTCAAGAACTCTCTTCAACGAGCCTTCACCAACTCTATCCCCCGTCATATCTCATACCATATGCAAACTCACTTGGTGAATGGTTCAACTTGGTGGGTCAAATCCTACATGCGAGATCTACACTCTTTTATTCCATTCACGTGCATCCGCTTGGGCTCTAATTCTACTTCCTAGCTCATAGCTCAAACACAAGTCAACACTTATGCTTTCTCCACTACAACATTCCTAACCTGGCGTGTAACTCCAGCTCAGTCTTAACTCAACTCACCGAATTAAGCCTTTATCACTTTACATGAGCCATGTCATATTCATGTTTTAACCATGCCAAACCGACAAGCTTAAAACCCTCCAACTTGGTGTTTTCCCTGACATCCTCATTCAAGCTCTTCCATGCATTATCTGTAATGTATTTTCCCCAAGCTTTGGCATGACTAACTTGATATCCTCTTGGTTTGCGTCCATGACTCCTCAATGAACCAATCTATGAGCTTAACTCTTTCAATCTCTATCTAGTGATCTCGGTCGACATGATGGATGTTTGGTCTTGGCCATGGTCTTGGAATTCTCAGGAATGTCCCTGAACTCGATCAATAAACCATATGGTAGATTCCTTGAATGGTTTGATAGTTAAGCTTTTGGCTTACTGTATTCATAAGCCCACCTTTACCCATGTGATGGTGCCCAAGTTGACTTATGTACATCTCCAATCCATGAGCTAGAATCAACCTCACCATGGCATGTATGCTTCACTAACTTGCCAACATTGGTCATCCAAAATGTTCCACCCAATATTTCCTAGAACTAATCCGGTTCCACCTTGACCATTCATGAATTTTTCAAAGGCCTGCGTGGATGCTTCTCACAAATTTTTCATGTATTCAAAGGCTTAGCAACTTAGCGCGAAACCTTTTGACCGTCTGCAGTGAGTTCCTCTACGTTACTTTTCGTGAATCCTAACATGTAAACCAAGTCACCGGATGACATATCCGATAGCTTGATGATGGATTCGGCATTCCCATGAATCGATCAAAATGGTGATTAACCCCACCTTTTCCCTAACTATTTTCTCATGATGGATTTTCTAGATTGGGATTTTGAATGTTGTTTTTCCATATTTATGTTGACATGGCTTTCATACCATGAAATCTTGCATCTTTGGTAGCTTGGTCTCTTTTCTCCACAGATTTGTCTTGATCCTTGGGAACTTCCCCCACATGGATTCCTTGTGTTGGATTTCCATCACCAAAATCCCACTTGGAAATGTATTAAACTTTTCCCCTTGTTTACATGACTCAACCAAGCTCCTTAGGTGTTTGGATCAACTTGATCTCCAACCTCAAGCCACTTCGCAACTTGGCTTACCTTAACTCCTTGAGTTGAATCAAACCAAGTCAAATCCACTTTGTTTTGCTTCTCATGACATCGAGTGACATGGTCGTATTCTCAAATACTTCTTACTATGGGATCGACCCATCCTATGTAACGCGACGAGCTCAAATACATCGTTCCTCATTAGTTTCAAGCTCCCTCCGACCGCAAGCTTCGTGAACTCTAATCCTAACTTGATTTTCGAACATAACTCAAACAATCTCTTACATTACGTATCGTTACCTTGACCAAGTAATTTAGGCTTGCAAACTTAGGTAGCTTGTCATGACAATCACAACTTGACCAAGGTACTTTGAAATCTAATTACCATGACTACATGCCAATTTTCTCGAGTAGCTTAATGAGTCACGTAGCTCAATGCAATTTTCCCCTTTAAAATGAACTCTTACCCTAAATTTTCCTTCTCAAGGATCTTTCTTGAATTCAGAGAGTAACAGAAGCACAATATGACCCCTAGAACAATGAATTAACAATTTTGATTTTTTTCCCCATGTTGACCAGAAATGGGTCCTCCAGATAATTTATGTACTTCGAGAAAACCTTGAACCTTAGGGGACTCAAATAATCCTAGAGCACAACAAAGCCTCTGTTGTCTAATTTTGTCAAGGTTGCAAAATTAGATAGCATATGTAAGTGGTGGTTAAAACCACTCACAAATATAGGGAGATTTGTTATGGGAGGTTTCCTATTTTATATGAAACATTCCTCTATTTATTTGTATATTTGAAATGGTTGATTTGTATAACATAAATCATTGTTATGTTTATTCTATGCAATTTGATCCAAAGCTCTCACATACTACTTTCCTTTGTTTAGACTAAACGTTGTTATAAAAAATTACACAACACCACTTATTACTTTTCAAAAGAAGACATAACTACCCATAATGATGAATCATCATATGTTGAGTATTTTTAAGATTCTAACATCTTGAAAGGAAATATTCATATGACATAAAGACATGTTCTTTGGATCAGAAAATTAGTTTCTTTGATTGAGGATATTCAAGAGTGTATAGGGTAGAGAAGAGAGTGGTTGTACCATCCCATTGAGGGATTGTTCATAAGGAATTATCCATGTTTGTTGTTATGAGGTAAAGATATTGTGTTATCTCTATAATTGAGTTTATTTAATTAAATAAAGAGTTTTATCTTGTTCTATCTCGGGTAAACACATTTGTGAGTTTGTTTCTATCGATGTATGTTGAGGTTAATGAATTATAAAATTCAAACACACGTTCAAGTTTTAATAATTGTTCTCTTAGCCCAAACAACACAGTTTGGATCACACAATTTCTTTTTAAAATACGAATGTTCCTGTTCGCATATTTGATATGGAACACACATTCAATGCCATTCAATCTTATAACAGACATTCAATGCTATATAACTTCTATATGCTGCTGTAAATGACTCGAGGAACTACCGATCTTCCATTTTCATGGCTCGGAGTTTCAACGATCCTTCATTTCATGACTCGGCAACAACCGATCCTTCATGTTCATGACTCGGCAACAACCGATCCTTCATGTTTGTTTATGCATGGTATATTATATATACCTATTCTCATAACCAATTCCGGTTATCGAAGTGATCCATTTAAGAAGCCTATCGAATATCTGTTACTGCTACTGATATTCATCTGACATCCTGCATCTTAAATTAAGTGATAAGGACAACGCAACCAGCAATTGCGATACTTTGGCCAAAGATTTTCACATGCTTTGCATGATCATATTCCTGGATGTGATACACATCTACGGAATACGTCCTTCACCTCACTTCACCTGTTATCTAGAATGGTCTTTCCTGGTTCCTACCGATCCTCTTTCGTTTAAGGTTAGTTTAAACTTTCAATTTAACCAATTAGAATATGAGCGAGTATAGAAGGCACTCCCGATAACTAAAGATACGCGGACATACGGTGTCGTTACCCCACGACTCCGTGTGTCTAATTATCTTTAGTATTCCGGAGTCACTCCATATATCTGATCATACTCTATCCCATGCTAAGAGTTACACATTCGGCTATGTATTCTAAATGTTTTTAATTCGGAGGGGGCATTGCAATATGTCAGGCTGCACAGTGTGTCGTCATGAAGACCCGTCTTCATGGAGACACCTTCTTTATGGCTGGCGTATGCCAATGTCCTACGGAATTCTCCCATCGAGAATACACATCCTGCTCAAGTGCTTTGGATATGATTTTAATAATTAAAATCAACTTTCAACATCCACGGCCGATCTCTTGATCCTCGTTTCCGTTACGGTTGTATAGGGCTAAGAGGACTAAATCCATCCATTGTCTTGCAATGCATCTTCTCCTTCATGTCGAAGGGCTGCATTTCCTTACTTGGTTCACTTCTTAATCATTGGATTAAGCGGTCCATTCCACGGACGTGATAAGTTTAACCTATTAAACTTAACCAAGATTTTCTCAAGCTATGAACTAAATTCAGAATTTTAACTTATTAGGCGTCATTTAAATGAGGTCTAATTCCCAAAAATGTATTCATTTGTTCTCCTTCGTTATATGGTTAAGGTCCATTAGTTATGGATATACTTATCCTATATCCATTATTACGAATTTATCAAACGGGATCATTAATGGAGTTCGAAAGCGAAGTTCGATTACTCCGAAGTTGATTGATATTCCTTAGCTCCTAAGCTAATCCTGAATACCTTCCGATTATGGAATCATATTCTTCTTAATCCTTTTTAATGTCAATTAAAAATTCATCTTTACCCAAGTATGAATTAATTGCATTTTTCAACTTAAAAGTTGCGTTTAGGTAAGAATAGATATCGAGTTTCCATTTAGCATCCATCGAGGACAAATAAACAATTCCAAATCAAGAAATAACATTATATTTCCAATTTAGACAATAGTATCAAACTGATATAATTATTGAAAATATCACATTTGTAATTGTATTCAATATTTCAAGTCATAATCTGTACATTTGCCAATCCAGCTGATTGGGCATAGTTTATACAAAACATCCATACAACTCATGGGCAGAAGAATATATTTTTCTTCTTTTCACAATTCCTCGAAGAGGAAATAAAGCAACAATTACAATTCATCCTTTATTAATCAAGAAGCATCAGAAAACAGCCATGTCTTCATTCTAATCAAATTCCATCTGCAAAATGATTTGCAGGTCGATTGATGGCCCAGAGCATATTAAGCACTTATCCTTAAAATAAGGTGCTTCAACTAACTGTCTCAATAAAAGAACCCTGCTTTTATGAAACGACAGTAAAACATCAATCACAAAATAGGCACAAAAGAAAGATCAGCATAACAACTGAACTATCAAAATATTATCACAATCAATGTCCGTTTCCACATAATAAGTATCGCTGTCTTTTGTTTCCACATAATCTTAAACATACTGTTATCCTTTCCACGCCTTTCATTAATAATAAATGCAAAGGATGAAACTAACTGAAATGTAAACTCATTACTTTCCTTTCAGTTCGTGTATTAAATTAGATTCCAAGCAATCAAGTACAGACAAGAAAGCGAACAACAATGCATATAGTTGCTCCCATCTAAGCACTATAAAATTCATTATTCACGAATTCCAGATTTCCAACTGAATGAAAGAAGAAAAGATCATTTTTCCAAGTCATTCATTCATATCTCTATTTCTTTCCACATGACTGTCCTAACAGTGGAATCCAAACGAAAGACAAATCAAGATAACAGTTCAGAGTGAAACTTACAAAATCCATTCGGAATTCACTTTCCGGCAGCAAGAATAATTTCATTTATAATCAGCTTTAAATGAAAACAGGGAAGAATTCATGATAGAACAAGCAATATCAAGATGCAGACCATGTAATTGCTGTACTAGAAGATTCCATACTTCTCTCACTGTATTGTTAACCAAACAAACAGTTATACAATCACGCAATCACTTACTCATATGACCTTTTATATCCATGAACGCATACAATTCATAATAACCAATTACACATTGCTGTTACCTACAGCGAAACCAAATTCTTATGCACCGTAAAGTTCCAATATTATTTTCAGAGTCAAAATAGCAAAAAGATAAGAATTCATTTCTCTAAAATTTCATTAAGAACAATCCTTTTGATCAAAATGAACTCAAACACCCAAATCGTGTTCATCTAAGCAAGACAACTCAAATTATAAAGATAGCAGAACAGTCGTTCTTATTGAAAAGCAAACTCACATAGCCTGTACAATTTAAAATCCAGTATACCACAACAATGGATATCCGATTCGAGTTCTATCTCGGTCAACTGTTAATTTCAAATACAACATTCTCCATTCTCTTAATGAAGTACAGAACTCAAATATAATAATCATATTTCAATACCTTAATAAAGGCAAACCCGCGTAGGGCGCCAATTGCGTAATCTTGGTACAGTCAGGACAGACTCAGAAAACAAGCTGATTTCCACATTTTCCATTTATTTAAAACAGAAATCCAAGTCAAGTTCGCATTCACCAGACAGTTCCAAACAGGAGGACAAACCTCAACTATAGGACGCAATGAAATCAATTTTCCATTACAGCATAAGGAAATATAATCATTCTTTGCACAAAATACAACCAATTGTAATTTTGTCAATCAGTCCGAACAGGAAGACCAAACAACATCTATAAAACACAATAAAACCACCTTATTCTCTCAACAAGGAGAAACGAAATCCATTAATAACTTCAGGAGGAAAAACAATCAACTTTTTCCTACTTTCACGAATACCAGATGCGTATTCGTTTAGTTCTACTACTCAAGAAAAAGGTACAACAATAAAAATAATGCTAATACTTCGTTCAATTCGAGTTCAATTACTCAAAGAAAACCCGAATGCCACTTCCATCCAAAATCCAAAACAATACAAGGAAAAAGGATTTACTTTCTTAAAGAAATTTTCAATAAGAACTACTTGAACAACTATTATTTCCTTCCTTCCGGTTAGTTAGCAATAAACAATTGTTTTAATAGTGAAAACAACTCATAATAAGTGTACAGACCCAAGATACACATAACGAATTTCCCATTCTTGTCAAACGACCAAAGACGAGGAAGGTACCTCATTCGAGAATACAAAAACAATTAAACTCGGCGATCGAGGCAATATTTCTTATTATTTCCAAAATGACAATGACGATTCAATGAAACCCAATTCATAGCAATATACACATTTATCATTTCACTTCCCTTTTTTTTTACATACGAAGGACAGTTCCCAACACAATAGCAAGAAAAGATTACATTTAAGGAAACAATTTCACTATAAGGAGCGAATACACAGCCTGTTCCCAATTTCAACAACACGAACAGTGAAAGAAATATCCATTTCAAACCTCCATACAGTCAATAACCAATACAATAATTCATCTCCAATTTGATTCGAGCAAATACAAATCAAAACCGAGCAACCAGAATGATTCATCATATCATTTTCCAAACAAAAAGAAGCAAGAATCGATGAAACCCAATTCAATCGACTCGAAAACAATCACACAATCCAAACCCAAGAGCAGGGTTGTTTTAATGAGACACTTAAACAAAGCAAGAGTTTTTAAAGAGAAGGGCTTAACATGCCTGTAATCTCTTCTCCTGAACTCGAAGAAAACTTCGTTTGCCGCGTTTTTCCTTCCACAGCGACAACACAAACTTCCCAGCACTCCTTTCTTCTTCAGGCTTAGCAACAGCCTCCAAATCTCCAAGAAAATGTCAAATGCCAAGAGCTGGTTCGACTGAACCAGACCAGAAAAACCAAATGCAGAGCAACTTTGCCAAAACCAAACCGAAACAATGAAAAATCAAATTCCCTCATACACTTTCCAAGGCGAACTGGTCGCGGGGACCGAAAACAATTAATGCAATTAAGGCTCTGCCTTTTCCTTACTTTCCACGCCACCGCCACTTGGGTTGGCGAACTCAATTTTCAAATTTACAAGCAAAAATCAAATTTGGCTCTATCTCCAAATAGATGCCTCTATTTCCTACCTGCCCCGCCAAAACTGGCGCTGTCCACGTATGGACTGTTTATTAAATGCCAATGAATGCCTTTCCTTCATCCTTATCCCTTCCCTCCAGGGTCTGCACCCCTTAGATTAGGATTAGTTTAGGTTGCATATAGTATTCAACCTAGGTCTTAGTTTAGCCTTAGGTTATTAGGGCTTAGGTTATTTTCCCCTTTTTTTTTTTTATAATTTAAAAATCCACTTAGGATAGTAGTGTAGGATGCATGTTAGGACTTAGGATTAGTTTAGGGTTTAATTCATACTAACCACTAACACTAACAACTTCCATCCAGCCTCCCTACTAACATTCACGTTAATGCAGAGCAGGACGTTCCGTCCTTTGGATCACGTGCCAAGGCCACCCGTGTCCAGGCATTTCTTGCCTCACGAGGTCCCAGTTCGACAGTACAGGGTTCAAGAATCGAACCCCTGTCGTTGGCATCTACGTGCTAGTTGTTCACACCTGCAATCAGGCGCTGCACGTTCATAACAATCTCGGGTTCGGTTCAAGTGTGAATCGACACAGAAATCACAAGAGGACCTCAGCATACTTGGATCAGTGAAATTGATTCAAGGTATGCTGTCAATCAGCCAAAAGAGAGTTTAGCAAGTATACGACAATTTGTCGTCACATCAGCAAACACACAAGTACAATATTTGTTGTCCCATGCAATAAATCATAGCATACAAGAATCCAAGTTAGCAACACATTCTCTTAAGATCAGAACTTATCTTAACATGTTTGCCTTCATTTCAGCAGCTATAACAGTATGTAAAACATTTACCAAGTTAACATACAAAATCAGAGTGTTACATTCTTCCCTCCTTAAAGAATCATCGTCCCGATGATCAGATTAAACAAATCAAGGAGTTCCTAGGACAAAGTTCAGTTATTGTCCTTTCATTCATAAGTTCATACCAAAAATAGATTCTCTCTTAAAAACAACGTTTTAAGACAACTGTACAATAGACTAATAATTGTCTAAATTTGGTAGAATTATCAGTTCTTGAATTTCAAATTCAATTAAACAGGTGTGGAAAAGTAGATCTCATTTCTTCGAGATTCTCCCAAGTTGCACTTTCTTGCTTTGAATTGGTCCCACTTTGACCTTACATTGGTTCACTTCGCGATTTCTCAAGTACAACTGGCGAGTTCCCAACACTCGAATGGGCTTAACCACGATTATTCCTGGGTCTTGGACCTGCAAGGAATTCCAATTTAGCACATGTGATAAATCTGTCACGTATTTCTTAAGCAAAGAAATATGAAAAACATCATGCATTTGAGACAAAGCAGGAGGTAATGCTAGACGATAAGCTACAGGGTTGATTATTTCAACAATTTCAAAAGGTCCCACGTAACGTGGCGACAACTTGGCAGCCTTGCCAAAAGTTATTGAGCTCTTTTTCGGCTTCACCCGAAGAAAGACCTTCTCTCCCAGTTTATAATGCCTGTCAACCCGCTTCAAGTCTGCATAACTCTTTTGCCTATTGGCAGCCTCCTTTAGATGTTCTCGAATCATTTTGATTTGCTGTTCCATTTCCATAAGGATTTCTGGCCCAATTACCTCTCTGTCCTCAACGTTGTCCCAGCTGACAGGGGTTCTACATTTTCTTCCATACAATGCTTCAAAGGGCGCCATTTTTAAAGAGGCATGATAGGTGTTATTGTAAGAAAATTCTACCGTGGAAGGTATTCCTCCCATTTATCTTTGCTGGTCCATGCACGATACATCCTTAACATGTCCTCTAAAACACGATTAACTCTCTCGGTCTGTCCATCCGTTTTTACGGATGATATGCGAAGCGAAGTTCAATTTAGTCCCCAAGGCCGCATTAAGCGTTTGCCAAAACCTTGATGTCATCCTCGGATCTCTGTCTGATATGATTAATTCCGGTATTCCATGCAATCTGAAGATTTCATGTACAAATCTTCTTGCTAGCACTGGTGCATCGTCCTTCAAATTACCAGCAATGAAGTGTGCCACTTTGGTCAATTTGTCGACTACTACCAGGATAATGTCATGCTTATTTCTTGACATAGGCAATCCTTGAACGAAATCCATCGTTATCACTTGCCATTTATCTTGTGGAATCTTGTGTGGGGATCTGATAATCCAACGGGGTGCATATGTTCCGCCTTAACACGCGACATTCCAAGCGGTGTGTTCTGAAAATTCTACCACATCCTTTTTCATTCCCTTCCAAGTATTGTTGTTTAAGATCAGTGAGCATTTTTGTAATGCCAGGGTGTCCAGAAAAAGGTGAATTATGGAATTCAATTAACAATTTCCCTCTTAAGTCATTTGCCACGGTATATATACCTGTTTTGAACCTTAGGATTCCTTCATTATCAAAACGGAATCCCTTATACACGATGTCTGCTGGGTGCTGCAGCAAGTGCTGATTTGACTTCTTTGGAAATAAGGATCTGATTCAAGGCATCTTTCACCTCATCCTTAAACTGAGTTCTTAACGTTATAAGAGCGAGATATGCTTCCTTCGACTCAAAGCATCTGCTACCCCGATTTTCCTTGCCCTTAATGTAGCTTATATCGAAGTCATCTTGAGACGAAAAATTCTAACCATCTTCGTTGCCTTGCATTTAGATTTGGTGAGTAAAAATATACTTCAGCCCCAGATGGTCTGTTTTTAACTCAAAGGGCTTGCCTAAAAGGTAATGCCTCCATATTTGAAGTGCATGAACAATGGCAGCGAGCTCAAGATCGTGTGGAGCATAGTTCTGTTCATGTAACTTAAGTTTTCTGCTTTCATAAGCGATGACATGGTTGTTACTGTAATGAGAAATACCTCCAGGCCTTCTCTGAGGCATCTGTTACAACCATAAAATCTCCATTTGGATCAGGTACAGTCAAAATAGGTGCTGTAGTTAACTGTTCCTTTAACTTTTTAAAGGCAGATTCACATTTGTCTGTCCAGACAAATTTCTTTTCTTTCTTTTGCAGCGAAGTGATTGGGGCAGCAATTTTTGAAAAGTCCTTAACGAACTTTCGATAATATCCAGCCAAGCCCATGAAGCTCCTCACTTCGTGCACGTTCTTAGGCGCAGGCCACTCAGTTATAGCTGTGATCTTTGAAGGGTCAACAGCTATCCCATTTTTGCTTATAACGTGTCCCAAATAATGCACCTCTGCATCATAAAAGGAACATTTGGACAGTTTGCCATACAACTTCCTCTTTCTTAAGATTTCCAGCACTATCCTGAGGTGTTCTTGGTGCTCTTCGACATTTTTAGAGTATATAAGAATGTCATCTAAGAATACAAGCACAAACTTGTCTAAGTATTCTTGAAAAATATTGTTCATTAGATTCATGAAGGCGGCAGGTGCATTAGTCAGCCCAAAAGGCAACACCGTGAACTCATAATGCCCGTACCTCGTTCTAAAAGCTGTTTTATGAATATCTTCTTCCTTTATTCTCAGCTGATGGTACCCTGATCGCAGATCTATTTTTGAATAAACTGATGCTCCTCGCATCTGATCAAATAGATCATCAATCCTAGGAAGTGGGTATCGATTTTTGATAGTTGCTTTGTTCAGCATCCTGTAATCAATGCACAGCCTCAAAGTGCCATCCTTTTTCTTTACGAAAATTACCGGCGCTCCCCAAGGTGAGACGCTCGGTCTGATCAGCCCCTTAGTCAGAAGTTCTTGTAACTGAGCCTTCAGCTCTACCAACTCAATGGTAGTCATTCTATAAGGTGCCTTAGATATGGGTTCCGTTCCTGGTTTGATTTCTATTGCGAAATCAAACTCACGTTTGGGCGGAAGACCTGGCAATTCCTCCGGAAACACATCACGGAAATCCCTCAACAATGGATATCTTTCCATGAAATCATTACCTTCTTCTGTATTTTCTATCATTTTTACTGCATACAAAGTGCAGCCTCTGTTTTTAGCCCTCTTTAGTTGCATAGCCGTCAGTTTCCTAACTGCAACTTCCCGTTTTACACCTTGAATGACTGCTGCTTTCTGCAGGTCATCAAGCAATAGATTTGTTTTTCATAACAGTCGACCTTTGCCTTATGTTCAGCCAACCAGTTAACTCCAATAATGATATCATATGATCCTAGAGGAGTGACATACAAGTCAACTTCGGTGGAGAAACTAGGCAGATCAAGAATTGCCCCAAAAAGGCACATTTCGACTGTATGGACAGCATTATTCCCATAATGCACTGTCCATGTTTTATCCATTCTTGCAGCCTTTCTTTTTAATTTCATGGCAAGTTTAGCGAAATAAAAACATTACGTAGCTCCAGTATCAAAAAGTACAACTACAGGTTTACCGAATAACTTACCCGTAACTTCTATGGGCGTCACTTGCTTTTCAACATGCATTAGCCAACTGCGGCATGTATCCTATCTTTTTTGTCATCGCGATCATCCTTCTTGAGAGGACAGGTGATTCACATAGTGGTCCTTTCCACGGTTGAAGCATCCTCCAGTGGCCCTTTTCTAGGCTCAAATTTATTACCGACCCTTGAAGTTATCATTAAGCTTCCATAGGACTTCTGTCCAATGCCATTAACTTTTGTGAAGTTGTTTCCACACGCTATTTACAGGTCTATTCATCACAGGTTTCTTGTTGTTATCTCTGAACAATTTTGTTTTTCACACCAAACCTTTTCCAAGGTCCCCTTTTTGGTGCGAGAGAGAAGAAGGATTGGGAATCTTCTTCCTTATCTCTTCCACGTGAGCGAGATATTGCCTCAATTTACTGTTCTGTCGATTGCCTTTTAAACAACTCCATCCATGGTGGTTGGGCCATGGACATCCACTTCACCCCCAATGATGGGATTCGGTCCCATTATGAATTTCCATATTCGAACTTCTCGTCGACTTGATGTGCTGCGGCACATACTTAAGGAGTTTAGTAAACCCTTCCCGATATTCCGTCACCGACCTTCCTTGCGACCGAGTTCTGAAATTCAGTCATTTTCCTATCAAAATAGAGTTGAGGCAGCCATCGTTGCCTAAAATAACCCTTAAATTGATCCCAAGTTATGTCTGATTCGACAATATTCAGCTCAACCTTACGGTTGTCCCACCATGATGATGCTTCATGAGAAAGCTGATATGCTCCCCATATCGCTTTAGTCTCTTCAGAGAAGTTTCTTATCACAAAGTATTTCTCCATTTCACTGAGCCAGTTCTCAGCTCCGTCCCCAAGAGTTGTTCCATCAAACTTTGGAGGACTTATTCTCTTTATATCATTTGTAAGTTCAGCTGCTAATCTTGCCCTTTTATTTTCAGGGGGATTAGGAGCAATTACATTATTATCATCAACACCCGGATTCCCTCCGTTGATGTTGTCCACGAGGAGGCGGTGATCATTTATTTCAGCTTCATTCCCTCTCTCTTCATTGCCCATTGATTGTTGTTCCAATCGATCAAAACGATCCCTCGTATCAAGTAGGGCAGCAAGGATTTCATCCAACTTTTGGGCAATTCTTTGCTTCTCCACCCTGCAACGGGTTATTCGCAGCATTCCCTCTTGTCCTGACCATTTTCTGTTCAATAAGAAAATGTAAACCTTATTAATATCGTGGACTCATTAGGTCCAAGAGCTGCAACCTTCAGCTCTGATACCAAGATGTAACATCCTCATTTCAAAATACCAGAACAAGGGAATTTTTTTTTTTTTTTGATAACGTTCACTGTTATGAATTATAAAATTCAAACACACGTTCAAGTTTTAATAATTGTTCTCTGCCCAAACAACACAGTTTGGATCACACAATTTCTTTTTAAAACGAATGTTCCCTGTTCACATATTTACAATATGGAACACACATTCAATGCCATTCAATCTTATAACAGATTCTATATGCTGCTGTAAATGACTCGAGGAACTACCGATCTTCCATTTTCATGGCTCGGAGTTTCAACGATCCTTCATTTCATGACTCGGCAACAACCGATCCTTCATGTTCATGACTCGGCAACAACCGATCCTTCATGTTTGTTTATGCATGGTATATTCTATATACCTATTCTCATAACCAATTCGTTATCAAAGTGATCCATTTAAGAAGCCTATCGAATATACATTGCGATATTCATCGACATCTGCATCTTAAATTAAGTGATAAGGACAACGCAACCAGCAATTGCGATACTTTGGCCAAAGATTTTCACATGCTTTGCATGATCATATTCTGGATGTGATACACATCTACGGAATACGTCCTTCACCTCACTTCACTGTTATCTAGAATGGTCTTTCTGGTTCCTACCGAGTCCTCTTCGTTTAAGGTCGGTTTAAACTTTCAATTTAACCAATTAGAATATGAGCGAATATAAGAAGGCACTCCCGATAACTAAAGATACGCGAGACATACGGTGTCGTTTCCCCACGACTCCGTGTGTCTAATTATCTTTAGTATTCGAGTCACTCGTATATCCGATCATACTCTATCCCTATCCACAAGTTACACATTCACCTATGTATTCTAAATGTTTTAATTCAGGAGGGCATTGCAATATGTCAGCTGCAACAGTGTGTCGTCATGAAGACCCCGTCTTCATGGAGACACCTTCTTTGTAGCTGGCGTATGCCAATGTCCTACGGAATTCTCCCATCGAGAATACACATCCTGCTCAAGTGCTTTGGATATGATTTTAATAATTAAAATCAACTTTCAGCATCCACGCTGATCTCTTGATCCTCGTTTCCGTTACAGTTGTATAGGGCTAAGAGGGACTAAATCCATCCATTGTCTTGCAATGCATCTTCTCCTTCGTGTCGAAGGGCTGCATTTCCTTACTTGGTTCACTTCTTAATCATTGGATTAAGCAGTCCGTTCCGACGGACGTGATAAGTTTAACCTATTAAACTTAACCAAGATTTTCTCAACTGCAACTAAATTCAGAATTTAACTTATTAGACGTCATTTAAATGAGGTCTAATTCCCAAGAAATGTATTCATTTGTTCTCCTTAACGTTATATGGTTAAGGTCCATTAGTTATGGATATACTTATCCTATATCCATTATTCTGAATTTATCAAACGGGATCATTAATGGAGTTCGAAAGCGAAGTTCGATTACCCCGGAGTTGATTGATATTCCTTAGCTCCTAAGCTAATCCTGAATACCTTCCGATTATGGAATCATATTCTTCTTAATCCTTTTTAATGTCAATTAAAAATTCATCTTTACCCAAGTATGAACTAATTGCATTTTTCAACTTAAAAGTTGCGTTTAGGTAAGAATAGATATCAGTTTCCATTTAGCATCCATCCAAGGACAAATAACAATTCCAAATCAAGAAATAACATTATATTTCCAGATTAGACAACAAAATCAAACTGATATAACTATTGAAAATATCACACTTGTAATTGTATTCAATATTTCAAGTCATAATCTGTACATTTGCCAATCCAGCTGATTGGGCATAGTTTATACAAAACATCCATACAACTCATGGACAGAAGAATATATTTTCTTCTTTTCACAATTCCTCGAAGAGGAAATAAAGCAACAATTACAATTCATCCTTTATTAATCAAGAAGCATCAGAAAACAGCCATGTCTTCATTCTAATCAAATTCCATCTGCAAAATGATTTGCAGGTCGATTCGATGGCCCAGAGCATATTAAGCACTTATCCTTAAAATAAGGTGCTTCAACTAACTGTCTCAATAAAAGAACCCTGCTTTTATGAAACGACAGTTAAACATCAATCACAAAATAGGCACAAAAGAAAGATCAGCATAACAACTGAACTATCAAAATATTATCACAATCAGCAATAAGACTGCTGTCCTGTTTCCACATAATTTTAAACATATTGTTATCCTTTCCACGCCTTTCATTAATAATAAATGCAAAGGATGAAACTAACTGAAATGTAACTCATTACTTTCCTTTCAGTTCGTGTATTAAATTCAAAGCAATCAAGTACAGACAAGAAAGCGAACAACAATGCATATAGTTGCTCCCATCTAAGCACTATAAAATTCATTATTCACGAATTCCAGATTTCCAACTGAATGAAAGAAGAAAAGATCATTTTCCAAGTCATTCATTCATATCTCTATTTCTTTCCACATGATGTCCCTAACAAAGTGGAATCCAAACGAAAGACAAATCAAGATAACAGTTCAGAGTGAAACTTACAAAATCCATTCGGAATTCACTTTCCGGCAGCAAGAATAATTTCATTTATAATCAGCTTTAAATGAAAACAGGGAAGAATTCATGATAGAACAAGCAATATCAAGATGCAGACCATGTAATTGCTGTACTAGAAGATTCCATACTTCTCTCACTGTATTGTTAACCAAACAAACAGTTATACAATCACGCAATCACTTACTCATATGACCTTTTATATCCATGAACATACAATTCATAATAACCTATTACACATTGTTTATTACCTACAAATAAAACCAAATTCTTATGCACCGTAAAGTTCCAATATTATTTTCAGAGTCAAAATAGCAAAAAGATAAGAATTCATTTCTCTAAAATTTCATTAAGAACAATCCTTTTGATCAAAATGAACTCAAACACCCAAATCGTGTTCATCTAAGCAAGACAGCTCAAATTATAAAGATAGCAGAACAGTCGTTCTTATTGAAAAGCAAACTCACATAGCCTGTACAATTTAAATCCAGTATACCACAACAATGGATATCCAATTCGAGTTCTATCTCGGTCAACTGTTAATTTCAAATACAGCATTCTCCATTCTCTTAATGAAGTACAGAATGCAAATATAATAATCATATTTCAATACCTTAATAAAGGCAAACCCGCGTAGGGCGCCAATTGCGTAATCTTGGTACAGTCGGGACAGACTCAGAAAACAAGCTGATTTCCACATTTTCCATTTATTTAAAACAGAAATCCAAGTCAAGTTCGCATTCACCAGACAATTCCAAACAGGAGGTCAAACCTCAACTATAGGACGCAATGAAATCAATTTTCCATTACAGCATAAGGAAATATAATCATTCTTTGCACAAAATACAACCAATTGTAATTTTGTCAATCAGTCCGAACAGGAAGACCAAACAACATCTATAAACACAATAAAACCACCCTATTCTCTCAACAAGGAGAAACGAAATCCATTAATAACTTCAGGAGGAAAACAATCAACTTTTTCCTACTTTCACGAATACCCAGTACGTATTCGTTTAGTTCCTACTCAAGAAAAAGGTACAACAATAAAAATAATGCTAATACTTCGTTCCATTCGAGTTCAATTACTCAAAGGAAACCCGAATGCCACTTCCATCCAAAATCCAAAACAATACAAGGAAAAAGGATTTACTTTCTTAAAGAAATTTTCAATAAGAACTACTTCAACAACTATTATTTCCTTCCTTCCAGTTCGTTAGCAATAAACAATTGTTTCAATAGTGAAAACAACTCATAATAAGTGTACAGTCCCAAGATACACATAACGAATTTCCCGTTACTGTCAAACGACCAGCACACAGGAAGGTACCTCATTCGAGGAATACAAAACAATTAAACTCAGCAGTCAAAGGCAATATTTCTTATTATTTCCAAAATGACAGCCAGATTCAATGAAACCCAATTCATAGCAATATACACGGCTGTATCTTCACTTCCCTTTTTTTTTTTTTACATACAAGGACAGTTCCCAACACAATAGCAAAGAAAAGATTACATTTAAGGAAACAATTTCACTATAAGGAACGATTACACGGCCTGTACCAATTTCAACAACACGAACAGTGAAAGAAATATCTATTTCAGACCTCCATACAGTCAATAACCAATACAATAATTCATCTCCAATTTGATTCGAGCAAATACAAATCAAAACCGAGCAACCAGAACGATTCATCATATCATTTTCCAAACAAAAAGAAGCAAGAATCGATGAAACCCAATTC
Organism: Taxus wallichiana var. yunnanensis; assembly: GCA_018340775.1. NCBI lineage: Eukaryota > Viridiplantae > Streptophyta > Pinopsida > Cupressales > Taxaceae > Taxus > Taxus wallichiana. Next base: position 310,006,774 of record CM031244.1, read on the forward strand.
GAATCGACTCGACAACAGTCACAGAATCAAAACCCAAGAGCAGGGTTGTTTTAATGAGACACTTAAACAAAGCAAGAGTTTTTAAAGAGAAGGGCTTAACATGCCTGTAATCTCTTCTCCTGAACTCGAAGAAAACTTCGTTTGCCGCGTTTTTCCTTCCACAGCGACAACACAAACTCCCCAACACTTCTTTCTTCTTCAGGCTTAGCAACAGCCTCGAAATCTCCAAGAAAATGTCAAATTCCAAGAGCTGGTTCGACTGAACCAGGTCCAAAAAAAACCAAATGCAGAGCAACTTTGCAAAAACCAAACCGAAACAATGAAAAATCAAATTCCCTCATACACTTTCCAAGGCGAACTGGTCGCGGGGACCGAAAACAATTAATGCAATTAAGGCTCTGCCTTTTCCTAGTTTTCCACGCCACTGCCACTTGAGTTGGCGAACTCAATTTTCAAATTTACAAGCAAAAATCAAATTTGGCTCTATCTCCAAATAGATGCCTCTATTTCCTACCTGCCCCGCCAAAACTGGCGCTGTCCACGTATGGACTGTTTATTAAATGCCAATGAATGCCTTTCCTTCATCCTTATCCCTTCCCTCCAAGGGTCTGCGCACCCCTTAGATTAGGATTAGTTTAGGTTGCATATAGTATTCAACCTAGGTCTTAGTTTAGCCTTAGGTTATTAGGGCTTAGGTTATTTTCCCCCTTTTTTTTTTTTTTATAATTTAAAAATCCACTTAGGATAGTAGGGTAGGATGCATGTTAGGACTTAGTATTAATTTAGGGTTTAATTCATACTAACCACTAACACTAACAACTTCCATCCAGCCTCCCTACTAACATTCACGTTAATGCAGAGCAGGACGTTCCGTCCTTCAGATTACGTGCCAAGGCCACCCGTGTCCAGGCATTTCTTGCCTCACGAGGTCCCAAGTTCGACAGTACAGGGTTCAAGAATCGAACCCCTGTCGTTGGCATCTACGTGCTAGCTGTTCACACCTGCAATCAGGCGCTGCACGTTCATAACAATCTCGGGTTCGGTTCAAGTGTGAATCGACACAGAAATCACAAGAGGACCTCAGCATACTTGGATCAGTGAAATTGATTCAAGGTATGCTGTCAATCAGCAAAGAGAGTTTAGCAAGTATACGACAATTTGTCGTCACATCAGCAAACACACAAGTACAATATTTTTGTCCCATGCAATAAATCATAGCATACAAGAATCCAAGTTAGCAACTCATTCTCTTAAGATCAAAACTTATCTTAACATGTTTGCATTTATAATGGAAGTTGGTGTTGAATTTGATATAACGGAGGATGATAGTGGAGGTTATTTGTTGAATTTGAGATCAGTGGAGGATTATATTATTGTTGGTGGTGGAGCTGGGTGTTTAATTTAAGATAATGGAGGATTATTTTATTTTTGATAGTGGAGGTTGGTAGAGAATTTGAGATAATTGGAGGATTAATTTATTGTTTCGTGGACATGGGTAAATATGTTGAGATAGTGGGATTTTAGGTGGATGAGATAGTGGAGGAAGAGGTAGATTATTTAAATTTTATTTGAATAGGTTATATAGGATTTTATTAATTGGTTATGGATATGATTAACTAACTAGCATAGATATCTTAAATACATATATCTAAAATACATTGAGAGATATCAATCTTGAGGTACCTATATATCTATGCTAGTGTAAGATAAGTATACCAAAAATTATTAAAATACAAGCATAATATAAATGTATCTATATGAAACAGATCAATACATATTAATATCAAGGTTCTTAGCTTATTATTTTCACATACCACGTTAATCAATAACTTCATTGAATTGTCTATCGATTTCCCATTGATTTGTGATAAATGAAATCAATGTAGTCATGTCATAGTGTCATTCTCAAAAAAAATAAAAAATAAAAAAGGCCCAACCATTACTATATGAACAATATATTACTATTTTTTATTGAATTTTCCAAGAAAGTGATAAGAACTGTAATATAAAAACACCAAATATTATAATATGCAAATTGAATTCATCTAAGATATTGTATTCATCTAGAGATAGCTTCTTATACAAATGCTTGATCCTATAATCTAGGAGTCAAGTCTTATCACTTAGTCTTCCTCATATCTCTCCATGAATCTCTCAAGCTTATCCCTAGGATCACTCACACTCCAAAATAGCTACGTGAGTTGTTTATCACAACACACTCACACTAACTATATTATTAATATGAGTTATATAAACTCATTATTAATAATATTACAATATATTAATAATGTTACACAATATATTTGTAACATTCACTCCCCTATTGTTAACATTATTAATTCCCAATATACACTCCCCTAATGTTGACATGGTATAATATAACTCCTTTTTCTGCAACATGCTACACAAGATTGCCTCATAATCTAGATCAAAGAAAGGCATGTAAACTTCCAACTAGCTGATTTTCTTGCTGCACATGACCACAACTATGCAAAGGAACACATCCCGCATTTACTCCATGAAAATAATGCACTTGGCATTCCACTAGCGGATCATCTTCATAAAGAAGGAAGGCAGTCAGAGGACCGCTACATCAGTAAAATTTTATCTACCTTTTTACATATGTGGTTTTCTAGATCTACCACCAACCCTTTCCAAATCTATGAGTGTTACAATAAACTTAGAGACATACTCTACAATGTTTTCTTCTAGGAGGTTACATATAGGAATTTCTCACACATTACAATTGAACAGAATGTGACATCTTTTCTTATTTTCACTTAGTGGAAAATAAACACACAACTGAAAAAATGCCACAACTTCATTATGCGGCCCCATCGCTTTCAGCTAATGAGAGGTCGTTCACTAACCTCCTTCCTTTTTTGCCTCTTTCCTCCATGAACATGTTGCTACCTCAGTCGGATGTGATCATGAAGCTCAAAAATTACATACCTTACCCGAACGTCGATTCTACCGAAAATGCATTCGTAAGGCAAATTTCTTTTATTTTTAAAACTTTTTACAATATTTCCTTAACACTATTGAATGACTATGACATAATGACTTCTTATTTTTTATGATAAAGGACTATACTTTGAACATGACTTTGAAAATTTTATAGACTATAAATCTATTGATAAAAAATTGAATGCTTATTAAAGACTCGAAAAAAAAACTTGATACCAGACCTTACATATTACCACACCTTTGCAATTGAGATATCCACAATTTTGTATGTATTGAAGGTGATTTTACTCCTGCAACTTGTATTCACCCCCTATTGTCTTATTATCCTCCACTAGTAAATGAATAGAAATGAATTTATTTGATCTACTCCAATGGTCATGAGATCCTCTGAAGCTGAGCCGTGAGTTGATCTATCAACACAATAATCTTTACATATATCTGTCATTCCAGACGGTCATTCCCAACTCCCACACTCCATTGTCAATGACATCCTCATGAAGCATACTATTGAGAAAGTAACTAGACCAAATGTGGAAAATAACGCATGAGCATAGGACACAGATTGGAAAGCACGGGTTGTTAGATTAGAGGTATCTAGGCCTGCTCATGTAATGGGGATTGACTTGCAAAGTAGTATAACCTTGGAACATGCATATCATTTTTATAACCCACAATGGACTATTGGCGATGCACAGAGGTTCACAATATCTGGGAGTAAGTCTGATTAAAGGATTTTAACTGCAAGGAAGACGTGGACATGGATGGAATTGGATAGATGAACCTCCAATTTCTAGTTGTAAGAGAATTCATGCATGTATATGGATTTAACATACAGTCTTCCACGATCCAATAGGTGTGAAATGGTTGAAACTTATATGCAACCACTAATTAAACTAATCCAAAAAATTCCACAAGAGAAATCAATGAATGCAAAGATACATACTTCCACACATGCACGAATTAGGCTGAGAGGTTCTGAGTTGGCAAGGAGAGCTCAGAATACCATTGAATGGAAAGTGAGAGAAAACACAAAAATAGGTCTGCCTAATTTATAACCATAAATGCATTTTGGATCACATTTTCCCTCACATATCTGACAGTGGGGTGTGTTGAATGAAGAAGAACTTTGAAAGAAAAGTGAGATCTTAGAAATGCATGATCGGCAAGAGTTGATAAATGGATCACAAATTTTTAATATATGCCAAACAAAAAACAAATGCACTAGACTCTCATGGCAAACACTCTGCTTTGATATTCATCCGCTGTGAGCTCACTGTTATTTCTCCATTATATGGATAAGAAGCTGCTCTGATACCAGTGATAAGAACTGCAATATAAAAACATTGAATATTATAATATGTAAATTAAATTCATCCGGGATATTGTATTCATCTAGAGATAGATTCTTATACAAATGTTTGATCCTATAATCTAGGATTCAAGTCTTATCACTTAGTCTTCCTCATATCTCTCTCCATGAATCTCTCAAGCTTATCCCTAGGATCACTCACACTCTAAAATAGCTACATGAGTTGTTTATCACAACACACTCACACTAACTATATTATTAATATGAGTTATATAAACTCATTATTAATAATATTACAATATATTAATAATGTTACACAATATGTTTGTAACATAAAGAAGGAAAATAACATTTAAGTGATAGTCTAATAGAATTCAAATTTTGGATGAATTATCATGTGATGGTCAAATAATGTCAAATTAAATGTCGATAATAAAAGTGAAAAAGTCACTCCATTATATCCCTAGTGGTTATTATAGGAATGCCTCTCGGCATAATTAATCATGATTAATTAGATAATTAACTATTCATGAAGTTTTGTGGGATTAAAATGGAGATGAATGAACTAAATTTGACATGGTGGTGTAATTAAGGTGTCTAAATTTTCCCCTCTTTTAAAGGGTTTTGTGGCTAGTTGTGCCTTTCAAATAATATAAAAAAATAGATAGGTGAGAAAATATTTCCGTAGTGGCATGGTTGTAAGAATAGAGAGGGACTCAAAATTTTTGGTTGGCATTCCACTTTAGTGGATTATGTGAAGGGATAGATAGGGTGATTTCACAAGATAGATGATACTTGGAAATGTTGATTGATGGGACACTCTACTAAATTTTTAAACTGATTAATAGGTTGATTTCATAATGCATGTGACTATTTATAAAAGAGATGCTCATTTGAAAATTATATGCCCCTAGTGGCATGGTTGGTAAGATGATTCCACCTCAAGATGTCATGTGAGGATGAAATAGACAAAGGGACTCTCGAAATGAGAAAGAGTGGAGTGGGAAATTGAGGGTAGTTGTTTAATAGATGCAGTGATGGATGATGTTGGTATAATTAACATGTTTATTGATTTTATATGGATATGATGTGATTATATTTTTTTACGGAGAATAGATGCTAAAAAAGTGGCAATTGATAGATGGCATAAAAGTGGCCTTAGTGCCAAGGAATTTTGTTTGAATGAATAGAGAAGAGGTTTACCTAAAAAGTAAAAACAAGTGAGGCAAGACACATGTAATAGAGTATACATTAGATATGCAATAGAACATATGGATATGTATGTAGGGTATATACAATCAGTTGATAGTACCCTTAGTGTTCATGATATGATTATTGTTGGGGAACTTTAGGTAGTACCATTAATTTATTAGAGAGTGTTGGTGTTGAGGTTGTTGAAAATTATAAGGGATAAAAAGGAATAAAATGAGATAATTTTCATACCATGAGGCAGGATGGTGATGAAGAAGATGAACCAATGGTGTGTAGGGTGATCGACAACAAGGAGGAATATTTTAACCAAGTCTATAATACGGTACTATATGTGGCTTGTAAGAAAGTGAGTGAAGACATGTTATCTAATATAATTTGAATCAATTGAAAATGAAAGATGTCATAGGAAACAAAGAAATGGAATCAAATGTGATCCACATTAAAATTATGAATGTGAATGATAAGTATGAGGTAAAGAAGAATTTGGGAAATGAGGTGTATAATACAAAATTGTTTGGAAAAGAGTGAAATAAAGATGGTAAATTTGAACCATAATGTGGTAGTGAGTGGATAAAACAATTATGAATATGGAGATGGATAATATAATGGTATGTGACCATGGGCTTAAGAATTATTCCTTTTCTAGAGAGACAATGTGATGTAGTGTTACGAAAGTGGTGATGGCTAGTGGATGAGGCATTGAAAATAATTCAATGGTATAATGAAGAATAAGAATGAGTGTTATGGATGTGTGAATAAGATTTGTGGGGAGAGGGTAAAAGTGTGTAAAATATTCTTGGGGTGAAGGAAAAAACACATATAAGAGAATATGGGGAAGATAAATGTCTTAAGAATAATTTTTGTAGGAAAATATGTGATAGAAATTATAGGTGATGAGAGAATAAGATGTTTAATGAAGAGATGAAGGGAGGAAAAATAAGTACATTATGGAAGTGGTTTTAGTCAATAAAGGGTATTAAGTGGAATGGTTGTGAGTGTTGGAATTGACATGTAGGTAAATTTTGTAATGGGAGGTATATGGTGGAAGGCCATGATAGAAGTATAATGAAGATAATATGGGAATATTGTGGTAAAAATTAGGTCTTGTGAGTGAAGTGTTTGAGGAAAAGGATATTATTGAATAAGATATGGTCATGGAGTGAAGACAATGAAGATAGTGATGATATGGAGGAAACATAATGGGGGCATTAGGAATGATGCCTTAACCAATGAGGAAAAGGATAATTTTGTGTAGGGGATAAGATAAGGTGTGTAAAAGGTAAGTTACTCTGGTCATGGATAGAAACTTATTAGGGAATGTGTAGATATGGGGTGAATGGGACGATGAAGAAAGGGTTTGTAAATGATAAATAATAGTAATTTCAATGAGCAGATAATGATTATGTGGAAGATAATAAGGTAGGGGAAATAGTGTAAAGGAGTAAAAATATGGTGATGATAAAGGCATAGTGAAAAGGAGGGGATGAAGGGGGTAAGGAATAAAATGATGGCATATGGTAGGATAATGATGACCTTGGATATTTCATCGAGGATAATACATCATTGGGATATGACAATGAAGAAGAGAGGGGTGAGGGAGATAATGAGTGGTGTTACAGATGAGGTGGGGTATTTCAAGATGACAAAGGGGACAATATAAGAGTCATATAAGTAAAGGATATGATAAAATAACCTTAGGAATTATGAAAATGGAGGCTAGTTATAAGGGTGGTGATTGATTGGTATTAACAAGCTAAATGGATGGTAGATGTTGTGATGATTTTTATGATGCTATTATGGAAATATTCCTAATTTATTTATGATGATTCAAACTTAGTCATGTATATTGATGGAGGATATATGAATGTAAAGGAAGTAAGGAATGTGAAAGAGATGATAGGTACATGATATATATCTTACATGAAATTCTAATTATTTAAGAAACCTGATTTTAATATAGCATATGATAAGATGAACCATGAGATAATATACCCCATGATGACACTCTTGTAATGTACCAAAGTAATTTTGACTCAAAAATAAAATAACAACATATAGATATAAACAAGGAAAATCACAAACATGCAAGAATTAAAATAAAGCATTTTTGTTTATCTTATTTAATATGAAACCCAACCGATCAATGATTGTGATGATAACATCCACAATTTACCCCAAGAAATGAGGTGTGCCAAGGAGTTTAATTGGGAACAATAATTCTCAAAAAATTATGATGATCATTTTCGTACCCCTCTCAAGATATGATTCGAGGTATGCTTAAGGACAAGACAAGGGATTGTTGGTTTTTTGTATTTTCTGTTGATTTTGGTTTTTTTGGAGTTTTTTGGATGTCTTTGGGTTCTTCAAATTTTCTATTATTTTTGTATTTTTAATTTTAACAAGGGAAAATAATACAATGTGCCACGAATGATAGCTCATATATACCAAGATGGTATCCTAGATAGTTTAAGACTAATCCACTTTGTGATCAAGGTCAAAATTGGTAAAAACGGAAAATAGGGGTGGTTATAGGGATAGAGTAGTCATGCCCCAAAGTGTTGACTACTTGTAGACAATATTACCTACACATGATGCCAAAAAAAAAATTCATCATGGTACTTATACAAGGTTCCATAATCATTGTTTTTTTCCATTGGATGAATTTTTCTCTTTCAACTGGTTTGGTTTTTTTATTTCATTTTTGGATTTTTTTGTTTTAATTTTTTCAAGTGTAGAAGTGCTTAAGGTGCATGATTCTCATGGGTTCATAAATCTCCTCTCCATCTTCTATATTTAACTTGTAAGCTCCATAACCAAAATGGGCAATGATGACATATGGGCCTAACCAATAAGGTTAAAACTTTCCTTTCTTATCTTGCTCTTTAGTTGTGTTTATCTTATTCTCTTTGAGGACTAGGTCACCAATTTCAAATTCCCTATATTTCATGTATTTTCTATAGCTTTTTATAACCTATTCTAGTATAATTTCAATCATTTTAGGGAATTGAGTTACATTTCATCTAGGAGTTACAATTCATGGAAATGCACAACTTTGTACTCTTCATCATCAATAAGTCCTTCAAGGAGATTCAAAAATATGGTAGCTCAATCTCAACATGAATGATGGATTTAACTCTAAAGATACGGGAGTAAAGGTTTACCCATTTGTTTTCAGATGGAGGTATAGTAATTCGATAGGAAAATATATATCTAGAGATGGAAATTTCAAATAGAGGCATTTGCAATCTTTTCAATGATATTTGTTAAGGTTTTATTGGAGGATTTTTCCTAGCCATTACCTTAGGGGTAAGAGTGCATGGACCACTTATGATTTATATGTAATTAGTTATAAAGGGATTTAACATATTTGTTTTATAAGGATTATAATTATCTAAAATGATGGCATAAGGGATGTCATGGTAGAAAATGATGTGATTGGGGATGAATTTGGCAATTTGCTTGCCGAAGGACATAAATGAGAGGCATAGATTTGATCCACTTATTAAATTATTTGGTGGTGATGATTATGTTATTATGACCATAAAAGGAGGTAGATTTTATCTTCCCAATATAAAAGATCCAAATAATTGAGATTGGTTATAATGTTTGTGAAGGTGAATTAATGATATTATCATGCTTCTAACAAGTGACGCACTTCTAAGAGTATAAAAATGCATTGATTTCCACGGTGGGCCAATAATAACAAACTTTGAGAAACTTATTAGCTAAGAACATACTTTATTGTGTGCACCACAAATACCTTCATGAACCTATTTCATAGCTAAGGTTGTCTCTTCTAAAGTTAAACACTGAAATAAGGTCCCATAATAGCCCCTATGATAAAAGGTGTTGTCAATGAGGGTGTTGGCACCTAAAATTATTCATTTCAATTTTAGTGAATTGTGATTAATATTTTGGGTTCAAGGTGTTTCCAAAATGAACTTTTTTCCCATTTTAGGAAACCAAATGATATTTAACCTTGTTTCCCCTAGATCTCTAACATTTCCACTTCTTTTTTACACTTTTTAATGGTTTACATGTGGAATAATGATCAAATAAAGTTATTAAATGGGTGTTTGAGATCTTATTCTCATGAATGCATTTATTTGAAATGGTTCCCATATTACATGGTGTTCACGGGTCTCTTTGAGTGTGTTTTGAGATATGTGATAGAGGATACATTTTGTTTGAGACATATTTGGAATGTTTACAAAGTGTATAACAATCAACCCTTAGTGAAATTAATTTTTGACCACAATTAGACCCAATTGTCTATGTTTTTGAATTCCCCATTCACAAAAAAAGTCTAAAATGAAAGCTTTATTTACCCTCTGGTCCACATTTTCATTCATAGTTTGAAAAATCGTGATCACCTTTGAAATTTTACACTTAGAGAATAATTCCATATGGACAAGGAGGAAAATCTCGGTTGAGTTTGTAATCAAGTTGGTTGCATTAGTTAAGTAGAGTGAAGGCTCCATGTTTAACACTTTGTTCCCAATCAAAAATGGGTAAGGCATGAAGGTGTGTGTATTGATCATAGGTTATGTTGGTCCAAGCATGGGTGGTGGAGAAAACAAAAAGATCACAAAATGTCATGACTGGTCCCCGTAGACCAATCACGGTAGTCTATGGTTTTGAAGGTTCAAGATCTCAAGTGAAAAAGTGGTAAGAAGGTATGGGATCCTAAAAGATTCAAAGTCTAAGGAAATCCCAAGAGAGAAACCATGAGATTTTGAGAAGACATGAAGCACCGAAAGAGGTGATTGGTCCATGGTCACTAAAATTCATGAGAATATAGATATTGAGGTGACGATGACCCTATGGACCTGAGACCCCAAGGATCCAAAAAAAATTATGAACCCCAAAATCAGTTAATTGATCCACATGGACCAAGCACGGGCCATTGGATCCCCAACACATGGTAGACACCATGGAAGAGGTATGGAAGCTCGAGGGTCTCGAAATTTGAAAGGAATGACGAGAACCCGGGATTTTGAATAGATCTAAGAGATTAATATATGGCACTTGGTGGACATTCGGTAGAGCCTAATGATTCACTATAGTGCACTATCCACAATTTAAAATTGATGGATTGTCTTAGTTCTAAAATCATCTCATGGACATCACGGGTAAATCATGACTTAGCTTTTTTATCATTAATTTTTATTGAGATCCCTAAATGACCTGCAACCGATGTTGTTAGAAAGGTCTTAGAGAGATATTTACATTGGCATGGCTTTTGGGTAGATAATGAAGAGATTCTAGATATTTTCTTAACAAAGTTTTGAAGATCTCCTTCTCATATTTTTAGTCTAATGGCACCTAAATCACCCTTTAAGATTTTAGGTGATCATGACTCCTTCTAGAAGATGCTTGCAAAATTTTTCTCCCTTTCGGGGCCCACCAAAATGCATTAAGAAGTTAATTAAGTTGTTGATCAAATAATTGAGTTGTCACGTTGATCCAATAGTGGAAAATTGATCTTTCACCAAGTGACAGCCTTCTTATTCATCCATTCTCCTAATTTTCAAGGATATACATGTGTTCTCTTCATGGATCCTCATTTTTGCTTTCACACATGTCACTTTTAGGAAAAATTATATTGATTCTGGGAAAATTATGTGTTTTTTTCCATATTAATTTGGCAAGAGTGATCCAAACACACTTTTATCTCTCCACTCATTGGTGAATGATTTTTCTTTACCTAGTGTTAACAAATGGATCCTTTCTAATTTAGTGGAATTGAATATTAATAATAGAACTAAGATCAATAAAATTATATCATAAACATACAAGATATAACATCCAAATGGCAAGCAAGTGTAATCAGCAACAGGATGATAGTGACTTAGCTAATAACTCGCTATCTATATTGGATCTGGGATGGAATAATGATGGAATAGGCTGAATATGGGTTATTTATGCTTTATGTCGGAAAATAAATATTTGTAAATCTTTCAAACAATAGCACCCATAAGGGGACGAGATTGCTCTGGGTGTTAGTGTCTCAGATTGGGGCTAGTGTCCCGATAGTGTGTCAAGATCTCGGTATTTTTAGGGTCCGATAATCTCTCCTTCACTTTTTTATTTGTCACTCGGAATTAATTGTAGGGTTTTATTGTTGCACTTGAACTAGAAAAAAAAACCCTAACTACATGTACAATTCTCAAGCACATATTAGATGGAATATAATATGTATATGTTTGAGTCGAAATGACCTCAACGGTTATGTGTAAGAATTAGTTAGCTATGCAAATAAAATCAAGACTAACACCTAATAGTCTCAATACAATGCTAAACTAAAATCTATGCACCATCATGCTAAGAGATAAACAAGTAATAAACATCAACATTATGCATTAGAACCTTGAAAATGAACTTCAAACTAACATGTAAACATTTATTGCTCTACTCTTTAGAAAGCTAAATATATGAAATAGACCTATGTAGATCCTTTAGCTATCAAAGGGTTGATAGTTTTTTTTTGATCCAAGATGATAAAAAATGGAGGTTCATCAAGCCATGGCTTATTAGGCCTTTCTTGATTAACTCCATTGTTCTTCACAAAAATCTTGGATGATTGAATGCAAATGAAAGATGCTTAGCTCCACTAATGGAAGAATGCTCTAAGATGATAAAATGGCTATAGCTTAGGCTCTATGCTCATTTAGGTGTAAGTAGAAAGGTAGGAGGAGGGCTCTTTATATAGCCCAATGGATAAAAGAATCTCTACATCCCTTTACATGTGGGATAATAGAGAGGTTGGGTTAGTTGTGGATAAGGAAGGTTTAGGGAGGGTTGAGTCAACCTTAGGAGATTTTAATTTGTCCTTTAGTGACCCATAGGAATTGATGGGGTTTATTAATTAATTAAAGTGATTAATTAATAGGTGTGCAAGCTTATAGAAGCTTTTTAGAGGAATAGTTAGTATGATTTATGTTATAAGAGGATTTTAATCAAATAAATGACAATTTATTGATTAAATAGAAGAGAGAATTAATTAATTAAGAATAATTAATTAATCTAGATAGAAAGGGGTATTAATTAATTAGAAATAATTAATTAATCTAGATAGGAAGGGGTGCTTAATTAATTAGATATAATTAATTAATCTAGATAGAAAGGGAGCTTAACTAATTTAAATAATTAATTAATATAGATAGAAAGGGGGCTTAATTAATTATAAATAATTAATTAATCTAGATAGAAAAGGGAGCTTAATTAATTATAAATAATTAATTAATCTAGATAGAAAGGGGAGTTGATTAATGGAAGGTTGTTAATTGATGTCATTGTTGGATAGAAGAGTTAATTAACTAACGTAATGTAATTAATTAACGATGATAGTAGAGAAAATGTGCAATATTGACGATATGTCATCAATTTGTGAGAAAGGGTATAATTATCACAATTTAAGTATTTAAATTTCTCGAGCTAAATTATAGGTGTCTACATTTGCCCCTCTTTAGGGTGGCGTAAGTGACACCACTTCAAAGATAGTAGACAAATAAAATTTTGAAGGCATAGAAGTGAGAGATGCCCCTTAAGTGTCAATGGGGTGATAAAAGAAGGTGATCAACGATCGAAAAAAGCTAAGAGAAATGGATAGAAGAATAGGTAGGTACAGGATGCCCTAGGTGAGTCGGAAGAATAGTGTTGATAGGAGAATGATGTAGAAGAGAAATGAATACAGAAAAGAAAAGAGTAATTTTTCATCCAAAGTATTGAAAAAAATTTAGTGTCATCATATTTCCAAAGATCTAGGTCATTGGTCCTTATTAAAAATACAAGCATACGACAAAATTAGAATGACATGAAACACCATAATACGAACAATTGTTCATTGCTGAAAATACCAACTCCATGCAACATACAAAATTTAATGCAATACAAAAAGTAAAATATGCCTAACTCCTTCCAACAAACATAATGCAATGCAATATGATAAAGTAAACAAGATAACCTAATAGAGAAATATAATGCAATGTTTTTGTTATCAATCTTTGATTTTGACTCGTGAAAATTAACAAGGGTTAAAAGATAGTGCCCAGAAATGATACATGCAAGGAGAATAACAGAGGACACTTGGGTCCCATGAAAATCAATCATGCACTATGAAACAATACCAAGGAACTCATTATGCACCAGAGTATAGACATAGTAAGCAAACTAGCTTTGTTGATAGAGGTAGATCAAGATGATCCACGAGTCGCGCACAATAATAGGTGAGAACCAAAGAGCGATGTTTTTAGGATGATTTTTATTATTTTTTATTTTTTAGAAACATATTTGAATGTTTTCATTTTTATTTTTTTGAAACTATGTACAAGAAGACAAAGAAGCATGGATTCCCCCAGTGATAGATGGGATGTACAAGGGAAGAATGCCATACGTATGCACAAGAAAGTGAAGATGCGAAAATTCCCCAAATTAGGTGGGAGTATTCAAAGGAAAACTAATGAAATTACTTGTATAATTCATATTAAGAGCAACAATAGAACACCAAATAACACAATATTTCATAATAATGATCTCAATATGCAATTAGAATAGCTTTGCCACTTCGAGGGGGCAACCTCCAAACCATATAATAAGACTCAAATGCTCAAATGATAATGAAATACTACCTATAATCCCCTATATATACTATTCATATGCTATGGCCATCACCAAGGCCGACCTATTAAGCATGAGAAAGTATAAATGATATAATAAAATGATATGGTAAGCCACAAGTCGGCTACTCATATCCTAATACAAGCAATAGGTTAAGGGCGTAGCATTCCCTTCCCCTTCAAACCAACATTTTCCTCAACATTGAATAATCCTGGATGTTGTCTTTCGAAAACCTTCATCCTCTCAGGTGGCATCTTCTATGCTCAGATTCTTCCACTTGATCAGATATTCCTTAATGTCTCTAGTTCTCAGCCTCTTAGTACGTGTTTGTAGAATCTTCTCTGGCTCCAAAATGATTCTTCCTTCCTCGTCAAGTTCTAGTAACTCTATCTAGGGCTTCAAATTTTTGTCCAATAACCTTCTTTAGGCATGAAACATGGAATATTGGGTGTATGTGTGAAGATGGAGGCAACTCTAGTTTATAAGCAACACTACCAATTTTTTGTAGAACCTGATAAGGGCCATAATATTTAGGAGAAAGTTTTTTTCCTTTTTCTGTTGCTTTAGGGACATCTATTTGTAAGGATAGAGACGTACAAAAACCCAGTAACCAATTTCAAAATGTCTTTCACTACGGTGTTGATATGCTTGTTGTTTCATCCTATTTTGTGTTAATGTTAAATTATCCTTCAAACTAGCCAAAACTGTTTTGATGTTGAATGTGTTCCTCAACATCTCTCGACCTTAGTTTTCACCCTCAAAGAGGAAGTGATAGAAGGTGGATGGTAAACATATAATTGTAAAAATGGGGTCATTTGAGAAGAGGTATGAAAAGATGTGTTATACCACCATTCTCGCTGGTAGCCATTTAATCCACCTTTCCCGCTTATCTCGATACAAAACAATGTAAATACCCCTCTAAGCATTTGTTGACCACTTTTTGCCCGTCGCCTTGAGGATGATAAGATGAACTGTGAGCTAGCTGATTACCCAAACATAAAAATAATTCCATCTAAAAATTACTTGTGAAAATAGGATCACGATCACTTACAATTATCTTTGGGGTTCCATGTAGCCTTTGAACTATCTCCAAAAAAATATTTGTGACTATCTTGGTTGTAAATGGATGTGATAGGACCAAAAATGGGCATATTTTGTGAGCCTATCCAAAATCACGAAAATAAAATTCTTACCCTCTCGAACAAGTTAATCCTGATGAAATCCATGGAGACCTCCTCCCATCTCTCGGCTAGGAATTGGTAAGGGTTATGAACAGCACTGTGTCTTAATTATTTCCCCTTTTTTCCGTCGGCACACTAAACACTCGATACAAAATTTTGTACATCCCCCTTGAGTCCTTCCCAAAATAATTCTCTTTTTATTCTATGATATGTCTTCAAAACCCAGAGTTTCCTCCAACAAAGTGAGGCATGTAGCTCTGCAAGAATCTTATGCTTCAACTCGAATATTTACTCAAGTATAACCTATTCTTGTACCATAGGGCATTACCTTTACACTCAAATTTGTTAGATGTCATAGATCCTTGTTTGATATTTTGTATTAGATATTGTGTGTCCTTATCTTGATTCCATTCCAATCTTGCTTCATCCACCCAATCGGCCGTCAACATGGACATTCCACACGAAGAAATCATCTCAGTGGTTATATCCCTTCTAGACAACGCATCAGCTACTACATTTTCTTTACCCTTTTTGTATATGATTTCAAAATCATAACCCAAAATTTTTGTTACCCACTTTTGTTGTTCCTCAGATAATAACCTTTGCTCCAAAAAGTATTTGAGACAATCATGATCATTTTTTACATTGAAGTGTCTACCCATGAGATAGGGCCTCCATTGCTTGACCACATGAAGAATAGCCATCATTTATTTCTCATAGACAGGTTTGAGTAGATCTTTTCCTTTGAATTGGAAACTCTCAAATTCAATTGGTCTTCCTTCCTACATTAGAACTACTCCCAATCCTCGATCCTGAAGCGTCACATTTAAAAATGAAGGTTTTGAGAATTTGGGAGTAGCCAAAACTTGGGTCTTTGCACATGGATTCCTTTAGCTGCTCAAAGGATTTAGTGGCCATGTCTGGTCCAATGGAAGGCATCCTTCTTTAGCAATGTAGTGAGTTGGGTTGCTATTCTACCATATCCCCACAAATCTTCTCGTAGTACTCTATTAGTCCTAGGAACCCACGAGGATTTTTGAGATTTTTGGGACTTGGCCATTCCACCATAGCTTTGATCTTCGAGGATCAACTTTGACACCTTCATGGGATACAATATGACCCAAGTACTGTACCTCTTATACACCAAATGAACATTTGGATAGATTTGCATATAGAGTATATTTCTCCAAAACTTCCAACACGTTATTTACATGTTGTAAGTGTTCTTCCCATGTCTTACTATAAATCAATATGTCATCAAAGAAAACTAATACAAATTTCCTTTAAAATAGCCTAAAAATAGTGTTCATCAAGCTTTGAAAGGTTGAGGGAAGATTTGTAAGACCAAAAGGCATTACCAAAAACTCATAATGGCCCTCATGAGTCCTAAAAGCTATTTTATGAACATCTTCATCTTTTATCCTAATTTGATGGTACCCCGAACAAAGAGCTAATTTTGTGAAATAAACAGCACCATCCAATTCATCAAGTAAATCATCAATTACTGGAATAGAAAACTTATCTTTGATGGTGTACTTGTTGAGTTCTCGGTAATCTGGACACATCATCCATGTTTCATCTTTCTTACGTACCATGACCACTAGTGAAGAATATGCACTCTAGCTATGCCTGATGATACTTGCCTTCAACATTTTTTCCACCATTTTCTCGATCTCACTTTTCTGGGAATATGGGTATCTGTATGGTCTGATATTAGGTGTTTGGCTCCCTGGAATCAATTGAATGGCATGATCATGATCCCTAACTGGTGGTATTCCCTTTGGAATTGTATCCAAAACAGATGAGTGAGCATCCACAATCTTCTAAAGATTGGGTGGCATTAAAGACTATATTTTTACTTCTATGGAAAATAGCTTTGCTATAAATCCATCCACTCCTTTTCTGAGAACCTTTTGCATCTGATGAGAGCTAATAATTTGTGGAGACTTAGCTACCATCCCATTCAATTGTATTTTCCTTCCATCTGAATGAAATCGCATGAACAATTCTTGGAAATTCATCTCTATAGTACCTAAGGTTGTGAGCCATTGGACCCCAAAACAATATCTGCCCCTCCCATAGAAATAGAAAACATAGGTGAGTCTAACATGTAGTCTCCCATGGAAATCTTGATACTATGGCACTTTCCTGTGCACTTGACTGTCCCACCATCCGCAATCATAACTTGCATTTCTGGAGCTGGGTAAATAAAACAATTGAGGCGGGTAGCTAACTTACTATTTATGAAGTTATGAGTACTCCCGAGTCAATAAAAATGTCACCTTCTATTCTTTGAGATAGCCAATAACCTTGAGTGTTTGAGGAGTACTAATACTGACAACAATGCATGGCAAGAAATTGTAGGTTGGTGATCCTCTACTTCATCTTCTAATTTCAGCTTCCTCATCATCCTCATTACCTCCATCAATATAGAACAACTTCTTCTCAGCACATTTATGTCCTGGTCCATATTTGCTATCACAGTTAAAACATAATCCTTTTGCTCTCTTTTCTTCCATTTGTTGAGGAGTCAGTCTAATTGGCCTAACAAATGAAGGGAAGGAGATACTACGGTCTCTAGTGTTAATGAAAGATGGCCTCCTACTACAAAGAAATTTTTCCTCTGCATGACATGCCATGATAATAGAATCAGAAAGCTTGATTGGATTAAACATACATACCTCATGCTCGATGTGGTCCTTAAGACCCCCAAGAAATAGGTCATTCAGATTCTCTTCTGGAATATTCTTCACCCTTAAGGATAGGTTTTGGAATTGATGCACATAATATTTGACTGATCCTATTTTCTCGTAACTTTGCTAATTGACTAAATTAGTTCTCTGAAACACTAGAACTATAGTGTAATTGCAACTCCTCGGTAAAAACTGTCCAAGTGACACCTAGACCATTCTTCTGCCTCTGAGCACATAACCAACAATACCAAACAAATTGGTCAAGTTCAAGATATAGGGATGCCAATGTCACCTTTTGTCCTGATGGTGTTTGATGTAACTCGAGAGAAGTTTTCCATTTGATTTATCCAATTTAGGGGATCGTTCCCATCAAATTTACGCATATCCACTTTCGACATCATGTTTTGTGGTTGCGAATAAGTTTGATTCTGATGGGACTGGAAAAGTGATCCAATATGATTATTTTGTCCATGATTTTGAACTAAAGGTCCTCCTTGGTTGATATGGGCTAGATTTGGGCCATATTGGTTACCCTTTACATGTTGCATGATATCATCCAACCGATGATTGATTTGGGCTATGTCTCCTTTAGAGGCCATCTCAGATTGTACATTTCGTAACTCATACTCAAGTGGCTCACCTTATGATCAATCGAGGTAAATCCTAGTCTTTGAGGAATCAGTATTTACCCCTTCGACTCCATCTCTTCAATCACTACCCCATCTTTATCTCTGGGGTTTTACCCGAGTAACCGGATTCTTTTTGCTCTTCCTGGAAGGCCCCGCCATGATGTCAAACCTTAGGGTTTAGGGTTTTGATATAATTTCGGCTGAACAGGAAAAAACACAGAGAATATACTAATACTATTTTTTTGAGAGATTTCTGAAAATGTAAAGAACTTGAAAATTTTCCACAATTTGCACCCTAGGGAGTGATTTTATGAAAAACCCTAAATTTTTAATAACTTTTGCAAAATAAATAAAAAAATTTTGAAATTTTCTCGCAACCTTACTTTCAATGCTTTACAACTCGGTAAAAATATCTCCCACCAATTCACTCTGGTTCGCAATATGTGGTGGAAACAAAAATTAGGGTTTTTACCCTAATTTTGGCCCAGATTGCAGCTCTGATACCACTTGTAATGAAATTACTTGTATAATTCAGATTAAGAGCAACAATATAACACCAAATAACACAATATTTTAGAATAATTATCTCAATATGCAATTAGAATAGCTTCGCCACTTCGAGGGGGCAACCTCCAAACCATATAATAAGACTCAAATGCTCAAATGATAATGAAATACTACCTATAATCCCCTATATATACTATTCATATGCTATGGCCATCACCAAGGCCGACCTATTAAGCATGAGAAAGTATAAATGATATAATAAAATGATATGGTAAGCCACAAGTCAGCTACTCATATCCTAATACAAGCAATAGGTTAAGGGCGTAGCAAAAACTCTTCACACAAAGAAGGGGATCAAGGCCAATATAAAATAGTCAATCATGAGGAAGCAAGGATGCCCCTAGCATAAGCTGACCAATAAGCACATGAGATAAAAGAAGTAGAAAATTATCTTATCAAAAGGGGACAAAAGTGCTCGCAAACATGGCAAAGAGAACATCCGGTACACATGGATGTTCTAAACGATTTTCAAAGAACAAAGGATGTTATGTGTAGTCAATTTTACTCCCACTACAAAAGAAAGGAATCCCATGCGCACCGGCATATCACCCAATAGAAGTTGAGCACTCACCCGAGGCACACGTGGGTTCCGAGTCTCTCTTTTATGTGAGTTTTAGTGGGAAGCATTCATCTATAATTACTATAAGAGTATTTAGGAAATAAGTTTAGATATACAAGAATCATAGGGCTCAGAACAACCTCTAGATCCTTGTAGTTTCTTCAGACTGAGTGTTTTAATATATTCCACAACATATATTGTAAAAAAGGAAAGATACAATCATTCATTCATAGCATGAAAGGAAAGAGAACTTCTATGAACGAAATATACATAAAACCCACTGATATTCATATCTAATTGTAATAGGTAACCTCATTGTATTCATCATTTCATTACAAAGAGCCATAGAGGGCAGACCATAGTCATGCACATCACTAGGCTTGTATAACTAAGCCAAAAAGAAAAATAAATTACAATGCTAAGCTTAGTACATTCCTTTCTGCACCAAAGTTCCACTCGCAGTAATCCTGTAGAGCTTCACCCATGTTATCTCTCTCTCTGTGTATCCCTCCTATCTTCTCCTCTCATGTCTATATTCCCATGTGTATGTTATCCTGGTCTCCTTATCTCTGTCTCTCTTTTCCCACTATAGGCACTTGTATTTATCACCTTCCCACACTACCAACTCACCTTGCCATGCCCTCAGATCCATCGCCAAGTGTCAATGTGGTCCTTCAACGAGCATGTTTCCTCAGGCCTGAGCTCTCCACTCCATCTCATGATGGTCTTCTAGAAGATTCCTTTGTTGGCATGCTCTTTCCTAGGCCACCTTGCTCCAGGCTGACATCTTATCCATGTGCAACCGATCACGCTTTTCACGTGTTCTACCTTTGTTGCTTAAATTAGCTAAGTCCCGAATCTCCTTTCACACCATGCACGCTATTTTCTTCCTTAAGCCTTTTCTCTTACGCACTTTTTCCTTGTGTGCCCTTCTATAACTGGGGTCCCACGCACCCACGCGCCTTCATACTTAGTCAATATTTCAGGGGCCCAACATCACCCCACACTACGCCTGTTCTCCGCCCTCGAAACATCTTACTTGACCAAGGTGCAAGTTGGTTCAATGGAACCAAGATGTAGACAAATATTACAAAAATGAATAAGGAATGAAAGAATAGGGGAAAGAATGAAGAATGGGGGGGGACATTAAATCAAAAGGTTGGGGAAGTCCTTCCGTAAGTCTGCCTCCAACTTACTCCATGTATCGACCTCATTCTGCGCCTTCTGACAGAGGTCACCCACCAAGGTGCTTACTTCATCAAAGCTTAGACCAGCTCCCTGGGTGCCCAAGGTGTCCACAATTTGTTCCATTTCCTTGCCTAGGTCCATGAGCTTGTCCATTCTCCTTGTAATCTGGGGTATAGTTCCTTCAGCCGGGCCTTAGTTGAGCTTCTTAAAGCCTCAATTACCTCTAATTTATTTTCTACCTCGGCCAGAACCTTGTCCCTTTCTACCCTATTCCCCTTGTTCTTTTCCTAGAACTCCTTCAGCTCTACTTCAAGCATGGCAAACCAAAGAGCTTGCCACCTTATCTCGATCTCACGCATGTGTCATATGTGGCTTCTGCAGACTAGAGTGACCTTGATCTCCACGAGTACTTGACTATACTCGAAAGCAACAAGTGCTATCACTTTTAACCGGTCCTCCTCCTTTAGGCACGTGGCCACTTCCTCCGTATATTCCAATGCCAAGGGTCACCTCTCCATGGTGAGGATGCACGTTAAGTCTTCTAGGCATTCCAACGATCGATGCATACCTCTGGAGGGATAGGTGTTAGATCTGGGTGTTTCAAAATGATGGTGCTTTTTATTGAGTCTACTTTCTTGTAGACCTCCTACACCTTTGCCTTTTCCTCCTTGAGCTCACGCTTTAGCTGTGCACTGATTAATTAATTCCTCCTATTTTAAGCTTCTAGCCACCTTAGCCAACTCTTCCTCCTTCTTGGCTAGCTTTCCCTCTAAAGCCCTTATGTTGTCGTTCCACGCGAATAGTCTCGCCTCTGTTTCCACCGCGACCTTGTTTAGAGCATTGCAGACTTGATCATTCGAGAGTTCCTAGGCATTCACTAAGGGGTTATCTCCCTTAGACTCTGGCAGTGTGATAATCACCTTTTGGCAGACTTCAAAGTCTAGCTCATCGACATGGGACTCAAATGCCCAAGAAAGCATCTTCTTGGTCCTGGGGTACACACCCTCCTTCTCAAATGATCCCATGGCTATAAGTCTTTCGGTGGGTACCATGCTCTGGAATCGTGCACATAGCACCTTCCTTGAATCATCCACGTAGCCCATTATCTACCTCTGTTCTACATCCAGAGGTCTTCTACCCAAGCACGCACCTTTGGGAAGCTAATCTGTCGAGCGGGGGGCTCTAGGCTATCATGTCCTTTTTCAATGCTCTCCTCCTTCCCTTCCTTTAGCACTATGTCTGTGCTCCACTCTAACTCCTGGTCTACAAGGATCTCAAGCATCTTCTTTGTTTCTTGTTCTGCCACTTTGGTTATCTGCTCCTTGGTAAAACCCATGGCTCTCTGCCCCTCAGCATCCCTCTCATCTACCTTTGTATCTTCAGTGCCTTCATCACCTTGTGCGCCTTTTCATCACGTGAATACAAACTCTTGCTTTTATTCTCCACTCTCCTCCTCCGAGTCATAGACACTAAATATGTGAGGTTCCAAAGGTTCCTTGTCTTTCTCTAGTCTCTTCCTCCTCATCGCCACCTCCTTCACTCTCATCCTCTCCTTCTCCTAGATATCTCTCCAAGTCAGTTTGCCGCCTCCGAGTCAACTTCTTCATCCACCTTCTACTTCTTCCTGAGAGGTTGCTTCTAGTCAGGAGATTTTTCCTTCTCTTCTTCTTCTTGTGACTCCTCCATGGTGGTGGGTTGTTCAGGCACCTCTACTTCTGTGTCTTCTCCTTTACTAGAGACTTCTTCCTCCGAACATAGGTTCTTGGCTTTGCGCTCATAGAAGGCATGCTCACTATTTGAGTAGTTGGTACACTTGGTGCTCCTTCCTCTCCTCTGCCCCTCTTCTTAGACACTTGGCTTCTTCTTTCCCAAGGGGTCTTCGTATGGATTTCTCATCCACCAAGTACATGTGATTTTCAAATTTTGGCCTTATGAGCACGTATACACGTGTCGCGGATCCTCTAACGCATAGGAAGTGTTATTGGCCTAGTCATATGGATCTCGTGTGACACGTACTTCTCCACGTACACATGCACTTACCTCTAGGATAGTTCAGTTTCTTCCTCATATCCTTGTGCTCCCAGTCCAACTTTCCTAGCTCCAGCCTTATCTTTTTTTATTCTTTAAATTTGTTCACTCCCGCTTGGAAGTACTAGGCAGTGAACATGAAAGGGAGCTTGCACCAAGGGCTCCATGATTCATCAACAAGTTTGAACCTACCCAAGCAGTAGTGTTGGTATACCGTGAACTTAGCTTCTCCTTGTGTGGCTGTTGGGAGTTGTTTAGGGATCCTCCACTCCACCCCGAATGCATTTCTCAAGCGTGTATACCATTTTTCAAGCCGTGCCTTGTGGGGAGCCATCATTGTATCACATGCATACTTTTCAAACCTCTTTGGGTGAAGGGTCTTTGGTTGGGTACTCCCACACAAACTTGTCTGGTGCATCCGACACTCCAATTTCTATAAACACTATGGTGAGTAGGACATTTCCAAAGAGGATCATGTCCCCTTCCTTCACGCACTTTATAATTTCCTCGGTAATGTATGTGGACAAGTTGTAAATAGTCCCCTCTGCAATCTTCCTACAGACATGTAGCCATGGCTTGTTAACTTGTGTCCACCTTTCTTGGCCATTCAACTTCATTACCAGTGTGCACACCATCTTCATAACTGGGTCCTTGATGTCTGAGATGTCATAATACCGCGACCCTTTCTTATAGGCATACTCTGTGACGGTCTCCTGAATAGCCTCCTTGTCACCAAGGTCATCTTCCAGGCTATCTCCCTCGCATATGAGGCCTATAAACTATGTAATCAACTAGGGAGTTACGCACATCTTGCGCCCAACAAAGTGGAAGTAGTCCTCATGTACCCGAGACATCAACCACTAGTACAAGTGATCCGCATCCCAAAATAAGGCAACTCATAAAGTTGTAGCAACCCTACCTTCGCCAGCTTGACCTTCACGTCATCATTGTAGATAGGTAACCCTTCAGGTGTTCACTTGTTGGTTGGGCATACCAATTCTAATGCCATCTCTTTTTCTATAGTGCTGGTGTAGTGATTATAATCACTGACTGGTATGCTTCTCAAATGGGATTCCCATTCCTTCCCCATCATCACTCCATGTTAGGGTACTACATTTCTACATACCATTCTTCGTTTGTATCTACCTCGGGTTCTGGTTGTTTAGCCCTTGCTTTGCCCTTCCCTTTCTTCGGTGCCATGGTTGAGGTAATTGTGTCACTCCAATCCTCTCCTTGTTACTCTACTTTCCTTCTCCCAACCTTTGATCTCAGATCCACGATACAATTCTCCTAAACTCGTGCCCTAGTTTGTTGAACCCTAACTTTGATAAATTCTTCACAAGACAACATCTTTTCACTTCATTCCACACCGTAATTCCTTCCTTCTGTTTGCAATCTCAAACTAGCTCTTTACATTTTTAATCACATAGATCTTCTCCTTGATCAAATCTGAAAAATCCCTAGCTTATATCTTTCACTTATATCTCCAACTCTTCATTTTCACAAAGTAAAATGAGAGTGCCCCGACCTTCTATTTATAGTTTTTCCTTTTTCTGGTCATTAAATGCTACTTTACCTACCCCATACTTTTCTCATTTAATGTAGCTTTTTAAAACAAATCCCATCTTCAATGCCTTCACTCACACACCCTTCCTGCGCAAAAAACTCCTCCAACCTTCTAGTGCGCAAACCAAACCAACCTAACAAGAGACTCTTACACGTGCTCAACCTACATCGAAGGCACTTCTTCTATCTAGATTCTTGCTTTCACCTACCTCATGTTGCTTTAAATGTGCTTCTTTTCCTTTGTACATGGGATCTACAAGTAGCTTTACCCTGACACCAACCATTCTATCTTTTCTCTTCATCTCTCTTTTAACTCGGGCTACTCAACAAGGCTCTTCAACACAACCTCCTTGGTACTTTTAATCACGTGCTTCTTCACTTTTCTCCACCCCACACTTAAATGATGTGTGGTCCTCTCACACTCATAAATTCTCCAAAAATAGCAATAAGGTTACTAGCATCCAAGGTGTAAAACAAAACAACAACACGAAAGGGAAACACAAGGAAAGGAAAATGCATAAAGGAAAATTCTAAACTAATTGGAAAAACTACCTTATTTACAAACACCAAGAAGACTTATTTATAGTAGGGCTTTAGCCTACTACCATTGAAGTGTCTAGTAGCTTTGTCCCATCTAGTGCTTGAATCGGCATGCGCCCGAATCAAGGATGTACGAGATTGTGTAGGGACCTAACTAATGGACTTTCAACTTCCTAGGATGGCGCAGAAATTTAGAATCATACAGTAACACCATCTACCCAACCTCAAATTTCTTGTTCCTAATATGGTGATCATGCCAAGCCTTTTACTTTACCTTTTCCGCTTGTTTGATCCAATGGGAAAGTGATCGTCTTTCATCCAGTTTCATTAGTTCATCAATTCTTTCTTCCAGTGCTTGTTCATCGGCTAATCCTCCTACGCGCGCTATTCGCAGAGAAGGTAACATAAATTCAACTGGAAAAATAGCTTTCCATGCCAAACACCAATTGGAAAGGTGTGGCTTTATTTAGTCTTTTATATGTAGTCCTGTAAGCCCATAAAATTGTTGATACCTTGTCATCCCAATCCTATCTTCCAACATCATAGATTTTGGTCAAGGTATGACTCAATATTTTGTTGAATGCTTCCACGGTTCCATTTTCTTATGGGTGATAGGGCATAGTCTTATGATGAGCCACCATGAACTCAGATAGTAGGATCCTCACAGTCTCATTTAGAAAATGTGTACCCCTATCACTGGTCAAACTCAAAGGGCATCCATACCTTGTGATAATGTTCTCCCATAGAACCTTGCCATTGTTGCTGCCATGTAATCTTTAGTCGGGGCTACTTTCACCCCCACCTCATGAGATAATCCATGCAAGTGATGACATAACATGACCCAATCCTACACGCTTCCGGTGTAATAGGTCCTACAAAGTCTATCACCCACTTTTCAAAAGGCTCCATGCTAGGAATAGGATGTAAAGGCATTTCATCTCTCCTTCCTAGTTTGCCAATGCACAAAGTGGTCACATGCTTTACAATAATCTCTACAATCCCTATATAAGGTTTCCCACCATAAACCTACCATTAAAATCTTGCACACGGTGGCATCACCTACGTAATGCCCACCCACACTTCCTCCATGTGCTTCCTCCATGATGGCCAAGCACTCATGTTCTAACACACATCTACGCAAAACTTCATCACATCCCAATTTGTATAAGTCTCCACTAATCAACATGTAGGCGCGGCACGTATGGCCAACTACTTCTTTTCCAATGCCCTCATTCCATCTGGTGCCACACCTTCTTTTAAAATATAACAATCTCTTCCAAATCTAATGGCGCGCGCCGCAATCTAAATAGTTGCGTCTGGCATTGCTTCCTCAATACTTTTTACATCCTCTCCTAAATCAATTCTTGACGATGATCGGTCCATAATTGCTTTTTTTCCAGACTTCACTACAATGGTGAACTCAAACTCTTGAAACAAAAACACCCATCAACATATGTGCCCTTAAAGAATGGGCTTGTTCACTAAATACTTTAATGCCATGTGGTCGGTGTAGAATACAAAGGGTGTTGCTAATAGATACTGTCAAAATTTGAAAAGTGCATAGATCATTGATAATGCCTCAGTGCTCGGTTGTGGTATAATTCTGCTCTACTGGTGTTAACTTCCTACTCACGAAACAGAGAGGATGATCAACAATCCCCTCACCTGGTTGTGCAAGTACTACCCCAATGGTGGTTCCTGAGGCATCTACATGGACATGGAAGGGCTTGTCCCAAGAGGGAAATCATAAAATAGGCATGGTAATAAGCCTATCTTTTAAGGTGTCAAACACCCTCTCGCTGCCTTTCCCCAATGGAAGGTACTTTTGTGTCTAAGTAACTCCTCTAAAGGCATGGATCTTGGCATACCCCTTAATGAATTTTCTGTAATATCCCATATGCCCAAGGAATCCACACACTACGCTCTAGCTAGTAGGTTCCCTTAACCCCACAATAATTGCAACCTTAGTAGGATCTACCAGCAAGCCCTCCTTACATATGATATGCCCCAATAAAGTCCCAAAGGGTGTAGCAAACACACACTTCTTAATGTTGAGGGATATCCTCAACTACCTACACCTTTCAAACATTAATCTCAAGTTGTCACAATGGTCCTTAACCAGACCATATACTATCCAATCATCCAAGTAAACTTGAAGAAACTTATGAATGAAGTCCTAGAATGCTTGCACCACTATGCGTGAAAAGACAAAGCAGTGCATTCTTCAACCCAAAGGGCATGACCGTATATGTAAAACTTCCCCACTCGATGGTGAAATTTGTCTTCTCCTGGTCCTCCTTTAGCAATCCGGACTTGGTGGTATCCTAAAATCCATCCGTAAAGGAATAGATTTCACGCCCAACAACTCCTTCCAAAATTTCTTCAGTGAAGGGGGTCGGAAATGGATCAATGACACAAACTACATTCAATTCCCTATAATCCACACAAATCCTAATCCACCCATCTTTCTTGATGTTGATTACCATCGAACTTATCCATTCCGATTCTTCCACTACCTCAATGATCCTAGAAGCTATCATCTTGTCTATCTCCTCCTTAACCTTCACGCATAAGTTGGGATTCATCCGGTAGGGCCTTTTTCTAACCAAGCGTGCACCTTCCTTTAGTTTTATCCTCATCTCCCCCAAGGAATGGTGGATGCCTTTTAGCTCATGGTACCTACGTGGGAATAAATCCTCAAATTCATGCAACAAATCAATGATCTTAGATACTTCCTTCTCCATCCAATAATCCCCAATAATAGCTTCCTTAGGTTCTTCTCCTAAACCGATGTTAACTTTCTTTGTCTTTAACGGCTCATGGTAAGCATGCACGCGAGCATCTACACTATCCACTACCTCGCGCATTCCTATAAAATGGATAACATCTAAACTCTTCTAATTCTTCTCCATCAATCACATATACTAACTTTCCCTTCTCCTTTTCCAAACATGCGCTCAAGCTGTAATTCTTCTATTTCTTCAATCTCTTCGAAGCGTTACACTCCAATCCTAGTTCACCTAGTAATTCCAATAGCCTATCTTCCATTCTAGCACTATCCCCCATGGTAAGGTGCTTGATACCTTACAAGGCCTTATCAACCGATGGCTTGGTACTCTGATACTCAAAGGCTTGAATAAGATCAGCCATGAGCTCTTGCCAATTCCTTATCTAGTGGCGCATGTCTCTAAATGAATGTACCATGCACGCGCACAACCCTACAATGTAGAATACAACTTGTGCACCCAGAGGGATGGTGGCAAGGCTTCCATGCCTTCTCTCTCAGACCCGTTCACACTCCTGGATATGGAAAGAGGTGGGCTCCTTCCCATGGTACTCCTTGATGATGGTGGGTATATTACTTCTAGAAAATATGACAGAGAGAGCAATTCTTACCTCACACCACTCTAAAAGGATCTCCTGATGCATGGCCCACCAACGAGTTGCTATGCCGAGCAAGACGTAACTCAACATCTCCCTTCATTCCTTCTTGTTCTTCCACTGAGCTTCTATCTCCTATAGAAAGATCTCAGGGAAGGCTCCTCCTGAGTACTTGGGTAGTTCTTTCCTCCAAGGTGTTGAACCATGTGCACCTTTGTTACCTTAATTACCAATCCTCTCAACTACCATCCCATTAATTCATATGTCCCATGCACCCAATTGTCACATGCCAGACTGGTGGTATCACTCACTGACTGAGCATCTTCAAATTGGATAACCCTGTTAATAGGGTGTACCATCTCAGGATCTCTGATTGAGCACACATAAATCTTATCCAGAACTTCTTCTCCCAATGGTTCAATGTAGGGCACTTGACTTCCCATCAACCAAGGGTATAATGACCCACTCCTCTTTTTTCTCAAAACTAATGTACCCTTTGTTGAACCGGAGGTCCGCATTGTTCTTGTAACACCAAGGGTGCCCAAGTAATGTTGGGAAATTGTCCACCTCAGTGAGCACCAAGACTTCAAGTCCCTAGTAAACTTGGCTCCCTGGATAGTAATAGTTACATCCTTCAAGACACCGATGGGCATTGCCTTAGTCTTGTTTTCCATATACAACACATTTGAAGATGGCTATAATGTAGGTCTCCCCATCTGATGCCATGCATCCAAAGTCAAAACATTAACCTCCACACTAGTGTCAATGAGTATATTGTTGAGGAGCCATCCATCCACAATTGCATTCAATGTAATCTCTTTTCATAGTCGAGGCTGTGAGGGGGAAGGTTCACGTGCAAGACCTATCTCTCACGCTCTTCTCTAGCACGTGGTACCTTCTCTCTCAACCAGGATCCTAGCAAAGGAATGATGTTCTCCTACCTTAGCATTTTACACACCTCCTTGACCTCATCCAGGTCATCCTTTTACACCTCAACTCTCCTTCCTTGTTCCTCCTTTCTGGATTTCTCCTTGAGACACTGGATCTCCCTTACAAAGCTTCAATAACATCCATGGTGTCCTGATATATCTCCTTCTGATGTGCGGGGTCTGGGTACTTTCCATGAATGACCTCTTCCCTTGAAACCAGGCTCTTCTATCTTGGTATCTCCCTTGCACGTATGGCTTCTACCCTTGTTGTTACTAAGACAGCTCCAAACCTTCATCTTGTGTTACCCGAGGCATCCATTATATGTCTACCTTCTTGATGCTTGACCATCATAACACCTTTGTCCTTCCAGTGCTGCTGATTCATATGCTCATATAACTCTGGGCACTCCTCATACTTATGCTTCTTTCCACACCATGAGCACTACAACAAGTCTAGGCACTCACGCTTGTAATGTTCTATGAGATCCACAGTTGAAACATGTTCCACATGGGAACTCACTTCTTCCTCCATGGTTACCTCATCCATGGAATCCTCCTCAAAAACCTCTTCCACGTGCACCTCCATCTGCACACTCCTCATAACGGTGATCATCATTTTTAGAACCACTAGCAATGCTAGTTTGGTGCACCCCATGATCAATGGCCTCATGTATCTGATCAATGAGCCTATAGTCTTTAGTATCATGGGTCATGTGGAGGTGCAAATCTTGCAATAACAAGATACATTCTTCTTGATCATGCATGCTGAAGCAAGGGACATCTACTGGCATCATGGTCCCCATGACAGATTTCACAATCTAATGTCACAGCACATACCATCCTCTCGGGGGAAATTATCCTTAACATGCCCCTCTATCTCATAATCCATGCACCACAAACCACTATGAGTCTCATGGACCGAGTTCACAGATAGCTTTTCCAACTGCTTAGCCATAGTAGCAATCTGAGCCTCCAAGAATGGGCTAACTCCAGTATCAATACTACCAATAGGCTTCGGTGCACAGGTAGCCTCCAATGCTTCACGCAGATCTATAAAAGTCTTATGAGACAAGGCCCTTCTAAAAGGGGTGATCAATCCTCCAACAAACCACTGTGCATGCTGAGAAGGATGTATATCATATGATAATTTAGACAAGAGAGTTTTAAAGCACGCATCATACTCCCACACACTCTCTGTCCATTCCTTGTTATATCTCCTTCAAAGCGCTAATGATTTTTTTCTCAAACTCAGGAATGTGGAACTCTACCAGGAATGCATTCTTTAAGGCAGTGTAATCCACCACTATTTGATGAGGATCATACTTTCTATACCAGCTATGCACGCGCCCTTACAACGTGGTTACAAATTGACTAGCCTTTCATTCTGGGGTTGTGATACCTTTCACGCACCATAGTAGTTCACACTTGTGAACATGTTTTGCAACATCCTCAATGCCCCTATAATCTGGTAAATGTAGAGACATTTCAAAGAAAACTTGAGGTGGTGGCTAGGGTCCTTGTCCTAAACCAGAGCCTTGGTTCCCTCTCGGTGTTTCCTCCATCGCCTGATCCACCAGGTCCACTGGGTCCTGTACCTCCAAAGCCACCCACTAATCCACTGTAAACCACTAGGCCCAATAGGGCCTATAGGAGCTATGCAAAATGCCCCCATGGTCCCACTGAACTATGTAACGATAGTCTGTAATGGCACCCCACTATCGCTACTTTGTCCCATGCCACTCCCTGATGTGAGACCAAAAGCTTGTACACTTGCTCCTTGTCCAAAAACTCCTCCAAATACTAGAATATGTGCAGCCATAGAAGAAGGAACTAAAAATTATACCTCCTAGGCACGGATCTATCTCTTCCACTGGTTTCAATTGATCAATACTTCTTCCTGATCGGGAAAACCAAGCGCCAAGGCTTGATCACTGGGTGGGTTTAGATATGCGCCAATGACTCTCCTTTCTCCATGTGAAAAAATCTCACCAGAAGCCGAAGGGGTCTCCCTCACACACTTTCCAAGATGGGGTAGCATAGACTAGCTCGTTCCACTCCTCCATGAACCTCAACTCCTTCCCACAACATCTATCTCCATAGATCCATCACACTAGCAGCTTCGCATCATCTAGTAATCTCCCTTTCACGCACTTCACCATACTTGAGCCATCTTTCTTCCCTCTCCTTTTATGTCGTCATCTCATCTGCCATCTTCCTCCACCCGAGCTTCCTTACCCAACGGCTCGAATGGTTTAGCCGGCCATGGGGAGTGCTTCTAAACTCATGGTAACCATCAATATCTTCATAGCTAGAGGAATAACACGTAGAAATGATCCTCTAGGTTCTCGTAGAAACTCAAACTCGCAATCTCTAGGGCAAGAATACATGGAAATGGCATATTCTAGAGTGTAGCTAGCTAGTACTCCTCCCCACCAGTGATCTACAACATGGGTCCATGTCATATCTACATCCTATAACCTTTGGTAGTCTTCTTTGGTCCATATCCACGATCCATAATGCCAACTTGATCTAGATGCATAGGCTGAAAGCCACCCAAATAACTCTACTAGGAAGTAGCATAAAAAAATTCTCATACAGATCATGGTAGAGATTCTCCTCTACCCATCTACGTGTATCAAACTCAGGTCCAGTGCTGAATCTCTGGGAAAATTCATCTTCCATGCTCTTGAACCATGATTCAACATTTTCCAATGTTAACCGATCCATCATTACTCTTTACATAGATCATGATGCATGTTATATCCCACTACAACTTCAAAAGAGGTCCCGGAAATGAAACCAAGATGTAGTCAATTTTACTCCCACTATAAAAGGAAGGAATCCCATGCGCATTGGCCTATCACCCAATGTGAAGCTAGAGCTCACCCGAGGCACGCGCGGTGCCGAGTCTCTCTTTTATGTGAGTTTTAGTGGGAAGCATTCATCTATAATTAGTATAAGAGTATTCAGGAAAGAAGTTTAGACATACAAGAATCATAGGGCTCAGAACGGCCTCTAGATCCTTGTAGTTTCTTCAGACCGAGTGTTTTAATATACTCCATAACATATATTGTAACAGAAGGAAAGATACAATCATTCATTCATAGTATGAAAGGAAAGAGAACTTCTATGAATGAAATATACATAAAACCCACTGATATTCATATCTAATTGTAATAGGTAACCTCATTGTATTCATCGTTTCATTACAAAGAGCCATAGAGGGCAGACCACAGTCATGCACATCACTAGGCTTGTATAACTAAGCCAAAAAGAAAAAGAAATTACAATGCTAAGCTTAGTACATTCCTTTCTACACCAAAGTTCCACTCGCAGTAATCCTACAGAGCTTCACCCATGTTATCTCTCTCTGTGTGTATCCCTCCTATCTTCTCCTCTCATGTCTATATTCCGTGTGTATGTTATCCCTGGTCTCCTTATCTCTGTCTCTCTTTTCCCACTATAGGCACTTGTATTTATCACCTTCCCATGTTGCCAACTCACCTTTCCATGCACCCTCAAATCCATTGCCAAGTGTCGAATGTGGTCCTTCAGTGAGCATGTTTCCTCAGGCCTGAGCTCTCCACTCCATCTCATGATGGTCTTCTAGAAGATTCCTTTGCTAGCATGCTCTTTCTTGGGCCACCTATTGCCAGGCTGGCATCTTATCCACATGCAACCGATCATGCTTTTCACGTGTTCTACCTTTGTTGCTTAAATCGGCTAAGTCCTGAATCTCCTTTCACACGTCGTGTGTGCTATTTGCTTCCTTAATCCTTTTCTCTTGCACACTTTTTCCTTGCGTGCCCATGCACCTTCATACTTAGTCAATATTTGCTTGTAGATATCCCATGTGTGCACATGGAAATGAATTACCTTTTGAAGGAAATTTTTGAGACAATAAGTGAAGACACTAGCTAATGTGTAGGAATGATTTAGTTTGAAAGGTGATTTGTGAATGGATTATGGAAGGAGAGTCATACATTGCTCTGCTTCCAACCAAACATCCATAGTTTCGATAGAGATGCATTTGATTCTAATCACAACACTTCTCTACTACCATTCATTCATTCATAGCTCCGGTAGAGATTATTGGAAATACCCCTAGAGAGTTATATATCAATTTGGTTTTTCTTTTATCTTTTTCTTTTTGATTGATTGATTTTGATTTTTTTGTTCTGAAAACTTATTTCATCTCTCTTGTTTAACAAGGGGTTAAGAACCATTGATGGCTTGATGGAAGGATGTGGAAGTGATTGTGATGAAGACATTGTCTAGTGTCAAAAATACGCCCAAAAATTCTTCCCAACAAGTTTATTATATGTAGATAGTGATAGGATCTCTAAGAGGTCAGTCGTTCTTTAATTTACCAAGGTTATGAAAGACCAAGGTCAAACGGATACCATAGAGATAAATGTCATGAAATGTGTGAAATAATCTAACCAAAATATCATCAAAGGGATGAAAATGGTGGATGACTTGTAGAGGAATATGAAAGAAAGGGAAGAAATAACATCCATGTGTATGCAATACCGATTGTAATGTTTGATCTTTGTACCTTTGATTTTTTTTTGTAATGTTTTAATGTTTTCTATTTATTTATTTATTTTATTTTTGAACTATTTTATGATTTTTTTATTTTTTGATGGTTATCGGAATGAAACATGTCACTCTATGTGATAGGATCCAACAATGATGTTTGTGATTTCTTTGATAAGAGAGACTAAGCGTGTTTTTCTATCAAGTGTAATATTATCCCCGATCTTGATGATTATGGTGATCTCACACTCAACAAATGATTGTGATTTTTTTTGAAACATGGGTTTTGTATGTGGGAGCTTGAGTTCCCTATCCATAGGTTTCTACACTTTGTGTCATACTTGATGGGTACATTGGTGTGCATTATGGAATCACGTTTGATTTTGAATTTTATAATCATTTGAGTTGTTGGGAGATTTGGATATCTTCAGTGTTTTGGTCTTAGCTTGGTAAAAAACTTGTCTAGGTTTCTTATAAGCTAATGCTTGACTTTTCTGATCTTGGGAAGTGGGAGAAGAACATGGACATTTAGAATTGATGTGAGAAATGATGGTGGGCTTGCCACAATATTTGGTAGAAGAATAATGTGATGGATGAAAATGATATAGTCCAAGGATTGAAGAAGATGGGCTATCGGGAGGTGAGCCATAGATAAAAGATGAAGGGATACTAGGATGTGGCCATGGCATAGAAGTAGAAAGGATGTTAGGGTTTGACCCATAGCTGGAAGATGATGCAATACTAGGATGTGGCCCAAGAATAGAAGATGACAGAATACCCGAGAGTGACCCATACATAGAAGACAAGGGTCTAGTTAGATGTGCCCTAAGAATAGAAGATAGTGGACTGCTCCAAAATGCTCCACAAATAGCAGAGGGAGGACTACTAGAAGGTGACCCACACCTAGATGAATATGAAGGGCTACTTGGTGTTTACCCATAAGAGATTGTGATTAAGAAATTGTGATATAAAAGATTGATTAGGTGATGATAAGATAGGCCATGGATCAATGCAAGTCCTAGGAGTTTCATCACTTAATGAAGAATGTGAAGGTGGAAGAATAAGACGAGGATCAATTTTCATGATCTAAGGCTCTTCCTCCATTTCTTGATAAAATAAATCATCTTTTTCCTCACAATACGCAGACGTATCAAAGTCTAAAGAGAATCCTTTCTCGTATTTTTTAGAGGGATATCTTCATGTGCCCCTATAAAGGCCATGATCGCTCCTTCATTCTGAAATAAATCAATCGGATGGTTTTTCGATCAACCGTGAGGGTTAGATTGCATGAAAAAGGGCCAACTGGTGTGAAATATTGAGAATATGTTTGATGATGATTGATAGAAGAAGGTGACGTAGGGGACGAAGTAGACTTAGGGCTAGATGTCTCGTGAGTAGAAGAAGATGTGGATTTATAATTGGTTGGTATAGGTTTCCCTATAAGATGACATTGTGGAGGAAGAATAGGAGGATTTCGTATCCAAAATTCTATAGATTATGACGTAGGAGTCAACTTAGATGATTGACTAGAAGGACTTTGAGTCACACAAATCTTCAAAGGAGGAAGGGTTCATTGAGGTGACTAATAAAAGAGGTCCCGAAAGAAGGGGAGGACCGCGACTTAGGATTCGAATTGGATGAATGATAAAGGAGGTCCCACAAAGAAATGGGGGACTCAAGAATCATAGTAGAAGTATGATGAAGGAGGTCCTACAAAGAAGGGGAGGACCGTGACTTAGGAGTTGAATTAGATGAATCTGAATAGTAGTTTGGATTTGAATCATTAGAAGAATTGGAGGAAATATTTGGATTGGAATCCTCAAAAGAAGAGGAAATTTTGGATTATAATCATAAGAAGAGTGGGGGGAACCCGAATAATAATTTGGATTAGAAGTGTCCAAACCATACCACTCGACTATGAGAAAAACAAACCCTAACTAAATGTACAATGCTCAAGCACGTATTAGATGGAATATAATGTGTATATGTTTGAGTCTAAATGACTTTAGCGGTCACCCCAATGTCATTTTCAATCAGCGTTGCACTATATTTTAGACTCAATGTAGTTAGGGTGTGTGTGTGATAAAATTATGTCCCTTAAAGCTAGATTTCCCTTATGTCAGTTACACCAAGATATCAAGATATAACTAATTTTCCCCTAATATCAATGTGTGTAATGGAATTAAAAAAATTTCCTTCCTATGTAGTGAATGATGTTTCCCAAATGTAGTCCTTAAGTTTTTCTCTTTTTCCCAAATAGTAGATATGAAATAATATCCCAATTTACCCATTAGGTTAGAATAGTAATTCATACATATATGTATGATTCCTTTAATTGAATTTCATCATTAACAACCCTAAAATCAAATTGAAAGTGATAATAGAAGTTTTATAAATATAATGGTCAATGAGGAATTTTAAAACATAAGATAAGATGGAAAGAGGACAGAGGACCCAAAGGGGAAAGTAGTGTCTGGGCACTCCTTTCCCTAGTGGGTGCTAGTGTCTGAAAGTATCTAAGGATAAAAAGGGAAATAATGAGTTGGGTAACATACTTTCCAATGTTTAAAATTAAAGGGATAGTTTTAGAAAAAGAAAGGATGGAATTATAAAAAAATAAAACAATGTAAGTGTAAAGCAAAATAAGGATTGTTAATTTATATTCCTATTGCTTAGGAATCATGCATATAATGACACACTAAAGGCATGATGTAATAGTACTAAGTGCATAATTTCATGTCTAAATTTTCCCCCACTTTATGTTGGTGTTTTTGAATATTTAGCAGGACAAATTAGATAGGAAGAATGTACCATGTGGATAGCTGAAAGAGGTTGTAACTAATAAAAGCGCCAAATGAAGATCAGTAGCTTATAAAGCATGTTGAATGGAGATTGTAAGATGTGTATCATGGATTATAATAGGGTATGAGAACCCTAGGGGTGACCTTATGTGCATGGTGGAAATGATTTTTGTGTTTATAAGTTGATATTGCCTTTTCTTGAGTGTCTTGTGTTTGAGATTTCTCCTCATTTCATTTGTGTCACCTTTTTTGGGATAAGGACAAACCTGTAAAAGATAAGTGTATTCAATGCTCATGGAATATGAAATTAAACTTTAACTTAGAAATATTAGAATATGAGAATAGAAATGTACATATAAATAAGTGGATCAAGTATAGAATACACCTAAATATCGTGAGAGAAAATATAGAATTGTTCCTATGTGTTGGTTGCCTTAGAGATGGTTGGAAGGGTCGAGAGTAATCAGTTCATGAACTAGTTTGAATATAATGAGGATTTAGGTGTACTATCACTATAGGAAGAGTTTTTAGAGAGTTTTAGTATTTTCCCTCCACCCATTAACACTTCCACATAATAAGTGCCACCGCAGATGGTCATAAACCCAATAGAAACTATAAGAAAGGAGATTAATTAGTTCCCTTGATAAAATTATGAAACTTACCACTAATTATGTTCTTTTTGTATTGGATAATAAACTCTAAGTATTTGTTGGATTTTGATAACGCTACTATTGAGAACATGTTAAACATGTAAGAACATATTTTTTCCCCAAGGAAAAACCACCCAAGTGGGAAACTAGTGCCCACCATTCTTGTCTAGTATGGGTCCTTTTTTCCACATGATATTTTTGGCCCAAGTATTATTTTAAACCATTATTTTAGCTCTTATTTAGAAAAATTTTGTTATGTACCATTTTATTTCTTGTTTCTAGACTACTAAGAGGGTGAAATATTAACTTGATGATTTCCCCGCTCATTTGGGGAACATGAGATGAACCAATGCGATTAAACCCAAATGAGGAAAGCTAAAATGGATGTGCACATATGAAGAATGAATATTAAAGGGGAATATCGAATGTGCATGGTAAAATCCATGACACATGTAAAACAATTGGAATAAGGCTAGAAAAAGGGTTAGTTACAAACAAGCGTAACATAATGTAATAGAAATGAGTCAAAACACACAAGAATACAATAAAAGATTAGTATAGAAGCTGGTGGAATACATGGGACACCACTCAAGATGTCATAATACAATCAAAGCCTTCAAGACTATACAAAGAAAAAAAAGCAATCATGCATAGGACATAGCCCACAAATAATGGCAATCAAGACACAAACATAGACAAGATACACACATATTAGATAACCATGGTTGGAAGTAGGCCTACAAGACTAAAGATACACATGAAGCACTCATTAACATGTTAGAAAAATTGATAGTATGTCATAACATATGCCGCTCAAAATATGAGTGAAATTAGTAGATATTTCTATGATAGCACTGGATATAGAGAATTAGGGAAGATAGATTCCCCAAGAGACTCAATGGGACAAATAGAGAATAGTGTCAAGAATCATGCATCGTGTGATAACCTATAGATAATTTTTATAAATAATCGAATATATATGTGGATCAATCCCACAAAATTGTAGTAATAATAACTATAAACAAAAATACAAAAACAAAAATACACAACAAGAAGATAGAATTTATCGTGGTCCATCCAATGTGGGATACATCCACCAAGAAACACTTGCCCATATTTTATTACGAGCCAACAAGAGTATAATCCACTCTTATATCAATCTTCTCACAATTACAAAACACAAATTGTTGGAAGCACAATGGACTAAGGGGGTGAACCAGGTCCTATAATACATTTAATTCATTTGCCATCCATTACTTGAACCATTCATTCAATGTCCATAAACCATACAAGATTATTAATTGTGTTTACAAGAGCATGAAATAAGAGAGAGAACACAAAACACCAAATGTAAGTAGGAAACCCTCAAGGGGAATAAAACCCACTGAAAACCTTTTCTTATATTACAAAAACAAATGACTTGTATGAATATTACACATCATGCAATATTTCTTTAGTGAGGCACCAACCCCACAAGGAGCACCAACCCCTAGTTTAGTAGGGCACCAACCCTACAAGTGTTGGGGTTAGCACAAGGTTGTACAGATAATATATCATATCTAAGCATACATGTAATAAAAGAAAATATTCTACTAGAAGAAATATACAAAACAAGAGATATAAATCAACACCATATTTAACGTGGTTCACCCAGTGTGGGCTACATCCACCAAGAAACAATTCAATCTATTATCCAAAGCTTTCAAAAGATATACAATGAAGATTTACAATCTTCCACACCTCTCATGATGTACAATACTTTATTTCTCTCAAGATTCTCCTTCTTCTCCAAGAATTCTCTCTCACACAATTATTTTCACAATAATCATTAACTCTCTCTTCTAACCCTATCTTTCAAGCTTATAAAAACTTAGGGCACTTAGCCATGCAATTGCAGTCAATAGATTTACTTTAATGTTAAAATTAAATCTAATTACCATGAGTTAAATAAAATACTCACACAAAGGTAACCAATTCCGATTAGCTCTAACCGATGTCGGTTCCTACTTGCCTAACCGATGTTGGTCATGGGTGACCAATGTCGGTCCCTTCAAAACTGAAGTCGGTTACTATGTTTTCCAGAATTTTAATATAGCATGCTAAACTAAAGTAATTGAGTTCCACATCTCAATAACAAGGAGGCTACAACCTCCTATTATCACCAAATTACATCACCCCCTAATGGGATAGTTTGATGGACTGGGGAATACGGTGTAATTTGTGTAACATTGGGTTATCTCTCAAGTTTGGGATTTGTGGGCTTGAGATAACCCTCCAGAGAAAGTTGGTTATTGCTCCTAATCCTACCTACCATAAGCTACTCCTAACGTAGGCAAGCAAACTACCTAATCCTATTTTAACCTTCCAAGGAGAAAGGGAAAGAGAGTGCATGAAAATAAACCAACACTAAGAGCAGTGATACACCAGAAAAGGAGGTTGCTAATCACTATCCAATTGCCTGAAATGGAGAGAGGTGAGAAATGGAGAGGGTGGAAAAATTCATCATAGACCAGATATATATTAACACATAACACAATTCATTTCCCATTAAACATGACTCTCAAAACCTATAATAAACATCAAGAATATGCACAATATACCGTGTAATGAAAAGAGGCAAGTAGAGATAATAAAACATGCAAAGGATCGACAAAATGCATCACAAAACATTGTTTATTGATCCAATAGGTTTGCACAATACAACATTAGTGGGAAAGAGGCAAGAAAATTATATTATAGATCTTGGAAATTAGGCTTAAACTCCACATTCAACCCAACAGAGAAGAAAGAGAGAGGGGGCAGGAGAAAAAAATGACTAACTCCTTTACAAATGAGCCCACATTACAATTTATAGAATTGAGAAGAGAGAGAGAAGGAAATCCCTAAATCTTATTTCCAACCACTTGTAAGTGATAATAAATGGATTCAATTAATGTTATTTTACTAGAAAAAGGATCCCCATGTTGTCCCATGACTTGCAGCAGAGAAATAATGATTTCCCATGCCCATTTAATGCTCTCTCAACCACCTGGTAATTTCCAAACTTAACTGGGCTCATTTTCTAGGAAATTATCCATCAAATATTCATCAATCTTTGAATTTCATAATCCTCATGCATATGTCTCGAACTATGATTCCAACGTGACCGATTTTGTGAAATTCCATTGAGAAATTCTCAAGTTATGAGCTCCTAAGTGATTGTAGCTCTTTTGAGTTCTCTTGCTTCAAGCTTGGCTTTCACTCCATGAGACTGAGTAATTAATTCTAGGTGGAAAATACTTTTAAATATTTTCTCCTCTTTTCCTAAATTTTTCTCATCATTTTAATGTTATGGGTATTTAAAAATGCTTAGGGCCCACCATTGAGTTTCATCAATTTTTACAAGTTGGGGGTTTGAGTAATTAAAGCATTGTAATATGCCATCTCAGCCAAGATTGGATTTCTTCTCTATAGTGTTTCATGAACTATTTAACCTCCATGTTTCATTAGGTATTGGTTTATATACCAACAACCTCTCCTTTCTCATCGAGTGAGCTCTCCTACTTGGACACCAAGTTTTCTACTTGCCACACCGACTCATTTCTTCATACTTCCACATGTATTACATCTAGTTACTACATCCACCTCTCGAATTACTTTGGCTTCCCACTCGGTTGATCACCTCACTTTCCTCCATCCCATACTGGCCTTAGGATTGCAGAGAATTTGAATCTATGTGATACCTCGAGCTTGGGTTTAACTATGCCACTTGTGCACCGAGAAGTCGACTTGCCCAAAACTCGATCTCATACACTCCTTTGCACCCAAAAACATCTTCCACACCCCTTTGACCTCGCCATGGACCTTTAACCAGCCATCCGCCCACAATACGTGCATTGCGGCCAAATCGGTCTTTGTGAGCCCACATGTCCCAAGGGCTACTTGGGTGTTTTTTCTCGCCATACCCACACAAGACCATGCTCACTTCATGCACAAATGATCCAAGTACAACTCAGCCTTTCCCACTCTATTGTCCCCACAAAGTCTCCATCCATGGTGATCTTTAACCTTTCGCACCCACATGTCCCGAGCTAATTTTGGGCCAACCAGACCATTTTTTTCCGCATTCACCGCAATACTCATCCCAAGCTCAAGGTGTTTGGCTCATAAGTCAGCTCATGGAGATAAGTAAAATTCCTCTTCCCACCTTCATTTCAACCAATTCCTTAGCCTCCACATTGGTTTTCCACCATGCATGCAATGTAATTACTTGGGAGATAGTTCAAAGAGACCCCAAACAAGCTCGATGTGATTTTTTGTGGCTTAGTTTCATTATTGCATAGCCTACAATGTTGAATCCAATCGGCCTTGTAACTAGAAGGCTCACCTACCATTCACTTGAGTCGAGCTCAGGTTCCACATTGTTTGTGTGAGATCAACAATGTTATCTTGCCTGATTGTGAGTTCATCTCTTTGCACCTATCATGGTCTTCTTCTCTAATCTAACTCTAATGGCCTTGACAGAGTGGCTCGATTCCTTCTTGTAATTCACTATAACCGATTGGGGAATTGGTTCAAAGGAACCATTCATGCAAGCCCACCATTTTCTATATTTTCCCAATGATATCAAATACACAACTTGTATGACTCGCCTCTAGGTAGATCTTGCAACATCTTTTACTCGACCTTAATTTTCTTCACAACACAATTTGAAAGACTCGCATGTGCAAAGCTCGGTCCCTGTTTAGAAGTAAACTCGGCCCTCAAATGTATCTTGATCTTAACAACTAGCTCACTCTAGAATGGGTCTTGGCCCCCTTGTAAATGTAACTTGGAGCACGTGGGAGTAGCTTGGTATATCAAAAGAGCTCGCTCACTCCTACATCAACTCGGGGCTTGTTTTCTTGTCCATATTTGCACTAACTCGGCCCCTATATTGCATGGTTTGGCCTTTGCATAGTATATCTTGATCTACTAATAGATGAGTTTGGTATCTTACAAAGCTACTTCCAACATCTCGGTTATGCCATGCACGATACTAGCTCGACCACCTAAGGAGTACATCGGTTCATCAATATAACTTATCAATGAGATCAATGAGCTATCTTTAGACTGGGGTTACTCCTTCATAATCAACACTCTCTTCTCCTTCAACATTTTATGCATTTCTTTGGATTCCTTATATTTACCAAATTTGTGTAAATATTTTTCCATTTTTTTTTCAAGATGGGCCTCATGTCTATTGCTCCTTCATTTAGAAAAATGTTAACTCAGACAAGACCAAGAAGAGGAAAAATTCATGTTGTGAATTTTCAACCTTCCCAAAGATCCAAAAATTGCCCTAAATTGGCTATGAGATTCCCTTAATGCAATCCTGCTCTATTATTTAATTTCACCCTAGGGTGAAATTGCATAACAATTTGGTTACTCACGGGCCATATACCTTCTAGATGGAGTATGACCAGTTTCTTGTAGCTATCCATTGGGCATGGATTCTACATGATCATCCTGAGATGATCTATACTTTGAAAACATTGACCCCAATTCTTAGGATGTCGTTGCTCTTATCCGAGATCACCTTGCATTGCTTGCATTTTCCAAATCTTGTAAGAAAATCTTGAAACTTGTTTTGTGAGAGTGGAAAATTGTTTCAAATTTGGATTTCACCTTTCCCCACAATTTGAGTGATCTCATCAACTTGGACATCATGGAAATCTATTAAGTTTAGATCTTATTTTTCTTTCGAATGTCCAATTTCAAACATGCTTTGCCTTGATTTTTGTTGAAGACTAGAGATAATTTTTGATTGATTGCATGGGTGTAGAGGCTTGTTTCAGTTTTTTTGTAGAGAGTCATCAAGATCTCCTCCTTAACTGATTTTAGTTTCTTTGTATTTGTTTTAATTTGAAGTTTGAAATTATTTTCTTATAACTATGAACCTCTTGCTATAACAATTGAAGGGTGTGGTGTATTGTACTATCTAACACAGATAAAAGCTATATAAAAAAGAGACAAAATCATATATGCCTAAAGTAAGAGATGAAGAGTGTGCATAAGCACTTCTTCTACTGAAAACAAACCTTCTCCTACACTAACCATAGAAATGGGTAACCTCAAACAAAACCTGACATTGGTGAAGAGAAATTAGTTTCCCTTTCTCACAATTAACAGCCATGCAGATGATTTGGCATTAGACACAGTTGTTCTTAGGAGTGAAAAATAGACTGAAAATTGATTTTCCACTCCATTATCAACAAAAAATAGGACATATACCTCTTTCGAATGCTTCTCATTTGGTTCCAAGAGTTGTTGTTGTGATCCTTGGCACTTTTTATTTCTCCTCATGATTATAGACAAGCATGAATTGTTTTGGCTCCTCTCTTGAAGCTTGAATGAAGCCAAGTACCCGAATTCCAAATTTAACAAGAAAGTCTTCTTGCAAGCCTTCCTAGAAAAGGTGACTGCCAGTGGCTTGATTTTCTCTTTCTTGCACATTTACATAAAACTAAATTGTCACCTTGGTGGATGGTATGA
The DNA here is from genome assembly GCA_018340775.1 of Taxus wallichiana var. yunnanensis. Lineage (NCBI taxonomy): Eukaryota > Viridiplantae > Streptophyta > Pinopsida > Cupressales > Taxaceae > Taxus > Taxus wallichiana. The sequence goes on from CM031244.1 coordinate 310,050,645, forward strand.
CATGGATGATATTTTTGTGCTCTTTTCCTTCCCCTTCATCCAGTGTATGGTATGAGACTTGGAATATCCAACTCTTCCAACTTTGATTCAAGAGGCATGTTGTAAACCACAAAGTTGCTCTTGTACACTCTTCTTCATGACAAGTAGGCTCTCGTTGGTTAAGAATGATTGATGGGGTGGTAAATTTCATGACTTTCATGGGCTCCTCCTCATCAAAACACTCCTCCAAGTAAGACAAGAAATCAAGGCCTTTGTTTTCCTATTGTAACAAAACTTCTTCCCCTCGCATGATGACCTTCAAATCTATAATTTTTGCATCATGGTCTTCTTCTTATTCAAACATGAAGCTAGTGAGTTCAAACTCCTCCAAAAAATCAAATTTTTGGAGAGATTGAGTGGGAGAGAAATCTGTAACTTCTTGTGCAACTTGCTCATGATTCAATGCCACTGAATTTGTTTTGTTCACCTCTATGTGCTCCTCTTTTACTGGACTTAGAGTTGGTTATTCTTCCTCTTCTACCTTGAATAGTTTTGAGGTTGTGATTAGATCAGTATTCTCTTCAAATACAGTGCCATCATGGATGCTACACTCTGAACAAACTGACTGTTGATATTCTTCTACAAAATCAGCCTCTACCACCACTTGTTTTTCAACTCGTGGCCTCCTCTATAGGCTTCACCATCAAGGGAATTTTTTCAATTCCAAATCTTTGAGCCCATATTTTCAAATTTTCTGTCATTTCTTCTTGACTAGAGTCTTCTTCTTATTTCCATTGGCTGGTTTTTTATTGTTTTCTTCCCAAGATGAACTTGAGACAACAAGAGAAGGGTTGGGTTTGGCTATAACTTATTTTACAATTTTTTGTGGTGGTGGGGAAGGTATAAGTTCTTATTTCTTTGGGGGAATGACCTCTTGGAAGGAAAAAGTGTAGAAAACTCGAGATGAGATGGAAGATTAGAGGGTGGAGAAGGGAACTCGACACTTGGGCCAGCATACAAGAAACTTAGAAACTAAGGATCTTGCTAAGGTGATACAAATTGGGGAGTGAGGAGAGGATTGTAAGATGGCAATGCTAGATTTTTCCATTGGCAGTATTGACTAACATTATTTACAAAAGCTTCATATCCATAATCCACTCCATGAGCCTTGGAAATATCTTAGTTATGAATTCAAGTTTTTGATGCATGTTATAATGTATCTTGGAAAAGTTCCTCCCATGGAAAAGGAGTCCTAAATCTAACCTTGAATGCTTGCATATGAGATATAGCCCTTGACTGCACCATTTTAGCCTCCAATCCTTGAAACTTCTCCTAAAAATCAGCATTTTCCATTTACTATCATTACTATATGCATACCCTTGTTCTTGATAAGCTCTATAGCCAAACTAGTTTTGACATTGCTCATATGGGTAAGCATAGTGGTTTTGAATCTGATCATAATACTGATTTGGAGGAGTTGTGAAGCTCATTAGAGGCTGATTGCACTACTACAAGTGTGAATTCCACTATGGGAATGAAGCCATGATTGCACAACTTCATAGAATGGAAGAAAATGAAAGACGTGGAAAGAAAGATGAATGAAAATGGATGGAAATATATGGAAATGGATGGAGAAATGGAAGGTATGAAAATTCAAAGAATGGGTTGTTTAGACCAAATGGATTTTTCTGGTATGTTTTGCATGTCTCCAAATACTTGAAATCTTAATAGAACACACCAACCTGTTAAAATGAAAACTACTCCAAAGATTGAACTGCACTCCAAGTGATGATCTTGACATCCAATGTTCTCCCACTAGACATGTCAGAACTATTATCACCAAATTACCGCATCCCTCGAATGGGAAAGTTTGATTGACTAGGGAATTTGGTGTAATTTTTGTAACATTGGGTTACCTCTCAAGTTGTGAGACTTGTAGGATTGAGATAACCCTCCAGAGAAAGATGGTTTTTACTCCTAGTACTACCTACCACAAGCTACTTCTAAGTAATCAAGAAAACTACCTAATATTATTTTAACCTTCCAAGGAGACAAGGGTGAGAGAGTGCATGAAAATAAACCTACACTAAGAGTAGTGATACACCAGAAAAGGAGGTTGTTAATCACTATCCAACTACCTAAAATGGAGAGAGGTGAGTAATGGAGAGGGTGGAAAATATACACCACAAACCAAAGATAGACTCACACAAAACACCATTCATTTACCATTAAACATAGCTCTCAAAACCTACAATAAACAATTAAAATATGCATAGTGTACCCCGTAAATGAAGAGAGGCAAGTAGAGACAACAAAACATACAAAGGATGGACAAAATGCATCACAAAACATAGTTTATTGCTCCAATAGGTTTGTACAAAGACAACATTAGTGGGAAAGAGGAAATAAAATGTCATTAAAGAGCTTGAAAAGGAGGCTTAAGCTCCACATTTAACCCAAGAGAGAAGAAAGAGAGGGGGCAGAGAAAAAATGACTAAATCCTTTACAAAATGATCCCACGTTACAATTATAGAATTGGGAAGAGAGAGAGAAAGGCAATCCCGAAATTTGCTTTCCAACCACTTTTAAGTGACAATAAATGAATGAAATTGATGGTATTTTACTTGAAAAAGGATCCCCATGTTGTCCCATGACTTGTAACAAGAAATAATTATTTCCCATGCCCATTTAATGCTCTCTCAACCACCGGTAATTGTGAAACTAAACTAGGCTCATTTTCTAAGAACTACTCCATCAAATCTTCATCAATATCTAAATTTCTTGATCCACGTGTGTAGGTCTCAAAAGCATTATTCCAACGAGACCAATTTTCTACAATTCCATTGAGAAATTCTCAAGTTATGAGCTCCCGAGTGACTGCAGCTCTTTTGAGTTTTGTCATGCTTGGCTTTCACTCCACGAGACTAAGTAATTAATTTTGGGTGGAAAATAATTTTAAATATTTTCTCCTCATTTCCTAAATTTTTCTCATCATTTTAATGTTATGGTCATTTTAAAATGTTTGGGGCCCCCATTTATTTTCATCATTTTTGCAAGTTGGGGGTTTGAGTTATTAAAGCATTGAAATATGCTAGTTCAAATTGAGTTGGCTCTCTTCTTTGCACTACTTCACGGGCTATTCTACCTCCATGTTGCATTTGGTATTGGTTTGTATACTACCAACCTCTCCTTACTCATTAGTGAGCTTTCCTACTTGTACGCTAAGCTTTCTACTTGCCATGCCAACTCGGTTCTTCATGCTTCCACATGTAGCGTGCACCGAGCTACTACATCCACCTCGGCATTACTTTGGCTTCCCACTTGGTCAACCATCGTAGTTTCCTCAATATCATATAGGTGTTAGGATTTTTATGAAGTCATATCTATGTAACACCCCGAGCTCAGTTCAATATTGCCACTTGTGTGCCAAGAAGCCGACTTGCCCGCAACTCAGGCCTCATACACTCCTTCACACTTGTAAACATCTTTCATGCCCCTTTGACCTTACCATGGACCTTTGACTGCCCATCCACCCACAATACATGTAGTGCAGAAAAATAGGGCTTTATGAGCCCACATGTCCCAAGGGCCACTTGGGCCACTTGTTTCCGCCATCCCCACACTAGACCATCATGGCCATTTCGGCCTTTGCATGCACAAACGGCCCAAGTGTAACTTGGGCCTTCCAACTCTGTCATCCCCACAAAGGCTCCATCTATGGTGATCTCGAAACTTTCATGCCCGCATGTCCCGAGCCAATTTTGGGCTAATCGCATTATTTTTTCCCACATTTTCCATAATACTCATCCCAATCTCAAGGTGCTTGGCTCGTAAGTCACTCGGGGAGCCAAGGAAAACCCTCTACCCACGTTCATTTCGACCAAGTCCTTAGCCTCCACATTGGTTTTCCACCATGTATGCAATGTAATTACTTAGGAAATAGACCTAAGATACCCTAGGTGATCTTTTAATGATTTTATGTGGCTTAGTTTCATTGTTGCAGAGCTTGTAATGTTGAATCCAACCAAGCTCACGAATAGAAGGCTCGGCCTACCATTCACTCAAGTCAAACTTGGGTTCCATGTTGTTTGTGTGTGCTCCACACTATTATCTCACCTAATTGTGAGTTCATCTCTTTGCACGTATCATGGTCTTCTTTTCCAATCCAAATCTAATGGCCTTGACAGAGTGGCTTGATTCCTTCATGTAATTCACTATAGATGATCGGGGAATTGGTTCAACGAAACCGTTCATGCAAGCCCACCATTTTCTATATTGGCTCAATGATCTTGAATGCACATATCGTATGACTCAGCTATATGGGTAGAACTTGGCATTCATCTTTTCTCAACCTTACTTTGCTTTATAACACAATTTGAGAGACTCGCATGTGCAAATCTCGATGCTTGTTTAGAAGTCAACTCGGCCCTCAAGGGTAGCTCAATATTGACAACTAGCTAGCTGAATTCAGAATGGGTCCCCGGCCCCTTACAAACACAACTTGGTGCACATGGGAGTAGCTTGGTCTTTTAAATATCTCACTCACTCCTACATCAACTCAATCATGCTTGTTTTCCCATCCATGTTTGCACTAACTCGAGCCCCTATATTGCATGGTTCATCCTTTGCATAGAATAGCTCGATATGCTAATAGATGATCTTGGTAGCTTTGTAAAGCTACTTCCAACATCTCAATTATGTATGATATTGGCTCGACCACCCAAGGAGTAGCTTGGCTCATCAATACAACTTTCCAATGAGATTGATGAGCTATCCTTAGGACCGTGGGTTACTCCTTCATAATCAACACTCTCTTCTAAACATTTTATGCATTTCTTTGGATTCCTTAGGTGTACCAAATCAGTGTGGAGATTTTACAATTTTTTTACAAGGAGGGTTGCATGTCCGATGCTCCTTCATTTAGAAAATTTTGAACTCGACAAGACCAAGAAGAGTAAAAATTCCTCTCATGAATTTTTAACCTTCCCAAATACCAAGACACTACCCTAAATACTGAAAACTACCTGCAATCCCTTAATTGGTTATGAGATTCCCTTAATGAAAGCTTTCTTTGTTGTTCAATTTCATCCGAAGGGTGAAATTAGATAACACCTCCTAAGGTGATCAAGAACTAACTCAACCACCTGGAAATAGATGATCACTGATGATATGTTTCTCCCATAATTGATAGTGATCCAAATTCATCTCCAAACACACCAAACACTCATTAAAATTCTCTCGCTCCCGACTTGCTCAATTTTTCTTCTTGATGGGTTAAATAGGTCAATTTCCCTTTCACATCTGATCTTGAATCTTCTTTAGGTATTCATCACTCTTCTAGTCTCTGTTTTAGACCCCTCTCCACTTCTCTTCTTCATCCTTTGTCTCATTCACATCCCCATAGGCACCAATAGTCATAATAAGCAAATATAACATGCTTTATATACATGACTTAACTCTAAAACACTCCTAGGTCGGCCATGACCTCATAGTTTTGTCATTACAACTCAAAAACATAACAAAGACATCATATAAATCAACTCAAAGGACCCAAGTAGGTCAGCAAGGGTCAAAACATCATGAAAAACACCAATACAGCTCCAAAGGAAAAATCAAGCTCCTCAAGCACTAAAAATCCATAAGCATCACGAAACATAATAAAAACTTCCAAGCATCACCAAAAATCTTAGGACCATTTTCAACCGCCATCTCCACCATGAAACTTGCAAAGAATTAAGCATGCATAACTAGGTCTTCTAGCTCCCAAAATTTATTCCTAGAAAAAGAATGAGTTGACATGGAAAAACTCATCAAAAAGGATCAATTTATATACCACTATAATTTTTTATTAATATAATTTCTATAATATCTCACTTCAAGCTTCATCTCATAGTGCAAGGCCTCCAAACAACTCAATCTCTGAAACTGCTCTAAACTACTAAACTAGACTCAAAAACCATTCTTGAGGAATCAATCTCTAATCACCTTTGAAGTCACTTCCAAACTTAATAAAAGAATTAAACACATAAAGGGGACCTAAAAACATCTTCAATCACTAATAATCATATGTCACATGGATAAATTCACTCTAACACACTTGTTACTGTCACCTTCTTGAGTAAGCCTAACAGGGCTAATTGGGCCACTAGGTTTTCAACATGAAAGCATTTTATCTGATAAAACCAAAGCCTTAAACACATAATTTCATGTGTCTACATGTTATTCATGAACAAAAACAATAGCTACAACATGCATTTCAACCAAACTCATCTCAAACCAAAAGACTAGTTTTTAGCCCTTCTAGGTCAAAATCGGTAGTGCTAATTTGCAGACCTATATCTTCCATTTTCTTCACTAAAGCTACCTGAAAATTTTCATGTATATTTAGATAAACTCCCAAGGATTATGGAATAGTTTACTTTTCATCTCAAAATTTAATCTCATGTTTGAAACTACAAATTTCCACAAAACTAGGGTTTTTCTCTCTTCCCGAAATAGCTGGAACACAAAACCACCACAAAAATGAGCTATGAGGAATGCTCTACAATATTTATGTATAAAATTTTATTTCTAAGATGATTTGGATACCTATAATTCAAATATCTCAAATCACTCTAGGAGGGTTTAACTAGGGTTTCAAACCAATTTATCTTGTTAATGATTGTTCATAAAGATGGGACGTCCAAAATAATTCATTATTTTTGAAAAATATTCTATAATACATTAAAAACATCCCCAAATCCTCAAGGTCCCATGCAAAGTTTGTGTGAGTGGGTAAGAAAAACAAGATGCCTTATTGAGCTGATTTCACCTCCTCTAAAATTGAGTTTTACAAAAACATCATAACTTGGCTTTCCTTCAACATTTTTACCTAAACATTTTCATGAAGCATCATTAATACCTATTATATGCATTCCAACTCTTATCCAAGCTCAAATAGTTCTTAATATTTCCATTCATAGTAACTTACCTATGTGTTCTTGGCTTGTCTTCACTTTCTTGCTTCCCAAAGACCTCAAAACATCATCAAATCTCTTATAACTGACTTGAAATTCATCATAAACCTATTACATAACATCATAACACCTTTACAATGCTTATATAATACTATCCTACTCTATTTCTCATGTTTCCATACCATGCACCATGCTCTAGGACTAGGAATATGCCTAGAATGACCTGATTCAACCCATACAACTCATGAAATAATCATGATGACTCTTCATAGACACATATACACATATAACACATCTTACTGAGCTTTCTTGACCTCATGAAATCCTTAAACCAACTTTGGAGAGCTCATACTATGACCATGCCTACTAGACCATGCTCCAAAACACCATAAAACATCACCAAACCAAGACACTACCAATCAACCTTCATGTTTGACTATGATTGACACCTCATGGAGACTCACATGACACCATGACACACTTTTCCATCAATGGCCTTTGACATAAATGAAACCTTAAGACACAATGGCCAACAATCTCCCCTTTTTCATTCATGGAAACCACCATCAAAAACATAAATGGAAACCTCAAAGACAAAACACCTACATGAATCTTTTTTCATGTTTGTAATACAACTCTCCCCTTTTACATTTATGAAAATGGCTCGAGACAAATTAACATGAAAATAAAATGATATACACAATTGCACAAACTCAAACTTACTTGCTTCACATGACTCCCCCTTTCAATGCAATCTGATTTCTTGACCTCAATAAGAACAATGAAATCCATGGACCTAATAACAGAATCCACATGGCTCCCCTTGATAGTATATCCACTTCACTTTCTCTTCATCTTTTCTATACACCACTTTCTAGGTGTGTATCAATAAAAATTTCACAATCTCTGTCCCAAAGCATTGTCTTTACACATTTTAGGACCATAAGCCCTAAAGCACATCTTCAGTCCAAATTTTCCAAACTTCTCAATGTAATAGGATCAAACACAACATTTGAATTATCAACTTGATGCTCCCCTTGGCCTCATACCATCATACTCTCATAGATAAATAAAATACAATGCCACATACCTTGAACTCAAGTCATGAAAACTATTCATGAAAAATTTCACAATCCTAAAGCATCATTCATTGATATCTTCCTAATTTCACATATTCTCGACTTACAACTAATCAATAACTCTTCCAAAGGACTATTGGGCCTTGCTTTTCAGCTTTGGATATAAATTTAACTTATTATCACCTAACACACATGCTTGAAGATCATTGACACTCCCCTTGCTTCAAGAAGTCTTCATAGACATGTAGTTCACCATTGCGGATAAAACATTCTACCGTATTTTTTTCAATATGTATTTTATCCACCTATACATGTCTTACAACTCTTTCTTAACATCCTTTTATAGAAACCTATCATAATGTGTATTATATTCAACACTCCCGACTTCATATTTTTTTAAACTCTGAGGACTTAAGTTCTTCATTAAACATATAGAATGTCTCAAAGATCTATTGACCTTCCTAGTTTTCATACTTTCTAACTTGACAACACAACCATTTTCCTCACCTTTTTATGTTTGCTTATTCATGACCTTAATCTCTTAAAAAATAAATCATACTCATTTTTCAAACCAAGTAGGTGACCACACATGTTTCAAGATGATAACACACCGATTCTCAAGGAAAACATGCTAGACACGATTCATTCCACTAACTCAACCTAGGTCGAAATTCCTTGGAGAAAACTCATATCAACACGGCATGTTTTGATACCATGACTTATTTATAGATGATATAAAACAATTAATATCATAACAACACCTTTCTTGATCCACTTGCATAGTCTCCTTCATCAATAATACACACATGTCTCGGATGAAGCAATAACTCTTCTTGGTGCAACACAATCGACAATATCATAACATTCTATCAACCTCAAACAGAGACACATGATGCAAGATGAAATATCTTTTAACTCGTCATGAATTTTACATCTTCAATTTCACCCTCTTAAGATCACAGACCTCTTTGATGCCATTAAATTTTATTATAACATCACTTGATGCACACACACAACCTAGAATAGTTAATGTGTCCATTCATAGATCAAAATACCTTCATTTCAAGGCTTTGTTCCCCTTGGGATGATTCATACCTTCATATGTTATTAGAAGACCTTCAAATCTTTCTCTAACTTAGAAGACCAAACATGGACTCGTGGAGGCCCAACAAGAATCATTCTCAAACAAAAAAAAGAAATACATACTATGCACGGCTTCAAAAATATAACCATTTGAGTAGATAAAGAAGGTTTCATACTTTTTCATGCAACAAGGGGCCTTGAGCTTCATGCCCTATACGAACTTGAACTCATCTTCCCCTAAGTTGATGCGTAATCAAAAGGAACACATGTACCATACCTTTGGAAACTTTGGACCACTTTTACACATGTCCAAACTCCGATATCAATCGGACCAATGTCTAAATCCTTTCAAATGTGATTATACTTCATGAGACCCTATAAAACACCTACAACATTACATATTTACTTCATACAAGTTGTGCAACATGATCTCTTGTTGGATATAATTATTCATTGATTCTAACTTATATTCTTTTTCTTATCATCTTTAAGTTAAAAATTTTCACCTATAAATCTTCAATCTTGGGCCTTCAAGAAAATCGTATCATGATAACACATCAAAACCTTTCGACTTTTTCAACATGAATTCATAGCTATTTGGGACCATTTTCAAGCTCGAGATACCTTATTTATACACCGAGAGAGCTATAAATACATTGAAGCATCTTTTCGAGCTAATGGGAACTTGCACCACTATTGACCATCCTCATACTTTTCATCCTCAAATACGAGACTCCAATTGTTGATCGGAGAATACTTGTAGAACTCACACAAAGAGTCCATGAGGGAGAAAGCGAAGATCAAGGCGTGGAGGGACAAGAAGAACCCACACGCGGAGGGAAAGTTCAGCTTTTGGGACTTAGCTGATTTTGAGCATGACGACCTATTTTTAGAAGATGGTGTGTGGAACACACCAACGATGTAGAGACATGCACGCCATGCATTGTCTATCTTTAGAGGATTGGATCAAGTTTTTTGCATGGAATCGAGCTAAGAATAGGATTTTCACTTCAGTTAACTATAAAAAGTCTATAGATAGCACACTTACATGTGTGGTTATGCCTGTAAATGGTGTGTGGCTATTAATAGCATGCAGCCTATTTTTGGAATAGATAAGTGGTGAAGGGAAATTCCCACCCTATATATATGATGTGTACATAGTGAAAAATATATACAAACATATATATGAGAGATGGATGTGTGTGTGATAGAGAGATATACGATGGAATAACTATAACAGATCCATGTGCATTAGTATAAATTGACATTATTATAGGGAGCTTCTATGTTTATTAATAGATGAAAGATATTGGCTAAATCTAAGTGTCATTCCCATGTGTAATTAAGTAGTGCATATTATTGATTCAATTAGGATTACTGTTTAAGCTTGTTCTTTCATAGATTTGAATGTAGCATGCATGGTAGAATGGTGGATTAGTTATGGACATATGTGTTTCTTCCTTCATCACGCTAACATCCTACTACAACAACCCTAAAGAGGGACTTGGTACCTTTGTACAATTTGGGAGAGTTCTTAGTCTAGGTGAGTGATATGCCAAAGGTGACTAGGGTGTTATTTGGTAAATTCTAGGCTACATCATTAGTTCCATTTTTGAGACCTCTTTTTCAGTTGTTTTCAGGATGGTTCACAATGAAGATGTACCGGTTAACTCTAGCAAGTATTGAGGAGTGGATACACGATCTGGAGGAATAATATGCACGGCGGTTCAACAGTGGATCTGAGTTTAACACATGTACTTGGGTAGAATAAAATCTGTATGACAGCCTATACGAGAGATTTTTCGCTATCTTTCCAATAGAACTATACGAGTGGCTTACTGCTTATGCATCTCAATGGAATTGGAGGTATCACGCACTTGTCTAGACACAAGAAGAATTTCAGGCCCTTTATGATGTTGATTTGATCTAGACTTGTGCTGTGGATACATGGTTTCATGGTGTTCTAAATAGTTATATTCTGAATATTCAATTTTGATGTATTCTTGCCTAGAGGTAGCTGAATTCTAGTTTTTGTGGTATCCAAGAGGAGTATATCTGCAAGGTATTCCACTGGTGATCAAGATATTGATGGTAACTTTGAATATGGAGAGTAAATTGATGGCTAACTAAATTTCACCACGCGCGAGGGCAGACCTAGCGGCAGAGAGGTAGAGAGAGGAGAGGTGCCTTAAGTATAATGAGGTGCGTAAGAGGGAGATAGAGAAGAAACATTCTCACATTGTAGAAAGTATTGCGTTGAGGAGAGAGATGGCTCGTGAAGTATTTAAATCTCACGTAGAAGACATGGAGCCGATCATCAAGAAATCCCCATCTTAGAAAACATGAAAGAGATCCCCTTGGCCTCACACAAAAGTATGCCAAAGAGACTACTTGGGCCATGGATGCACATCTTAATCCACCCGTGACCTAGCCCTTGTGCTTGGTTTTTCAAGTATCTAGCAGTACGACAAGTAACTAACAAGCTAACTTGGTAAGTAGGAGAGTAGGAGTAATTCAAGGAGAAAGTACATCAATGGCAAGACAGACGGATTCAATGATATTAGGAGGATTATTCTTAGGTGCATCATCTACATAGAACGTGAGCATGCAGAATGTTGGATTCACCTCTAGAAGTGGAACTACCTCATAGACTATAGGGGTTCAAGATAATACTATTATCATAGTACATCTACAAGTCCTATTCTAGCTATAGGTGGAGGATCAGGAGGTGTAGGTGGTTCTAGTTCCAGTGGATCTAGTGGTTCTAGAGGTAGAGGGAACATAGGAGGTTCTGGATCAGGTGGTCAAGGCCCGTAGTAACCACAGAATAGTTATATGGAAATGTCTCTTCGTCTTTGGGATTATAGAGGCATAGAGGATGTTGTTGAGCATGTACATATGTGTGAAATATTATGGCGTGCTAAAGGGATCATGGATGTTGAGCACAAGGCAAGTCAATTTGCTACTACATTACAGGGACATGCACACAGCTGGTTTAGAAAGTTTGACCCTAATCAAACTTGTGTGGATTATGCAAAGATTGAAGGATTCTTTCTTGAAAGAGTTCCATATCCCTGAGTTTGAGTAGAAGAGTATAAGTCCACTCAAGGATAACAAACAAGGCACTACCGAGATTGTACGTGAGTATGATGCCCATTTTAAGAAACTTCTATCTAAGTCATCTTATGATAATCACGCAAGCCATCATGCATAATGGTTTTTGGAGGATTGATTACACCATTTAGAAGGGCACTGTCACATAAGACATACACTAATCTACATGAAGCACTAGAAGTAGCTTTGTGTGCTAAGGTAGTTAGGAGCATTAACACTGGCATTAGTCCATTCTTAGAGGCACATATTGCAGCTATGGAAAAGTAGTTACAGAGTAAGCTATCAAAGCAAATTCATCCCATGAAACACACTCAAGATAGTTGTCCTCATAGATTTGTATGCTCATTACTATTGGATTGTGAGATCTGTCATTTGAATCATGATGTTAGTCACTATCCTTTGTTACAGCGTGCGATAAGAAAGAAAGAATGTATCCAATTTGACAAAATTTACATGTCCATGACCCATGATATTGAGGATTTTTAGTTTATTGGTCAGATCTAGGATGCTATAGACATTGGGGTACTACGAGACAGTATAATAGATAATCCTGAGGGTAAGAATGAGCACCAGGATCGGGATCATAATCAAATGTGCTATGATAGGAATGAGGGGCATTTTGAAGGAGGTCATGGAAGGGGACATGGATATCATGGTGGATATGGAGGATGAGGCCATGGTGGAGGAAGAGGTGAGTTCCCTCATGGAACATGTTATACATGTGGATCTCCTGACCACTATAGGCATGAATGTCCTTAGAATATTACATGTTCTTTCTGTAGAAAGAACCATAGCTATGAAGAGTTCCTGGACTTATATGAGCATCTGAGTAAGCAGCATAAGTAAGAAAACAAAGGTATCGGGATGGTTAGAATCCATTGCACGGTAGAAGATCAGTGGATGCCCAAGATAGCACCAGAACCTAAGGCATTAACTATGAATATTACTACATGAGATGAAGCAAAGCACGTGCAAGAGAGGCATTGCACCAAAAGCCTATGATCACCAAGGAGGAGGTTTTGCATGCAAGGTACCCAGATCCTACTCATCAGAAGGAAGTTTACTAGGATACCATGGAAGTGCTAAGGAATCTTTAGGAGAGATACAAGACTTAAAGGAGTAGAAGAAAGCATCGAGATAGTCTAAATTGATATCGATGATCTAAGAGAAGTGTGTAAAATGTTGCACCAGGAGAACAACATTCCACTATAAGGAATTTCACTAAAAGGTAACACTCCATGTACAAGTATTAAGACAGGGATGGCAGATTATGCATGCAAATATTCCCCCTGATAGCATTGACTGTGACAACGAAATTACTCTTAATGTTGTTGTGGATGGATGGTTCTTGAGCAACATATTGATTGATACAGGTGCGGAAGTAAATGTTCTTACATTAGATGTATGGGTACAAATGGGGAGGCCTCCATTACAGCCATCATCTAATGTGTTGTTTATGGTAAATCTGGACTAAGGCCACTCCCATAGGAGTTTTGAAGGATGCATCTATAACTATACAAGGGGCCAAGTTCACTAGGGATTTTGAGGTATTAGAACTTGCAGAAGAAGACAATTTTCCAGCCTTGCTTGGATGCCCTTGGTGTTATGCAAATAATGTTGACTTGAGATTCAATAAGGGGTATATCATATTTGAGAACAAGGAGGAAAGAGTTGTGATACCTCTAACAGATGGGAAGTCTACACCATATGTTGAGCCTCTAAGTGAGGAGGACTTAAATAGAATTTATGTACATGCTATTCAGGACCCAGAGGTTAATGAGCCATCAAAATAAGGCATCCTATAGTGGGAGTATTCTCATTCTATTAGTGATACTATGAGTATTTCTTGTGAAAATTGGGCTCATGGTACATATGAACTAGTAGGGTGCGAGGTAAAAGTGTGGTTGCATGCAAGAATGGAATTCATTCGGTTTGATGAATAGGTAGCACAAGTACCTTGGTATACAGGGGCAGAAGATCTTCCTATATTTTTGAAATCCATGGAAACATGATGGACCTGTAAAATTAAAAGAAGAGATATGTTAGTATATACCTTGCACAGACAAAGCAAAGTGCTTGGTAGTCCACAAATATAATCTTATAGAATGGGAAGAGATTGGGATTGCCCTATCTATTAAGTTTATAAGGAACAATACACCTATGTAGATCTACACTTATTATGGTGATCAACCTGTTCAACATCACATTCAGCAGTGTGAGAGACTCTGGATAGTAAGACAGGAAGCATTACCACCTTCACTCTTGGTGCATAGATTATACTCTATGCTATAAGGATACGCACGCGCATGGTATGTATACACAGAAATACATCAAGAGACTGGAAACTGGAAAAATTTGATTGTAGGAATGATCCAGACCTTTGACTACTTTTCTTCCCAACCTCCAATAGAAGAGGCATTAAAAATTTTCAAGCGCTTAACTATGGGAGATAGTGCAAAAGTAGAAGAGCATATTCAGGAATTATTTGGTGAGACAAAGTTTGGAGCATGTTTTGAAAAGGAAGAAGAAATGGACTCCATACTACTTGAACGCACTTTCCTTGAGAAAGAGAAAGGAAATATGGTTTACATCGTGGATGATGAGGAAGTTGAGAACCTAGATATTGAACATTCACAAGGAGTGCGCGAGGTCTTAGATAGTGTAGAAAAGGATACATGCGCCTATCACAAACCCATGAAGACAAAGAAGGTGAATATAGGTTTGAAGGCTAAGCCTAAGGAGGCCATCATTAGAGACTACTAGTTAGACTTGGAGGTAGCAAAGATCATTGAGTTACTAAGGGATTATTAAGACTTATTCCCTTGAGAGTATCATGAAATTAAAGGCGTGCATGAATAACTTAAGGAAATGAAGATAAATCTTAAGGAAGGTACACGCTCCGTGAGAAAGAGACCTTATAGAATGAACCCCAATTTGCGTGAAAAGGTAAAAGAAGAAATTGATAAAATGTTGAAATCTGGAATTATCAAGCCCCTTGATGAGTCGAATGGGTTAGTCCAATGGTGATCAGTATCAAGAAGGATGGACAAATTAGAATATGTGTGGACTACAGGGAGCTAAATGCTACATGCATCATAGATCCATTCCCTACGCCATTTACTGAGGAAATACTAGAAGGTGTTGCAGGGCATGAAATATACTCTTTCACATATGGGTTTTCCGGGTATCATCAGGTTAGGATTGCTTAGGAGGATCAAGAAAAGACAACATTTACTACTGAATGGGGCAGTGTTGCATATACTGTGATTCCTTTTGGACTAAAAAATGCACCTGATGTATTCTCTCGCATTGTTGTTCAGGCATTCAAATATTTTATTCACAACTTCTTATAGGTCTACCTAGACGATTGGACAGTATATGGGCTTTTGAAAGATCATTATGACAATCTGTGCTTAATGTTTGAACGA
Organism: Taxus wallichiana var. yunnanensis; assembly: GCA_018340775.1. NCBI lineage: Eukaryota > Viridiplantae > Streptophyta > Pinopsida > Cupressales > Taxaceae > Taxus > Taxus wallichiana. Next base: position 310,066,284 of record CM031244.1, read on the forward strand.
TCCAAACAATTGAGTATCTCTTTAAATATCAAGAAGTGCTTATTTGCTATACCATTTGGAATATTGTTAGGACATATAATCTATAAGGAAGGTTTGTTGGTTGATCCAGCTAAGGTTGTAGTCATTCTAGGCCTGGAGGTGCCTACCAGTCAAAGTGAGGTGTGTGGATTTTTGGGTCATCCAGGATACTATAGAAAATTCATCAAAGGGTATGCCAAAGTTGTTACACCCTTAGAAGGGTTACTAAAGGGGAAAGGTACATTTTATTGGGGAGAACCGTAGCAGCGCATTTGAGATATTAAAAGAGAAACTTACTATCGCGCCCATTTTGCATTTTCCCTCATGGGATAAACCATTTCATGTGCATGTGGACACCTCTGGCATGGCCATTGGTATTGTGTTAGCTCAACCTTGGTGAAGGTATTATAGATCATCTAATTTGTTTTGCTAGTAGGAAGCTGACTCCTGCTGAACATAATTATACAACTACAGAGTGCGAAGCTTTGTCAATGATCTATGCATTGCACAAGTTTTGACAATACTTGTTAGCAACACCATTTGTGTTTTATACAGATCACATGGCATTGAAGTACTTGGTAAACAAGCCCATTTTTAGGGGCACATATGTAGATGGGTGCTCCTATTTCAAGATTTTGACTTCACAGTTGTGGTGAAGCCAGGGAAAAGCAATTCTGGACCAAACCATTTATCTAGAATCAACTCAGGAGAGGAAGCATAGAAAATTGAAGAAACCATGTCAGATGCATAGTTATATAGGTTACAACATGTGCCCATGGAATTAGAAGACATTGTTTTCTTTCTATGAACTAGTATGGCACCAAAAGGAATGAAGGCATTAGAAAAGAAACAACTTGCTATACGTGTGGCACCATTTATGTTAATCAGTGGTGACCTCTACAAGTTAGGCAGAGATGAAGTATTACGATGTTGTGTATTAGAGCATGAGCATAAGGATATTATAGAAGAGGCCCATGGTGGTATTACAGGAGGCCATTATGCAGGTGATGTAACTACCTAGAAGATCCTACTTGTTGGATTATGGTGGGAGACATTATATAAAGACTGCAAAGAATATTGTAAGGTGTGTGATCATTGTCAGCACCTAGGAAAACTACGAAAAAAGAGATGAGATGCCTTTGAGACTGATTACTAGTGCTGAACCATTTGAGAAATGGGCCATTGATTTTGTAGGACCTATTTTGCTAGCTACACGCAGGAATAGATCATGCCATATCATTACTTGCACATATTATATAACATGGTGGGCGAAGCCGCACCTACGATGGATTGTACATGGCAGCTACATGTAGCTAGGTTTCTATTGGAGAATGTTCTTACAAGATATGGATTTCCTTTAAGCTTGACAAGTGATAGGGGCACACACTTTTGGAATGAGACAATCAGATTCTATTAGATGAGTTTATGGTTGCACACCATAAAAATACACCCTATCATCCTCGGGAAAATGGAATCACGCTAAGGATTTCAACAAAATTTTGAGCCAAAATTTGACAAAAATTTGTGATGTTGGAAGAAAGGATTGGGATGATAAAGTGTCAGACATTCTTTGGGCATATAGAACAACTTACAAGAGATTGAACAAGCCACACCGTTTCAATTGGTGTTTGGCGCAGAAGTCGTTCTCCTATAGAACTTATGTTTCCTTCTTTACACACATTGTGCATGCTAGAGTTCTAGCCGAGGAGTAGGCTTTATAAGAGTGTATTTAGAAGATGATTAAACTGGATGAGTGACGAGCCATAGCACGATGGAGTTAGAAATAGGAAAATTTTGGCAAAAGGCATGGCATGATAGAAATATAAGAGATAAGAAGTTTGAGATTGGACAAATGGTACTTCTTTATGACTCTAAGTTCTTGCACCATCTAGGCAAGCTCAAATTACATTGGTTGGGGCCGTATGTCATCACTTACATACTTGAATCAAGTGCTTTCTAGTTAGAAGCACTTGATGGAACACGGCTACCTAGTTACTTTAACGAGAGTAGGCTAAAGCCCTACTATAAATAAGTCTTCTTGGTGTTTGTAATAAGGCAGTATTTCCATTTAGAATAGGTTTCCATTTTGTATTTCCTTAATGTATTTCCTTCATTGTTGCTATGCTTTGTCAATTTAGTTGTTGTTCTCGTGTAATAAGTGTGCTTGTGCACATGAAGCTAATTACTATATGAAGCATGTTTATGCATAGAGGACTACACATACTATTAGTGTGGGGTGGTTGTAGTTATCTAGGTACAAGGCTGTGGGAATTGAAAGGTGAAAGGAATAAGCTACTACGGGTGTGCTTTAAGTCAAAAGAAGATTGCTTCTCACAAGTGACCAAGGATGGAGATGAATGAAAGGACAGTATAACACAAGGTAAGAAGAGGCCATGATAACTACCAGGATAAGGTATAGTGACGAGGTACTCAGGCGCAAGGGCATGTGCTGAAGAGAAGTCTATGACCAAAGGGTAGGGAGGTGTGCTAGAAGGTTATAGCTAGGGTGCAAAGATGTACCACACGGAACAAATGAATTTGGTCAATGAATGAGGGGATATTTAGTAGGTGAAGGAGCAATAAATGCATCAAAATTTGAAAAATTATATAAGGATGGGATGCGAATTCATTTTTACCATTGTGACTAAGAGAATTTGAGGAAAGAGCTAAGTGTGAAGAGCCGAGTGATTGGGTTAAGGTGCGAAGGGTGTGAAACCAAGCATGACAAATAGATCTATGTGAAAAGAAGCTTGTGTCCCTGGTGGTGAAGGATTTGAGCGAAGCAAGGAGATAGAGAGGAATTAGGGAAAAAATTTAAACCTAGAGCACGATTGAATTGAGATAGGGTTTGATTTGGAAGTTACAGAGTTAAAGCGGAGACATTTGTAAGGTAAAAATGGCATCTAAGAAGGAAGTTGTAGTAGAAAGAAAAGGAAAGAAGAAGGTGGTCGTCGAGAAAGAAGAGATGTCACCCAAAAGTGATTTTTCAGAGATTCAATATCCAAAGGAGGTTATTTTTGGCCAGGAATGGGATTCACATATCAGAAAGAGCAAAGTGAGTGAATATAATCATAGGACAATGGAGAACAAAAAGGAGCTCGATTCCCTGCTCACTGCGAGGACGAATAAGCGTACGGCGATGACATGTCGGTTTATGATGATGCAGGTGAGAAGATTCTAAAGAGAATTGGGGTCTACCAATTATATGAGCTTCCATATTTCAAGAAGTATGAGCCCTTGTATCAGTGGCTCATGAGAAGAGTACACGAGGACTTCTTCTACTTTGCAAGATGCAGAGTTAGAATCTCATCTGTGCATATATCATCGATTCTGAGGTTTGAAGGCCATAAGAGAGGACATAAATAATGATCTCATAGATAAATCTATAATAGTAAAGACTAGACAGAGTTGGGGTACTTGAAGGGTCCGTGTGGTATGGATATAGACAAATTGAAGAACTGTCCAATTGTGTAAGCAATAGCACACCTTGTTACAAAGTTGAATGATCAGGAGTGGTGGTCACAAGTAAATACTATGTGGTTACATGTTGTGCGTAAGATGTTAGAAGGGGAAATCTACAATATTGTAGGCTACATTATAGAACAAATAGTTAAGGAAGTGTGCATAGGAGGGAAGATCAGCTTTGGGGCTGTTCTACTATCACTAGTATTCATGGAAATTGGAGTACCAAACAGGTCAAAGGAAAAGGTATGGGAATACCCCATGGAGAATAAGTCACCAGCTGAAAGGTTCAGCAAGTACCTATGTAAAGGGGACATGACAGATGACATAAAGCAAAGGGTAGAGAAATGGTATGATAGGCTTCACACGGCATTTGGAGAAGAGTGGTGCGTCCTAAAGGACCTACCATCAGTCATAGGGAAACAAGTTCAATTTGTTGTATATCGGCATTTCTACATAGCATGGCTCCCAATGAGAGATGGATTGTGGAGCCCTTGGTGTAAATTGCCTTATGCATTCACTGCAAGGTATTTCCAAGCATCTATTCACATATTTATAGACATGCGCTAACTGGTATTCAATGCAGATAAGGTAGACTTTGACTACGATACATTGAGAAAGAAGTATGTGTATTTTGAAAGAAGTGCCTACACCGAGAGGATCATTTCGAGGTGTTGAGTATCAAGCCAATAAGTCTTGTTATAGCAGATGTATGTAGGGCAGAATTGGTGTATCTTTAGCTGAAGCCCAAGATGGAAAACCATAAGTATGTAGAGAATGAATTCACACTCCTAGGGCTACTAAAGGGTAAACACACAATAGAAAACATACTGCGCAAAGGCCCATAGAAGTTGTTGAAGTAGAGGGTGAAGAGGAGGAGCATAAAGATAGTGGAGGCTTGGAGCATAGAAGAAAGCAACCATATGACAGAGAAGAGTCATGGTATGCAGCCACTCCACCTCAAGGATAGGACAAAGAGGAAGATACAAAGGTTGAGCAGGGGGAGCATAGATTTAAGAAAGTGTTCAGACACACAAGGAATCAAAGTGGAACCCCAAAAATGGTACAGAAATCACCTCGTCTCTCTCCACAAAGAGACCACTGAACCAAAAAAGAGAATAAAGTTGAAGTTGGATAAAGAAGTGGAGGAATCGAAGAGAGTGTTTGTGCATCTCCTACCCCACTCGAGCAAGAAGACAAGCCACAAAATGAGGAAGAGAAAAAAATATGGAGAAGAAAAAGAAAAGGAAACCTCCATATTTGCGCATGCAACCGCTCGAGGATGTAACAGGACAAGATCCTAACCTTGAAGATACAATTCTCAAGGGTCCTATATTGAAGAGGATGAGTGGAGAGAAAATTCCACCAGCCATGGGGTATGTAGAGGACGCAGGTAAAATTATTCGTGCCCACTTCCAGAGAACAATAATACGTGAAGGATTTATTTGGCTGGGAGCTAATGGATGAGGATATGGTGACTGTGTGCACTCGAAAGCAACTATCATGGTCAATGCACACCCATATGGATGAGCCTAACTTTGATTTATGTGAATAGTCATGTGTTTCGAGATGGCTGAAGAAGGCACCACAATCTAGACATATGACAGTAAAGCCTATAGTCATGTCGATGAGCAGGATGAATGCGCATTAGTGAAGGTTTCTGCTAAAGTTGCTAGAAGGAACATGGACATAGCTACAACAATCATAGACTTTGTGTGAGGTGCTAAATATAAAGGATGTGAGATAGTGCATATAACACAAGAGAGATACTTCACATAGAATAAGAACGAAGTATTCATCAGCATCACAAAGGATATTGGGGACAATGTCATCGGAGCAAAGCCACACTTGGAGACCAAGGTACCACAGACGTTTCCCTTAGCCATACATTATGTAGAAAAGTTGGTGGACCTAGTGCTTGAAGATGAACCTCTATACATGAAAGCTCCAAGGAAATTAGAGCAAGAGGAAGAATGATAGAAATCCTCAGTGATGCGAAAGATTTCATCTTATGAAGGGCTGTTGTAAGTGCTACAAGAAGTATTGAAGAAAGTAGACCAGGATTTGAATATATACACACTCGAGGCTCTTATCAATATAAAGACTCCTAAGAAAACAATGAGGTCCAAAAGCAATGAAGGATGATACCTTGGGCCACGCTGAAATATTGTCAATAGTTAATCAGAAGCGCGAGGCCACAGCGTGCAAGAAAGACAACAACCGCATATGACTCAGCTGGAAAAGCTTTGAAAGCTCATTACACCGAAGATGGATCTTTTAGAAGGAAGAATGACATCAATTTCCAGTGTTGTGTTGGTTATACAGAATGAAAAAGGAGAGATTGTGAGGGATGAGTATGAATCCATTGTTGTGGACATCCCAGAGAAAGCGAACAAGCACTCACTCGAATGGAAAACCTTGAGACCAAAATAAAGGAGGAGTATCCAGAGTTGATACTTCAAACTGATGTAGAGGGTGATGCCTCTTAAAAAATTCCTTATTCATCTACATTCTTTCTTATTCTTCCCATTAATATTATTTACTACAATTTTTGGAGATACCCATTTTCGAGACGACAATGAGATTTGTGTGGGGTAATGATGATCAGAGAATACTTGTTAGAACTCACACAAGGAGTCTACATGGGAGAAAGCCAAGATCAAGGGCGTGGAGGGACAAGAAGATCCCACGCGTAGAGGGAAAGTTCAGATTTTGGGACTTAGCTGATTTTGAGCATGATGACCTATTTTTAGAAGATGGCATGCGGAACACACCAATGATGCAGAGACATGCGTGCCCCACATAGTATATCTTTAGAGGATTGGATCAAGCATTTTTCATGGAGATGAGATAAGAATAGGATTGTCACTTCAGTTAACCATAAGAAGTCTATAGATAGCACACTTACATGTGTGGCTATGCCTATAAACAGCACGTGGCTATTAATAGCATGTGGCCTATTTTTGGAATAGAGAAATGGTGAAGGGAAAGTCCCCACCCTATATATATGATGTGAAGTACATAGTGAAAAATATATACAAACATATATATGAGAGATGGATGTGTGTGTGATAGAGAGATATACTGATGGAATTACTGTAACAGATCCATATGCATTGGTATAAATTGACATTATTGTAAGGATCTTCTATGTTTATTAATAGATGGAAGATATTGGCTGAATCTAAGTGTCATTCCCATGTGTAATTGAGTAGTGCATGTTATTGATTCAATCATGATTACTATTTAAGCTTGTTCTTTCATAGATCTGAATGTAGCATGCATGGTAGAATGGTGGATTAGTTATGGACATATATGTTTCTTCCTTCATCATGCTAACATCCTACTATAGCAACCCCTAAAGACAGACTGGACTGCACCTTTACATGCTTCGGTTGAGCGCTCGGTCTAGGGTTGAGTGATGTGTCGATGTCACTAAGGTGTTATCCGGTAAATTCTAGGCTGCATCACCAATACTCAAATTTCAACTATGTTCGTTTCTATACCTTTTACATTTCTCATGATGATGATGGACACCTATTCATAGCTTCGATACAACTAACAAAACTTGACAAGCCTATATTGAGATAACCAGGAAAAAACTCCTTCTTCACAACATGATGTACCTAAAACAATTTGACCTAGTATTTGACCTTACCCTCCTAGACCAAGACTCCATGACATGTCATACTTGAAGACCTGTGATGTAAGTGTTATACCAATAAATCATAATTATGATACTTGTTTAATACCATTATAACATCAAGTCATGACACAAGGCTTCTTGAGACACAATTGTTAACACCCATACATCATGACAACATAGACATCTTTTGATGAATGACAAGGCACAAATTATATACATACTTCTAATACATAGAGTAAAAACATTTAAATTTGAGACCACACTCTATTCAAAATAGAACATGACAAATTGAAATAGGAAAACTACCCATACCTTGATAGAACTGAAACAACTTCTTAGGAGCTCAAAACCATACTTCCTCCATCAAATGAATGTCTTCTAGAAGCCTAGAGAAGACACACAATGCTCATTAGATCACTAAAATAGTATATAATCATCAAATGATCCCAAAGACTCTATCCTCTCTCTTTCTACCTTTGAGATCCTTTCACTCTTCTTGGATGACATTTTAGGAATGATAATTTCATTTCCAAACCCTTCATATTATGATTGGTGACATGTCAAACACTCATGATACTCCTCATTCACTTGCTCTCCCTTAGTTAGGGCTAATAGTCCTTCATGACTTGCATTAGGCTTGTCAAACCTTATTTTTTCCTTCTTAGTCTATTGGTGTGTGTCATTATCCACATCACATAGTGAGTCATCTCACTTAGGTGAGGTCATAGGTCGTAGGTGTCGTAGGGGTTATGACATATTTCATCATAATATTTTTTCATACACATTAGTGTGCGTGAGAGTGTCATACATGAGTTACTTTCCTTTTCAAGAATGTAAATCCTCTTCTCCACTTAAGGAGGTATGATTACATGAATTGGGGATTACATAGCACCCCTATTTGTACCCCTTTTTTTCTGATCTATGGTGGAATGAGATGAGTGAGACTTTTTCTTTACATGCACATTTATGGTTGAATGTTTGTTCCCCCATGGAACTTTGTCATGTTGCTGGAGTGTAACTCGGTTGATATTCGTGTTATCATGTATGATCCTCATTCTCTCATTTTCAAGTTCTCCATCATGGTATCAAATCACATTGTATGGATCCATGCTACTCTCTATTTTTATTGCCTACTACTCTCGATTTCATGTTTTAATGGTTTCATGTGTAAGTTTCATAATGGTTATTCCATCTATGTATTATATCCATTGATTTCATCTTATTTGGGTTCATATTATCTAGAGGTTACTTGGTTCATGCTTTTCTAAGATTTGCATGCATATTGTGGAGTGTTTTGTAGGTTCAGTTATTGATTTGAGATTTTGATGCATTTTTGGGGTTTCTGTGTATTTTATCTTTTAGTGGTGGTGTGCTTGTTTTTTTGTCCTAACGCGTCCCCAACTCGCCGAGTTGGCTCTCCTAGCTCGCCTTCACCACTTTAATGACTCACCGCTCTACATGTATTCACCTTTACCTTGACCCATTTGCATCTGAATTCAACTCATGCATTTGCATTAAACTAAGTTGTTCATTGGAATGTTTGAGGGTCCTCCGGCTCTGCATCATTTTTCTTCACCTTTAAATTTCCTCACTAGCTTTCCCTCATGCTCATCCTCTCGGTTTTACAAGATCTCAAACCCAAAGAAGCCCTGCATCTATGTTTGGAATTTTTTTGCCTTCCTAAGCTCATTTTTTCCACCTCAAAGCATTGGTTTTATGTGTCTTTTTGTGTGTGGCCCATGTTATATTTTTTCATCTCTACATCACGTTGGACTCGTTCTTTTCTCCCCGTGCTCACCCCTGGATCCCCACACCATGGTCTTTGTCCCTATTGTGCATTGGCTTTCCCATGTGCCATTGTGCTTGATACCTCCTCCACATGTCCACCGACTCCCACTTCCAACATTCGACATGCTAGTTAAATCATGGCTCACCACATGGGATGTATTGTCGATTTTCATGTTATCCATTGACCTAACTATTACATAGCTCACCGCATGGCTCGTGTACTCTAACCCCCATCCACTTCGGCACCAACTCAGACCCTCCATGTGTCACTCAAGATTACACCCTACCTTGATCAACCCCAAAACTTAGCATCCATCCAATCATCTAGTGCATGGCCTCTAGCTTTGCTCGAGACAACCTCCAACATAATCATCTCGGCCCACTCCACAAGTGTTATATTGTCCAACCTCGACTTATGCATAACTCAAGGACCCATCCCAAACCAAATTTTCTTCCACCTTGCCCCCTCACCATGCATCTCATCCATGAGCTCTCCCCCAACTCTCCATCCATCACATCGAGCTTAGTTGGCTTGCCCTTAAGCCCTAGGTGTTTTCTCACCCTCCTCTTAGATTTTTCCCATTTTTTCATTTTTTCTAATTAGATCAAGATTAATTAAGGGAAATTAATTAAAATTCCTCATTGAGGGGGAATACCCTTTTGTGGGATTCATTATAGGGTTATTGGGATTTTTTGGGCCACTTTTCTAGATCGTCATCATTGTAGTACTCTTATTTTCTTGTGGCTAGTGAGTACATCCGCCACAACCTTATGGTAAGAGATCTCCTCTTTTCCGAAGTGAGACACCTTATCTCACACTAAATACTATGTTGTCCCCTTGTTTCTTACTTAATCCTTTTTGCTTATTTACATGTTTTTCCTCTGTTTCATCTGAGACTTATTGTGGCCTCCAATATTACACAATTCGTCACCCACTGTAAGGTGAGTGGTCTACTATCTCATGCAGCATGAACACACCTTATTCTAATTAATGTATTTCTTATAAAGTGCCATAAATAGGGGAGTTATCATTTTCTTGGGTGTTTTATTACATGAAGACGCATTCTCATCTAATTATGACATCTTACAACCTTGTGTGTAGTCTCACACCCTTCTCTTCATGCATTCTACACTTCTTTCGAACACACCATGGAGAATGATCTTTCTAGAATTAAGCATCATAGGATTTTTTCTTATCCTCTACCACTTCTTATTGGTAGAGTGCACTATACATCATATTTTGCTTCTATGGAACATTACTATGCTCACGGGGGACTTTCTCCCTTTTTATATGGGTCAATTCTTCTACCCACGAGATCCTTGTCGTCTTGAAGATTACCTCGACATGTGTAACCATGTTTTTGTCACATGATGTTGTATGTCTCCAAACCTCTCCACCTTCATGTGGTAGTGTTAGATTAGGTATTTACCTTAGCTCATGTTCACCTAGGTACTTTATTTACCTTTACTATATTTATCCTCACCCACTTATGTGTGTGGATATTTCTTCTATCTTATTTAGATATTAGGAGATATTATCTAGTTGTTAGGTATAGTTATTTCCTTGATCTATGGTATTGATTAGTCCTTTCCTTGATCTATGGTATTGACTAGATCCTTGATGTCTAGTTCTCTCCTAAATCTATGGTCTTGACTAGTTCTTTGATGACTAGTTATTTCCTTTATTTATGGCTTGATCTACGATCTTGACTGGTTCTTAGATTTTTATTCCTTGCCTATATAAGCAAGGCCCATTCTCATTGTAATTCATTGAGTTCCATAATAATATATGATATCATTGGTTATTTATTTACAAAGGTTTTATGCAAAGTTATTCTAGTGAATTGCTTTCATCTTATAGATCGTGGTGTTTGATTAGCATCTGTGTTCTTAGCTTAGTACGATCTAGTTATCGTTCCTTTTATGGTATCAAAGTAGGAGATTACTATTGACATCCATATGTAAGTTTTATATTGCAAATAAATTCTTTATATATTCATATGTCTGGTATTTTCTTGTATTTTGTTGCTACATGTGTTTTTATGCAAAACAAAGGCTTCCATTGAATCCGAGAAGGTGGAAAAACCCTAAGATCGACTATAAAATCGACCATTTCTCGGAGGCAATCTATTGAAATCCTTGGCCCTTGGTCGATGAGGGCTTAAATCTTTTGATTCCTACTAGTAGGTGTTTAACTCCAGCCACCTTTCATTTTTTTTTGTGTGGTGAAGGCAATAACATTTTATTTTGTTTTAGTGGAATAGCAGAGCATAATATTGAAAAGCTTGTATCTTTTGATCGGTATCTCAGTTTTGAGTGTCGTTTTTGGAGATAGTGAATTTTTGTGCTCTTTCCATTGGAAATATTTATTTTGATAATTGTACTATAATTATAAAGTGTCATATTATAACACGCACTCATTATAAAGTGCCAAATATGGAGGAGTGTTGTAATCAATTGTGGATGTAATTTCGGCTGAGCCTAACGTCCTAAACTTTTGGGATATTCTTTTCTCTAAAGTGTGTGGACTTTAAGAGGATATTGCAAAATTTGTGGAAGAAAATAGATCACTCAAGAAATGAGAAATTCTCTTCTACAATCACTCATTCACGATAAGGATACACTAATACACTCCCTACAAAAAAAAATTTCTAGCCTACAACATCACCATCATATTATGGACAGCCATGTCCATGCTCCTAGTCCACTTGCAGCTATTGCTCTTGTACCCACTGACATTGATCTACCAGTCTTTGAGCATGTTCCTGCTCTTGATGCTCCTAAGCCTATGAGGCTTGTTACTACATGCTCTTCCACATATGTGCCTATTATAATAACACATGTTGTGTATCCTACTTCTGCTCATATGCATGGCTCTTTTGAGAAGCATACCACTGCATTCGGTTCTCACATGCTCTGTTCTATGGGTTTCACTGGTGGAGGTATTGGTAGACATTCACAGGGTATTATTTCCCCTATTCCACATGTTAAGTGGAATTCTCGCCATGACATTGATTTTTGAGCAGATACTTCATTGGGATCACACATTGACAAAGCTCCTATTTTTGTTTACTCACCTCTTTCTGAGGATCATGAGCAACACATGAGTTTTGTACCTTCACTCAAGCTTGAGAAACCTAATATTTCAGTTGTCAGACATGATCAACCTAACACACATTCTGATGTTCCTTTGCATACACCCATTGTGCATTTTGCACCAAGTCATATGCAGCATCTTCTTCATCCATCCGTGTTGATTTGGGGTGGATATTTGATCACTTGTGGTGGTGACATAGGAATTTGTTGAGAGGAATCTACAAGAATGGCTCCTCCACCATTCGGCCTCTTGCTCCACTTTCTATACCTTCTGCATTGTAATGCTTCTTTTTCTAAGCATTTTTCTTTAGCAGTATAGTGTATCTCTCTTGTTTGTTGAGATATTTTGTATCTGTATTTTCGACACTTTTGGCATGTTAACAGTCTGTTGTGGGGGAGATATTCTAGTGAAGCCTAGTGTTATTTTTTCATTATTTGAGTAGTTGATTATGGGCAACTCATATAAATCTATGGCATCACTCCACCCATTCAGCAGTATGGGAGGGTGTGGTGTTGATTACTGCTTCTTCGGTTTTGTGTCCTTGCCTTGTTACCTTGGCTTTTCTTGGATCCTGACACTCTAGATTTTTTTTCTTTGCCTTGTTCCTTTGGTTATTGTTCTTGGATCATGGCACACCTATTTGCAGTAGTTGATTGAATTATTTTTGGTGTCTTTTTTTCACTTTCGACATAACTCCGTTGATAGTCTCCTTGTATGGAGCTATTCTATTGAAGCCTAGTGTCACTGTTTTGAGTTTTCTAATTGAGTGGTGGATTCGACCACATTGCACACCAAATTCTTCAACATTATATGAGTTCTTTGAGCTGAGATTCTTGGGATGCCTTACATTGGGTTTTACTCTCTTTACCTTATTGTTACTAGTTTTGGGTACCTTACGTGTCCTTTTTCCCAATTATTATACATGAGTACCTCATCAAGCCTAGTTTCTAGGACTCATAATGTGGACAACCCACTTCTATTTTGGCCCCTAGCTTCACTTGAGAGGGTGCTAGATTAGGTATTTACCTTAGCTCATGTTCACCTAGGTACTTTATTTTACCTTTATTGTATTTATCCTCACCCACTTATGTGTGTGGATATTTCTTCTATCTTATTTAGATATTAGGAGATATTATCTAGTTGTTGGGTATAGTTCTTTCCTTAATCTATGATCTTAACTAGTTCTTTCCTTGATCTATGGTATTGACTAGATCCTTGATGTCTAGTTCTCTCCTAAATCTATGGTCTTGACTAGTTCTTTGATGACTAGTTATTTCCTTTATTTATGGCTTGTTCTACGACCTTGGACCGGTTCTTAGATTGTTATCCTTGCCTATATAAGCAAGGCCCATTCTCATTGTAATTCATTGAGTTCGATAATAATATATGATCTTGTTGGTTATTTGTTTTCAAAGGTTTTATGTAAATTTATTCTGGTGAATTTATTTCATCTTATAGATCGTGGTGTTTGATTAACATCTGTGTTCTTGTCTTGGTACGATATGGTTATCGTTCCTTTTAGGTAGACTCATATCCTCCTCACAACATCCTGGAGAATCTTTCGGTTCTTGTTTGGAGACCTTTGAGACTACCACTATTGCTTCTACCGATTCAGTTGTCTCCTCTTCCTCTTCATGTGATGAAAATTCTATTGACACGAATTGCTTGTTTGAATCCGATGACGAGGATTGTTCTTCTAGTTCTGATGACGAGAGTACTACTATGGTCTCCTCTGCTCTTTCTCTCAACCACTTTCCATATAATGTTTACACTCCTCCCTTCCCATCAAATATCAAGTAGTATTACATCCAACCTCATGTTGTCACCGCATCTGCCTCCTTTCCACTTTCACTGTGTGAGGCCCTTTCCACTCCTCCTTCATATGTTGATGATTCATACATGTTAGACATCTCTCTTCTATTTTTGAGCCACCCTCTTGGGACGATCATCTTCTATACCTTCATCATCTCTTTATAGTACCTACTTATGATGCGATATCGGAGTTTCTCATCCTTCTACAGGTGTTTTGGAGGATTTATTCATCTCCTTTTTTGGGAGTGCCCCTTCTGGGACTCTTATCACTTCCAATTTTTGGAGACCATCATTCATCCACCTCTTCTTGTATATCCTCTTTATGTTGTTGTAGGGTTATTTCTTTTCTTCACTTCACACAGGCATCATTTTATTGGATGTTCCTCTCTCTCACTCCGACAGTTCTACACTTGTAACATTATCTTTAGTTCTTGTGCACTCATTTCCTAGACCTATGTCACACTTATGTGGACCCGATTCGAGTTATTCATACTTACGCCTTCAATTTCCTTTGTGGAGTGGGTGGACTTCTAGTACTCCATTTCTATCCTTCATAAGGGTAGGCACATTGTTCGATGCGGGTGGATCTTCTTCAGTCTACAAGTCAAGGACCATGTCATCAACACTCTTCTTGGATACTTTCTAGAGTTACGAGTTTAGATCCAGCTATGGCTTCACATCTTCTGTAGTTCCTCTTGTCTCCTTCCTCTCCTCTCTTATTCTTATTTTAGATAGATTACAGATTATACATGGATAACTTCTCGAGCCCTTATTTTTTGAGACCCATTTTAGGTATATTTCTTCTATTTTTAGCGAGTCTTTCATCTCTTGTTTTGGATGTTTTTCCCGCTAGGTTTTCCTCCACTACTTGACATCCTTATTGTTTATGGGTGCCTCATCAAGCTTAGTTTTCAAGACCCATTTCTAGTTTTTGACTTACTACCTCATCCTAAGGTATAATGAAGGGGGGTGTTGGTTTGTGTCATTTTCCACATCATGTGGTGAGTTATACTTCGTAGGTGAGGTCATAGGTCTTAGGTTTCATATGGGTTATGATAGATTATGTCAAAAGATTCTATCATACACGTCAATGTGCATTAGTGTGTCATACATGAATTACTTTCTATTTTAGGAATGTAACTCCTCTTCTCCACCTTATGAGGTATGATTACATGTATTGGGGGTTACACAACACCCCTATTTATACCCCTTTTTCTTCAGATCTATGGTGGAATGAGATGAGAAAAAAATCTTTGCATGTAATTTCATAGTTGAATGCTTTCTCCCCCATGGAACTTCATCATGCTGCCCAGAGTGTAACTCAATTTATGTTAGTGCTATCCTACATGATCCTTGTTCTCATGTTTTAACTTTCTCTATCATATCCTTATCAACACCTTTTGGTATATTGATTGAGTTTGACTCTCTTTTGATTGGATTTCTAACTTTTTCCTTTCTCCTTTGCATCCTCTACACATTTTTCCTTTGATTCATCTTCCATAGCTTGATCTTTATGAGCAGGTTCCTTAATTATCATGACTAGTTTAGATTCCTCTTTTTCACTAATGATTATTTCAGACCTCTTAGTTTCCTTGGCTAAGTTGGGTTCTTCCTTGGAAGATATTCTAACAAACATTTTATTATCTTAAAATATATTAGATACTTGAAACCTGTTGTTGACTCTAGGAGATTCACTTTAATGGAAAAATATAGCAATATGACCTGTTTATGACAATCGTAGCAGCACACAACACCATTCTTGCTCTTTGACTGATATGAATTGAGGTTCCAACCACAATCAGCTACCTTATTACCATATTCATAACATGAATAACACTAACCTTTGAAAGCATCCTCATAGCTCCATGAGAACTTATTCTTTGAGGCCCTCTTCTTGCAATATCTACATATTTGACCAAAACCATGACAATTATAGCAATAAACATTGAAATAAAAACCATATCTCATTACATTTGGTTATATAGCATGGTTAGAACTCCTTGAATTTTTCTCATTGGCCTCATTCATGTTTGTTTGACCACTTGGACCAGCCTTGTGATCTTCACACTTCTTCATATGATATCGTTTGAATCCTAGGCCTGTTTTTTACTAGTTGCTCTTTGAATTTCCAAGATCCCATCTAGAACTTCAAATCTCTTCTCCAACCTTCCATACATCTTGAACCTACTGGATTCTTCTTATAACTTAGATTTCAAATAACTCAACTCATCTACATATCTGAGGCAAGCTTCTTCTTTGTCCTTTAGGGATTTTGTCATACTCTTAACTTGAGATTATAAATCTTTGATTTCTTGACCATGCTCAATCTCCATACAACTAATTTTTTCTTGTAAACCATGAATCAAGGACTGAAATTTCATACTTCTTTCTTAAATTTTCTTCAACATCAGATGATTTTCCCATTTCTTTGTGTTTCAAGGATCTCCTTCAAGTGATTAAAATTGATTCTCAATGACCTCACTCCGATACCAATTATTGGAATAAAAATGGAATGAGAGGGGATTGGATCACTCATATAATACTTTTAATTAATTTTCCATTCATTACTTGAAACATTCATTCAATTTCCATAAACAATACAATATTATTGTGTATAATCATTTACAAGTGCATGTAATAAGAGAGAGAACACAAGATACCAAATGTACGTGGGAAACACTCAAGGGAAAGAAAACCCAATAAAAATATCTACTTGTATTACACAAAAAAAACTACTTACATGAATATTATACATCATGCAAGATTTCTGTAATGAGGTAACAACCCAACAAGGAGCACCAACCCCTAGTTTAGTAGGGCACCAACCCTACAAGGAGGATACAACCCCCTAAGGTGATCAAGCACCAACTCAACCACCTGAAATAGATTATCATTGATGATATGTTTCTTCCACAACTAAAAATGATCCAAATTCAACTCCAAACACACCAAACCCTCATCAAACTTCTCTCTCTCTCTAACTCGCTCAATTCTTCTTCTTCATAGGTTGAACAAGTCAATTGCCCTTGCACATCTGATCTTTAATATTCTTTAGGTATTCATTACTCTTCAAGAATTTTTAATAACCCCTCTTCACTTCTCTTCTTCCTCCTTTGGCTCGCTCATATCCCCATAGGCACCACTAGTTATAATAAGCAAATATAACATACTTTATATACATGAGTTAATCTTAAAACACCCCTAGGTCAGACATGACCTCATAGGTTAGTCATTATAACTCAAAAACATAACAAAAACATCATATAAATCAACTCAAAGGACCCAAGTAGGTCACAAGTGGTCAATACATCATGAGCAAACACCAAGACACCTCGAAAGGCCAAAACAAACTCCTTAAGCACAAACGAATGTGCCAACAACTCAAAATGGCATCAAATAACTTTTTCAAGACTCCATAAACATCATGAAACATAATAAAAACATCCAAGCATCACCAATAATCTTATGAACATCTGCAACTACCATCTCCACCATGAAACTCACCAAGAAGTAAGCATGCACAACTAGGTCTTCTAGCTCCCAGAATTCAATCCCAGAAAAAAAAAATGAGATCACATAGAAAATGCATCATAAGGGATCAATTAATATACCATTAGAAAGGTATATAAATATACTATCTGTAACAACTCACTTCAAGCTTCAACTCATATTACAAGGCCTCCAAATACCTTAATCTTTGAAACTACTCCAAACTACCAAACTACTAAACTGGACTCAAGAACTAGTCTTGAGAAATCAAGCTCCACCTTAAAATTCACTACCAAGCTCAACCAAAGTATGGAACACATCAAGGGAGACCTGAAAACATATTCAAGCACTAATAATCATATGTCACATGGATAAATTCACTCTAGCACACATGTTTCAGTCACCTTCTTGAGCAAGGCTAATAGGGCTAATTAGGCCACTAGGGTTTCAACATGAAACCACTTCATGTGATCAAAAAAATCTTAAACACATCATGTCAGGTGTGTACATGTTATTTATTACCAAATAATAGCTACAATATGCATTTCAACCAAACTTGTCTCAAACCAAAAGACTAGCTTTTAGCCCTTCTAGGCCAAAATTAGTAGTGCTACTTTGAGGACCTATATCTTCCATTATATCCACTAAAGTTTCCTAAAAAAATTCATGTCCATTTATAGAAACTCCCAAGGATTATTTAATAGTTTAATTTTCATCCTAGAACTTCCATCTCATCCCTGAAACTACAAATTTCCACAAAACTATGGTTTTTCTCTCTCTTTCTAAAATAGTTGGAACACCAAACCACCACCAAAATAAGCTTTGAGGAATCCTCTACAACCATGATGCATCACATTTTATTTACTAGACAATTTGGATACCATATAATCCAAATATTCCAAGTCATTATAGAAGGAGGGTTTAAATAGTTTTTAAAACCAACGTAGCTTGTTAATGATTGTTCATAAATATGGGACGTCCAAACTATTAGGAAATTAATATTTACATGGGTATTAATATATCATAGTCTTGTTAAGATTCATTAATATTGTTGAAGTTAAGTATTATAAAATTCAAATAGGTGAATTTAGGTTTTTGTTATCATGGTGTCAAGAGTCTCAAAATTTTAAAAATTAAAAAAGCTTTGCCTTATGGACACATTTTTGGTGTTACCCAACATCTCGAACAATAATGTGTTTCACATTGTGGGGAAGAAAAGAATAAATCCAATGTGGAAACTATTGAGCTTCAACATCCAAATTGCTGAGTGAGTAACATGATACTGGAAAATGGAGGCATCAAAGGATGGAGGTCAGATAGCGACCTCTTGTCATTCGCTAATGACGGGCCACACAAAGTTGTGGTGACAGTGTGTGTGAGATTTTTATTTCAGCGTTGCAGTTGATTTCAGTTGTGTGTAGTGTGGTTCTACTTCATTTTTATAGTTTGTAGTTTTCAATAAGTGGAAATTTCACATTGAGGGGGGAACATGATCAACATGATCCAATGTTCCATTTCTATTTTTTCAGTTATGTATGTGATTATTCCTATTTCCCCTATGCAAAAACATAGTAAAGAACATATAGCACAATGAAAGGCAACATCATGAGTCTTGATGAGGTAGAAACAGTTAGATGTGTTCTTGTTCATACCTAGGTTTGTGGTTAGCCTCCTAAAAACCATTGAAGGTTATTCAGATGTGTTCTTGCTTGAGTTCCCACACTGCTAGGTCAGATGTGTTCCTAGAGCTACTGGTTGATAAGCAAATGATTCCTGAGCGTGTTCCCATCCTCGTCGGTCAGATGTGTTCCCGAAAGTGCATGGTTGATAAGAAGTTGATGTGTTCCTTATTCTACCTTTAGTTCAAGTGTGTGCCAAGATCATGAGCACGTAGAGGTGGCATGTTGCAGAGGAAGTGTGAAAATTATTTTACTACCATGTAAACATTAAGGGGGGGAATGTTAGGAAATTAATATTTACATGGGTATTAATATTCATGTTTGATATATATTATTGGATTTGTTTTAACAACTTGTATGATTTGAGTTGTGTATTGTTACGTTAGTAACAACAACTAAATAGGGTTTTGGAGATATTGTTAGGAAAGTAGTTTCATAACAAATAGGGATGTAAATACCTATTTATATGGAGTGGCATGTGTTGTATAAACATCCCGGAATGAATTGAATGATAAATTATTCTTCCGTGAATATTATTGTGTAAATCGGTCTTACGCCATCACAAACTAATTCATTATTTTTGTAAAATATTATATACTCCATGAAAAAACATCCTCCAAAGCATAAGGTCCCATGAAAATTGTGTTTGAGTGGGTGAGAAAAACAAGATGCCATATCGAGTTGATTTCACCTCCTCTAGAACTCAGGCTTTTACAAAAACGTCATAACTTGACTTGCCTTTAACATTTTGACCTGAAAATTGTCATGAAGCATCATAAATACCTCCTATATGCATGTCAACTCTCATCCAAGATCAAATATTTTTGAATATTTCCAGCCACGAAAATTATGTATGTGTTCTTCACTTGTCTTCACTTTCTTACTTCCCAAGGACCTCGAAACATCATCAAAGATATCATTAAGTGTGTATAAACATTTACAAGTACATTCAATAAGAGAGAGAACACAAGAAACCAGATGTAAGTGGGAAACCCTCAAGGGGAAGAAAACCCACTAAAAACCTCTACTTATATTACACAAAACAAAGGACTTGCATGAATATTACACATCATGCAAGATTTCTTTAGTGAGGTACCAACCCCACAAGGAGCACTAACCCCTAGTTTAGTAGGGCACCAACCATACAAGGAGGATACAACCCCTAAGGTGATCAAGAACCAACTCAACCACCTTGAAATAGATTATCATTGATGATATGTTTCTCCCACAACTGATAATGATCCAAATTCAACTCCAAACACACCAAAACCTCATCAAACTTCTCTCTCTCTTAACTCACTCAATTCTTCTTCTGCATAGGTTGAATAGGTCAATTGCCCTTGCACATCTGATCTTTAATATTCTTTAGGTATTCATCACTCTTATAGGATTTTTTCATAACCCCTCTTCACTTCTCTTCTTCCTCCTTTGGCTCGCTCATATATCCCCATAGGCACCACTAGTCACAATAAGCAAATATAACATACTTTATATACATGAGTTAATCTTGAAACACCCCTAGGTCAAACATGACTTCATAGGTCAATCATTCCAACTCAAAAACATAACAAAATTATCATTTAAATCAACCCGAATGACCCAAGTAGGTCACAAGTGGTCAATACATCATGAGTAAACACCGAGACACCTCGAAAGGCCAAAACAAACTCCTAAAGAACCAACAACTCAAAATGACATCAAAAAAAAATCAGGACTCCATAAAAATCATTGAACATAATAAAAACCTCCAAGAATCACCAATAAGATTATGAACATTTGTAACTACCATCTCCACCATAAAACTCACCAAGAAGTAAGCATGCACAACTAGGTCTTCTAGGTCCCAGAATTTAATCCCGAAAGAAAATGAGCTTGCATAGAAAAATGAATCATAAAGGATCAATTCATATACCATTAGAAAGTTATATAAATATATTATCTAGAACAACTCACTTCAGCCTTCAACTCATATTGCAAGGCCTCTAAATATCTCAATCTTTGAAACTACTCTAAAGTACCAAACTGGACTCAAGAACTAGTCTTGAGGAATCAAGATCCACCTTAAACTTCACTTCCAAGATCAAAAAAATCATGAAACACATCAAGGGAGACGTTAAAAACATCTTCAAGCACTAATAATCATATGTCGCATGGGTAAATTCACTCTAGCACACATGTTTCAGTCACCTTCTTGAGTAAGGCTAATAGGGCTAATTAGGCCACTAGGGTTTCAACACAAAACCACTTAATTTGATTAAAAAAATCCTTAAACACATCATGTCAAGTGTGTACATGTTATTTATGACCAAAGAACAGCTACAATATGCATTTCAACCAAACTTGTCTCAAACCAAAAGACTAGGTTTTAGCCCTTTTAGGCCAAAATTGGTAGTGCTACTTTGAGGACCTATATCTTCCATTTTATCCACCGAAGTTACGTAAAAAATTCATGGCCATTTATAGTAACTCCCAAGGAATATTTAACAATTTAATTTTCATCCTGGAACTTCCATCTCATCCTTGAAACTACAAATTTCCAAAAAACCATGGTTTTTCTCTCTTCCTTAAATAGTTCGAACACCAAACCACCACCAAAATAAGATATAATTAATACTCTACAACCATGATGAATCACATTTTATTTACAAAAAAATTTGAATACCATATAATCCAAATATTCCAAGTCACTATAGAAGGAGGGTTTAACTAGTTTTTCAAACCAACTTAGCTTGTTAATGATTGTTCATAAAGATGGGACGTCCAAACCAATTCATTATTTTTGTAAAATATTATATACTCCATGAAAAAACATCCTCTAAATCATAAATTCCCCATGAATTTTTTTGAGTGGGTGAGAAAAACAAGATGCCATATCAAGTTGATTTCACCTCCTCTAGAACTCGGTTTTACAAAAACATCATAACTTGACTTTCCTTCAACATTTTGACCTAAAAATTGTCATGAAGCATCATGAATACCTCCTATATGCATGTTAACTCTCATCCAAGATCAAATATTTTTGAATATTTCCAGCCATAGCAACTTAAGTATGTGTTCTTCACTTGTCTTCACTTTCTTACTTCCCAAGGACCTCGAAACATCATCGACCTCTGAGAACTGACCTGAAACTCATCATACACCTATTATGCAACATCATAACACATTTACCATGCTTGGATACGAATTCCATACTCCATTTCTCATATTTCCATACCATGCACTATGCTATAGGACTAGGAATAGGCATATAATGACTTGACTCAACCCATACAACTCATGAACTGATCATGATGACTCATTAAAAACACATATACACCTCTAACACATATTACCGACCTCCTTACATCCTTCAACAAATTTTGGAGATCGCATACTATAACCATGCCTACTAGACCATGCTCTAGAACACAAGTAGAACATCACCGATCCAAGACATTGCCAATCAACCTTCATGTTTGACTATGATTAACACATCATGGAGACTCAAATGACACCATGACACCCTTTTCCATTAATGGCATTTGACATCAATGAAAACCTAATACATAATGGCCAACACAGATCTTGTTTGGATTTATACTCAACAGACTCTCTCACAAATTCATACATGAATTCACACACCCATATCTTTCCCTACCATATGTTTTACTATTTATAATCACATCAATAGGTAATTATCTAAAAAAATTTAAAATACCTTGGGTACAAAAACCATGGGCCAAAAAAACTAACGAATAAACCTATGGGTTAAATACCACCCATGAAATTAATATGTGAAAAGACCACATTTTCGATTACTCCCAAAAAAATATCGGGGTTTCGCCCTAAACCCTATGAGAATACATGAAGAGTGTATAGTACTTTTAGTGTACAATTTATAACACATCTAACATGAAAATAGGCTCCATAACTTAACAATAGCATGCAATCACCTAAAATTACCATGTTGACACACATGTATATATGTAAAAGGATAGAACATACTACGAATGAAAGTAACATGATAGGAAAAATGAAACATAGAATAATATAAGCAAGAAAGGATACATTCAAACAAGATCTAAGATAAAAAAATTTATTTGTGACAATATTTAAATGTTTTTGAATTATTAGAATATGAAATACTATGAATAGGGGAGGGGAGAAAGGTTTCCATATTGTATATGTGCAAAGTGAGGTTCATGTAGGTAATTTTGCCCTCAATATTTGTGGTTTGAACCTATAAAAAGAGTATGTCATTGAGTAGCAATTGTAAAATGGTATTCCCCCTAAGTGTGAATGCCATAGTGATTTATCCAATGAGGATAGGGTGTGAGGTCTCACTATCTACTAATGTGAGAGAGTAACACATGTGAAAATGATCCAAGCACCAAATGTCATGTGAAAGTGCATGTGTCAACGGTGCAGAGTAATACTATGTCATGCATGTGGGAAATGAGACCACGAAGTGGGCCTAAATGTGTCATGTGTAGTATGCATATGATGTGCAGACTTATCCCTATTATGTGGGCTATATGATCGATGTATCCATCATGGGCAAGAAGAAAAATTCACATGTGTAATAGATCTAGGTATAGGTGTGGAAGTATCACAAGAAGTGATAGGAGATCTAGATTCCTTAGTAGTACATGCCAAAGCTATGGGACTATCATTAGTAGGTGCACTAGTGGTAGTAGAAACTAAAGATGTGATGGTAAGCGATGCCAAATATAAAGGGGCCCTTGATGGGATACCTTGAATAGGGATGACGTGATGCTCATGTATGAACTTAAGGCATAAATTAACTATGAATGGGACTTCTTTGGCATCCATAAGCCATGGAAATCCTAAGACCATGTCACAATGTGTAACCTCATATCCAACAAAGAAAGGCATAGAGATAGTAAGAGGCCCAACAATGATTGGGAGAACCACATGCCCATGAGAATTAGGTGATCTAAGTGTCATTTGGGATAATGGAAAGCTAATAGATCACAAGAAAGATAATGAACATGCATTGTGCTTTAAAGTAGGATACGCCATTACATTTTTAATATCATTATTACCAACATAAACATTAATGTGTAATCTATGTGAAGAAAAACAAGCATGAAAATCTGCACTAGTAAAAGCAATAACAGATGGAGAAATATTAGTACTACCAAAAGAAAACCAAGAGGATGATAAAAAGATGATGGAGGTGTAACCACATGATAAGCATGATTGGAAGAATATTCAGGAGCTTCTTTTTCATGTTTAAATAATGGATCTTTGAAAATATTAAGTTTGTCATTGTCATTAGCAGATTTAGAAAAGTAAATAGAAGGCTCGGGTAGCTCAACTTCATTGTTTTTAATCAAATATTGGATCAAATTTCTAATCTAAAAACATCTATTAGTAGAATTTCCATTATATCAATGATAATTATAATATGCATTTTCATCAAAAATCTTTGCATGAGGATGATTAGGATCTAGCTCAAGAGGAGATGGAAGAGAAATCAGATTGTTTTCAATGAGCTAAAGCAAAAACATACAATATGGATAACAAAATCTAGTAAAAGTGTGGCACGTAGGTTGTATTTGGAGCTTTGTAGGTTGAGATACAACATTTGCATAGAGGCTTAATCTCACTAGGTTTTCCTTTAAAGGAATATTTGGTTTGAAATTTGTTAGTATATTGATTGGAAATAATATCACTATACTTAAGCTTGCCCATAGAAAGTAACTTATTTTCCCGTGATTTAAGAGTATGAAATAAATGATCTAAAAAATAAAAGGAATAAAAGATCACATATTCTTGCAAAGGAGGTAATAGAATTTGGATATGTTGGTACCCAAATTTGTTCTCCTTTTCGATCTGAGCAAGACGTAAATATGGCATGAAGCTTGAAGGCGATAGATCTCTATATATGTCATTTTGTAGCTAGGTATGTGATCTGACTAGCACTCAGTATTTGTGGAGAGATGGATAGCACTTTGAAAGGATTTAAACTAACCCTCACTATTTTAGGTTGTACCTTTCAACCAAGGTAAGAGAACCTATATTGCATCCTCTGTTTTATGAAGGAGGTGGAGATATCCTTATACTTGTGCATATTGTATGGAGATGGCCTTGGGAAAACATGATCAATTTTCCATTATTCAAACTCAACAGAGCTATCACTACTAAATGATGGAAATGCTTTCAAGACAAGGTTGAGGCTGCTAAAGACATTGTATGATCCTGATTTGCTTTGTGCATTTTTATAGATGGGTTAGATTCTTTTGTTGACACACAATGCAATGCAGGGGTAGTATGGGTAGGATTAGTTATTCAGATGATTTTTGGTGGGGTATTGACAAGACAAACTTGGATATATCAAATCTTTGACAACCTCTACAATACTTGAACAACTATCAGATAAAATGCTTCAAATAATCAGGATGTTCTTTCAACCAAAAGATGCATAAATGGAAGCCCAAGTTGCACTCTTCACACAATATTTGAGAACTCACCACAAAATCTTGAAGTAAAGAACTCAATTAAACACAAAAATCCTTGATCAAACCACGCCTAAGGTACCCCCAAAGGCTTACAAGCAATCCCAATCAACAAATGAAGGTGGAGTGATTTTAAACTACTTATTTTCAATGCCAGATGAAAGCTCTTCTGACAAACAAAACTGCAAGTGCCACTAAACTATCAATAAGGATGAGATTTTGTGTGATTTCTAAATACTTTCAATGTAAGATTGCAACAAGAACAATGAAAACTATTTGTAGGTATTTAAAATGATAACAAACAT
This sequence comes from Taxus wallichiana var. yunnanensis, assembly GCA_018340775.1. Classification (NCBI taxonomy): domain Eukaryota; kingdom Viridiplantae; phylum Streptophyta; class Pinopsida; order Cupressales; family Taxaceae; genus Taxus; species Taxus wallichiana. The sequence continues at coordinate 310,092,041 of CM031244.1, forward strand.
CATATTGCCCAAAAAAACACAAATTAACTCAAAATCTTGTTAGATTCATCAGTAGGGGAGAGTTTCATGAACAATCTTAGAGTTGTGTGATGGCTATACACTTGTAACCAACTCACATACATGAAGATCCAACACAGAAGAAATTAACCTGGTTCTTTGGTGGGTTTCTCAGAAAATGAGCTTTCTCTCAGAATTTTCTCGTGATTTTCAACTTCCCGACTATTTGCATTTCTCAAAAATGCATTATATATCTCTTGCCACATTAGATCCTTCTTTCCCAAGCAAAGCATATGCCAAGGGATCAAGTTTGTTACAACAATTTCTCATGATTCACTGAAAATGACATTTAACAAATTTGCAACGAGAGTTTCGTGTGTTTAAAAAGACTGAATCATTACAAATATTTGGATCATTATCCTTCCTGGAGGCACGTTTTTCATCATCAAGGCATGCAGATGTCTTTCCTCTCATCATTTCACCTTTTCACCTTTTAAAACTACCTCTACAACTTTTAATTTTGACATTTCACGTGTTTGGATGGATTAGGGAAAAACTTTGTTTCAAAAACACCTCAAATCTACAAATTAATCCCTAAAACCACTTGCATTGATCTTTGCAGGCACAAAGGACACAAATTCATCAAAAATTGATTAAAATGATGTAAAATTCACATCTCCAAGATTCCTAGAGAAAAAATGGTGGCCAAAAATGAAAATGTATAGTTACCCTTGATCTGCTCTTTCTCCTTCAATCTGGGCCCTCCACGTGTCAAAATACGATTGGGAATGAATTCGGGTTCACCTTTTGACTTTTTAACATTTTCTGGAAAAATGGAAAATTTTGACTTTTTTCTCTACCCCTCTGCCCTTGAATTTTGGTGATGACACATGGCACATGGTGGGTCCCATTGGGATCACGCTTCAATTCTGTGCATTTTGACCTTTTTGGAAAATTGGAAATTTTCACCTTTTTTGCCCTGCAGGCCCGCACACCCGATTTCTCCCTTGCCACGTGTCGCTCGATGATTTTTCGCGGGGCCATGCCTCGAATTTTCCATTCCAAGTCTTTTTGCAAAAGGGAAAATTTCCCTTTTGCCTCCGCCAGCCCCCCGACCCACCACTTCTACCTTCACCATGTGTCCATCGCTAATTGGAGCGGAGATGCATTAGAAAACAAAGCTAAAAATCATTAAGTTTTCCATCGGCCCGCTCCTCCTTTGACTTTCAAAATTGGCCACGTGTCACACCTAGATTGGTTGTGGAACTTCGGCCCAAGTTTTGACTTTGATCCATTTGAAGTTAAAACTTCAAAGTCACCAAGAAATTTTCCCCCCCATTCTAACTTCTCATGGACACATTTCCACCTGTGATTGGCCATGGGGCAACGCTCCAAAATTTCACCTTAACTTTTTCTGCCAAAAGGGAAAAAAATTCCTTATGCCTCCGGCAGCCCGCACTCTCCTCTGCACCTGATGCCATGTGTCCATCCCTCACTCCATTTCTAACCCGCAGACCCTTCTACAAATTTTTTCCCCTTGCAAAAAGGGAAAAATTTCCTAAGTCTTTTGTCAGCCTTCCCTTCCACCCTGGCACAAGAACATGACATGTGTCCCTCTTGTGGGACCTGCGGGGTTGCGGGGGAAAATTGTAAAATTTTCCAAAGGCCAAAAATGTTAAGTTTTATAGAAAACCCACTTCGATCCTTGTCCAACCAGAAGCGGCCACGTAGGAGGAGAATTTTGAGCTTAATTTTGATGGGCAAATGACACCCGCATGATCCGTCAAAAATGTAGAATTTACTAAAGATGCCCAATTCGATTTTTTCTTCGTGAGTGAGGGATTTTTTGCTCAAAAAACAAGGGGAATTTATTTCATGCAAGTTTTGACCATGGGGATAGATATTTGAGGGAAAATACACATGAAACGAACAAATTTGAGGTCCACAGGCCGGAAAAATTGAAAAAACAACCAAGGCCCATGGATTTGGAAAATTTAGGGCATAGAAAATGGCAAACTTGGATGTTTCTTCACAAATGAGGCATGGAAAATGGTTTTCAAATGGATTAAGGCATGTGAACAGAGGTAAAAACTTCATTTTACCCATTAAAATTGTATAAAATATTTCGGAGATGCAGAGTGAAAGGAAAATTAGGGAAAAATAATAGAGGATCAATATGGACACCAACATCAACTCCTGCTCGAGGATGGGCACTCCCAGTGAGTGCCACAAGAACAACATAGACCAAGTACCAAAATAATCCATTGGGAAAAGGATTCATGAGCAAAAATCACCAAAAACCAGCTGAGAACCCAACAAAAATGGCTGCCACACACCAAGGCAAACAACAAACCGACAAAACACCAAAAGCAAAGCAAAAAACCAAACATTATACATTATACAAGTTGGTAAGCAACCCTTGATTCAAAGAAAACAAATCAAGAGTAAACCCCAAATGTCCTCCATGCTAGATATGACCATGCCAAGAGGTTTTGATATGTTTTTAGCAACTGGAAATATACCTCTTCTTCTTCTTTGTTTAATTTGTAAACCATCCAGTTTCTTTGAAGCTCCTCCATTGTGCTCAGGTCAAACCTTTTAGCATTTTTCAAGGTTGAATCAAGGACCAAATCTCCAGAAAAAACAACATACTTAGGAGATATGTTTTCAACAACTTCATACTCCCTGAAATCCACAAAACTCACAAAGTGATCAGTACTAGCATCTGCCTGCAAAACTTCATAAGATGCATTGTTTGGGTCTTCAATAAGGTACAACATCTTTTTCTCTCCACATAACTTCACTAAATTTCCTTCAATGGGGATAGTGGCATAAGACATGTCCATTTGGACACTCCCACCAACACTTGCAGCCCATTTTCTTGACAATAACATACCCCATTTGGCAAGGCAATCAACAATCACAACATCCAATTTTAAATTCCTCCCAGGATAAGATGCAAGCTGCACCACTAGATCTTTAACGCACCCAACAATGGGAACTTCTCTTGAGTCCATGGTAGTACACTTTCCATAGGTTGTTGTCACTTTGATTCCCAATTCATTCATGACCTCAAGAGGCATGACATTACATGAGGCTCCTGAATCAAACATACAATTATGCAACAACTTGTCTTTGATAACCAAGGTAGTGAAAAATGGATCCACATTCAGCTGAGACTTAACCAAAGAAGTTCCTAAGTAAACCTCAGGTGGTTCCCCCAACTCTTCTAACACTTGTGGCTGTTCCAATTCTATAATGGCAATAGGAACTTCAACCTTGCTTCCAACTCTACTTTGGGTACTCTCTTCCTCTTTGAATCCTAAATATTCAAAAGCCCTCTTCTTGTGCTCAGGAATCCTAAGCAACTTAGCAATTGGGATAGGAATCTTGATCTAACTCAAGACTTGGGCAATATCATATGGAGCATTCTTGGGTAAAGCAACACTAGGGGAAAGATTGGCAAATTCATTAGATGGTATGGAAGTCTTTTTAGTTTGGGCATGGGGAGGATCACAAGTTTTTCTTGGGGGAATAGGGCCTTTACCAGATGTATTTTTCTTTGGAGTTTCTTTAGTAAGCAATGGAAATTTTGACTTGGCTTGTTGCCCCTTGGCAACCTTACTTCTAGTATTGTGCTCCTTCTCTTGGGAAACTACAACATTCATAAGCAATTTGCCTATCCTCTTCCGAGGGTATACCTCCATCATACTTCTTGATCATCAATGCCCTCAAGTATTCAAAATCATTATTGGGAAGCTCAAAGGCTTGTACATTATCAATTTCTAAAATATGAGGAGGAAGAAGATGTACCCATTGGATACAATCCCAAAAAATAGTAGCAATCCTAGCACTTATGACATCCGTTGAAGTTGCTCCCCTTGGTGAACTTGCAGGGATCTCCATCATGCATGCATCATCATCAATTTCATCATCAACTTCCTCTTCAATTTGTTGATCTATTTCACATGGAGGATGGGGTAAAAAACATCTATCACACCAATCAATATCAGCAACTTCCTCAATAACAGCAACCCTAGCAGTTAAGGGATCAGGTAACACTCTTTCTTCATGTGCTTGAGGATGTCTATTTACATACCCCATGGGTCCTTTCCCTCTATCATCTGCCCTTTGATCACCTCTAGGATGATTGGAAAATCTGTCATGATTTTTACTATTGGTTGATGTTTTGAAGTTTGCCCAATTCCTTTCTCAGCTCTTGCCAACTTATATGAGATTTCTTTGATAACCCCTGCCAAATTTTTCACAACCTCCTCCAAATCAACACCCTTGCTAGCTTGAGGTTTTTCAAGGTTTATCAACTTTACACCATCTCTCTTGAGAGGTTTCCCAATTGCTTTGATATTGTTTTCAATTTGAAGTGCCATGGTGGTGAAAGCTTGTCTTAGATTAGTAGGGTTCTTGTCTCTTAGGTAATAGGTTGCCTTCTTATCAAATGCATCTGCATATTTGATTAAACAAGACTCATCACAAGGCCTCGGACTAACAAGTTGGCTTCTCTTTTGCTAAACCTTGTGTTAAAGTCATGGACTGATTCATTGGGGTTATTCTTGATATTCTCAAACTCGACATAAGAGAAATCTAGGATCATTCTTGTCACCATATTGCAAATCTAAATGCATTCTTCATCTCACCCAGAATCAATTGAATTATCGTATAGCTTTGTACCAATCCCTAGGATCCTCTTCTAGTGTATGAATGAACAATTTAATATACACATCTTCAAACTCTATCTCAAAATCTTCCATCATGTTAACAAAAAGTTTGAGATGTTGATCACCAATTATTGCATGTTACCTTGGAATTTTGGCAATCTATTTCTGACATCTTATGGGACAGCATTTGGGTAACCATCCATTCCTCTAAAGTCTATAGGACCAAAGGTGTTAACAACAAATGGAGGTCTAGGATGAGCCATATTGTTTGGTGGAGGTGATCTTGGGGTGACACAAGCTGATGAGGAGTGCAAGGTCTTTGGGGCTCAAGAATGTGATTCACAAGACTGGTATTCTCTAAGTGTTGATTTTCTTAGAAAGTTCTATTTGAATTGAAACACAGAGGTGTAGATTGGAGAAGGAACTTACCCGGTATAGCAGAAGGACCTTCACTAGCTGAGGTAAACAAGTTTATGAGAGGATTGATTGAATCAGAATCACTTGAAGAAGAGTGATAATCCTCTACCACAGGTTGATCTCTCTCACCTATGGATATATCTTTGCTTGATGTCTAACCTTTAACAACTTTCCAAACTATTCTCCCTTCCAACTCGAGTTTCTTGAATTTGTAAAAGACTTCTTAGCAGATACTCTAAGTAAGAGAGATATTCTTCCTTCCGAGTTTTGCAGAGATTAGCAACACCAAATTAAATGACAAAGGTTAAGACAACTTGGTACTTATCAAGATCAAAACAACATGGAGTCGCCACTAAGGAATTTCAACATAGTTATGAAAATGCACTAAAAGGCTTTGTCAAATATCTATCAAAGACTGAAAATATTGCCCAACTTTATAGATCAAACCTTCCTTTTCTTGAATTTATCACTCACAAATGCAAATGAAGCACAACTACTACTGGAAACTGATAAAATTTGTAGGTAGAACTTATATCTTCACTCAATCCTTACAAATATGATTATAAAATGATGCTTCACAATGTATTTACATACATAATTTGCAAGGGACTTTACCAGGGTTTGATATGCATTCAAATATCTCAAATATGTATGCACATGGTTCAGATTGAACTAAGAAAATATCAAACTCATAACTCTACTCTTCATTCCAATCTTATAAATCTAATCAGAAGATGATACTTAGATTTGTAATTACACATAAATCACACAAGAAGTATTACCAAGGATCTGAAATACTTGAATAATGTCCCGAAAAGGTGCCATTTTAGTGTTGTTGATGGGATAAATAGACATGGACTGGAAAATGAATCAGCAAATCAATCTCAGCAGTGCAAATTATTTCCCAGGAATTCAAAACAAATCCCGAGGAAGTGCCATTAAGTGTTAGTACCCAAATTTGTTCTCCTTTTCAATCTAAGCAGCATCAGAAATATGGCATGAAGCTTGAAGGTAGATATATCTTGATATATGTCATTTTGTAGTCGGGGATGTGATCTAACTAGCACTCATATTTGTGGAGAGATGGATAGCACTTTGAAAGGATTTGATCTAACCCTCACTATTTTAGGTTGTGCCTTTCAACCAAGGTAAGAGAACCTATATTGTAGCCTTTGTTTTGTGAAGGAGGTGGAGATATCCTTATACTATGCATATTGTATGGAGATGGCCTTGGGAAAACATGATCAATTTTCCATTATTCAAAATCAACAGATTTGTCACTACTAAATGATGGAAATGCTTTCAAGACAAGGTTGAGGCTCATTGAAGACATTGTATGATCCTAATTTGCTTTGTGCATTTTTGTAGATGGGTTAGATTCTTTTGTTGACACATAATGCAATGCAGGGGTAGTATGGGTAGGATTAGTTATTCAGATGATTTTTTGGTGGGGTATTGATAAGACAAACTTGGATATATCAAATCTTTGACAACCTCTACAATACTTGAACAACTATCAGATAAAATGCTTCAAATAATCAGGATGTTCTTTCAACCAGAAGATGCATAAATGGAATCCCATGTTGTACTCTTCACACAATATTTGAGAACTCACCACAAAATCTTGAAGTAAAGAACTCAATTAAACACAAAAATCCTTGATCAAACCATGCCTAAGGTACCCCCAAAGGCTTACAAGCAATCCTAATCAAAAAATGAAGGTGGAGTGATTTTAAACTACTTATTTTCAATGCCAGATGAAAGCTCTTCTGACAAACAAAATTGCAAGTGCCACTAAACTATCAATAAGGATGAGATTTGTGATTTCTAAAGACTTTCAATGCAAGATTGCAACAATAATAATGAAACTATTTGCAGGTATTTAAAATGATAACAAACATCATATTGCCTAGAAAAACACATATTAACTCAAAAGCTTGTTAGATTCATCAGTAGGGGAGAGTTTCATGAACAATCTCAGAGTTGTGTGATGGCTATACACTTGTAACCAACTCACATACATGAAGATCCAACACAAAAGAAATTAACCTGGTTCTTTGGTGGGTTTCTCAGAAAATGAGCTTTCTCTCAGAATTTTCTCATGATTTTCAACTTCTCAACTATTTACATTTCTCAAAAATGCATTATATATCTCTTGCCACATTGGAGCCTTCTTTCCCAAGAAAATCATATGCCAAGGGATCAAGTTTGTTACAACAATTTCTCATGATTCACTGAAAATGACATTTAACAAATTTGCAACGAGAGTTGCAAGGTGTTTTAAAAAGACTGAATCATTACAAATATTCAGATCATTATCCTTCCTGGAGGCACATTTTTCATCATCAAGGCATGCAGATGCCTTTCCTCTCATCATTTCACCTTTTCACCTTTTAAAACTACCTCTGCAACTTTCAATTTTGACATTTCACGTGTTTGGACAGATTAGGAAAAACTTTGTTTCAAAAACACCTCAAATCTACAAATTAATCCCTAAAACCATTTGCATTGATCTTTGCAGGCACAAATGACACGAATTCATCAAAAATTCGATAAAAAATGATGTAAAATTTACATCTCCAAGATTCTGGAGCAAAAATGGCGGCCAAAATGAAAATGTACTGTTACCTTGATCTGCTCTTTCTCCTTCAATATAAGCCCTCCACATGTCAAAATATAATTGGGAATGAATTTGGGTTCACCTTTTGACATTTTAACATTTTTCGAAAAATAGAAAAATTTGACTTTTTTCTCCCCCTCCCCCTTGAATTTTGGTGATGACACGTGGCACATAGTGGGTCCCATTGGGATCGTGCTTCAATTTTGCACATTTTGACCTTTTTGGAAAATTGGAAAATTTTCACCTTTTTTCCCCACGGGCCCGCACACCCAATTTCTCCCTTGCCATGTGTCGCTCAATGATTCATTGCGGGGCCATGCCTTGAATTTTCCATTCCAAGTCTTTTTGCAAAAGGGAAAAATTCCCTTTTACGTCTGCCAGCCCGTTGACCCACTCTACCTTCACCACATGTCCATCACTTATTGGAGTGGAGATGCATCCCATTTTTTAACTTTATAAAACAAAGCTATAAGTTTTCATCGGCCCGCTCCTCCTTTGACTTTCAAAATTGACCACATGTCACACCTAGATTGGTTGCGGAACTTCAACCCAAGTTTTGACTTTGATCCATTTGAATTTAAAACTTCAAAGTCACCAAGAAATCCACCCCCCATTCTAACTTCTCATGGACATGTGTCCACCTGTGATTGGCCATGGGGCCATGCTCCAAAATTTCACCTTAGCTTTTTCTGCCAAAAGGGAAAAAAATTTCTTCTGCCTTCGGTGGCCTACACTCTCCTCTGTGCCTGCCACGTGTCCATCCCTCACTCCATTGCGGACCCACGGGCCCTTCTACAACTTTTTTCCCTCACCAAAATGAAAAATTTCCTAAGTCTTATGCCGGCCTTCCCTTCCGCCCTAGCACAAGAACATGACACGTGTCCTTCCTCCTCCGAACTCGGGGTTACGGGGAAAATTGTGAAATTTTCCAAAGGCCAAAATATGTTAAGTTTTATAGAAAACCCACCGATCCTTGTCCAACTAGAAGCGGATACGTAGGAGGATAATTTTGAGCTTAATTTTGATGGCAAATGACACTGTACGATCGTCAAAAAACGTAGAATTTAACAGAGATGCCCAAATTTGATTTTTTCTTCGTGGGTGAGGGATTTTTTTGCTCAAAAAACAAGGGGAAACTAATTTCATGCAATTTTCAACCATGGGGATAGATATTTGAGGGAAAATACACATGAAACAAAAAAAATTGAGCTCCATAGGCTGGAAAAAATGGAAAAAACAACCAAGGTCCATGAATTTGGAAAAATTAGGGCACAGAAAATGGCAAACTTAGGTGTTTCTTCACAAATGAGGCATGGAAAATGATTTTCAAATGGATTAAGGCATGGGAACAAAGGTAACAACTTCATTTCACCCATTAAAACTGTAGAAAACATTTCAGGAGATGTAGAGTGAAAGGAAAATTAGGGCAAAATAATAGAGGATCAAAATGGACACCAACATCGGCTCCTACTCGGGGATGGGCACTCCCAGTGAGTGTCACAAGAACAATGTAGACCAAGTGCCAAAACAATCCATTGGGCAAAGGAGTCATGAGCCAAAATCACCAAAAACCAGCTGAGAACCCGACAAAAATGGCTTCCACACACCAAGGCAAACCACAAACCGACAAAACACCAAAAGTAGAGAAAAAAATCAAACACTATACACTGTACAAGTTGGTAAGCAACCCTTGATTCAAAGAAAACAAATCAAGGGGAAACCCCAAATTTCCTCCATGCTGGATATGACCATGCCAAGAGGTTCTGATATGTTTTTAACAACTGGAAATATATCTCTTTTTCAAATTTATTCAATTTGTAAACCATCCTGTTTCTTTGAAGCTCCTCCATTGTGCTCAGGTCAAACCTTTTAGCATTTTTCAAGGTTGAATCAAGGACCAAATCTCTAGAAAAAATAGCATACTTAGGAGATATGTTTTCAACAACTTCATACTCCCTGAAATCCACAAAACTCACAAAGTGATCAGTACTAGCATCTGACCTACAAAACTTCATAAGATGCATTGTTTGGGTCTTCAATAAGGTACAATCTTTTTCTCTCCACATAACTTCACTAAATTTCCTTCAATGGGGATAGTGGCATAAGACATGTCCATTTGGACACTCCCACCAACACTTGCAGCCCATTTTCTTGACAATAACATACCCCATTTGGTAGGGCAATCAACAATCACAACATCCAATTTTAAATTCCTCCCAGGATAAGATGCAAGTTGCACCACCAGATCTTTGACACACCCAACAACTAGCACTTCTCTTGAGTCCATGGTAGTACACTTTCCATAGGCTGTTATCACTTTGATTCCCAATTCATTCATGACCTCAAGAGGCATGACATTGCATGAGGCTCCCGAATCAAACATACAGTTATGCAACAACTTGTCTTTGATAACCAAGGTAGTGAAAAATGGATCCACATTCAGCTGAGACTTAACCAAAGAAGTTCCTAAGTAAACCTCAGGTGGTTCCCCCAACTCTTCTAAAACTTGTGGCTGTTGCAATTCTATAATGGCAATAGGAACTTCAACCTTGCTTCCAACTCTGCTTTGGGTACTCTCTTCCTCTTTGAATCCTAAATATTCAAAATCCCTCTTCTTGTGCTTAGGAATCCTAAGCAACTCAACAATTGGGATAGGAATCTTGATCTAACTCAAGACTTGGGCAATATCATATGGAGCATTCTTGGGTAAAGCAACACTAGGGGAAAGATTGGCAAATTCATCAGATGGTATGGAAGTCTTTTCATTTGGGCATGGGGAGGATCACAAGTTTTTCTTGGGGGAATAGGGCCTTTACTAGATGTATTTTTCTTTGGAGTTTCTTTAGTAAGCAATGGAAATTTTGACTTGGCTTGTTGCCCCTTGGCAACCTTACTTCTGGTATTGTGCTCCTTCTCTTGGGCAACTACAACATTCATAAGCAACTACCTATCCTCTTCCGAGGGTATACCTCCATCATACTTCTTGATCATCAATGCCCTCAAGTATTCAAAATCATTATTGGGAAGCTCAAAGGCTTGTACATTATCAATTTCTAAAACATGAGGAGGAAGAAGATGTACCCGTTGGATACAATCCCAAAAACAGTCCTAGCACTTATGACATCCGTTGAAGTTGCTCCCCTTGGTGAACTTGCAGGGATCTCCATCATGCATGCATCATCATCAATTTCATCATCAGCTTCCTCTTCAATTTGTTGATCTATTTCACATGGAGGATGGGGTAAAATACATCTATCACACCAATCAATATCATCAACTTCCTCAATAGCAAAGAACCCTAAAGAGGTAGGATTAGGTAACACTCTTCCTTCACGTGCTTGAGGATGTCTATTTACCGACCCCATGGGTCCTTTCCCTCTATCATCTGCCCTTTGATCACCTCTAGGATGATTGGAAAATCTGTCATGATTTTTGCTATTGGCTGACCTTGTGAAGTTTTCCCAATTCCTTTCTCAGCTCTTGCCAACTTATATGAGATTTCTTTGATAGCCCCTACCAAAGTTTTCACAACCTCCTCTAAATCAGCACCCTTGCTAGCTTGAGGTTTTTTAGGGTTTATCAACTTTACACCATCTCTCTTGAGAGGTTTCCCAATTGCTTTGATATTGTTTTCAATTTGAAGTGCCATGGTGAAAGCTTGTCTTAGATTGGTAGGGTTCTTGTCTCTTAGGTAATAGGCTACCTTCTTATCAAATGCATTTGCATATTTGATTAGACAAGACTCATCACAAGGCCTCAGACTAACAGAAGCCTTCTCAAATTTTTGTTAAACCTTGTGTTAAAGTCATGGACTGATTCATTGGGGTTCTTCTTGATATTCTCAAACTCAGACAAGAGAAATCGAGGATCAGTCTTGTCACCATATTGCAATCTAAATGCATTCTTCATCTCAGTCCAAGAATCAATTGAATTATCAGGGCGAGCTTTGTAATAATCCCTAGGATCCTCTTCTAGTGTATGAATGAACAATTTAATATACACATCTTAAAAATCTATCTCAAAATCTTCCATCGTGTTAACAAAAAGTTTGAGATGTTGATCACCGATTATTGCGTTGTTACCTTTGAATTTTGGCAATCTATTTCGACATCTTATTGGACAGCATTTGGGTAACCATCCATTCCTCTAAAGTCTATAGGACCAAAGGTGTTAACAACAAATTGAGGTCTAGGCTGAGCCATATTGTTTGGTGGTGGTGATCTTGGAGGTGACACAAACTGGTGAGGAGTGCAAGGTCTTTAGGGCTCAAGAATGTGATTCACAAGACTGGTATTCTCTAAGTGTTGATTTTCTTAGAAAGTTCTATTTGAATTGAAACACAGGGGTGCATCTTGGAGAAGGAACTTACCCGATACAGTAGAAGGACCTTCACTAGCTGAGGTAAACAAGTTTATGAGAGGATTGATTGAATCAGAATCACTTGAAGAAGAGTGATAATCCTCTACCAAAGGTTGATCTCTCTCACCTATGGATATATCTTTTCCTGATGTCTAACCTTTAACAACTTTCCAAACTCTTCTCCCTTCAAACTCTAAGTTTCTTGAATATGTAAACAACTTCTTAGTAGAGTCTCTAAGGAAGAGAGATCTTCTTCCTTCCAGTTTTACAGAGATTAGCAACACAAAAGTAAATGACAGAAAGGTTAAGACACTGGTACTTATCAAGATCAAAACAACATGGAGTCGCCACTAAGGAATTTCACCCTAGTTTTGCAAATGCACTAAAATACTCTATCAAATATCTATCAACATTGAAAATCTTGCCCAACTTTATAGATCAGACCTTCTTTTTTTAAATTTATCACTCACAAATGCAAATGAAGCATAACTACTGCTGAAACTGATAAAATTTGTTTGGCGTAAACTTATATATTCACTCAATCCTTACAAATCTAATTATAAAATGATGCTTCACAATGTATTTGCATACAAAATTTGCAAGGGAATTTACCATGGTTTGATATACATTCAAATATCTCAAACATGTATGCACATGGTTCAGATTGAACTAAGAAAATATCAAACTCAGAACTCTACTCTTCATTCCAATCTTATAAATTTGATCAGAAGATGATACTCAGATTTTTAATTGCACATAAATCACACAAGAAGTATTACCAGGGATCTGAAATACTAAAATATTGAATAATGTCCTCGGCAATGGTGCCATTTTGGTGTTTTTGACGGGCTAAATAGACATGGACTAGCAAATGAATCAACAAATCAATCTCAACACTGCAAATTATTTCCCAAGAATTCAAAATAGATCCTGGCAATGTGCCATTAAGTGTTGGTACCCAAATTTTTCTCCTTTTCAATCTGAGTAGCATCAGAAATATGGCATGAAGCTTGAAGGTAGATAGATCTTTATATATGTTGTTTTGTAGCTAGGTATGTGATCTAACTAGCACTCAGATTTGTGGAGAGATGGATAGCACTTTGAAAGGATTTAAACTAACCCTCACTATTTTAGTTTGTGCCTTTTAACCAAGGTAAGAGAACCTATATTGCAGCCTCTATTTTATGAAGGAGGTGGAGATATCCTTATACTGTGCATATTGTATGGAGATGGCCTTGGGAAAACATGATCAATTTTCCATTATTCAAACTCAATAGAGCTATCACTACTAAATGATGGAAATGTTTTCAAGACAAGGTTGAGGCTCTTTGAAGACATTGTATGATCCTGATTTGCTTTGTGCATTTTTGTAGATGGGTTAGATTATTTTGTTGACACACAATGCAATGTAGGGGTAGTATGGGTAGGATTAGTTATTCAGATGATTTTTTGGTGGGGTATTGATAAGACAAACTTGGATATATCAAATCTTTAACAACCTCTACAATACTTGAACAACTATCAGATAAAATGCTTCAAATAATCATGATGTTCTTTCAACCAAAAGATGCATAAATGGAAGCCCAGGTTGCACTCTTCACACAATCTTTGAGAACTCACCACAAAATATTTAATTAAAGAACTCAATTAAATACAAAAATCCTTGATCAAACCATTCCTAAGGTACTCCCAAAGGCTTACAAGAAATATCAATCAATAAATGAAGGTGGAGTGATTTTAAACTACTTATTTTCAATGCTAGATGAAAGCTCTTCTGACAAAAAAAAACTGCAAGTGCCACTAAACTATCAATAAGGATGAGATTTTGTGATTTCTAAAGACTTTCAATGCAAGATTGTAACAAGAACAATGAAAACTATTTGCAGGTATTTAAAATGATAACAAACATCATATTGCCTAGAAAAACACATATTAACTCAAAAGCTTGTTAGATTCATCAGCAGGGGAGAGTTTCATGAACAATCTCAGAGCTGTGTGATGGCTATACACTTGTAACCAACTCACATACATGAAGATCCAACACAAAAGAAATTAACTGGTTCTTTGGTGGGTTTCTCAGAAAATGAGCTTTCTCTCAGAATTTTCTCATGATTTTCAACTTCTCAACTATTTACATTTCTCAAAAATGCATTATATATCCCTTGTCATGTTAGAGCATTCTTTCCCAAGAAAATCATATGCCAAGGGATCAAGTTTGTTACAACAATTTTTCATGATTCACTGAAAATGACATTTAACAAATTTACAACGAGAGTTACCAGGTGTTTTAAAAAGACTAGAATCATTACAAATATTTGGATCATTATCCTTCCTGAGGCACGTTTTTCATCATCAAGGCATGCAGATGCCTTTCCTCTCATCATTTCACCTTTTCACCTTTTAAAACTACCTCTGTAACTTTCAATTTTGACATTTCACGTGTTTGGACGGATTAGGGAAAAACTTTGTTTCAAAAACACCTCAAATCTGCAAATTAATCCCTAAAACCACTTGCATTGATCTTTACAGGCACAAAGGACACAAATTCATCAAAAATTTGATTAAAAATGATGCAAAATTTACATCTCCAAGCTTCCTGGAGCAAAAATGGCGCCAAAAATGAAAATGTATAGTTACCCTTGATCTGCTCTTTCTCCTTCAATCTGGGCCCTCCACGTGTCAAAATACGATTGGGAATGAATTCGGGTTCACCTTTTGACTTTTTAACATTTTTGGAAAAATGGAAAATTTTGACTTTTTTCTCTACCCCTCCCCCTTGAATTTTTGTGATGACACGTGGCACATGGTGGGTCCCATTGGGATCACGCTTCAATTCTATACATTTTGACCTTTTTGGAAAATTTGAAAATTTTCACCTTTTTACCCCACGGGCCTGCACACCAATTTCTCCCTTGCCACATGTTGCTCAATGATTTGTCGTGGGGCCACACCTCAAATTTTCCATTCCAAGTCTTTTTGCAAAAGGGAAAAATTCCCTTTTGCCTCTGCCCGACTTCACCTGCTTTCTGCCTTCACCACGTGTCCATCACTGATTAGAGTGGAGATGCATCCCATTTTTAAATTTAGAAAAAAAAGCTAAAAATCATTAAGTTTTCCATCGGCCTGCTCCTCCTTTGACTTTCAAAATTGGCCACGTGTCACACCTGGATTGGTTGTAGAACTTCAGCCCAAGTTTTTACTTTGATCCATTTGAAGTTAAAACTTCAAAGTCACCAAGAAATCTGCCCCCATTCTAACTTCTCATGGACACATGTCCACCTGTGATTGGCCACGGGACGTGCTCTAAAATTTCACCTTAGCTTTTTCTACCAAAAGGGAAACAAATTCCTTCTGCCTCCGGCAGCCTGCACTCTCCTCCGCGCCCGCACGTGTCCATCCCTCGCTCCATTGTGGACCCATGAGCCCTTCTACAAATTTTTTCCCCTCACCAAAAAAGGAAAAAAATTCCTAAGTCTTCTGTCGGCCTTCCCTTCCACCCTGGCACAAGAACATGACATGTGTCCCTCCTCTGGGACCTGCGGGGTTGCGGGGAAAATTGTGAAATTTTCCAAAGGCCAAAAATGTTAAGTTTTATAGAAAACCTATTGATCCTTGTCCAACCAGAAGTGACCACGTAGGAGGATAATTTTGAGCTTAATTTTGATAGGCAAATGACACCCATACAACTAGTCAAAAAATGTAGAATTTACCAGAGATGCCCGAATTCGATTTTTTCTTCGTGGGTGAGGGATTTTTGCTCAAAAAACAAGGGGAAATTGATTTCATGCAAGTTTTGACCATGGGGATAGATATTTGAGGGAAAATACACATGAAATGAAAAATTTGAGCTCCAGGTAGGAAAAAATGGAAAAAATGACCAAGGCCCATGGATTTGGAAAAATTAGGGCACAGAAAATGGCAAACTTGGGTGTTTCTTCACAAATGAGGCATGGAAAATGATTTTCAAATGGATTAATGCATGGGAGAGGCAATAACTTCATTTTACCCATTAAAATTGTAGAAAACATTTCAGAGATGCAGTGAAAGGAAAATTAGTACAAAATAATAGAGATCAAAATGGACACCAACAGGGATAAATAGATATTACAATTTAGATTTGGCCAAAACATTATTGATTTTGGAAAGATTATTCTTATAGTGCAAAACATAGTCATTAAAATGTTCATTATATCCTTTCTTTATTTTTTCCATTTGTGAATATGATATTTTAGTTCCAATGTTCATAGAAAAGTGATCCAAAAATATATTTGCTAAAGGAGTAAAATATCTAATATAGTGTAAAAGAAAATCATAAAACCATTGCAAAGCATAGTCTTGCAAGTTTCTAGAAACAACTTGGTCAATAATATATCATCACAAAGCATCATCCAAGCATGTAACATGAAATGATATAAGATGCTCGTGTGGATCTACATGGACATCAAAAAGAGAAAACTTGGGTGAAGAAAAAGTGGTAGGAAGTGGGTAAGAAAAAGAAAAAGAGGATGCATGTTTCAATTGATGAATTTGAGCTTACAATTCATGATACAATGACTCTAACGCATGGGTTCTTGAAGAAGAGTTATGTTGGATATTATAAATGAGAGGGGAATAAATATGAGTGTGAGGTGTGGAAATAGGAACATGACTACCTGGATCCCGAATTGGTGGGAGGGGTGAGAATGGAATAGAGGATGTTGGGTTCATATATGGGATAACATTAGTGTCAGAGGTGTGGATGCATAGATCCATTTGGTTCTTCATGAGCAACAAATTACAAGAGATCTAGGTTCTCAAGATGATCAAAAATGTATGTATTTAGGTCATTAATATTTTCAATAGTAAACTCATGAGAGGTGTTAGCCATGATAGGAAATAAAGAGAATTTGTAAAGAGCATGTAAGGATCGAGTTCACCAAATTATTTGAAAGAATTAAATCTTATTCGGAGGATAGAGATCAATCGAGATAATATCATAAACATGCAAGAAATAACATCGAAATGGCAATAAAGAGTAATTGATAAAATAATGAGAGTGACTTAGCTAATAACTCATTATCTATGTTGGATCTGGGCTGGAATCTTGATAGAATCGGCTAGAATACTAATGGAAAATTCTAAATCACGGGTTATATATGCTTCGCTATAAAAAGAGATCTACAAATCTTCTTAGATAAGGGACAAGATTTCCCGAATGCTAGTGTATGTACTAGTCCACGTAGTGATTTAGGATCTGATCTTTTTAAGGTTTGATAAACTCTCCTTCACTTCACTCTTTATCACTTTGACTTTTTTGTCGGGTTTTATTGTCACACTTGAACCCGCAAAATAAACCCTAGCTACTTACACAAGGATAAAGCACACATTAAATGGAATAATATATTGCATATGCTAGAGTCATAATGACCTCATTTGTTACCCCAATGTGATTGTCACTAATTGTTAAACTATATTTCAAAATTGATGTAGTTCTTGCATGTATGTGATATAATTGTGTCCCTTGAAGCTAGGTTTCCCTTGTGTTAGTCACACCAAGATAGCAGGATACAACTACTTTTCCCCAAGATCAATGTGTGTGATGGAATTAAAAATTCCCCTTTATATGTAGTGAATTGCATCCCAAATGTAGTCCTTAAGTGTTTATCTTTATCCCAAGTAGTAGATAGGAAGTAATAGCCCAATTTTTTCAACCCGTTAGAATAGTAATTTATGCATATCTGCGATTCCTTTAATGAATTATGTCATTAACAACCCTAAAAGTATAAGTTTTAGGAAATATAATGGTTGATGTGGAGTTTTAAAACATAATAAAGAGGAAAGAGGACATAAGTGCCCAAAGGGGACAAAGTAGTGCTTAGGTGCTCCTGTCCTTACTAGGAGTTAGTGTCTCGAAAGGATCTGAGGATAAAATGGGAAATATTAAGCTAGGTAACATGCTATGAAATGTCCAAAAGTAAAGGGGTAGTTCCATAAAAGCAAAGGATGAAAGTATAAAAAGATAAAACAATGTAGGTGTAAAGCAAAATATGGGTTGTCAATATCTAGTCTTCTTGCTTAGGAATCATGCATATAATGACATATTAGAGGCGTGATGTATTAGTACTAAGTGCATAGTTTCATGTCCACACTTTTTAGTCTTTTATTTCCTTTGAGATAATATGTTGAATACCTTTTTGTGCACCTTTGTAAAGTGAAATTGTATAAAGTGGAGAAGAAACTCTCCATATGGATTTTTGGCTACTAAGCAAACTTGGTTGTCTTGTTTGAGCATTCATGTCATCCAATTTTCCGAGAAATTGAATAGTGATAGTATTTCCTAGTTAAAATAGTGAATATTATAAGATATTGATCAAATGTTGTGGTTTTTATTAGAAGGATTTGATTGTGCAAATCATTTTTAGTGACTAAGCATTTATTTTTGTTGTGTAATCATGTATGGGTGTTGAATTACAAAATCCTTATAGGTCCTCACTTATTTTTATCTTCTATAATTGTCCTAATACCAGCATGTTATCCTCTTACAATATCTTATTCTGATGAGCAATGAGTAGTACGTGTAGGATCATTCTATTATGTGTATAAATTTATATTGGAATGTCCAACAATTATGTAGATTATTGTTTTATTTTGGTTATCATTAGCTCACTTGATCTAAATTATAGTAACTCCTTGCCCAATTAATTTAGTCATTGATCATAGTTCATATGGCCACCTTCTTATGTTAATACTTCCATTCACTTCCATACCTTACTTGAAACCTTTTTGTTATTTACAAATCCTTCAATATTTTAGCCATTAAAATTATGGGTTCATGTTTATAAGATTTCATTTGAAACATTTTGCTTTCATTGAGAGTAATTAGCTTATAGAATATGGATATCTTCATTATTAACATATTTTTGAATGCAACATTTTCCCATTCTTAATTAGCTTTGTGAATATCCTACTAGTGACAATAAATTGGATGGAATTCATAGTGGTTAGGCTACTTGGTTGCGTCTGCCACACTATATTTGTTATATCCATGTCTTTGGACATCATTTCGGTTGTTGAAGGATCTCTTTCCTAAGTTTTACAAAGCTTAAAGAGTAAGAGGTTAACCACCCTCCCATTTTTTGGCCTATATTTCTACCATTCTAGGTGAAGAAACAACTCACTACAATGACCTATCCTTTTTTCTTCACCTATTTCAGCTTAGTACATATTTAGGAGGCAACAAAGGGTAGTATGAGAGGTGCATTAGATGAGAAATTTTTGTTGGTTTCATGGAAATTTTGAAGGGATAGTATGTTCATGGAGGCAAGTGTAAATTTTATGGAACCAGGGGAATAAATACCAACAATCTCACATATCGTATATGATTTGGGAACGTCATATGCCGAGGATCATTAGGTGTTCAACCAAGAACTGATATTAATGGTTGTTATTTGGTATTTCAAGTTGGGAACCAATGGTTTCCATGGCATCTATAAATTCGTTGTGGATGCGAGAGACTGTTCAAATATGATGTGGGTGATGTACCCTTTCAATTTATTGAAAATTATTTTGTATGGCATTGATTTGTCATCTTTGATGTCATTTTCATCATTGACCTACTTTATGATGAGTTGGGATTCACCGTAAACTACCAATTATTGGATGTTCTATTAGATGGATATCTTAAGGCCTGAGATGAGTTCTTCATACTTATATATGTTTTTTGTGTGAGGGAACCCAATTTTTAAGGCCTTGGGGGTGATATTACAGCATGGTGTGATGATTAGATTTGTTTCCCCAAGCCATACACAGTGAAAGAAACATCAAAATAGAGATTCCATTTAGGTGACTCATCAACAGTCATGATGGATTCTAGAAATTCGATGTTTAAAGGCTAGGTATGTGATAATGGTTTTTCTATGAGTTGATCAACAATGGAATATCCCTTTATAGCTTTTTCATTTATATACTTAATGTCAAATTCACTCAAAGAAAAAATCCAACTAGCCATTTTTCTTTAAGGACGGGTTTTGACAAGATTTACTTTAAAGGATCGACCTTGGAATTGATCTTTGTTTTATTATTGAGAAAATAATATTTTAGTTTTTAAAAGGCAAAGACAATAACTAAAAGTTTATTTTCTATTTGAGTATAGTTTATCTCATACATTAAAATCATGTTGACACTTTTTTCTAATGAGTTTGAATAATTATTTTTTTAAATATCAATGTTTGAATATATAACATTTTTCTAAAAGTTGTGAGATGAATCTTTCAATTACCTAAAATTTACCTTGGAGATTTTGAAGTTGTTTGAGATTTTTAGGAGGCATTTCCATGATTTCTTTAACTTTAGATGGATCAACCTCAATGGCTCTTATGGATATAAATAATCTCAATGGTATTTCAAATGAGACACCAAAGATGTATTTTTAGGATTTAAACAACTTTTTATTCTCTTAGTCTCTTGAAGATTATTTTTAAGATGGTTGGACGTTTTTCTCTAGTATTCAATTTACCCAATATGTCATCCACATAATCATCGATAATGTCATGAAGCATGTAATATAATATGACTATCATGGCTCTTTGGTAAGTAACGTGTATGTTCTTTAGGCTGAATGACATGGCTTGGTAGCAGAAAGTTCCCAAAGTGCATTAAATGTTGTTTTGTGTTGATCTTTAGGGGTTATTTTAATTCTATTATACCCTAAAAACCATCCATGATGGATAAAAATCATGTATGACCATCAATTCTATGATTATGTCAATATTAGGTAAAGGGAATTCATCTTTCGGATAGGCCATCTTCATGTCCATAAATCTATGCATATTTCTATGCCTATTATTTTCTTGCTGATGTGAAAAATGTTAGATATCTACTCGAGTATTCAATCGGTCATATAAAGGCTACATCAAGAGTTTTTGCAGCTCCTCCTCAATAAGAAGGGCTACCTTGGGATGTGTTTTAATTAGTTTTGTTTGACTAGTTTGGTAGCTTCATGTATGGCCGATGATGTACTGCGAGATGGATCCAACCTAAGCATGTCGGCATATGATTAGGTTAAAATATCTTAGAATTATTTTAGAAAGGAAACAATTTTTTCCTCATCTATTGAATTGAGAGTAGCCCCAAGTTTAAGGATCTTGGGATTTTCCATTATTTTTATGTTGACATTGATGGTCTCTTCCATAAGTAGATTTGATCCATATTCTGTTGTGCGGAGTAGGGGAAGATTGAGTTCCTCATATATTAGTGCCTTAGAGAGGTTTCACTAAGAGACTTTTTTATTTTATTTTTTTATTTTTGATTTTAGTCATCTAATAGCACCTTGAAGAGGTTTTCACTATGGGAGGTTGATTTTTTTATTTTTTTATTTTTTGACTTATTCTAATTAAGGAACTCAAATTATTCCCAAAGTAGGTTGTTGTGTATAGGTAGATTTTGAAGCCCTTTTTATGATCCCCTAGATGGATAACATCTTTGTATCCCATGAATTTTGTGATAGCATCTTAGTTTTGAAAGAAATCAATAGGTATATGATCTTATTAGTACCATTCATTGAGATTAAAGTATTGGAGGTCAAGGAGGATGGTTAGGATGGTGTTATCATAGAAAAGGTTGGAAGCCAAAATACCCTTGTAAAGGATACAAGTAGACCACATTTTGATTTTAAAAGAGGGTTATGCATTGATATAAGTGGTGTCACCGACATAATCCTGCAAGTTACCAAAAGGTTTTGATCCTCTACCATATTGATATGGATTTAGAACAAATGGGATGGGTTCATGTATACCATATTCATTGATTCATAGTCCCCATCCTTAGTAATTCATAATTTCAAACATCTTATTTACCATGGGATGTTTGGGATATTTCAAACAAGATAAGAAAGTACCATCGTACATGACTAGAAGCTACATGAGTGGTTAACGCATTTGTCTACAAGGAACCCTCCTTGTACAAATGATCCAAAGTGATGAAACATTGGTCCCTTCTTCTTATGCGTGTCGGGATTACCAAAAATTTTAGGTGAGAGGGAATTTTTTCTAACATGAAAGGCATTCTGAAGCTCATATTATCAACAACATTTGTCAATGATCATGAATTTGAATTTGGATGGTGGATTGTAGGATGAGGATGGAATTTCATCAAGATGGATGTAAGATGAAGAGTCTTTGGTTTTTAATGTGACTAAGTCATGGGAAATTTTAGTGCTTAATAGATATTATCTTTGTAGTAGATTCTTTCTAACATTTTACAGTATTGGAAGGGTTGGGGATATCTAGGTATTATGAGATGTTTTCCTTGAAATGGTAATTTTATGCATTATTGGTAGGTAGATTAGACAACTTACATGGCATGAATCGATGGTCTGCCTTTAGGAGGATGTTATAAGGAGATCAAGATCAATGATGCGGAAATGGGTTTGGTGGGTGATAGGTCTAAATTCAAGAAGGTGAGATTTTTTTGTAAGATTATCACTCAATATTATCATATACTTTGGCAAAGTGATGATGTTTAGCTCCAATGTTACTTCTAAATGCCCTAGATGATTGATAAGATTCAAAGTACATATGTTTATCACTGACCCATTATATACAAGTGTCTATTTTATTTTATGGCGAGTGATAAAAAATTCAATGTATAATAAGAGGTTATGAAATGGATTGTCACGAGGAGCATCACATTGGATAAATATGATTTGTTGGTTAGGAGATATGTGTGCAGCTAAGGCTTGGAATTAGGATGGGTCAATGTTATTAGGGACTCTTCACTCTTGGAATAAATTTAATAGGATGTCTTTGTGAATAATAGATGTTTTGAGAAGGTCCAAGATGGATATCTATATAGGAGTCTTCTCAAGTTATTCAAGAAGGTTGTATTTTCCCTTAGGAGTAAGCAGAGGAGGCCATTGGGTAGTTTTTACTACGCTTAGTTATAAAAACACAATATAGTATTTTAAATTTAATGGTTGCAACATGGTTCTTGATTGGTTGGATGAATCTAATGAGAGAATCATAAGATGGTGAATATTTTTGTTAACATGGTTGGCATTGTTGTCTTGAGAATTTTGACCTTGATCCATTTTTTATTAGTTTGATAGTGTTTGAGAAAAGGGTCTTAGTATATCCAAGTTGTTGAATCTTTGATTTGGGGTCACCATTCCCTTTGAACTTGACATCTCCTATCTTGATTAGATCTTGGACATTTTTCTTCAACTTCGTACGAAATATGTTGAATTCCCTTTAATGCAATGGAAATCACAATACTCATTTTTGTAGTACTAAGTGGGCTTAGGATGACTCTCTATATGGTTTTTTTATAGCTAAATGATCATGTTTTCCTTCTATAGCTGATGACATACAACTATCAATGGTTCACCTAAGGGATTATATTGTCTCCACTTGATTTCTTGCTTAGGTTGCAATTAAATTTGTGTTCTTGTTAAAGAAATTTATCTTTCCTCGCAACTTTTTCTCATGGTGGTCCTTGTTGAAGAGCCTTATAAATACCTTTACAACAATATCTTTCTCAATTTTTACCCCCTTTTCAATTAACTCTTCAAATGTTTTTACATAATGCATTTGAAGGGGGAAAGTGATTTCAAAATTTAGATTACGGACAAATATATTGTTCATTTATTTCTCTAGGATTGAGCAAGGAAAAAACTAGCCAAGCCTCTCCATATTTATAGGAATGAAGAGAATATTTTGTCATTTCATTATTTAGTGTTCAAAGGTCCAACATGGTGATATTCATGTCCATGTTGAAAGAAAAGTGTTTGAAAAATCTCTTAGATAAATCAATGAAGGTGGTGATGGAAACCTTTGGAACCACTTCAATGGTTTCCTTCCCAAGATTCTCAAGAATAAATGGATCAAGTAGTTCTTGTTGTATGTGACCTCTTGACATGACATAAATAATTCCTTAATATGCTCTCAGGGGTCACCCTTTCCTTTATAATTCTCAAATTTTGGAAGTTTGAAGTAAGGGGGAAGAGGACTCACAAAATTTATCGACCAAAAGAAGGACATAAATCCTTGAATTTATAATTTTTGTTGTGTTTTTATGTTCCCTCCTCCAAGCTTGCTAGATGGGTTCATGGATACTCTGCTCATTTATTCCTATTTTTTGTTGTACATGACCTCTTGGCATGATATAAATAATTCCTTAACATTCTCTTAGGGTCGCCCTTTCCTTTATAATTCTCAAATTTTTGAAGCTTAAAGTAAGGGGGATGTGGATTCAAAACATTTATTGATTAAAAGGATAAGGATAAAGAACCTCAAATTTGTACTTTTTATTGCGGTTTTATGTTCCCTCTTGTAATCCTTAAAGGGTATTCTTCGTAGTTTTCCATTCTTTTACAAATGGTGTATCTTGGATAGGTAGTTAGGGGGTAAGATAAAATTTGATTCATTTAGATCATGGGCCTAATTGGTGGATTTTCCATTGTTCTATTAATGTTTTAATATTGTAGGATTAATGTGGGAAGTTCAATTTTCCAAATGTTGGATTGTTCATAAATGACATGATTGTGGTTGTGAAGAGATTGTAATTGATCTTGTACTAATTTTCCTTTGTTATGATTCATTTTAACATGAGGGATTTTAGGATTCATGTTCTTATTGGAGGATTTGTGGCCTTTATTAGTGGTTTTTAGATGTGGTAGTGTTACATTTGGATTATTTCTAGAAGTAATGGGTGGATCTTAGATGGAAGGAATTTTTTTACGATGATGTGTGTTAGGTTCTCTAAATTAAAATCAGCAAGGATTTCAACTCCTGTGTCATGAGCCATGACAAGGTGTCATATTTATTTTAGAAGAGGATTTGGTTTATATAGGTGTGAGTTTTTCAATGTGTAACACATCATATTCATCATTGTACTCATTTTGGATTATACGGTTATCATCATCATTATCTCTAGTTAGGTCCATTCCAAAAGATCCGTGATAGAAAAATGAATTATTTTCATGATTTCATTTGACTTTAAATTTCATTGTAGGTGTAACTAATTTAAGTTTTTTTTTGGTTGGTTTCAACACAGGTGTCTTGCACAAGGGGAAGACATGCACAACATAATAATAACCTAATCTAGTCAAATAAGGTGTAGAATTGTGTAGTGACTCACAAATATACCTTGAGGGTATGATTAGGTATATTAGGGAATGTTGTTTATATAACACCACTACATGTCTTCGGAAAATAGGATCTTACACTAAGATGATACAATCTTAATAGGGGATTCCTTGATATACCCCACAATACATGAGGTACAAATCCATGCAAGGGTGTTGTTTAAGGCCTAGGTATTGGTGGAAACCACATCAATTTATAAGAACTAAGAAAATATAATTCCCACTTAGCCAAGAATGACAACTCCAAGAATATTTATAGTCCGCAAAATATAGACTTGGCTAAATCTTTGTTCATGAAATCCAAGTGACCAAACCCTAGAAAATGAAAATAAAAGTTGTAGCTATTTCGATTCCCGAGTGTAGACACTCAATTTTGGCAATCTATCCTTTAACATTATTAATCTAGACATTTCACACTTGCTTGTAAAAATGCACTCTCCTCACTCTTCATTAGCACATAGTGACGAACTTCATACACTTGTTTATATTTTCACACCTCTATGTCATCAATCTCTCGAAGATTAACTACATAAATACATTTGAAATGTAATGAAATTACTTAGATAGATATAAATATCAGCAGGAATAGAAGATCAAATAACACCAAAATATAGATAAATGATCACAATATGCAAGTAGAATGATCTAGCCACTTGAGTGGGTAACCTCAAAACCATATAATAAGACTCAAGTGCTCAATATGATGATCATATTCTACTCTATAACTCTTATATATACCATATTATACTACATATAACCCTAAGGTTGGCCCACTAAGCTTATGAAAGAATAACTAAATATGATACAACATGATAAGATATTATGTTAGCCACATTTTGGCTATCCATATCCCGATATATGACCTAGGGTTAAGGGCGTAGCATGCCCCTCCCCTTCAAAGCAACATTGTCCCCAATGTTGATAATTTTTGGAGGTTTCTTCACACAAGTGTAGTCCTCAATGTCAATGATCTCTGGATGTTGGTATAAGAAATATTCCTCCTCCCATGTTTTCATTGCATTATTTCAATTCTTCCACTTGATTAGATACTCAATAATTACTCTCCACTTCACCCTCTATAGCTAAATAATTTCCTCATGTTCCAAACCAATTTGGCCTTCTTTATCCAACACAGGTAACTCTATCTGGGATGAAACATTTTGTGCAATGACATTCCAAAATCTAAAAATGTGTCAGGTATGTGAAAGTAGAAAACTCTCTTTGAGATGAGATAGCTTTAATTCTCAGTAAAATAATTAATCTTCTTACCATCCACTTGAACTTCCTTTATATTATTTTTTCGATGGGTGCACTCTTCAAATGAAAATATTGAAGCTTCCCTCTTTATAACCACATTATATAAACTCTTATCCTCTATTTTTTATTAAAAATTATCATCTTCCTCTCCTTCATCTTCTTCCTCTTTATTCCTCTTCCTCTTTCTTTTTCTTACTCTTCCTCTTCATCTTCTCCTTCTCCTTCTCCTTCTCCTTCTCCTTCTTCTTCTTTTTCTTCTTCTCCATATTCTTCTTCTCCTTCTTCATCTTCTTCCTCTCCTTCTCCTCCTCCTTCTTCTACCTATTCTCCTTTTACTCCTACTTCTTTATTCCATCTAGAAAAGAAAACTTGTTCCATTTCCTCCAAAGACCAATTTGAACACTCTTGATTCAATTGAGAGACCCACCTCTTTATTGGACCATTAAGCCAAAATGAAAACCAAAACCATTCCCATGTAGATGAAAAATAAATCTTGTTAAATTCAACCCACCATTCTCTAGCATCCACCTCACCATTTCCATATAAAATCACCCCCATGATGCGAGAAAATAGGGTTTATAGAATATGTTAGTGTGAGTTATCCTATGTGTCCTCCTCTCATATTGGAGGGTCATCTCACATGGGTTAGGTTTAGGGTTAGGTTTAGGGTTTCATGTGTGTCATGCACTAGGGTTACTCAACACCCTATATGTACCCCTTCACTATTCATTTATGAGCATTCCAAGACACTGCGTTGTCTTTCCTCTCGTGTGCAAGCTTTGTTTCTATTGAGCAAGTTCTTCCATTACTGGATCAATTCTTTCTTGCAATCGCTGGAGCTATCACAATTCCATTGGAGTGTAACTACTCATGGTGCCTCATTTTTGATTCGATTCTCGCAAACTCTTTTCATGGTATCAGAGATACACGACTTGCCATCACACCAAAAGCTCGAACTAATGGTGGAGAGGGATCTCATCATGTTAATCAGTTGTTATGCCAATACCCTCCCACACGATGGAGTCGGGTATACACCCAATCAGGCCCAACAACATTAGGAGGAAGTGACACCAGAATTTTCCAAAAGGTCACCCATCTCGTAACTACTCTGGGGGCGGCGCACTTAATCGCTTGGTATTTTTTATTAATTTCACATTAATTTGCTTGCAATAACCTTTTTTATCATTTTTTTTAAAACTCCAATAGCTCTAAAAATAGTAAAATTGGGCGTTTCCAAACACTAAAATTTAGGCGTTATTGGTGTTTTTTTCTCTAATCATGCGCTCAAGTGTGCAACATCACTCTGAGCACCTTTTTCCTTCCAAGCTCTTTTTTGGTGTTCTGAAGACTCTCTGAACTCCTTGAGTTCATTTAAAACCTTGTATTTCACCCTTATTATTGCTTGTGACTTGTGAGCGTGTCTCGCCACATGCCCACACGCAAGGGGGTTTCCTTTGCGACATGAGACGTTTTTTCTCACAACTAGGATTGGATTTTACCTCCTTTCTTGTTTTTGCTTGTGCTTGTTTATGGTGTCCTATTTGTTGTGCTCCATGAAACACTGTTGTGGTCTCCTCTCTTGCGCATTATTACGCTAATTGCAAGACGAGTTACCAAGTGTTTCAAACCGCACACACACGACTCCGATTGTAATCAACGCACTAAACTATAAAGTGTCGAAAGCAAGGGGGTTGTTATTGTCCTGGGTGGTTGTGTTTCTTTTCTGCATTTCTTTCTCTCTCTCTGGATGCACTTTCAATTCCTTTGCTTACGTCATTCAAATTTTTCAAATGGAGATCAAAAATAATAATGAAACTAAGGGGTAAAGGGTTATTCCGCATCACCATGGGAACTGAGACTAAACCAGATGACGAACCTGAAAAATCTAAGTGGTTAAACCGTAGTGATGAAGCTTTAGGTATTCTTTGCATGTCTGTTTCTCCTGACTTGCTCTTCCACATTGAGGTGTCTAAAACACCTAAATCTGTGTGGACAACGTTAGATGAAATGTTTGGACAACACGATGACATGAGAGTGCATGAGTTGGAAAATGAACTACTAGGGTTAAATCCTAGTGATTTTGAAAACCTACAAGCATTCTTCTCGAAGTTTGTCCACACTAGATCATTGTTAAAGGGATATTAAGTAGAGAAGAAAGATTCTCAATTGATCTTGTCAATTCTCTCTAAGTTAGGTCTGAATATTTTGTCTTTGTGTCAAATTTTTACGCTACAAAAGCTGCCTTGGGCAAGGATTGGAATATGCCCTCCTTTGACTATTTTTCGTCCCAACTCATTTGAGAACAGGAAAAACTCATTCAAATGGGGTCTCTCAAGTCCAAGTCACATGCCCTTGTAGCAAGTACTAGTAAGGAAAAGAAGACTGATAATGAGATAGAGAAAAAGGATCAACCTAAGAAAGAAACCAAGACCAAAACTAAAATTAACATGAACACTTTGACTTCTGAGCCTAGAGCATAGAAAGACAGGTATTTGTGTTCCTATTGCAAGAAGTCTAGTCACGACAAGCAACACTATTTTCGGAAACAGATTGATCACTTATCTCATTTACTTGAGAAGAATAAAATAAGTGTTCCTGAATCCATAAAACAAAATGCTCCGAAGGCCGAGTCTTCCATTGCAAAAGGTTCTAAATCTGATAAAAAGAAAGGAAAGGACCTCGTAGCTCGAGTTGCTCCTTCATTGACGTGGATTATAGATTCTGGTGCCTCACACCACATGGCTTCTTCACATGTTGAGTTCTCCAACATTGAACCTTTTGATATGTCCCAAATCATATTGGGTCATAACACGAAAGTGTCAGTTTCCGGTAGTGGATTGGTAGAGATAGATGGGGGAACATTTAGCCAAGTGTTAAGTGTTCCTGATCTCTCTACCAATCTCCTATCGGTTTACCAAATTACTCACCTTAGTGAAGGAATGCGAGTGGAATTTGGTCCTAACTCGGTGATTATTCATGAGCTTAACAATGACACTACAGTGGCTAAGGGAAAGGCTAGATCACCGTTCACGGTTGTACACATTTTCCCACTTTACTTCTGATTTGAATTCTACTTCTCTACCTATTGAGGTTCTTCAGCTCTCTAATTCAGACTTTGACTCCTTAGATGATGATGATGTTGTTGAGCGTGCTCCTCTTCATGACTCTCAGACTTTTGAGTCTTCTAATTCTGATAGTAGTGATGATGAGGACTATGTCCCTTCTCACTCGAGTGAAGAATCTTCTGACTTTGAGCTTGATTCTCCTGATCCTCTTTGGGCTAGGAAAACTTTGCAAAGTGTTGAGATTTAGTTGGAGATACTTCGGATATGAGACATACTCACTCAGATTTTGTTGGACCCCACTCTTTCTTCACCTCTAGCTTCTAATTCAGTTATCTCCTCTATTTCTTCATGTGATGACAGTTCCACTGATACAGACTTGCTTGGTTCTACTTCTGATGACAAGGATTGTGCACCCAATTCTGATGTCGAGAGTACTACAGAGGACTCTTCTCCTCCTCTCACTATTCCAGAGAGTATTGACACATCCCACATCTCATCAGATATTGAGCAGTCTCCTATACAGTACACTTGTGATGTACTATAGGTTCTTCATCCATCTATAGGTATTTCAGAGGAGTTCATCATCTCCACTATTGGGAGTGCCCCTTCAGGACTCTTGCCACTTCCACTTTTTCGGAGACTTTCATTAATCCACCCTTATTTTTGGATCCATTTTCTGTCATGGGGGATGTTTTATTACCTTCACATCAGTTGGAAATCCTTTCTATAGGTGTTCACCCTTCATACTCTGATAGTTCTGCACTCGTAAAATTACCTCGACTCCTTTGCACTCACTTTCTAGACCTATGTCACACTTTCGTGGACTAGACTCAGAGTTCTTCATGTTACTACCTTCAATTTCCTTCGTGGAGTGGGAAAATTTCCAGCACATATTTTTTGTCCTTCCTAAGGGCAAACACATAGTACAGTGCAAATGGATCTTCTTTAGTCTAGAGGCAGAGGATCTCATCATCGACATTCTTCTAGGAGACTTCTTAGAGTTGTAGAGTTTAGATCCATCCATGGCATCTTCCGCATCCATCTCATCTCCCTCATCTTCTCTCTTTTTCATCTTTCTGAGAGATTTCCCCTTTGTACATGGGTACCTTTATAGGATAGTTTATGGCCAAGACCCATCTTTGGCATCTTTCTTAGATTAGAGAGTATTTTGTTCTCTTGTGGTGGATGTTTTTCCCACTGGGTTTTCCTTCACTGCTTGGGACTTCTTTTGTACATGGGTACCTCATCAGGCTTTATGTCGGGACCCATTTTCTTCTTCTTCTAGGAAGATTGTGTTTGTATATGGGCACCTTATTAGGCCTTTAGTTGTCGGGCCCCATTAACGCATATTTCTTAGTTGTTTAGGGGTGTCTTCCTCTTTTGTCTGACTCATCACAGCCGCTACCCCAGCTTTGATGAAGGGGGTGTTAGTGTGAGTTATCCTATGTGTCCTCCTCTCATATTGGAGGGTCATCTCACATGGGTTAGGTTTAGGGTTAGGTTTAGGGTTTCATGTGTGTCATGCACTAGGGTTACTCAGCACCCTATATGTACCCCTTTACTATTCATTTATGAGCATGCCAAGACACTCCATTGTCTTTCCTCTATGTGCAAGCTTTGTTTCTATTGAGCAAGTTCTTCCATTACTAATCAATTATTTCTTGCAATCACTAGAGCTATCATGATTCTGTTGGAGTGCAACTACTTCGTGGTGCCTTGTTTCTGATTCGATTCTCGCAAACTCTTTTCGAATAAACTCCTTTAATCAAGATTTAATTTCCCAATTTATGAATTATTTCATCCTTAATTCATAAAGTAAAAAGAATAAACCCCATTTTATTTTTCTAGATCTTTCCAAAAATGTAAATAACTTTTAATATTTCCAAAAATTTTGGCTTGTGGAAAAAATTAGGAAAAACCCTAAAATTGTAATAACTTTTACAAATTAGGTAAAAAAATCCTGAAATTTTTGAAAATATTACTTAATATATGTTGTAACTTCTATAAAATTTTGGTTGAGAAATTCACATTTTTTCCCAAGATATAGTTGAAACAAAAAAATACAGTTTTTGACCTAATTTTGGTCTAGATCGCATCTTTGATACCACTTGTAATAAAATTACTTAGATAGATCTAAATATCAACAACAATAGAACACCAAAGAATACCAAAGTATAGATAAATTATCACAATATGCAAGTAAAATGACTTAGCCACTTTGAGGGGGCATCCTCCAAACCATACACAAAGACTCAAGTGTTCAATATGATGATCATATCCTATTCTATTACTCCTATATATACCATATTATACTACCTAGATCCCTAAGGATGACCCACTAAGCATATGAAAGCATACATAAATATGATATGGCTTGATAAAATTTTATGTTAGCCACAAGTTGGCTATCCATATCCCGATATATGACATATGGTTAAGGGTTTAGCACAAAAACAATCATGCTTAGGCCCAAACAAGTCAAAATATGTTTTTTCCTCTGGTCTAAAAACATCCGTTTTGGTCGGTATTGTAAAATGTCAATCCTAGCCCTATTGTATGGTTTTTGACCGACATGTCTTGAGTTAATTCTTTAAATTATATAACATTATTATGAACAAATATTCCCCTTGGTCGACTTTCATGACATAAAAATCTTGAAGCATATATAAGCAAGTAATTCATACCTCATTTGGTAACCTAACACTTTATGGACTCCTCATGTAAAATTAAACACTAAAGGCACTTAAAGCTCCCTAAACTAAAAAATAACTCATGCGCATCCATTAGAGCAGCACCTTCTACTGGTCTAAAAGCTCCTTACATCTCTAGGAGTCTCAATCTTCATCCTACAAGTAAGAAAATTCACCCTTCCCACATATTTGACTAAGTTTCAAACTCATGTGAATCATTATCAAAGCACAACTATTAATTTTGATTACACTATGGTAAATATCACACATTAGAAGAATGACATGTTGTTTAAGCTCTCTTTAGAGTAGTCTCGACATTAGTAGTGCGTAGGGGTGACCATAACCCATGTAAATTTTTTTTACAAGAACTCCTTACACTACAATGGTTTTAGGGTTTGAGTAGAGGTTACAGAGCCATTATGAAGGTGAGTGAAGAATACAAACACAAAGCGAGACACATTTCCAAGCAGTAAAATCACTCAAGAAGTTACATACCCAAATTCCAAGCAAGTCCAAGACCGTACAAAACGGTGTGGACCATACTGATTACTTTGAAGCAATTCATACAGGTTTTGACCAAGCTTATTTTAGGTTACAATTTCAACAACGAAGCATTTCCAGTCCTATATGTACTTGTTCCTACATTTAGACCACCCAGACTCTTTCAAATCCACACAAAATCAACTAAGTTCAATCTTTCCCTTTTGTTTTGATAGTTTTTAGATTAATCGTCACTTTGAAAAGCGTTATTATGATTTTTGTAATA
Organism: Taxus wallichiana var. yunnanensis; assembly: GCA_018340775.1. NCBI lineage: Eukaryota > Viridiplantae > Streptophyta > Pinopsida > Cupressales > Taxaceae > Taxus > Taxus wallichiana. The sequence goes on from CM031244.1 coordinate 310,125,008, forward strand.
AATGTTAGAATTTAATTAAATTATAATATCCACCTGTAACATAAATAAAAAAAAAACTAGCGATGGAGAAAACTACGGGGAAGCGGTTTGCCGATTACGCTCTGCGAGAATGTCTGCAAAGTAAGCTTATTATTGCTTAGGAGAGGCTGATCTGTGGCCAGAATCGGTCGATTGAAAGCATGGGTACAAAAGAAAGGGAAAGCATTGTAAATCGCTGTCGCAGCAGCTTTATACGCTTCCGCCGCAGAAAGTCTATGCACTAAAGCTAAGAATGCTGAGGAAAGGCGGATCTCTGGAGAAAATCAGACGACTATGAATGAGAACATGGAAATGCCTAAATCCACACCATTGGCCAGGAATAAAATACTACAAAGCCCTAAGCGCCAAGGTGGGTCTTAAAACTGCTTTGGGCGCTTCACGTGGGAAAAGGACAATGAGGGTGCCACCTGCCTGAGGGTCCCAGATGGGTGTGTTGATAGAGCTTTAAGCAAAACGAATCTCTCCCTCGTTGGTAAGTTTCTTGGCTCTAGACCTAATATTGATTTCATTAGAAAATGGGCTTTGAGAAAGTGGAAACCTAAGGGAGCCCTGAGCATTACCATCATGCCAAAAGGCTTTTTTCTGGCAAAATTTAATCAGCAAGAGGATTTGGAATTGGTGCTTCTGGGAGGACCTTGGTGGTTGGGTAATATGGGGCTTTTTGTGAAAAAATGGTATCCTGGATTTGACCCTAATACTGAAAATATAAACACCATCCCAATCTGGTGTAGGTTACCTGGACTTCCATTACATTTTTGGGATGATGAAATTCTGCTAAATATTGCAAAATCCTTAGGTGCCCCTATCGGGCTGGATGGACCCACGAGAAACAGATCTAGACTTGCTTTTGCTCGTTTCTGTATTTTCTCTACAATGGATCAGGAGTTTCCGGAACACATAATCTTGAAGTCTAGATATGGGATTTGGACCCAAAAAATTGAGGTTGAAACTCTGAGGTGTAACAACTGTCATAGCATTGGGCACGCTGATAAAGGTTGTTCCAAGATGAAGAATCCTGCAATGGAAGCTGAACAGCCTGTGGAGGACCCAGTTCGGAATAAGGATAGTAGGATTCCTAGCACGAATAGCTGGAATGAAAAGAAAGCTCCTAGTCAGAAGGAGTTGGAATTAAATAAAAAGGGGAAAAAAAAAGAAGCTTTAGAACTCAAATAAGGAAACATCTGGTCTGGCATCCCAAAGTCTCAGCAGTAGCTTTGCCTGAAGTACCGATCAAAGAAAATCTGGAAAATCCTGTGAAGGTATTAATGGTGGTGAACGAGCAAGAAGGCTCTGTGAAGGTTAATATAGTCCCTACTGAGCAATCTCAAAGCAATTTGGAATTTGAGATTGATAATCTAATGTGTATCACTGAGGAAACTTCAAACAAGGAGGGTTCTGCTCCTAAAGAACCATTGCAGAAAAACTCTCCTAGGGGAGTCGGTAATTCTGGAGAAGATTTACTTCCTTGTTTCAGCAATATATCAGCGATTTCACCTGCTTGCCTCAGCACCAGGACAGCTGATATACACACATCGGACAGGACTCAGAAAGAATGTGAAGAGGGTGAAGTCACGCCCAACTTGGAGGAGGAGGATCCAGATTCGGGATTCACAAAGGTTATTTCAAAAAAGAAAAAAAGAATGAAAGGATTTGAATTGATCCCAGAATCACTTTACAGTGATAAAAATAAATAAAGATAACTGGGACACCTCCACATCCAGAACAACTAGATCTTCTGCTAAACGAATAGTGGACTTTGGAGGAAGTACAAAAAGAGGAAGACCCTCTAAAAAGGCTCTAAGATCTAAGAGAACGGAGAGGGACATTGCAGATGGAGTTCAGTGCCAGTTGAACCATCAGACAGTTCCAACCACCAAATATTCCAAATGAAGATTATTTCATGGAACATACGAGGCCTAAATGGAAACTCCAAACAAAGAACCATCAAGGAGTTAAGGGACTCTAGTAATCCTAATATTCTGATTTTGCAAGAAACTAAAATGAAAGCTAGGACCCTTGAAACTATTAAAAAGAGTTTCTGGGATATCGCTGAAATGGCGGCTGTTGACTCCCAGGGAGCTTCTGGTGGACTGGCTACTTTTTGGGATAAAAGACATTGTACTGGTATGGTTCTTAATGCTAGTATTAATCATCTTGCTATCAAATTTGTTCTGTTGAGAATAATGATGAATGGATCCTTTCTAACATATATGCCCCTAATACGGTTAGTGGTAGAAGGAAGCTTTGGGCTGACCTTAAAACTTTTAGAAAACAGTATGGTTCTTCTAATTGGCTTATTATGGGGGACTTCAATTCTCCACTAAACCCAGGAGAAAAGTTTGGAGGTTCTTCCAACTTTTCTATTGGTATGGAGGATTTTGCTGATTTTATAGCTGAGCATAACCTCTTTGATGTGGATCTTCATGGGAATAAGTACACCTGGAATAATAGAAGGTTGGGGAAAGAGTTTATCCAGGTAAGATTGGATAGGGCATTAATTTCAGCAAGTCGGATTCTCGATCAAGACTTTCACCTCTCCTCCTTGCCCGAGTTGGATTGATCGATCACAATCCGATTGCTCTAAATCTTCTCAATTGGACTAAACCCACCAGAAGCTCTTTCAAATTTGAAAAGATGTGGATGGAACATGACAATATTTATGACAAGATAAAAGAATGGTGGGAATGGAATGGAGAAGGCACTGCTCAATATAGATTGGTCCAAAAGCTCAAAAATGTGAAAAAGCAAGTCAAAATCTGGAACAAAAGAGTCTTTGGTAATGTTTTCGAGGAAAAAAAAAAGTTAAAACAAAAACTTCAGGAGCTGGAATTAAAGATGGATACTAGGGGGAGATCGGCTGAAGACGAAGTCAATGAAAAGAATATTCTTTCTGAGTTGCATACGATCTGCAGTCGAGAGGAATCCTTATGGAGGCTTAAATCTAGAGCTATTTGGCTTAAAGAGGGAGACAGGAATACGAAGTTCTTTCATATGACCACTCTAAAGCACAGAGCTTGTAATAGGATCTTAGAGGTTTCTAAAAACAATGGAAATATCATAAAAGATCCCAATAGCATCAAGAAAGAAGCGCTTGAATTTTATAAAAAACTTCTTGAGGAGGGGAATATCAACAACTCTGAAGCTACTTCTTTTATGTTGGAGGCCATCCCCCAAAATAAAATTGAGGAACAGAATTTCAGAGATATCCACAAAGTGGTTGCGCTGGAAGAGCTGCAGAAAGCTGTTTTTGCTTTAGAGGGTGATAAGGCCCCTGGACCGGATGGATTTTCCATAAATTTTTTCCAGAAATTTTGGGAAATATGTTCAAAAGATCTCCTCAGAGCGGTGAATGAGTTCTTTAGAACGGGTAATCTTCTTAAAGAACTTAATAACACTCACATTGTGCTGGCCCCAAAAAAAATGGATGCTAAAGATTTCAAGGACTTCAGACCTATCAGCCTGGTGAATGCCATCTATAGAATTTTTACCAAAATTATTGCTACTAGGCTCCAGCTCATTTTGAATGAACTTATCTCAAGGCAGCAGAGTGGCTTCATTAAAGGCAGAATTATTCAAGACGGAGTGATCATGGTTCATGAGACCATACATTCAATGGAGAATAATAAAAAGGTGAGTATGGTCCTCAAGTTGGATATGAATAAAGCCTTCGACAAGGTCTCTTGGGCTTTCCTTGACAAAGTTTTAACAAAATTCGGGTTTCCGGAAAAATTCAGAAGAATTATTAAGGCTTGCATATCCACGGCCAGATTTTCTGTGGTTGTTAATGGTGAACCAGTGGGTTTTTTCACCAGCAGCAGGGGACTTAGACAAGGAGACCCTATCTCCCCCTTACTTTTCATTCTCTTGGCTGACAGCCTTAGTAGAACAATTGGTAAAGCGGTGAATGAAGGGCTTTTAAGTGGCTCCAAGCCCACCTCCATCAGTCGTGTTGTCTCACATCAGCAATTTGCAGACGACACTATCCTTCTCCTTCTGGCATCTATCATTGAAGCCAAGGCTACCAAGGCCTTGTTGAGGCTCTACGAATCTGCTTCTGGGCAGGAGATCAATTATGACAAAAGCACCATCTTCTTCTTCAACACTCCTGAGAAAAGACAGCTTAAAATAGCTAAAATTCTGGGCTGTAAAATAAGCGAGCTTCCAACCACTTACCTGGGACTTCCTCTCGGCACTAGGAAAGTCTCTTGCAAGGTGTGGGATGATTTATTGGAGAGATTCCAAAAAAAAATGGCTGGTTGGAAAGGAGCCATTTTATCTAGTGCTGGTAAGTGCCTGCTCATCAAAAGTACTCTCCAAAATCTGCCAATTTATATTATGTCGCTCTACAAGATCCCCTCCTCTTTTAGGGATAAGATTGAAAGGATCCAAAAAAAAAATTTATGGCAAGGCATGGATGAGAAATTCAAATTTCATTTAGTGGCTTGGGATAAGGTTTGCACCCCGAAGTTTATGGGAGGTCTGGGTATAAAAGACATTGAGAAAATGAATGAGGCCCTCATTGCTAAAATGGGCTGGAGAATGCTGACTGAGAAACAACCCTGGATAGATTTAATTAAAGCAAAATACCTAAAGCATCAATCTTTGTACTCCTTCCTTCTTGATGAACAGCTCCCCTATGGTTCCATTTTTTGGAACAATTTGGTTAAAAGCAGAAATTTCATCAGGCTGGGAAGTAAATGGAAAGTGGGGGATGGTAGGGACATAAACTTCTGGGAGGACAATTGGTTTAATGGCAATCTCATGGAGAGTTTTGGGATGGCCAAGGACAGTCTTATAAATAAGTATGGCATCAAAATCAAGGACTATATTGAGGAAAATGGCACCAGAAAGAAGTGGAAAAAACTTGCTGTTGATAGAATTGATCTGAAGCAAATTACTTCCTCCCTTCAAGATCATTTAGAGCTTATTCCATTAAGTCAGATGGATTCCAAGGACGAGTTGGTTTGGATTAACTCAAATGATGGGAATTACACTGTCAAAACTAGATACAATAACTTCTTTCACTGTAATCAAACAGAGTTCAATTGGAACAGGATTTGGATGACTGATTTAACTCCCAAAATAATTTTTTTCCTATGGCTGGCTATCAGAGGTAGAATTCTTACCAATGACAATCTGATGAGAAGAGGATTAATAATCCCTAATAGGTGCCATCTTTGTAAGAAAGATTTTGAGGATATCAGCCACCTGTTCATACATTGTGAGTATGCCACTAGATTATGGAGTTTTTCCCTTTCTAAATTTGAAGCTCTCTGGGTGATGCCGAAGGATCTCAATCAGCTATGGACTCAGTGGAACCCACCCTTTAAGCATTGTGTTGTTAAAAGGATCTGGAAGCTGGTTATCCCTCATTTAATCTGGAGAATATGGAAGGACAGAAATGATATTATCTTCAGAAACAGAAAGCAAAACTACAAACTTAGTATTGGGAAAATCTCTAATGGTATCAAAGAGAATATTGCTGGTTCTAAACCTCCCAAGAAAAAGAGATATCCAGAAAATGAAGAATACATTCTCTCCAACTGGTAGATTGGATCAATTAATAGTTGGAACATTCCCGGGAATAGCATTGATAGATCTTTGATTAAATGGCATCCTCCAGATCTAAATTGGTATAAGTTGAACTTTGATGGGGCTTCTAAGGGAAACCCTAGGAATGCGGCAGGGGGAGGAGCGATACGGGATCATAAAGGCAATCTAATAGCTGCGTATGCTGGTAAAATGGGAATTCAAACTAATCATTTTGCTGAAGCTTTAGCTGCTCTTTGGGGTCTGAGAATTGCCCAGAAAATAATATTCAGAACCTCATCATTGAAAGAGACTCCCTAAATATTATTAATCTTCTTAAGCAGTGCTCATCTCCAAGCTGGAGCATCAAGGATTTTATTGCAGAGTCCATAAGTATTAGTCATACTTTCAATAACATCAGGATCATGCATACCTACAGGGAGGGTAATAAATTGGCGGATGTGTTGGCAAATTATGGCATTAATGTAAACCTTACAGTTTGGGACAATAACAGCATCCCCAAACAGCTTCAAAACAACATTCAGGTGGAGCTCCATACGTAAGCAATATCTTGAAATGAATGATGAATTTTGGGTGTGGAAAATACTCCCACACGTGTTGATTTAAAGTATTGGTTTATGCATTTCATGTCTAATAATCAAGATAGTGTGATTCATATGGGGAATTACAAGTGGAGATACACGATTTTGAAAATCGCGCATGCGGGCTGTAATGTGACTGTTAAAAGGTGGATTCAAATCTCCATGGAAACCGAAGGTGGCGATAAAGTGATTGATGGAAGGGAGCGGGTTATTCTCACACGCGTTCAGCAGGCTCAGATCAGCATACACGCAGCCGATCGTGGGAATAACAACGGCTCTCATTTCCAGTTTTGTGTGGATTACTATAGCAAAGAGTGGACTGGCTTTGGCAATCAGTTGGGAATTAGTTGCAAACAGCTCAGAACAGAGAAGATGGGGGGTCCTCCTTGTCAAATTGAGCCTAGTGTGGACCCAGATTGGAAAGACAATATTGAGCTGTGGAACATTCTTAGCAAGGGTGGCATAACAAACTTCATGGAAAAAGTTCAGGGACATGACCAGAGCATCTCTGTGCGCTTTGCAAAAGATTGGAAGGAGAGGACAGTGGAGTATGGGGGGCAGAAGGTCTTAATCAATGAAGAGCTTATTGCTGAAGCGACCGGCCTTGGCTTGGAGGGCTTCAGATTCTTTAACAAAAGGGTTGATAGAGATGTGGAAGAGAGAAGATTTGTTGAGGGAGAGGAGAAACTGACCCACTTAACAGCGGGCCTTCTTGTCAGCTCGATCCCTCCACCATATGATGAAGTAACCCGCATGATGATACGGTTCATCTCATTGGAAGGGAGGTTTGTCACTGTTCCTGCGAAGCACCTTATTTTTCTTAATCATTTTCGTAGGGATCGGCTGGTTTGTTTCCCCCATTACTTATTGAACTCTCTTGAACGCTCCATTCTTGAGTTTCAAAAGCATTCCCAGTGGTTCCTTTGCACCAGGGGCTCATTTTGTTGCTACACAAATGTTGTCTTCTCAGGTTTCCTGGTCTCCCATCCTCCCCTAGCTCGATTCCTCCTTTGCCAAGCTCTGCTGCTGCCAGCCCTGTTTCTCCTTTCTCTGTCCCTGCCACCGCTGCTGTCACCCCCATGCCGGCCATTCAGGCTTCTTCTCCGTTCCCCCTTCTGAGGCTCCTGCCCCCCACTTGGCCTCTACCTCGCGGAGACCGGTTACCAGGGCTTCTAGGAAGCTCAACCTCGAGACCCTTGCTGTGGAGAAGGGTTCTCAGGATTTTGAAATTGCTCATGACCTCCTGCATATCAGCAGTGCCAGCCCCCGGGAAGTGCAATTGGAAAGCCCTACTAAAAGGCTGGAAGCCTTAGAGGCAGATATGAAATTGTTAAAGGATGAAGTTAAAAACTTGACAAAACAGAAAGGAAAGAGGAAGAAGGAGGAGGAGGAGGACGTGGACAGCAGCCAAATTGAAGATATATACAAGAAATTGCACTCCTTGGACTCTCGCTTAGGGAAGGCCAAGACTAGGCATGATTACAACATTGCCATCTTTAGGGCAATTGAGGAATTTATTGAACAACACGTCAGAAGTGTCTCCAACCTAAGCGGAGTGCCGGCAACTCTTTGGGGTACTGATAAAGAAAGAAAGAAGACCTTGGAGCAGCTGGATTCTAATGACGCTGCCCATATGACTACTTTGGGAATGTTTAATTCCTGGAAGAATATCAAAACCATCTTAGACAAAGCTACTAGGAAGTAGCTGCAGTTGATTCTGCTGTCCTTGTTTGCTTTTTTGCTATTTTTTTGCGGATCCTTTACTGCTTTTTTGCAGTATTTTTGTTGTTCTGTCTCGTTTTGGTAGCTATTTTTTAGCTACTTTGAGCATCATTGTAACATTTGGATTCTGATCCTTTTCGCTCTGGTTTTCTTGCTCATCCTGGCTTTTAGGCCTTCTTTTGTATTCAAGGGTATAGTCCCTTTCAAAAAACTATTTGCCAATAATAAAAAATATATATTCATCCTTTTTATGTATATTAATTAAAAAAATCTCAACTTAAAAAGGGTGAGATTCATTTCCCAAAAAGTGAATCATTTGGTGAACCCGACCCTCTCTAATCAAACATCATGTCTATAACCTCGGTGGCCTTAGGGTTTCATTATTTGGTTGTGGTCTTTAATATTTTTTATTCATCATGGCCCATGCCACCATTTTTCAAGTCTCCTTGTATCATTTAATTCAATAACACCCAACATGTAGATATACTCTCACAAAACTAGTGCACACAATCAAGCTCCTTGATAATATGACACCTTCCCATGTGAATTAAATTTTGATTCATATTTCATATCCTTCCATTAGCAATGATGACACATTTCATAAGGATATCTTAGAGTCTATTCAAGCTTTACACCATGTTTTTCAAGATAAATTTCAAGCTATGAATACTATGATTACATCTCTCAAGGATGAGATACAATATCTCAAGGATACTTCCAATGCACATATTCCTCTAAGGAAAAATATATGCACTATGATATAAGTTTTATGTCTACTACATGTGCTCATACAAGTGAGGTTAAAATCCTACATAGAGGAAACAATGTGTATGTTCCATGAGATCAACCTCTCTAGTTTGACAAGAATGTTACACAACACGATATCTTATATGAGTTACTAGATAAGAGGTTAATTACTTTGTTACCTACTCATTACTACCCTCACTATCAGCTTAGAAAACTCAAAGGTCAACCATTTTGTAATTATCATGGAATTAATGGACATTGTGACAATGATTGCTATGTTTTACATCAAAAATCCAACTTGAGTGCAAGGGCTTTATTTTATTTGCTACACAAGATTTTACTACACCATCTCCAATTTACAAATCTCAATGGAGTCCTAAAGTTGATCCATCTATGTCTAGTGAACATAATGCAATATCACATGTTGTAACTTCTACAATAATACAAGAGCCACCTATTCAAGAAGAAGATAAGAATAACATACCTCCTTCGAAAGACAAATCTTAGTTGAAGAATTACATCCTACTATTGTAAAAACTACCACAAAATCATCACCAATCAAACATGACCAATTACACAAGGCCTCAGAGCACATAGAGCATACAAAGGAAAATCTCAAGGCTAGCACTATATTACTAACATGGATCCATGTGCACAAATATGATAACTAGGTTGATGATCGGGATTATGATAGCAACAATGATGAATAAATTGATATGCTAATTGATTCTTCTATGGATATATCTCCTTCTCCACATTAGGCTATGATAGATTCTAATCCACCTATCAATACCGATTGCAATAACAATACAAATGATTCTACACATGTTATTAGCATGACAACATCTATTACAAATTCTCACAAAACAAGTATTGATGACTACTTAGATGATTCATAGATTTGTATAATCATGGGTAAATATAGGATAAATACTAAGTATACCTCTTAAATCTCCACTATGTGAATTCTTCTCCAATACTTGGGGGACATCCCACTTTCCACATTTATGACTATGGTTTCCCCTATAGTCATATGGGATATTGTATATGGTAGAAATGCTTCCAATCTTCCCATATTACACCTATTAGTTATGGTGAGTCTTTTATCTATCCCTCTATTGTTTGAGGTTGATATTGATGAGCCTCCTCTACACATGTTGCACATCTCTTGACTCACACATTGATCTTTATGCTTTCACTTTGTTTTTCCACTATTGCTAACAATCCTAATGTTCCACCTATTATATTTGATCCTAAAGAACACACTCTTATTATTTATTTCATCACACTTACTACATATGCAGTTGGGGTATTGGACTCTATAGGGTTCTCCCATCACTTTGTTAACATTGTTCTTCAAAGAACTCTCATGTTATCCCCCTTGTTTTTCGATGTCGACTCTTTTTATAGGTTTGACTTGACCATTGAGCGAGTGTCTCTACACCCAAACATCACTTTACACTCACACATACACACACCGAGAGAAAACCTTACTACCCATATTTAGTTTCATATTCTCTACCAACATAAAAATATTTTCAAAATACAAAAATATTCAAATATTTGTAAAAATAAAAAATTAGGACCTGTTTCTAGGGCATATATTATTTTTACTATTACATTATACATGTTTTTATTCATTTGGTTTGATGGATATCATTTCTTCTTTACACACATGGTATATTGATCATGATGCAAAACATACACAACGTAGTACACGATGACGAGTGTTGGCCTTCCATTTTCTCGGTCTATTAACCTCTCGAGGACATCTACTTTTGCATATTATATCTAGGTGTTATATTTCCATTATAGTTCCTTTATTTCCTCATTACACTTGGTTCCATATATATATATATATATAATGTATTTTTTAACTTGTGGACTAACATGAATAACACATGTGTCTTGTGCACTGCTTGCAGTTATTACGTCACTATCTCTTTTAGATCATAGACTATGTGTTTTTCATCGTATTTGGATACACTTTCTTTTTATACATGTTTTTAGTTGTGTGTGTGTGTGTTTTCTTGTTTTCTACTTTGATTATAGCCTAATGGAATTGATTGTATTGTGACATTGTGGGTGTCCTGTGTTTACAGTGTAATGCCTTGTGAGTGGTTTTGCATCTCTTAATTTCTAACCTAAGGGCCTTGATTGTCTTGCGACATCGTGGGTGTCCCATGTTTATAGAAATTCCACCTTTTGTGTGACATTTTCTAACATGTTTTCACTTGTTTCTACAATTTATGCACTTGATTTCTACTAACACATGGTTTTCTATCACATTTTTTTATTTTGTTACATTAACATTGTTATGGTTATTATGCTTCTTGTTGTCATTTCTCCTCTTGTTTTACACCATGGTTTCTACCATGTGCATCCTCCTTCTAGGTATGGTTTATTCTTGGTGGATGCCACATAAAATTTTCATAGGTTATACAAGGGTTTTTAGCTTCTTATACATGGATATACATATTTTCTTTTGAGTCATGTGCTCAAATTCTTCATCACACATGCCTCAAAAGAGGGAGAAAACATCCAAGATTTATTCTACATTTCCGGTAGAAACAAGTATTTTTCTAGGCACGAGACATATGTAAGGGCGAAAAAATGTCTCGAATGGGACTCAAACACATGAAATGAACAAATTATGTATAAGGTCAAAAATGTAGAACCCGATCGGGATCATACAAATGGTTATGAACCTATTATACAATTTTTCTCAGGGGGAATTGAATCCAAATATTTCAACAATATTTGGTTTTTCATCACTGGTACAACATTTTCATATGGTCTCATACTCAAATTGACTTGATTTGAGACAAATTCAGTATGCATGAAGTATTTCATTCTCTCTTTCACCATGCATTTAGTTTCACTTCAAGTTTTGGACACGTTAGAGGCATGGGTCTCCTTTCTCAACTCATATTTCAGCACGAAATTAGTTCTACTCGGTTGTGTAACACATAGGAAGAGTATGGGGGCAATTATTTCTCTTTTCTTCCGTGTGTCCTAATTTACAAAATTAGGCTTGGATCTATCTAAAGTGGTATGGTTCGTAAGGGTTATGGAAGGTATCAAATTGGTTAAGTTCTTCATGCAAGTAAAACTTTTCCATCCTCTTGCCCTTAAGGGGAAGATATCAAAGTTGTTGAATGAATTTGATACATGATTCTTCCTTGGAGGGTGCTTCGATCCTCATAGTTTTTGTTCTTCTCTTCAACATTTGTGTGTTGGGTTGGTACACCTAACACATCAATCTTTCTTGGCACAAATTGGTACCGATCACCCCCAATTCTTCATCAAAGTTCAACAAATCCAAAATCTCCAACGCATAAGAACGAGAGCACAATCCCTCATAAAAACAAACATGAGTATTCCTTACATGTTTTACATCTATTTTTTCATTTCTTGTTGCATATTTCTTTACATTAAGTTTATTACAAGTTTCATTTTGGAGTATGTCAACACCAACACAACAAGATATTATAAAACAAATTTATTACAAGTGAAGACAAAGTGTGTCTACAAACTTAGGTATATTTTCCTTTAAGCATGAAATTTCATTTCATACTTAAGGGGGACATGTAAACACTCAAATTTGGCAATATATCCTTTGACATTTATGATCTTGATATTGCACACTTGATTGGACAAATACAATCTCCTCACTCTTGCTTAACACACCCTAATAAAGCACTTTGCATATACTTTCTTATCTTTACATATATTTATGTTTTTGGTCCCTAAATTTTAATTGCATAAAATACATCTAGAAATAATCATCCTTAGGACCAAAAATTCAAAATATGTTTTTCATCCTCCGGTCCAAAATGTCGGTTACGGTCGGCATTGTAAAATGTCTACCCTAACCTTGTTGTACGATTTTGGAACAACATGTCTTAAGTTAATTTTTTTAATTCTTAGGAATAAATATCCCCCTTGTTCATCCTTTCATGACATAATAACCTTCATAGCATATATAAGCAAGTAAATCATACCTAATTTTGTAACTTGGCACTTTATGAACTCCTCATGTAAAAGAAAACACTAAAGGCACTCAAAGCTCCCTAAAATATGAAATAACTCATGCACATCCATTAGGGTAACACCCTCTACTATTCTGAGAGTCTTCTTTCAGATCTAGGAGTCTCCATCTTCATCCTACAAGCAAGAAAAGTGACCCTTCCAAAGTATTTGAGCAAGTGTGAAATTCAAGAAAACACTAAAAGCACTCAAAGCTCCTTAAAATATGAAATAATTTGTGCACATCCATTAGGGTAACACCCTCTACTATTCTGGAGTCTTCTTTCAAATCTAGGAGTCTCCATCTTCATCCTACAAGCAAGAAAAGTGACCCTTCCCAAGTATTTGAGCAAGTGTGAAATTCAAGTGAAGCATTATCAAAGTACAACTATCAAGTCCGATTATAGTATAATAGATATCACATACTAGGAGAACGATGTGTGGTTTAAGCCCTCTTTAGAGTAGTGGTGATGTCAATGACACACGGGGTAGCCAAACAACCCGCCTAACTTTTTGTAGGAATTCCTTGTACTACAAGGTTTTAGGGTTTGAGAAGAGTTTATAGAGCCATTATGAAGGTGAACAAAGAATACCAACACATATCAACACAAATTTCTTGGAAGGTAAAACACTCAAGAATTTGTAGACCTAGATTCCAAGAAATTCCAAGATCATACAAAAGGGTCATACCATATGGATGCTTTCCACCGAGTTATACGATTTTGACCAAGTTGAATTTCAAATTCTGATTTGATAATGAAACATTTCCAATCCTAAATCTGCCTATTCTTGCACTCGACCACCCAAGCTCTTCCAAATCCATGCATAATCAACTAAAAGAACTCTTTCCTATTTGTTTTTATAGTTTCTAGATCAATCGTCACTTTAAAATCATTATTTTGATTTGTACAATTACTATTGGAAGTTAATTAAATCATAATATCCACTTGTAACAATATTCACCCTTTTTAAGTATATTAATTAAAACATTCTTAATTTAAAGGTTGAGATTCACTTCCCAAAAAGTGAAATCACCAAGATTTCCTTTTGATGCATGGGAAGAGAATACAAAATTTAAAACTAGGGATACACATAAATAATGAATGCAAACAAAAAGATAAACAAAGTAATGCTTATAAAAATAAAGAAACCAACTATTAAATTTGGTTTGATTTTAGCATCTTCTAAAAATGTATTTATAAAAATAAGGTTAGTATTTTGATTATAATGTCTTGATGCACATATGTTTATTGCATAACATGTTAGAATAAATCCATAATAGAAAATAAAAGTTTCAAGTTAGAGAAAATAAAGACTTGACATGATAAAACTTAATGAATGCTTCAAAGAAGCGAAACATTACTAATTGATGCAAAAACGTCATTAATATGTGTATAAATTCCACAAGGAAATTAGAAACACCAATAGTGCAAAAATGTCACTCATATGTGTAGAAATATCATTATGATGTGCATTAATGTCATCGAGAAAATTAAAAATACCACTCTATGCAGTTGGACCCTTAATGGTGCAAAAACATGACCAAGATTATAAGAAATGTCACGATAGTGCTAAAACATTACGATAGATCAAAAATTCTATGGGCTCATAAAATAATGTTAACATAGGCACGTGGGGTGAAAATTCTACTTTGTGTGAATAAAAGATGTTATTTTCGTGAGTGGAAATGTCAAAACACATAATAGAAACATCAATGTATAGAAAGATGGAAAAATTAATTTAAAAAACAAAGAAAAAGAGCAAAAACTAGTGGTAAAAAAATCTACAAGCACTCAAAAAATGTTAAGAGGGTGAAGGGGTGTCCCATCAAGCATGCCAAAATGTATGAGTTAGATTTAGACTTCAAACAAGAAAATAAAAAATAATGCACATCCTAATTTAAACCAAATAAAACTTACGGTTGAGCAAAAGATGAAGGAATATTACCCTCTCTCATCAAATGTGTATCAACCTCATTATATGGATGTGTTCAAATGGGTTGTAGAGGCTTAAAGGACTTATGCAAGACTTTGACATTGTTTCCTTAAGAAGATGATTCGAGTGTTTAGTTTGCTTGATGAATGGCTTAGATGATAAACCTAGAAAATAAGGCTAATTTAAATTATGGTTACCAAATGAAGGCTCGAGGGATCTATTTTATATCTTTTTAGGGACAAAGTAATGGGCTTTAAGGTGGATTATTAAATTATTTATTTGAAAATAATGAAGAATATTTCATTATCGATAATGACAAAGAAAGTGTTGAATTTGTGATAGTATAGGGTTATTTTATTGTTGATAATGGAGGTTAGTGTTGAATTTGAGATAGTGGGGATGACAGGTGTGGAACTATTTTATATTTTTGTGGGAGGTAGGTGTTGAATTTAAGATAGTGGAGGGTTTTTATTATCAATAGTGGAGGTTGGTGGAGAATTTGAGATAAGAGGGGGCTTATTTTATTGCTTTATTGGTGGAGGCGGGTGAATACTTTGAAATAGTAGTATTTGAGGTGGATGAGATAGTGTAGGATAAGGTGTATGAGATAGTGGAGGATAGGGTGTGTATTATTTAAATACTATTTTAATCTATCAGTGAAGGATTTTATTAAGTGGGCGAGGATATGATTGACTAATTAATAGCAATTAACTAGCTAATTAATTGTTCATGGATGTTGTGGGATTAAAATGGAGATGAATGAACTAATTTAATTTATGTGGTGGTATAATTAGGGTGTATACAATGCTCATTAACAAATTACAAGATTAAACATGGAAAAAATGTGAAAACATAAAGAAGTACTTGCATGAGGCTAAATTGGTAGTGCAAAAAGTGACTATGTAGACTAGAAATGACCTATAGGTGCTTCATTGTTGAAACTATAGTGTAAATCTAAGTAGGTATAGAATTGTGCATCCCATGTTGAAGCGTGCTACAATTTGGTCATCTATTGTATGGTATGAGAGTATGTTGGAATTCTATGATTTTTGTGTAGTTGTGACACTTTATGATTAATTTAGCACTAAAACCCTAGGTTTAACACACTACGAAAGCTTTTATATAATGTAAAACAACTTCAAAATCTAACCATGGGTAATATACCCTACAAAAAGGTTAGTGTTTTGGTTGAAGCACAATTTTTGCATTGGCTACGGCATGACTACTCTAAAGAGGCCTCAAACCACATATAGTTCTCTACTTAATATGTGATATTTGTATGTATGAAACTATTTTGACAACTTGATCACCTAACAATGGGAAATAAGGGCTTGACACACTTAACCCTAACTTAGATTTGAAGTTATTTGAATTGGGAAGCTTGACTCTTAAACGTGTTTAGGAGTATTTCAAACCTAGGGGGATGTTCCTATCTTATGTTACTACTTTAAAGGGATTTATGAGTGTTTCAAGTGATTTTGGAATGTAATTTTCAATGATTTATCTTTAAGGTGTGAGGTGAGGTAAATAGGTGGATTAGGCTTGCTTTTATAGGTGTTCGTAAGTTTAATTTCATACTAAGGCTAGCCTATGGGATATGAACCAACTCGTGAAAAGATATTAAATTTAAAAAAGTGATCATTGGGTGGCTAGGGATGAAACCATCATCTTTAGACCAAATCATTAGATGGTTCCATCTCATGTAGGTAGTTTGTGGGATTTTGCAAGTTTTAGGGAATGATGTCTAAGAGCAATATATTGTTTTGGACTAATGCGATAAGCTTTATAAGTGATTGAGCCATATGAATAGATTATCAAGTCATGGAAGAGAGGCAAGGATAGATCGCGAAGGATTAGAATCTACACACGAGTCATGCTTTAGGTGCAAATACAGAATTGTTGTTACCAAATGATAAATTGTCAAATTTAGGTGTCTATATTTCCCCCCTTTGAGTATGAAATGAAAATTACCCGCTTGAAGGAAACAATACATGAGTGTGTACATACACTTTGTCTTTGTTCGAAGTTGTTGGTTTTGCTAAAATGTTTCCATGCTCCATGATGAAACATAAGTCATAAAGTTTAGTCAATGTACATATAAGAATTGAATCAGTAACTTATATTTGAAAATGTATTTGTAATTTGAAAATTGATTTTGTAAGCGTGATAAATTATGAAGACAAAAGCATGGATGGAATACACTCATTTTCTTTGTTGAAGGAGGAGCTCTTGAATTTATTACACTCGAGATTTGGATTGGAATTGAACTGATGAATGATTGGTAGTGATCAATACCTCATTTTAATGAAGGAGATGTTATATTTTTATGGGAATCGGGTGTCACTTGACCCAATGCTTTGAAAGGTACCATGGGAATTTCTAATAATCCCAAAAACCTTAAAATAAGGAAGGTTGCCACAAAGTTTTCTAGTCAATACCGTGATATCTTCCAAATAAAGTGATAAGAAGGTTGCCACAAGTTTTTCTAGTCACATTGATATTCTTCTTATCCCATAGACGACAACTGCTTATAGGTGAGTCTACATCCAAGTGAAAAATAACATAAAGTTGAAAGGGAATGATTGGTATCATGCCCCCATCATGTGATTTCATGCGAGTATCATGTGTGAAATGATGAATATAGTAGAAGGAGAATGGAGGCCCATGCCCCCATACCTTGTAATGAAATTATTCTCAATTTATGTGACACCAAAAAGGAATGAAGTAATCAAACTCCCCAAATTTCTTACCAAAATGTAATACACCTTGATCTAAACCATGTACTTTATTCCTGAACCTGTAACTATCTGTGAGAATTTAAGAATTTAATAATCTACCCCAGGATGAAAATGTCCATCCTAGACCATAAAGTCTAGTGGTTTTGTCCTTTTGAACAATTTTTAGTTGTGTGTAATTCGTTCCTATTTTTAATATGATTATATTCACCCATGTTTATACCTTTTGTCATTATATTCCTTAATTTTGAATTCTATTTGTGTCATAGATATTTGTGTAATAAATCCCATTGAATGACCTCTCCTTTGAGGCAAGTGAAATGTGAAAAAAGAATGATTAGATCAAAATAAGTGATGTGTATCCATGTTGTATTCATCTGATAGTTAGTGTTGGATCACATGGAGGGTTGTTATAGGTGGCAAATGTTGAAATTGTATTCTTACAAGAAAGTGCATAGTAGAAACCATGCCACAAAGATGAAGTCATAAGTGGAGAAATAATTAAGCATACTTGAGTAATATAACATACAAGTACAAAATCAATTCCACATATGTTAGTCACCAAGAAATCCCAAGAGGCCACGAGCAACGGACATGAGAGTGTCACACATACAACAAGCATGAGTAAATGCATTGGAAGCTACAAATAAGGAACACAAAAGTGTCACAAAAATAATCATAGTAAAGGCCACATATTACATACAACAAAAAGAAAACAATACAATAGAAGACATTATCCCTAAGGTACATAGATCAAGAGAAGTTATCACTACACAAAAACATGTGTTATCCTTATCATACAACAAAATAGGAAAAATTGAGCATAATAAGGAATTGAATCTAATTATATTAAAACAAAGCACCTAAATAGTGTAGGAGATGCCCCAAACTAAGCAAGGCCATTAGAACGAACTTAGGCTAACACTTTTCATTATGCATTGTCATGTATGTGTCCTGCATCAAGCTCACAATACATCATGAATGTACATGTGTAAAGAGTATATAGAAAATGTGTTATCTATCAAATCGCATGACAAACAACATATGTAAAGTGAAAAGATAACAAATCAAGTCATATGTAGGCATTGATTTTGTATTTTGAAAATATTTAAATGTTTGTGTTTATTTGAATTATTTGAATGCCTTTTTATTTTAAAATATTCATATGAAGGAAGGTGTTATCTTATGATAGGATCAAGAGGGAGAGGAAGCTTGGGCCTTGAAATGGCATTGTGCACACTAGGAGTATAATATATTAATTTGAGATTAGGATGTAGCATGATTACATTAGTAACAATGGCATGTAATCCATTATGAACACGAGTAGAATAAGCAAACACATAATTGTTAGTAAAATCAATAGAAGAAAAAGTAATTTGTAACATGTTCGACTAGAATGAGAACAAGCTATTCATGACCAACATCAACACTAATAAGATCATGTATACCATGATGAAGCTTAAAGCATTAATTAGTGCGAAAGGTACAATATATCTATGAAAGTCACAATAGGCACGCAAATAAAAAGAGTTATTGTGAGGCTTGTTTGTATTAACCTCGACAATAGGAGAGAGAGACATCGTAGACACAAAATCATGCACATACTACTATTTTACTATACCTCCAAGTATGTTGTTTTATGTATGGATCTTGATTAAGAAAAGTATTCACTGGTGACACAATTCTTAGTCCATCCATTTGCTTTGATTATTTATATTGTTTTTATCTCTCACATTTGTCACTTCTACACCTAATTCTGGTCAGGTCACAGGGATCCTTGTTTGTTAGTCTTCTCACATTTTTGTCATCTATCTCGAGACACTAGCGCCCATGACTGGATAGTAGTACCTAAGCACTCTGTCCAACCAGGTGCTCTTGACCTCTTTGTTTTTGTTAACATTTTTGACATTTTTTGTCACACCTTTTTGGTTTTCGTACTCTATCCCGAGGTCCTAGTTATCATGTCATATCACTAGTGTTGAAATTCAAACAAGAGATCCCTATATAAACACAATATACATACCATTATAAGGGTGGGCAATTTTATCAAGGGCTCTATATCTACATATTATCAAAGGGAATACACTTTGGGCGTATTACTCTGCATACATTACATAGGAAGGAGAAGTTTCAATTCCATCAACACATTTGCATTCTATCTAGTTATAGCTCATTATATTGGCATCATTAGCATGAGGGAAACCTAAGGAAATGATTCTACACACACATACATAGAACTACATGGAGTATGAGATGTAGTGTAGTGCTCGGTCATAAGTTTACTTTGTCGGGTGACCGCGGGTCAATCCAACTCCGCATTTGCATCTTTCTTTTTTAGGATTTGATGTAGTTTGGGGGTTTTGCAGATACTATTTGTTTTACAGGTTACCAAAGAACTTAGTGGTCTTCTAATGACCTACAAGCGATCAACGAGAGAAGGTTAGAAAACCCCTAATGCGACACCGGAAAAAAATCGGGTTTTGACCCTCTGCGCATCATGGGAACCTCAAAAAGGTCTCTAGAGCCCAGGTGCCCTCGCCCGCCTAAGTGCCCCTATCCAAACCATTATGCAAGTTCTAGAATTTATATCGAGCATTTCCAACATCCTGCCCAACCTTGACTTTGTTCATCGAGTTGTTCCCATTCGGGTATACTACGGGATAAGCAAAAATTAGATAAGTACACTATCTCTTCCATGTTCTTACATAATTACATATTTGAGGTGCATAGCATTTATATTTTATTGGATATTATTGTAATGACTCTCGATTACATTTACTAATAATTCATATTTTATTAAATCAAATACAAGGTTACACTCTTACAACTTTTAAAGGATGACTTTGAATGAGAAAGGTAATAGTGTGAATTTCCCCCTAGGAGTAACTTGTAATTGAAGCTTTTAGGATTTAGATATATCATGAATGATATCTTTAACATAAGCCTTGATAGCATTAAATTTTCCTCTAAGTAGTGTTTTCCAAATAACCTTCCCATGCTTATTAATACCACATGTTCAAGTCGTGTGCTTAAGGATATTTTAGGTGGAAAAGATAGAAGTCAAAAACCAGAGCATGTCAGGGGAGGGTTTGCGCACGAATCCACGCAACATAGAAATGATCCACATGACAAAGGGTGAATCCACGAGAAGTTGTAAATGACAGAGCATGTCATGCTACAAGAGAAACAACCTGCGTGACAAGGATAAATCCATGCAAAGTACGAGGGACAGAAGTCAAGGTCAAAAGGGAATACAAGCATTACACAATTCCATGCAAGACTGTGTGTTTCAGAAGAAGAACCACATGAAACAAGACTACATCAAGTGTAAAAATCCCACGCAAAACTCCACTTTGCAAAGAGTGAAGAACTGTCAGGGTCTATGCATGGAAGGTCGTCGAAGGATGCGAAAGGTCCACGGGAAAAAGAAATACAAGTCCCGTGATATAGAACCAATTCGTGGGAGGCTGAGAGGTACGAAAAAGTGAAGACCCGCATAAAAAAGAGTGATAAATGAACAAAGAGTCATGTGCCAAAAAATCCACAGAACGCAGGAAAAAACCCACGGAAGGAAAGAAAAGTTGAATACGCAATACAAAAGTGCACAAGCCCGCGCATAAGCAAGAAGTTAAAAGGCACAAAAACATAAGAAAACATAATCCATGTGTAAAGCAACACAAATTTTTGTGAGATAAGAGGAAAATCAAAGCAAGGAATCCCTCGCGCATGTATCAAACAAATCATGCATGCGCTTTATCTTGTTTTTCTTCAAACACACGATGTTATTTTTAGTACGATTCACTCAAGATGATGCATGGTGAAGACAAAGTAAATTCAAAACATGCAAGGAAGCTATTTCTCCTGTTTTTGGAAGATACTTATTTTGGAACACTATTTTTAGAACAAGGTAGAGCAAATAAAGTAGGAAGTGCACCTTTCACGCGTGAAAGATTTTTCAAAGCAAGAATAGAGTGCACATGCTTTTTTCCCTATTTTTAGAATCTACACTTGCATGTATGAGCTCTCCTTCTTCTTCTCTCTCTCTCACATTTTCTATAAAAAATTCAAAACACCTTGTAAAAAATATCTTGGGTTTTTCATCCATATTTATTTAGCAATTCAACCTTTATGAGTGAGAAAGCAAGGGTCATAAGTGACTTTATGTGCGTATTCCACCTCTTAGAATAATAAAGGAGCTGTTTTTACCTTCATACAATTTATATCTAGTGCATACTTTGTTTTAGACTAACTTTATATTGTGATGCATTTTATCCTTGTTTTATTAGTTTAATATTCATGTAGACTTGTATCAATTTGTAGGTCGTATATTGTGTTTAAATAGGTTGTATGCATGATTTTGTTAAGGAGTCATATCTTGCCCCTTATTTATCTTGTTACAACTCATTCCAAACTCTTCTATGAATCACTTTTTCTTTGATACAGTCAATTGTAGTTAGTGTATGGTGTGTGTGGCTCCTATGCTTCATCTGTGTGACCCAAATAAGTCTGAGATCCTCAAAACATTTTGGTGTATCATCATCTTTTCATTTTTTCTCTTTTTCTTCCTTCTCCCTTTTCCTTGTCGATTTAGGTAGAGTAGAGTTATCCTTAGAGGATAGAAATAGTTTAGGTGTTATACTAGGGGAACCATCCCTCTCTGGAGACTCACTCCAATATATAGATTGCCCACATCCTAGGAGTGTTTTCATCTTATCAATTAGAAGGAGAGTTATCACACCATTATCCAAGGGTGCATTTCAAAGTGATAACAATTTTTGGCACACCACATGAGAGAGCTTGTTGAAAATTCAGCCATATTTTTAGGTGTTCTGTTTGCATAAATTTAAATCCGCGTGCAAAAGTATGTGTGCATCGGTAAAGAATTTGTCAAGATTTGATGATTTTTAGAAAAATATCGGTGTTGTAGACACATTATTTTAGCATCTCGGCAACTTTGTATTTTCAAGTACATTTCTAGTAGCAAATCAACACATATTTCATGCCAAAGGTTTCAACAAGATCATCTACAAAAGGTATTTAATTTGATTTCATTGAATTGCCTTTGAATTTAGTGAAGAGGAGCATATTTTCAAATTTCAAACCATATCCTAAATCTTCTCCCACTCCATAAAAGCCAATTTCATCTTCCAAATTCTATATACCCACTTGATATGAATATGGCCCTTCCAGGAATCAATTTTTGTCCCTTTCAATGTTGGCAGCCCATTGTTACTAGCTCAAAATGATGACATTCTAGTTTCCTCCCTTGTGAGCATTCTATTATTTACTAGAGAAAATCAAAGGCTACATCCATAAAACATGTAAAATATGTTGCTAATATGTACTTTATTTATCATGTTACTCAAGATGATGTTGTAGTCATATTGTTAACAACTTCCTTCAAGGGAAAATCATTACAATGGTACAGAGGGCTTCCATTAAATTCCATCACCAATTGGGATCAGCTAGGAGAATTTTTTTGTAGACACTTTGAGGATAAATCAAATCATCTATCATTAGTGGAACAACTGACTACTATCAAAAGAGCACCACAAGAGTTCATGACTGATTTTAACTACATATTTGAGAGGAATAAGGATGTAATTCCACAAATAGTAAGGCCTACTCCTTAGTATGATTTCTTGTATTATCTAAGAGCTTTGAATTCGACATTTCAATAATGATACAATTGATGGGAAGAAGGACACTACCTGATGCTTATGACATATCAATCGAGCTACAAATAGTCTTATAAAAGCATGGAAAATATATCCAAGGCCTCAAATGCCCATGTTTCTAGAGATTCCTCCTTCCACTTCCTATCAAGTATCTACAATAGCTCTAATTCCAACGCCTAATTCTTGTCCTTTGAATTAAGTTGGTGCAACTCCAAGCCAATCAAATGAATTGCAAGATATTTAAGGCATATTAAAAGAGTATGAAAATGAGATAGTTCTTATTAAAAGGTAGTAAAACCAAAGTTTCAAACCTTACTATCCTCCTAACCAATAGAACATACCACCTTTCTAATCAAGTTTCCAAGGCCCAAGTCACTTACTAATCCAAAGCCTATCCAAACAATCAATCCCAATCTTTGCCAACACATCCAAAGTAATTGTTCCGATCCAAAACAATTTGATCCAATATTATGACCGTGTTTCCCATGTAATCAACCCCATAATCAGAATTCATGCTTTAATGGTATTCATAATCAAGCACTTATGATGCAAATAACTACTATGTCATAAATAATATCAGTTGAGAATCCACCACAACAAGAAGTTTAAAAATAATTAGTGCAAAGTGATGTTACATTCCTCAATTGGAAAGAAGGTGACTTCGTGGAATGAATCAACTTGACGGTAAAAAAATTCATAATTTCATTTTTGTGGCAACCAACATAAGGTCCAAGAAAAGAGCATTAGAAGTGGCACAGCCTATTGGTAAGAGAATTTCTCAACCTTCTCCATCATTATAAGTTGTTGTTCCATCCTTAAATCAGAAAAATAATCAAAGATATTAGCCTACAAAATCTCCAAGCCAACAAGAGATTCCAATCTCCATTCCTCCAATGCAAGAAGGCGATGTTGTTAGAAAATTACAGTAGAATGTTAGTACTCCATCTTTTAATATCCTTGAGCATATGAAGCAAACCAAAGTTAATATGTCGAGTGTGGGATACTTTTTCTCTCCCCAGACAAAAAGACCTCTTACAAGAAATCTTGTCTAATCTCACTTTTTCTATCCAATCATCCAAAGAACCATCCAAGGTTGTACTTACAAATACATCCGATCCAAATGAATCTAAAATAAACAAGAGTGTTAAACCACCTCCTTCATGTTTCATTAATCATGTTGGTATCCAGATTTAATCTCCTTCATAACTTGAACAACATCATGAACTTGCACAAGACACTCAAGGATAGATAGATGGTTTATATGTCATTTGTAGCCGGGGAGCACACCTATCTAGCTTGTTTGCATTCAAGATTTGGGGAGTGGATAGCACCTTCAAAGGGTTTTGATCTAACCCTCACTGTTTTAGGTTGTGCCTATCAACCAAGGCAAGAGAACCTATATTGCAGCCCTTGTATGGTAAAGGAGATGGAGATATCCTTGTGTTTTGCACATAGTAAGGAAGATGGCCTTGGAGAACATGATCAATTATCCATTATCTAAACTCAAAGGAGTTGTCACTACTAAATGATGGAAATGCTTTCAAAACAAGGCTAGGACTGCTAAAGACATGATGAAACCCTGATATGCTTTATGCATTTTTGTGGAAGGATTGTATTCTTTTGTTGACACACAATGCAAATGCAGGGGTAGTATAGGTAGGATGAGTTAGTTCGAATGAAATTTTGTGGGAGATGCTTAGACAAGTCTAGCTGGGAATTACCAACTTCTTTGAAAACCTTTGCAGGAAATTTGCAATACCTACACAACAGGGATGCTTCCAAGGGTTTTAAATGCTCCTTCAACCAGGATATGTGCACAAATGGAGGCCCAAATCTGCACTCTTCCACACAACCTTTGATAACCTGCCACAAAATCTTGAAGCAAAATACCAACAAAGTATCTAGGAATCCTTGTTTAATCATGACCTAAGGTGCACCCAAAGGTTTACAAATAGTCTCATTATTCAAGGACAGTAGAATGATTTTAAGTCTATTTATCTTCTATCGATGACAAACTCTTCGAATATAAGATTGTAAATGCCATTAAACCATCAACAAGAAATGAGACCCTGTATGATTAAAGAGATCCTAAACACAAGATTGCAACATGAGCAAGAAACACAAATTGAAAACATTCTGAGACATAAGTATATGCAAAATTTGCCAAGAGATAACACCACATAATCCAAAATCTGATCAAATACATCAGCAGGGGAATGCTATAAGAACAATCTCAGAGCTTGTTGATGGATTTACAACTGAAACCAACTCAACATGATGAAATCTAATACAAAATGGAATTAAAATTGGCTCTCAGGCGGTTCTCTCCAAAGAAATGGATTTCTTCCAGCCTTTTTGAAAATTCTGAGTCTTTTTCTCTCTTCTGTCTCCTCCTTCTTTACAAATGCTTGAAAAATACATTTTATACCTCATGCCAGCTTGGATCCTTGCATCCCAAGCAAAGAATATGCTTAGGGATCAAATTTGTTACAAGAAACCTTATCCATTTCATGAAAATGACATTAAACTGTAAAACAGCTCGTAAAATGCCAGGGATGCACAAATATTTTAAAATATTACATGAATTCAGATCCTTATCCATCTCAGGGTCATGTTTTTGGCATTTAGACATGCTAGCATGCTTTTGCAATCATTTTCCACCTTTTACTTCATCATTTTTCACCTCTGCAACTTTAATTTTTGTCTTTCACATTTTTTACGGGCCTGAATAAAAATTTCATCAAAAACACCATAGGGCACCGAATTAGCTCATAAAAATGATGCCATTGCATTCAAAAGGCTGAGGGGATGCAAAACCATATAAAATTTCATGTGATTTGGTGAAGAAATGACAATTCCAAGCTTCCTGGAGCTCCAATGGCAGCAAGAAATGAAAATGCACAGCAACCGTTGATTTAAAAATCAACTTTTAATGTTAGCCCTTCATGTGGCAAAGATATTCCCTTTTTCCCTTTGGACAAGGTGGAAACATGTCCAAACATGATTGCGATGGGTCCCCATCTTAAAAAACACATTTTTAACCCTTTTTGACCTTTGGAAAATTTTGAAAATTTTCCCTGCTTGCCCCCTGGACCCGCCACGTGTCCACATGTGGGCCCTACCAAAACTGCAAGCCAATTTGATGAATTTTGCCACCATTTTGAGAAAAGGAAAATTTTCTCAAAAAACTCCGCGGGCCCGAACACTGCTGCTCTCCCCGCCACGTGGCGAGTCCCCCATTCATTGCGGAGCCAACCCTCCAAGTTTGCCTTCAACCATCCACGAGCACAAAAACCTCTTGCGGGCCCGCGCTCTCCTTTTTGCCCTTTGCAATGTGCCACGTGTCACCCCCTGATTGGATGCGGGGGCACACTTCCAAATTTTTCTGTCGGGGTAAGAACCTCCACCTCCTTTTGGACACATGTCCTCCTCCAATTGGACATGGGCCTTTGGGCAAAAATTTTCCTTTGTAACTTTGAGACCAAAAACAACAAATTTTTCTAAGTTCCCACTTCTCCATTTGACCTTCCTAGACACGTGTCCACTTTTCATTAGAGGCGGGCCCATTTTTCATTTTTTACCTTGCAAACATAAAGGCAAAAATTCATAAAATTTTCCTTCGGCCCCTTCTTCCATCTCGCCTCCTGAGACACGTGTCTTCCTCCAATTGGTCACGGGCTCTCGGGCCAAATTTTAACTTTAATATTTTGAAGTTAAAAACTTCAAAATTTTCACAAACTTTGCCCCTCCATGCTGACTTTCCTAGACACGTGTCCACTTCTTATTGGAGGCGGGCCTTTGGGTCAAAATTTTACCTTAGCATCCGAGGCAAAAAAACAATAAAATTTTCCAAGTCCTTCCTCCACCCGCCTGACCTTCCTGTGCCACGTGTCACCTTCCAATTCGTTGTGGGCCTTCGGGAAAAAAATTGATTTTGAGAAATTTGCAAAAATGAAGGCAAAATTTCTAAGTGCCCTCCGCCACCCGCCAATCCTCCAACCAATCAAATTGTGCCACGTAGGCATTTCACTGTAGTAATGCGGGGCCGCGGGCAAAAAATTTTCTTGTGTCAAAAATTAAAAAGTGAAAAGTTATAGCATTTTCCCACATATCCTCGCCAATAGGAGCCTGCCACGTCACCAAAAGTTTGTGATGACTAATTTGACGGGAAAATGACACCCGTATGCCCGTCAAAACGTAAAAAATACATGGGATGCCCTAGAAATCAATTTTTTCACGAGGACAGATTTCTTGGTTTTAAACCAACTGAATCATGTTTTGACATTAGTTTTGACCAAGGGATTGGGATTTCACTTGCACATAAATGGAATTTGATCAAGCCCGAGTTTCTTGCATGATTTGGCAATGGAAAAAATGACACAGCCCGTGGAAAAGAAGAAATTAGGGCACAGAAAGGGGGAACTTGGAAGTTTGTTCAAATTAGGGCAAAATAATAACAACCTAGGCACTTTCGAAGGATTCCACTGGGATAAACGAGTTGCAGATCATCAAATCAAAAAAATGAAACATTTGTGAGCAAATTTGGACAGAAGAAATTAGGGCACATTATGAAAAATCAATAATGGGGCCAACATTGGCTCTTGCTTGGGGATGGGCACTCCTAGTGAGTGCCATAAGATCACAACGTAGACTAAGTGCTAGAAATCCATTGGGCAAGGAGTCAAAATGCAGAGCAACCCCAAAAACCAGAAATTTCACCAAAAACAAGTCAAGAAAAATAGAAAAAAAATGGTTGCTAAGGACAAAAGGGCAAACCACAAGCCAACAACAGAAAAAACAAAGCAAAACAATAGGCTATACAAAATTTACAACTTGTGCATACCTCACATGGGGATTTAATCCAAGCAATGTTTTAAATGTTTATCATTAACAGAACTCAAAGAAATCTCCATCCAAATCCTTGAGAAAAAATGTATTTTCTCCAATCCTAACATCAATGGCATAAGGGCCCATCCATAAAGCATCAAACTTGCCATGCTTTCCCTTGTCTTCATGCCTACTATCCCACAACAAAACCAGATCTCCAACACTGAAGACTCTAGGGGTGACCTTTTTATCAAACAACCTCTTCAATTTCTCTCTAAATCTGATGTGCCTTTGATGAAAGTCTCTCCTTTCTTCATCCAACTCAATGATCGATTGATCCTTGATTCATATGGGCCATGTTCTTGATCTTCCAACTGTTGGGAAAACTGAAAAGTGGATAATTACAGGTGTAAGGGCAGCAATGCTTGAGTTCCATAAACCAATTCAAATGGACTTTTACCATT
Source organism: Taxus wallichiana var. yunnanensis (assembly GCA_018340775.1). NCBI lineage: Eukaryota > Viridiplantae > Streptophyta > Pinopsida > Cupressales > Taxaceae > Taxus > Taxus wallichiana. The sequence goes on from CM031244.1 coordinate 310,153,315, forward strand.
GCTATTTTTGGAGTTATTTTATCAGCCCAAACTACAAATTTCAATTGCTCTCCCACTTCTTGTTGATTTCTAGGGTCCTTCTAATGATATTAAGCAAGTTCTTGTTACTGGACTCGGCTTGTCCATTCCCTTGTGGATTGTAGTTTGAAGAATAAGTCAGATTTATCCCATATTCATTACACATTGCCATCAAAGGCTTGGCTCTAAAACACATGGCATTATCAAATACAATCTTAACTGGAACTCCAAATCTACATATGATATGATTCAATAAGAAATCCATTACCACTTGGTGTGTTGCCTTTCTAGATGGAATTGCCTCAACCCATTTTGTAAAATAATCAGTTGCTACAAGGATCCATTTATGACTGGCACTAGAAGGATCTAAAATCTCACCAATGAAATCCATTCCCCATTGTTTGAAAGGAGCTTGATTGATACAACGGTTGCAAAAGGAAGGGAGCACTGAAGCTTTCAGTCTTCAAGAGAAACGTTGGCAACTATCACACTTTCTAACCAACTGGGTTGCATCTTTAAAAAGAGTAGGCCACCAATAACCAGCTCTTAAAATCTTATGTGCTGTCACTTTCCCAGCAAAATGTCCTCCACAAAATCTCCCATGGAAGTCAGCAATCAACTTGGGAGCTTCATCTTCAGATTATTCATTTCAAGAGGACATCTTCGTGGTTCTTCCAAGCCAGCTCAAGGTTTGTTATGATATATTTTTGAGAAGCCAGCTTGAGGGCCCTTTTCTGATTTTTATTCAAGTGACTAGGACAGCATAGGTGTCTGAGGTATAAAATCACATCTTTGTACCATTCAGAATTTACCAACTTGTCAAGAAGATCTACCCTTTCTTCCTCTAGCTGATTCACTTCTACATTTTGCAAATTGCTCTCAACCATGAGCTTGGCAAGACCCAAACCTCTTACCAACTTTGTTGTTTGGATATCCATATCATATTCTTGTAATTTGTTGACCCATCTACATCTCTTGCTTGATATCTCCATGTCTGATAAGATGTCCTTAACCATGGTGTGGGGAACATAAGCAACAACCTTTGAACTCAAAATGTAAGGCCTAAAAATCTTTGTTGCTTTCACTAATGCAAATGCTTGTTTTTCCATGATTGTATACTTCAACTCAGCTACTTGTAAAGCCTTGCTAAAGAAGGAAATAGGCCTCTCAGCTCCATTCTCATCCTTTTGTAACAAAACTAAAGCAATAGTGAATTCAGAGGCAAAAGAAAAGATTTGGAAAATCCTCTTATAGTTTGAAGCTACCAAAACAAGTGCATGCTTAAGTGCATCCTTTATTCCTTCAAAATCTTGAATGACAAGCTCCTCCCACTTGATAACTTGACCCTTTCTTAGCATGCTTGTGATTGGAAGAGTTATCTCAAAGCAAAATTGGAAACAAGCCTTCTAACAAAATTGATTTGGTCAAAGAAAGATTGGATACCTTTCTTGGTTCTTGGGGTAGGCACTTTGTTGATTGCTTCTACTCTCTCGGGGTTTATTATAACACCTTCTTTGGACACAATATGCCCCAATAGCTTGGCCTTTTACACGCCAAAATGACACTTCTTTGGATTAAGTGAAATGTCATACTCTCTACATCTGATCAGCATCTTCTCTAGGTGTTGCAAATGGTATGCTCACTGTCTTGAAAAAACAGCCACATCATCTTGGTAAACTGCAATAAACTCATTGATATAACTTGAAAAGGCAATATCCATTGCCTTTGAAAAGTAGGACCAGCATTCATCAATCCAAAGGGCATCCTTACAAAACATAAGTTCCCAAGGCGTAGTGAAGGTTGTCTTAAGTCTTTCTCGATTCTTTGACAACTACTTGATTGTATCTAGAGAAACCATCCAAAGTAGATTGTATCTCCGACCTACATTACAATGTGCTGACATATTCTCCATGTTTGAAAAAGGGTGTTTGTCCTTCATAGATGCTTTGTTTAGATTCCTAAAATCCACACAAAGTCGACATCTCTGTTCTTCTTTCTCGACTAGCACAAGGTTTGCAACCCAAAATGAATACCTAGTAGGTTGAATGATACCACCATCTCTCAATTTCTTCAACTCTTCCTGCATTTTCATGGGAGAGAAGTGGATTAATAGGCCTTTGTCTCTGTCTGAATGGCTTATTTTTGGCCTCAAGAGGAATCTCATGTTGGAACAAGTCTTCTCTATATGCCTTTAGCTCTAAATAAGACCAAGCAAGGCAGTCTTGATATTTCTTTAAAAGTTGGGCATAGGACTATTTGTAGAACGCTTGATTTTGTACGTTATCTTGGTGAATGTTTTTTTATATCCTTATAACTACTTTCTATGAAGGTAAACATGTTAAGATAACCTCTGATCTTAAAGGAATGTGTTGCTAACTTGGATTCTTGCATCTTTGTGATTTATTGCATAGGACAGATGCGGTTATTGTACTTCTGCTAAACTCTCAAAGCTTGATTATTGGCACACACCTTGAATCAATTTCATTGATCCAAAGTATCTTGAGGGCTTCTTGTGATTTCGTGTTGATTTACTCGAACCGAACCGTAAGTTGATATGAACGTCAACGCCTGATTGCAGGTATGGGCCGCTGGCACGTAAATGCCAATGACAAGGGTTCGATTCTTGAACCCTGTACTGTCGAACTTGGGACCTCGTGAGGCAAGAAATGCCTGGACACGGGTGGCCTTGGCATGTGATCCAAAGGGCGGGCGTCCCGCATGCCAGATTAACGTGATTGTCAGTTGGAAGACTGGATGGAGGTTGTTTGGTGTTAGTGGTTAGTAGGAATTAAAATCCTAAGCTAATCCTAAGTCCTAACATGCATCCTAAACTACTACCCTAAGTGGATTTTTAAATTACAAAAAAAAAGGGAAAATAAACCTAAGTCCTAATAACCTAAGGCTAAACTATGACCTAGGTTGAACACTAATGTGCAACCTAAACTAATCCTAATCTAAAGGGGCGCGTAGACCCTTGGAGGGAGAGGATAAGGATGGAGGGGAGTATTCATTAGCATTTAATGGAAAGTCCATACGTGGACAGCGCCAGTTTTGGTGGGGCAGGTAAGAAACGGAGGTATCTGATTTAGAGATGGAGCTAAATTTGGTTTTTGCTTGTGAATTTGAAAATTTGAGTTCGCCAACTCAAGTTGGCAAATGCGCGTGGGAAGTTAGGAAAAGGCGAGCCTTTAATGCATTAATTATCCTTGGTCCTCGCGACCACCTTTCCTTGGAAAGTGTATGAGGGAATTTTGATTTTCATTTTGTTGATTCGGGCTTTTGCAAAGTTGCTCTGCATTTGGTTTTTCTGGTCTGGTTCAGTCAAACCAGCTCTTGGGATTTGTCACTGTTCTTGGAGATTTTGAGGCTGTTGCTAAGCCTGAAGAAGAAAGGAGTGTTGGGAAGTTTTTGTTGTCGCTGTGGAAGGAAATAATTCGGCAAACGAAGCTTTCTTCGAGTTCTGGAAAAGAGATCACAGGCATGTTAAGCCCTTCTCTTTAAAAATTCTTGCTTTGTTTAAGTGTCTCATTAAAACAACCCTGCTCTTGGGTTTGGATTATGTGATTGTTGTCGAGTCGATTTGATTTGGATTTCGTTGATTCTTGCTTTCTTTTCTTGGAAACGTTAAGTAGAATCGCTTCTGGTTGCTAGGCTTTGATTTGTTTTTGCACGAATCGAGTTGGACTATGATCATGCAAAGCATGTGAAAATATTTGGCCAAAGTATCACAAGTGCTGGTTGCATTGTCCTTATCACTTAATTTAAGATGCGGGATGTCGATGAATATCGATATGATATTCGATAGGCTTCAAATGGATCACTTCGATAACCGGAAACGGTTATGAGAACTAGTATATATATTATACTATGCATAAACGAACATGAAGGATCGGTTGTTGCTGAGTCATGAAATGAAGGATCGTTGAAACTCCGAGCCATGAAAATGGAAGATCGGCGAGTTCTCGAGTCATTTACTGAAGAGACATATAGAATCTGTTATAAGATTGAATGGCATTGAATGTGTGTTCCATATTGTAAATATGCGAACAGGGGAACATTAGTTTTAAAAGGAAATTGTGTGATCCAAATGCGTTTTTTGGGGAGAGAACAATTATTAAAACTTGAACGTGTGTTTTGATTTTTATAATTCATAACAGAATGTTATCAAAAAAAAAAAAATCCCTTGTTCGATATCTTAAAATGGGGATGTTACACTATTTTTCTTCTTTACTAAGATTACTGCCCAACCAAATCTTCCTTGTTTTTCCTTAGTTCTCAAGTTGTGCTCTTCCACATCCTTGGCAGGACATCTTTCTATTTATGATGCAATCGGCGTTGTTAAAATTTTCCTCAAGTGCAATAAGACATTTAGGAATGGTATTTGTTTTCAATTGATAATATCCTTGTCAAATAAAGTTTCTCTCCCTTCATTCATGCATACCATTGGTTCCCAATCAATGTTCTGACCAGAAAACTCACCTTGGAATTGCAAGAATCTCAACACTTGTGCATCATCATCAAAAATCTACCAATGTTTCACATTATCCGGGACAGCTTGGCCTTGTTAGCACTTCAATGTCATATTCACAAAAAGGTGAAATGGTGCAATTGTCAAATCTAGAACCAAGGACAACCAACCTATCGATTAGCACAACATTAAGACTTCTATCATGGTAAACAATGTTAAAGGAATAAAACATTTCAATCAAGTCCCGCAACAACATGCTTATATTATTTCATACGCTAATTTTTTATAGTATACAACTTTCTTACTTGCTTGACAACTAGCTCTCTCGAATCCCCTTGGCAAAAAAATCCTTCACTCCATATTTCCATGCAATCCTTAATCCCAACAACAATGCCTCATCCTCAAAGAACATTCTTAGTGCATTCAAAGTTAAGTTTGAAGGAAAAAGGAAACTCTTCCAAACTAGGAGAAAGCAAAACTACACCAGCACCATTTCCAACTTTGGAGCAAGCTCCATCAAATAGAAATGTCCAAGGAGAACCTATCATATCAAGGCATTCTGATTTATCCATCGTGTTCTCTTTTCCATCAGCAAAACCAATGAAGTTTTCAACATCCACATCAGCAAACAACAATTCATAAGAAGCATTGTTGGGATCTTCAATTAAGTACAACATCTTCTTTTCACCATAGAGTTTAACAAGGCTGCCCTCAATGGGAATGGTGGTAAAAGACATGTCCATTTGAACACTACCACCAACACTTGCAGCCCATTTTCTTGACAAAAGCATACCCCATTTCGCAAGGCAATCAACAATTACAACATCAAATTTTAAATTCTTACCCGGATAGGCTGCAAGTTGCACTACTAAACCCTTCACACAACCAACAACCAACACTCCCCTTGAATCCATGGTTGTACACTTCCCATATGTCTTTTGTCACTTTGATATCCAACTCATTCATGACTTCTAGAGGCATGACATTACATGATGCACCGGAATCAAACATGCAATTGTGAAGCAACCTATCTTTTATGAGCAAAGTTGTGAAAAATGGATCAACATTCAATTGGGAATCAACTAAGGATGTCCCCAAATATAATTCAGGTGCCTCTCCAAGATCTTCCATTGGTGGTGGTGGTTCAAAGCCAGCAATGCTTTGAAGAGGAGTCTCAACAACATTTACATTTCTGCTTGGGGTAATATTTTCTTCTTTCAATCCCAAATACTCAAATGCTCTCTTCTTATGCTCAGGAATTCTAAGCAATTCAATAATTGGAACACTCACTTTAATTTTGCTCAAAACTGGCTATATCATATGGAAAATTCTTTTGTAAAACAGCATTGGAGGGAAAAAAAGGTTCATCGAGATGGAGAAGTATTCTTGGCAGGCACTGGGCATGAAGAGGACCGATATTTTTGCATGGGACAAAGAGGGTTCTTGCAATTGTGTCTTTTCTAGGATTGTCTTTGGGAATGCTTGTGAGCAAGGGTGTCTTTGGCTTGGCTTGAGGACCAGCTCCTCTAACAACTTTACTTCTAGTATTGTACTCTTTCTCTTGACCAACCACAAAGATTCATTAACAATTGTCTATCTTCCTCTCGAAGGAATACCACCATCATACCTCTTGATCATTAAAGCCCTTAGATATTCAAAGTCATTATTAGGAATTTTAAAGGCCTGAACTACATCTACATCATGAGCATGAGGAAGAGAAATAAATGGTACCCTCTTTATGCAATCCCAAAAGGTTGCAACAGTCCTTGCACTTATCACATCTGTTGATGTTGTTGCTTGTTGTGAGCCTGAAGAGCTACCCATCATACAAATTTCATCATCCATTTCATTCTCATTATCATCTTCAATAACTTGCTGGTCCATTTCACATGGAGGGTGAGGAAGAAAACATCTATCACACCAATCCATATCAGCAATTTCTTGAACAAAGCAGAACTCTTACAGATTAGAGGGTCAACCACCAATCTATTTTCACGTGCTTGGGTTTGTCTGCTTTGCAGATCCAACAGCCCTTTACCTCTATCATATTGTATTTGACAACCCCTAGTATGATTGCCAAATCTATCATGGTTTTGAGTTCTTTGTTGTCCTTGTGAACCTTGCCTAATTCCTTTCTCAGCCCGGGCTAATTTGTAAGAAGTCTTGACAACATCTTCTAAATCAGCACCCTTGCTAGCTTGAGGCTTCTCGGGGTTTATCACTTCACACCATCCCTCTTAAGTGGTTTACAAATAGCTTTAATATTATTTTCAATTTTGTAGGATTTTTGTCTCTCAAGTAATAGGTTGCCTTTTTATCAAATGCATCTACATATTTGATCAAGCAAGATTCATCACAAGGCCTCAAAATGATAGGAAGCCTTCTCAATGTTTTATTAAATCTTGTATTGAAGTCATGGACTGTCTCATTTAGGTTCTTTTTGATATTCTCAAATTCAGAAAAAAGGAATCTAGGATCACCATGTCACCATATCATGCAACCTAAATGTATTTTTCATCTTAGTCCATGAATCAATAGAGTTATCAGGTAGAGCCTTGTACCAATCCCTAGCATCTTCTTCAAGTGTATGGATAAACAACTTGATATAAACATCCTCAAATTCTATCTCAAAATCTTCCATCATATTATCAAACAGATTTGAGATGTTGATCACCGATAATGGCATTGTTACCTTGGAATTTTGGTAACCTATTTCTCACATCTTGTGGGACAGATTTGGATAACCATCCATTCCTCCAAAATTTATAAGACCAAAGGTGTTAACAACAAATGGAGGTCTAGGCTGAGCCATATTGTTTAGCGGGCTGATCTTAGAGGTGAAACAAGCTAGTGAGGAGTAGTAATGGATCTGATTGGAATAGATGAGTGATCTTTAAAATGACAACCCCCAAAGGCTCTTTCTCTTGAAAAACTTTAGCAAACTTAGAAACCACGGGAGCAGATTTAGGAGCAAGTTTTTAAATACACAAGAAGGTCCCTCACCGATGGAGAATGAAAATCAGCATGAAGATTGCTCTAATCAAATCTACTTGAAGAAGAATTATAATCTTAACAAAGTTGCTCTCCTTCAAATTCAACTATGGGGATCTCTTTTCTTAACCTGTTTGTCCAAAAATATGTCGTGAGAGTAGATCTATGGATAGACGAGCCAACAGTGTGCAGGGCATAGCCCCTCTTTGAGACAAAGAAAGCAAAACTAGTTTATTGTTATTCTACCAAAGTAAACATGTGCAAGTCTTACAAAGATTCTACCTTCAGGGGGTTTGGGATCTCATCCCAGTAGAGGTAGTTTCGACAAAGAACATAAAGGAATGAAGGAAGGAAAGGAAGGAAGACAAATTTGAAGGGAGAAAAGAAATGAATTCCAAAGTAGAAAGGTCAGAGGGTCTATGTATTGGGCTAGTAGTAAACAGAGCCGAACCTACTTGCATGTAGGCGAAAAAAGCAATACTGATGAACAAATGACAAAAAGTAGAAATAGATCCAACAGAATAAACACATATATCTGACATAAGAAAGATCAGATGCCCATAACACACATATTCAGCACAAAGTCTTAATATTTGTATTAATGTTTTCTTCTGTTACAAAAAGTACAAAGCCTTTTCTTCTCACTTCTATTTTTCATCTAAAAAGTGTCCACCCTTGAATACAACAAGTATTCAAGTATATATAGAAGAAGGAGAAGAGAGAAGGCAAAAAGAAACCAACAACTAATTACAAAATATCTAAAAGTCAATGTTGACTTTGGGCAACTTGGTGGATGACAACATCCCATGGTGCAACATGGATGATGTCATCATTTGTGCCAACATACTCTTAGATATTTACAAAAAGAAAACCAAGAGGAAGAAAGCTATTCATCATCGTCCCACGGCTGAAAGGGGGTATCTTGCTTTTGCTATTGTTCGGGAGAGGTAATATGGAACTGGGTCCGATATTCCATGAATTTACTAACCATTGGCTAAGTTGATCCTGGGTAGGACCCTTTGTATGATCGCCGATGACCTCACAAGTCTCCCACTCATCTCTGAGTTTTTCAGGGAGCTTGAAATATTCATTACCTGCCTCCATCAGGTACCCCACAAAATCACAGCAAGCTAGAAGGTTATTGATGCATTTAGTTTCAAAAGTGGCTTCTGGGCCTAGCCCTTGCGATGATCTCCTTGAAGATCCGAATAGTTTCATCTTCCTTCCTCAAGGCGAAAGAAGGAGTGAGTAAGCCTGAAACATTCTTAGAACAATTTTCTCCATTTGATGCATTGCATCCAGGGCTTCCTCCTTGACCTTGTCAATTTTCTCCAGGACGAATTCCATCTAATCGACCGGTAGTCCAACGCAGCAAGGATTTTGCTGGGTACCCTGGGGTGATCGAAAATGCTGAATTTTACCAAATCATCAACTGAGCAGTCGAGCATTTTCTGGAACGTCTCGTGTTGCAACCTAGCATGGTCCAACTCTTTGGAGATAGGTCCCGCAATCACCTGGAGATCTTTGTTCACCCGATTAATGTTCTGATACAATTCGGTGAACTTGACAATTACCTCCTCGCTGTCTTTGAGGATCTGATCTCTCCAGGTAGAAACTACCATACCTTGTTTGCCAATTTTGGTGTATTCATTTATCTTATCCTGGCTTAGGACCTCAGGAGTTTCAGTGGTAGTTGTAGGAGGTGCACTGCCCATTTTCTGTAGGGCGTGGAGAAGATGCTTGTTCTACTCTTTTAATAGCCTCTTCTCTTCATTTTCTTCTTGGAGTTTCTTGCAAAGGGCATCCACCACAGATAGGGCCTCTCCCTAAAGACTTTCAGAAGACGTTCCCATTGTGACCTGCGTCACTGTATAATCTGTAGGAGACAAATCCTTTTTATCCTTTGACGGATCGGGATACGCAATCTCCATCACACTTTCTCCCGATGCACTCTGAGAGAAGCAAGTTATCGCTTTTTTGCTTCTTAGCCCCCTTTGTTGGGATGACAGAGAAGTCCATTGGTGCAATAGGGACTTTCCTCTTATGTTGGCTAAGGTGCTGAGAAAGCCATGCTGGACCTAAGGGAGCGGGACCAGTGGTGGAAGAGGGAGCAGCTGCAGAGATGAGGGGAAATGCGTAGAGACACTTGGTGGTGGCATCGAGAGAGAGGCCAAGAAAGTGCTCATGGGAGGGGGAGATACTGTAGGTGAGGTAGTCATGGGAATGGAAGGGAGCTGAGAGATGAGAGAAGAAATAGTGGGGGACAGCTCCGTGAGAGAAGAGAAGATGGAGGACGAGGAAGGGGGAATAGTAGAAGATGGGGGAGAGGATACGACCAAAGGAATGGTCGCTTGAGTCACCTGAGAAGGGGGAGAAGGGATGGTGGGAACCTCCATGGTCGTAACACTGGCAACATCCTGAGTGGATGTGCCCATTGGAACACTCTCTCGCCACTTCTTTCTCTGGGGATGCCAGAGTTATAACTTGTTCCTGTGCGGTGAAGGAGGACTTTTAGGAGCTTCTTCTTGAGCGGAGCTCGATTCTCCCTCTTTATCCTTGCCTTTGCTCTTTGGCAGATGTTTCGGCCTTTGACAGGTGCGTTGCCCAAAGGGGACATGGTGAAATATACTCCGAGGTAGATAAGGCCATTCATTCTGCACTAGTGTTCTGTCCACCACAATGTTTCCTTAACCCTTACCTCAATGGTCTGAGGTGCCTTTGTTCTATCTATTTCGCCAACTGTCCCCATCCGTGTCTAGATACACCTGATCAACTTCTTGATCGTAGTTTGATAACCTTTTGGAACAATGGCCACACCATACTGAATAATCTCTGCCAGGGCCAGGTGAGAGTGATCCTTTCTTCTGAGTTTGACCTCATGATATAGGTCGATGTAGATATCCTCGATCTGTGGAATGTGGATCGGATCAAGTTTTTCCCTAGGGAGGCAATTTCTTGGATCGAAGGTGGGCCTTGCTGGAAATTGTGCTTTAGATTGAGCAGTTCTAGCTCTGTGAACATTTCCTAGGCTTTGTTGTGGGAAATGCAGGTGTACCTACCCACTGTAAGGGGGAAAGGAGTTCCACCCTTCTTTCTCTTCAGACACTTCTCATGGTATGTTATGAGCTGTCTGGACAGCTCCAACAGGATCAGCTTAGGGCCAACGCATACCTTGGCAATTTGGTGGGCTCCCCCAAGAAGTTAGCTACTCGAGATAGGTGAAGGTGGGGAATTGGGTAAATAGTGCTCCCACTTCTCACCACCGTGACTATGCTCTTGGTTGTCCGACCATGAGTCATATTTGGCCTCAAAAGGTAGATGATGCCATAGAAGAAAGCATCATTGATCTTGGTAAATTGTGAGATGCTATTCTCTAGCTTTAGCTCTGGGTAGTATTCATATATCTTCACCTGAGGCCAAACCCCGCATGAACTCAGTGTTGGATAATCCCTCTCTGAGGCTGCAACGTAGACTACGTAGGAGTTCATGTAGAACCTCCCCTGTTGTGGTGAGTTGTTGGAGCTACTCAGAGATGGTGTTGCTTATGATCTCCGCCCACTCAAAGCACTACTCAGGCACATTCTTATTCATGGTTTCTAGGTACCTGAGCATCCATTTGTGAAAGTAATGGGCATCAGAAAGCCCAAAAACTCTACTTAGGAACATGATGGTATCACTCAGTTCCTCAGAGAATTCGCTACGGTGAATAACCTGTGGCCACCTGGTTATCACCTTCTTATTCTTTAAGTACACTTCATTCATCAGCTGCATGCATTTGTCCTCATTATCCTCCCATGCCTTGATGCAGTCCTCTTGGCTTACAGCCACAAAATGTCGGTGGTGAGGAATGCCTAGCATGATCTCGAAGTGTCAGGCAGTGAGGTTGATTATGACCTCGCCCTTTTCATTTTCGACACACCTTGTGTCTTTGTTGTAACAACGGCCACCACCATCATAAACTCATTGTTTACTATACTGACGGGGATCCCCAAAAAATGCGACCATTGCCCACCAGCTTTTCCATCCAAGGACTGCCTGTGACCCTCCTGGTTCTGGCCCAGAAATCTTCCATGTCAATGTGGCCAAGTTCAGAATCTCTGATATCTAGATCACATTCTACCTGGGACTCGGGCATTCTGACCCTTTGATACTTGTATTTCATCTCTTCCTCTATAAGCTTAGCCTTACCCTTTGACTTGGTTGGCCTTTTGCTTGATGTAGACATATGTGGATCTGAGTTCAGTTGTTGATCTGCAAGAAGAAGGAGTGAAGTCCAACACAAAAGAGCCATGTTAGCCATCAGATCTTCCATTAAAGCATCACAAAATGAGGAGTTAGCAATTTTAAGGCTTCTAGGCGCAGGGCGCAGGGACACTGCAGGCTGCAGGGTTAATAGTATGGCACACTGAAGTAGAGTGTTACAAGGAATAAATCAGCACCAAAGGGTGCAGGGTGCAAGGATTTTGCATATAACATCATTGTTATTGTAGACAGGGGTGCGCCTACGCCATTATATGCGGTTTATACTTGGGCGCAAATAAGTTTAGTGTTGCATGGGAGTAGGATGCGCTAATGGCACATGTAATTTGTGTGTAACATGGAATTTTGGTGTGCCGAAGGGCGCAGGATTAATGTGTGTAGCACTAACTTTATGTGCGCAAAGGGGGACTTTGGCACGGCACAGGGAAAGCTTGCATGGCACTTTGTTGTTGTTAGCGGGATTGCAATTGCACCGCGTTTAGGATTTACTCGGTTTATGCATGGCACAGGGATCTTGTGTGCTACAATCAAGGTCAGTGCACCCTCTTGCGCAACTGTGTTTTCTATAACAAGGGTGGCGATTGCGCCAAGAGAAAAATGTGGCTTAGAAGTAACTTTTAGGTTTTCTCTCCTTTCTTGATGGGTTTGCGGTCTTTTAGGCTTAACTCCACATCGATTTAAATGGTGAAGAGGGCACAACGAAAGGGATCTAGGTTCATTTTTAAGGTAGAGCCCTCTTGGCCAGCAGATCTGGAAAGAGGGTGAAAACGGTTTGGGAGGGAAGACTTGCAAAACGGGCAGGAGGGGTTAAAGCTTCTCAGATCTATTTTATCAACCCTCACAAACAACCAGAAAAATGAAAACACAAGAGAAACAAGGACCACTTACCAGAATATATAGAATGAGAAGAACGAAGTGGGGTCCATGAACGCGACACGAGAATGATGAGCACGCTAACAAAGTGCAGAGAAATAAGGATTATCACGTGTTTTTGATTGTGAAATGACAGGGCGGATGTGCCTATATATAGCCAAAAGCGCAATAAATGCGCCAACCACTTTTTAAAGGGGCACCCCAAAATGCGTGTCGACATGGGAACCTTTGTGCCCTTTGGCATGGATATGGGTTTGTCAACATGAAATTATATGCGCCTTTGGCGTAAATTTAGGACTCATCGACACTAGATTTCGAGTGCCTCAGCGCACCAAAACACAAATGCAACATTTTTGTTGTTGACAGGAAGGTGCATGCGCCTTGGCGCATGTAATTAAAGGTGCATCACGAAAGGCACATCAATTATTGTGTCAAACTTCAAAAGGTGTGCCAAGGAAATAAAGAGGGCACAAATTTAGCCTATGTTGCATAGATAAAAGGTGCGCCAACCAAAAAGGACCAAAAAGACCAAGTTCGAAAACTAGATTTCCTGGAAAGGGATTTTACAACATTCCGAATGCTTGAGGGACCTCCACGAGGAACCAGAACAAAATTCAATATGGTTACCTGTAAAATTTCCTCACAATTTTACAGGGATAACAAATGCTCTTTCTAGGGACTATCTTTGGGTGAAATTCAAGGGTAGAGAACCCCATATCAACATGTGCCTATCCATTGGGTTACAGAGTCAAAAACAGGGGCAACGATGAAAGCAAACACACAATGAAAGCAAACTGTACAAAGAAGAGAGCAAGCTCTACTTCCTGAATATTTTGAGATGCTACCCATTATAAGGAAGTGGGAGATCAGTTCCGTCTAGATACGAGAGATAGAAGCTATTCTCTCCGTTGAGCTACTTGATCTTGAAAGGCCCTCTCCATAGAGAATCAAATTTCTCGTGCATGCCCTTTGGCTCTCTTCGTTTGTCCCACAAAAGGATGAGATCTCCCACTCGAAGTCTCTTTGCTTAGCCCTTTTATCGAATAATCTCTTAACTTGATTATGATGTTCGGTGATCCTGTCGACCACTCTTACTCTTTTTTCTTCAAGCTCTGATAGATACATGATCCTCTTTTCAAGAGAATTTTGGAAAGTCTCATCTTCAATCGCTCGTGCCAAGCGTAGAGCAGGAAGTTCTGCAAAAATGGGAAGCTCGGCATCGATTCCATATAACACTTGAAAAGGTGACATACCAAGAGACCTCTTGGGAGTAATGCGGTCCGCCCACAAAGCGTCATACAATGACTTGTGCCACGTCACTGACTCTTATCAACTAGCTTTCGTATGATGGTCACTAAGTTTTTATTACTAGATTTTGCCTGACCATTTCCTTGGGGGTAATAATCTGAGGTGTGGGCCAAGATTATCCCGTGTTCATAGAAAAAACCAACAACTTCTCATGAGGAGAAGTTGGAAGCGTTATCAGCAACGATTTTGTGTGGAATGCCAAATCTCACGATGATATTCTCTTTGATGAAATTGCAAACGACTTCAGAGGTGGCATTCTTGACAGGAATGGCCTCCACCCATTTGGTGAAGTAATATGTTCACAGTCGAGACATAACTATGTCCGCACTCAATTAGGGATGGAGTGCTTCGGTAAATTCAATTCCCCACTACCCGAATGGTTCGTCAATAACGACTGGTCTAATCGGAAAAGCATCCATTTTTGGCTTGCCAACATGATTGTTGCGAGAGTTCACATTTTGCTACCTGTGGTTGTGTCCTCAAATAGCATTGGCCAATAGTACCTGGCCCGGATGATCTTGTGTGCCGTCACAGAAGAGGAGAAATGACCACCACAGGCAATCATGAAAATTTTCAAGTAGCTTTATCTCGCTATGGCTTTTCAACGCATCACAAGAAGATGCCATCTATTCTACATTTGTATAAACAAATCATCACAGATGACATATCTAGCTACTCTAAGCTTTAAAGCACATTTCTCCTTTGAAGTTAGATGAGCTAGAACTCACCGTAAGTGAGAAAGAAAGCGATATCAGAATACCATTCGTCGCTAGTCATGCAACAAATAGAACCATGGGTAGAGAATTGGCTTTCTCTAGCTGGCTTTGTGCTCCATCGGTGCGATCATCCTTTTCCTCAGGGTTTTCTGAATCTCGGTTTTCAGCCATGAGCTGACATAGGCCCTTGCCTCTTACCAACTTGGTTGGTTTTATATCTAGATCGTACTCTTGAACCTTTGTAATCCAATTTCCTCACAAACTCCCTAACTCCTGTTGAGTTAAGATTGACTTGACTGCCGTGTCAGGGACCAGCACCACTGTGTGAGAATTTAGAATATAATACCTGAAGTTCTTGATGGCTTTGACAATGGCGAAGGCATGCTTTTCCAACTGAGACATTTTTAATTCATGAGGCTTGAGAGGAGAGCTCATGAACGCAATTGGGGATTTAACATCTTTAGAGTTCTTTTGCATTAGGATGGCCGATACAGTATGCTCAGATGCATAGCTATACATGATAAAATCCTTGGAGAAATCGGGACATACCAGGACTGGTGCATGAGCGATAGAGGCTTTTATATCCTCGAATGATGCCTTTCCTTCTTCGCTCCACCGGAAAGTTGGTGACCCTTTCATCATGTTTGATATGTGGCGAGTCTTTTCAGCAAATTCGGGAATAAAGCGCCTGAGAAAGTTTACCTTTCCAAAGAAAGAGTGAACGTTGGTCTTGCTTGTGGGTAAAGTAAGGCTCTAAATAGCCCTAACCCTTTCGGCATCTATCTTCATCCCTTCTTTGCTGACAATATGTCCCAACAACTTTCCTTCAGTGACTCCGAAAATAGACTTTTTCAGATTTAGGGAGATCCCATGTTCTCGGCATCTAATCAATACTTGTTCCAAATGATCACAATGATCATTTCATTGTTTAGAGAACACAGTTAAGTCATCCAAGTAGACTACGATAACCTTTCCCATCATACCTTTGAACGCGAAGTCCATTACCCACTAAAAAGTGGCACCAACATTGGTCAGACCAAAAGGCATCCTGCTATAGGCAAATGTGCCCCAAGGGGTAGTAAATGTTGTTTTGAATTGGTCTCTAGGCAAGACTTCAATCTGATTATAGCCTGAAAAACCATCAAGCATGGACAACATTTCTGAACCAGTTATTGCTGCAGAACCTGATCCATTATGGGAAGGGGGTAGTTATCCTTCAAGGATGCTTGATTTAAGTTACGAAAATCTACACATATGCGTATCTCACCATTTTTCTTGCGTACTGGCACAATGTTTGTGACCCAGGTACTGTGATGGATAGGAAAAATGATCCTTGCATCCAACATCTTCTGTATTTCAGCCTGGATGGTGCCTGAGATCCTGGGATTATAGTGCCTCTGTTTCTGGCGAAAGGGTTTAACACCTTCTTTCAACGGGATGTCATGTTGGACGTCCTTTGGCTTGAAAGACTTTAGATCGGCATAGGACCATGCCAATACATCCATGTATTTCTTCAGCAATTTGATGAATTTCCGCTTTTCTTCGGGTGTGCAACATTTTCCGATGTTCACAAACTACGGATGCTCTATCGAACCTAAATTGACCGGTTCGGTTTCTGGGGAGGAGTTAGGATCATCTCGCCTTTTCTTCCTAACAAAATGATTGTGCCTATCGAACAAACGTTCTAGAGAAACCAGGCCTTTTAGAATGTTATTTCCTTTGCGCTGACATATGCCATCGCTTCCTCTGATCACTCGCTCGATCCATAACCGATTCACGGCATGCAGTAAGTGGATCCTTCAAAATGAAGCTCACTGAAATTCTCTGCCTTTTCCAGGAAGGCAATAAGTTGATTGTCATCATTGAACACCTGCCAGTGCTGAGAGTTTTCTGGCACGCTTGGGCGGAAAACTACCTCAATGGTATATGTGTCTCTTTTCAAACCTGGGTGAGGGGGCATGAGGGATGCTGAGATGGCTAATGAGTCAGCCATGTCATTCTGAGTTCTTGGGATTGATTTTATTGAAAAAGCGTCAAACTCCTCAATGTTGTCCCATACTGCGTTGCGGTAATGCCTGAGCCTTTCATTTTTTACTTGATATATCCTTTTAACTTGATTTACAACTAGTTCTGCATAACCCTATACTTTTAGGTTCTTGATTCCTCTTTCCTTTGTGGCTTACATGCCAAGTAGCAAAGATTCATACTCAGCAATATTATTCATGTTGAAAAACTACAACTTGAAAGAGAGAGGAATAATCTCCTCCTCGAGAGATATTAGCACGGCTCCAGCGCCGCACCCACTAGTCACGCAACTGCCATCAAACTGCAAAGTCTAGATCTTGTTAAGATCCTCTTCTTAGATGGGAACATCCATTTTTTCAGACTTAGTAGACAAGAAATAGTTCCCCATCCCTGATGATTCAAAGAGAATTTGGGCTTTGGGGTCGTCAGAATTGGTAACCAAGTATTTCTTTTGAGATTCCAGCTCCAACGTTTGCATTATGCCTTTGACGGGGATTCTAGCCTTAGACCAGTCCATATGAATCTCTCCACCAACTTCGCTACAAAAACTCCTTCCTAATAGAATTCCATATGCTACTGGAATATCGGCAACAAGGACGGTCATCTTTACTCTTTTCTCTGGGAATGCCGCAAATGCAAACTGTGTGTCTTTGATTTGACCGATCAACGGAACCTGTTTGGCTTCCAAGGAATAACATCTGCCAAAAGGCTTGGTAAGGGTGAGGCACAGAGCATGGGTAACCTTTGTCGGCATGATATTCTCAGAAGCCCCAGAATCAATTATGCAGTTGCTCAGTTTGTGACCATTGATTAGGAGAGAGAGATAGAAAGGTTCTATTTTTCCTGATGTAGAAGTCGATGAAACATTTATGCGAGATGCAGGAGTAGAAAGGATTCCTTTTGGGAAACTCCGAGTAGTTATGATAGCTTGGCTTTGATGTATTCTTGGCCAACCTTACAAGTCGCTCGTGGTTTGATCAAGATACTGCTTCAGACATTTGGATCTTGGTCTTTTTAGCATGATCAATTATGTCAAACGCGGCCAAGGGTTGTGTTGATGAAGGAATGAGTCCCTCATTTCGCGATGGTAGGGTAGGATTACTAGTCTTGATAGGAATATGAGAGGGCTGATTCGGAGGGGAGATAGGGAAAAATATTTCTTCGAAAAAGACTTAATAACAGGTTGAGCAGGAAGGGGACTACCTCTTTTAGCGATGGTTGGAGGCGTGTTTGACACGGCCTTCTCTTTCTGCATCTTGGTAGCAACTTTTGCTTCTTTTCCTTGCGAGCGGGTGAAAACAGCATATGATTGTCCGCTTGCATATCCTTGGGTACCCTCTTCTTCATCAGATTCCTCCTCATCAAATTCCATATACCCAATAGTAGAGTCGCCAGTTGGTTCGCCGACCTCTTGATCATCTTCACTGCAATGAAGGTTCTTCATAATTTTTCTCCTCTTCTTCGATTTCAACTTAAAGCATTGACCAGAGGGGCCTCAAGCGCCAACCGTGGAGTAGCTGCAGGTAGGCGCGGCCTTTGTGGGACATTGTTTGAAGTGAAATTCCTCCGTGGGATATCCCGGTATGAAGTGCTAGGAGAAGCCTGAGCTAGTTGCTTCTTTAACGCGAGCAAGTCATTCGCCATCTTTTGAAATACCGGATCAGACGAAGTGGCGGGAGAAAGAGTTGAAACTTTTGGCTTGGATGGCTCTCGCTTTAATTCGCCAGATATTAGCAAGTTATCTTCAATCCGAATGGCAGCAGCCTAGGTGAGAACCAAAGTAGTGACCTGTTCTTGCAAGAGTAAGAAACTTACTTTTGAGCTCATGGCGTTTATGAAGAAACACTTCTAATTTTCTGGCGTTGGTAGCATGGTAGGCGGAACTTGGTTGATTAGTGAATTGAAACGGGTGATGAAATCACACATGGTTTCATTGACCTCCTTCTTCAGGTGAGTGATCTTGGATAGTAACGCGAACGCATCCTCTGAAGGCTTATACCTTTCTTCAAATGCAGTCCGTAAGGTGGCCCAACTAGTGATAGATCCGGCCGGCAAATGCTGAAACCAGCCACTGCAGTCCTTGCAAGGTCTCTAGAAAGAGGCAACCGACACATCTTCATGGGTCACATCTAGGATACTGCATGACATGATGAATGTGGATATGTGTGAATCCATACTTTGGTTTCCGCTCCCATCAAATTTGGGAAAATTCTTCCAGTTTCCATGAGGGAGCGCATGAACAGGATGTGGCAAAGCGAGTGGGCCCATAGCATTTCCCCATGGTACTGCCATTTGAACAGCTGGAAAAAGGATGCAAGCCGGAAGCACAGTTCCACTGAGCAGCAAAGCACTACAAAGTGATGTGGATGTTCCTTGTGAGAAATGCTTCCTTCGTGGAGGCGAGACACTTCTGGATGACCGGTTAGCTGAACTTAGCGATGAGAAGCGTGCTGGTGTCACACTAAAGTTGTGCCTTCGAAGTAGATCAAAAGTAGGATCAACTTCTCCACGAGCTCTCCTGCTACGAGTAAATGGTTCACCCGCCAGTGTACCCTCCAGATCTGTAATATTTTGGGGCAAATTAAAGAACTCTTTTTATTGTACTTGCTGATTTTCTGATTTTATTGACAAAAATCAGCAGCATGTATTTTTCTAAATATTTAATTTTATCCCCTTTTTGGAAACCGGTTGCGGTTTAATGACAAATGATAATGACGATAAAATGATGGACAACTTAGTAGGATGATTTTCAAATCTTAGAGTTGACTTTTGGCAAGGGTTTGGAATTTTGCAAAACAGTCAAAAACTCAGATCTACGGAAAAATACGGGTTTCTGTAAAAACTCAACGAACTAAAGATCTCTAACTAGTCCCAATCTATGGATCCTGAAGAAAATTTTCAGTTTGGATCACTTTTGCAAAAAAATTAGATTTTGAACAAAAGTTAAAATTTGCAAACAGGTAGTGATTTTTTATTTTTACTGATTTTCTAACATACCACTACCATAGATCTGTTAGATCCGTTCGATCCCCGTAGAGTCACCAAAACCGTTGGTCCGAAAATCTATCATGAGAGCAGATCTATAGATAAACAAGCCAACAAAGTGTGTAGGGCATAGCCCTCTTTGAGATAGCAAAGTGAAACTGGTTTATTGCTATTCTACCAAAGCAGAACTCAATGTAATTATTATAGTATTCTACCTTCAGGGGTTTGGGATCTCATCCCAAAGAGAGGTAGTTTCGACGGAATGAAGGAAGGAAAGGAAGGAAGACGGATCTGAAGGGAGAAAAGAAATGAATTCCAAAGTAGAAAGGTCTCGTGGTCTATGTTTTAGGCTAGTAGTAAACAGAGCCGAACCTACTTGCATAGGCACGAACAAAGCAATACCGATGAATAAATGACAAAAAGTAGAAATAGATCCAACAGATAAACACATAGATCCGACATAAAAAGATCGATGCCCATAACACACATATTCAAAGACAAAGTCTTAATATTTATATTAATGTTTTTTTTTGTTACAAAAGTACAAATCCTTTTCTTCTCACTTCTATTTTTTATCTAAAAAGTGTCCACCTTGAATACAACAAGTATTCAAGTATATATAGAAGAAGGAGAAGAGAGAAGGCAAAAAGAAACCAACAACTAATTACAAAATATCTACAAAATATCTAAAAGTCAATGTTGACTTTGGGCAACTTGGTGGATGACAACATCCCATGGTGCAACATGGATGATGTCATCATTTGTGCCAACATACTCTTAGATATTTATAAAAAGAAAACTAGGAGGAAGAAAGCTATTCATCATCGTCCCATGGCTGAAAGGGGGTATCTTGCTTTTGTTGTTGTTCGAGAGAGGTAATATGGAAATGGGTCTGATATTCCATGAATTTATTGACCAGTGGGTGAAGTTGATCTTGGCAGACCCTTTTTATCTCACAAGTCTCCCGCTCATCTCTCGAAGTTTTTCAGTGAGCTTGAAATATTGATTACCTGCCTCCATCAGGCACCCCACAAAATCACGGCAAGCCAGAAGGTTATTGATGCATTCAAAGTGTCAAAGTGGCTTCGGGCCTAGCGCAAGACAATCTCCTCAAGATCCGAATAGTTTCATCTACCTTCCTCAAGGTGAAAGAAGGAGTGAGCAAGCTCGAGACATTCTTAGAACAATTTTCTCCATTTGATGCATTGCATCCAGGGCTTCCTCCTTGACCTTGTCAATCTTCTCCAGGACGAATTCCATCTGATCGACCCGGTAGTCCAACGCAGCAAGGATTTTGCTGGGTACCCTGGGGTGATCGAAAATGCCGAATTTTACCAAATCATCGACTGAGCAGTCGAGCATTTTCTGGAACGTCTCGTGTTGCAACCTAGCATGGTCCAACTCTTCGAGATAGGCCCGCAATTGCCTAGAGATCTTTGTTTGCCCGACTAATGTTCTGATACAACTCGGTGAACTTGACAATTACCTCTTCGAAGTGTCTTTGAGTATCCGATCTCTCCAGTGAAAACCGCCATACCTTGTTTGCCAATTTTGGCGTATTCATTTATCTTATCCCGGCTTAGGACCTCGTGGAGTTTCAAAGTGGTAGTTGTAGGAGGTGCACCGCCCATTTTCTATAGGGCATGGGAAGATGCTTGTTCTCGCTCTTTTAATAGCTTCTTCTCTTCCTTTTCGCTTCTTGGAGTTTCTTGCAAAGGGCATCCACCGCAGATAGGGCCTCTCCCTGAAGACTTTCAGAAGACGTTCCCATTGTGACCTGCGTCACTGTATAATCTATAGGAGACAGATCCTTTTTATCCTTTGAAGGATCGGATACGCAATCTCCATCACTCTTTCTCCCGATGCACTCTGAGAGAAGCGAGTTATTGGCTTTTGCTTCTTAGCCCCTTTTGTGGGATGACGGAGAAGTCCATTGGTGCAATAGGGACTTTCCTCTTATGTTGGCTCAGAGTCCGAGAAAGCCATGCTGGACCTAAGGGAGCGGGACCAGAGGTGGAAGAGGGAGCAACTGCAGTAGATGAGGGGAAATGCATAGAGACACTTGGTGGCAACATCGAGAGAGAGGCCAAGAAAGTGCTCATGGGAGGGGGAGATACTACAGCGAGGTAGTCATGGAAATGGAAGGGAGCTAAGAGATGAGAGAAGAAATAGTGGAGACAGCTCTGCGAGAGAAGAGAAGATGGAGGACGAGGAAGGGGGAACAATAGAAGATGGGGGAGAGGATATGACCAAAGGAATGGTCGCTTGAGTCACCTGAGAAGGGGGAGAAGGGACGGTGGGAAACTCCATGGTTGTAGCAGTGGTAACATCCTGAGTGGATGTGCCCATTGGAACACTCTCTCGCCACTTCTTTCTCCGGGATGCCAGAGTTACAACTTGTTCTTGTGCAAATCAAGGGAGGACTTTCAGGAGCTTCTTCTTGAGTGGAGCTTGATTCTCCCTCTTTATCCTTGCCTTTGCTCTTTGGCAGATGTTTCGGCCTGACAGGTGTGTTGCCCAAAGGGGATGTGGTGAAATCTACTCTGAGGTAGATAAGGCCATTCATTCTGCACCAGTGTTCTGTCTACCGCAATGTTTCCTTAACCCTTACCTCAATGGTCTGAGGTGCCTTTATTCTATCTATTTCAGAAAATGGCCATTGTCCCCATCCGTGTCTAGATACACCTGATCAACTTCTTGATCGGTAGTTTGATAACCTTTTGGAACGATGGCCATGCCATACTTGAATAATATCTGCCAGGGCTAGGTGAGAGTGATCCTTTCTCCTAAGTTTGACCTCATGATATAGGTCAATGTAGATATCCTCGATCTGTGGAATGTGGATCGGATCGATTTTTTCCTAGGGAGGCAATTTCTTGGATCGAAGGTGGGCCTTGTTGGGAAATTGTGCTTTAGATTGAGTAGTTCTAGCTCTGCGAACATTTCTCATGGTATGTTATGAGCTATCTGGACAGCTCCAACAGGATCAGCTTAGGGCCAACATACCTTGGCAATTTGGTGGGCTCCCCCAAGAAGTTAGCTGCTCTGAGATAGGTGAAGGTGGGGAATTGGGTAAATAGTGCTCCCCACTTCTCAGTTGCCATGACTATGCTCTTGGTCGTCCGACCATGAGTCATATTTGGCCTCAAAAGGTAGACGATGCCATAGAAGAAAGCATCATTGATCTTGGTAAACTGCGAGATGTTGTTCTCCAGCTTCAGCTCTGGGTAGTATTCATATATCTTCACCTGAGGCCAAACCCCACATCGGCTCAGTGCTAGATAATCCCTCTCTGAGGCTGCAGTGTAGACTACGTAGGAGTTCATGTAGAACCTCCCCATTGTGGTGAGTTGTTGGAGCTGCTCAGAGATGGTGCTGCTTATGATCTCCGCCCACTCAAAGCACTACTCAGAACATTCTTATTCATGGTTTCTAGGTACCTGAGCATCCATTTGTGAAATTAATGGGCATCAAAAAGCCCAAAAACTCTACTTAGGAACGTGATGGTATCACTCAGTTCCTCAGAGAAGTCGCTACGGTGAATAACTTGTGGCCACCTGGTTATCACCTTCTTATTCTTTAAGTACACTTCATTCATCAGCTGCATGCATTTGTCCTCATTATCCTCCCATGCCTTGATGCAGTCCTCTTGGCTTACAACCACAAAATGTCGGTGGTGAGGAATGCCTAGCATGATCTCGAAGTGTCGAGCAGTGAGGTTGATTATGACCTCGCCCTTTTCATTTTCGACACACCTTGTGTCTTTGTTGTAACAACGGGCCACCACCATCATAAACTCATTGTTTACTACACTGACAGGGATCCCCCCAGCAAAATGTAGACCACTGCCCACTAGCTTGTCCATCCAAGGACTGCCTGTGACCCTCCTAGTTCTGGCCCAGAAATCTTCCATGTCAATGTGGCCAAGTTCGAATCTCTTATATCTAGATCACATTCTCGCCTGGGACTCGGGCATTCTGACCCTTTGATACTTGTATTTCATCTCTTCCTCTGTAAGCTTAGCCTTACCCTTTGACTTGGTTGGCCTTTTGCTTGATGTAGACATATGTGGATCTGAGTTCAGTTGTTGATCTACAAGAAGAAGGAGTGAAGTCCAATGCAAAAGAGCCATGTTAGCCATCAGATCTTCCATTAAAGCATCATAGAATGAGGAGTTAGCAATTTTAAGGCTTCTGGGCACAGGGCGCAAGGACACTATAGGCTACAGGGTTAATAGTATGGCGCACTGAAGTAGAGTGTTACAAGGAATAAATCAGCACCAAAGGGCACAGGGCGCAAGGATTTTGCATATAACATCATTGTTATTGTAGATAGGGGTGCGCCTGTGCCATTATATGCAGTTTTATACTGAGGCGCAAATAAGTTTAGTGTTGCATGGGAGCAGGATGCGCCAATGGCGCATGCAATTTGCGTGTAACATGGAATTTTGGTGCGCCGAAGGGCGTAGGATTAACGCGTGTAGCACTAACTTTATGTGCACAAAGGGGGACTTTGGCGCGGCGCAGGGAAAGCTTGCATGGCACTTTGTTGTTGTTAGCGGGATTGCACTTGCGCCAGGTTTAGGATTTACTCGGTTTATGCATGGCGCAGGGATCTTGCGTGCTGCAATCAAGGTCAGTGCGCCCTCTTGGTGTGACTGTGTTTTCTGTAACAAGGGTGGTGATTGCGCCAAGAGAAAAATGCAGCTCAGAAGTAACTTTTAGGTTTTCTCTCCTTTCTTGATGGGTTTGTAGTCTTTTAGGCTTAACTCCACATCGATTTAGATGGTGAAGGGGGCACAACAAAGGGATCTAGGTTCATTTTTAAGGCAGAGCCCTCTTGGCTAGCAGATCTGGAAAGAGGGTGAAAACGGTTTGGGAGGGAAGACTTGCAAAATGGGCAGGAGGGGTTAAAGCTTCTCAGATCTATTTCATCAACCTTCACAAATAACCAGCAAAAACGAAAACACAAGAGAAACAAGGACCACTTACCCGGAATATATAGAATGAGAAGAACGAAGCGGGGTCCACGAATGTGACACGAGAATGACGGGCACGCTGACAGGTGTAGAGAAATAAAGATTATCACGTGTTTTTGATTGTGAAAGTGACAGGTGGATGCGCCTATATATAGCCAAAAGTGTAATAAATGCACCAACCACTTTTTAAAGGGGCGCACCAAAACGTGTGTCAACATGGGAACCTTTGCGCCCTTTGGCACGGATATGGGTTTGTCAACATGGAATTATCTACGCCTTTGGTGCAAATTTAGGACTATCGACACTAGATTTCTAGCGCCTTGGCACACCAAAACACGGTGCAACATTTTTGTTGTTGACAGGAAGTCACATGCGCCTTGGCACATGCAAGAAAGGCGCATCAATTGTTGTGTCAACACTTCAAAAGGTGCGCCAAGGAAATAAAGAGGGCGCAAATTTGGTCTATGTTGCATAACCAAAAAGACCAAGTTTGGAAAACTAGATTTCCCGGAAAGGAATTTTACAACATTCTCGAACACTAAGGGACCTCCATGAGGAACCGTAACAAAATTCAAGATGGTTCCCCGTAAATTGCCCTTATCAATTTTACAGATAACACAACCAAATCACCAACCACTTTCCACACTCTTCTTCCTTCTAGTTCTAAGCTTCTTGATTCGGTGAGCAACTTCTTAGAAGAGTCCTTGATGAAGTGGGATCTCCTTCCCTCCAAACTGATGATTTAAACAACAAGTTTCAAATGATAGAGATGTATAAGACAACTGGTATTTCAAGATCTCAATAGCATGGAGTCGCCACTAAGGATTTTCACCTTAGTTGTGCAAGAAAGCACTAAAATATTCTATCAAATGTATGCTATGACTGAAAACTTTGCAAGGGTACACAAATCAGATCTTCTTCTTCTTAATTCAACCAAAAACAATGCATCCAAATTATATAAACTGCTAGTAAATGAGAAGAGCAGGCTGAGCTTTGAAACTTTTACTCAAAATATGCAGATCTAAAATATGAAATGATATCTCAAGAATGTAACAGCTCAAATACTCAATCACACAAATGCTCAAACCTTTCAAACACTTCAAAACCACCAAGAAATTCCAAGAAGTCCCCACCACGGTGCCACTCGGGTGTTGGTATCTAGATTTAATCTCCTTCATAACTTGAACAACATCCTGAACTTGCACAAGACACTCAAGGATAGATAGATGGTTTGTATGTCATTTGTAGCTGGGGAGCACACATATTGCCTGTTTGCATTCAAGATTTGGGGGAGTGGATAGCACCTTCAAAAGGGTTTTTATCTAACCCTCATTGTTTTAGGTTGTACCTATCAACCAAGGCAAGAGAACCTATATTGCATCCTCAGTATGGTAAAGGAGATGGAGATATCCTTGTGTTTTGCACATAGTAAGGAAGATGGCCTTAGAGAACATGGTCAATTATCCATTATCTAAACTCAAAGGAGTTGTCACTACTAAATGATGGAAATGCTTTCAAAACAAGGCTAGGACTATTAAAGACATGATGAAACCCTGATATGATTTATGCATTTTTGTGGAAGGATTGTATTCTTTTGTTGACACACAATGAAAATGCAGGGGTAGTATAGGTAGGATGAGTTAGTTTGAATGAAATTTTGTGGGAGATGCTTAGACAAGTCTAGCTGGAAATTACCAACTTCTTTGAAAACCTTTGCAAGAAATTTGCAATACCTACACAATAGGGATGCTTCCAAGGGTTTTAAATGCTCCTTCAACCAGGATATGTGCACAAATGGAGGCCCATATCTGCACTCTTCCACACAACCTTTGATAACCTACCACAAAATCTTGAAGCAAAATACCAACAAAGTATCTAGAAATCCTTGTTTAGTCATGACCTAAGGTGCACCCAAAGGTTTACAAATAGTCTCGTTATTCAAGGACAGTAGAATGATTTTAAGTCTATTTATCTTCTATCGATGACAGCTCCTCTGAATATAAGATTGCAAATGCCATCAAACCATCAACAAGAAATGAGACCTCTGTATGATCAAAGAGATCCTAAATACAAGATAGCAAATGAACAATAAACACAAATTGAAAACATTCGAGACATAAGTATATGCAAAATTTGCAAGAGATAACACCACATAATACAAAATCGATCAAATACATCAAAGAGGAATGCTATAAGAACAATCTTAGAGACTGTTGATGGATTTACAGCTGAAACCAACTCAACATGATGAAATCTGATACAAAATGGAATTAAAATTGGCTCTCAGGCGGTTCTCTCCAGAGAAATGGATTTCTTCCACCTTTTGCTTGAAAATTCTGAGTCTTTTTCTCTCTTCTGTCTCCTCCTTTACAAATGCTTGAAAAATACATTTTATACCTCATGCCAGCTTGGATCCTTGCATCCCAAGCAAAGAATATGCTTAGGGATCAAATTTGTTACAAGAAACCTTATCCATTTCATGAAAATGACATTAAACTGAAAAAAACTCGTAAAATGCCAGGGATGCACAAATATTTTAAAATATTGCATGAATTCAGATCCTTATCCATCCTAGGGTCACGTTTTTGGCATTCAGACATGCCAACATGCTTTTGCAATCATTTTCCACCTTTTACTTCATCATTTTTCACCTCTGCAACTTTAATTTTTGCCTTTCACATTTTTTACACGGGCCTGAATAAAAATTTCATCAAAAACACCATAGGGCACCGAATTAGCTCATAAAAATGATGCCATTGCATTCAAAAGGCCGAGGGGATGCAAAACCATATAAAATTTCATGTGATTTGGTGAAGAAATGACAATTCCAAGCTTCCTGGAGCTCCAATGGCGGCAAGAAATGAAAACGCACAACAACCGTTGATTTAAAAATCAACTTTTAATGTTATCCCTCCACGTGTCAAAGATATTCCCCTTTTTTCCCTTTGGACAAGGTGGACACGTGTCCAAACATGATTGGGGCGGGTCCCCATCTTAAAAACACATTTTTAACCCTTTTTGACCTTTGGAAAATTTTGAAAATTTTCCCGCTTGCCCCCTAGACCCGCCACGTGTCCACATGTGGGCCCTACCAAAACTGCGAGCCAATTTGATGAATTTCACCACCATTTTGAGAAAAGGAAAATTTTCTCAAAAACTCCGCGGGCCCGAACACCCGCTCTCTCCCCTGCCACGTGGCGGTCTCCCATTCGCTGCGGAGCCGACCCTCCAAGTTTGCCTTCAACCATCCACGAGCACAAAAACCTCTTGCGGGCCCGTGCTCTCCTTTTTTCCCATTGTAATGTGCCACGTGTCATCCCCTATTTGGATGCGGGGCAAACTTCCAAATTTTCCTATCGGGGTAAGAACCTCCGCCTCCTTTTGGACACGTGTCCTCCTCCAATTGGACATGGGCCTTCGGCAAAATTTTTCCTTTGTAACTTTGAGACCAAAAACAACAAATTTTTCTAAGTTCCCGCTTCTCCATTTGACCTTCCTGGACACGTGTCCACTTTTCATTGGAGGCGGGCCCATTTTTCATTTTTTACCTTGCAAACATAAAGGCAAAAATTCATAAAATTTTCCTTCGGCCCCTTCTTCCATCTCGCCTCCTGGACATGTGTCTTCCTCCAATTGGTCGCGGGCTCTCGGGCCAAATTTTAACTTTAATATTTTGAAGTTAAAAACTTCAAAATTTTCACAAACTCCACCCCTCCATGCTGACTTTCCTAGACACGTGTCCACTTCTTATTGGAGGCGGGCCTTTGGGTTAAAATTTTACCTTAGCATCCGAGGCAAAAACAATAAAATTTTCCAAGTCCTTCCTCCACCCACCTGACCTTCCTATGCCACGTGTCACCTTCCAATTCATTGCGGGACTTTGGGCAAAATATTGATTTTGAGAAATTTACAAAAATGAAGGCAAAATTTCTAAGTGCCCTCCGCCACCCGCCGATCCTCCAATAATCAAATCAGTGCCACGTAGGCATTTTATCAGAAGAATGCGGGGCCGCGGCAAAATTTTTTTCTTGTGCCAAAAATTAAAAAGTGACAAGTTATAACATTTTCCCACATATCCTCGGCCAATAGGAGCCTGCCACGTCACCAAAAGTTTGTGATGACTAATTTGACGGGAAAATGACACCCGTATGCCCGTCAAAACATAAAAAATACATGGGATGCCCTAGAAATCAAATTTTTTCACAAGGAGGACAGATTTCTTGGTTTTAAACCAACTGAATCATGTTTTGACATTAGTTTCGACCAGGGGATTGGGATTTCACTTGCACATAAATGGAATTTGATCAAGCCCGAGTTTCTTGCACAAATTGGTAATGGAAAAAATGACACAGCCCATGGAAAAGAAGAAATTAGGGCACGAAAGGGGGAACTTGGAAGTTTGTTCAAATTAGGGAAAAATAATAACAACCTAGGCACTTTCAAAGGATTCCACTGGGATAAACGAGTTGCGATCATCAAATTGAAAAATTGAAACGTTTGTGAGCAAATTTAGATAGAAGAAATTA
Organism: Taxus wallichiana var. yunnanensis; assembly: GCA_018340775.1. Taxonomy (NCBI): domain Eukaryota; kingdom Viridiplantae; phylum Streptophyta; class Pinopsida; order Cupressales; family Taxaceae; genus Taxus; species Taxus wallichiana. The sequence goes on from CM031244.1 coordinate 310,182,463, forward strand.
GGGCACATTATGAAAACTCAATAATGGGGCCAACAAATCATAGGTTAGAATCTAGTTCACAACTATATGGCTGATTTTGGAGCCTTTAGCTCGCTTATGCCAAAGCAAGTTATTGATAAACTTAGTCTATATTATGAGCCTCTTTCTAAGGGAGTAGTTCAACTTGATGGGACACCAATAGTCACTCTTGGAGTCATTATAGGACTGAGTTTAACCTTACATGCATGCACGAATTTCTCCATTCCCTAATATGTTTTTATCATTGATCTTCCTCTTCTTTTTTCCTTGTATCTTTCTAAAGATCTCATGGCCAAAATTAGAGGTTACTTATCATCAAAATGGTCTCACATGTTATTTAGAACAAGGTATGGCACCAAGGTAACCATAAGGTTTGAACTAATCTCAACAGATCATATAGAGCCTTATGTTCCTAGTGTCATTAACTCAAATTACTAATCATTGATGAAGAAAACCAACCATTTAACCAGAACCAACCACACTTCTTGAGGGAATTCTAGATTTATTGCTTAATGAATCAACCACTCAAACCCATGCTACTAATCCATGTGGTTATATTTGATTGAGCAAAATGTGGGAAATATAGGCTTAATCTAATGTTATTATAGCAGTAAATAAATAATAATTAAGTATAGAAATAAACTCAAGAAAACTAAGTAATAAAATGTGAAAAACCTAGTTGCAAGGAGGAAAAATAGGGACTTATTTGATTTGTAATAAAATATGGAGTGTACCATAGTGTTGATCAAGTGAATAGAAAGATAGGAGCATAGCACAGAGACCCAGAAAATCACATACCTAGAAGAACAGGCTAGGCAGGGGTGCCCAGAAAGGGGAAGGAGCACCCATGGGCACTACAGATTGGAACCAGCACCTGTGTCTATGAAAATGCTCAGAAACTCAAATTTTTAGGGTTGTAAGTTGTTCTTTGTTACTCAATTTTGGTCGCATAATGATCACCAAGCTCACTAGAAACGTGCAATGAAAAATGAACCTGTAAAACCCTTAAATAGACATCAAATCCTAAAAAAGAAAGATGCAGAATGAGGGGTTGAATTGTCCTCAACTATCACAATGGTGATCTTATGACTAATCATTGCACTACATCTCATACCCAATGTATTTTTATGTGTGTGTGTGTGGAATCATGCCCTAGGTGGCTCTTATGTGTGTCACACTTGATAACGAGCAAATAGCTAGATGTAAAGAAATGTAATAGATGTGTGCATGGAATAGAATAGATTCCCCTCCTATGAAGTGTATGTAGAATAATGCAGTCCCTTGCCCTTGAATGGATGTTTTGATGCTCTTGAATAGCCTTTGGATGCAACCTTAGGTGGTGATAGCTAATGTTTAGTGTTTGGTCCCTTATTATGATCACATAACTTTATATTTATATGATTCCCTTGCTTGAATTTTGTAATTAACCCCGAAAAGGCCGACTACCAAAAATATAAGATGCTCAAATGGCTAGAAATGACCTAAAAGATGTGAGTAAAGTACAAATAGGTCAGGGGTGCCTAGAGCAGACGGATTTGGCATACCGGTGTCCACTTAGAGAAAATGAAGGGTCAAAGGTCAGACTGAGAAAGAAGGTGTGCAAGACCAAAAGTGGTAGTAGAAAGAAAGAAAATATGGTCAAATACATGGGTTGATTAGTACTTTTCTTACTTAGGAATCATATGAATAGTAGTATGTAATCAGGACTAGATAATTACCCAAAGTGTGTGATTTAGTGTCTACATTTGCCCCCACTTTATGTTGTTGAGTGAAATCTCAATAACATAAAGTAGATAGAGATGTGTACTTGATAACCATGTAGATCGATGGTGAGAAACATGCCAAGAGACAAGGAAAAACATGGAGTGATAAAAAGATGGAGCATGGAGACTAAAGATGATAAAGTGTAAAAAGTGATGAGATGATAACCCTAGGGTGGAAACACATGTTGTAGATGTCACAAATGTGCTTGTTGTTGATGTCAATTATGATGTGATTGATGTTGAATGTCATTAAGTGATGGTTGACTACCACTTCCCATATGGATAGACCTGCAAAAGAGAAGAATGATCAAGTAGTCAAATATGCATGTATATGTGTAAAAATCATGTAAAGAAGTGTGTAAAATGTTGAAAATGAAAAGGAACATGTGCACCTGATCCATGATGAGGAAAATATTTTAGAAAGGATCTTGAAGATGATGTAGAAGAACAAGTTTTTGGGCGATCTCATGCCGGTGAACTAGAAGAAGTGTAGGGAGAATATTCTGGTGTCATCCTCTAACCTTTAACTGCTTATTATAAATGTAGAACACCATTGCAAATGGTGTGTAAAAATCCAATCTATTTAGAATAGTTCCAATCCAATGCAAACATATAAAAGGCAGTTTTGCGCATGCATGTAGGGTCTTGAGGATTGTGTGTCCTATAAAAGCCACTGTGTAAAACTACCAAAAACTATGTTGAACTGAAAAATGTTTTGTAATGGTCACAAGCATCTAGGAAGGGTCAGGGGAACTTAGGTGCTATTGTCTAGGTTTGGGCGTTAGTGTCTATGTTGTGTAAAGGAGCCAAGTCAAGATCTAAGCCTTGTCTACCACTGATGATTGTGTTGTATCGGTATTATGTTGTGTTAAACTGTAATTGTAGAATATTGTGTGGGGTAAGTGATTCAACCAAATGATGCCCCCTTCATTTAGGGTGTATATGACGTCATTGAAGGAGAATGTGGCCCAAAGGAGGACCGACCATTGTTGTCTTGACATTGAGCCTCTGTAAGGGGTGGAGGGAGTGTACTTGGTAGAAATCAAGGAACACAAAAACAAGTGGATAGAAGACAAGTGTTATTACAAGTAAACATTCATGTAAAATGTAAGCTAGCAGACAATTTGATCTAAGATGTAAGAAGACAATGCACACAAGAAGACAAAGTAGACCGTGAAAAATGGGTTGCAAACATGGGACACCACTCACGATGTCGTAAGACAATCAATGCAAAAAAATCCAAAAGCAAACAAGTGTACACAAAAGATAAAGGGAAAATCCCACAAATAATGGAAAATAATGACAAGCAATGTAATAGACAACCATGGTAAGCAAATAAGCCTATAAAACAAATGTTGCACATGAAACACATGTTAGAGCGTTAGAAAGATATAAAGTATATCAAGGTGCATATAATCCGATAAAGTAGTGTGTTATGAAATAAAATGAAATAATAGCACCTATAGTATATGAAAGTGGATTTTCCTAAGAGTCATTATAGGACTGATAATAGGTATTGTGCCAAGCATTTTTGTTGAATGTACGGATCTATAAAATATTTCATCACAACTAGAAATCAAGGGAACACGCATGTGTGTATGGAAAGAGATAATGACATACAATATATCTATCTAGCATGTGTAATAAGATGTACATGTAACAAGTAAATGTAAGCAATACTAAGTGTGACCAAGATATGCAACATGTTGTGGAGTGTAGATGGAATGGAATGCAAAGTGAGAGTGATAGGATCCGCATGCCCCCCGAGTGAGTGTGAATGGAATTTTATGCATTAAGGTTCATTTATTTATGCCCTCAAAGCATCAAGAATGAACCATAAACAAGAGTGAGTCATCGGGAAATGGGCTGAAATGTGTGTATACCAAAAATATATGATCATATAAGCACAAAGAGTAGAGTGTAAACACGTGATTGAATGAGTGAGTTGATTGAACTTATGAGTGTGATGAGGTCCATTTGAGATGTAGACCCTTAGTAGTCGAGTATGACCATGGAAAAAGTGTGCAACATAGGTTAGTGTGTTGTAAACGTGCAGATTATATAATATGTTTTTGTTGATTGCGCACAAGAAATATATATCATGTGATGTGAAAGTGCGTTACATATTGCGTTGAATGTGTGTAGTAGGAAGAATTTATCACAAGTGTGTTGATTATGTTGTGTATTAATATATACATGAGGAGGTTGAGTATGTGTAGTGAGTGAAGTGTGTGGAGTTTGTGAGGTTCATATCTATAGGATTCCCTCAATAGTCAAGTGTGAACCATAACACAAGAGTGCATCATCGAGTACTTGCAATATGACTGTATCACTATGTAGGTGAGAGACTAGATGTGAGGTGATGAGAATATAAGACGTGTGTTAATTCTAGATGAGGGGGTAGAAATAAGCGCGATGCCCCCAAGTGTACTATTATGATGGAGATCTATGCAGTGACGTAAGAGGTACCATGCCATTATGGGAGAGTGTTATCTATGTCGTGATAAGAGAGAGGGCATGTACAATGGTAGGTAGAAGCAAAAATAGGACCATGCGATGGTGGCAGAATTTTAAATGTGTCTTGTCCATCAATATAAGGAGTAGTTTCTTTGACAAAAATGATTGGTTCTTTGAAGTGGTGAAATATTTGGTGATGCTTTGTAGAAGACTTAGTAGGAGGAGGAGTTGTAGTAATTTTTAGAGAAGGTTGTTTAGGTTGACTTGATAGTGTTGTAGATGACTTGAGAGGAGGTGGAGTGAGACTAATTTTGAGAGGTGGTTTTTGGACTTGAATAGATTACTTGGGTGGCACTTGAGCGATAGAATAAGAAACATTAGAAGTGATGATTGGATGTTCATTAGACATAAACAAATCAAATTTAGGAACCCATTGAGATGTAACAAATGGGTAGGGCCATGTAATGAGAATGGTGTGTAGTGACTGAGATAAAACCTTGATGTTCAAGATGGTTAATTCTTTTTGTAAAGCATAACAATCATTATCAATATGTATGTACATTGATTTAATGATAATTACAATATGGAAGGCCTTGATATTTTGTAAGTCGGTAAGGAGGAAAACAATGAGTAGATGGCAAGCTGATTAACGATGAGTTAGGATTTTCGAAGAATATCTTGTTGCTTAGTGTTTATCGCAAACTTGAGAGGCGTGAGGATTGACAAGATTTGAGGTTTTGTAGAAGGAAGACAAACATGAGCCTGAGAAGCATCTTTAAGATGTTGGATTTCAGATTTTAGAGATGTAATCATGGATTCCATAGTCTGAAATTTATCTTGAAATAAAGAATATAAAGGTTTAATAGACTTGCAAATTGATTGAATGGCATTAGAGCTAATAGAGCCATCGGAGAGATGGTCGATGATAACACTAAATTGTGAAGGAAATATGTTGATAGGGAGATACATAGTTGTTAGGGTTTTGTGAAGAGCATCTCTACAAGATGGGTGCATTTGAAGTAATTGAAGCAAAGAGACTTGAGAGACCTTATGAGCCATGATAGAAGAAAGATAAGGATCCAAGCATATTCAAATGAGACGGGTTCACCAAAATGATTAAGTGAAATGTGGAAAATATAGGCTTAACTTAATTGATATTGTAGCAATAAATAAATAACAATTAAGTACAAAAATAAAATCAAGCAAACTAAGCAGTAAAATGTGAAAACCCTATTTACAAGGAGGAGAAAAATGGACTTATTTGATTCGCAATACAATATTAAGTGTACCAAAGTGTTGACTAGGTGAATAGAAAGACAGGAACGTCACATAGAGAACCGAGAATATTGCACTGGAAGAACAAGTTAGACATGGGCACCCGAGAAGGGGCGGAGCGCCCACATGCACTCGAGACTAGAAAAAGGTGCATATGTCCTGTGAAAATGCTTAAAAACTCAACTTTTAGGGTCAAAAGTTGTTTGTTGTTACTTATTTTTATCATTATGAGTTCATGTAATGATCACCGAGCTCGCTAAAAACCTATAATGAAATATGAACTGCAAAACCCTCAAATATACATCAAATCCTAAAAATAAAGATGCAGAATGAGGGGTCAAATTGTTGTCATTTGTCATAATGGTGATCTTATGATCGAGTGTTGCATTACATCTCGGATCCAATGTAGTTATATGTGTGTGTGCATAATCGTGTCTCTTGTGCATGTCACACTTGATAGCAAGCAAATAACTAGATGTAAAGAAATGTAATAGATGTGTGCATGGAATAAAATAGACTCCCCTCCTATGAAGTGTATGCAGAATAATGTAGTCCCTTGCCCTTGAATGGATGCTAGAATAGATGCTTTGATGCTCTTTAATAGCCTTTAGATGCAACCTTAGGTGGTGATAGTTAATGCTTAATGTTTGGTCCCTTATTATGATCACATAACTTTATATTTATATAATTCCCTTGCTTGAATTTCGTAATTAACACCGAAAAGGCCAACTACAAAAATATAAGATGCTCAAACAACTAGAAATGACCCAAAAGATGTGAGTAGACTACAAAGAGGTTAGGGGCACCTAGAGGGGACAGGAGCACCTAGTCTTTGGCGTCTTGACCGGGCACTAGTGTCCAGACTCGAGAAACTGAAGGGTCGGATGTCAAACTGAGTAAGAAGGTGTGCAAGACCAAAAGTGACAGTAGAAAGAAAGCAAATATGGCCAAAGACATGGGTTAGTTAGTACTTTTCTTACTTAGGAATCATATGAATAGTAGTATGCAATCAGGACTAGATATTTACCCAAAGTACGTGATTTGGTGTCTACAATGTTGAAGAATCAAATCTTGGAACATATTGTTTGCATGAAGAAAATTTTATTATTCCTAACCTTGTCAAAACATATCAACAAGATGAAGGTTTGTGTAAACTACACTTGTGATGGATCAAAAAGAAAGGATAGAATAGGTGGAAGCATCGTGCTAATTTCCCCACCAAAGTCAAATTATTTCTCAACTTTGAGATTTCAGTTTTCTTACACTAACAATACAATAAATTATGAAGCTCTTGTACATGGTCTTTAGTGGGCAAGGAGGAAAGGGGTAAAGCAACTACAAGTTTTAGGTGATAGTGAGATAGTGGTTAATCAAATCGGAGGACATGTTATAACTAAGAACAACTTGTTAACATCCTACAAGAATAGGGTATGGGATTTACTTGAATATTTTGATGTTTTCAATATTCGGTCTGTTCAAGAATAAAGAAAAAACATGCGAGATAGGCTAGCTGCCATTGGTGCTTAGTTTGATGTTCCAAATCAAATCAAGAAAGAGAAATATCATAAGCATATCAAGGTAGTGATAATACCTTCTATCCCAAATAATAATGTCAATTGGAAAGTATTTGAATCAAATCAACAAATTGTCAATTTCTTGCAAGAAGAAGCTAAATTTTCATACAAAAATCAAGAGAGATTATAATAGTAATATGATAATCAAATTATTCAGCTGAAATATAACAAGATACCTCAAGGATTGGTTACTCTTGAATTTATTTTCAACATAGATGACCAGGTCAAAAATTAGAAGTCTAATATGATGATCAAACATAAGGATTATGAAGCAATCAACATTGATAATGATAAATCACTCAAATTGGGAAAGGTATGTAATAACGATGAAAAACTTGCTTTTGTTCAACTTTATCAAGAATTTGATGATGTTTTTGCATGGATTTATGGTGACTTAAAAATTTTCAATCTAGATTTAGCTCAAAATACCATAGAATTAGATCAAAAACAAAACCAACGTATGCCAAAAGCAAAGACCTATCAATCCTAAAATTGAACCATTGATGAAGCAAGAGTTAGACAAGTTAATCAAAGCTAACATTATTTTTCCTATCAAGCACTCATCATGGGTGACCAATTTGGTTCTGTAAGGAAAAAGAATGGAGAAATACATTTGTGTGTAGATTTCAAAGATCTTAACATAGCTTATTTAAAATATCACTACCTAGATAAAATTTTGCAAAGGGCAAATGGTTCAGAGTATTTCTCATTGCTTGATGGCTATTCTGGTTACAATCAGATTTTAGTACAGGAATTAGATCATTTTAAAACAACATTTATTACAAAATGGGGTACATATATATACAAAAAATTCCACTTGGATTGTCAAATGCAGGGACCATGTTTCAACGAGCAATGGATTTAACATTCCAAGGATTAATTAGTAATTATGTTATGGTCTATTTAGATGATATAACTATTTTTCACAACATGCTACAGATCACATGATTCATCTCAAACACGTATTTGAGAGATGCGAGATAATTTGGTATTTCACTTAATCACAAAAGGGCGTTGCAAAGTTTCTTGGGAAGAATTAAATTTGTCAAAAGGTTTATTCCATATTTTGAAAATCTTGTTAAGCCAATAACCTAAATGCTCGATAGAACATGGTTTTCAGTTAGTGTGCATAAGGAAATAATGCATTTAAATCAATCAAACATGTTATTTTACAAGCTCCAACACTTGCCAACCCAAATGTTAACAAATATTCTTATTTTGTATGCTTTTGGAGTGATTGATACAATCTTAGCTATGTTAGTTCAATAGAATGATGATAAATTGGAACAACCAATTGCCTTCTTCAGTCAAGGATTACATGATTATGAGGTGAAGTATTCTTTTGTTGAGAAACAAGTTCTTTCAGTTATTAGGAGCCTCAAGAAATTTAGACATATTTTTTCTAACAATAAAATTCATCTGATGGTTTCTCATCCAAGTGTCAAAGAGTTTCTTTTAAGTAAGGATTTAAATGAAAAGAGAGAAGGTTGGATCACAAAAGTCATGGAATATGATGTTGATATTAAGGTCACTAAGTTGGTTAGAGGAAGAGGGTTGTGTGAATAGTTAGCTTAGGATTTGCACAATGATAAAAATCATATTTTAATGCTTCAAGATGGCTTAGACACAATTGTTCCTTCATTACCTCAAAGTTGGACTCAAGATATGATCCATTTTCTTCATTATGGACAATTCCCACAAGGTTTAGACAAAGAAAAAAGGAGATATTTCCAATTACAATACATTCCTTATGTTATTTTTGATGGAAAATTGTTTAGAAAAGATGCAAATGGAATTCTTTTAAGATGCATTTATTCATATCATATTGAACATGTTTTGAAAGGAATCCATGATGGTTCATTTGGTGACCATTTGTCACCAAGAGATACATCCTTGAAGATAATGAGAGCTGGTAATTATTGGCAAAACTTGTTCAAAGATGCTCATGCATGGGTAAGTGTGCCATTTTTGCGAGAGAAACAAAAGTTAACAGCTCTTTCTTCTCAACCTATTCAAGTAAATCATCCTTTCATGCAATGGGGATTAGATTTTATTGGTATGATTAATCCACCTTCTAGTGCAAGTCATAAATGGATTCTTATAGCTACAAACTACTTCACAAGATGGACAGAAGTAGTGGTTTTGAAAGAGGAAAATGAGTCTTCAATTTTATACTTTTATGAAGGTCTAGTCATAAGATTTAGTGTTCCTACAACGATCACTAATAATGCTTTAGCTTTCTTTGGCACCAAAATAACATGGGAAGTCAAGCTTAGAATTCATCTCTCAACCTCATCTAATTATTATCCTCAAGGAAATGGTTTGGTTGAGTCAACATACAAGAATCTTATTAAAATAATCAAAATAATTGTGGAAGAAAATATGAGATCATGGCATATAAAATTGAAATCAGCTTTATGGGCTAATAGGATTACCCCTAAAAGATCAATTGGCAATTCTCCTTTCATGTTTGTCTATGGTATAGAATCAAGGTTGTCTATTTCTAATGAGTTACCAACTCTAGACCTTATTAAACACATGGAAATGATGGAAAAATATTCCATGGAAAGTAGATTTGTAGAGTTAATGGAGTTATAAGAAGTTAGAAACAAAGCAATGAAAATAATAGAGCTCCATAAAGCATAGGTCGAGAGGTATTTTGATAAGAAATCAGATGTGAGAAAATTCATAGAAGGGGACATTATGCTCAAATGGGATGAAGAAAAAATAAGCCTAGAAGACATACAAATTTTGACAGTTTCTGGAGCTTGGTCCATATTTGATCACAAGTTGCAAACAACACAATTCCTTTCAGCTTTCCAAATTATATGGTGATGAGCCACCTATCCCAGTTAATGGGATGTACCTCAAACTTTTCTATTGAGGGCATGTTTTGCCCTTATATAAAGTAGATTGTTGCACTTATTTTCCTCCAAGTGTTTCTCACACATTGATGTTAGTAGTTTCCTTCCTGGTGTGCTTTATGAACTTTGTTGGTGTGTTTGTCTAATAAGTGCTTCTAGCATAGTTATTGTTGTTCGGAAGGTACTCTTGATTCTCTTACAACTCTAAGAAGTTTCAATAGTTACTTCATGACTCCATGCCCAATGGATATCTTGAGGCTACTTGATTTATTGCATCTATATGAAAGATGTCCCATTGACGTCACCAAATTGTTATCCAAATAAGCTTACCATGCTTATTCATACCACAAGTTCAAGTCGTGTGCTTAAGGATTTTTTGGGTGGCAAAAGATAGAAGTCAAAAAGTTGTAGGTGACATAGCACTCCGTGCTTAAATAATCCAAGGAGTGTCTGCGCACTAAGCCACGCAACACATAAATGATCTGCATGACAAAGGGTGAATCAGAAAATATGTAGGTGATAGAGCATGTCATACTACAAGAGAAATACTCTGCACGACAATGATATATCCACGCAAAGTATGAGGGACAAAATATGAGGTCAAAGGGAATATAAGCCTTGTGCAAGACCATGCACATCATAAGAAGAACCATATGAAACTACATTCAAAAATATGAATATATAAATTCTGCAGAAGTTTGCGTCAAGTACAAGAATCCCACATGAAAATCCACATGACAAAGAGTGAAGAACCATTGAGTTCTATGCGTGAAAGGTCGCGAGAAGGATGTGTAAGGTCCTTGGGACAAAGAAATACAAGCCACGCGATATAGATTTAATTCACGGGAGGTTGAGAGGGTAAGAAAAAGTGAATACCCATGTAACAAAGACAGTAAATGAAGAAAGAGCCAGTGCCAAAAATCCATATAACATAGGAAGAAATCTACTAAACAAATGAAAAGGGAAATTTACAATATAAAGGCATGCAAATGCATGCGATAAGTAAGTTCAAAGGCACAAAAACATAAGAAAAAAAATCCGTGTGCAAATCCACACAAAATTCCATGAGATAAGAGGAAAATCAAAGCAAGGAATCCCTTGCGCATGTATCAAACAAATCATGCATGTGTTTTATATTTCTTTACTTCAAACTGGGGATGTTATTTTTAGCACGATTCACTCATGACGATGCATGGTGAAGCCAAATTAGATTCAAAGCATGCGGTGAAGTTGTTTCTCCTATTTTTAGAACATATCTATTTTGGAGCACTATTTTTAGAATAAGGAAGAGCAAATAAAGTAAGGAGTGTGCCTTTCACGCGTGAAATATTTTTCAAAGCAAGAACATGGAGCACATGTTTTTTTCCTAATTTTAGAAGCTATACTTACATGTATGATCTGTACTTCTTCCTCTCTCTCTCTCTCTCATATTTTCTATAAAAGATTCAAAACACATTGTAAAAAATATCTTGGCTTCTTCATTCATATTTTTGGAGCAATTTAACTTTTTTGAGTGAGAAAGCAAGGGTCATGAGTGACTTTTTGTGCTTATTCCACCTCTTGGAGAAATAAAGGAGTTATTTTTACCTTCCTACAATTTATATCTAGTGCATACTCTATTTTAGACTAATTTTATATTGTGATACATGTTTATCCTTGTTTTATTAGTTTAATATTCATGCCTTCATATAATTTTATATCAATTTGCAGTGATTTAACAAAAATATAATTTTAATGCTAAACCCTAATTACAAAGTCACATATGATAAATAAATGCTAAAGTACATATTTGACACAAGCAATAAGCTAATAAAATATAAAACCCTAAGTGCAAAAGAGAGAGGAAAGGACTTAGTTGATTTGCACTTGATCCTATAACTGATATGAACTGGAAAATTGATGAACATGAAGGGTAGAATTGACTTTATTGCAATTGTGCATTGTAAAATTTGGAACTATAAGATAAGGCAAGAATAGGGTGCTTAGATCGGGTTAGGGGCACCTAAGCGCGAGTTTGCTATTGAGTGCTCATGACTGCAAAAATGGTCAGAATCTGATTTTTCTGGTGTCACACAAGTGTCATTGATATTTGTTATTGGTTTCACATGTATGTTGCAATATGATCGTCGAGTGTGCCTATAACCTACAAAACAAAGATTCACCTGCAAAACCCATAGAACCACATCAAATCCAAAAAGAAAGATGTAATATGGGGATTCATATTGACCCCGATGGTCACCCGACTGAGTGAAATTAAAATCGAGCGTTGAACTACATCTCGAATCCATGTAGTTCTTGTGTATGTGTGAAAGAATCGTGCACTAAGAAGCCCTTGTGTAAGTGCACTTAATAACAGGTGATAGCTAGATGTACCAATGTAAATAGATGTGTGGATCGAAAAATGAACTTCCCTTTCTTATGTAATGTATGTAGAAAATGCAATCCCTTGTATGGATGTTATATGGATGCCTTTAATGTTCTTATATGCCTTTAGCTACAATCTTAGGTGATGATAGTAGATGCTTAGATCTTGGTCCTTTATTTTTATCACATAGCTTTGTATTTATATGATTTCCTTGGTTGAATTTCATAATTGACAATTGGAAGATCGACCAGATAAGAAAATAAGATACTCAAAATATAAAAAGCCCAAAAAGAGCGAGTAAGGCGGAAAGAGGTCGGGCGCCTAGAGGGGACGAGGAACCTAGGCATTGGTGTCCGAAGTCACAAAAAGATAAGCAAGTAAAGTACCGACTAGATAGAGTGTAAAAGACCATAAAGAAGACAACAAACAAAGAAAAGAGGCCAAAGATAATTGTCAATTACTAGTTTTCTTGTTTATGAATCATATGAATGTAAGTATGTGTTTAGGACCTAGAAATGTACCCACATGCATGATTTTGTGTCTAAATTTTCCCCACTTTTTATTTTTAAGTGAATACTCAATAACATAAATTAGATAAGAGATGTGTACCTGATAACCATGTAGAATGTGATGGCGATAGTGTGCAAGAGACAAGTGAAAGCGTGAAGTGATTAAAAAAATGAAGCGTGGAAACTAAGAAAGAGGAAGTGACCCTAGGGGTGTATGTGTATGTGTTGTACCATGGTGTACTTGTTATTTTTATAGCTTCTTGTTGTTGCTTCTTTTTGTGTATTAAGGACGGACCTACAAAAGAAGAGAGATAAAGAGTAGTCAAAGTCATGTATTATGAAAACTCTTAAAAACTATGTAAAAGTGTGTAAAAGTAATACATGGAAAGTGTGCACCTGATGAACATGAGTGTAAAAGGAGAGAAATATGTCCTAAAAATAATATGTAGAGTGAGTTTTTGGGCAACCTCACACCAAGAATGAGTTTTTTTGGGCGATCTCATGCCAAGTGCAAGTTTTTTTGGGTGATCTCACACCACAACAAAGAGTGTTGGGGAGAGAGGTCTAGTGTTACTCTCCTTCCATGACTGCTTCCCAATTATACACCATTATAGATGGTGTGATCCTATTTTGTTCCCACTTGTACCGTATTAGTTTCATATTTTTTTAGTTGAAATGGAGATAGAATGCATGTTTATTGCTAGAGGATTGTGCCTGCATGTCTTGTGAAAACTTCTCAGTGAACTGTTGTAAACTATGTTGATCTAAGAAATTAGATGTATCTACCCCCAAGACATAGGCATCCATGAGAGGTCAGGGAGCACCCAGTGCGCTAGTGTCGAAGCCGGGCATTGGTGTCTCATGTTGAACGAGAACCCAAGTCATATTTTGGGTTGTTTCTATAAGCGTAGTATGTTTTGTTCTGTATTGTGTAGGTATGTACTAAATCTCTGAGTTGTTGTATGGGAATACTGATTCAACCAATATATGTCACCATCATTTGGGGTGCATGCGATGTTATTAGGAGAATGTAGCCCAAAGAGAGGACCGGATCATGATATGAAATTGTGTCCCCGTAGGGGGGGATATCCATGGTATAAATAAAGGCATATGAAAATGAAGTGGCTAAATGCATGTGTTAGTAGAAAAGTAGCAAAATTGTAATAGAAAAATAGTGTAACAAGTAAGTGTGCATACAAGATGGACCGTGAAAAGTGGGTTTCAAACATGGGACATCTCTCACAATATCACGAGACAATCAAGGCCGAAGTGGCCAAAAGTATGCAGTGTTCATAAAGACAAAGGGCATAGCCCACAAACAATAGCATATAATGGAAAACAATGTCAAGCAAAGTGTAATAGATAACCATGGTGGCAAATAGTCCTACAAAGCAAATGTTGCACATGAAGCACCCATTAACATGTTAGAAAGATAAAGAGTATGTCAAAGCATGTATAAATCAATGGAAAGTAGTGTGCTAGTAAGAATAAGAAGTAGTAAATAATGAAACAATAACACCTGTGATGTGTAAGAGTAGTAAATGTAGATGCCCCAGGAGCCTTGGTGGGATTGGTAAGAGGTATAGTGTCAAGCATCATTATTGCATGTAAAGATTTGTAGAAAGTATGCATTCATAACTAAAGACCAAGTGAACGTGCATGTGTATATAGAAAAAGATATTAACATACTAACTATTTGTCTAAAGCACATAGTAAGCAAAGTGCAACATGTAACTAGTATATGTAAACAAGAGTATGTGTAACCAAGATACGAAATGTGCAGTGTATGAGTGTAATGGAATGGTCTGAAATATGAATGTGATAGGAGCAGCGCCCTCCTAGTGGATGTGAATGAGTATGAGATGATGTTCATTTATAAAATACCCCTCAACAATCAAGAATGAACCATAGAACAAGAGTGTGTCATTGGGAAATGGTTTGAAAGAGTGCGCTAGATAGATAGAACATGAAGCATAGAACATGAAGAGTGAATGTGGTAAGGTTCACTTTAGATTTATACCCTCATCAGATCAGTATGACCATGGAGCTAAAGTTCTTCATAGGGTAGTATGATGTGTGAGAATATAATGCTAGAAAGATGTATCATGAAGCGTAGAGTGTGAAATGTGTAGTGTGTGAGGTTCATGGATGTAGTATGCCCTCAACATTCAAGTGTGAACCTTAGCACAAGAATGTTTCATAGGGTAATAATGACATATGGTGTATCAAGTTGTGTAATGATGCTTAGAAATATGAAGTATGAAGCACGAAGCGTAATAATAGAAATGATAGACAACTGATGATGTTAGGAAGGGAAGAGAAATAAGCATGATGCCCCCAATTGTGTGATGATGAGCAAGTTATCCAATGAAAGTGAAGGACAAGGGTCCTCCACCCGATTTCTGAGGAGATAAAGACGTGTGACCATGCTCTAAGATCGGTGGTGTATGAGACTAACGATGTATATGTGAGTACCTAGGTGGTGAACACCTATGTGAAGGAGACCTATGAGGTGATGAGAACATATGTGAAGGTGACCTAGGAGGTGATGAAAACCTATGTGAAAGATACATAGGAGGTGATGAGCACCTATGTGAAGGGGTTTCCCAAGTAGGGGACTTAGGCCGAGAAGATGGACTAGTAGACCGATGAGAATGAGTAGGTCGTGTGTGAATAGGAGAGATAGGTGCAGAATATGCCTTAGATTTGAGAGGCCCAAGGGGCCTAGATGTTCTTACTAGTGAAAGGACATCCTCAAGAGGAGGATGAGGTAACGATGTGGATGGTGGAACACCTTGGAGAGTGACAACTTGCTTGTTGTGAATGAATTTGAGATATAAGTGGTTTATGGACAAGATAGCTTAAGCAATATGAAGCTAAGAAATACCTAAGACAAGGTCACAACCTTTGATTGAAGGTGCCATAATGAATGGAACAAGCATGTTTAGAGGTCCAACTGTAACTGGAAGCTTGATGTAGCCATAAAATTTAGGAATTGGACATGAAATTTGAGAGAGAGGATAGTTGATAGAGACAAGGAGTGAAGTAGAACACGCCCCAATAGGAGCCGGTGGATTAATCTATGGGAAAGCTCAAATATCATGATTAGGCTTCATCCACTAATCGATTAGTGGATGAGCCTAATCACGATATTTGATATTTCCCATAAATAAGAGTTTGCTTTTGCATAACTTAATCATATGGCATTGTTGATAAAATGATGAACAAGTTTCAAAGATAACATTCTATTATAATGGTGATAAAAGACTTTGGACAAAAATATCTAGCAATTTCGAATCCGCAAGAGTACACTTTGGTCATTTTAGCTAAGTTGTTCTTATATCCTAATAGATAGTCTTTCAGATGCTCATTGGATCCTTGTTTGATTTGTGCAAGTTGAGCATAAGATATATTAGAACCGATATTGATAGAAAAATTGGAAAGAAAAGCATCATCTAAATGTGTAAATGATGTTATTGAATGAATGTAGATCATAGAACCAATGCATAACATAGTCTTGAAGAATCCTAGAAATAGCTTAGCAAGTAATGTATGATCATCTACATAATCTAGACATGCCACATGAAAAGCTCGAGATGCTCTTGAGGGTCACCATGGCCATTGAAGGTGGGCAACTTAAGAGTGACAAAGTTTGGAGGAAGTGCATAAGTGGAAATGGTGGGTGCGAAAGGAGTGTGAAGGAGAAGGGTGGAATCAAGAGATGGAGATGCACGAGAAGTAGCCTACTAAAGTTGATGGATTTGAACTTGGAGATCCTGATAGAGAGAGGCTAGGTTTTGAGTACAAACAAAGAGGAACCAGTTGCGTATTAGAAGCATTGAGATGAAGCAATGGTGTGGTGGAGGTAGGAATGGAAATAGGAATATAAGTAGGGATGGAAGTAGGAATGGAAGTAGGAATGTTAAGGCGTTGGGGGAAGGCCATGCAAGCCGAAGAAAAACCTACAAGAGGTGGAGAAGTAGCATCTTGAGGGAACTTGGTAGCAAGCAAAGCATGGAGAATATGCAGAGTATGTGTAGGATTTTCACGCAAAGCTTGGAAAAAAATAAGCTTGTCTAATTGTTCTTGATCAACATTGGTATCTTCATTATATGATTATTCACTATTAGATGTTTCAATGTCTTTGAGGCAAACATTCCTTGAGTTAGCAAAGGGATTATCATATTCAACCATTGATTTAGAAACCCTTCAGGTAAATGGAGGAAGCTTTATATGCTCAAAATACCCAAAATGACCACTACGGGTAATGGGCATAAGAAAACCCTAGAAAGAAGGTCGATTCGAGCAATGGGTTCACCAAATGATTTTAAAAAATAGAATTTTAATCTTAAAACCTAATTGTAAAGTCATATATGATAAATAAATGGTAAATTACATATTTTACACAAGCAATAAGCTAATAAAATATAAAACCCTAAGTGTAAGAGAGAGAGGAAAGGACTTAGTTGATTTGTGTTTGATCCTAAAATTGATGTGGACTAGAAAACTCAAGAACAAGAAGGGTAGACTATCACAATCGTATCATTGTAAAATATGAAATTGTCGAGATAAGGACGGACTAGGGCACCAGTGCCGCTACTAGGCACCGTCACTATGAAAATGGTCATAATCTAATTTTTTTGGTGTTTCACAGGTGTCATTAATATTTGTTGTTGGTCATATGTATGTTGCAATATGATTGTTGAGTGCATCTCATGTAACCTACAAAACAAAGATTCACCTACAAAACCCACAATACCACATTAAATCTAAAAAATAAAGATGCAATATGGGGAGTTAGACTAACCTCGATAGTCACCTAACTAAGTGAACTTACAACCGAGCGTTGCACTACATCTTAAACTCCATGTAGTTCTTGTGCATGTGTGAAAGAATCGTGCCCTAGGAATCCCTTATGCAAGTGTACTTGATAGTGGGTGATAGCTAGATGTACCAATGTAAATAGATGTGTGGATGGAAAATGAACTTCCCTTTCCTATGCAATGTATGCAAAAAATGTAGTCCATTGTCCCTTATATGGATACTAGATGTATGCCTTTAGTGTTCTTAGATGCCTTTAAATGCAAGATTAGGTGATGATAATAGATGTTTAGAGCTTGGTCCTTTATTTTGGTCACATAGCTTTGTATTTATATGATTCCCTTAGTTGAATTTCATAATTGACAACTAGAAGGCCAACCCATAAGAAAATAAAAGTCCAAAAAGATAAAAGAAGCCCAAAAAGAGAGAATAAGGTCGAAAAAGGTCAGGGGTGCCCAGAGGGGACAAAGGCACTTGGGCGTTAGCATCCTGACTGGGCACTGGTGTCCAAAGTCACAAAATATAAGCAAGTAAAGTACCGAGTGGGTCTGTAGGGTGTAAAAGACCAAAAAGAAGACAAGAAACAAATCAAAGAGGCCAAAAATAGTTGTCAATTACTAGTTTTCTCGCTTAGGAATCATATGAATGGAAGTATGTGTTTATGACCTAGAAATATACCCAAGGGCATGATTTTATGTCTATAGAAGGTCATAGATTGTTTTTAAATAGGTCGTATGCAAGATTTTTTTTGTGGAGCCATATGTTGCCCCTTATTTATCTTGTTACAAATCATTTCATACCCTTATATGAATAGCTTTTACTTGATACCATTAATTGTAGCTAGTGTATGGTGTGTGTGGCTCATGTGAATCATCTATGTGACCCAAATAAGTCTGAGACCCTCAAAACATTATGGTGTATTACCATCTTTTTAGTTTTTCTCTTTTTCTTCCTTCTCCCTTTTCCTCGTCGGTTTTGGTAGAGTAGAATTAGCCTTAAAGGATATAAATAGATAAGGTGTTTCATTAAGGGAACCAACCCTCTCTGGAGAATCACTCCAACATATAGGTCACCCACAATTGAGGAGTATTTCCATTTTGTTAATTGAAAGGAGAGTTATCACACCATTCTCCAAGGGTGCAAAGTGACAACAAGTAGATTTGTCTTGGCATTGAAAAATAGATGTAGTAGAAGCATTAGATGTATACATATCCTTCTTTATAGTAATAGATGTAGGAGCCATGTACATTGTAACATGTTGAAGGGGGATGTGGATTGCCCTAAATATATATATGCACTATAGATCTAGCAATAAAAGACATAACCACGAGAGATGAAGTGGTAGAGGTAGGCAACGATATAGCATCATGAACTAGGGATCTAATACCACATGTAGGATCTATAGATACATCATCAATAGTAATATACGAATAATTTTTAATAGGAATAAAAGAGCGAATGCATTATTTGGACTATAAGAAAGAACATTTGTAACATGGTTTAGTGCAATAGTAGAAAAAGATTCAATTCACAAGTAGTGTCCACATTATCATGTTTAAGAGAAGTATCACAAGTAGATGCATTGTGTCTAATTACACGTGCAGTAACATTGTCCATAATAAGAGGATATTTAATTGTATCATTTGGTATTTCCCTAATTGTATCATTTTCATTTTCAAGAGAAGATAGAGACTCATTTCCAAAATTGGACACCTAATCATGCATAAGAGAAAAAGATGTATCATCATGCCTAATATCATTAGAATTTTTAATAGAATAATCTTTACAATTAAAATCATTGTTAGAATGTGTATGCTCAAGACCATGTACAATTGTTAGATCACAAATAAGGGGATATTTGAAGAGGGGAGAAGGGTTGGTTAGCTTTATAATAAATTAATTTCACACATCATAGAGAATAGATTCCACATATTGGAGATATGTAGTGAGATAAATCCTAGTTTTTATAACTCACCATAGAGAGTCTATGTAATTGTAAGTTGTTTTTGAAGTACCTCAAGGAAGGATATTGCAACCTTGGTAATAGAAGGCATGAAAACACAAAGGAGAATAAATCCTAAGATTAGAAAAGGAATTATACACCAAGTAGTAAGTGGAAGACTGAAATTTTATAAACTATAGGGGATAAAGGCAAGAATAAGAGTAATCCCTAGAGTCGGAAAGATAGGTAGGCCAAATGTGATTTAAAAATATAATATTTGTCAAATCAATAAAATGAATAGTGTTAAAAATAGAAGACGAATTTAGAAAAACCAAAAGAGGTTTTTAGTACCTCAATGTAATGGAAAAAACATCGAAGGGATTTACAAATAATTTTATATTCATCCAATTATTCCCTTATTAAGAAAAATAGAGATTTTGAAATCCAAAGACAATTGTGCTAAAATTAGGAAGAACAAAAAGAGGTTTTCATTTAATTTATCAAAATAAAGAAAAACATTAGGGAAATTTGAAAATATATTTGTTAACTATTAGATATGTTATGGAAGGTGTTTTTGCCAATATAGATCCCTAAAAAGAGACCCTAAGAGGAGGACTAAACATGAAACCTTAGGATGGTTTTGAGAAATAATAGTTAGAGAATGAAATAGATAGGAATCATAATTAAATATTGCATACAAAACCTAAAATATTGATAACTATGAAACTCTAAGGTGTATAAGATACATATATAGTGTGAGATAAATTAGGCCTAAGAGGATATCGATTCAAGTAGGGAGTCAAGTTCACCAAATTTTTAACCCTAATTTGAATAGATAAGAGGTGGGGGAAGGTATCGATTGTTCCATGAGGAGAAATGTTGGAACCTCATGCACATCAAAGAGGATTGCACTTCCAATGGAAATGGAAATGCTTCGTAATTAGCAAAAACATGAATCATAAGGAAAATCAAGTACAAAAATACAACAGAGTAACGGCATGCTCATAGATAAGAAAGAATGGGTACATATAGGAGTGATGTGGAACTCCCGTGTATGACACATGTACACTAACCCTATTGACCTATTCAACTCATGACCTATTCTCATTAAGTGAGATAACTACCAACTAGGTGGACATGATATCGAATGACAACAAGTCCAATGATATACACCAACACCCCCCCTCATTGAAGTTGAGGTAAAGGTTATGAAAATTCAGAATCGAAAAAGAAATTCCCTAGAAAAATAAGAAATGTGTGCCAATGGAGCCTCGACTACTAAGCATGATAAGGTACCCATATACAAACAACATCTTGCTTTGGAAAAGAAA
Organism: Taxus wallichiana var. yunnanensis; assembly: GCA_018340775.1. Lineage (NCBI taxonomy): Eukaryota > Viridiplantae > Streptophyta > Pinopsida > Cupressales > Taxaceae > Taxus > Taxus wallichiana. The sequence continues at coordinate 310,203,382 of CM031244.1, forward strand.
AAGAGAAGAATGGGTCGTGATAACTAGGCCTAATGAGGTACCCATGTACAATAAGGATCTCAAGTAATGGAGGAAAAACCCTTAAGGAAAACATCCACTTACAAGAGATAAAAGACTCCCTAAACAACCTAAGAAAGATGTGTCAAATGAGTCCCGACAACTAAAGGCCTAATAAGGTACACATGTACAAATTGTAATCTTTCTAGAAGAAAAGAAGAGAACTAGAAAGTTTGAAGAAGATGGGTTGCTTCAGTAAACCTCACCCATAGAAGAAACTACAAGTGAAAGTACTTCACCTCAATGAAGGGTTTGGTAAAAACGTATGCAACCATATCAAAAGTCTAAAACTTTGTGAAGTCTCCAAAAGAACGTTGATGATGTGGTCTTCCACATGTAGACTGGACAAGGTCCATCTGCATCGAACAATTTTTCTGCCCTTAAGAAGAACAAAAATGGTGTACTTGAAATTCCTCCAACTCCACAAAGCAACATGAAGGAAACAATACAAAAGCTCTGAAGTTAGTCCATAGCTAAAGCATGACATCGGTCCCATGAAAGGTGCTCAAAACATAAGGTAATGTCACTGAAGTAGAAATGTCAAAGTATGGGTATGGAACATTTACCGAAAGAATGTCCATAAGAAGTGAAGGCACAACCATCATAATGGTAGAATGATAATCCACAAGAAGAGGTGGATAAATAATGATCTCCAAAATAGTAGAAGTGACAGATATCCCAAAGGGGGCACTCCCAACAAATGAGATAATGAACTCCTCTGAAGTGTAAATGTGTGAAGGCTCGGTAAGAGAAACTCCCTGTACTACAACATAAGTAGGCTCTACGAAGAGACATCGAGGTCCGTCGATATTCGTCCCAAAAATGTTGCTCAAAGAAATATAAAAGCAATGTCTGACAAGTATGAATCATCAACACAAGAAGTAAGAGGAGTAAAGGGTGCAATGAAAGTATGAGGCTGAGAACATGATTGCTTGGTGTCCAATGGATAAAGAGGGGGTTCAACATTCTCTGAAGGGTGATTGAGAGGAGGGGATGTATCCTCATCAATACTCTCATCATCAGAACTAGAAGAAAAAACCTCGTCATCAAAAATATGAACAAACAAATATGTGTCAACAGAACTATCATCACATGAAGTAGGTGTGGAAACAAATGTATCAGAAGGAGAAGCCATGACAATATTTGAAGAGTCTCCAAATAATGATTGAAGAATGTTCCAAACTATGTGAGGAAACTCCATGTGTGTCACATGATGGTGAAGAGGCATGGAAATGTGCATCAACAAAGACCAAGAACCATGTCACAAGTGTTAAGCCAATCATTGAGCTGATATGAATCACTAGGAGCAGTACTTGTCCATACAAGTATGGATAGAGATCTTGTTGAATGAGAAAATATTCCATGTTCGAACACCATAATTATCCCTACCAAGCAGAAGTGGAGGAGGCTGAAGATGTTGCATGGTGATGTCGGTGTCCTCAAGCATATCATCCAAGTCTAAGTCAAAGAAATCAATGTCCTGATGTAGAGGATTGTAGGAATCTTGTGAAGAAGCGACACTGAAATCATCAAAAGCAACAGGTGATGGAAGGATCTCTAGGCTAGAATCAAAGGAATCTATGAGATGCTCATGAAGGAGAAAACCGAAGATCTGAAGCAATATGAAAAGTGAGTGAAAGGTCAACCAAAGAGTCCTATGGAGGAGAGTTGCGGGGAACTCTAACAAGAGCAATACTAAATTCTAAAGGAGCATCAAGAGCAATATGTATGGGTGACTCCTCGTAAAAAAAAGTATCGGTAAACTCATTGTCCTCCATGGATGTAAGATCATCGGAAGAGCCATAACTGGATGAAGGAGGGTCAAAATCTCCATGTAGGTCCTGAATGAAAGTCCAAGCTCTATGTGTGGACTTAGTGAACTCTACTTGATGTTGAAGGTTCTCTAGTATAGTAAGACAAATAATTCCATATGTCATATCATTCTTATTCACCCAATCATTATGTTGAATGTGGTCAACGGGTTTAGGTGTAATCCCAAGAAGATGGGGTAACAAGTCATGCATAATGCAATGATCGAGTATCCCATTCTTCCATTGTAGGTAGTTTTCTGAATCTAGTTGGACCACAGAAGGATGAAATTCAAGTCCATGACAAGAGAAGCCTCAAGGAACACTAGTTTAACCCCCTGTTTGCGACACTTTATAAATAGTGCGTAGGTTACAATTAGGTGTGTTTACATGGTGTGAAACGTTCGGTCACTCACCTTGTAATTAGTGTAATAGTGTGCAAGTAGAGACCATAATGTGTTTCATAACTTAAAGCTATATTGTAACAAGCACAATAAAGGATGAAACAGGAAGAGGAGCAAAAATTAAGGTCCTAAGTGAGAAAAAACATCCAAAATGTAAGAAATGAACAAGAGACACAACCAAGCCATAACAATATGATAACCCCTTTTTCAACACTTTATAGTTTAGTGTGTTGGATACAATCTGGTGCAAGTGTAGGTCATGAAACAATTGGTCACTCACCTTACAATCAACCTAATAACATGCAAAAGAGGATACCACAATAAAGTTTCGTGCAACACATCAAATCGACAACGTAAACAAGCACAAGAAGCTAAAAAACAATAGAAGGGGCAAAATCAAGTCCTATTGTGAGAAAAAATGTGTCACGTCACAATAAACCCCCTCACTTTGCAAGACCGTGGTGGACGCACTCACTAGTCTCGTAATCAATAAAAATGGTTATTATTACAATGCACAAAATGGGCTCAAAATAAGTCCTGGGACCTATAGGGCGCCAAAAATGCTCCCAAAAGGCAAAAAATAGCTAGAATGGCGTTGTACACTCTAAAGACAGATTAGAAGAAGAAATCGACAATAACGCTAAAAATTTGACCTTTTTGACAATATCTAGTTCGACTAATTTTAAAGCAAAAAGGACTAAAAACGATTATGAACATTAATAAATGACTAATTTTAAATCAACTAATAAAAATTAAAAGAGCTAAATTAATTTATATGCCTAAAATTAAAATCTCTTAAAAAGATAATTCAATTTAATTAATTACCAAATTAAATATATAAGTTAGATCTTAAAATTTAATTTAAAACACTAACTTATATAAAAAAACCTAACTTTAAAAAAACACCCCTTAGGATTAAAAAATACTTTATTTTAAAAGCTCACCTAGGTTTTAAATGGCCTTACCTTTTAATAAAGGTCATATTGATGTTATTTTGAAAAGCCCACCTAAGTTTTTTTATGGAAGCCATAGTTTATTTTAAAAAGACATATTTTTAAAAAAACCACCACATAGGTTTAATTTAATTTAGATATTAATGTCCACAAAAGGCCAAGAATGACCTATGGGATAGAAAAGGCAGTACAAGGACTAATACATAAAGGGAGTGCCAAAAGCATCTCCAAGGAAAATAGAAATAAAAGAAACAACAAATCAACAATGAGCAGGTTGAAGAATTGGGAACCAATAGAATGTACGTTGTCTGACAGATCTGGACCAACTTGTCTGTGTATGAGATCTCTTCAAATTCTGAAATCAGTTATTTGGAAGTAAGAACTAATATGCCTATAATTATTTGTAGTTGAGGTCTTCAATTTGAGTGTTCTTTGCTGGAGTTGAAGTGTCTCACGAATAAACAAAGTTAAACATTTTGTTGGGGTTAACATAAGGTTGTATAGATAATATATCAAATCTAAGCATACATACAATAAAATCGGTCTACCGGAAGAAATATACAAAACAAGAAATATAAATCAATACCATATTTAACGTGGTTCACATAGTCCGGGCTACATCCACCCAAAAACAAGCCAATCTATTATCCAAAACTTTCGAGAAAATATGCAATTGAATATCTACAATCTTCCACACTTCTCAGATGTACAGTACTTTCTTTCTCTCAAGCTTCTCCTTCTTCTCCAAGAATTCTCTTTCTCACAATTATTTTCACAATAATCATTAACTCCCACAATCCTTACTTCTAAACCCCAACTTTTATCCTTATATAGCCATATACAAACTTAGGGCACTTAGCCATGCAATTACAATCAATAATTTTGCTTTAATGTTAAATTTAGATATAATTCCCGTGAGTTAAATAAAACACCCACACATAGGTAACCGACATCGGTTAGCCCTAACCGATGTCGGTTCCTCCTTGCCTAACCGATGTCGGTCCCTCCATAATCGATGTCGGTTATTGTGCTTTCCTACAAATTTAATATAGCATGCTAATATGAAGTAATTGAGCTCCACAACTCAACAATATCCCACTTGGAGATAAATTATTGCACTATACCTGTACAACATCATTCTTGGATCCTTTCCTTAGCTTTGTTTCTTCCTCTTCAAGTCTCAAACTCGAAGACCAACGAAGTGGAGTGTATCTCCAACTTCTATTTTTTTAATGGCTTCATTAACATATCCGTAGGGTTTTTACTCGTATGAATCTTCTCCAGTTTTAGCTTCCCATCCTCCAATACCTACCATATGAAGTGATACCTCAACTAAATGTGTTTCGTTCTAGAATGAAATGTTGAGTTCTTTGCCAAATGAATTACACTCTGATTGTCACTGAATAATTTGCAATCATCTTTCTCCTTTCCCAACTCTTCCATGAACCTAGCTCATCCATATCATCTCTTTGCTAGCCTCTGTAGTTGCAACATATTCTTCCTCTGTAGTAGACAAAGCCACAACCTTATACAATCTCAAAATCTAGCTAATTATTGTCCCACCTACTAGTGAAAATATATCCAGTAGTGCTCCTTCTACCATCCAAATCTCCAGCCATATCCGAATCAACATAGCCACATAAAGAAATATTTGAACCTCCATAACATAACTGCATGCTAGATGTCCCTCTCAAATACCTGAGTATCCATTAGATTTCTTTCCAATGCTCTTTACTTGGATTGGCCATAAATCTACTCACAACTCCCACTTCCTATGTAATGTTTGGTCTAGTACAAACCATAACATACATGAGACTCCCAATTCTAAAGCATATGGGTACTTGTGTCATGTATTTGACCTCCTCATGTGATGAAGGACACTGATCTTTGCTCAATTTGAAGTGTCCACCATATGTGTACTCACCAGTTTTGAATCTTGCATGTTAAACCTTTCCAACACCTTATTGATATAAGCCTCCTGAGACAAATATAATTTCTTGTTCTTCATGTCTCTGTATTTGCATGCCAAGGATTCTTTTTCAGCTCCTAACTCCTTCATAGCAAATGTGTGAGCTAGCTTTTCCTTAAACTCACCAATGTCCTACATATTAGATCCTGTAATAAGCATATCATTCACATACAAGTAATAAAATAATATAGCTCCCATTTTTAAGCTTCTTGAAATAAACACAATGGTCATATTCACATTTCAAATAACCGTGCTCATGCACGAAACTATCAAACCCCATATACCATTGCCTTGGAGCTTGCTTGAGCCCATGTAGACTCTTTTTCAACCTACATACTAATTTCTCCTCACTCTTGACTTCATACCCATGGCTACTGCATATAAATCTCTTCATCCAAATCACCATGAAGGAAATTCATCTTCACATCTAGTTGCTCTAAATGAAAATCATCTACTACAACTAAATTCAATACAGGACTTAATAAAATTCATTTTTACAATAGAAAAAATATTTCACCAAAGTCAATACATGCTTTCTATGTAAATCCCTTTACTACAAGCCTTTCCTTGTACCTTTTCTATCACCCTCTTCTTTTTGATCCTGTAAACCCATTTGTTCTGCAATGTCCTCTTACCTACTGGCAACTTGACCAAATCCCAAGTGTAGTTATGTTCCAAGGAGTCCATTGCCTCATTCATGTCATGCTCCCACTACACGTGGGTCTTATCCTACATTGCTTCTTCAAAACTTTATGGTTCACTATTATTAGTCAATAATAAATAAGATAGAGAAGGTGTAAATATTTCTGGAGGTTTACTTACCCTTTGCGACCTTCTCACAAAAGTTTGGGGTACCAAAGGATAATTATGGACTTCCTGGACATTTGTTTCCAATCTGACAAAGGATTGATGTCACACCTATAATCGATGCCGATTACGCTAACTAATGCATGTTTAGCTCTTCCGTAATTAATACCAGGTTTAGTTGACCGATGTTGGTCGTGAAATCAATGACACCAATTCTTTATGTAACCTTGTTGGTATTATTTTTAAATCTGAGAGTTCATTTTCATTCACAAACTTCTCAATCGGTTCATTCTTGGGTACCAAAATTTGATCCTTGTACATTCTCTTTTCATTCCATTCAATGTCACGAATCCTAATAATTTTAGAATTCTTTAAATCCCAAAAACGAAATCTGAAATCACCAAATCCATAACCAATGAAAGTGCATCTCTTGGATTTTGCATCCAATTTTTTTCTATTTTCCTTATCAATATGCACAAGAGCTTCAAACCAAAAACTTTGAGAAAAGAAAGATCTACCTCTTTTCCAGTCAAGCTTCTCTAATATTCCTCCATCTAGTGAATTTGAAGGCCCACGGTTAATAAAATAATTTGTTGTATCAATTTACCCCAAAATTGTAAGGGCAATCCAACATGTATCCTCATACTTCTAGCATGTTCCATGATTGTCCTGTTCATTCTTTCTGCAACACCATTTTCTTGTGGTGTTCTTGGAACTATGCTTTCTCTACATATTCCATTCAATGAAAAATAATCATTAAAAAGCTTGCTACAGTATATTCACCACCATTGTCAAATCTAAGGCACTTTAACTTTGAATTTGACTCATTCTCAACAAGGGCTTTCCATCTTTTAAAAGTCTCAAAAACATCAGATTTATGTTTAATACAATAAACCCATACCTTTCTTATAGCATCATCAATTAAAGTAACACAATACTGAGAAGCTACCATGGTTGGTCCCCACACATCTGAGTGTACAAGCTCCATTTTTTTTTCCTTCTTTAGTTGCCCCAACTTTGAGAAATATCACCCTCTTTTACTTTCCAAAGAGACAATGCTTACACAAATCAAGATCTAAATCTTTTAAATCTATTAACTTACCCTTAGCCTTTTAGATTTACATTCTTTTTTGACTCATATGGCCCAACCGATTATGCCACATGCATGCATTTGAATCTAAAGTAGATAACACATAAAAGGAATCAATAACATAGGTATATAAATATAACGTTCCTACATTCTTTCCTCTTGCCACAACAAAGGCACCCTTGGTGACTTTCCAAGAGTCTGTTGTGAATGTAACCATGCAACTAGTTTCACCTAATTGCCCTGCAGAAATAAGATTCCTCTCGAGGCTTGGCACATGCCTCACATATTTTAATACCCATGTATTTCCATTCTGTAATTTTAGATGAACTTCCCCTTTACCAGTAATACTGCAAGGTTCATCATCACCCAAATAAACATACCCAAAATTTCCCTGGACATAATTTCTAAAATAACCCTTATTAGGGGTTATATGGAAAGAAGCTTCTGAATCTAAAACCCGTGATTCTATTCTATTATCCAAAGAAAGAATAAGAGCATCTTGCATTACCTCTCTGCGCAATGTTTGCCTTTTAACCTTTTCTGGTGTTGGTTCTCTTTATCTTTTGACCAACAATCTTTCTTTGCATGTCCTTTCTTTCCACATTTCCAACAGGTAATTCCCTTACCTCTGGATTTAGATCTATCATCCCTTGAATTTGATTTCTCATTATTCTTACTCTTGGATCTCTCCTTCTTCCTGCCTCTACTTTCTACATTCAAAGCATTCTCGATGATGATTCCTTTGTACTTTTCCTACGAATTTCTTCATTCAAGATTATACTAACCACATCATCAAACTTCAAAATATTATTAGCAGATGTTATATTACTAACAACCATTACCAAGTTATCCCAACTATTAGGCAAAGAACATAAGAATAAAAGTGCTTTCACTTCATCATCAAACGAAATATCAACCAATTTTAACTGATTTACAATAGATTAGAAATCATTCAAATGACTAGATGCAGATCCATCTTCATGCATCTTAGAACTAAATAGTTTCTTCATCAAATAAAATTTATTTGAAGCACTAGGTTTTTCATATAAATTAGTAAGAGATTTCATTAAATCTACCGTAGATGTCACTTCTGTAATATTAGAAGCCATCGATGCTGTCAGGCTCAATCTTATAGATCCCAAAGCCTTTATGTCAAGAATCTTCCATTCTTCATTAGTCATCTTCATAGGTCTAGACTTTTCATCCAATGGTAAGTACAAATCTCTTTGATATAGATAATCCTCAATCTGCATCTTCCATAATTGATAATTTCGTCTATCAAACTTCTCTACCTTGTATTTTTTTCTTCTTGCCATTTTTGTAGCTCCCACTCAATCAAAAAACCCTCTGTGAGTAAATTTGTCAACACATAAAACCCTCAAACAAAGCTCTAATACTAGTTGTTGGGGTTAACACAAGGTTGTATAGATAATATATTAGATCTAAGCATACATGTAATAAAAGTAGATATTCTACCAGAAGAAATATACAAAACAAGAGATATAAATCAACACTAGATTTAACGTGGTTCACCCAGTGTGGACTACATCCACCAAGAAACAAACCAATCTATTATCTAAAGCTTTTAGAAGATATGTAATTGAAGATCTACAATCTTCCACACTTTTCAGATGTACAATACTTTATTTCTCTCAAGCTTCTCCTTCTTCTCCAAGAATTCTCTCTCATAATTATTTTCACAATAATCATTAACTCTCAAAATCCTAACTTCTAAACACTAGTTTTTATGCTTGTATAAGTATATATAAACTTAGGGCACTTAGTCATGCAATTATAACCAATAGATCTATTTTAATGCTAAATTTAGATATAATTCATGTGAGTTAAATAAAAACCCATGCACAAGTAACCGACGTTGGTTAGCCCTAACCGATGTCGATTCCTCCTTACCTGACCGATGTTGGTCATAGGTAACCGATGTTGGTCCCTCCATAACCGATGTCGGTTACTATGCTTTCCTACAAGTTTAATATAACATGATAATCTAAAGTAATTAAGCTCTACAACTCAACACATTTATGGTCTTCATATCGAATGAGGCTCCTTAAAGATCCATTGGAATCTCTAAAAAGACAATGGTATCTTCCATGAATTTCATAGTAGATGGGACACTTGAATATAAAATGCTCTTCACTTTTGGCTCTAGAAAACACAACTGACATATACACTCATGTTGTGGGAGGCTATGATCAGATTCCATCCGAAGCGGGTGAGAGCAAATGTGAAATTGAGCTAAAGGGATCCTCAGGCATGAAGGCAATGACTTCTTCATGTATTCAAGAATTTTATTTTGATCTTCATGGAAGCACGAATAAAATTGAAAATAGTGAAGAAGTTTTGGTTTCAAAGGCTCTTTTGGAGCAAACCATGTAGCTTTCAAATAAGACTTGGTGAGTTCTTCACGTATACCCCTGTTAACCTCATGTTTAGTGAGTTGAGGAGCATTAATGGAAAACCCAAGAGGAGGAAGTCTTTCTATATCAATATTCAGCTTCTGAAGGAGAGTCATAACTCTTGCATACCAACAAGATTTGCATCCTTTTTTGACAAGTTGCATAGAAGATTGGAGTGCCAAATATGGATATCTATTTTGACCAGAAAAGAATCTACCATGCATTGAAGCCTATGCAACATAGTGATAACATTGAAAATCAAAGTGATAAAGAGTGGACATACCCCAAACTCTGCAAGAATAATTGAGTGAGGAACCATTCTTTTGGCTTGAATATTCTTTGATAACATGGAAATGAAAACTCTTTCCATATGGTTGAAATCATTCTATCTCAAATATGGACCCCAAACATCACATCCATATAATAGTGTTGGTGTAACCAATGTATGAAAAAGTTGAATCTTTGTTTGAATATCTTGAAATTGAAGTTGAAAACATTGTCTTTCCAAGGTTGTCAAAGCTGCATACCCTTTACTTAGTCTTGCTTCTATTTCCGAACAAAGCTAAAAGGTGGTCCAAAGAAAACCACACCCAAGTAGGTGTAGGAGTACACCACCTCAATTTGTTTTCCTTTGTACATCAAATTCATTGTAGATGCTACTTTCTTGGTTGTATTGAATGTCATGATTTTTGTCTTTGCAAGATTTACTTCGAGGCCTTTCTTATCACAAAAATTTCTCAATGCATCAAGCTAATTTTGAAGTCCTGTAATTGAGTGTGAAAGCAAAATAATGTCATCTACAAACAATAAAATAACAATGTAGATCCCAAAGAGGCTACAACCATTCATGCTACCTGAGGTTGTGGAGATAAGATCCTCTAATTCATCAATATAGAGCCCAAAAAGTGTAGGTGAGAGTGGACAACCTTGTTTCACACCTATGGTACTATGGATGTTATTAGTAGTGCCCATTTTGGTATGAATATGCCCAAAAAATTTCTCATACAAAGTCATGACAAGAGAAATTACCATGTCGGAAGACCCAACTCTTCAAGCCTCTGGATCAAAGATGCCTTTCAAAAGTCTACAAAACAACAATATACCTTCTACTTGTTAGCCTTTGCTTCCTCTATAATGGCAACCAGAGTGAAAATGTGATCATTTGTTCGGTGATTCCTTCTAAATCCTGCTTGACCTTTTGCTCTAATCCATTTTTTCTCTTGCCCATTGTGAGATATAATCATCAAGCTACGTAGCAAAAATCTTAGCTAAAGTATGCCCAATCATGATGGTACGATAGTTCTTAGGTTTAAGAGAATCTCTAGATTTGAAGATGGGGTTTAAAAACCCATCAATTATTATGCACCCACATTAGTTTAAAAGCCTCTACTTAAAAAAAAATCACCCACCTTTTTGAAAAATTGGCCACACTTACATGAAAAGGCCAGTATTAACCTTTAAAAATAACACCCACGGTAGAATAAATAAACCCTTTATAACAAAGAACCAACCCTTTATTTAATAAATCAACCACGTAAAAATAATCCCAATGCTTAAAAAAAAACACTACATTAATTACGAGCCCATCCAAATCGTAATGCAATGGTTTTTAATTTAAAAGCGGGAGAAATGAATGTAAAATTCGGTAAAAGTAAAAATTGGGGGAAGCTCGAGGAACAAGAATGGTTTGAGAGGGACGAATGGAGTGAGATTTTCTCAACGGAAGGGAGACTTGACAAGGGAAAAGCCAAACATAGAGCTAAGGGGTTATGAATAGGGCATGGGGAAAACAGAGCCAACGCCAATGAGCCAAGGATGTAATAAGCTCAACACGCACAACCAAGGGAAACAACAACACATGGGAGTCCAAAACCACCAATATGCATGCAATTAGTCACCGCGAGGAAAACAACACCCTTAAAAAACGCAGCCCGTAAAGATAAACATGACCCAAATAGGTAGATAACTTGACCGGCGACAATAAGTTAAATCGGACTAAAGCAAAAAAAAAAAACAATCGGCCAAAGAAAATGCAACTAAGTTGAATGTAATAGAGATACAAAAACTGGGAGGATACCAATCTGATTGTTCGGATGAGGATTTTACGTTTTAAAAACATGCGTTAACTAAATGGTGCCTTTGAATTCTAAAAAATAAAATAGGTTAAGCAAAAACACGGGTAAGGCCCGAATCGGGTTCATAAAACGACAAAGCAAAGTCCTCGCTTTTTTAAAAACTCAAACGCAATCAAACCAAAAGAACCATGAGACAGTCACATCGATATGTAAGAAGCAACCTATGTAATGTGCCTCATAAAGAGCAGAGGATACAACTCGACCCACCAAGGGAGAGAGGTAGAACCAGAAAAAACATATTTAAAAAAAATTCACTCACTTTTCAAAAAAATGGTAAAAAACCGAGATGCAAAGAAACGCACTTACCTCTAGATTTAGTTGAAAATCCCTAAAAAATCCAAAAGTACATGTACATGCACCAAAAACACACGCAAACCAACACAAACTACAAGAAACTAGATTATCAAATCATAACAAGATTTCAAATAAATAGTAACTAAAATAACTTACATGAAAAGTGATAAATCTAACAACGAAGTAATTAGTAACCAATTTCAAACAAGTGCATGTTTACCGAACATCCGCTCTGATACCATATCAGATTGTTTTGTGAGGATCAATGCTAGAATCTCATGCACATTGAAGAGGGTTACACTTCTAATGGAGATGAGAACACTTCACAATTAGCAAGAGCACAAATCACAAGGAAAATCAAGTATAAAAAATACAATGGAGTGTCTAGCATGCTCATAGATAAGAAAGAATGGGTACATATAGGAGTGTTGTGTAACTCCTATGCATGACACATGTACACTAACCCTATTGACCTATTCAATCTATGACCTATTCTCACTAAGTGAGATGACTAACCAACTAGGTGGACAAGACGTCAAATGATGACAAATCTAGTTATATACACCAACAAAAGGTTGTTATTATTTATCCAAGGCTTAAAGGATTAACAAAAGGTTGTTATATTTAGATTAATTAATAGATATTAATGCACAAATTAAAATATCACTCGTTAGAAAATTACAAGGTTGAACACGAAAATGATTATTAAAACACAAAGATTAATTATAGAGGTGAGAGGATAAATTGGCAATGTATTATGACTATGAAAATTGGGAATGACCTTGAGGTGCTTCATTTTTGAAACTGGAGTGAGAATATGAAAAAGTATGGAACCATACAACGTGTGTTGAAGCATGGAATTATATGATACTTTGTTATATGGTTTCAAATAGAAGTGTATTGGTGCTCAGTAACTTTCTATGCATTTACAAAATTTTGTGATGAACTTTGCATCGAAGCCCAGGGTGTCATAAATTTGCGAGAACCCTTTGTATGATACAAAACAACTTCAACCCCGAACTATGGGTAAGAGACACTACAAAAAGGTTAATCTTTGGGTTGAATTGTAATTCGTGACACTACCTACGCCGATACTACTTTGAAGAGGCCTCAAACCATATGTAGTTCTCCACCTAGCATGTGATATCTATATAGATGCAACTACTATGGAAACTCATTCACTTGATAATGAGAAATAATGGCTTGGCACATTTAAGCTTGACTTGGCTTTGAAGGTCTCTAAATTGAGAAGCTTGACTCTTGAACTTGGTTGAGAGTGCTTTAGACTTGTGTGAGGGCTTCTCTTAGGTTGTGCTACTATTTTGAAGGGATTTATGAGAGCTTAGAATGATTTTGGAATGTATTTTGTAAAGAGTGCTCTTGAAAGTGTTTGCTTTTATAGGCGTTCATAGGTTTAATTTCACATTAAGGTTGACCCATGTGATATGAAGTGACCCATAAAAATATAATAAATCGAAAAGTGATTGTTGGGTGGCAGGATGAAACCATTGGCTTTTAAATGAACCGTTGAGATGGACGGTCTTATATAGGCGATCATGGGAAATTGAAAATTTTAGAGAATTTTGCTTAAGAGGAATATGTTGATGTGGACTAATGCCAATAGTTATGCAAGTGAATTAGCAATGAGAATATATGAGCAAGTCATAGAAGAGAGATAAGGACAAGTCACCTAGGCTTAGAATGTGCCCATAAGACATGCTTTAAGTGTGAAACCAAAGTTGTCATTGCGCTAACCGATAAATTGTTGAATTTAGGTGTCTACAAGGAAGAACCAATGACAGAGATGGAAAAAGAGGAAAGGGAATGATTATTTTCAAACCAAGAGGCAACTATGTTTAGTGATAAAGAGGGTGGTGTTGAGAAGTTTTTCAAACAATAAGATTTGGAAGCTACGATGGTGGTTAAAGGAGGTCCCAATTTGACAAAGGAATAAAAGTCTATCTTTTACTTGAAAAAAGTTAAGGGTGATTGAGGGAATGTTTGATTCCCATGATATCTTGTATATTGATTTTGTTATAGGTAATGAATAAGTTACAACAAAAGAGGAAGACAAAATCTTTGCATAAGAGTATACATATGATATAGTTGAGGAAGGGGTGGCATAAACATGTATTGCGAAAAGGATGTGAAGGAGGTGAATGAGGTGCAAGTGAATGCACATGATGTAAATTTGGAGAGCATTGAACCACGAAGAAGATATTATTCAACAAAAATGCTATTCGAGGAGGATGAGTTGATAGAAGCCATCGTGAAAATTGAATTTTGAGAGGAATATGTTGTTGTAGTAGATGTAGTGGAGTTGTTTGATATTGCAGTAGAGGACAATGAGAGAAGAGGGCACGACAAATATCTTAGAGCCAATGTTGAAGGTTATGGGTAATTGTTTTGATGCCAACATGTATGTTGAATTCTTTGAAAAGAAAACCATAAAAGGAGTAGTCATTTGAAGTATATTATTTGAGGAAGGAATTATGTGACAAAGGTGGTGTGAAAGGATCTTAGTGGAAGAGGACAAATATAGGTGGGTAAAACCCACAAAAGGATGGAATGAGAGAATGGAAGTTGATTGATGGATTGTGCCCAAGCAACGAGCAAGATAAAGAGAGGGATCAATAGAGTTAGGTTGAGTGGGATGGTTTATGGGCCATCCCGTGGTTGAAAAGGAGAATGGAGAAATATGATAATATTTCGAGGTACCTTACATGGCGAAAAGGCACACCATAACCTTATTGTTCATGCCAAGAGAATGGTTATACCATCTAACCTTTGTGAGCTCTATGCTTTGCAAACATTTACTTAGAGTGTCGATGCAAGAGCATCCCGGGTGAATGAGTGATCTTACACCACCCAAAAAATGACTCGGTGTGTGCGCATGTTTTTCATTTTGACATGGTAGAAAGGTGACATAAGGCAACATCAACACTCTAACACTTCAAGGGCATTAAAAAATCATAAGAATACCAATTTCAAGCATTCATAGGGTTCCAAGTGAATTGGTTGAGTTTATTAACAATCGGTAGAATCTGGGAAGTGGTTGTGTTTGTTAAAGGGCTAAAAGTGATAAGTCTTGAGGCAAAGGAAAATAAAATTGAAGAACACCTCCAAATTAGAATGTGAATGTATATTTTGATCCCCCTCAAAAATTGTGCACTTTAAAAATGACATTAAATTTCAAGCCACTATGTAAAAGTTATGACAAATGTTGATGCAAAACCATTGTCCGGATTAAGTGGTAGTTGTGCAATTACCACAAGGATTTTGTAACAGCAGGGTTACACAAATGGACAGCTTTCAAAATCACTTTGATGGTTACACAACCATTGCTTGGTGTAAAGTGATGATTTCATGTACAAAACTAAAGTAAAACTAAGAACGTGTCATTTTCTCATCTTAAGCATTTCTAAGAACACTTTATCTTCAAAGGAATCTCCAAAAGGCATAAGTAATGTGCATTTAAGATGGGAAAGAAGTCTCTTTCACAGAGGATATTCAAGAGTGTTTGAGAGAGGGCAACACGTGGTTGTACTAGTCCATTGAGGGACTATATTGTATGGGTTCTTCTTCATGTCTATAGTGAAGTAAAGAGTGTGTAATCTATGTAGATGAGTTCATTTAATGACATAAAGAGTGATTATTGTGTTCACTTATGAGTGCATGTGTTTGTTGAGTTTGTGCTATAGGGAAATGTTGTCCTTCATCGGTCCCCCTCACCTTGATTGCATCACAAGTGGATGGACAACACTTGCGAAGAGTGGGAAGAGAGGATACCAATTTTCGAGCCCTTAAACAATTTGTGGCCCCGTAGACCGTTAAGCGTGGCAATAAAATTAATTTCATTAGTCCGAATGCGGAGTGGTAAGAATTAAATACCATAGTACTTGGCAACAGCACCACAAGAATAATTTATAATATTAAAAAAACTCTCGATCAGAGTTATTTTCCTTTGTCGCCCAATAGGGGTTTCCGAAACTCGTTGTCATTTTTCACTCCACACTCTTGCTACCAAATACCTCGCTCTTCTCTTCCTCGTTCCTTCCACAAAACTACGTAGTTTTTACACGAAAACCATAAAACAATCTTGAATGCTATGTTTAAAATTCTGCGCGAAATGGACAATTCGGATAATACTCAACCTCCGAGATTCCGTCAACGGTTTGGAGTAAATATTCGGCCGCGGGTAATTTTTATTTCATTTTATTTTTCACCGTAGAACGTTCACCAAATTTTGACGGGGTTTTGAGTTCAGGGTTTAAATGATATGGCTGATGCAACTAGGGTTTTGCGAAATCATACAGTGCAGTTTTATTCTAATTAACCAGACTGTGTAAGCACTGGCATAACACGATTTTACTTTAATAAGAGTTTTAAAATTGATGATCTGGAAAGTCTATAAATTTCATAATTGATCCCAGGTCTTTTCCTGAAACTTTTTGTTATCAATATTTTTTTGTATTTTCTCCCAATTTTTAGTGCAATAGATTGACTGAATTTGACAGCGTTTTTTGAGCTCATGGTTTAAATTTTGTAGCTTTCTATAGGCAGGTTTTTGCTAAATTATGTAGCACGGTTTTCTGAGATTACCTGAAGAAATGATACTTCGGAAGCACTGACATCAGACTAATTTTGGCCTTTTTTCAACCAATTTTTATTGCAATAGATTGGTCAAATTTGCCAGGGTTTTTAATCTTATTATTTAAATGTTGTCGCTGCTATGGCTAGGATTTTGCTAAATTATATACTAAATATATCAGTATTGTAGAAATGCAGACTTGGAAGCTCTAAGAATTATTTCACTCTTGTTTTACTAGTTTTTGTTGCAATAGATTTCCAAAGTTTGGTAGGATTTTTGATCGTATGGTTTAAAACATGTGTGCCATAGCTTAAATGTTAATAGATTTCCTGATTATCGTTGCAAAAATTCATCAAATTTGGCAGGGTTTCTCTTAGAGCTAGGATTTTACTAAATTATCTAGCAAATGAGTTTCTGGAAGCACTTACAGTAGAATTATTTTACATATTGCAGGCTGTAGTGCATACCAAATCAATATTGTCAAAACAGGCTAAGAAGATTGCCAAGCAAGCTGAAGAACATGAGAGCTTTATTAATAAGGTTTGCTTTTTGCAGAGTTTTTTCGCAATTCACTGTACACTTCTCGTTCTTCCTGTATTTATTTGGTTTTGAGCATAAGTGTTCTTTTTGGGCTTGGACAGCTAAAATTAAATCAAACTCTATATTCTCTGCACATTTAGATTTTCCTATTTCAGATTACAGAAATAAATAACATAATATTACTTTGGAGTACTTGTGTCATTTTACTTGTGAATATAAATCCACACCAGAAGATCAAGTCAGTGTCTTGAAAGAGGCACTTATGTATGTTTGACTCTGTATCAAATGATAAATATTATGCAGGGTAATCTGTTCATTGGTTTTGGTTTTTCTGATGATGAACAGAGATCTGTTCTTTGGTAATGCATTCAGAAACAGAAGAATAGGAATTTTATTTTGGCTACAACTTGGCAGAAATTGACAAGTTTTTGGTTGCTTTAGGTCACTCACTTTCTCGGAGTTCTTGGTTTTGGGACGTTTTGCTTTTTACTTGGATCAAGTGAGTCTCATTCTCCCTGGACAGGTTTAAATTATTTCGTCAAAGTTGTTGCTTTATAAAATTCTGTTGTTTTCTTTTGATTACTGTAATAGGAGAGATATTTGCTTTGCAGGACCCCAGGATATTCCTTACTTGTACTGTTGCTTCATCTTTGTCATGGCTCCAATCCGCTGGATATACTACAAGTTTAAAAAGTGGCATTATTACTTACTTGTGAGTTTTCTGGACTTAAAATTGTTTAAAAACAAGAAATTCAATTTCATGTTTACTTCAGAGCATTGAAGGCCTGCCTGAAAATAAATGATTTTATTGTGGATAGAATTTCATAGGATGTGCCTTGATCGAATTTTATCAAGACAATTTGTAAGAAATGCTTCAGGCACTTTGATGACAAACAACCTCTTATTGTTCTAATTGGGGTCTACCTGTACCTGATTATAATTCTTACTAAATTATGATAAAACAGAATGTATAACCTTTCGTAACTGTAAACGAGCAAACCCAATAATCAATCCTCTTACCCCTTCATTATGTTGCCGGTTGTAGATCAAAAGCTGAGTAATTCTGGAAATGGCCATGAACTCAATTTGTGGTTGTTTTCCTCCATGAGTTGGTTTAGAAATGGAATGTCGCTGCAACTGACTAGCATCATTTTCTACCTCTACTCCGACTTTCTACAGATTCTTACAGCTAATGTGTGAAATAGGAAGCTCCTAAGGAGGCCATGACTACAAGCCATGACTGGTCTTTGCTATGGAGGCCTGTATGGGTCAAATAATATGCTTGCAGGTTGTAGGCTTGTGCAGGATAAACCCATCTGGGTCATTTGGGCCCGACAATGGTGAGACTGATGCCTGATATGGCTGCGGGAAAATGAGGCCTTTGCCACTGCCCTATGAGTTTGGGTGCAGGCCAAATGGCCTATGGTTTGTTGTGTAAGCCATGCCCTCGTACCATGGCTGTTCCTGCCATGAAAATGCCACGGGACTTGCTTGCTTTCCCCACCTCTTCTTCTTCAACAATCCTGCAATTCAAACGAAGACATTAAAATTCAACTGCTGGGCGCAAATTAAAAAACAAACAAACAAACAAATAGTTTACATGGGCATATATTTTTAGCAATATAAATCTTCTTCTGACGCTTAAGGTGTAGATATTAGGCTCATAGCACCAGTGCTCTAATGCCATTACATTTGAATGCCGTTTACACATTTTTTTGTGTTTTTGGCCAAAAATACTTGCAGATTTTTCGAGATCACCATCTCTTACAACTTGCAGTTTTAAAATATGACTGTACTTACATACCGATTATTTATTACTGCGCAGAAATATATATTAAAAATTGTATACATAAATGAAGGCTCCATAAGAAAATGCCTTTCTTGTTGAGTCTGCGTGCTTGAAAACATGGGATATTGGCTAGAGACATATACTGTAATTTCCACACCCAGATTGATCTATTATCCAAATCCCAACCTGTCTGACTACCAGATACTCGCCAAATGAGTAAAGCTGCAATATTTTTCCAGGCAGCCCATATACTCCTGAGAAAAAAAGATCCATCAACCTGAAAATTATTTGGATCAACAATAATATCACAGAGTCCAAAAGATCCTGTGATCTTACCCCAATGACGTGTGGAGAGAAATCTATGCTTCATGAAAATCTGCTAGGAAGAAGAACCATCTAAACACTGGACTGCCCATTTGATTTGTGGGTTGCCAATGCACATAACTGGAAAAAATGGAGGTCACTAGCACATGAGTTCGCACTATCCCCAACAGATTGTGCTTCCATAGGATATTCGAACTTTATTCCTCATGTGGACTGGTTTTAAGTTGAATTTGGTGATGAAAAGTCCCATTTGGCAGGATTGTGATGGAATTTTGGACATCTCATATCTCACTATGACACGCATCAGTTTTACCATCTGCTACATCAGAAATGCACTCTTGCACCAATTCTCAATACTAGATGGGTTGCCACTGATGTAGAAGCGTTGTGGGTCCGTAGACTTCATAGTGTGTGGACAATAAGGGTTTCATACAAACATAAGAGTTTTTGCTTGGCTTGTGATATATGAGGGCTCCTATAAGGTTCGGTTATCCAAGCGTGGTCTTTTTGATGGTCTACGTGTTCATTGCTATAAACTGGAAACTATTAAACACCTTTTATGGGATTGTCCTTCTGCAAGATCTTGTTGGAAAATTGTGAAGTCCAAGTTGGCACCTATTCTTCAAGGACCACTTCATTGGTGGGCAATTTTGTTGGGTGATACCAATGTTCTTATACACGGTCCTTTTAGCAGTATTTGAAATTTTGTGCAGATTTCTGCCTTGTTCATTATGTGGAAACTTAGATGCAATTATGTCTTCAAGAATGAGGTATGCAATTTAGATGATTTTTGTCACACTTGGAGAAGCGAAGTTCACCTGCAATTACTTGCTAAAGGATTTCTTTTGCTCAAGGAAGCTAAAAGTTTGAAGCTGGTGATTATTCAGATTTCATTGTTGTGCTAGTAGCCTTAAGGACTAAGTTGTAATTTTCATTGTAACTACTGCTGTACAATTCTTTTTTTGTACAATCTTTGTTGTGAATAATTTTCTTGTTAATATATGAAACATCTATTCAAAATAAATAATAATTAAATGAAGGCTGCCCTTTATATATTTTTATCAATATAGTAGTAGTATGGTTTCACATATTTTGAAGGGAAATATTGAGAAATTATCAGTCACTAAAAATTATTTGACGGGCATGGACCTTTTGTGGCCTCTTCTCAAAACTTGATATTTAGTTGTTTATTTTGGTTGAGATAACTGTTGTTTTAAGTTTTGGTTTTTGACATATATATGTGTGTATGTGTGTGTGTTTGTAAAACTTTAATCCAATATTTAAAAACTTTGATGGAGATAGTTTTTGCTCTTGATGAACGAAAACATTAATGCACATTGTGAAACACCTTTCAAAAAAGTGCGATTGTGTTGTGAATGTCTCGTACTCTGAGAATAACATGTGTGACACACAAATGAAACTTTTCTGCCATGCTAAGAAACATATGTAATCTCCCAAGTACCAAGTGTTATAGAGCTGAGAGATGGCGTGCAAAATAAACTTAGTTGTTAATTTGTTACATGAGCAAGATAGAGGTGCCATCTTTCCTGTGCCAGTTTTCAAACTCAAATTTATATAGACCTATATACAAGTTATATTTATACTATAAGAGAGGACCTAGGAAAACCTCTTATTGAAGACTCCAAAGATCAGGCAGGCCATAGTAAGTGCAACTCATATGCTTGAAGATCATAAGTACCCAATGCTCCAAGTTTAGACTCCAAAGGACCAACCTCAAGACCTCTAGGGCTCTAAAGACAGATTGGCAAGCACCAATAGACCGAAAGAGGGATGAAGATGTGTTAGAACAAGTGCTCAGATGCCGAGTATAAATAGCAATCACGATAGGTCATTGCAGTTTCTTCTAGCCAACTTCGGTTGTTAAAAACTGCAAGCTAGAAGACATCAACCATGGTCGATATTGTCGACTGCAGGCAATGCAAAATCATGGGGGTCAAAAAGAAATCTTGACAGAGAGAGGGAGACTCGGAGCTACTGAAAGGTGTCATAACGAAGGTATGTGTGTGTTGAAGGTTGGTATGGAGATGACTATAAGAGGATTCTATGGTGATGTCATAGGGAGGTTGTAAAGACGACTACAAAGATATGAAAACATGTGAAATGTGGTACAATTAGACCACACATCAAGGCTCTGTCACAAGTACCACTGCTAATCAACCCAATCCATCCAGTGAAGGTTGCATGTAACCATTTTTTATTACTCTCCACTACCGAAAATGTTCTTGAGACTACCGTTCTAGAGAGGCCAACACACCAATGATGCCTACAAAGAACAAAACTCAGTAAAGTGAAAAATTAGGTGTATACAGGAAGTAGTTTCAAGTTGCTTCCTTTTCACTTTAGGGATTGATACTAAAGCGGGACTACCAAAAATTCTAAAGTGGGAAACATTTGGCTTCTTTTTGTCCCACATTTATAAGGGTGTTGTTATGTTTAAAGCTTTCAAGGCACCCTGTTGAAGATGTGTATGGTAGTGTTCATGGCTTCAACCGAGAGGAATTTGGGTACATTTGCATAATCCATCATGGACAACCATTTCCATAATTATTTGATTTTTCTTTTCCGCAATTCTGTTCTGTTGAGATGAATAGGAAGTTGTTTGTTCCCTTTGAATTTCGCATAAGGCACAAAACTCGTCAAATTCTTTGTTAACACATTCCCTACCATTGTCCATCCTCAAATTCTGAAGCTTCAAGTTAAATTGGTTTTCTATTAGGGTTTGAATTCTTTGAATTTTGAGAAAACCTCCCTTTTCTTCTTTAGAAAATAAGCCCAAATCATCCAAATATGATCGTCAATAAAAGTTACTGCATATAGGAAACCACTAAGGGAAGCAACTTGGAATGGTTCCAGTAGATCACTTTAAACAACTTTCAACGGAGTGGAGGTACTAGTAACATAATTTTTGTTGAAAGGTAACATGTGTTGCTTGCCAAGCATGCAATCTTCACATGTTTCAAATTTATATTTGATTTATCAATTGTAAAACTGTTGTCAGTAGCCATAAAATGTTAATTTCTTTCAAATAAGCTATACAATAAATATTATAAATATAACTTGTATATAGGTCTATATGAATTTGAGTTTGAAAACTAGCACATGAAAGATGACACCTCTCTATCTTGGTCATGTAACGGTTTAACAACTATGTTTATTTTGCGTGCCATCTCTCAGCTCTATAACACCTGGTGCTTGGGAGATTACATATGTTTCTTAGCATGGCAGAAAAGTTTCATTTGTGTGTCACACATGTTATTCTCAAAGTACGAGACATTCACAACACAATCACACTTTTTTGAAAGGTGTTTCACAATGTGCATTAATGTTTTCATTCATCAGGAGCAGAAACTCTCCATCAAAGTTTTTTAATATTGGATTAAAGTTTTACACACACACATACACACATATATATGTCAAAAAAACCAAAACTTAAAACAACAGTCATCTCAACCCAAAATAAAATACAAATATCATGTTTTGAGAAGAGGCCACAGATGTCCATGTCCGTCAAAATATCATGTTCGGGCATCCCAAGCAATAACTCACCATCTACCCTTTTACTACACACTTCCTATTGGGCCTTCCACGATTGTTACCAAGATAACACTCTTTTTACAATGCATTTCTAGGAGTATCTAAGCGTCATGCTTTGTAGGTCCTTCTTTGTAGCGATTAGGTGTAAGCTCTTTTGTGTTGGTCATCTTTCACACCCATTTGATTAGCCTTTTGAATCTGTACAAAGGAGGAATAGTAAAAGCCAAAGAAAGAAGTTAAAAGCCATGTTATTAAAGAAAAATCAATAAAAGGAAACAAAAAGACAATTATTACAAGTAATAAAAGTCACAAGCATAAAAGATGTGATATCATCATATTTGACACATCTCCTATCCGAGTTGAAAGCTTAGCTTCCACAAATTGCCTTATTACAGAGCTTGAGGCCTTTTGGACTGCAGTAGGCTTTTCGACTGGGGTAGGGGTAGGAGGTTTCATATCTATCAATCGCCCCTTGCCTTCTTGTGTTTGTTCTTAATCCTTGTAGTAGGCCTATAACTCCTTAAGTGAGGTCCCGAGGAATGAAGCATCGTGGGAAGGTAGGATATTTGTACACCTCATTTTTGATGCTTGCTAACCTTTTCTCTTGTGCAGGGGCTGTTGATGCATTATCCTCTTGAGCGGGTGCCTCAAGGGGCTGTTGGGATTGGGGTGTGATTGGACTTGGTCACGTGGGCTAGACCACAACATTTGGAGAGATATCACTATGTTTTCCTTTATACCACAACTACCTTATCCTTACTTTGTTTCCTCTCTTGTTCACATGCCATCACTATGATCACTTGTTTTCACTCATTCCTAGTCTTTTTATCACTTTTGGTCATCCCGACCTTCGTCATGCTTCCATTATTTGTTTTCCTTTCATTCCCCATTATTTTACACCCTTGGCCTTAGGTTTTTCCGTAAAGCCGATGCGATCGACCATGGTCGATTGTGTTGGGCTTTGTTTTCCCTATTCTTGTGGAATTGACCACGGTTGATCGTGCATCGTGCATATATACGTCTTGTCTCTTGTCATTTCAGCATCAATTAATCATTCAATCAAAACATCACATCTTACTTGCACATTGGACATTTGTACACATATTCGCATCTAGTTGTTAGACTTGAGGTTTTGGATCTTGCCCTTTGCATGGGTCACCATAGTGAGTTAAGACTAGAGGTTTTCTTCTTGAGCTTTCCCTTCTCCACCCATAATGATTCTCTTTTGGTGTTGTTGTTTTCTGGGGAGGATCAATGCATCAACGGTCACACCACAAGTAAGTATATCTAACCCTTCTTTGTCCTTTGTTTCATGTTTATTGTTGTGTGGATGGTTGATCATTCATTGTTATAGATTAGGGTAGATGTATGTTTGCTTTAGTCTATTGCTTTGTCTTATTTATGTTATGCCCCTTATCTTTATCTATCTTTTGACCCATCTTTGCTCCAAATCCTAGTAGGATACCTCTCTTTACTTTAGGTATAGGCCTTGAAACATATAGCTATCTTAAGGTTAGGACTACTATCCTCTAGAATTGCGACCCTTGCGCTCCTTGAGCACCTTTGGTATCTACATCCTGTGTGCAAACCTAGATTTGATCCCCAATGGTAAGAGAATAGACGAGGATCCATCTTAGCCTGTCATACATGATACATATTTATTGTCGTATAGTATCATAGCTAACATGGGATATTCTTATGCTTCATTAGTTTGTTTTCACCGATGCCTATATTTTCGGTTTCGCCACTCTTTGATGTCAAAAACTTATAGTCTTGCCAATTTGATTAGCGTGTCTTGATTTCGATAAAGAACTTGTTTTCGCTTTGGTGGCGCCCATTATTCCCCCTCTTTACATCATTATATACCCTTGATAAATAGGCTAGATTGTAAGTCTTTTCTATCTCCTTTATATCCTTTTTCCATTTTTTTAGGCATGCTAGCATTGTGACATGCATTAGGGTTTAAGGACATTCCTTATTCCATCCCTACTTGAGTATCTTCTCGCTTCTCTTGGCCTTCATGATGTGTTCTCTTGACCATTGCTATCTCCTCATTTGGATTTCTCTTAGTTACTTTAGGGATTGAGTGTTCCATCCTAGTGACTTATTATTTACAAGATTGCTAGCTTGGTTGATACTTTTTCCCAACTAACACCTTACATCCTTTATATTTACAGGCCAATTAGTCTGACATTCTCACTACTCCTTTATACCATATACAACCAACTTATAATCTACTTCCAACCTTTTTACGACCTAATTATGATCTACTTATAACCTACTTACTATACTTCCATGAGTTCCGTCTTAGCTTAAGGTTTATTTCTTATTTTTCTAATATATTTTCTAGCGTTTCTTTTCAATTGTGTATTATTTGGGTTTTCATAGCAGAACTCTTTCTTCCTCGTAATTCAAGATGCAACCACACTCATAGGAAGGTAAGTATACAGGTAGGTATGCTTCATTTGAGTTCATGCTTTTTATCACTTTTTGTACTCCACATCCATGTTGGTTATTTTGATTTTGGTGTTACATTTTCTTTTCCCAAAGAACATCTCATGTACACTTTTTGTAACCCACAATGATCTTCGGTTGGGGCATATGTATACTCCTAATTTTTCACTTTACTGATTTTTGTTCTTCATAAGCATCATTGAAGCATTGGCTTCCTCGAAGTGGCGTTCTCGAGGACATTGCCATGATCGAGGCGTAACTGAGAAATGGTTACGTGTAACCTTCACTAGTTGTATTGGGCTAGTTAGCAGTGGTACTTATGAGAGGGCCTTGATGTGTAGTCCAATTATACCACATTTCACATGTTTTCATACCTTTGTAGTTGTCTTTTACAACCTCCTTACGATATCACCTTCCTATCCTCTTACAGGCACCTCCATACTTCCCTTCAACAAACACATACCTTCGTCTCGACATTTTTAGTAGCTTCAGTCTCCCTCCATCGCTTAGGATTTCCTTTTTGACCCCCATAGTTTTGCATTACTTGTTGCTGACGGTATTGACCATGGTCGACGCCGTATTGCTTGTAATTTTTAATAGCTGACATCAACCATGGTCGATATCGTCGACTAGCCGAAACTGCAATACGCCATCATGATAGCTATATATACTTGGCATTTGAGCGCTTATTCCAATACATCATCATCACTCATTTGGTCTATTGGCACTCTCTGCTCTTAAATCCCTGGAGATCTTGAAGTTGGTCTCACATGTCTTTTTTAGAGTCTACACTTGGAGCATTAGGTACTTAGGATCTTCCAGCATGGGAGTTGCACCTACTATGGTCTACCCAACCTTTGGAGTGTTTAACAAAAGGTTTTTAGGTCTTCTCTTATCCATTTGTGATCTCTCACATCAACTCTCTCATAAGGTGCTGCTAACCCCGGGTGAAAGTTAATGCGCCAATGGTGTCTGCGATCAGGTAAATATCTATAACTTCTCTTTTCCTTTATGTTATTTCAGATTTGGATGTTTGTTTGATGTGGTCATGCATAGGTTAGAGTAGAGAAGCATATTCTTGATCTATTGCATTATTTATATATTGGCTTTTGCCTTATAATCCACCCTTTGTACTTTACAACCCTTT
Organism: Taxus wallichiana var. yunnanensis; assembly: GCA_018340775.1. Taxonomy (NCBI): domain Eukaryota; kingdom Viridiplantae; phylum Streptophyta; class Pinopsida; order Cupressales; family Taxaceae; genus Taxus; species Taxus wallichiana. Next base: position 310,229,713 of record CM031244.1, read on the forward strand.
TACAACCTATCGATTCGTATAACCTATATTTTTAACCTAAGCATAAGAATCCATATCTTGCTACAACTTGATTACAACACTATTATCATCAACTTACTATCGGGAGCTAGTTAGACGTATTACCCTATCCTAGATCTAGGCTTTGGAACCCTACATCTCCTATAGAGTGTGGACTATCGTCTTCCTAGTTCCATGTCTTTTGCAACTTACAACCTCAAGGTGTGCATCTTTAGTATGGCCCCTCTCATTATCCTAGTCTAGATCACCCATTATTGAGAGATAAAAATGATATTTCATAAGTTATTGTGATTGATTTCTGTTTATTTCATTGTGGGCTTTAGTTGCTGTCCACATATATGAGGAGGGACATCTGGTTCATCAAGTTCAAGTGAAGGGATACATATTATTTTGTACTTAAAAACATAGTTGAGGCACAACCTTCACTGCAAGGTACAAGTTGGAACATGGATGTGCACAAGGAAGTAGATAAGTCTTGTAAATTTCTAGTACTACAACAACCTTCCCTTCATGTGGCGAATTCGATGACGACATTGACAATTGTAGGCAAAGGGTACATGTCACCCTTTCCAAGAGGCTTAAGTGAAAAATTACTCCGAGGTACGGTTGTAAATACAACATCAATCTTGGAATATCAAAGGAAGCATGGTAGAAATACGATGCCATTCTTTCACTTGGTGGACCAGGATGGAAAGAATTGCATCCTCATCAATTTTTAGTGGTTTCAAATGGTGAGGTGGTTTTTGAAGTCAATTAATCCTCTAACATGGTAAAAAATGCGAAAATTTGAACCTTATGTTGGAGGAGGTTATTTTAGAGGTGGGTATCTAGAATACTATGCAAGTTGTCACATACAATGCAACAACATATGTGATGGATGAGAGACTACTTTAGGAGAGGCATTTACTCTTTTGGACTGTTTTGCGGCCCATTGCCTTGACCTTCTTTTATAGGACACAAACAAAATTGATTGGGTGAGACGGATTGTAGAAGATGCAAATAAATATAACCAAGTGCATATGTAATCACCCTTGGGTTTTCAGCTCGACGAGAGAACACACCAAGGGGAAAGAGCTTGTGTGAGCGGGTGTTATGAGGTTTCGAACTATTTTCCTAACGTTACACATTATTTTTACTTTGTAGACATCATTTAAGAAATGTTTGTGAGTCAAACATGGCTAGATTCACAATATTTAAAGAAATCCGATGGATAGAGTACTCCAAAAACATTTTTGATAATGCCTTTATGAAGAGAGTTGCAAAGACCATCAATGTAACTTCAAATTTCAATTTAAATTTCAAGTCAATTCCTTTATTTTCACATTTTAAATGTATTGTTATTTACTTTATTTGTAAGTTTGTAACTTTAATGCTTCATTTGTTTACGGTGTGTCGGAGCATTGTTGGTGAGGGTTTTACTTTGGTTGATAGGGAGCAAAACCCAATGGGATACATTATATGGGGGATGTAACTAGAATTTGGTCCCTTTTGTGAGCTAATTGATCGAGGTAGAATAATCAAAACTTGACGACATACATTTATGAGGCCATGAATAGGGCCAAAGAGGTTATCCAAAATTATATGGGGGATATAGCCAAATTTGGTCCTTTTTGGGAGTTGATCGAAGGTGGAACAATCAATTCCACCAACACATTTATGTAGCGGGCTATCACCTCAACCCCAATTTTTCACATCTCCAATGGCTTCATATATGTTAACGGGTGGTTATGTATGGCCTCATCAACATGGATTGAGAGGATGACACCGAGAGGTTGAGGTGAGGGACTTCATATGTTAAAGTTTCAGAATTACAAGCACGCTAGGGGAGGCTCTTATCTTCGGCGTTAGCTGTCCAAGAGAGATTCACCTAGCTACCATATAACAAAAACTAGAGTATTTATCTATGTTCCACCAAGTTTTCGAGACGGGGACAACGGGGACGGGGGGATGTGTTTCCGGGACGGATTTTTTGGAGGCCTTTTTTAAGGGGACGACTATTAAAAAATAAGGGAAAATATAAAAATATAGGAAATTTCAAATATTCATATGATAACATTGATAAAACATTCATCACACATATTATAGAACCTTAATACATAAAATTGGAGCTGAATTGAGATTTCACATAAGATTCAAGTTTCAATTACAATAATAATTACAATGAAATGCCCAAGGGCTGCAAGTTTCAAGTACTCACTACAATATCTCTGAAACATAGAAAAAGTATATAGTACACAACACCTGCACAAAAACAATTCAAATGCAATCATATGCATCATCGAGCATACAATTAGCAAATGCATTGTCACACTTTTGAGCAGGCATATTGGAGCGGTCATGATAATAGGGTTTTTCAGAAATGAGTAAATAACCTGCTGTTTTTTTCAGCAAAACATATTACTTTATGCTCTGTTCATACACCTTTGCTGCACAACACAACATTGAACTGAATAACACACTTTTTTTCACCAAAACATTTTACTCTATGTTTTGTAGTCTCACACACCTTTCACAACATTGAGTCAAAAACAGTCTTTTTTGGAAAACATATTAGTATTACTCTATGCTCTGTTCGTACACCCTGTGCTTTGCACAACACAACATTGAACTGATACCACAATGTTTTTCACCAAAACACATTACTCTACGTTATGTATTCATACACATAGTTCAAAGAATTGGGTAAATACCTGTGTTTTTCATGAAAACATATTACTCAATGCTTTGTTTATACACCCTCTGCTGCACAACAAACCATTCAACATAATACCACAATTTGTTTATCACCAAAACATATTATTGTATGTTCTCTATTCATAGACACATTACTTGTATGTTGTACTCGTTTCTTCTCTTTGTTGTTTTCTTTCTTTGTCTTCTCCTTCACAAGATGGGAAATGACAAAAATGAGCTTCTTTTTTGTTTTAGTTGTAAGAGAGGTTATTTTAGGTATAGGTTAGTTAGGAATGAGTGTGTGGGGGCCGACATTCCTTTTTAAAAATTAACTTTGTGTTTATAAAAAAAATTAACTTTGCCTTTGTTGGGACGTAGGGGACGCCCAGAAGTCCCCAGTATAGTCAAGGGACTTTTAGAAGCCCCCTGGCCGTACCGGGGACGTCTGGACGTCCCTTGCCGTCCCTGCTCCAATATTGATGTCCTGGGGCGTCCCATTTTTTTTTTAGCAACTTGGGGACGGGTAGGGGACGTTTCCTACTCGTCCTCGAGTTTCCAAAATGTCCCCAGTGACAGGGGACGAGCATAAAAGGCAAGGTATACGTCCTCGTAGAACATAGGTATTTATTTATATGTTCCAAGTCAGCAAATTTAAAATTATTGATTACTTATAAACTTTTGATGATCTTGTTTGTAGGTTCTTGGTGGGAAGATTGAGGTGAAATATCCCACATCTTCAAAAGCTAGCCCTCAAAATTTTATCTCAACCTTGTAGTGCTTTCGGATGTGAGTGCAACTGGAGCTCAACAAGTGGACTCAACAACACTTCAATGACCTAATTTTTGTGTAATCCAATCTTCGGCTTTGGGACACATTGCAGGAGCCTATTGATTTGGATGAGATTGATTCATACAATGACTAGATTGCAAAAGAAGAGGAAATTCCCACATTCACAAAGGACAAAATTGCTACTTTCGAGAGGGAAGCTATGGAGGGAGATACACAAGTAGGAGATATTGAATTGAATGACGTGTTTGGAGATGATGTCGAACATGTAGCAGAGCTATTGCCATTTACTACTAGGGTGGAGTTAGGTTGCCTCATAGGAGGAGCAAGTAGTTGCAATCGAGTGTGGGGACTAGTAGAGGCACTAGACCCTCTCCACAATATTTCTCTAGAATGAGAAAGAGGAAAATGCAAACTATTGTAATTTCGAACATGTATAGATATGCGAATTTATGATGATAATTTTCAATGACAATCATCATAAATTCATAAGATTTATTAGTTGGCTATTGTATTCACATGATGATGCGATTTTGTACTCTATTTGTATTCAAATCTAATAAAAAACCATTCCCTAATGTTTACGAGATCCATTTGATACATTTTGTAACTATATTTTGCATTTTTTTTGTTTTTTTTTAAATTTAGGTATTTTTAAAAGTTGTCAAGTATTGTCGAGTCAATTTTTTTGGATTTGTCGGTATTATTGGTCGAGTAATGCAGTATGCGAACTATGGTCGAAACATTTATACATCATTTTTTTGCTATTTATAGTTGGCGAGTTGAGTAGCTCGACCAATGGGTTAACTTTGCAAATGCTTCAATCAAGAGATGAGGTTAGGGGTTTGACCTCACAAACATTTAAAAAACCAAAATTTGAAAATTAAGTGTTTAAATACAAATTTAGACATATTTATATTTGGAGCTACATGTTATTTTGCTAAAACTTTAAATTATTGAAGAGGTTAGGGGTTTAAATCCCCAACCCATTTTTTTAAAATTAAAAGAGTTTTTTTCAAGATTTTTTTCAGCAAGCACAATTATATATATATATATATATATATATATATAGACATACATACATACATACATACATATATATGAATATAAAAATAATATTTTCCAAGGCCTAAAAATAATTTTCAAAATTTAAAATCTTTTTTTAGAAAATATTGGAAAATATTTGTTGAGGATAGAAATTATTGTTTTAAAAATCCCGGAAAATTATTTTAAGATCTAAAAAATGATTTTAAATTTTGAAAATTATTTTTAGGCGTTGGAAAGTTATTTTAAAGTATTTTTTGAGCTTGTATGGAATATATTGGGTAAAAGGAGGGTTTTAGAAGGTCCCACAACCTTATACAAGCCCATCAGGCCAGATTTAACATTGATAGAAGCAGAGTCAAAATACCCGAGCAGATTCCAAAAAAAGGAGAACGAAAAAACAACAAAGAAAGGAAAAAATACATCAAAGGAGCTTTTTCAGCTCAGAAACAACGTTCTTAGCTCTAGGAGAGCCTGAGTCTTTAGCAAGAAGATCAGCCAGCTTGATAAGCTCCGCACAGTCATCCGCAATGGCCGTCCTGGTGGAATCCGTGAAAGCCTCCCAAGCTTTCAGAGCTTTGAAGGCGCGCTGGAGCTTGCTCAGAATAGAGGAAACCATGTCAGCTCTGCTATTGTCTCTATTAGCATCAGCAGCCTCGGAATCAGCAGGATTCGACTCCATCAAAGGAGGGGAGTGAAGAGAGTCAGCAGCAAGAATTTTTCATCGAAGATAGCCTTAGAACCAACAGACTGAGAGATGGGCTCCACATCCGGTTGATTGATATCAAGTGCTCCGGATCCGGGAGTCAGGGTACAGCTGAGCCAGGCCCAAGAGAGCAGCAGCCTGAGAGAAGTCGGGGCTGGAAACAGGGGAAGGAGCTCGACCACAGGCATCAGTGCCTTCCAAGAAAAAAGCAAGGGGGGGTAGGGAAAGACAGGGTGGCAGGGGAGATGGAAACGGCGCGAGGGGGACTCAGGATAGCCACGTCAGAATCCGAACCGGATGAGAGAATCAGCCGACGACGACGCCTCGAGGAGTGGAGGGAAGAGGAGTGGGGACGAGGAGAAGAAGAGGGGGAATGGCGGCGACGACCCAATTTGGGAGGGAAGCGAAGGAGGTCGGCGTGAGAAGCAGCGACAGAGAAAAGCAGGTAAAGCAACCCCTGGTGAAGAATGACGCCCTCGCCCTCCCGAGCAAGCTGCACCGAATGTTCAAGAGACTGAAACAAGAAGGCCGCCAGATTGATCTTCTTCCCCCATCGAAGATGGGAAAGAATGAAAAGATGAGGACCAAAAACCAGTCTGTATCTACCATCGATAGTAAAATAGCGCATAATGACTTCCGCCACTCTGTCCCAAGGAGAAGGCAGGGAATTCCGGGAGTAACCAGAAAGATATTTAACCGGCCTGTCACCAGGGGCGTTGAAATCCTGAATTTCCGCATGCAGCGAACGTTTGTAGTATATGTCACCAGCAGCAGGAGGCCGGTGGCATCAGCAATGGCATTCGTGGAGATGGAGAAGCGAGTGTTGCCGACTTGGACCCGACCCTTCGTCCAGGAAGCCGTGACCGCATAAGAAACCAGCGCCGAATGACCCGCCATTTTTTCCAGGAAGGTGGCTATACCATTCTCCATCAAAATGTTCCAAACCTCTCCATCATTCTTAAAAGACTCACAGTTGTCGGGCTCAAGGCGCTTCAATTGACCCCCCATGGGAAGAAAGCTTGAAAAATTCGAAGTGAGAGTGTAGAGGGCAAAACTGCTTAAACAGGCCAGGGAAAGTGCCGCCAAGTTATCATTGCCCTTTCGCCACCTCCTCAGATGATTAATGTGGCTAAAATGCTCATACGTGCGGAGATTCCTCGCATCAATACAAGGCACCTTAATCAATTGCCCCTCAAAAAGAGTCAAATCCATATACTTCGTCATAATTGCCGCCGCCGAAAGAGAAGGCCAAAGCGAGATAACCGAGACCCGAGTCAGCCCTTTTTTCCACCAGTTAGCAATGGGAAATATCATTTTGAGCGATTTGGCAGAGGTCCTTCGGGAAATTATCAGTCCAGCTTTGCTGATTTTCAATGACACCAATATTAGCAAGGAGGTCGGCCGCTTTATTTCCCTCCCGAAGAACATGCTGGAACTGGATCTGCGGAAAGATCTTTGCATGAATCTGATATCAGCAATGATGTTACTAATCGACCAATGACCAGGATCATTAGACTGAAGGAGTTTGATGATGTTGAGGGAGTCACTTTCAACTTGAAGGGGATCATCACCCAAATTGATGGCCATCTCAAGGCCTTTGAGGATCGCCAAAGCTTCCGCACGATGGTTGGAGCCAAAATTGAAATTATGAGCAGAGGCAGCAACAATATATCCCGAAGAGCACCGAAGGATGGCCCCACCTCCAGAATTACCAGGATTGCCCTTCGAGGCTCCATCAGTGTTGAGTTTTTTCCAGCCCCTAGGAGGGGGAGTCCAGCGGACTAAATCCCTAACAGTGTGTGCTCTTATATTGAATGGATAATAACTTCTGCCACTCCAGGGAGTTGCAGATTTGAATTTTTTGCTGATATTTGGTCCACGTGGTCAGGTTGATATTTTCTTGGAGGGCCAGAGCAATCTGAATAGCCACTTGACAAGGATCAAGGCTTTTTTCTTTGAAGATTCTTCTGTTTCTTTCTTTCCAGATGCCCCATAATCCGTGCGGTAGGAGCAGTTTCCAGGCCAATTTAAGAATCGGATGAGTAAAAGGAGAGCTCCATTGAGATAGGGTGTCCTGGATGGAACCGGAAAGATCCAATGAACTCCCAACCTTGAAAAAAGCCACTGCCAAATAACTTGCGAGAAGGAGCAATGGATCAAAAGATGTGCAGAGGACTCCACATCATTAGCACATAACACACATTTAGAGGGGAGGAGAAACCCCTCCTTTTCAAATTCTCGCCAGAGAGGAAAGCATTCTTAGAGGAGAGCCAAGAGAAAAAGCCAACTTTGGGGTGATCTCATTAGGCCAAACTTTGGAAAGGGGAGGGCCATGGTCAGCACTATGCAACGAGAGATAAGCTGCCTTAACGGAGAATGAGCCCGACGGGGAGAGGGGCCAAATAATCTCGTCCTCATTTTGGGTGAAAGGGATGTAGATGGAAGAGAGAATCGCTTTGAGAGAAGCCAACAGGTTTCTCTGCAGCTCGCTGATATCATCCCATTCCTTAATATCCCATGAGGGAATGGAGTTTACAACCTTCCAGTAGCCCGAAGCTAATCTACCATGTTTATTGATGATACTTCTCTTAATGGGGTCCCAAGTAGGATTGAGATCAAGGGGTTCTTCCCCTATCCATAGATCCCTCCAGAAATCTATAAGCCTACCATTCCCAAATCTCCATTTGGTGCCAGCACGAATAATGGGGAGAGAGCTACTAATAGAGTTCCATATGGCTGAGCCTCTAATAGGAATGGAAGTAAGCAGATCTTCATGATTAGCTAAATATTTAGCTCTGAGCAGATGGGCCCAACCGGAGTCACCCTTAGCCACTTCCCAAGCAAGTTTGGCCAGAAGGGCCCCATTCATTTCATTCATTTTTCGAAGACCGAGCCCACCATGAGGGGTTGGCTTACACACCTCTTTCCAAGCCACAAGATGGATCCTTTTCTTATCTTCAGTACCAGACCAGAGGAAGTTCCTTTGAATTTTTTCCACAACCTCCCTCACAGACCGGGATCTTAAGCAGGGACATGAAGTAAGTAGGGAGGTTTTGAAGAGTGGCTTTCACCATTGGAGCTTGCCAGCCTGACTGAGCAGCGCACCTTTCCAAGCGGCCAGCTTTTTTTGATACCTTTCAATGACAGGATTCCATAGATTTTTTGATTGCTTTCCATGGAAGAGGGGGATGCCGAGATAAGAGGCGGGAAGATCCATAATAATACAACCAAAAATATCAGCAATTTTTCTCTGAATCCTAGGAGGCGTATTGATGAAGGAGATGCTGCTCTTGTTGAAGTTGACAGTTTGCTGAGAAGCAGATTGATAGAGAGAGAGGATCTCCATAATAGCCCGGGCTTCAATAACAGAGGCTAAACTCAGCAGTAAGGTGTCGTCAGCAAACTGGCTATGAGTGGCCGAAGGACAATTAGAGGTGATTTTCATACCAGAAATGATGGATTGATTTTTTGCCGCTACCAAAGCTCTGCTGAGGGAGTCCGCCATAAGAACAAACAGAAAAGGTGACAGGGGATCACCTTGCCTGATACCTCTGCTGCTTTTGAAGAAACCCGCAGGAATGCCATTGATAAGAATAGAGAAGCAAGGGGTCGAGATACACGAGAAAACCCAGCTACACCACTTGTTGTCGAAACCAAACTTTTCCATGACCTTAATTAAGAAAGGCCAGCTGACTCTGTCAAAGGCTTTTTGCATATCCAATTTTAAGATCATTCCTGGGGACTTCGCAAGAAAGGCCGAGTGAATGGCCTCATGAACAGTAATTATACCCCCTTGGATAAGACGACCTTTAATGAAGCCGTTCTGATTGTGAGAGATGAGGTCCGACATTAGAGGTTTAAGTCTGGAAGCCAACATCTTAGTGATTATCTTGTAAGACGTGTTACAAGAGACTGATCGGTCGAAAATTGGACACATCTTTAGAGTTCTGCACTTTTGGGGCGAGAGCCACAAAAGTGGTATTCCATTCTTTAAGCAGATTGTTGTTCATCTGAAATTCGTTAACTGCTTGGAAGAGATCCTGCTTGATGATTTCCCAAAAACTTGGAAGAAGGCGGCAGGAAAGCCATCCGGACCCGGAGCTTTGTCTCTCTTCATAGCAAAAACTGCTTTATGAATTTCCTCCATTGAAAAAGGCTTGGTCAGATTGTTATTCATCTCAGGAGAAACCAGACGCGGGATATGCTGGAGCATTTCATTCATTGATTGTTCCGGAGGAGCCAGATCAGCATGGAGAAGATTGGAATAGAAGGATATAAGCTCATTGGAAATATCACTCTCAGCAGTTAGCAAGTTCCCATCAGACGTCACCAACTCACGGATCTTGTCCCTGGCTTTATGCTTACAAGCAGTGATGTGGAAGAATTTGGTATTACGGTCACCTTGCTCGAGCCAAAGGGCTCGAGAACGTTGCCTCCAATAGGTTTCTTCCTCTTTAAGAGTGTTGTGGTAATCACTGAGGAGAGAGATTTCCTGTTGGTGAAGATGATCCAATCTTCCAACCGCCTCAATTTGTTCAGAAATTTTTTCCAAGCTATGAGTTAGCTCCCGCTTGCGAGCTTGATGTTACCGAAGACCTTCGACTTCCATATCTTGAGTTGTTTTTTAACTTCTTTGAGTTTGCTGGAAAATCTGAACATACTAGAGCCCTCAATATTGATATTCCACCAGTTTGCAACATGGGGAAACAGGTGGTTATTTTCAAGCCAGGCAAGCTCAAATCTGAAGGGAGGATTCTTGGCATTTATTTTGTGGTTGGCGCTTAACAAAAGAGGGCTGTGATCCGAGGCAGCCCTATGGAGGGAATTGAGGTAGAAGTCAGGAAAGAGAGAGATCCAGTCCAGAGAGCCTAGAGATCTGTCCAGTCTGCATTGGATGTGATTCCTGCCCAATCTGCGGTTTGACCAAGTGTAAGATGAGCCATGCAAGTCCATATCCAGAAGGGAGTTCTCCCTTATGAAGTCGGCCAAAGCCTCCATGCTAACCGGCATGGCAGGCATACCTCCCTGTTTTTCCGAAGGATAAAGAGGGCAGTTAAAATCACCCATTATTAGAGTGGGGATTTTACCACAAGTGATGATGAAATTAGTGATGTCTTTCCAAAGTTTTCCACGATGAGTCTCCAAATTTGGAGCATAAACATTAATAGCAATCCAGGAGGAATCCGCTCCAACTTCTTGGAAGAGAATACATAAAAAGTTGGGGTGCTTGAACAGACATTCTCCTTTGAGACTTCTGGGATCCCACAAAGTACAAAGCCCCCCTGAGTTCCCTGTAGAAGGTTGAAATTCAAAGGAAGCTGCTGGCCAGAGTTTAAGGAGGCAATCCTCCTTTTTAAGTTTTGTTTCCTGCAACATTATGATATCAGGAGAGTGCTGGAGTTTGATATCTTTGATAACTCTTTGCTTTTGAAGAGAGTTGAGCCCTCTTATATTCCAAGAGATGATCTTCATTTCTTAGGTTTATGTTTACTCCCCACCACCATGGGGATTGTACTTTGAGTTCCTTGCGCTATATTTGTGGCTGCTTCTTGTTGAAGCTTGATACTGCTCGAATTCTGCCCCGAGCTTTTTCCAAGCCTATGTCGGGTTTCTTGTTGCTGCTTCTAGTGAAGCGATGATTGAAACTGTCATCAGAGGAGAGACCAGTGGGGGAGGGTACAGAGTCCAAAACAGGCGGGCAAAGGGGAGGCAGGGTGGGGGGATCCAGGGAAGAGGGGATCGAAAGAAGGGGAGGGAAGGGAAGAGGAGCAGACAGAGGCGAGGGGGAGGGAGGAGTTAGCCAGGAGCAAGTCCTCTCCGAGAGAGGAAGGGGTGATGAGAGCCGAAGAAGGCGGAGGGGAGATGAGGGGTTGGAAAGCCAAGGAGGAGGGAGCGATCTCAGAAACTGGATCCAAAGATGTGTTGATTTCTCCATCCTCAAGGAGAGCGAAGGAATTTGAAGTGGGGATGATCGGGATCTCAATTGAAGATGATTTGGGAATAAATTTATTTTTGGTTTTTGGGGATAGGGTTTGGGACTTGGGTTTTGGTTGAGGTTTAGATGGGCAGCCAGAGGCCCGATGACCGAGTTTTTTGCAGAAGGAGCAAGCTTGAGGAATATATTCGTAGTCAATGGGTTGTTTCCAGTTCCCTAAGTCCGAAATAAGCTCAATATCTTTTGGTAAGGGGCAACTAATATCAACATTAACACAGAAACGAGCATGAATGAATCTAGTTTTTGCTTTTGTTGCTTGATCTATAGCTATTAAGGAACCTATTGAGAGAGCAATACCTTCAATAACCGCCGGATGCCAGAACTCCAGAGGGAGCCCCGGGAGGCGAACCCAAATTGGGGCTTGGGTCATGGACTCCGTGTGTGGGTTGAAACCAGGAGACCATTTCCTGAGATAGAAACCCCGCCTGCCAAAGAACCACGGACCACCTAGCAGAGCTCTAGCGAAGTCTTCTTTCAAGCTGAAGGAGAATAAAATGAAACCATTAGGCATAGCCGCTATTTCTAGCGCTCCACATGGTTGCCATTTTAAACGAGCCCATTTTTTTATATCCTCCAAAGGGGGTCTAGGGCCCATCAGGGTACCCACCAAAGACAGATCACGTGAAGCAGTAGCAGCCTCCGTGATGTGAGAGGGGATGCGCAGGGAAAAGGACCCTTCGGACAGAGAAGGGGAAAGCTTTTCCGAGCTGTGTGCCGATGTGGAACCCTCCACGACTTTTGACCATACATCGGGCGGCCTTGGAGAGAGGGACCCTGACAAGAGGGGCCCCCGATCCGGACCAGAGGGGTCCGACATCCGAGCTGTGGAGGGACAGAACCTCACAGCGGTAGCTAATATACTACCTTTTTGAATTTTATGGACAATATTATAAAAACTTCTTGATAATCACTTGAATGTATTCTTTGAGCTTGCTATGGAGTTATAAATTGAATCACTTGATTTCGCTCTTGAAATATCAAATAGCCTTGTAAATCCTGATGGAAGAATAATAGGGTGATGTCTCCTAAATAAGGCATGTTAATGACTTGTTAAAGGATCCAAACTTTAGAAGCTACTGATAAGTGTTTAATGTGGTGTAAATTTCTAGACATATAACCTTTATCATGACTATAATATCATTAAAAACTTGATATATTCCTCAAGAATATGGCAAAAAGAAATATTAAATTATATCAAGGTACAATCAATTATGGTCTTTATTATTCTTGTCTAAATGATCCTAAGTTATTTGGTTATTGTAAAAAGAATATGGCAAAAGAAATATTAAATTATATCAAGGTACAATCAATTATGGTCTTTATTATTCTTGTCTAAATGATCCAAAGTTATTTGGTTATTGTGATGTTGACCTTGTTGGTGATACTACGGATAAAAATCTATTTGTGGATATGTTTTGAACTTGGTATAGGTGCTATTATTTGGAGCAACGAAAAACATTCTACAATGTCTATCTCATCTACATAAACTGAGTATAAAAATGTTATGGAAGCTGCAAAAGAAGCAAGTCGCTGAGAATATTGTTGGAAGAAATTCATATGAGTGTTAATAAAAGTACCACACATTATCTGTTATAGCTAGAGTTGCATCTCTTGCAAAAAATCCAGTTTAACATCAAAGACCAAAACATATAGAAATTCAGATGCACTTTATCAGAGAAAAGGTCCTCAGTGGTGATATTGATATTGATATTCAAATCTGTCCAACAGATGATCAAGTGGAAAATATCTTCACAAAACCTCTATGTATTTCAAAGTTTTTGCTAGGCCTTTTAGAGCTGCCATTAAGGGGTAGTGTGAATGGCAATGTCACTTCTTAATGACCTTGTTGTATATCTTTCTTCTTTATACTTTTATTGTAAAAACATTGTAAAAATCAACCTATGTGATTTACTGTAAGCATCGTTTTATTACGGAGAACCTAGAGAAGCGTTGTAATGGAGATTCCTTATATTATAAAAGGTTCCAAAATACATATGAGACTTCATGTATGCAACTATTCACGAGGAACTTACGGATATTATATTTAATCCCATTACTATGCTAGCCTCAAATCAACTTATATGATGTGAGGAATCACGGAATATAATTCTTTTTATAGAAAGGTGATAACTGTAAAATCCTTCCATAAGGTGTGTTTATAATTCCTTCTCTAATAAAAAGATGATGATGGCACACATTCCTAGTAAACATTAAGGGGGAGCGTTGGAGCAATTAATATTTGTGGGGATACACAGCCATGGCGGATCCTTAATATTAGTAAGATTCAATGTAAAACATGGCTTTATATATAAAAACAATATCAAACAAATATTAAACCTTTAGTATTTGTCAAATAAACAAACAACTATTTTCGAATAGCTATGAATAGAGAGGTATAACCATTCACGGTTATTACCTAACCTCCATTATAAAAGTGTGGGATCCCTTTGCGGGACACACAATTATGACATATGACATTATTATGAAATACAAGGCTTAATATTTGTCAAATAAACAAATAACTATTTTCGAATAACTATGAATAGAGAGGTATAACCGTTCAAGGTTATTACCTAACCTCCATTATAAAAGTGTAGGATCCTCTTGTGGGACACACAATTATGACATATGACATTATTATGAAATACATTCATGTATGAATATTGTAAATGCTGATAAAGGTGTGAAGAATCGAGAAGGAGATATAGTGTGCTAAGTTCTCGTGATCTGTAATTGTCAGACATGGTTGTAAGTTCTTGTGATTAATAAAATTTGGATAGTTCATTTGATCGTGGGTTTTTCATCTTAACATGTTTTCCCCACATTATATTTATTGTGATGTTTTCATTTGATTTCCTGCATATTTATTGTTTTTTAACTAACTATAAATTCATCACATTGTAATTCCTTGTCATATAAGTAGTAACAAATTACGTATTAAATCCTCCCGATCTTTGACAATTCTAGTGTTTACGCAAAAGTCGAGATTGTTAACCAAGAGGAGCATATAGAAGACGATAAACTAATATGTACTAAGGCGTAGGGTTCCAAAGCCTAGATCTAGGATATGGGATAGAGTCTTACTAGTGTTTCGATTGTATGAAGATCTATAAAGTATGATGTACTTATAAAGAGATATGAACTAGGGATGTAAACAAGGGTCGTAAGAGATAGATAGGTTGTAGATATCTTTAGGATGGTAAAGCCCAAAGGGTGGATGTAAGGCAAGGGCCGATATAGAATAATGCAATAGACAAGAATATGCTGCTCTATCCTTGTCTATGTACTAAATACATCATTTAATCAATCAAATCAACATTAATAACATAAAGGAAAATAATGGTTATAGATACTTTTGTAAAAACACCATTGATGCATTAACCCCCAACGTTAGTAGCACTTTATGAGAGAGTTGATGTGGGTGATCACAAGATGGATATACATAAGACCTAAGTACATAACAGTTGGGGATTCCAAAGTCTTGGTGAACTTTGTTGGTGCTGCTCATATTCTTGAGTGTCCTGGACTAATTAATCTAAAGACAGTCCTCCAAGTGTAAGCAAAACTAACACCTAAACATTTAAGATCTTAAGAGCAGCTTGGCGAACACAAACAAATTGATAGATGACAATGTGATGATTTGGAAATGCTCTCAAATGACGCCTATAAATATGGATTATGATTAGTCATTATAGTTTCATATAGCTGATGGCATCGAGTCGACCACGAGGAAATATAGCTAGACTGTGCCAACCATGGTCGATGCCATTGATTCTAGGTAATAATAAATCACGGGGTCTTAGGGGAAGTCTTAGGAGATGGAGGAAATGCTTAGGAGATGATAAAGGTGATTTGACGAGGATATGAAGGTGTTGTAAGTAGGTATGCATGTGATGATGGGAGGATAGTAAGGTGATGTTGTAGGAGGCTGTAAAAATATGAGTACTAGATATAAAAGATAAGATATCTAAGGTATCAAGGACTGCACATCAAAGCTCTCTCATAGATGTAGCTAACCAACCCGATCAAGCTTTCTGATCATCCCCCTCCCACTAGTGCCTCATAAGTCATCACTTCAAGGGGGCTAATATGCCAATGGTGCCTAAAGATAAAAGTCAATAAAAGTGAAAAATAAGGTGTATAATTTTCATGTCAAGAAGAATTGATCATTCTTCTTGTATTCTAGGCCATACTTTATAGTATCTCAAACATATGTCAATATGTTCTTTGCTTCTTTCCAATGACTCACCTTTGGTTCTTGCATGAACCGTGAAAGATAACTGACAACATAGCCGATATCTGGCCTAATTTAAGTCAAGTAAATGAGACTCCCAATCAACTAACGATAGAGGATTGCATTTACTAGCAATGTTGGATTAAAATGAAATAGTTGAAGTCTTGTCTCTATGTTTGTTGTAATACGCCACTATTTGGAATTTATTGAGAAATCTCTTGGCATACTTCATTTGAGACATGAAGTTGCAGTGTCCCTTTTGCCATACGTCTAAAGCAAGACAGTAGTGCATAAGCTCGAGGTCTGTCATGTCAAACAATCGCTTGAGATCATTTTTTGTTGCATCAATCATCTTCATTGAGATGCTAGTGATGACTCAATAGTCCACTTACACAATGAGTGTTACAACCTCCCTTGTTCTTTGAGGTAGAGGTTTGGATCATATCAATTTCATTGGAATCCATGCTGCATGAGATGCTCATCAGTCTTGATGTACCAAGCTCTAGGAGCTTGCTTGTGACCATACAAAGGTTAGATGAGTCTACATACCTTTTGTTTTTGACCAGGTGTGACAACCTTCGAGTTGGGTCATGTAAACTTCCTCTTGAAGATCTCCATTCGGAAAGGTACTTTTCTTGTTCATCTGATAGACTTTTCATCCAAACTGTGCAACCATAACAAAGACCTTTTTGATAGTCTTTATCTTGGTTGTGGAGCAAACGTATCCTCATAGTAAATACTTTTTTTTGTGCATAGCCCTTTGAAACCAGTCTTGCCTTGTACTTTTGAATATTGCCATTTGCTTTGTGCTTGGTCTTAAAGACTTGCTTACAACCGACAGGCTTCTTCTCTTTGGAAGATCAACAAGCTTCCATGTATTGTTCTTCCTTTGTGATTGATATTCATCATCCATGCCATCCTTCCAAGGCTTTGACCACTGGGCTTCATGAACCGTGGAGGGATCAAAAGATTCTGTAACTTATCTTAGAAGGATAATTTCACCTCTTCATGAGCCATGCTACGAGTCCTCGGTCCTGAAGTGGAAGTTTTGGGACTGCATCCAATTTTGCATCTCGGATAGTACTGATATACTTCTTGGGTATTTGTGGTGTAGTACTTGTGGATAGTGGAGTTGGAGAACTTCTTTGATCATCACCGTCATCCCCATCATTACTACCATCATCCCCAGAAATGTTTACAAGATCAATTTCCTGTATTAGGTGATTGTGTGGAGGGTGGATTGGATTCACCTTCCTCACAAATACATCTTTGCTTATGTGTACTTTCTTGGTTTTAGGATCCATGAGTCTGTATGCATTTCATTCTTCACTGTAGCCAAGAAATATGCATGCCAAGGATTTCTTATCTAGTTATTTCTCTTCTTTTCAGGAACATGCATATGTGCTTTACATCCTAAAAAGAAGATGAGAGATAGAAGGTCTATACTCATTCCATGCTTCTTGTGGTGTGATACCATTAAAAACTTTAGTGGGTGCATAGTTAAGCAAGTAAACCAAAGTGTGAACAACTTTTTACCAATATGATTGATCCAAGCCCGAGTCCTGAATTATACTGCATACCATCTCCACAATGGTATGGTTTTGTCTTCATGCAACACCATTTCGCTGTGGTGTGTATGGGGCAGTCAATTGTTGGTGAATGCCTTGCTCCTTTACACATGTAGAGAATCCATTGCTGGTAAATTCCCCTTGATCCAAGCAGAGAACATGAATACGATGACAAAATTATTGTTCCATGCAGGCTTTGAATTATTTGAAGCATTGGAAGGCATGATCCTTTGTCTTCTAGAAATATACCCACATCTTTTGTGAGTAATCATCAACAAATAGCTGAAAATACTTGAATCCACTAGCACTCAGATTCATGGGATCGTCCCTGATCGGTATGCACTAGATCTAAAAGTCTAGTTACCCAATGAGTACTTATACCAAAAGGGCGTCTGTGTTGTTTTCTAGCTAAATAACTAGAGCATAGATTGTTCGACTTTTTTAGTGAGGGAAGATCTCTCACCATATTATGCCCTATCGAGTGCAAGCAAATACCCGATATTGAGGTGTCCATATCTCTGATGCCAAAGATTTGCATGATTTGTATCCATTACAACTAGAGCTTGATTGTTTTTTTGGACAAATCAAGCCGAAACATTTTTCCTACACCAAAAGCTCTAGCAACAATTTTTGAGCTTCTAGACTTGTCTTAAATGAGACGTCTTTTTGCCACTTTTTCAATGAAATTCAACCTTAAAGTTATGATTGAACAATCGACTTATAGACAACAATATTTTTGTTAGTGCTTGAACTTATAAGACTTTAGTTATTTTACATTAATTATTACCAAGCGGTAAAGAAATATCTTCTGTACCTAGTACACAATAGGATGAATCATCACCTAAAGATACTTTCCAGCGGTCAGGTATATGATCCAGATTGGTGAACCAATCGTTTCGCCTGTCATATGCCAAATTGCTCAAGTCCACATACCAGAAAGTTTTTGGAGGAATGTTCTCCTCACTACTCTATGCATCATATACATAGTCCTTGTCAGAATGATTTTTTTCTTCTACAATATTGCCGTGTTGCTGCTGTTTGGAAGGCTTCTTCTTCTAATTGTGTGTAAATAGGGCTTCTTCCTTGGTCCTTTTGCGATTAGTGGTGTTGGGTTCTTGGTACTGGACGAGTCATGTGTAAATGCATTATACCAAGTTCCAATAATCCTTCAGTCCATGACTATTCTTGCCACATATGAGGCAAGTCTTCTTGGAATGAGAATGTTTCCCAGCTTGCGGCTGTTGCTGGGTAGGCCTCATGGGCATTTTCCCCTTCTAATGTATTGCCAAGGCATGGTCTTCATCAAGTTCTTCTTCTCCATGCGTAGATTCTCCTTGCAGTAGCATATTAACCAACTTCTTAAAAGTTAGTTTTTGATGTGAGACATTCAGAGAAGTCACAAAGGTTTTGTAAGTGGGAGGTAGTGTTCTTAGGACTAGGTACAAGAGATTTGTCAGACTCTTTCTCGCCCAATCCTTTTAGCATGTCCCACAGTGCTGCAACATGATGGAGAAACATTTCATCTTTTTTGCCGGTCTTCAATATGAGATAGTGAAGCTGGCTTTGAAGATGCAAAGTTGTGTTATGGTTCTTTGCCTCGTAGACAATACTGAGTTTTTCCCATGCATCTTTGGTTGATGTTGCATTGTGGATATGAAGCTGAACCTCATCCGATACCTTGAATACGATTATTAACTTTGCCTTCTGGTTTGCCTTGTCGAACATTTTCTGTTGATCAACATGAGAGGCATGTCAGGTGTATGTGCCCTCAACAACCGGCCAAATATTTTCAAATTCTGAGTGAGTCTTCACCTTTGTCTTCCATGCAACATAGTTATGAATGCAGAGTATCTATGAGTCAGGCAATAAAAACTTGGGTCATTTGCAGCCATTATGATTGATAATGGAAAACCGGAAGAACAATTAATTCCCTCAAAATATGACTTATCAAGAAGAAATGATTTGGCACTTGTTTTAGGACCTTATTTCAAGTATCTAGGTAAATGTTTAGCTTTTGGGTATCCATGGTTTGTGTTTTATAGAATTACTTTAGTTTTTAGGGGTTTGCACAGACCTAAATCACCTAGTTCTGAAAAACAATTAATTTGGAGAACTGTAAAAGCTGTACAAAAATCCTTTAAAGGGGTCTTTTCACATTGATATTTTAGGCATGCTTGCAAAAATTCAGCAAAAATTCTACATGAAGCTCTAGATATTGAATTAATTTGATTCTAGGCACATGTTTGGGAAAACAAGTAAATATAAATGCGAGGGCTGTAACAAAATTTTTCTGGGATACGATTTAGAATGCTATTACAAACCTTGGGGACAAAATTTGGGCTTCTGGGTACTGACAGATTGTAAGATACACAATCAAATTGTCTCAGGCTTGATGTAGGACATTATTTAAAATTGAATCATGACATCTTATCAAATCTATTAAATTTTAATAAAGTTTTATTAAAAAATAAAATAAATTAAATGCTTCCTGAATTTATATGAAAACAAACTATTGTCAAAACTAAGGAAAGCAAAAGATTTTTTTTTCTTTCCTATAGAAAAGAGTATGGCTGGAGGTGGTGTGGAAATGGAGTGTAGAGGATTTTGGGACTTCCTATTGCTGATCATATACAAATTGCTGCCCCTTTCTTACTGCTGCTTTTGGAGAAACCAGCCTAGATATGTAGAGATACATATTGGATTCATACAAGAAAAACATCTGTCTTTCCTTTCACTCGCGTTTTCCTCTTCATATGCTCCAATGCATCACACATTTATGCTCCTTCGTGCTTTTTTTTGAGGTTGCCAGGAAAAGGTTACATGGATAGGTTCGGTGCGGGTTTGAAACATGGAAACACCAATTTTCAAAAAACATTGAGTATGAAATGACATGGAAACGTCCGTACAATATATTATTAAAAATATAAATATATGTAAAAAATGCATGGTACTTATTTTTGTCCATAAAAGATAAAACACTTAAAATACTTTGTATTCATGAAAGTTCAAAACATTCAACATGCTTAAATTTTCATATGTACATGATTATAATCTAGATTCTAGAATATATCATCTAGATTTTCCTCAAGTACCACTGAAACAGTATCTAGTGTTTTTATTTTATTTTTGGCATTCAAAAAACAGCACTGCCGAAATAGTAGAGAAACATCCCAGGTACGGCTCTGTTTTGGAGTTTCGGAAACATTTTAGGTGAGTACCAGGACAAGTAACAATACCCTGTACGTTAGTAAGTGGGTATGCTGCCCTAGTTGGCATTTCCGGGTATTTTATTTATTAAAACACGCTTTTGCAGGAAGGAAATAAAATAAAATAACAAGTGCAGCTCTGATACCAAATTGAATAATTTTTTTGATTAATTGATTCAAATATATGCTTACATATTTATACAGGTTCATATGAGTTATTCTAATATATGCTCACTAACAAACTATGCTACGGGTGATAACAAACGCACTTCCCAAAAAACTAACAAGCTGACTAAATCAATAACTTCCTAAATATCTAACTATCCGCTAATCAATATGATGTGGTGACCAGTGAATAGTAAATATCTATCAAAATCTTGCACATTTTGACTATTTCTATACCTAGAATATTTCCGCTTATTTTTTTGAAGTCAATTTTTGCCTAATAAAATTAAAAAAATTCTTAACAATTCTTCTGAGTTGATCCCACCTAGTTACAATTGGCTTCTTTTTCTTTTCAAAAGAAACTAGATAGCTTTCCCACCAAACAAGAGGATGTCGTTCATTTTAAGACATGCAAAAGGAATCTTTTCTGCCTCATTAACATCATGTACACAGTAAAAACACCTCCGTTTGCTTCAACCATACATTTAGTATTTCAACATCTACTTGCCCTTCAAAAGCCTTAATCTCAACTTTTGTTTCAACTTTGAATGGTTGGTAATTTTTACCTTGGCTTTTCCTTAATCATTTTGAGGCTGCTCTTCATCATCCACGAGTTCTTTTTCCTCCTCTTCATGGGGCTTCTCTTCTACCATGCCAAAATTCTTTGCAAAAGCACGAACCGACATGTCCACAAATGCTGGGTTCCTAACCATAAGCTCTTGTTGCTTGGTGATGGTATATTGAGACGATCACATATTCTATGTTTGTCTGTAACACAACTACTCTTCTAGAAAAACTCTCTTTTCACTTTTTCTTCTCGTTTCCTCTCCTCTTGGTTCCACCTTATTCTAGAGATCTCAGATTCATAAGGTAGAAGTCTTCCTCCTTTGCTTTTCTCACTGTCATACAAATCAACCAAACACTATCCAGAATACCCAAAGATTGAAATCGCTTTGATACCACAAATGATCTGTAATCTTTGAAGTTCAAATGTTTAACTAGAAACTACAAAATCTATATACTTTTCTACATGAAATTGCACTTCAAATGACAACTTTAGAATGCAATTTGTGATGGATTTAGTGTCATTAAGTTGTTGGAGCATAAAAAGAATTGACATGGAAACAAACAAGGAACAATATAGAATCCAACAATTGTATGTGGGCTAAGAAGAGCTATATATTACACTCTTTCTCTTCTCAACAATATTGATTAGAATATGGAAAAAGGACCATTCTAGGACCTACATACAAGCCAAGATATAACCAAAGGGGTGCAAGAGCTGTGGATCTAGAAGACGATAATTCACTCTTTACCAAAGGTGTAGGGTATCAAAACCTAATATCCTGATTGTAAGAAGATCAATAAGATATGATGTGCTTGTGGAGAGATTTAATCTAGGGTTGTAAGAGAGAAAAAGTTGAAAGCCAAGGGGGGATGTAAGGCAAGGGCTGATATAAGAATAATGCAATAGACAAGAATATGCGACTCTACCCTAGTCTATGTACATGATTTATCAATCAATCAATTATTTGCCAAAGTGGAATTTAACTGGTCCATGAATGGGCTTATTGATTGCTTTCTTGCCATATTTGTTGCCATATCTCTATTTGAATCTGCACGCTCTTGGAAACTTGCATAAGTATCTTCCTATATTTTCTATAGGGGATAAGTGGTTTCTCAATGTAGTTTGTAATATTGTTTATGACAATAAAGATGAATGCCTTTATTTCATAATTACGTCGAAGGCGTGTGTCCAGTCAGAATGTATATGGACCGAGCCTTGCTCACTTTGACAGTCTGTGCATCAACGCCACAATAATATAAATGGTTGTGTGCACAGTTTGAGATTGATCACTGTCAAAAGCTATATTGCCTGATTTTGTATTTTGGTCACATGATAAATCCCACTTTTTACGTGTAAACGAATTATAAGTTGTACGTTAAGAAAAAGAATACGAATTTGTATGGGTAGCATTTCGACATTGGCGGCACAAATAGATAGCGAAAAAGCCAACCCATGTAAGTAAAGTTAGAATTTTTATTAGAAACGTTTGTGCCAGAACCAAATATATATATATTTTTAAAGGTGGTACCCTGTTGTGCTTTTCTGATTGATCAGAGAACGAGCACATGCATCAAGAAGCCTGATTGATTTTCGTGATTTGACGCTTTCTCATTATTAGCGAATGTTGTCGGATTGTTTTGTGTTAATGCAACAAAACAAATGAAATCAAATGCGCTCTTTTCTGTTTTCTCTTGTCAGAAGATTATGGAGGCCGTTGTGTCAATGGAGATGATGATTAGGAGTGAGTGGGAAGAAAGGAAGGAATGAAACAAAATATGGCGAGAAGATGAGGAAACATCTATTTCTCTGCATGTTAGCAGTAGCACACCCCAATTTTTACAATGAGGAAGAAGAAGATGAAGAGGAAAGAAATGTATAAAGGAAGAAAAAGTTTTGTCGATTTGTGACCACAACCACCATTTTGTCTCATTTGGCCCCCTCCACCTCTTTCCCCGCTCAACTTGTTGACATATTGTGCTCTTCTGTCCGTCACTTGACGGGTGGCTTATCTTAATTACGCCAAAGGTGTGTTTCCAGTCAAAATGTATATGGACCGGGCCTTGCTCACTCCCGACACTCCATGCATCCACGACACAATAATATAAAATGGTTGTGTGCACAATTTGAGATTGGTAAAGTAAAATATATATGAAACAAAACAAGGTTGCGAGGAGTGGGAGTGGCAGGTATAAAACTCAAATGGTTGGAGAATTCGATTAAGAAATGTAAAATTATAAGTAGAGTCCACGTGGAGTGATTGCGCATAGTTAATGTCAACGTTGTATGGTCAACCCAATGTGGCACTGTCGACTGTCAACTGTCTTGTGTGCATAGTTAATGTCAACGTTGTATGGTCAACCCAATGTGGCACTGTCAATTGTCAACCTTAATCATGAGCTGTCAATGCCATAGCCGATCAAGAGTCCCCATGACGAAATTCATTTTTCTTCCACCGTGGAAACTATTTTCCAGAAGGCGTTAAATTTGACAGCTGTTTAGACGTTTTTTGTGATTTTAGACATAAAATACTTGCAAATATTTTATAAAACGTCACGTGCGACTTGCATATTTAAAATGTGACTGTCAATTTTTATATACATTCATATATAAATTATATTAGTATATATTAAACATAGTTAAATAAATATGGAATAGTCGTTTATAAATTTTATAAATAATGTATAAATACCATTGTTTTGTATTTTTACTGACAACATTAAAAATTTACCGTCACCTAAAAATTGTTTGACAGGCATAGGTGCCCGTCAAATTTAACCCTGGTTTCCAGTCAGAATATATATGGACCAAGCCTTGCTAACTTTGACAGTTTGTGCGTCAACGATGTAATAATATAAAATGGTTGCGTAATAGTTTAACAGATTGACAGTTGCGAAGAATGGTATGGGAATAACCTACCATATCAGTAGAGATAGCGATGATGTGGCCACCATATTCACCCCATGATAGTGCCACAACAATGCACGACCACTGATATTTACTACATACATGATGTATGCGTTTATTTTTCCATAAAATCCTTGCGTAGCCTTTGGAGATGAAGGGTTATTCCAGTTCCACTTTTGCTGGCCTGCCCATTGGTGGTTGTCACCTGCCCAAGTTAAATAATCAATATTTTTAAAGGTATTTTTCTTTCAATATTTTAGCCTCAGGAAAGTGACTGTAAAATTAAGTCCACGAAATGAGTATTATTGGGCCAATATTTGGTCGCAATTAGGAGGATTTAACACAATTCTCAGTAGGCGAGGAAGAGAAGCTGATTAATTATAATGCAGAAATGTGAGCCCTCTATTGAATCCTATCGAGAGCTCTATTGGCAGGGAGGTGGATGAGGGCTGCACTAACAACCACCTGGAGTTCATTTCCATGGAAAACAACTCAACCATGAATTTCCGTCAGGGGATCAAACATCGGTATAGATATTTGATATACATGAGGAGTATCCTCAACATCAACATAGATATTCGAGCAACAAGGAAGATGGAACTAAGGGTGTGACAGACGAAGCAGAGATAAGAAATTCGCAGCCTCGGGGCTTAGTACTAGAATCTAAACTGATGGCCATATTTTGTCAGCCCGACGGTAGCAAGGTTAAAATAGGACATATGCATGGATCATATTCAAGTATAGAGAATAATTTTGATTTAGATCTCCACTTATTTCTCGATCATGAATGATGGAAGGGTTCCTATTGCTAAATTTGTTACCAGAGTTTTAGCTTTTAATAGGAAAAACTTTAAAAATGAATTCTAAAGATTGAAAGATTTTATTCTTTAGAATCAGTAGCCTCCAAATACTGCAATCTGTTGAATTCCTACCATGTGTCGTCATCTCTATCGCCTCGTTTATACATCTTCATTTGGGGAAGACACTATGTTTGTCGTATTTTTGCTCTTCCACGATTATTGACATCAAAGGCTTTAAGGGGCGGAATACTGCTTCGCTTTCAAATATGAGTTCCACATTTAGTGATGGTTGGACCTTCCTCTACATAAACCCTGCCAAATTTAGCATCGTAAGAATCTGAAATGTAGCGTTTTATTTGTCCCACATAAGGATGTCCTATTTTTCCTTCCTTGCCCTTTTCTATTTCTTCTTAGTTTTCTTCTACTTTATTGTTTTTTCAATGCCTATGCAACATTAATTTCTTGAGCTTGGACAAGTTATCAATTTCTTTGCCGGCCCTGACTTGCTTGGACGGCTTGTCCCATTGGGAGATTTCATTTTAATGTGATGATACAAGTGACTTTAGGAGAAGTCGGCTCTTGTGATTCAAACTTGTGATCTATAGACAAAATTACATAGAAAGAATTTAGTCTTTTGTAGTTGCATGCCATGGGAGAATAAACAGGCGTGCAATTGATGTCTCTAGCTCAGCTGAAAGGTGGAGCCATTTGCAACACCATGACCGAGGTTTGAATCCCGTTGAGAGACCTACACCTTCTCTGACCCGACCGACTCCCCATTCTCCTCTTAAAAAAATGAATGTTTGTGTTGCGAAACGACCACATTATTATTATGCCGAAGGCATGTTCCCTGTCAACATACATATGGATAGATCTACCAATAGGGGTAGTCTTGAAGAAGTTTAAGTTGAAGGATTGAAGGTGAAACGTTGGATGGGATAAGAGTCGTGATGAAGGAGGTTGAGGTAGGAGAATTTTTGGGTTGGAGATTCTATTGAAGGGAACATAGGTGAACCATTTTTTCTTCCGACAAGTCACTTATGGACTGCATATTAATTTTTGTCACCATTGTGAAGTTGGCAACTAATTGTCTTGCATCGGTTTTTAGTGGTTTGACGGCGATGGCGTGAATAATGCGAACCCAATGAGAATGGAGACAACGGTATCGGGTCGGACGGGGCTATGGCTCCATGGTTGGAAAATCTTCGGAGAAGCATGGAGGATCCGCCAATGGTCCCACTTTACCCGGGTCGAATGTAAGACCGGGGAGATTGAGACAGGAGAAGGAGAGGTGCCCTTCTAACCCTAATATGAACTCAAAGAAATCGAACAGGATGCGGATGTGTCGAGGCGGAAGGAAAATCTGAGTCGCACATAAAAGCTAGAGGCGAGATCTTTCAGCGCTTTTAGGCCGACCTCCTTCAAGGATATCCTTGGCACTCGAGGTGGATATACACTTGGAAACCAGGCTTACCTGGTCGATCTGGCTGAAGAAATACCTGCCCTAGAGATCAAAAACCCCGAGGTGGAGGAATACTATCAATCTCTTGCTTGAGATGTTGTGATCGGCACTTCATGGCCGTTGGCCTTCCTCTACCGAATTATACCAATGGGTATTTGAAAACTGGTCCAACAAATGTGAAATATCACTTTGTTCTAGGGGTTTCTTTATTGTGCATTTTAGAGAAACCGAGGATTATCAGCGTTGCCTATCTGAAGGACCTTGGTTTTGGGGCAATGCCGACCTGTATTTGACTCCTTGGTTTCCAGAATTTGATCCGAACTCTCACTCAATTACCAAAACACCCGTTTGGGTAAGGCTTCCTAACCTCCCACTCCATCTCTGGTATGCCCTGGATGATATCGGTAATGGTTTGGGCAAGTTTATTAAAGAAGATTTGGATAGAACTCACTCGGGTTGTGCACTTATGCTCGCATTTGTGTTGAAATTGATCTGAGTAAAGGATTACCAGATCGTATATTATTAAAATTTGGAATATTTCAGCATTCACAGATTTTGGATTATGAAAACACCGCCTTTAGATGTAGATTTTGTAAAAACCCAGGACATCTGCAAGCTTCTTGTCCTTTAAATAAAACGGTGCTAAAAACGGAGCTCGATAGCTTTTGGCAGTTGGGGCTCTGTGAATCTGGATTTGCATCTCGCTTCGACATTCAAAGCATGCATTGAGCATAAGACTACATAAACAATAGATTATAAGCAACGGTTTTTCGAAATGGGAAATCGGGAGAATGTGGAGATAGTTGGAGGATTGAAAAGAGGGCACATATCTGACAAATCGGATTCAGATCAGGAGTCTTTGCCTGATAATAGGGAAGTCCCAGGAAACCCCAATGATCTGATGATAATTGTTCCATCCGACACTGTGGAAAATGGCAAGAAGGAACAGGAAAAATAAAAAAGGTTGAATGGGTAATATTGAAGACTTCTTTCCATCCCAGGTGGGGAAATAGCAGTATTTTTGCTTAGTTAAGTTTCGTAGGCTTGTAATCTGGGTTTTTGGCCCAGCTACTTTGGTCTATTTGCTTGGGTTTTCAGGCCCAATTTTTAATAGGGAATGGCTCCCTTCAACCCGCCTTATCAATCAATTTTTTGGTCACCATTGCCAAATTGTCTATTTAATGCAATGTTTGTTAAACATTACATTTGTCTTAATAGTCATCAACTTGAAAAGCCCTACCTTTTAATGGATTTATAATTTTTAGGGATTGATGCAATCATTGCATGGGTCATCACAATCCCTCGGTGTCCTGCAGATAGCTTGGATTTACAATTAGGTTAGACATTTTGAGCCTATGTTGCCTCCTCTACTAGGCTTGTGCATTCTGCAAATTATTATGTTTTCCATTTTGAAGGTTGGCGAGCTCCTTTGTAGGATCCCATGGATTTGTTTAAGGTTCTCCAATTGTCTTGTGGGATAGTGTCTCCGGTTCATGTTGTTCTATTACGTGATTCCATATGACCCTTTTACACGTGCACCACCATCTTCCTAGGTGGGCCAAAATGGGTGTTTAGAGCAGGGCATGGGAAATTGTTAAAGCTTAATGGAAGGTGGATTTTGTAGATGTTAAAATTTGGGGTGGAAAGACCCCTGGTCCCAATCTTTTGTTCCACAACATGACGCTCGCTGCATAATAATAGAAATAAACCCACAGTTCACAAATCTTCCATTTTATCGACAAACCACAGATTGTAAAAACAAACACCATCACTTATATATACATAAAAAATATAGGCCAACAATGAATGATCCATAAACAACATTGCATAATATCGGTTGTTGAATTTGTAATGTTAACAAGTAACTACATTGATATTCAATTTTTGAAACTAGACTGATCTGGCCATATTCTGACAACTGATCAACATAATTATAATCTTCAAGCTGGAACATTCCCTATTTATAACCTTGGAATAGCTAGAGGATTGAAAGAGGACCTATGCATGCACAAAAAAAAATTCCTCTTTTGCCAATGCCTTAAACATTTTCATGTTTCACTCCCTTCAATTTAACTTCTTTGATACATCCCCTTCAGTGTTTCCATTACACATTTCACGTGCGATTGCTAGTTAGTTGTATTTTAATATGCATTAACACAAATTTTCCTATTTCAGAATTTAATTTTGTACAGAAGACATAGGATGAATGTGAAACATTAATCTAGACATAAGCTGGAGTTTGGAATTGGTCTTGATGTTGTCAGTGTACATGTTTTCATAACCTATATTTTGTTAATTTAGTAGAGGCTATGAATCAATGTTATCAAGGTGTCTGTATGTTAGTTAAGCTAGTAGCTGTGCTGTATTTAATGTGTGTATGTGCGTACGCTAGTGCACATTCCTATTTATTATAAAGGGGTTCTTACTTTCTCAATGTAGTTTAAAATATTGTTTATGATGATAAAGTATGAACATCTTC
Organism: Taxus wallichiana var. yunnanensis; assembly: GCA_018340775.1. Classification (NCBI taxonomy): domain Eukaryota; kingdom Viridiplantae; phylum Streptophyta; class Pinopsida; order Cupressales; family Taxaceae; genus Taxus; species Taxus wallichiana. Next base: position 310,258,321 of record CM031244.1, read on the forward strand.
ATTGTTATTTGGTATATTTTCAAATATATCTATATATCACAATTAGTTTGTTGGTTTTCTGTTTGCTTTAGCACACACTCTCCTACTTCAGAGTTTGATTTTGTGCAGAAGACAGTATGAATGTGAAACAGTAAGTTAGCATATACTGAAGTCTACAATTGATTTTGATGTTGTCAGTGTTCATGCTTTTGCTAACCTATATTTGTTGGTTTGTTAGAGGCTACGAGTTAATGTTATCGAAGATGTTTATTTGTTTATTAAGTTAGGAGCTGCACTGTATTTTATGTTCGTGCCTGCGTCTACCTGTACGTGGGTGTATTACATCAGGTTTATTATTTTAACAGATTATCAGTGTAATTGAAACTTTGATATATACTTGCAGGACTTCTGCTACTTTGCCAATTCTATTTTCATGATCATGATTTTGTTCTTCCCAAGTAACAAGAAATTGTTCATGGTCTGCTTTTCCTTTTCAGAAGTAAGTGTATGGCCAACCATATCTCGTCGCAATATTATGTATCGTGATTGAGTGTATATTGTCTATCTGATCACTCTGAATCCATTATTTGGGGTTTTTATAGGGTCCCTTGGCCTGGGCAATAATTGTTTGGCGGTGCAGTCTTGTCTTTAGCTCTTTTGACAAAATTGCCAGTGTTTTGATACATCTTCTTCCAGGTATGATATGAAGTTGCACGAGTCTTATAAAGTGATTTTATCAAGAGTTGCACTTATAATTATTGTTTGTAAATGTAAGAGTCAAACACAACAGGCTAGAGAGATTATCATTTTAACTTCAAAAAATGATACCAAGATAGCCATGAACATTGATTTCCACAGATATTATTATGTTTAGAGGACTTGATTGTTAAAATGAATGTCATCGGCCATTTCTTTTCTATAGAACTTGAATAAGGTAATCATGTGAAGAACTCTTCTGAAATTGGCCTAGTCGGTTCATGATATGCGGTCTAAATCTTTTTGTTATATACAGGTTCTTTTACGAACTTGCTTTTTGCTATGGTATCTCTTCTTTTTATGGCACCATAAAGGAAAACAAACTAATGAGAAAAATGAGAGAGAAATGCACAAAGTGAAAGGATAAATCTAAAATCTGATTTGCATTTGTTGGAAAATGATATATTTATACACGAATAGCGAATAGCTGTTAATTAGGTCACTTTCCATGATAGATGATGTGGATTATCCTAATCAATCAATTCCAAGACTAGATGACATTGCAAATAGTGTTCAGCATACTACAATGCCAACACAAAATTACAAGGGATTTTTGACAATAATGAAGGCACTAATGTATTGGAGCCGAGATCCTCATCAATACCTTTCCACAACAAAATGAGTCGACTTTAATGCGTTTAACAATTGAAGCTTAATATGACTGTAATTTTCATCATTGTTATGGTGTTGGTCCATCACAAACAAATTAATATTATTTAGTTTCTGGCATAATCATGAAAGATGCTTGTGCAGCCACCTGAGTATCTACTCTTGTTCCCATCTAATTTTTAATGTAGCTTTAGAAATAATACTTCCAGGCCCTAGCATAGGGGCAGTTCTTGAAGCAAAATGTTAACCCGGAGTTGTACAAAAAAAAGGTCTTCTAGGCTTCTTTCAGGGATTAAAATCAGCACTTTAAATTAGCCTAGTGAAGACCGACCAAAATTGAGATCATTGCAAACATACATTTTAATGTAATTGTTTAAAATGGTCACCATCTTTCTAAAATGCAGCCCAGCTTTTGCTGTCGTTCATATTTTCTACTAAAGAGTCCGATTCTTTGGATTTATGTTAGCACAGGAATTAGTAGTGTTTTTGTTAGTTTTATTCTTTAGTGTTTTATTTGACTTGTTACTGTCTGTGTTGTTTCCCATCAATTCAAATTATTTGGATTCCTTTTTTCCAGGGACTGTATTTTTTGTTATACGGTACTGGAGTCCAAGTATATATTTAGTTGATGCACATCAGACAACTGGTCCTGGACTCCTGTGGCCTACAGTCACTGACGAAGTATCACTGTGGACATGGCTATTCTTTGTACCTCTTATAGCCTATGGTGTATGGCAAGTGTTGTACAGTCTAATTGTCAATGTCTTACGGCACCAGCGATTGCTAAAGGACCCAGAAGTGATGACATCTTTCAGGTAAATCTCTTCATTGTATTTGGATATTTTACAATCCAATTGCCCCAATTGCATTGGGAAGTAAAAATTACATATTATCGCAGTAATAGATTCTACTTTTGGTTATGGTTTAGGTCTCATTCTTTTGATTTGTTATCTCAGGGAGCTTTCAAAGAAAGCTCAAAAAGCTAATAATATCTGGTGGCGACTAAGTGGCTTGCTTGGTGATCAAAACCGTGTTGTCATGTATAGTGTGTTCCAAGCTGCATTTACCATTGCAACGATGGCACTTGCTGTTCCAATTTTCAAGTCCTATAAGATGCATGCTGCCTTTGAGATATTGAAAGTTTCAGCTGCAGTTTGGAATGGAGGGAATTTTATTATTGAGGTGATGCCAAGACAGATAGTTCTGAAGGAAAAGAAAAAAACAGAAGTGCAACAACTTAATCAATGCAAAATACCTTCTGCCAGTGCTACAGGGACCCATGGAAGTGATGCCACTGATGGTAATACAAACAAATCATCAGGATGTGACAAGTGAGAAGAAATCATTTATTACTGAAAATGAGTGTTAAGTATTCAGGATACATGAATTGGAATGCATCATGGATAAAATGTCCTTATGACAACAAAATCTCGAGTTCCCATGGACGGAAGCTTTCGGTCATCTAAACAATGCAAATTCAGTGTACTGGGTGTATGGATGGCGATAAAATTACTTGATTTGCTTTACAGAGATGTTGGGAGGGGTTACGTTGAATGGTATTTGTGAATATTCATCCTTAGACCTCATATATGGTCTTATTCCTTTCTTTATAATCAATATATACGAGGAGCACAAACCTATAGTAATTGATGATAGTGTAAATAAAACCATCAAGCTCCTAACTTCTGTTAGCTACCGCATAAAACCAGATTTTGAGCGGTTCAGTAGTATTAACTGGTCTTGGGGATAGTAATGAGTTTTCATCAATAAATTTTACCACATTTTATTTAAACGGGAATGAGCAATGGTGGTGTTAGTTTGTTAATAAATTTGTCATCAATGTGTTTTTATTTTTTATTTTGTTATAAATGAGAAAGGGTGACGTTTTGTCTACCTTTCATACACTTAAATAAATTTTGATATCTATTGACAAATGAGATTTTTTTTTGAGTCGTTGAAGCAATTCTAAAATGTACTAAAGAGGCATATCAGACTTGGGATAGTAAGGCATGCATTTAGGGGCAATTGTATGTGGTTACTTATTTTGGATTATAAAGCTACAAAGGAGGAGGGGGAAGGTTGAGCAATCAAACATACTCATCCTACAACCAGTCAATCATCATGCATTGAAGAGACTTATCCCACTTGGATAATGGGGTATGTATTTAGAGGCAATTGTATGGAATTGTTTTTCTTTTTTAAGATCATGAATTCATAGAGGAGGAGGGTGAAATGTTGGGATAGTAAGGCATGTATTTAGAGGTAATTTATGGGATTGATTTTTGTTTGGATTACGAAGTGATAGAGGAGAGGGGAATGTCAAGCAAGCAAAGCATACTCATCCCATAACTAATCAACCATTATGTTAGAAAGAAGGCCACTTCCATTTTGGCATCTCCTCGTTTGGGATAAAGATCATGGTATATTGAGATCTCGTATGTTGTGGGCCAAAATGGTCAATCAATGTGGGATTAGTTTTGAACGAATGAAATGTATTAGAGTTGTAGAAGTAATTCAAAGATGCACTAAAGAGACATATTTGACTTGGGATGGGGAGGTATTTATTTAAACGAATTTGTATGGAATTATTTTTTTTTTTTTAAAATTGGATTATGAAGCCATTAGAGGAAAGGGGAAAATTGAACAAGCAAACGTACACATCATGCTGTTAATTAACCATTATGTTGGTAAGCGAGGCCATTTTCATTGTCGTGTTGCCTCTATTGGCATACAAATAATGGTATATTGAGGTTTATATGTTGCTTTGGACCAAACCTATCAACCAATGTGACATTGACTTTTAAAGTGGTAGAAACAATTCCAAGATACATTGAATGGGCATATCCGACTTGGGATTGGCGAGGCATGTATTTAGAGGCAATTGCATGGGATTGTTTTTTAAATGACGAAACACCCTTAGATCATGTTGCTAGTCATGTTTTTGTGATTATAGCACGTGGCTTTGTTATATTAACCTTTAGACATAATATTCATATTTAATGGGCATATCCGACTTGGGATTGTAATGCATGCATTTAGAGGCAATTGCATGGGATTGCCTCTTTAAATGACGAAACAGCCTTAGGTCATGTTGCTAGTCATGCTTTTGTGATTATAGCATGGGGCTTCGTTATATTAACCTTTAGACATCATATTCGCATACTATATATTTATATATAAGCTATATACTTCTATTCAATACACAGGTGCACGTACTCGCTTAAGAGAAGATTGACTCAGATTTGTTGTAGAATGCGTACGGAAATTGTTTAGTTAGTAAAAACAATTTGAAATACTACTTTCATGTAGCATTTTTGCTTTTTGATTGCATGGTTTCATTTGTTTGGAAAATGTTTGTACCCCTATTTAAAGGTTGGGCTTTGGCTATTGGTGATTTATTATCGATAAAACAATAATAACATATGTATCTTTACGTAGCTAAGTGTTAGCTTTTGTGAGTATTCATGTTGTAGACCTCATACAAGATCATATTTCTTTCTTTATAATCTATATCTAATAGGAGGGGAAATCTATAGTAATTGTTGAGTGTAAATAAAACCATCGAGTTTCTAATGTTTGTTAGCTACCACATAAAACCGGTTGAGTGCTTTTAGTAGTGTTAATTGGTCTTGGGGATGACGACAAGTTTGTCTATAATTTTATGACATTGTATTTCAAAGCTAGTGATCAATTGTTATAATTTGTTAATAAGTTTGTTATCAACGTCTTTTAATAAGATTTTTCTTTTTGATGAATTATAATGGTGAGGTTTTATCCTCCTTGTACACTTACATGAATTTCAATATCTATTGGGAAATGTGAAGAATCTATAAGTGATGTTGTTAGTGATGTGTTTGTCAATATACCATGTGGTTTTGTTAATTAATTTTTAGACTTTATTTATAATGTATGTATGTAGGTACATATGTATCTACACACAAAAACAAATACACATGCACGTGCGCGCACACATGCTAATACACACTCACAAACATACATGAAGTTAGTCAAACTTAACGTTTTAAAATTTTGTTTTGAGACAATTTTTTAAATAGCTGATCAAAATACTACTTTCATGTAACATTTTCTTACTCTTTGATTGCATGGTTTTATTTGTTGGAAAAATAAATTCACCCCTATTCCTAAGTTTGTTTGTGTTTCATTGTTGGCGAATTATTATCAATAAAACAAAGATAACATAGATCTCTTTTACTCGTGTAATTGCTAAAATGGGCTATTGTTATTTGATAATGCTTCAAGAACAAATATGAGAATTACTTTGATGCCGCCTTTTCTATAAAATTTGTAAAATTTATTGAAGAAGAGTAAATATGCATGATTGAAAATTATTATTAGAATGAAAAGTATTCCATTTGTTATGTCTCACACATACATACATAGATACACATTTTGAATTGTACTTTTGAAATTTCACACAAATTCACCATTTTAAAGATTACTATTATAATTTAAAAATTGTAATAAAATTCTTGTATAATAAAAAGGTATAAATAAAGTCTTAATGTCCTCAAGTGTAGGTTGGTTGGCAATAAAAGTTTTTTTGGATAGAAAAAATGCTGATAATAGAAAAGATGAAATGATCACGAAATAATCTAGTTGACAAGATGGGTTGTAAGTTGCCAACATAAGGTGCATGATCAATGTGTGGTGATGGTAGTGGTGTGAATGGATTGCATTAGCTTCAATGATACATGCACACTTGGTTAGTCAATGCATGGGGGCTATCAAATGGTACAAGGCCATAATAGGGTACGAGGGAGAAATCGGAGGCAATCACATGAGGATCATAGCAACACTATATCACACATTGTTGGTGGTAACAACAACACTCGATGTGCATAGGTTGGTTGGCTTGAACACATGTTTACAATTTTTGAGACGTGCATGTGGGGTTGAAAGTCATTGGCCACATTATGTTTTTCAAATTTTATTAAATTTTTCTTGGAAAATGTGTCCGTAAAACTATGACTATAACCTACAAAAATAACGACTAGAGAAACCATTGGTTGTCTAGTTTGGATGGAACAAAAGGCTAAAATGCGTTTATCAAACGCTTTAGATGTGTTGGGAGTGTCTGCCATCATAGTGCCTATGAATCAAGAAGAATGAAGACAATGGTCTACACAACAATGTGATAAGAAGAATAATTGCAAACTTGATTAGGTGTCCTTAAAAACTTCCAAGCAATTTATAAGCATATACAATGCAAAATATAAAATATTCGAACAAATCTATTATAGTTGGATGCAACCAATGTGAGAACAAATCACATATCAACTTGTTAAATCTTTAGTTATTACAAAGATACAACATAGGGGTAAAATGATAAAACTATAGAATAAAAACTATCTATGTTTCTAACATATCATGTATACCCTATGAAACCTCATCGATAGTTGCCTCAAATATTTCTATTTCAAGATGTTTCCTTTTCCATGAACATATATGCTTAGTGACCCATAGTCATTTGAAATTGGTGTCATCCATGTAGCTAGGTACACACATGACCTAGTGGTTGATTTGAGTTTATCATCTTCACCCTTTCTTACACCAATAATTGTGCCCTCATTTCCTCATCGACATCTTTGTTTATAATTTTGCTCTTTATAGGAGGTCCAGATGAAATTTCACAACCCATTTTTGATCCATTGAATTTTCCTTCGGTTTAATGCCTTTTTATACTTTGCTTAAAGACTAACACAAACCTATGGTCGGAAAATGTGCCATCCATAACTTAGTCCTTTGCATCGTTATGGATAAAAATTAATTACTATTTGCTCCTTAGATCCATCTATATATGTTTTCAATTGAGAGATAGAAAGATTTTCCCTAGGCTTTTTTTTTTTTCAATAAACATGTTCTTATAACCCCATGGTGGCCCCATTCACGCTAGGGTAGAGCCCCCTTCCTCCACTCCCACCCGCTACCCCTTTTACATGTAATGTTGCAGGCATAACTTGTTATTGTACATGCCCAGGACTCAAACCCAAGACCTTGTACAATTATAGCTCGCATACTTCTTAAGTTAGGTCAAGGACAATATACCGTTACCATGGTATGCCCAATATAAACTTAGATCCAAGGTACCGCACAAATTGTACTTGATTGGGTTTTCTAGACAATAATCACAAATATGCACTAATGATTTGCTTCCAACTCATAACCATTTGATATAATCTTTGTAATACCAAGTCCTCCATGCTAGATTGAAATCAATAGTTGATTCCCACTCATGTAAAATTTGAGCAAATCAATTTACTCGATAAGATACATCAAATAATAAATAAGTGTGAAACTTTGCATTTGTTAGGAATGATTTAGTGATGTGTGTCATTTAGACAAGATTTGAAACACATAGGGAAGGAAATTTCTAAAAATATGAGATGTTTTGTTCATTGTCATGATTACAAAACTTACTAGTTTTCCACTTGAATCTTGGCAAATTCTTGATCTAACCATAACCAAACTAAGCAACATTCTACGTCATCATTGGATGTGTAGTTGTGGAAAGTGTTTTGCACTAAGAAATACCCCACGTTGATTAATCCAAAAGTTAGGGGTTAATTACGCCTAACTAATATACCATAATAAATACTACCTAATTACATGATTATGTATATTTAAAAGGTTAGACAACATAAGAATATACACAAATATTGGCGAGTTAAAATAATTGAAGTGCTTGAAAATACTAGATAATAGGGTTTTTAGGAAAATACTTGATTTGTTGTTCACTAGGAGACATTCATTAGTAGAACGAACAATGGATGGTAGGTCTAGATCACAAGGCAAAACAAACCTAGAGAAAAATGAAATTCAATTACCTTGATCGAAACTGTACATGTATGGTGTTGGCGCCACCAAAAATGTAGTATGGAAATGACACGATTATGCAACTATCACAAAAATATGACAAATTTTGCTTTTGCTTTAGGGTTATGTATTGTTTTTCCATAATTTGTTAAGTCACGGAAATTGATCTCCTTCCTCCAACCCCTAATCCAACCACAACACCTTGCAAAACATTAAAACAAGGTTTGGCTTTGGGGGCATGTCTCAATCAAACCACCTTTAAGGAAAAGTTATTGAAATCAACACTTAATGCAAGCCAACATGCATCTCAGTGTATGTAAGTGTCCCGACCTTTAAGTAGCGGTCAAAACATATACTTGTGTCCCACTTTTTTTGCATTTTTGTACCTTCACAAAAAATAGTTTCCACAACCAAAACATGACCAAACACATGTAAAATGACCAAACATATATTTTTAAGAGCTTAAATATACCAAGGTGTAGGGCGTCCACAATTTACTTGAATTTTTAAAATTTTTATAGCATTTTAAAAGATTTATTTACTAGTCAGATTTGAAAATTATTTTTGGCCACCAAGTGGGACACCTTTATATGCTTTAGATGGTCTTTAAATTCTTGGATTCTAATATTGGAATGGAGATGCACTTGAAACAAAAATTCCTTACAATTTTTGGGGTTGATTGTTTATGATTTGACTTCCTAAATGCACTATTGCACCATTGCACTCATGTACTTATGGAATTATTGAATTCAAATTAAGATCACATTGGTGCACATGTTGATGCACACGAATGAGAAATAATGAAAAAGGAACACAAAACCCCTTAGAGCCAAAAACAAGGGCGAGAAGGGCCCAAAAAGGAGCCAAATTTGTACAAGCACATATATGACATAAATGCCAAACAGCTTAGGGAAACATGGAAAGTAAAGGAAAACTAGGGAAGAGAGAAACATGAAAACACTAGGAAATAACAAACGAACAAAGAGTAGACAACATGAAACAAAGTCACAAGGAAAATGCAAGGTTAAAGATCACACAAAACACTAAGGGAATAAGTCTAATGTGGAACAACACAAGGACCATAATAAAACAAGAGCCTAACTTAAACCAGAGTTGATTTGTAAATAGATAACTACACTAAACGCATATCAATTAACTAATCCCATACAAATATTATGAGGTCTGAGCACATAAATTAAATAAATAAAACTATATATAAATTAATTAAATACACAACATTTAAATTATAATGTAATAAAAATAAATAACAAGAACACATGAGACAATATTTTTACGTGGAAAACCCAAAGGGTAAAAACCATAATACAAACACGGTAAGATTTCCATTACTAAGAAACATGAATTTATAGTCTAGTAAAAATTGCTCACCTCACTCCTCTCCACCACGATAATTCACCACGTGAATTCCAAATATTTGATCTATATAAATCACTCCGACCTCGTGTGTCAATTTAAACAATTTGATTGGGTGTGACTTCTCGCGAAGCACCCCAATTAATTAATAATTGATTTATTAAAAACCAATTAAACCATAAACATATAGTTTATATTAAATAAATTAAAATATATAATATTCTAATTTATTTAATTATAAACTATAGTTTATATACCTAGAACACTTAATATTAAATGTTCTAACACTCCCCCTTAATATTAAGTAGGGATCATATGCCAATGTTACCTATTTATACAACATGATTTACAATCCTTAAACCATAGTTAAGGTTTAGGCTAGCATATTATTTTTGAAGGATTTATACACCTTCATCATGCTAAACTTACCTTTTGGTACAAAAGAATTTGGAATCCATAAATCAGAAGTTATGATTTAGGCTAAACATGATTTGTGAGACTACATCTCACAATTTCTCATGGAAAATCTATACCAACATCTCTAGGAGCATTTTATAAAGTAAGGACCTCCTTTACAACATGATGCAACATTATTGGAATACACAGTAAACTTAGAGTTATAAGTTTACTAAGATCATAAAAAGATCTTTTACAATGCTTTAAATTAGAGCAAAAGTATAAAGGTCAAGGAGAAAACATAAGGATGACCGTTACAGGTGGCATTGCCATGCAAACTCCCCTTAATGGAAACTTTAAAAGGCCAAGCATTGCATGGAACTTGCAGAACTTTACAACACATAATGGCTTTGTAAACATATCTACAACTTGATCTTTAGTTGGGTAGTACTAGAGATCTATATCACCGCAAAACACCTCTCAAATAAAAATTCATATGTATCTCTATATGCTTCATTCTCTGGATGTTGAAATGGATTATTAGCAAGAGCAATATAACTCTGACTATCACACAGAAGATGAGTACTTCCTTTAAATTCCATGTGAATCTCTTCCAACAACCACTTTAGCCACATGACTTCTTTCACTGCTTCCATCACACTTCTATATTCTACCTCATTATAAGAGATGGATACTGTTATTAGTTACTTTTTGTTGCTCCAAGTAATGACACATGTACCAAACTTGAACACATATCCAGTTGTAGATTTTATCTATCACATCACCAACATGGTCAGAATCACAATATCCATATAAACATGCATTATTAGAAGAAGTATAATGTAAACCAAAATTAATTGTTCCTTTAATATATCTTAATATTCTTTTGGCTAACTTCCAATGATCCTGATATGGTTCTTGCATAAATTTGGATGCAATACCTACTACATATGCAATGTCAGGCCTAATAATAGTTAGATAAATCAAACTATCTATAAGTTGCTTGTAAAGAGTAGGTTTAACTTTTTCACATGTAAGTTTATGATCAAGTTTATAACCAACTTTAATAGGAATAACAACTAATTTACAATATACCATATTAAATCTTTTAAGCAAGTTAGTAACATATTGCACGAACATACAAAAAGAATGTTTATCTTGAAAAATTGTCATGCCTAAGAAATAATGCAATAGTCCTAAATCAATCATTTCAAAGTATTGTTTCAATTTAGCTTTAATTTTGAAAATTAAACTATTAGAATTGCTAGTAATAAGAAAATCATCAACATACAATACAATAAGAATAATCTGATTATTTTCAATTTTAACAAAAATATCATTATTAGAAGAACAATTAGTGAAACCAATATCTTTGAAAAAACTATTTATTTTTGCATACCAAGCTCTAGGAGCTTGTTTTAAGCCATATAGATATTTTTTCAATTTACACACATACAATTCTTTTCCAGGTTCCTCAAAACCTTTAGGTTGAGTCATGTAGATTTTCTTCTTTTAAATCACCATTCAAGAATGCATTCTTAACATCCATATGATGGATTTCCCAACCATATTGAGCAGCTAAGGTAATAAGAATCCCAAATCTGCTCATTTTTGCAATGGGTACAAAGGTTTCTACGTAGTTGATACCGGGTTTTTGAGTAAACCCGTGAGCTACCAACCTAGATTTGAACTTATCAATATTGCTATTAGCCTTATATTTGATTTTGTAAAGCCACACAGAGCCAACAATAGAACATTTTTCCACAGGATGGAAAAGATCCCAAATCTAGTTTTTGATTAAGACATAATATTCAACTTTCATAGCTTCTACCCATATTTCGTCGTGAGATTCCTCTTCAAAATATTGGGACTCCTTATACATATTTATTAGGCATGATATGTATGATGGATTCTAGTCATATTACTAAGGTTACAGGGATCAAAATTTTGAAGAAGAGATTGAGCCCATTTAGGTCTTTAGAGGAAACAAGAAGAGACTCTTTTCTGAACTAAAGACTCATTATTAACATCTTTTTGATCATCACAATCATCATTCTTAAGATCACTGTTTTCTAATTCATTAGGTTCATCATGGACAATATAATAGAAGAAGCTAAAGAAAAGAAAAAGGTTTTTCTAAGATTTTTACATTTATGTTCTCAATAACTTCACGTTTTGCAAGATCATAGATCCTAAGACCTTTTGTTTTACCTCCATAGTCTACGAAGATGCAAAAATAGGAGATTTGATCTAACTTCTTCCTTTTTCTTTAGGAATGAAGATAGAGGCAGGGCTTCCAAATATTCTTAGATGGGATACACTAGGTTTTTCATTAGACCATTTTTCTAAGGGAGTAGATTGAAAAAGGGCTTTAGTAGGAACTATGTTCGGTGTATATGAACAACGGTAATCATTGCCAATGGAATCCATCACTAGGAGGACATTGACAATGGAATCCATGTGGGGCCCGATTATATTAATCAACTATATATTGGCATGCATATGTTTAAACTCATTCCCTTCAATTATGCCAACAAAAGTATTTTTGTTATAGAGTTTATCAAACAAGATTCAACAATTAATAAATAAATAAAACAAACATATAAATAAATCTAGGCTTTTAAGAAAAATGTTCCATAGTTAAATGTTAGAGAATAAATGTTATTTTCATATAAAATTACTCACTTATTTATTGTCTTGGTGACTTAAGTTTAAATTGTGGTATATGACTTCTAATGATTAGAAACAAGATAGGGGCAATGGTCCCATCTAATAAAAAGTTCACAAGATTGAACTTAAGCTCTTAAAAAAGTTGAATTTCGTTTCAATATAATTTATTTTTTAATTAAAATATATAGAAAGGATGATGAAATTTGAGTTTTTCACGTTAGTATTATTAGGTCATATTTTCAAAACCCTCCATAAAAACACATGATAAGAAGAAGAGTGGACTTTTTAAAAATATTTTTTTAATGATTTAGAAGAAATATTTCTTTATTGTATTTTTTTCACATTTTCAAATGTATCCCAAATCTCAACTTTTAAAGATAATAATCATTTTTCACCATAAATTGTTCCTATCAATCTTCCACAAGAACCTTCGGATGAAACAAGAAATAAAGTGTCAAGGGAATAATCATAGGTTAGAAAATAATAATGTTAGGTTAGACAATAGTATGTTAGGTTAGACAATAGTAATGTTGGTCATATGCGATTCCTTCCTTACATAGAAAAAGTATCCAATAAGATCTTTAAAATCATAAGAATATACAACATGAATACTAAATTTCTTCTAGACAACAAATTGAGAAAGTCGGTAAGTTCAAAAAATGATGAGGGGAAAATGGGTCAAAATTTGGGATTTGCAGAATTAAACGTTGTTGTGGAGTCACTTACGCTGGGGAAGTAGGTAGTCCAATTTAGAAAATGGTCAAATAACATGCCATATATATTTTCTTGGAGAGAACAAATAAATTGACTTTATAGGAAAACTCCATAAAAACAAAACATGGCATTCACAATGTTGATGTTGTAACAATAATGATCCACATCAAGGGTCATATGATGAAATGACTGAGGAAAACCCCGTGCTTATGAATAAGTTGTTGGCTATGAGATGTTCAAGGAGAATGAAACACAATTAAAAACTAGATATATTTTCATGCGTAAGTGTTTTTCAACGAGAAGAGTGCAACTTCTATTCAAATAAAACGATATGTAATAGTAAAATGGTGTATAATGTTTAATAAGGATAAGAATGCAAATTCATATGAATCTTGGCATGGGGAAAAACTTCCTTAATTGAAGTTCTAGACTAGAATGAGGTACAAAAGAGTGAGAAACAAAAAATGTTTTGGGCATGAAAGTATTGACTACTATCTAGTATGGGGTCATTCTCTTTGTTACCCTATGAGCCGAAGAATTCACATATACATACATTATTTGAGAAAGCGTAGTACCATAATTTGGTATGAAACACTTGACAATTACACTTTTCACAATTTTACCAACATTTGGTCCATAAATACATAATTTGCATTATTTAATGTTCCTTCTTCCGAGCACCCTCTAATTTACTAAGTTGACTCTATCCTTCAATTTTGAATTATGAGAACCACTTTAGTCTATACAAGAGCCAAACTACATCCTAGAAAGCATCACACATCTTTAACATTTGAGTTCATGACTAATGAATGGGTTCTTAGACCTTAGACATGTGTGGTCTTGAACCCATCCACGTGTCACAAACCTATCCTTCACTTGCTAAAAATTCACAATTTAAAATGTGTAAATTGTTTAGGTTTCCAAAACATGATTTTAGGGATGGGTGAACAATAAATAATAAAAGTCTAACTATATAAGAAAATACACCTAACCCATTTTAGATCATCTAGGAATCATATAGACCTCACTACTTGGAGATATTACACACAAAACACAAATGTTCCAAGAAAAATCCTAGATTATCCAAGCGTAGAATATGAAGCATACACGGAGTCAATGCCAAGTTATCAAGTTCCAAAGTAAAATCAAGGGTTTTGTTTTTAAGTGAAACTATTTTTACATTTCTAGCTGCATCTCATCATAGGATTATGGGAACACTATTTGAAATTTATGCCTCTTTAAAGAAGTGCTATGTAGGAAAAACTCAAGCATTGGGGTGGTTGGGGTCATTCCAAATCAAATCACTAATGCCTTTTTAAGGTATTCCATCTTTAAGCCAAGCCAAGCTAGGGTTTGAAAAAGGATAAGAAAAGTCAACTACATGATAATATCGTCATATCATTCTAGTGCTAGAAACTAGAAGAAAATATCTATGTGAACTTGCACCTTAAACATGGATTTTAAAATATCATTCCTAGATAGGTTTGTGGCCTTCAGACAGGTTTGGAACCAATACAATATTCTTATATAGGTTCATTCCCAAACTTGTCTTCCTCTTTCTAACATGTCCAAATTGTACCATCACCACTTAGTTTTCTTGAGAATTTTGAAAACTATCTATACACCTTTTATTGCATTTGGGCCCATTTAATCATTTGCAAGTTTGTATTAGTGAGTTTGTTCTATTCACATGCCCTAATTAATTATTTTATATCTTAAGAGTGATTGATACCATTCAAATTTCAAGCTTCAACTTAATTTGGATCTTCGTAAGACTTCCCTTTTATGAATATGAATTAATAATTTCAAATAATGATCTAATTAGAGCCATTGGTATTATTTTAACATTCCATTTTGGTGAACCCGATACTTGATCCCGAACACACAACTTATGGTTTCTTTCAACCCTTAAGGGTTTATATTTTACAACTAATTCCACATCTTAAACTCTAAGAAAAAACCTAACATCCATACCTATTTAGGTTATGCATGATACTTGAGTCCTTTCATGATTTTATTTTATGCCAACCTTGCAAGCTAGATCCCTTACACCTACTAGGAAAAGTTCTATGATTGAGAAACATATCTATCGCATATATTAAGATTGGGCTTAACCCTTTATATTGGTTATCATTAACTTATCTTCTATAGATCTAACTTACAAAAACAAATATTCAATGGGAAATAACCTCAACTAATATATTTGGGTGAATAAATGCCATAATTTTTTTGATAATTTCACATCATCAATATACATAATGTTTAATACAATGTTATTCCAAACTAAGTTTTTGTATCATTACAATGCTAAATTGTTATAAAGTCGGGATCCTATACTATACTACAACCGATCTGTAAACTATCTACTTTGGAATTGTTCACAGAATCACAATTAAACGTTGCTATTCTACTTTCGATTAGAAAATGATAGAGATAACTAGTGAATGAATTTTGCTTATGCTTAGAATAAAAAATTGTAGGAAAGGAAAGAATATAAACTCATGAACACCAACAAGTTTTATCTTGGAAACCTCCAGAGGAGGAAAACTAGTTGGGAAGGGAAAATTCTCTTTCTTCCCACTTTTATTGGCCAATTAAATTAAGAAGTACATAATTTACAATAAGTATGAAAGAGAAGTAGATAATATATCACACTTCCTCCTAATTACTTGCTTACTCTACCTCAACACTCCTTTCTTCTACAAACACAATTCCAACACTAAGAATTTCTTTCTCACTTGCTTTCATGCTTCGATAATAAAAAAATATCCTTCCTACATGTATTTATAGCATTTCTCATGTCCTCCCATGCACTGGAGGATGGGAAAGGTCATGGAGGAGAAGAGACACATACAACCTTTCCAATTCTGGGACTGTTCATTTCAAATTTTATTTTTCTGTCCAAAAGATCCAAGACCGCCGCCCAATGCAGAACGACGGTCACAGGAATGGTGCCTTAGATGAACGGTGGTTATAGGACCACTGCCCAGGTTGGGAAGTGGTTCTCAGAAACATTGCTTCTATCTATACATAACAAATTACATTAACATAAAGAAAACCTCTATTTCTTCATTTTCCTTCTTCAGTGCTAGCTGATCTGATGAAGTAGAGTCAGTTTGGATGCCTATGGATCACACCTCCCCTACTTAGGAGGATTTTGGTCCCAAAAGCTTAGTGGGGGAGTAGATGAGGAAATAATTCCCTCACTTACTCCTTCAAGTACCACCGGGTCTACCTTGGTGTCTTTCCTTTCAGTCTAACCTACCAAGACTCATGCAGACCTCTCCTAGTCTCTCTGACCTTCTGCTACAACACTACATCCTCCTCCGATTCACCTCGTGAGTCCAAGATGCAATCCTTAATGGAAGGTAGCAACTATAGTCCTTCATCTTCATCTAGCATGGATAGATCATATAGGTGCAAGTTCTCACAGTTTACTATTGAGTACATCCTCATAAATGACGAAAAATCAAGTTGAAGGCATTTTCTCCAACCTGATCCAATATGGTGAAGGGTCCATATCATAGTGGCTTGAGCTTCTGTGCTTGACCTTGTAGTCTCTCCTTTCTCAAGTAAATCCAAACTCTATCTCCAACATGAAGCTTATGTTCTCTCTTGTACTAATCGTGCCTAGCCTTGTACTTAGCTTGAGATTTCTCTAACTGTTCTTTGAATTTGAGATGGATTTTCCGGATCCTCTCAATGAATTTGTTTTCTCTAGTCGATCATGTCTCGTGTCTCCTCCTCATCTCGCTGCCCAAGTTCTATGTCCAGCATATTTGTAGGTAGATATCTCAAGCATGCTTCAAATGATGACTTCATAGTGGATGTGTGTACTTGCCTAGTTATAGGAATGCTAAATGTAGGCTAAGGAATCATCCCAAGTCTTGGGTATTTGCTATTATACCCTCTGATCAACTATACCAAAGTCCTATTCACCACCTCTGTTTGTCCATCTGTTTGTGGATGGAAAGCCATGTTCCTTTGTAACCTAGTATGCATCTTGTCCCATAAAGTAGTCCAAAAATTCCCCAAGAACCTGGAATCCCTGTAAAAAACAATAGACTTTGGAAAACCAAAATGCACCCATACATTAACAAAGAAAATATTTTCTGCCTCATGTGATTTTACTATCTTTTTACATGCCATAAGAATACAAATCTTATTGAATTTATCTACAACATAGAGATAGTCATGGCCATGTGTAGACATAGGTAATCCTCCTACAAAATCCATAGAAATTTCCCCACAGATGAGTAGGTATTGGCAAAGGAATATACAAACCCTCCTTCCTAGTCTTAGGTTTCTTTGGTACAACAAAGTTTACATCCACGTATAAATTTTGATACTTCTTCTTGTATATTAGGCCAATACACGTACCTTTGCAAGTGGGATAGGGTCTTACCAACACCGAAATGTCCCGCTACTTTTGAGGTATGTGCTTCCCTCATCAATAGAATTATTTCTTATTTAGGCACACAAAGCTTCCCCCATCGGTAGAGCAACCTCGTCCTTGAGATAAGAATCTTAAATCCCCATCCTTTCAGCCCCTTGGGGCTAAAACTGCTGAAATTTCACCCCAAAGTCTTTGTCTTAGGCATATGCCTCTCCGTAAGCTTCCTTCGTGAAGGGATAGATCTGAGAGATAGTGGCCAAGCAGGAGAACTTCTCCTGTGTGGGTGGCCTAGACAACACATATGCCACCAAGTTTGTACTACCCTTCTTGTATTTGATCACCATATGGAACTGTTGAAGGAACCTCATCCATTTGTAGTGCCTTGCCTACTGTAATTTGGACTGCACTTGCAAATACTGGAGAGGTTTGTGGTCAATGTGCATAATAGTTTCTTTAGCCAACAAATAATGCTTTCATTTTTTAATTTCCTGAACTAGTGCATACATTTCCTTATCATATATTGAATATCCTTTAACTTTTGAAGTAAAAGTTTTAGAATGATAGCATACGGGTTTACCTCCCTGAAGCAACACTGCGCCCATAACATAATCACTAACATCTATCTCTACTTCAAAGGGATGACTAATCTTGTATTTCAATAACTCAAAGGATTTGTCTTGTTTCTTACCCCAAAAAAACTTACCCTTTGTGGCCACTATGTGTAGAGGTGCTGAATCACGAAGAAGCCCATAATGAACTTACACATGTACTATCTTTGCTCCCAAAAAAACTCCCGTGGCTCCTGTGGGCACCTTCTTTGGATCCACTCATAGCTCTCCTCCTCCAACCACGTGCCCAAGATAGAAAGTGAAAGTTTGGAAAATTCACATTTCTTCATATTACAAAGCATTGTTTCTCCTGAGAACTTGCAAGACTTACTGCAAATGAGTTAGATGTTCCTCCCATATGGCACTAAAAATCAAGATGTCTAGATAAATAATGACACATAAATATATGAAATCCCGCAATACATCATTCATTAATCTCATAAATGTAGCGGTGCATTGCATAAACCAAATGGAAGTACTAACCATTCATACAAACCCTATTTTTATTGAAGGAAATCTTCCATATATCCTCCTCCTTCATTATGACCTGGTGATAACCTGACTTGAGATCCAACTTCGTGAATAATTTGGCATGTTGAAGCTGGTCCAAGAGATCATCTATGCGGGGAAGTGGATATCTTTTCTTTATGGTGATCTTGTTCAAAGCGCGGTAGTCAATGTACATTCTCCAAGAACCATCCTTCTTTGGCACCATAATGATAGGAAAACTACATGATGATGTGCTCGGATGTATCACACCTTGATCTAGTAGTTCTGGAGTTGTTTCTTTACTTCAGTACTCTCCAACAAGGATTGCCTATACAACCTAATGTTTGGTAGAGGGGACTCGGAAATAGATGAATCTCATTCTCTACTTCTGTTTTGGTGGTAACCCACTAGGAGCCTAAAAAATTCTGAAAAGACTGAATAATACTATCCAAATCTTGTTTTCCTTGGTTAGAAATATCTAAAACTTCTACCCCATCTTGTTTATCCTTTAAAAAAGTAAACAAAACTGATTATGATTTTCTTGAATAAGTCGTTTTGCTTGGTTAACACTCACCATAGTAACCCATGTCTTATCTTTGGTATGCCCAGATGTTGTAGTTGATCCCATCCTTGACCCATCTGTACAGTTTTCCCTTCTCATAAATATGTCATCCCTAATATACAAGTAAGGAATCCCGAAAACAACATCAAAATCATCAAGTGGAATAACATTAGCTTCTAATACATCAATATACTAGGAATTTATCCCAAACTTGACCTTACATATTTTTGTTACTTGAATTTCAACACCCTTCTTCACCCAACCCAAAGGATAAGGGTGTGGATGCTCATAAGTCTTAAGACCAAGCTTATTTACAACTACTTCAGAAATCAAATTAGACTAAGAACCAATATCAACCAAAGCATTTACCTTAGTTCTCTTGATCTGGATTTTGATCTGGAATAGTCTACTCATCTCCTCTTCCTAGCTGTCCATGTTGGTGGCCGTGCATCCAAGCCTCTTGTCTACATCAGAGTCATCTTTGATTTCCACCTCCCCTTCTATCTTTACAGCTGTCATGGACTTCTTTGAGTCCTTGGTTCGGTTCTTTAGATGTAACTCCGGATGCAACTTCCAACATGTAGTGTCAGTATGACCATTGATATCATAGTTCTTGCAAAAATTCTTGGGATCTTTACAAGTATTTAAAGTAGTGGCAGCTTGTTTACCTTTTCCTTTCCACTTACCCTTATTACTTGTTTACCCATGTTATTTCTTGTATTGATTTGTCATTGATGCTTTGCCCTTGGCTCTGCTTCTCCTTGCTTCTTTTCATCATCTATGTAGTATGCATGCACATACACCTCATTGAGATATTTGGGCTTCGTGGAGATGACTTTTCTTCAAAGGTGAGTGTGAAGTCATCCCAAGTACTTAGTTAGAATATCCTCATCCTCTAATTCCTTGTTCCATAACATGGCCTACCTCCAAAACTCCATGGTATAGTCTTGCACACTTTGACCACTACCTTGTCTAAAATACTACCATTTAATCATTTGTGGTCTTGTGGCCAATAATATAAAAGTTAGCTCTATGTAACTCTTTAAATTCTTGCCAAGATTTCACAATAGGACGTTTCTTCTTTTCACAAGTGGCTAGATGGGTTTCCCACAAAACCAGAGTGTGTCCCTCCATTTTGAGATGTGCAAAGGTGATCCTCTGTGCCTCAGTGACATTATGGATGCTAAAGTAGACTTCTAGCTGTTTTAACCATTTATCAAGCAACTCTGCATCTACTTGTCCTTCAAAGCTTTTAATTTCAACTTTTGTCTCAACTTTAAAAGGAGCATGATCAGATTTTACCTTTTCTCTTGCATTTGAAGTCTCTTCTTCATGCTCTTCCCCATAATCTTCCTCATGGTGGCTCCTCCCTATGCCAAAATTTTTGGCTAAGCCTCGAACCACTGAGTCCATGGAGTCTTGCTTAACAGAAGCCATCTTCTATAAATCTGCAAGTTCTTGTCTTCTAAACATCCTATCCATCATGGTCTCCAACATCTTGATTCTATGGACCAAGTTCTCTTCCTCCATTTGTCCCCGAATTCTCTATTTCCACTTCCTTGTAGAAATATCTAGATCGCAAGGTAAATCCTCTTCACCTTTAGATCTCGTCACTGTCATAAAAATCCAAGAATGAATACCATAGTCCTAGATACTTATTAGCTCTGATACCAAAATGATCTATAAACTCTCTACTTTGGAATTGTTCACAAAATCACAATTAAACGCTACTATTTTACTTTCGATTAGAAAATGATAGAGATATCTAATGTATGAATTTTTGTTATTCTTAGAATCAAAAATTGCAGGAAAGGAAAGAATATAAACTCATGAACACCAACAAGTTTTATCTTGGAAACCTTCAGAGGAGGAAAACCAAATGGGAAGGGAAAATGCTCTTTCTTCCCACCTTTTATTGGCCAATTCAATTAAGAAGTACATAATTTACAATAAGTATGAAAGAGAAGTAGATAATATCTCACACTTCCTCCCAATTACTTGCTTGCTTTGCCTCAACACTCCTTTCTTATACAAACACAATTCCAACACTAAGAATTTCTTGCTCACTTGCTTTCATGCTTCCGATAATAAAAAAATCCTTCCTACATGTATTTATAGCCCTTATCATGTCCTTGTTATCTTGTAAAATTGGCAAGGGCAATTTTACAGATAACCATACCGAAAGTTTGTTCCGATCCCTCGTCGGGGATTCCTTGCGTTCGGAGCGTTGCAAAATCCCTTCCCGGGAAATCCAGTTTTCCGAACTTAGTCATTTTTGGTCTTTTTGGCCGGCGCATATAATGACTATGCAACATAAAATTTTGATGCGCCCCCTTTAAATCCTTTGGCGCATGTTTTCTTGTGTCAACAAGCGTTTTGGTGCACCTCTCTATGTTGAGTCTTCCTGCGTGCGCGCCAAGGTGCATGCGCCTTCCTGTCAACAGAACATTTGTTGCGCCACTTTTTGGTGCGCCAAGGGCGCACATATTCCTCTGTCGACACCACTTTTGGTGCACCAAAGGTGCACATATCTTCGTGTTGGCAAGCGTTTTGGTGTGCCAAAGGGCGCATGTTTTCTTGTGTCGACAACTCTTTTGGTGAGCGACTTAAAAAGTTGGTGGCGCATTTATTGCTACCTCGCTTATATATAGGCGCGCCTGCAATGTCATTATCACCAAAGCTATCATGTGATTTTTATTATTTTCTCTGAGCCTGTCAGTGCACCTTCCTGTCACTTTCAATCACGTCGTGGACCCGTTTTCACGCTTTTTCATTGTTTAAATCCGGGTAAGTGGCCTTCTTTCTTTTGTGCGTTTTGTATTTGAGGTTTTTGGATGCTAGGCTGGTTCAGTTTGGATTGAAAAATGAGAAATCATGTTTTTTCCCCCTTTCTACTCTCTTTTCGTTCTTCCTCATGTTCTCCTCCCCTCTTTCCAGATCTGCTGGGAAGGGGACTCTGTCCTAAAATGATTACTCAAAAATATTGGTATTAAGCCTCTTCATCACCCAAATGAACCTTGCAAAAGGAGCTTAACCATATGCAAACCCCTCACAGAGAGAATCAAACCTTGAAAATGAAACTGTATTGTTGTTCTCCTTTAGCGCATCTGCCGCGCCCTGTGTACACAAAAGAGCAAATGCGCCAATGGTGCACATTCCCTGCCTACTACATCATGAAAAGATGCGCCCTCAAGGCGCACTGCCTTAGTTTGTTGCAAACACTTTCTTCGCGCCCCCTCATGGTGCACTAAACTCATTTGCTGCATCGTTGAAATTCCCGCCATTGGCGCACCCAGCATCCATGTAACAATCCTTCCCTATGCGCCAAGTGCAAAGCTATAAACGGCGCAGGCGCGTCCCTCACAGCAATAACATCATGTTATGCATTCCTTCCATGCACCGCGCCAAGTTCCCTTTAGCACACAAAACACATATGTTATACAAACCTTATATGCACCTTTGGCGCACCGAAGTTCCATGTAACACAAAAGATATATGCACCACGGGCGCATCCTGTTCCCGTGTAACATAAAGAATCCATGCGCCCTTTATAAAACGCATCCAAATGGCGCAGGCGCACTTGTGCTTACAACAACAAAGAATGCACCTTGCAGTGTCTATGTGCCATGCACCCTTTGGCGCTGATTTACCCCTTGCAGCATCCCTTCCCTGTGTGCCTTACCATTTAGCCCTGTAACCTGAAGCATTCATGCGCCCTGCGCCCTGAAGCCTTAAAATTGCTAACTCTTTCTTCTGTCAACATTTCAATGGAAAATCAAACAGCTGACACGACTTTCTTCAATTGGGTTTCACTTCTTGTTCTTGCAGATCAGCAACTAAGTTCGAGAGGAACATATGTCAACATCAAGCAGGAAACCTATCAAATCTAAAGGCAAGGCCAAACTCATAGAAGAAGAAATGAAGTATAAGTATCAGAGTGTCAGAATGCCCGAGTCCCAAGCAGAGTGTGATCTAGACATCGAGACTCACAATGGGTCATATTGATATGGAGGAAATCGGGGGCCGTAACCCGAGAGGGCCCAAGAAGTCCATGGATGGACAAGCTAATAGGCGGTGCCTGCGCACCTTCTTGGTGGGATCCCGATCGCGTGCCGTAAACAATGAATTTATGATGGTGGTAGCCCGATGCTACAACAAAGACACAAGATGTGTCCATGGTGAGAAGGGTGAGGTTATAATTAACCTCACTTCCCGCCACTTTGAGATGATGCTCGACATTACTCATCACCGACACTTTGTGGCCATCAGCCTATAAGATTGCATCAAGGCCTGGGATGAAAATGAAGATCGGTGCATGCGGTGATGAATGAGGTTTATTTGAAGAACAAAAAAGTAGTGACTCGGTGGCCACAAGTCATTCATCGCAGTGACTTTTCAGAGGAACTCAACGACACCATTACGTTCCTGAGCAGAGTCTTTGGGCTTCCTGACGCCCATTATTTTCACAAGTGGATGCTGCGGTACCTTGAAACAATGAACAAAAATGTGCCCGATCAACGCTTTGAATGGGCAGAAATCATAAGCAGCACAATATCGGAGCAGCTACAAAAAATTAACACAACGGGAGGTTCTATATGAACTCCTACATGGTCTATCTTTGCAGCTTTCAAAGGGACTATCCAAATTCGATGCGATGCGGGGTTTGGCCCCAAGTCAAAATATATGAATACTATCCAGAGATGAAGCTGGAAAATAACATCCCCCAATTCACAAAGATCAACGATGCATTCTTCTACTACATCATCTGCCTGTTGAGGTCGAATATGACTCACGGTCGAATGACCAAGAGCATAGTAGCAAACTTGCGAGAAGTGGGGGCCCTATTCACTCGGGCCACCCACGTTTACCTATCTAAGGGCAGCCAATTTCTTGGGGGAACCGACTAGACTGCCGAGGTATGCCGGGCCCAAGTTGATCCTGTTGGAGCTGTCGAGGCAGCTTGTCACTTATCATGAAAAGTTCCTAAAGAGAAAGAAGGGTGGAACTCCTTTCCCCCTCACAGTGGGTAGATATACGCGTCTCACTCACCACAAGGCAAAAGATATGTTTGCGAATCGGAGCCGCTAAATCAAACATGACTTCCCGGAAAAGGCCCACCTTCGACTCGAGAATTGTCACTAGGGCTAAGCTAAGCTCGACCCGATCCACATCCCTCAGATCGAAGATATCTACATTGACATATATCACGAGGTTGAGCTCAGGAGGAAGGATCATTCTCGCTTGGCCTTAGCAGAAATCATCCAGTACGGGGTAGCCATCGTCCCCAAAGGCTACCAAACTACTGAGGAGGAAGTGGATCAAGTGTATCTTGACATAGGTGGGGACGATTGGCCTTTTGCATTAATTGATAGAACCAAAGCACCTCAGACAATTGAGGAGAGGGTCAAGGAAACTCTGCGTAGAACAGAGCATTGGTGCCGAATGAACGGGCTCATCTACCTCGGGGTCGATTTCACAACCTCTCCGTTGGGTAATGCACCTCCTCGATCAAAACAACAGCCAAAAGGAAAAGGAAAAGTTAAAGAGGGTGAATCTAGCTCCACCCAAGAGGAGGCTCCTGTAAGTCCTCCTTCCGCTACACGTGAACAAGTTGTAACTCTGGCTTCCCCAGAGAAAGAAACAACGGAAGATGTCCCAATAGGCCCATCCACTCAGGATGTCGCCACTTCTGTAACAACTGAGGTCCCTTCTGTTCCTTCTCCTTCCCCTCCTTCCCCTCCTCAGGTGACCCAGGCGACCATTCCTTTGGTCGTGTCCTCTCCCCTTCTTTCTACTTTGTCCCTCCCGCTTCTTCGTCCATCTTCTCTTCTCTCGCGGACCTATCCCCTCTATTTCTTCCCTCATCTCTCGAGCTCCGTTCCCTTCCTATGTCTTCCTCTCCTGTAGTATCCCTTCCTCCCATGAGCACTTCCTCGGCCTCCCTCTCAATGCCGCTTCCAAGTGTCTCCACGTTTTTCCCTTCTACTACTGCAGCTGCCCCTTCTCTATTTCTAGTCCTTCTCCCATAAGTCCAGCTTGGATCTCCCAACACCTAAGTCAACAAAAGGAAAGTTCCCATCGCTCCGATGGAATTCTCCGTTATCCCGTCAAAAGGGGTAAAGAAGCAGAAGCCCATCACAGGCTTCTCTCAGAGTGCTTTGGGAGAAAGGGTAATGGAGATCGCATACCCCAATCCTCTGAAGGATAAAAAGGATCTGTCCTCGAAAAATTACACAGTGACTCAAGTCACAATGGGGACGTCTTGTGAAAGCCTTCAGGGAGAGGCCCTATCTGCAGTCGACGCCCTCTGTAAGAAGCTTCAAGAAGCGAAAGAAGAGAAAAGGCTACTAAAAGAGCAAAATAGACATCTACTCCAAGCCTTACAGAAGATGGGCAGTGCACCTCCCACAACTGCCGCCGAGACTTCTGATCCTCTGAGCCAGGATAAAATTGATGAATATGCAAAGATCGGTGAGCAGGGCATGACCGTTTCTGCTTGGAGGAGCCAAATCCTCAAGGACAGTGAAAAAGTGATCGCCAAGTTCACCGATTTGTACTTGAACATCAACAAGGCGAACAAAGAACTCCAGCGTTAGCAGGACCCATATCAAGAGCTTTGGACCATGCTAGGCCGCAACGTGAGACCTTTAAAGAATGTTCATTGCTCATCCAAGATCCGTCAAGTTCGGTGTTTTCGGTCATCCCAGGCCCTCAATAAAATCCTTTCCACTTTGGATTATTGGATGGATCAACTAGAATTCGTCCTTGAAAAGATCGATAAGGTAAAGGAAGAATCCCTGGACGCGATGCACCAAATGGAACAAATCATTCTCAACATGTCTCCGTGGTTGCTTACCCCTTCTTTCGCCTTGAGGAAAATTGATGAAACCATCCAGATCTTGAAGGAGATTGTTTCACAAGGGATGGGGCCGAGGTCGCTTTTGACGCGAAATCCATCAATAACTCTTGGCTTTGTCGGGACTTCATCGTTCCTCATAGAAGCAGAGAAAGAATATTCCAAACTCCCAGAGAAGCTCATAGATGAGCGGGAGACTTGCAAGGTGATCAGCGAGCGACACAAGGATCCTTCCTAGGATCAACTAGAGCCCATGATCAGCAAGTTCATGGAATACCGTGCCTAATTCCACATCTCGTCACCTGAGCAGCAGCAGAAGAAGGATACCCTCTTTCGGCCACAGGATGACGATGATGAATGAATTCTTTCTCTTCTTCTCTCTCTCCTTCGACTTTCTTTTTGTAAAATGTCTAAAGTATGTTGGCACAAATGATGACATCATCCATGTTGCACCATGGGATGATGTCATCCATCAAGTTGTCAAAAGTCAACATGACTTTGAGATATTTTTGTAGATATTTTATATATTTTATGTAAATAGGTGGTTGGTTCCTTTTTGCCTTCTTTCTTCTCCTTCTTCTATAAATACTCAAATACTTGTTTTATTTTGGGTGGATATCTTTCAGATTAAAAATAGAAGTGAGGAGAAAAGACTTTGAGCTTTTTGTAACAGAAAGAAATATTAATACAATATTTAGACTTTGTCTGAATACATGTGTTATATGCGTCAGTCTTTCTTACGTCAGATCTGTGTGTTTATTCTGTTAGATCTGCTTCTATTTTATTGTCATTTATTCATCAGTATTGCTTTGATTCATTTATGCAAGTAAGTTTGGCTCTGTTTACTACCAATCCCAAAACATAAACCCTCTGACCTTTCTACTTTGGAATTCATTTCTTTTCTTTCTTCGGATCTGATCTTTCTTCATCCTCTCTTTCTTTCCGCAATCAGAAATAACCCTACTGGGATGAGATCCCAAACCCCTGAAGGTAGAATATTGTGAGACTTGTATAGATTCCTGCCGGTAGAATAACAATAAACCGCGGCCACGCTTTCTTTGACTCAAAGAGGGGCTTGCCTGCACACTATTGACCCGTCCATCCATAAATCTACCCAGCGACAGATTTTCGAGCCAACAGGTCCTCCTATGTAATGGAGGATGGGAAAGGTCATGGAGGAGAAGAGACATGGATAACCTTTCCAATTCTAGGACTGTTCGTTTCAAATTTTATTTTTCTGTTTGAAAGAGCTAGGACCGCCACCCAATGCAGACCGGTGGTTACAGACCACTTCCCTGGTTGGGCGATGATTACAGACTGGGCATTGTCTATGTTTGGCGGAGGTTCTATAACCACCGCTCTACACAAAGTGGTGGTTCTTTTAACATAAATACATAACCTCCATTTCTTCATTTTTCTTCTTTGGTGCTGGCTGATTTGATGAAGTAGATTCATTTTGGATCCCTATGGATCAACAACTAATCCAAGGTTCATATATGCAATATGAAATTATTCCTATCAACACTAGAATGGAAGGTGATCTTATGGACCCCTTCATCCCTCCAACTTCCTTTTATAATAAAGGTAGAGTAACTAACCATAACCATATGTATGGTCCTAGTCTTAAATTTCAAGTTACAATGATGCACTAATAGTAGCATTGACAACTAGAAACAATAGATCTTTGAGAAATACCAAAATTTTTGGGGGCATATATCAAAATACCAATACTAATATACCTCCACCAACAAGGATAAAAATACAAGTAAAGATCATAAATTTCTAGATACTAATATAAAAGTGCTCAAAATAAGGTTTCTATTCTAGAATTACTAAAAATGTCCAATTTCTATAAAGGTATACTTTACAAACTCCTACATACAATAGTCCCTACAAATATTGTGATAAATATGATCCTAGAAATAATGTTACCTCATAGACAAGTTCCTTTGAACCACAAATTAAAAAAACAAAGGAAATCATAAAAATGGAACAAATCGAGACATATAGAGTCAAAGCACATAAAGAAATCAAGGTTAAAAAATGTTAGGCTCATAAGAAAATTGAGTGACTAATACTAAGAAAGAAATAACAACCGATGCTTGATAATGATATTGAAAGTAAATATGATGACAATGATAGTTAGTACATACCCTATGATATGGATAAACACCTAAGCTGGACTTAATTTTACTTTAATTTCCATTGTGGAACACATGAATGTTTTTATTCCTTTGACATTAATAATCTATATAACAATGATCCCATCATAAGATGATTCTATGGAACCAAAACTATAGTCAAATGAATTACACGATATTTCCAACATTGAGATACCTTCTCTTGATGATAATGTGATCGCCATAGTGTCCATATTTAAGTACAACATGCGATATGAACACTTATTTCAATAAATTTGGACATATTCCAATCCAAACAACTAAAAATAGATCTCATTGGAATCCAATATTACTGATTTTGGAGTCCAAAATGTTAAATATTGGTATTTTCTATACTCCAAAATTACAGATATTGGAATCCAAAATTGAAATATTGGAATCAAAATTGAAATATTGGACTCTAAAAATTGAAATATTGGAATCCAAAATTGAAATATTGGAATCCAAAATTGAAATATTGGAATCCAAAAATTGAAATATTGGAATCCAATAATAGCCTTATGTAACTTAGCGGTCGCTAGCCTTATGTAACTTAGCGGCCAATGCTAGCCTTATGTAACTTAGCAAATTGGAATCCAAAAATAGCGAAATTGGAATTCAATAATAGAAAAATTGGAATATTAGAATCCAAAAATTAAAATATTGGAACCCATTATACCTAAATTTGGGTGAAATCATTTAAAATGCCCACCTTTTCAGTAATAAAATGCCTTAACGACCGCTAGCCTTATGTAACTTAGCGATCGCTAGCCTTATGTAGCTTAGCGTCCGCGACCTAGAGCCTAGTGGCCACTAACCTTATGTAACTTAGCAAAATTGGAATCCAAAAATAATGAAATTTGAATCCAATAATAACAAAATTAGAATCTAGAAATAAAAATTTGGAATACAAAAATAGTGAAATTGGAACTCCATTGCGTCTAATAACAACAATATTGGAATCCAAAAATAGCAATATTGGAACTCCATTGTGTCCAATAACAAAAATATTGGAATCCAATAGTACTACTAATGGAATCCAGTAATAGTAATAATGGAATCCAATAGTAACAAAAAAATCCATTATACACAAAAAAGTTATATTTCTACCAAAATTTGTAATATTGGAGTCTAGATTCATTGGAATATGTCTAGATTTATTGAAATAATCATTTCTATAACATTGATCATGACCTACACTACATAGTGGATGCGAACCAAGTAAATAGTACCTATTTCAATTTATTTATGATAAAATTGCTATACACTAAACACTTTGTAAAAGGAAAAATTTGTTAAGTGTTATATGGATCAACACCAACATGAAGTGTATGTGGCACATCATATATATAATGATATCCCAACATTCATGTAATATTAATTTAATAATATAGAAGAGGTGAAACCATCACAACAGATTTTAAAGTCATAATGACCCACGATTGAATTCTACACACAGATGTTATTTGCAAAAATATCATGGAGATAAATCCAAAGGAAAACATTTGAATTTTGGAAGTGGTCACCCCAAATTGAACCTACATGGCACATATAGCCTACTTTTCCTATTTAGCCTACAATATCTACTTAGCCTCACATTGAGATAGTTGTGTTGTAGCCTTTCAAGAGTTTACTACAAAAGACACCAACCTTCTCTCCTAATATATAGTCGAGTATGTAGGCTAATACGACTATTCATTTGCCTCAACACATATATGACCATAACTCCATAGTTTACTATTCAAGTTACCATTCAACATGAGACTACTTATCCAATTCTAATAATGATACATATATTTCTTTTACTAGTTTCCCATGGCATGCAAAATTCATTAAATTCAATCCATGACCGTTACATGAGCATCCCATTGATGGGATCATTGGTTAGTGCACCTTATTGACATCTTATACTATCTAATATGACACTTCATGTACAAAGCTTTCCTTGTAGATAAATTACCAATTGTTTTCCTTCTTTTTGTATGATTATCCTCCCTTGAAATTTATTGCTACTTCTTCTATGTATCTACTATGACTATATACATATGACCTTACGATTGATTTTTATTCTGTCTATTACATTTGATTTTATTGTTGTATTATCCCTTTCCCTTGATTATTTATCCCACCCTTGATTTCCATACTAGATATACCATGATGATGTGTTCATACATATATTAGATGAGAAATTTGATTTATTACACATTTTAAAGGCATGTTATACCTCGTAGTGACATACCATTTTCCCATGTCTCCATATTTGGATATTCAACATTTATTTGTCATGGAACACACTAATCTTACACAATTATATCCACCTATGATTATATGCATTATGAAACTAGTATATATATTTAATCTCACCCACTAGGGGCATGCAACTACTATGAGTTCTTATAGGTATTCTATGACATACAACACCACAATGGGGAATATCACTTCCCACAACTTTCTATTTGATACACCATTATATAAGTCCATATCAATTTCCCCACCTTTCTGTTAGATATGTCATTAAAATGGAGGCATGCCACTTTCCATACCTATTTAAGAAACATAAATATCACTTTCCCTCACTCTCCTTGCAAATAATTTTGTAGTACACCTTATTGCACACTATGATTTGAAAAATGTTGTAATTTCTTCTATTTTATGGCCATTGTACCTTCCCACTTGAATCAATTGCTTTTTATTAAAAATATTCAATCAAGGAAAAAATATTCAAATATTTAAGATAAGGCAAAAAATTCAAAACATTTGAAAAATTCAAAATCGAGACCTCGCTTTATGGCTAAAGTATTATAATTGCACTTATTATAATTTTAGAATTTTCTTATCTATCATATACACATGCTTTGACGATCTACATGAGTTTATAAACAATACATACAAATTAGACCTTATCATGGGAATACACATATTGCGTGGCTTCACTTAGCAATCACTTAAGGGAAATTATTCCATATCTATACATGCCTAGAGTAGGACATATAACAATTTTTTTTTGAGTTATATCTTTCGATGCTAGTCCTTTGATAGTATATAACTATGTAGATTTCTTATATGTGTTTTTTCTTTGCTTATGCATTTCATATGTGCTTTGTTATGGATATTTTACTATGATCTTACTTGATGATGCCATTATTTGTTTCTATGATACTAACATTTATTTCCATTTACTATATATTGATTACGGTTTATTGATCACATGAATACTAATTATTATTTATTGATTATGAAATGATTATCCATGATTGACTATATGTTTTGTTGTATGATCCTTTTTCTTAGTTTCTATATTTTATTAATATATGTTTGTTGCTATTACTAATTGTGTTGTTACGTTATCACATTGTCGAGTCATCCTCTTGTAAAGTTTTGTCATGTTGGGCCTTGTTGTGTCATGTGTCACTATTTCACGTATATGTGTCAACGAATCCTATTGTCATGCCAAGTCATGTTATGTTTCTTGTTTCTTGATCATGATGCTTGTTTTGATGATTAAATATTTTTTTGTCATGATATATATTACGTATACCGCCTTGTGATGTTTTCAATTACCATGCTTATACTTACATTGTCATGATATTTATCATGAATTTTATAGAAATTTGAATACTTGTTTCAATTTATATATTTATGTCCACTTATGAAAATAAATTAGACACAACTTCTATTATTACTTATTTATAGATGATATCTTTCAATTAAGAAAAATCCAATCATGTTTAATATATGTTAGTTATATGATTATTTCTCATGCCCAAAATTTTGACCAAAAAAACCAACTTAAACTAGAGAAATGTTTTTGACACACAACTCTTGGTTTTATTTCACATATACATTACATAGACACATTTTGCAACATAAACACCAACCATAAAATTAACAAGTTACACATATTTTTTAAACAAGTTTAATTATCTCTCTATTTTTTTATCTCGTATAACACTAGATAACACAAGAAGGTTTTTGGTTCCAAGATACCAAAGAAAAATAGTAACTTAATCCAACACTAAGTTTCCATGAGAGATATGAGTAACATAGAGCATGGTATTTTTCAACATAAGGTACACAACCAGGGCTCAAGAGAATAGACACCAATGCTTCACTTGATTTGGGATAGTGTTAAGTGAAATGCTAAGGGAAATGGTTTAGGACAAAAAGAGTCAACTAGGTTGACATTCACCTAGTAATGTCCTTGTTTAGAAACCAAGACAATTCTAGGGTACCCATTCCCATAAATATCATATGTACTTCCCTCTAGGAGACATGTTTTATCTTACATTAATCATCCTATACGTTATAAAATGAAATCAATGAGGAAGTGTCACAACTCTAGGATTATTTCACAAGAAAGATACATTGTACTTATAGTGATTCAATATCATCAAGAAAACATATAACATACAATTTACACCTCGAATTAATTTCCATGGACAAAGATTTGAGAAGGGTTATATAAATAGGTCAAGCATATGGTTTACCATTCAAGGTATTAATGAAGAGTAGTGCAAGCATGCCTAACTCCGTGCATTCTTAAGAGAGGATAAGGATATAATTTTCATTTGAGAAGCTCATGTTAAGCATATATGTTTAAGTATAAGGATAGTTAAAAATTTAGTTCCTTATGACACACACAAAAAATTATAAGAAATCTACATATTCATAATCAATTTAGTTGCCACATAAGTCAAGGCATAAATTCTGATTCAAGATTTAACCGACTTAGAACAACACAAATAGAATGTTTATAAGAACTAATTAAATTATAAAGTATGTATTTAATGATTCCATATAATCAAATGTGTCTTTTAAAGCTATAAATACTACACTTATTGATATTTTTCCAAAGTAGACCATTCAATTAGATATTTTACAACTAAATCATTTCATATAACCAACAAATCCATTCTTCCTTTCACAAAGTGAATAAAACAAGTTATAACTATAGATATAATTATATATCTTTGAGTTACATCATTTAGTTTCCTTCTCACCTCTAACCTCTTGAAATATTGTAATATCATGGGTCAACATAAATTCTAAAATGGGGAGGGAGTGAGAGAGGGAGAGGAAGTGGGAGGGATGGGGTAGGGTGAAGGGGAGGGGAGAGAGGTAGGGAGGGAGATGGAGAGGGAAGGAGGGATAGGGAGAGAGAAGGGGAGAAAGAGTGGTGGGGGTGGGACTAGGGAGATGGAGAGGATGATAATGAGGGAGGGAGGATTAGAGGGATAGAGAGGGAGAGAGAGGGATGAAGAGGGAGAGGAAGGGAGAGGGAAGGAGGGCCCTTCTAAGAAATCATAGATGAATTCTTTAAATATAGTTACTAAAAATTGAGAAAAGAGTAAGGGTACATTATTTAGCCCAAATGACATAAATTTGAAAGAAAAACCTCTCCATTCAATAAAAAAATATTTTTGATTGATCTTATTAGAATCTAATGTTAGTCATCGAATCCATTTGTAAAAGAATAAATTTCATACCCCAAAATTCTTTCAAAATTTCATATGTAAGTGACATATAAAACAAATCAATTACACATGCATCACTGAGTGCTTTGTAGTCTCTAAAAATATGTATCTCCCGATTTTATTTGGTTGAGTCATGACTAGGTTCACCCTATTAGAATTATTTATAGGATAGATTAGTCTAGATTCTATCATCCTTTCAAGTTCTAATTTTACCTTAGATTTCATATTGGGATTTAGCCTATATAGATGCTTTTTAATAGGATTCAAACCTTCCATGAATTCAATGCACATTTCCCGTATAGAAGGATCTACTCCTTTTATTTCACCGAAATTCATTGGAAAGACATTTTGAAAATTTGTAATATTTGTAGAATTTATGACGTCTCTTCTTGTTTCTAGTAATCCCCTATGGTTGTTAGTTTGATAGTACCAAGGGCTCTAATATTGTTTACCCACTTATGTGTTGATTCATCATACATCGTCTATTTTCCCTTTTCCATAGTATCCTAGAGCATCCTTGACCCTTCTTTTTCACTGTATTTAGATTCCAAAATTTCTCATCTTCTCATTTTTGCACATTCTCCTTTTTGGAAGTGGTTCAATTTACTATTGTTCAAAACTTTCTTCACTTCCTTGTCTTCATCACTACTTGAACCTACACCTTGGAAATTCTAAGGTGGACCAGAATACGTGGAACAAGAAATAAGTCCTATAAAATTGGAAGTTGAAAAGGAGATGGTGGAGGCGGGTCCCCATTACTACTGTAGTAATATGTGCCAAAAGAGAAGTTATCATTAGAAATTTTCTTAAGCTTATAAGTTTCATTAAGTATAGGTGAATATAGTGAAGAATTTGAAGGAGGGAAAAAGTGAGAGTAGGAATATAGCCGAGTCTGATGATTAACTACACCCACTGCAATGATAGTTTCATTGTGTAGCTCTTTGACATAGAATGAAGATGAAGTGAACTCAAATAACATTCCCTGAATAATGTGACTAATATGGTATACTGATAAGAAATTATTTAATAATGTTTAGGAATACTAAGAACATTATCGAATGTTCATGAATTCACTTCAACATACACTCTCCCGAAACTCCGTGTAGAACTCATTTATCACCCAATCATATAGTAGACATGTCACATGGCTCTAATGAAGTGAAATCCATGTGTGAAGAATCCATATGATGTGAAGCACCAGAATCAATAACCCATGTAGGAGGTGGTGGTATAACTACAACTAGGACTCTCCCTTTTTTCTCCTTTCATGATTCTTTCTCTTTCCCTTTTCCATTGGTATTTTTATTGGAGGATTCATTGGTTGATGAATATTGTTTGGAAGACTCAGGGTCACCTATTTTATTCTTCTCAAGAAGACTTATGAGGTGGTCAATCTATTTCTTCAAACATTTGCTTTCATCATGTCTACCTTTGCAATACCCACATTTAATCCTTTCTTTCTTGGACTTAACACTAGAAGAGGAAGTTTCAAATTTTGATGTAGAGGTGGAAGAATGTTGATCCTTCTTGCTTTCTTGATCCTTGTTATTTTGTTTATACTCTTTTTCTAATGAGGCTTTTTGTTTTCCATTCTTGGCAATGAGAGCTTGAGGTTTGGAGGACTTCAAGGTACCCATTTGGATTAACTTATCTTGCTCCTTAGTCAAATCGGAAATAAAGTCATCTAAGGATGGCATAGACCATGTGGTTCCAAGAGCTCTCTTGGTAGCATAAAATGTAGAGACAAAGATAGAATAGTCAGGACCAAGTTTGGAAAGAATGGAGAGAACAAATTGTTCATCCTTATTTTCTGTTCCACATTCCTTCAACTGCAATCTCAAGGATTTGAGTTTGGTAAATAAATCTTCCAAAGTGTCAAAGTTTCTAGGACTTAGGCTTATAAGTTCAATTTCTAGCTCATGACCCTCATAGTGTCAACTTTTCCAAACAAGGTTTCTAAGGTTTTCCACACATGGTTGGGAGATTTGGCTGACTCTATGTGAAAGAGGAGTTTGAGAGATAGTGAAAGACATAAGATAAAAAAGCTACATCACACTTATTTAACCACTTAACTTTATCTATGTCTTCACTAGGCTCAGTTTCCTAACCCCATTCTGATATGGTACAACCCTTTAATCCTAAGTAAAATGGTGATTTTTGATTTCCATTCCTAGTAGTTAAAAGGTGTAAGTGAATTAATTGAGCTTAGATCTATTTTGAAGAAAGGAAAGTAGTGACGTTTGTTATAGAAAACAATGAAATGTGTGGAAATAAAGAAAAGCAAAAAAAGAGAGGAAACACACTGTATACCCCCTGAAAACTATATCAGGTAGCCCACCCACATTTTTGGAACTTTTTAACTTAGTGTGTTTTACAAAATGAATAGGTCCAATGCGTGGGAAATGAAAAATAATTAAATTTTGTAAAAAGTGGCACTCAATTTTGAGCTATCAATCAAAAGTTATTACAATAATTATTTCTCATAAATAAGCCCTATTTTAAATGAATTTGCACTAAACTTGAAATGCACTCTTTTTACTAAAATATAGTTTTAGAAAATAAAGAAGGTGGGTTTTATGAATCCACGATAAGATTTCATCCAATTTTCATGCATTTGGCATAGTGAAGGCTTAAATTGCAGGGGTTGCGGGCGGGATGGCGTAGCCCCTACCACAACCGGAGGCTATTTCGATGGGGTCATGTTAGGCCGAGACAGAGTTTTTTTCTATCACAAGATGTGGCCATGTTGAATCAAGGAGATCTACACTGCACCCCTTAAATTTTCACAGATCTGAGTGTAGAAAATAGTTCCACCATAGGACTCACAACAACAACTGAAGCAGGATCTAACATGTGTGTATGGGCCATTTGAATCCTTCACTAGAGCCTGATTGGGTTTGAAAACATGTAAAAGTGAGAATAGACTTGAAAATGAACCTCTGCGCAAGGGTGATAATAGAATAGAACAGATTTGCAAGGGTGAGAACAAAACAGGTTTGGATACACCCAAAGAGGTCAACCTTGGTGACTATATGGGACGCAAAAAAACTTCGAGGTCTATAACACACCTGTGAGAGCCTTCTAACTCTTCCAAGGAGCCTGAAATAATTCCAAAGGGTCTACAAAACACCTTATAATCATATAATAAACAATATCCAGGATCGTATATGTAATATGAGGGCCTGCAAATTGGCTATATACACCACAAACCAAGAAAAATAAAAAAATACAAGACACCCAACATCAAAATACTTTGCAAATAATGATCTAAAAT
Source organism: Taxus wallichiana var. yunnanensis (assembly GCA_018340775.1). NCBI lineage: Eukaryota > Viridiplantae > Streptophyta > Pinopsida > Cupressales > Taxaceae > Taxus > Taxus wallichiana. The sequence continues at coordinate 310,295,471 of CM031244.1, forward strand.
GGAAAAAAATTGTAGAATAATAATCGAGACAAGCTCAATACCAGCTAGGATTTGATAACATATTGGAGAAGTGTCATGGATCTTTTGGTTCGAAGAATGCACAGGTGAATGATGTAAGATGTGAATTTTTCCAAGACAAAACAAAACACACATACAAGACTGAAAATTATGAAAATACAAGATAGATAATTGCAATAACATTGAAATAGCTCCAAATCAATACGATCAAATAAAATAATGCAAGAGATGTACATATATGAGGTGAATGTGTAGCCTCCTCCTAGAATCATGGTAACCAACACCGAGAATAGTGGTAACCAACACCTATAATAGTGTAGTCAAGTGTACACCTAAGAAAGCATATCCCATAAGTGTAAGGAAACTCCAAGTGAGGTGGAATATCCCAAGTAGGATAATACAAATAAAGTGAGGAAAATAAATCCTACACTAACACTATGCAACTCCACTAGTTGCACTTTCTGAAAGAGTTTTAAGAAAGTTGGATATGTTTTAAGAAATATCTTAATTATGAAATACGTTAACTATTTTGAGTGGTTAGTGAGTGAAACTACAACTACTTCTTTCTTAAAGATTCACACTATTTTCCCATATAAACACGTTTCCAATTCCCCTCACTCTAGCTTCATGTATCCCTATTATGTATAGATTTCAACAATCCTTTCGCCTCATCTAGAAATTAAATTTTTTATTTTTGGGTTTGAATATTTTTCTCATGCATACGCCATATTTGAGGCTCTATAGGAATCTTCATGTGTCTCATGATTTGTTCCTTTGTTTACAATATGGTATCAACTTGAAGACTTGCATTTTCCTTGGGCGTGCATTGACCATATTGACACTATACATATGTATCTACTTACGTTAATTCTCCAATGTGGTACAATATTTTGTGTAATGTCAAAAATAAATAATATGTGGAATATATTTCTCACGCTGATTATAAGGGAAATTTCATCCAATATGATTTGGCTTTGCATAAAGGTAACAAACCACCGAATGTCTCTAAGGTCGAATCCATGTTCTCTTTTACTAGTAACCACTATGGTAAGCCCCTTTTAACACAATATACAACCTTTGTGGAGTATTGTGTCCCTAAATTTGATTTTGATATCCCCATATGGTCATTAAGATGGATGACTATTCCATTATGGTTGATTATGCGGAATCGAGAGGTGCCTAACCCATCATATTTTGTAGAGAAGTTAGAACCCATGTTGGACTCTATTGTGGAGATGGTGGAGTCCATTTCACATTATCTTGAGGGGAAAAATGAGGCCATCCTTGTACAAACAATTTATAATCTCATGCAAAGGATTGTGGATTTAGAACTAATTATGCTTGTACTAGAAATAAATTTCTAGTTACTTCCTCATTTAGGTCCATTATAACTTTTCAATCCTTATATTCATGCATGGTTTCCTTATAAAAACTATATAACACATTCTAGGGTTAATGCACATAATATTGCATCAAATGAAAATTATTTTTCAGATGATCCTATAATCTACAAATTTTACATTATTCTACTCTCCCATCCATAAGAAAAATTTCCTTTGACTCATGGGACATTATAAATTCATATTTGTGATGCCCCTCATCTCTACAATTTGTGTACTAGATGCTCAATCTTGGCTTCTTCCCTTCTTGTAGTTCTTATAACCTCTGCATTATAACTTCCAACTTAGCTTCAATATTTTAACTAACCCCTGCACAATAACAAACCGAGTCTTGCTACATAATCCTTCCACAAACCAAGTAGCCTTGCTTTCTTCTTAAAAATTAAAATTTTCCTTATTCGTTACATCGAGAACCACATGTCATATTCGGACACAAATTATCCTATATTATACTTGATCTCCTTCAAATATATACTAGTCTTACCCATGTACTTACCCATTTTGAATTCAAAAATTAACGCAATCTAAACATCTAGTAAGGAAACTATGGTCAAATACGTAGTATATAAAAATTACAGATCTTTACCCTACATGCCTCCTATGAGTTTAAATTTCTTTGCATTATTATTAGTGATCCATTTTTCACCACATCTAATATCACATGGTAGCAGGTAATGATATGAGTCAATGTACGCATCACATGGTTACAAATTTCCATACATGTTTATCACTTGCAGCATAGATCCTCCCACAATTGTTTGTATTCATCCTCCTTAAAATAAAATACTATTAGTATTTAGTCCGGTCTATGCAAATTGATGGTTAATGCTTGCACACATACTCATAATTTTTTAGTTGGATGCACAATTCAGATTCTCGAGTCTAAAGAACCAATAATAGTATATTATGTGGATTCAGGTAAGTTTTCTCAATATTTCGGTCTCACCGAGTTGTTATTACTACAATATTCACTTTTTTTGCTATCACTAGGAAAAAAATGTGCACTAATTGCTTACCAAGCTTAGGGTCTATCTCCTTTATAATCTCTTCTATGTCTATATTTTTAGATGTGGATGTTAATTATTCTTTTGCAAGGTATGATCTTCTCAATCTATTTTATTTCTCTCAACCTCCCTTATTGTGCCTCAAATTATCAAAATATACCAATCTGATCCAAATCTTTCAAAGAATACCAAGTAATTAATTCCCTATCTTAATCAAGATACGTATATCCTAGAAGAGGGGTATTATCATCTACTACATGCCTGCATGGATCCCATTTGAATTCCTTACTATAAATTACTTCTTCCCCTTTCATGCAATATCAAGGCTTCTAAGATGGATTCTCTCGGGTTAAGTTTCAACCGCATTGTAAATCTACTTCTAACTACTTCCAAATCCGTATTCTTTTTCCTTTTCCTTTTCTCCATCCTTATATATCCTTTACCCAATTCCATTACTAGGGTACATGATAACTTGCACACACTCTCATTCAATTCTATCCTTCTTTTCCTTTTCCTCTTCTATCCTTATGGAGGTTTCTTTCCTCCCTCCTCGTTTTATCTACCTAATTTACTCCTACTCATACTTGTCTTGAATTTTTCATTGAAACACCGATGCTTCCCCATCTATTACATTGTCTTACTTCTCTTTGCAGTATTTCTAATTTTATTTTCTCTTCTTTCGATTGTTTTCAGACCCTTGATTGGTCCTTTTTGTTTATGGACCTTTCCCTTCCATCCCCTTATTCTAGGAATATATCCCTTTGTTTCCTATTCGACTACTCCATGTCATGTGGAATCAACACCATGTCATTTTACATTACCAACATTTTTACTAAGAAGGGTAGTTTCTTAACAAATTTTCCTCTTAGTCCACTAAGAAACTATTTTTCAAAAATCAAAATAGCACAAACTTTGTACAAAAATTTCAGTTACATACACATCTATTGTATTCTACAGCTAATATTCTATAACTATGGTCTAATCAATATCTAGATTACACAATTCTCTATATTGTCTTCACTCTGCACATATTCCAGTTTGAATCCAAGTCTAAAATAGTAATATTTTGGTCTTGATATCCAAGAAGTTCACACAAAAAGATATAATCAATATCCTCATATATGCGCTCTATCTTGATATTTATTGTAAGAGATGCTATCATATCCTCTTCATATTCTACAAAATGGTTCATCTTCTCCTCTAGCCATCTCTCAAATTATGTTATCCTAGTATCCATCTTAACATTTATAGGTCTTGAAAATGGAACCATTGTTAGTATCAGGTCCTTAGAATAACTAATTATGTCATTCTACAATTGTAGTATAAGGAATTTATAGATTCAATCCATTTATAACACTTAAAAATATGTGCAATAATCTAAGGTAACACAACATATAGATTGCACAATATATCTACATATCAAGAAAGTACATAATGAAAACATACAAGTCTCTGTGAGAGAGAGGTCACATAAACTAAAATTATGTTACTATGAGATTAAAACTACTGGGTAAGTGCACAAAAATGGGGGGCCAAAAAGTGGACAAAAATGTGATTTTTAGCAAAATGCATACGCGGTTTGTAAAAGCGCGTTCCCGCTTTAAAATTATAGGTTTGGTAATCCAGAATCCAAAACACGTACATGTTTCCTAGTCTATGTGTAATGTATGTGTTTGTGAGAGGATTTTATTTAAAAAAATAAATGTTTAAATATATAACATTTTCATTTATTATTTTTATAATAAATTATAAAGAATAATAAATAAAAATATTATATAATTTAAATTTATTTTAATAAATATAAGAAATTAGGGTCACTCTACACCTTATGGAAATAGTCTCATATCTCACCGAGTAATGGTTTAGGAGATAATTTTTTATACTCTAATCTGGTTAGTACATAGGTATTTTTCAATATTTCAGCATTCAACCTAAAAATTTTAGGGTTTAAAATCTACTATCGATGTCTATTTCGGGAAAGAATATAGTCATTGTTTAGGTTTTTACACCTTTTGTATTGTTTAATGACACTTTTAGAGTGTAAGATGTGTCAAAATTAGAATTTATAAACCTCACAACCCCCAAAGGTAACGAAAATTGAAAGAATATATGGACTCATGAATTTCCCATGAGTGTAGAATTTTTGGCTCCCAATATTACACCCCACGGGGCCCGGTAGCACTTTTAGAGGGTAATAAGGATTAGAGGATGAAAAAAATGTGTGATACATGTCATTTTCAACCAAGGAGGTGTATGATATTATCTTTGGAACCAAGCTCTTGGGATGATTATGAATCACATACAAAGGGGATCTCCTATTCCCGCTACTTTGGGTTACGCCTTAAACAAGGGTGAGAGGGCCCATTGGGTAACTTGAGTAGAGAATAACTTGCACTTAATCCTTTCTTGATTTTTTCAAATGGCACGTCAATATGAGCTAAGAATGGCCATGAATATAACATTCACTCATAAGAATTGTCCCAAGAATGTCATATATACTTAGCGCATTAGACACGAAAGTTAATAGAGACAATTTTTTTAGTTATTCTTGCATCACTTTTGATGGGAATATGAGTGAGAAGAAGTGTATTCAATTATGCTTGGAAATAAAACAACATGGTGATAAATGGATCTTTTAGATGGAAGTGTGATGGTGTGGGGAAAAGTATAGTAGGTTTGATTTGTAAAGGAGGGGGAGTAAATGATGGTTGATTTCCTATAACAAAGCATCAAAACTATCATGACAAAATGTTATCCTAGAAAGTAAAGAACACATGATTAAGTAGTAATAATTTATCAAACAAAAATATTTACATTCATTGATACTCAATTGCTGTAAATATTTTCAAGACAATATTTAAAACACTTAACATAAAATCTTATGTAAGAGATCTAATGAAGTACTTATTGCTCCTATTCTCATACACCAAAGATACACTCAAAGGTTGAAAAAATCATCTAACCAGTAGGTTGCAATAGGGTTTTATAACCACCTCAAATATTGGAGAATAAATGCTACAAAAAATAATGATTTAGTGAAAAAAAGGATGGAACTTACCAGAAATTTGATTTAGTGTATTACATATAGAAGCAATAAACACAAAATTATAGTAAAAATTATAACTCATTAATCAAATTTCAACATACAAGATCCATAACACAAAACTAGAATCATAAGTAGGCATATTTCATTTAAAATTTTAATTTCTTGACAAGGGGACATGAATTAAATGTCCTCAATGTTTTCCAATGGCTATATAATGCAACCACCTTGACACAAAAACTTGAAAACTCAAAGTTTATATGTATTTCATACAATGAAATGGAAACATGCAGAGTTACATTAATTTCTTTCAACTTATCAAATAGAAAACTACCCCCTCTTGATATGAGTACACACACTCATATTTATACAAAGACTTCATGGATTCAAATTTCAATTTCTTCCCAAAATAAGCAAGAGAATACTCCTTTTCTTCGCAACAAAGGAGCCCAACCTCTCATAAAAGTGGGAAGACATCTTGTCCAACTGTAAAGATCCTATTTTCAGTTACCAACTTTAGAATTGGTTTTTACTTTTCTGTTGCAGATGTGGACGTGTGCAAAGTAGTTAGCTTGTGTTGTCAGATGCATTTCTTTCTTATTCACCCTATCACAATCACTCATGTGTCTAGTCATAACCGTTTATCTCTTGACGTCATTCCTTCAATTGATTTGAGTTTTTTCCTTTTGGATAATACACTTTTGAGAGAGGATTGATTATGGGTAACCTTTTGAATTTAATGTTTCCCTCATGTAAGATATTTAATCAGACCAAAGGAACACCTTTTTTCTAGATATCATTTCACTCTCCTCCTTTCCAATTCATGTTGAGCATCCAAATTGATCCTACATTTAATCCTGACATGATACTTCACACAGACTTCCCTGGATTCATTTTATTATAAATTCTCACTTACTTCCTATGAATTTTCAAGTTCTTTGTAGGATTATAAGTGGAATTTACTATGAAAGAAGTGGTGACATCCCCATGTTTGAGAAATGGTGGACATGGAGTTGGGAGGAAATTTGAAAGAGCTATCCTCAGAAACTTTGCATTCAATCTTTAATCTTTCTGGTTTGAGTGAAGCATTCATCAAGATGTTGTTCTCGATTGAAGATCAAGAGGAGCATGAATGACCACTAACTCCTCGTATATTTTGATTGGATTTGATGAGGAATATCATAAAAATGACTCCCTTATTTTATTTGTTCCAAATCTTATTTCACCATTTGTTTCACCTGGAAGAATACATAGATCCTGAGAAGTTGAAGAAGTTTTGGATCCACTACAGAAAACTATCGATAGGAACAATTTTTACATTGTCGATGATGAGGGATTGAAGTTATATTGAAATTATTTAATAAAAAATAAATGTGCACATATAAATAAATGAATACAAAGTAAAGTAAATAACAAAATAACACGAGATTTAATGTGGAAAACCCTAATGGGGTAAAAACCACAAAAGAATAATTTCTATTATGTGAGAAACTTTTCACCCAATCCAGTAACTCCCTCCTCACTTCTACTCCATGTTTTAACCCAAATTACATAATTAATCTGAATATGACCTATAGTCATATTTAAATAACCTGAAGGGTTATGACCTTCTTAAGTGATGGGGCACACCCCGATTTAATATTAGTTAATAAATAAATAACAACCTAATATAAAGTTTATATTTAAATAATAAGAATAACTTATATTCTATATTATTTAACTATAAAATAAATATTATATTTCTAACTCCCCCATACTATTAAGTGGGGATCCATATGCCAACATTACTGTTTGTACACGGGATTTAGAAATCCATAAACCCCAAAGGTTTAGGTTAGCATATGTGTTTTTGAAGGAATTATAACACATTCATCATGCTCAACTTACCTTTTAGTATAAAAGGATTTTGAATCCATAAATCAGAAGTATGATTTAGGCTAAGCATGATTTGTGAGACTAAATCCCACCATTTCTCATGGAAAAATTCTTAAACCGCATCTCTAGGAGCCTTTTATAACACAACGACCTCCTTTACAAATAGATACACTCACTGGATTGTATTTTTTGTAAAATTTATCAGTTTACATATATCATAAAAGATATTTTTACAATGCTTTATACTAGAGCAGAAGTATAGAGGAGAAGGAGTCAACAACTAGCTGACCATTAGGAGGTAGAATTTCAATGCACACTTCCCCTCAATGGAAACTCTGAAAGGCCAAGCATTACATAGAACCTGTAGAATTTTTCTACACACAATGGCTTCGTAAACATGTCTACAACTTGATCTTCATTCGGTAGTAATGAGGTCTATATCATCGCATGGAACCTTTTATTAGATAAAGTGCATATGTATCTTAATATGATTTTTCCTTTGATGCTAAACTAGATTTTTAGTGAGAGAAATGAAACTATGGATATCACACAGAAGAGGAGTACTTCCTTTAGCTTCTATGTGCATCTCTTCCAACAACCGCTTCAGCCACATGGATTCTTTTGCTACTTCCATTGCACTTCTATATTATGCCTCAATAGAAGAAATGGAAATTGTTGGTTTCTTTTTAATGCTCCAAGTAATGACACCTGCACCAAAATTGAATACATATCCAATTGTAGAATTGAGATCTATCACATCCACAACATGGTCAAAATCGAATATCCATATAAATATGCATTGTTAAAAGTATAGTGTAAACCAAAATTAATTGTGCCTTTAATATAACACAACATTCTTTTGGATAACTTCTAGTGATCCCGGTAAGGATCCCGCATAAACCTTGAAGTAATCCCTACTAGCATAAGCAATGTCAGGTCTAGTAATAGTTAGATAAATCAAACTACCTACAAGTTACCTATACAAAGTAGGATTAGATTTTTCACATGCAGGTTTAGGATCAAGTTTACATCCAACTTATATAGGAATAAAAATAGGTTTACAATCAATCATATTAAAAATTTTAAGTAAATAATTTGCATATTGTGATTGAGATACTATAATAGAATTTTTATCCTGAAATATAGCCATGCCCAAAAATGATGCAATAATCCTAAGTCTGTCATCTCAAAATATTGCATTAATTTTGCTTTAATTTTCATAATTAAACTGTTAGAACTAATAGTGATAAGTAAATCAGCAACATACAATACAATGAGAATGATATCATTTTCTTCAATTTTAACAAATAAATCATTGTCAGATGAATAGCTATAAACACCAACTTCATTAAAAACTATTAATCTTTGCATATTAAGCTCTAAGAGCTTATTTTAAAACATATAAATATTTTTTAATTTACAAACATACATTTATTTACTTGAATCTTCAAATCCTTTAGGTTGGGGCGTATATATTTCTTATTTTAAATCACCATTCAGAAAGGAATTTTTGACATCCATATGATGGATTTCCTAGCCATATTGAGGAACTAAGGAAATCAAGATCCTTACTATGCTCATTTTTGTAACTAGTGCAAAGGTTTCAATGTATTCGATATTGGGTTTTTAAGTAAACCCTTGAGCTACTAATCTAGATTTGAATTTATCTACACTTTGCCATATAATTTGTATTTAATATTTTATAGCCATCTAGATCTGACTATACTTTATTTTTCAAGAGGAGGGACTAAATCCCAAGTTTGATTTTTAATCAAGGAAGAATATTCAACTTTAATTGCATTTATCAATTTTTCATCGAATAAGCTTCTTCAAAAGATTTGGGTTCAAGTTCATACAATGTCATCAAGGCATGGTATGTATGATGACTTCTAGTCATTTTCTGAAGGTTTCCAGGATTAGAGTCTTGAATAATAGACTCAGCCCATCTAGGTCTTTTAGTTATAGAGGAAACAAGTACTATATATTTTTCAACTAAAGCTTCATTACTAGTTTCTTCATCATTTACATCATTTTCACAATTTTCAATTTCAATTTCATTTTCATTAGAATCATCATGAATAATAGAAACAAAATATGAAGAAGAAGAACAAAAGGTTTTTCTAAAATTTTAACATTCTTGTTTTCTATAACTTCTCTTTTGACGGATCAAAGATCCTAATACCTTTAGTTTTGACACCATATCCTACAAAGATACAAGGAAAAGAGGTTTGATCAAGCTTCTTCCATTTTGATTTTAGAATGAAGAGGGAAGCTGGGATACCAAATATTCTCAAATGAGACAAACTTAGTTTTTGATTTGACCACTTTTCCAAAGGATTGGAATTTACTAAGGATTTAGTGGGAACTCTGTTCAAGATATGAACAACAATGTTCATTGCTTCAACCCAGAGGAATTTATTAACCTAAGCTAAATACATCATTGTTCTATCCATTTCTAGAATGGTGTGGTTTTTCCTTTCCACAATCCCATTCTACTGAGGGGAATAAACAGTATTCATTTCCTTTTGAATGCCACATTCGACACAAAATGATTCAAATGACTTACTAATGTATTCTCCCCCATTATCAATCCTAAGCCTCTTAATTTTATACCTAGAAGAGTTTTCAACTAAAGCTTTAAATTCCTTGAATTTTGACAAGACTTCAAATTTCTTTTTAATGAAATATGACCAAATCATCAATGAACGTGACATCATACAAAGAACCATTAAGGGATGGAACTTCTAGGGGTCCTCGGACATCACTATGGATAAGTTCCAAAGGTTTAGAAGAATTAGCATCATGATGACTATGGAAGGGATTAACAGATTTCTTACCACGTAAGAATCCTTCACACATTTCATGATTTTGGGAAATAGGTGGCAGATCGATTGCTAGGTTCAAATCGAGACACATCTTACATGCTCTTGAAGTTGACATGACCTAGTATCTCATGCCACAATTACATGTCACTTCTTTGAGATGTTAAACAAGAAGAAGAAGGAAAGCCATTAAATACATACAAACCATCTCTTTGAATGCCTTCAACTATAGTAACATCATGTTCATTTCTAATAAACCATTTATCTTTTAATAGTGTTACATAATAGATATTTTGAGTCAATTGAGAACAAGAAAGAAAATTCATTTTAAGTTTAGGAACTAACAAAACATTGTTAATAAAACCATTTGAAAATTTTACTTTACCTTGTCCTTGAACGTTGAGAATGGAATGATCACCCAAGTAGATCTGATCATTACACTCTCTAATTTCGATAGGATATTAGATCTAAAGGTCATGTGCCTAGAGGCACCACTATCCAATATCCACTCATTTTATTTTGCAGTGACAAGGGTGGCATACAAAGAAATTACATTTGATTTTTGACTATTTTTTTGATTCTTGTTTTGGTTTTGATTTTGATTTTTTCCATATTTGTTACCTTTTTTATTTATGAAATTTGACTTATTATTTTTAAATTTACAATCCTCTTTCTTATGGCCAAATTTACCATAGTAATGACATTTACCATCAAAGATAACTCTTAGATTTCTTGGTTTCTTATCTTTGCTAGGAGGTTTAAAAGTTGACTTTTGATTTTTGTTGAATCTAGAGGTTTTACCTTTTGATTTCTAAGTGAGAAGTGCTTGAGTGGCATTCTCCTTAGAATCAAAATTTTTCATTACTTGTTCTTCCTGAATGAGGAGAGAACTAAGGGTTTACAAATCTGGAATGTCTTGTTCTATTTGATATTTAGAATTCAAAATTGAAATGAAATTTCTAAATTTCTCATGAATATTTAACTGAATAATGAAATAAAGTAATTTATCTTGAATTAAGTTACAACTACATCCATCTAACTGAGACTTAATATTTTTTTTTTTTTGCTAAATAATTTATCACTTTTTCATCTCCCTTCATGGGAGTTGTCATAAGCTCTAAAATTAGTTTAATGATTTTTGATAAATGTGTACCTTCATGCATTGATTCCAATTGAGTCCAAGCCTCACTCAGACTTTCTTGATTCCCAATATGAAGCAGAAAATCATCTTGTACAATTCAAAAAATGATGGACATCACCTCTTGTACTTTTTTTTGATATGTAATGATGTTGTCCACAGTTGCTTGTCTTTCGGTCGGAGCCTTTTCAGTTCCATTCAGAATCGCCCATAATTTACGAGCCATGAATTCTACCTTCAATCAAATCTTCTAAATGTCAGTAATTATTCCCATTCAACATCTAAGATTTATCAATTGAAAACTGATTAGACCCCATTTTTGCGTAAATAGAATTAAATAATTAATGAGGATTAAAAAGAGTTTAATATAAATCCCTTGTCGTCATTTAAACCTCCCAATTGAAAAAACAATTAGTTCATGCCAAAAAGGAGGTCTTGTCAATTGGATATGATATCTAAAAATAAATTGAAATGTGATTTTTTTAGTTTTCTATCTAAAATGACGACTTTACGATTCGGTTTCATGTCACAAATTATATCATTTCAAAAAAATGATTATATTATTTTGACTATTTTTCACAAAAATAAATAACTTCACAATTCATTTATATTTTTGAAAAAGAAGAAAAATAATACTAGTATATATTAAAAAATTGGGGAGCTCTTGTTTGGAATTTATATTAACTCAGCCAAGTTGGGCTATCCAACTTGGTGATTTTATCACCGATCCAATTTTAATTAATTTCCATTAAACCATTGAACCATATACTATCACATTTCAATTGAATATTATCAATCAACATATGCCAAACCATATTAACCAAAAACCGATCCACATTTATATTGTTGGAGCTCAAATGTGCAACCGCACCCAAATCATAGATAACTCGGGATTTGAGAAAACATGGGACTATCTCTAAGCTATGGGACTTGAACCAAGATAGACCTCCGAGAGAAGGCCAACTCCTCTACCTACTCCTAATGCTAAACTACTCCTAGGAAGTGAAATGCAACTAACTATTAATGCCAAGTGACTAGGGAGAAAGAGAGAGTGCATGAAATGAAATCCTAGACTATGGAGGTGATAACACCAAAATAAGGGTTGAGAGATTCCTAGTGAGTGAAAATGGAAGAAAAATGAAGCAAGGAAGGGCAAAAGATGCACCACAATCCAAAACCACATTTAGATTCCCATCTTTGTGGAGCACAATAGATCTGGGTCCTATAAAAGAACAAGATATGCACAATACATCTGCAAATGTAATAGAAGGAAAGAAATGCAACTCAACTCAAGATAGGGCATAAATAGCCACAAAACACAAATTTCATTGCTCAAAAGGATGCACAATCCATTACAAAGTAGATACAAGGAAAACAATCCTTATTGAATGGCCAAATCCGAGGCCTAAAACTCACAAAAGCTTATAAAATAAATTTGACAAAGTTCCTTTACAATTATCAAAAAATCCCCCCACAAAATGAGGGGGTTGATTACATTATATAGGAAATTTTGTCCCACCTACTCAAGATAGGGCATGAATAGCCACAAAACACAAATTTTATTGCTCAAAAGGATGCACAATCCATTACAAAGTAGATACAAGGAAAGAAATCCTTTTGAATGGCCAAATTCGAGGCCTATAACTCACAAAAAAGTTTAAAACAAATTTGACAAAGTTCCTTTACAATTATCAAAAAATCCCCCAAAAATGAGGGGGTGATTACATTATATAGGAAAATTTGTCCCACCTACCTGCATTAAATCCCTGATAGGTAGTTGAACTACCTCAACTACCATCATTAATGTTCTTGTAGGTGATGTTTGTGTTGATGGTCTGACCAACCTAAAAGTCCGGCTATCATGTCCGGGTTGGGTGACCATCTATCGATTGAGCCCTACAAATTGAGTGGGTTGTCCAACCTCAATGCCATCCAACCATGGATGGTCGGATCTACGCCACTAGGCCATACATCCATCACTGATGTGGTCACCCAACCTGAAGACTTCCATCCTTATACTTTGGTCTATCTAACCCAATAGGTTGGATGACTATCTATCATAGTCCATACAACTTATGGGGTTGGATGGATGTCTAACCCAATGCTGTATAATGTGCCATCCAACCATTCGTTACTGAAATAAAATGTCTAACCTATCAATAACCTGCCAAACACCAAATCACCACCAAGTTCTCAAATGACCCATCCAACCAGGGGTTAGAAGACCGTCCATCTCTACGATCCAACCTAGGGTGTTGGATGACCATCCATCTTTGCCATTCCAACCCATGTTGATAACCATCCATCTCTACCATCCACCTAGGGTGTCTGATGACCGTTCATCTCTATCGTCCAACCCGGGGTCGATGACCGTCTAAAACCCTGTCCAATTATTTCCTCTAACCAAGGGGGTTGGTAATTCTTTGATGAGCCTCCACCATCCACCCCACCATTCGCATTTGATGTAGCTCGCTAGCTCACCGCAAGTTAGAATCAAATCGAGAGCTAAAATAATGAGATGTCTTTCTCTTCTAAACGGGGCTGAATTTGATGGTTGTCTACACATCACAAGCCCGTACTTCAAATTTTGAATAGGTTATCCAAATTTTCAGGTGCAAATTTGGGATAACAATTTGGTGACCTCTAGGGGACATATTCCTACTAGATGGAGAGACCAAATTCCTCTAAGCATCCATTGGGCATGGAGTTAGTATACAACATGAACTTTTCTGTCATTGAAAACTCTCCCCTAAATTTATTGAAGTACTGCATGGATTGGTACTAATCTGGATCTACCATAAAACCTTCCTGAAAAATAAAAAGTGCAAGAGCAACAAAGGCACAACTATGTACAAACATGAAAGATCATACATGTCCCAAATGGAACATGTAGAGTGTGCACCAACACTTATCTAAAAGAAGACCTAAACTACCAACAAAACAATGTGTTGCAAGCACTTAGAGGAATTGAAATCTAAACTATTATGTACAATGATGCAACAAACTTGTCTTAATGAGAATGCTTAAGATAAATCCCATTAATTGGGATTGGTAGTACATAACCATCAAGATCAGTAAGCTCAAAAGAATTTACTTCCTTGCAAGTTGTAATGGTATATGGACCACTCCAAATTACATCAAACTTGGAGTGCCTTCCTAGTTTGGCCCTATCAACATCCCACTTCAAGACCAAATCACCAACCTTGAAACTCTGAAATCTGGCCTTTTTATCAAACCATTTCTTAGTGGATTCTTGATGTTGCTCTAACTTAATCATCATAGAATTCCTCAGTTCTTCAAGCTCCACCAACTCTAATTCTGATTTCTCTTTGATTTGCCCCTTCAAATCCAACTGCTTGGGCCAATTCAAGTGAAGGAAATTCCAATGACAAAGGCAACCTTGCTTCTTTTCCATAAACCAACTTGTATGGTGAAGTACCTATTTCCTTTTTCATGGTGATCTTGTCATCCCAAAGAGCATTCCTCACCTTTGTGTGTCCATTTCCTTTGATTGACATCCATTTTCCTTTTCATAATCCTAATCAGGTTCTTGTTAGTAGATTCTACCAAACCATTACCTTGAGGGTAATAATTGGAAGAAGTTTTCAAATAAATACCAAGTCTTAGACCCAATCAAAATTTTGATCCTAGAAAATCCTTTGCATTATCAGAAATTATGGTTTGTGGGACACCAAACCTTGTGAAAATATCCTCAAGGAAGTCAAGAATGACTGATTCAGATTGCTTCCTTCAATGGTATAACCTCGGTCCACCTTGTAAAATAATTTGTAGTCTGTTAGACCCATTTGTGGCCACACTTGATGGAGGATTGATCATGCCAATAAAATCTAAGGCCCCACTGAGAAAAATGTTGATCTGCTTGAATTGGATGTAATGGAAGAGCTTCAATCTTTTTTTTCAATGAAGAAAGCACAATCTTTACATTTTATGACCCATTTATGACAATCAACAAATAATGTGGGCTAAAATATCCTACTCTCAGAATCTTCATTGTTGTGGCTTTGGCTGAAAAATGACCACCGGATAAGCCACCATGAAATTTGTCAATATTTTCTCTACTTTCTCTCCTTCAATGCACCTAAGAAAGACTTCCAATGCTTCTTTTGAACAAAATACCATCCACAAAAACATAGGGAATGGACTGGCACCTTAAAACATGTCTTTTTTTTTTTTCTCAAACCAAGAGGGTATGCACCTGTAGATAAAAAAGTGATCATATCACTCATCCAACTATGACCATTGGTGCATGTTCTTCATTCTGATGAATTTCAACATCATGCGAAGGTTGGTTTTTCATGAAGGAGGTCTCTTTATCACCTTGAGCATCTAAGCAAAGTTGCTCACATAATCCTCTCCCTCTTACCAATTTTGTAGCCTTGATAGTCACATCATATTCCATTATCTTTTCACCCATCTAGATCTTTTCTCATTAATATCTTCCCCCATAATGAAATCTCTCACACTAGAATGTGAGACCAAAACCTTGATGTGATTGGAGGACAACATGCTCTTGAACTTCTTTAGAGCTCTCATGATGGAAAACACCTGTTTTTCAATGTGGCTATATTTTAATTCATATTCCTTTAGTGTTTGACTAAAGAAGGCCACTAGTTGTTCCATTCCTTCATCATTTTGTTGTGTCAAAACAACAACTATACTAGTGTCAACTCCATATGCATACAAAATAAAATCCTTACCATAGTTAGGATTAATGTGTAGGAGCCTGAGTAATTTCCTTCTTGATTTTCTCAAAAATTTCCTTCCTTCCACTTTCCATTTAAAATTTGCATCCTTCTTTAGCATTAAGGTGATGGGCTTGACAAGTCCTGCAAAATTAGGAATAAATCTCCTAACAAAGTTAATCTTTCCCAAAAAATATTGCAAGGATTTTTATGAGTAGGAAAGGAGAGAGAGAGATGGCTGAAATTCTGTCCGGATCAATAGTAATGCCATCTTTTGAAACAATATGCCCCAAAATATTACCCCTAGAAACAACAAAAATTACACTTCTTGGGATTAAGAGACACCCCAAACTCTCTACATCTCTCAAAACCTTCTCCAAATGGCTGATGTGATCCTTTCTTTGCTTTGAGAAAATGGTGATATCATCCAAGTAAACAAGGATGAACTCATTAATGTAACCTTTGAAAGCAATATCCATTTCTCTCTAAAATGTGGCACCTACATTTGACAAAGCCAAAGGGCATCTTTTGATAGGCATATGTACCCCATTTTGTTGTAAATGTAGTTTTGAATTGATCTTCTTCCCTAACCTTGATTTGATTGAAACCTGAATATCCATCCAACATGGAAAACCTTTCTACCCCTACAATAGTTTGCAAAATCTACTCCATAGAGGGTAAAGGGTAGTGGTCCTTTAGGGAAGCTTTGTTTAAATCATGAAAATCAACACAAAGTCTGATTTCCCATTCTTTTTTCTACTTGACCAGACCAAATTGGCCACCCAAGTAGAGTATTTGATTGGAAATTATTCTGCCTCAATGAGTTTGGATAACTCCTTCCTCATGAGGGGCTCTATTTTAGGGTTGACCAACCTTTGCTTTTACCTTACCGACTTGACATTGGGATCAAGGTCTATAGAATGTTGCACAATATTTGGATTAAATTCCTTCAGATCCTCATAGTCCCAAGAAAATACATCACTAAATTTTTACACAAGGAAACAAAATCTTGTTTCTCATTTTCATCACATACCTTTCCCAATAGAAGATCTTTTCCTTATGCAATGGTGACTAATTGGAAGTCTTCTTCTTCTTGGCTGCCATGTTCTTTTCAACCCCTTTGAATTCATCATTTGAGCCAAAAATATGCTCCAAAGTAACCAAACCCTTTGGCAACTTGTTTGTCTTCAATTGAATAATCTGCTCACCATAAATTTCTTGCAAATCAGATTGCATATTTGAAGAAAACTCAGCTTCATTTTGGATGAACTGAACAATTTTTCATCACTATCAAAAACTTTCTAGCTGGTTTCATTATCTGGAATTGATGGCCTAACCACCATTTTAATGTGTTGTACATTTCCCTTGATCAAATCCTCAGCAGGTGAGAATTGTGATCCAAGTGTTGCCATCTAATCTGCTTCTTTGTTTAACTTTCTTGGTATCACCTGCAAAATTAAGAGCATCAAATCTCTCCAAAAAATCCCAAACTCTATGCTTATAAGCTTTCAATAGCTTATTTTTTATAGCACACTTTCCTGTGACCTGGTGAATTACCAATTCCATGTCCCCAAAAATCTACAACATTTTAATTTTCTTCTTTTCAACAATCAACAAGCCATGGACCAATGCTTCATATTTTGCCACATTATTGAACATGAAAACTATAACCTATGGGAAAATAAAAAAATTTTCCTCCTTAGGAGAAATCAACACAACACCCACTCCAGCTCCATTCCTACTCCTAGAACCATCAAAAACATTTTCCATAATCTTGAAGCATCTTCTTCTCTTTGTTTAAGCATGTTGGGTAATAAATTCCTCTTCAAGAACACAAGTAAGTACCTAAACCAGTTTCATAGGCTTTAAGTTCTTCATCATAGGGATCAAATTTATTATCTCTTTCAGCCCATTCATCTAGCAATAGGTCTGGCATGGGAGGAGGAGTAAGTTGTTCTTCTGAAACTGAATCTTGTTCCTGATTTTCTAGGATTAGAAATTTTCTTGGATAGGGGTGGGGTCATATGACTCAATATGATAAGAAAATATAGGCTTATCTTGTATGGTAAATCTAGTACCATACCTAGTTCTCAAAAGCATGTGAGTCCAATCTAAAGACAAATAACCACCCACTTTGGCAGTAAAATCCCTTGACAAACAAATGGAAAACATTGGAGGAAAGTCAATGACCGATATATCATGAGTTATGGTTAGGCTTGGGTAGGCATGAAGGGTTAATTTTAGATCTTTAATGACTCCCAAGATGCTAACCATTGAGCCATCAAGTTGTAAGACACTTTTAACAACATGGTTGTACTCTAGACCTAGGACATCAACAATTTTCTTTGGCATAACTGAGGTACTAGCACCTGAATCTATCATGCAATTATGGACTAAGTGCTTACCCACAATCAATGACATATAAAATGGTGGGGTTTTGATGACTTTACTTACTTGTTCCTCCTTTGAATGGAAAATATTAACAAAACAGGTGCACTTTTTGAATTATTGGGTCAACAAGGGAAGTTGCTTCAGAGCTTCACATAAGAGGTCCTTTGTGATGGGATAGCCAAAGCATCCCACATTATTACATTGACATTCATCCTCTTCATCTACTCCATAATGTTGAAGGGGAGACCCATAGATTTCTATAATTGTGGTACAATGTTCTCCTTCCTTTATTGTTGCAATGCTGAGGAATAGGCCCCTTTGGTTGGGAGTGAACTTCCTTGCTAGGAGCTTCAAGTGCTTTACTTTTCTCCCATCAACCTCCTTTTCCTTGTTAAAAACATTTTCCCTAATTAGAGGAGGATGCATGTTGTGATTCCAACATTATTTTCTTAGACCTAGTATTATTAGCAACCATCTGATTTAAGGCACAAAAATCTTCAGCTCCAAAGAACATAAGATTTGCATCTTGATTAGCTTCCTGAGCTCCTTCCACATTAGAATTGGGTGCCTCCACCAATGGTTCTTATTGATTGGAAGATATTTGAACCATAAAATCCTAAACATGTAATTCCCTTTCACAAATTAGCTGATTGTGTGGCAGATTGCAAGGAAACACCATTCTATTTCTTGAATGACATTATTCTTGCACAAGAACCAATGCTTGACTAGATATGGCAATGGGAGATGGATGAGGAGTAGTAACTAGTACAAGTAGAAGAGAGGAATTTTGAGCCTGCCACCTATTATTCTATTGATTCTATCCATACCTTTGATTTTGTTGATTTTTGTAAGGCTGATAACCCTTGATTGAAGCCTTGGTTTGAAGACTATCCTTGATTCAAATAACTTCTATATGATTGGGCCTATTTGCTTCTCCAATGATATGACCTTGTTGGAAAAATTCCTTAAGGGCAATGGAGACCACTCTTAAGGTATCTCAGTACAATGGCATAGGTGGCCTAGGAGCTAATTTTACATCTTGGATCATAAAATTTTCATCCCTAATGATTATAACATATGCACCAAGAAATGTTGTGTAGCTATCTTTCTCAATGGCCTTAATCCCGCAACTACTTCTGATTATGTTACATTTTACAAAGGTGAATATCTAGAGTATCTCTCCTTAACATCCTCTCTTACCTCATTTATATGTCCAATGTTAGATAATTTACACCCAGACACTTGATTTCCCTTATAATGTATATTATATTCATTATTTATAAGTCCAAATTATACATTTATTGATCCTTCTCTCTTTCCCTCACACATTGCGGTTGGGACAAAACCAATTACTTCCCTTTATTTACCCAATACAAAAATAGATTCCAAGGGATATTGGATATAATTGATTAAGTAGTTGGTTGCATTTATTTCTATGTAACCTTCCCCTTATTAACCAAACCATGGACCAAACTCAAAATCCCTATAACTAGACTTGTATTATAACACCTCTAAAATATTGCATGTCATCAACCTAGAATATCATATGACTCATGAAGCCACCATGCACACAACATAATGGAATACTCCATCACTTTAAGGTCCTAGTCTATTTATTCTTCTTGTGATGTTATTTTGTGAAGATGAATATCCTCTTCATTTTATATGATAGTATATGTATATGCAGGTCCAAGTTATACATTTATTGATCCTTCTCTCTTTCCTCACACATTGCGAATTGGGGACAAAATCAATTACTTTCCTTTATTTACCCAATACAAAAATAGATTCCGAGGGATATTGGATATAATTGATTAAGTAGTTGGTTGCATTTATTTCTATGTAACCTTCCCTTATTAACCAAACCATGGACCAAACTCAAAATCCCTATAACTAGACTTGTATTATAACACCTCTAAAATATTGCATGTCATCAACCTAGAATATCATATGACTCATGAAGCCACCATGCACAACATAATGGAATACTCCATCACTTTAAGGTCCTAGTCTATTTATTCTTCTTGTGATGTTATTTTGTGAAGATGAATATCCTCTTCATTTTATATGATAGTATATGTATATGCGAGTCCAAGTTATACATTTATTGATCCTTCTCTCTTTCCCTCACACATTGCATTTGGGACAAAACCTATTACTTCCTTTTATTTACCCAATACAAAAATATATTCCAAGGGATATTGGATATAATTGATTAAGTAGTTGGTTGCATTTATTTCTATGTAACCTTCCCCTTATTAACCAAACTCAAAATCCCTATAACTAGACTTGTATTATAACACCTCTAAAATATTGCATGTCATCAACCTAGAATATCATATGACTCATGAAGCCACCATGCACACAACATAATGGAATACTCCATCACTTTAAGGTCCTAGTCTATTTATTCTTCTTGTGATGTTATTTTGTGAAGATGAATATCCTCTTCATTTTATATGATAGTATATGTATATGCAGGTCCAAGTTATACATTTATTGATCCTTCTCTCTTTCCCTCACACATTGCAGTTGGGGACAAAACCTATTACTTCCCTTTATTTACCCAATACAAAAATATATTCCGAGGGATATTGGATATAATTGATTAAGTAGTTGGTTGCATTTATTTCTATGTAACCTTCCCCTTATTAACCAAACCATGGACCAAACTCAAAATCCCTATAACTAGACTTGTATTATAACACCTCTAAAATATTGCATGTCATCAACCTAGAATATCATATGACTCATGAAGCCACCATGCACACAACATAATGGAATACTCCATCACTTTAAGGTCCTAGTCTATTTATTCTTCTTGTGATGTTATTTTGTGAAGATGAATATCCTCTTCATTTTATATGATAGTATATGTATATGCAGGTCCAAGAATAGCATCCACATCAATGATAACCATTTAGTTCCCATTTTAAAAGCTCATGTACCTTTGTTTGAAATTCAAATTTGATCAATTTTCATTGTGTCATTTTCTTCTAAGGATGGTAATGTATTTACTCTTAGTATCCATCTCAATCACCTTAAAATAATGATAAAATAGAACTCCCTTGATGTTAATTTCTACATCTTGTGAAATCCTAATAAGTCTAGTGGTAGAGTTATATTTACCATGAAAATTGTGCTTCAATTCAAGTGTAACACTGGTATCCCTATTCTTAGTTATATGTATTTCAAAATAAGGTGGAATTTATACCATATATTAATTAGGACCTTGTAGAAATGATAGCAATTTAATATCGTGTCCACCGAGAGTTCTTGGTTAAATGGTATGATAAAATCTACCTTTTTTCTTATCTTCTCTAGTGGTACTTATGGCCCCATAATTTTATAAGTGGTTTCCCTTAGCGTACCCATAATTTACTTGAATCGTGCTTCTAAAAAAGTAACATTTCCCTCCATATTTTGTAACGTCATGATCAAGATCACATTATGATGACTTCCACTTTTGACATTGTAAACGTTGACATGTGATTTGTCTTAGGAAGGTGTATTCTTTTGACGTTGAAAATCATGTTTGTAATGGGTAAGTTATTACTGTTCAAAATTCATGCTTGTTGTAATTTTGTTTACTTGGAAGTGGAGCCATTCGACACTGTGAATTGTAAATTGTAAATTTGTACTATTGTTTTCATATTTTCCTTATGTTAACAACACACCTTGAATCAATTCCATTGATCTAAGGTATGCTTCAGTTCTTCTTTATTTTCATCTTGTTAACTGACATCTAGAACCGAAAAGGTAATGAAGAACTGAGTCTTATTTTGGTTATGATTACCTGAATCTAGTACAGGTGTCCTTACTTGGCATCATGTTGTAAATGTTGAACATGGACCTCCTTTATAAGTGTTTTATAACGCTAAGCAACATAAGGAGATTGAGGATCTATTAAGGGGATAATAAGGAAAATGCCTTAGCCTTGGTCGAATGGTTGGTGCTATTCGGATCTGACCTAAATTGTAATGTTTATCCTATTTGGATTTTTAACCTAAGGTAACAATACTTACCTAGGACCTATTACTAAACTATTATGGTTGACGCCTAAACCTATGTAGTAGTGCCCTACCCTATATGGATTCCAATCTAAGGGGTTATGACCTAACCTAAGATGGTATGTTATATGGTTATGAATCTTGAAATAACCTAAGGTAAATTCGAATTACCTAAGAACTAAGGTGGAAGCCTAACTAATTTTAAGGTGACATAAACTATTAATAAGCCTAAAGAGGACCTAAGGGTAACACTAGCAAGTAGGAAGTTGGTCACGATGGTTTATAAGGTATTAATGAGGATTAAATTTCTATCATCACATCTTAAATTGCCAAGTTTGGTGGAGGCAAGGAAGATTGGTAGGATGCTTAGCTGAAACCATTGCTAATTTTAAAAAGGCATGGGAATTCTTGAAATTAACTTTGTAAAATTTGAATTGACGGTGGTGTAAGGAAAGAGGATGGAAATTGAATTAAATGAAATTAATGGCATTTATTACGAGAGGAAACGCCTAGGAAATATGAGAAGTGGGTTTTGTGGAAAGTTATTAGTCATTTTGATCTTTTAGGTTTTTTTTCTACATTTAAAAGTTAGGTTCTTCGAACCAGTAAGTCTATTTTTTGATCCTTTTTGATCTTGGGTATCTTTGAGTTGTTTCTAAACCTGTGGAAACATAGAGGAAGCTAGGAGATTTGACTGTTGGTGTCATTTTGGAAAGAAGAGGTTTTTGGGAGGCTCGACTGGAGATCTTCTCAAAACAAAAGAAAACACTATCAGGCATGATAGGATCTTCTTATTAAATAGTTATGCTTCTTTCTAATCATCTTCATTAAAAGAACTATTCTCTTAGAAACAAATGGTTTTGTAGAAATGCCTTGGTGTATTTTTTTGTGATCTTCTACTTGAGTTTGTTATTTGGAAAATATTCAATATGGGTATTTTCTTGATGCATGTTTGAGTAAATCGTGTTTATTTTATTTGAAACTGGAATGTTGCTTAAGTCATGTGGACTTTTGATCTCCTGTGCTAAAATGGTTTAAGGAGAAATCAAGGTTGTTTTAAAATTTGATCGGGACTACCTTCTTTTGTTAGGAGAAGGTTAAAAAATGGATGTTTTAGTTAAAATCAAGTGGCCTAAAATTTTATCACTGCTGCTAAGTTATGTTGAAATGGGTCTTTAGATTCGTTGTTTTCTTATGGATTCAAACTTGTTTGAAAACAATAGTGATATGTTGACACCTTATGAGCTTAAAACGTTTTGAATTTGTGAAATTTTTGGGACTGTTAAGAAAGGATTTCATTTGGTTTTGCTCTTCCTTCTCAAAATCAGTAAATTACAATTTGACTTCTTCTCTTGGAGACTCGTGAGGATATTGATGTTTCTCTCTCTCCTCCATGTATGAATTGGTTTGTGAATAACCTTTTGATTTACATCTGTAGAATTTTTTGAAAGAATGGATTAGTTCAGTTTTAGTTAATTGAAGGATATGAGTTAGAAAGTTTCGATTTTACTCTTCTCCTTCTTTTGGGTTCGATTTTGAGAACCGACTTGGGGTTGAATCTCCTTTTGATTTTCATTCATCTTGTTCAAATTTGGGATGGATTCCTTTCTTTCTTACGTATTGACTGTTTCCTTGATTCCTGTAAAGTGGGTACATGGTTGGCTTAGCTGTAGCTTGTATTCATTTCTCTTGAGCACATAGGAATACCTTGTAGGTTTCTCTCTATTTGGGAAATGAGGAAACGTCTAGGAAGAGGCTATCTTCACTTGAAATGAAGCTAAGGAATTAGTTGTTGAGCTTGTTGCTTTGAAAACTTGTATCAATTTTGTGTTGTTGTGATTGTTCTCTTTATTTGACGAGAAGCCCTCTCTTCAGCCCTACCTTTCTAGATTCAGTTTCTTATCTTATATCGATTCAATTTCAACTATGTTGTTTGTGTGGTAGTGGTTATTGAATTTGGATGCTGTTAGGTAAGGATCATTTCGGTCTTCTTGGGATGTCGACTGTGTTTAACCTTTGAATAGGATGGATTATTGGGATCTTATCTCTATTTTTGAGCTAGGTATGCATCTCTATTTTTCCTCGAAATGTAAAAAGGATTTACATTCAGTTCTTTCTCTTCTCTAAATTGTTGAATGCAATGTTGGTCTGTTCAACATTGAAGGATGAATTAAGTTGTTTTATTTTTAACTATTTTCTACCTTTCATCTGTATTAACCGTGTTGAGGCTGAATGGGTAATTATACAGAATCCTGCACTTTTATTCCCTTGAATCGATAAATTGTAATTGGATTGATCGATTAAATATTGGAAAGAAGGGAATTCTTGTGTAGAATATTATTGTTTCATCCTAAATTCCATTTTTTAGATAGAATAAATTTTTGTATGAAGAATTATGTTAGTGTTGTGGATTATGATTAATTTCTTCTTTAAAATAGTTTAGTTTTGAGAACTGTAGGGTTAGTACCCTTCTTGAAAATTTGTTTGAATCAATAATGAATTACATGCATCTATAGTATGAGTCCGATAAGTAATTGAGATGTATTATCACTTATCTATTGTAATCCTTCTTATGAAATTATTGATTGAAGAGTGTTTCTTTGATCATGATCCTTACATAATTTATTGTGGATTGTTCATTTTGACCTTCCTGTTAGGATCCTTATTCCTTTATGAGATATCTATCTGAATTGCTTTAATGTTTCATAAAAGCATAGTTATTTTTATGAGATAGTTAGTTGAAAGCACGTATTTTAATGTTTAGTGCTTATCATTCTTAGTTCGATGAACTAACCCATGCTAGTAATTTTTGCAGATGGATTCCGTAAGTGATAAAAGAATACAAGTTTTTTTATGATGCCTCTCGTGTTTACCTAAAGGCTGCATATTTTATGAGGAATTATTATTCTTATTTTGAAATGTAATAGAAAAAGGGAAAAGTTTTATTCTTGTTTGATTTTATCAAAGTTTATTCACATGTGTGAAGTCTGAAATGTTTAGAATTGTAAAATGTATAATTTACTTGAGGAATGGGGAACATCATTGAATGTATTTGTATTCGAGGTATCATTCACTTTGGGTTTATCAGTAAAGGAAATTTTTAAACTCGTCATTATTCTCTTGTGAACCTATCTATTTTGAATCATTTCAGTTGAACTCAAATGAAATTTATAGGAAGGTAATTGATACTTTATTCCTTTATCGAACGTAACTTATAAGTTGGCATGCATAGATGAAAATACAACTAGGTCATTATCGTTTACTAGATGACATAAATAAAAGATAAATTTACTTATGACTCTTGTGTAAAGTTAATGGTAGAATGAACCCTAAAAGAATATAAAGTTAAAAGAAAGAAAATCATTCTAAGGGGATAATCATTTTGTTAATACCTTTTGAGAATCATACTCAAATGAAGTTCTAAAGGAAGAAAACATACTTCCTCTTGTTAAATCAAAATTAGAATAAGGTAACTCAATGAAATAAATACATACGTAATGAATAGAATTCATCTTAATGAAGTCTATTAATAAGGAACCCGAATCTAAATTTAATCATGCTTAAACTTGGTTAAGCAAAGTAAGATAATCTTCTTTGGTATACTGATTCTATTTATGACCCTGAATCTTATGATAAGATACCATGGAATGAAACATAAACCTTCGAGAAGAGGGATTGATTACAGATTTATCTACATGGTAACTATCAATCATTATGGTTAGCAACCTTAATGAACAAAGAAATTAAGGATTCAACAGGGTTGCTAAAATTAAATCTTAATTAAGAAGATAAGTAAGTGTTTAACTTCTTAACTAGATATGTACCTCTAGATGAGGTGATTTTGTAGGATGTTGGTACACGCCAACTACAGTACTATGACATCATGAAGACTGGGGTCTTCATAATGGCACAAAGTGTTACAGAAACATGTCACAACACCCTTCCGAATTGGATCATCTAGATCTACATAAACTCAGACTTGACCTTAGTTTTACTTTAGGTCAAGTTAGGGACATGCCTTCGTATAGGGGAAACTCATGATGACTAAAGGTAACTAGAAACATGCAATTTACTTGGGTCAATTGAGTATGTCTATGTACCCTTAGTCACTGCGAGTGATTCTCTATACCTTTCCATGTTGCTAACATGGGTTAAGGTTAAACCTCAGAGAAGTGGACTGACAAGAGTTAGTGAAGACCATTCTAGATAACATATGAAGTTGGGATGAAGGACATATTTCATTTGATGATTATGCCGTCTAGGAATATGAACATGTACAACATGTGAAAATATTTGGCCAAAATATCACAAGTTGTTGGTTGCGTTGTCCTATGTCACCTAGTTTAAGAAGTAGGATTTTAGATGAATATTGGTAAATAATATTCGAGATAGGCCTCTTAAATGGAACACTTACATAGAAAAAAAGGGTAAGAGAACCAATTATAATTAGTATACGAGACATTTAATTAACATGAGAGATCGATCAAGAAAACCGAGTCATGAAATAAGAGATCTATAGTTCACAGAGTCATTATAGCTGCATATTGTTATCTATTATGAGATTGATTGGCATGGAATGTGTGTTCTAAATCATGATCATTTAGAAAAGAGCACATTATTTAAATACTTGAAACATGTGTTCTAAATTATGATAATTTAGAACAAATAACACATTCAAAAAAAAATCCCTTGTTTTTAAAGCTTTAAAATGGGAAAGTTACATCTTGGTATCGTAGATGCAGGTTACAACTCTTGGACCTATTGAGTCCATAATCTTATAAAACTTAAATTTTTTTGTTAACATAAAATGGGTAGAACAAGAGGAAATGCTGCAAACAACCCACTACCTGGTGGAGAAGTAGCTATTGCTCAAAAACTTGACAAGATCCTTGCTGCCCTGTTGGACACAAGGGATCGTTTGGTTTTACAAACAACAAGTTATGGGTAATGAGGAGGAGGAAGAAGATGCTGATAATGAAAATCAGCCACCTCCTGTGGACAACACCAATGGGGGAAATCCAGGTGTTGATAATAGTAATGTAAACATACCTAATCATCCTGAAAATAAAAAGGCAAGATTAGCAATGAAACTCACCAATGATATAAAAAGAATAAGTCCTCCCAAGTTTTATGGAACTACACTTAGAGATGGGGATGAGAACTGACTCAAGGAAATGGAGAAGTAATTTGCAATAAGAAACTTCTCTGAGGAAACAAAGGCAATTTGGGGAGCATATTAGCTTTCCCATGAGGCATCTTCATGGTGGGACAATCGTAAGGCTGAGTTGAATATTGTTGAAACAAACATAACTTGGGATCAATTTAAAAGTTATTTTAGGCAACGATGGCTGCCTCAACTTTATTATGATCAGAAAATGACTGAATTTCAGAACTTATCTCAGGGAAAGTTAACTGTAACAGAGTACTAGGAAAGGTTTACTAAACTCCTTAAATATGTGCCTCAATATCAAACTGACGAGAAGTTCAGGATATGATCCCATCATAGGTGGTGAGGTGGATGTTCACAACCCAACCACTATGGAAGGGGTTGTTGAAAAATCCTTAATGAAAGAAAAAATTTAAGAGCAATCTCTTGCTCATATGGAGGAGATTAGGAAGAAGGTTACAAACTATTATTCATCTCTTACACCTAAAAAGGGAACCCTGAAGAGGTTTGGTATGAAATTTTTATTTTCCACTAATAATAATAAGAAAATAGCAACAAAGAAACCTTTTGCTAGTATACGGAACAACTTGTCAAGAACAATAATAATGGACAAAAGTCTTATGGAATCCAGAATGATAACTTCAAGGTTGAAAATAAATTTGAGCCTAGGAAGGGGCCTATTGGAGGCTATTTTAATTGTGGTAAGGATCATTACATAAGTCATTGTCCTTTGAAGAAGTATGACTGTAATCAGAAGCATAGGATACATGATGTGGTAGCTGATAAACAAGTTGAAAAGTAAGTCACATCCATAGAAGTTCTGGGTAAGTTATTTGGTATACCTGTGACTATAATTTTTGATATCAGGGCTACTAAATTTTTTATTTCTAATAAGTTAGATTTGAAATTAAAAATAAAAGCTGAAGGAATGGATAAATCGTGGGTTGTACATTATGGAAATAATGTTGTTCATATAGTTAGTATGCACCTTTTTGGGGCAGTCCTTGACTTGCCTAGTTTTTCCACACAAGTTGACCTTTGTGTTACTCCTTTGGGGTCATATGATGTAATCATAGGTGTTAATTGGATAGCTGAGCATAAGGTAAAGGTTGACTGTTATGAAAAATAAATTAGTTGTTTTGATGACCTCGTGAAAACAACAAATACCATTCGTGAGTGCAAAACGTGAGATTTCGGCTTAGGAAACTAACAGCTATGTAACTTTAAAAGGCCAAAAATAGAGGTTGTACCTTCTATGCAGTAAAATTTTTAGAAAGTACTAAAGAAATTAATAACTTCATGAAAAGATATTCGTTGTTGAGAAATTTCCAGTGATGTGTTTCCGAAGGAGTTATCGGTCTTTCACCCAAACGAGAGTTTGACTTCACGATCGAGATCAAACCAAGAACTAATCCTATTTCCAAGGAACCTTATAGAATGACTACCCTTGAACTAGTAGAGATTAAGGCCTAGTTGCAGGAACTTTTTTCAAAGGGTTTGATAAGAGTGAGTGTCTCACCTTGGGGAGCACTGGTAATTTTCGTGAAAAAGAAGGATTTCACACTTAGATTGTGCATTGATTATAGAATGTTGAACAAGGTAACTATTAAGTACCGATACCCACTTCCTAGAATAGATGATCTATTTGATCGATGTGTGGAGCATCAGTGTACTCTAAAATAGACCTTCGGTCTGGATATCATCAGTTGAGAATAAAAGAGGAAGACATTCATAAAACAACTTTTAGAACAAGGTATGGGCATTATGAATTCACAGTTTTTCCTTTTGGGTTGATGAATGCACCTGCCACTTTTATGAATTTGATGAATAATATTTTTCAAGAATACTTGGACAAATTTGTGCTTGTATTCTTGGACGATATTCTTATATACTCTAAAAGTATTGAAGAACATCATAAGCATCTGAAGATAGTTTTGGAAATCTTAAGAAAGAGAAAGTTGTATGGTAAGTTATCAAAATGTTCCTTCTATGATACAAAAGTGCACTATTTGGGTCATGTTATAAGCAAGAATGGAATAGCTGTAGACCCCTAAAATATTATATCTATAATTGAGTGGCCTACATCTAAGAATTTACATGAAGTTAGAAGCTTCATGGGTCTTGCCAATTACTTATAGAAAGTTTGTTAAAGAATTTTCAAACATTTCTCGCACCAATAACTTCAAGATGTTAAGAAAGACAATAAATTTGTTAGGAATGACAAATGCAAATCTATTTTTAAGATTCTAAAGGATCGGCTTAACTACAACACATATTTTGATGTGCCTTATCCTAATGGAGACTTTACTTTGTAGTGAGATATGCATCTAGGGAGAGTCTCGTAGGTAGGTATTTTGTTACAAAATGATCATGTCATAGCTTATGAAAGTAGAAAACTCAAGTTACATGAACTGAATTATGCTCCACATGACCTAGAGCTTGCTGCCATTATTCATGCACTTCAAGTATGGAGGCATTATCTTCTTGGTAGGCCTTTTGAACTAAAAATTGATCATCTTGGGTTGAAGTATATTTTTACTTAGCCAAATTTGAATGCAAGACAACAAAGATGGTTAGAATTTCTATCTCAGTATGATTTTGATATAAGTTATATTAAAGGCAAGGAAAATAGAGTAGCAGATGCTCTAATTCGTAGGAAGCATATTTATGCTCTTATAACATTGAGGACTCAGTTTAAAGATGAGGTGAAAAGTGTCATGGAATCTGATTCTTATTTTCAAGCAAGTAAAGACAACACTTGTTGTAGATCCAAATGATGTGAGGTATAAAGGTTTTCATTTTGACAATGAAGGAATCTTGTAATTTGAAAACAAGGTATACATACCTTTGGAAAATGATTTAAGAAAGAAATTATTAGTTGAATTTCACAACTCACCTTTTTCTGGTCACCCTGGCATTACAAAAATGCTTGCTGATATAAAACAACAATATTTCTGGAAAGGAATGAAAAAGTATGTGATTGAATTTGTGACACACTACTTAGAGTGTCAACTTGTTAAAATAGAACATATGCATCCAGTCAGTTTAATATACCCTCACAGGATTCTGCACTACAAATGGCAAGTGATAAGTATGGATTATGTTTAGGGGTTGCCTATGTCAAAAAATAAACATGATGTTATTTTGGTTGTTATTGATAAACTAACAAAGGTGGCACACTTTATTGTTGGTAATCTAAAGGATGATTCATTGGTGTTAGCAAGAATATTTGCGCATGAGATTTTTAAGTTACGTGGAGTACCTGAATTGATCATATCAGATAGAGATCCATGAAAGACATCAAGATTTTTGAAAATGCTTAATGCAGCCCTCGGGACTAAGCTAAATTTCAGTTCTGCATATCACCCGAAACAATGGACAAATTGAAAGAGTTAATCAAGTTTTGGAGGACATGTTATGAATGTATTGCATGGATCAACAATATAAATGGGAGGATTACCTTCCATTAGTTGAGTTTGCTTATAATAATACATATCACGCCTCTCTAAAAATGACACCTTTCAAAGCACTATATAGAAGGAAATGTAGAACCCCTATTAGCTGGGACAACATTGAAGATAGAGAGGTGATAGGACTTGGAATCCTTACAAAATGGAACAACAAGTTAAAATGATTCGTGAACGCTTGAAGGAAGCTTCCGATAGGAAAAAGAGTTATGCAAACTTAAAGTGGGTTGATAGGAAATTTGAACTTGGTGAGAAGGTATTTCTTTGGGTTAAGCTGAAAAAGTTCTATAACTTTTGGCAAGGTTGCCAAGTTATCACCTCATTATGTGGGACCCTTTGAAATTGTTGAAGTAATCAACCCTGTAGCTTATCGTTTAGCTTTACCTCCTACTTTATCATGAATGCATGATGTTTTCCATATTTCTTTGCTTAAGAAATACATTTTAGATTTATCACATGTGTTGAATTGGAATTCGTTGCAGTCCAAGACCCAGAATAATCATTGTTAAGACCATTTGAGTGCTTTGGAAAATCACCGGTTGCACTTAAGAAATCATGAAATAACTCAATGTAAGGTCCAAAGGGGACCATTTTAACGAAGAAATTGCCACAGGAAAATCTTGAAGAAATGAGAACTACTTTTCCATACTTGTTTGATCAGAATTGATTTTGAAAACTGATAAAATCTAAAAATTTTATTCATATTTTGATGTTAAATCTACCAAACTTGGGCAGTTACTGAACTATTTGATCGCAATTTAAAATTGTTTTGGAAACTTGAATTTTTCAAATTTAGTTCTATTATGAACAATTGAATGGAAGGACAATAATTAAGTTTTGTCCTACACCTTAATGATTTGATTAAGTTAATCATTAGGATGATGATTCTTTTAAGGAGGAAGGTATATAATTTCATGATCATGATTGTTACTATGATGACTTCCACTTTTAACATTGCAAACGTTGACATGTGATTTGTCTTAGGAAGGTGTATTCTTTTGACGTTGAAAATCATGTTTGTAATGGATAAGTTATTACTAATTAGAATTCATGCTTCCCGTAATTTTTTTACTTGGAAGTGGAGCCATTCGGCGTTATGAATTGTAAATTGTAAATTTGTACTTGTTGTTTTCCATTATCCTTATGTTAATAGCACACCTTGAATAACTTCCATTAATCCAAGGTATGCTTCAGTTCTTCTTTATTTTCATCTAGTTAAAAGACATCCGAAACTGAAAAGGTAATGAAGAACCGAGTCTTATTTTGGTTGTGATTACCTAAATCTAGTACAGTTTGCTTACTTGGCATCATGTTGTAAATGCTAAACAAGGACCTCCTTTGTAAGTGTTTTATAACACTAAGTAGCATAAGGAGATTGAGTATATGTTAAGGGGCTAAAAGGAAAATGCCTTAGCCTTGGTCGAATGGTTGGTGCTATTCATATTTGACCTAAATTGTTATGTTTATCCTATTTGGTTTTTTAACATAAGGTAACAATACTTACCTAGGCCTCATTATTACTAAATTATTACGGTTGATGCCTAAACCTATGTAGTAGTGCCTTACCCTATATGAATTCTAATCTAAGGGGTTATGACCTAACCTAAGATGATATGTTATATGGTTATGAATCTTGAAATAAATTAAGGTAAATTCTAATGACCTAAGAACTAAGGTGGAAGCCTAACTAAGGTTAAGGTGACATAAACTATTACTAAGCCTAAAGGGGACCTAAGGGTTATGTGGCAAGTAGGAAGTTGGTGGTGATGATTTCTAAGGTATTAATGAGGATTAAACTTTTGTCCTCACATATTAAATTGCTAAGTTTGGTAGGCGCGTGGAATATTGGTAGGATGTTTAGTGACACCATTGCTAATTTTAAAAGGCATGGTAATTCTTGAAATTAAATTTACCAAATATGAATTGGTAGTGGAGTAAGTAAAGAGGAGGGAATTGCATTCAATGTAATTAATGACATTGATTACAGTGAGGAAACTACCTAGGAAAGATGAGAAGGGGGTTTTATGGAAAGTTGTTGGTCATTTTGATCTTTCTAGTTTTTTTTACTCTACATGAAAGTTCAGGTTCTTTGAACCAGCAATTCTATTTTTTGATCCATTTTGATCTTGGGTATCTTCGAGTTGTTTCTAAACCCATGGAAACATAGAGGAAGTTGGGAGATTTGACTCGTTGTTGTTGTTTTGGAAAGAAAGAAGAGGTTTTGGGAGGCTAGACTGGAGATCTTCTGCAAAATAAAAGAAAACACTATCAGTCATGATAGGCTCTTCTTATTAAATAGTTCTTCTTCTTTATAATAATCTTCATTAAAAGAACTTTGCTCTTAGAAATAAATGGTTTTGTAGAAATGCCTTAGTGTATTTTTTCTGTGATCTTCTTTGAGTTTACTTGTTTAGAAAAGATTCAATATGGGTATTTTTATTGATGCATGTTTGAGTAAATTGTGTTTATTTTATTTGAAACTGGAATTTTTCTTAAGTTGTGTGGACTTCTAATCTCCTGTGCTAAAATGGTTAAGGAAAAATAATGGTTGTTTTAAAATTTAATTGGGACTATATTCCTTTGTTAGGAGAAGGAAAGAAAATTGATCTTTGAAGTGGCTTTGAATTTTATCATCTTTGCTAAGTTATGTTGAAATGGGTCTTCAGATTCATTGTTTTCTTGTGGATTCAAACTTGTTTAAAAACAACAGTGATATGTTGACACCTTCTGAGCTTAACATGTTTTGAATTTGTGAACTTTTTGGGAATTTTTAGAAAGGATTTTGTTCATTTTGCTCTTCCTTGCTCAAAATCTGGTAAATTACAATTTAACTTCTTCTCTTAGGACTGTGTGAGGATCTCTCTCTACTCCATTTATGAATTGATTTATGAATAACCTTTTAATTTACATCTGTAGAAGTTGTTGAAAGAATGGATTAGTTCAGTTTTAGTTAATTGAAGGATATGAGTTAGAAAGTTTCGATTTTACTCTTCTCCTTCTTTTGGGTTTGATTTTGAGAACCAACTTGGGGTTGAATCTCCTTTTGATTTGACTTCATATTGTTCAAATTTGGGATGGAATCCTTTCTTTCTTACGTATTGAATGTTTTCTTTATTCCTTTAAAGTGGGTACATGGTTAGCTTGGCTATAGCTTGTATTCATTTCTCTTGAGGACATAGGAATACCTTGTAGGTTTCTCTCTAGTTGGAAAATGAGGAAACGTCTGGGAAAATTCTATCTTCACTGAAATGAAGATAAGGAATTAGTTTTTAGCTTTTGCTTTAAAAACTTGTATCATTTTTGGGCTTCTATGATTTTTCTCTTTATTTGATGAGAAGCCCTCTCTTCGGCCCCTACGCTTTCTAGATTCGATTGCTTATCTTATATTGATTCAATTTCGAATATGTTGTTTGTGTGGTAGTGGTTGCTGAATTTGGATCCTATTAGGTAAGGATTAGTTTGGTATTCTTGTGATGTTGACTGTGTTTAACCTTTTAATAGGATGGATTATTAAGATCTTTACTCTATTTTTGAGCTAAGTATGCATCGCTGTTTTTCTTCTAAATGTAAAAAGGATTTACATTCGGTTCTTTCTTTTCTCTGAATTTTTGAATGCAATGTTGTTCCGTTGAACACTGAAGGATGACTTAAGTTGTTTTATTTTCAACCGTTTTTCTTCCTTTCATCCGTATTGACCATGTTGAGGCTGAATGTGTAATTAGGAGGAATTCTCGCACTTCTTATTCCTTGAATTGATAAATTGCAATTGGATTGATATTGATTCAATGTTGGAAAGAAGGAATCCTTGTGCGAATATTATTGGTTCATCCTAAATTCCATCCTTTTAGATAGAATGAATTTTTGCATAAATAATTATGTTATTGCTATGGATTATGATTAATTGCTTCTTTAAAATAGTTCAGTTTTGAGAACTGTAGGGTTTAGTACCCTTCTTGAACATTTGTTTGAATCAAGAATGAATTACATGCATCTATAGTATGAGTCCGATAAGTAATTGAGATGTATTATCACTTATTTGTTGTAATCTTTCTTGTGAAATTAATGATTAAAGAGTGTTTCTTTGATCATGATCCTTACATAATGTATTGTAGATTGTTCATTTTGACCTTCTTGTTAGGATCCTTATTCATTTATGAGATATCTATCTGAATTTCTTTAATGTTTCATAAAATCAAAGTTCTTTTTATGAGACAGTTAGTTGAAAGCACATAATTTTAATGTTTAGTGCTTATCATGCTTAGTTCGATGAACTGACCCATGCTAGCAAGTTTTGTAGATGGATTCCATAAGTGATAAAAGAAGACAAGTTCTTTTATGATGCTTCTTGTGTTTACCTAAAGGCTGCATCTTTTATGAGGAATTATTATTCTTATTGAAATGTAATTGAAAAAGGGAAAAGTTATATTCTTGTTTGAGTTTATCAATGCTAATTGGCATGAGTGAAGTCTGAAATTTTAGACTTGTAAAATGTATAATTTACTTGAGGAAAGGGAAAAAGGATTGAGTGTTATTTGTATTTGAGGTATCATTCACTTTGGGTAAATCTGAAAGGAAATTTTGTAAACTCGTAATTATTCTCTCATGAACCTAGCTGTTTTGAATCATTTCAGTTGAACTCAAATGAAATTGATAGGAAGGGAATTGATACTTTATTCCTTTATCAAATGTAACTTCTAAGTTGGCATGCATAGATGAAAATACAACTAGGTCATTATGGTTTACTAGATGACATAAATAAAAGAGAAATTTACTTATGACTCTTGTATAAAGTAAATGGCAACAATGAACCCTAAAAGAATATAAAGTTAAAAGAAAGACAATCATTCTAAGGGGATAAGCATTTTGTTAATACCTTTTGAGAATCATACTCAAATGAAGTTCGGAAGGAAGAAAACATACTTCCTCTTGTTAAATCAAACTCAAAATAAGGAAACTCGAAATGAAATAAATACGTACGTAATTAATAAAATTTATCTTAATGAAGTCTATTAATAAGGAATCATAATCTAAATTTAATTATGTTTAAACTTGGTTAAGCAAAGTAAGATAATCTTACTGTGGTATACTGATTCTATTTATGAGCCTGAATCATATGATAAGATACCATGTAATGAAACAAAAACCTTCGGGAAGAGGGATTGATTACAAATTTATCTACATGGTCACTATCAATCGTTATGGTTAGTAACCTTAATGAACAAAGAAATTAAGGATTTAGTAGGGTTACTAATATTAAATCTTAATTAAGAAGATAAGTAAGTGTTTAACTTCTTAACTCGATATGTACCTCCAAATGAGGTGATTATGCAGGATGTTGGTACATGCCAACTATAATATTGTGACATCATGAAGACTGGGTCTTCATAATGGCACAATGTTGCAGCTGACATGTCACAACACCCTTCCTGAATTGGATCATCTAGATCTACATAAACTCGGACTTGACCTTAGTTTTACTTTAGGTCAGGTTAGGGACATGCCTTCATATAGGGGAAACTCATGATGACTAAAGGTAACTAGACACACGCAATTGACTTGGGTCGATTGAGTATGTCTATGTACCCTTAGTCACCGTGAGTGATTCTCTATACCTTTCCATGTTGCTAACCTAGGTTAAGGTTAAACCTCGGACAAGTGGACTGACAGGAGTCAATGAAGACCATTCTAGATAATAGATGAAGTGGGGGTGAAGGATGTATTCCATTTGACAAGTATGCCATCTAGGAATATGAACATGCACAACATGTGAAAATATTTGGCCAAAGTATTGCAAGCTATTGGTTGCATTGTCCTATGTCACCTAGTTTAAGAAGCAGGATTTTAGATGAATATTAGTAACAAATATTTAGATAGGCCTCTTACATGGAATACTTCCATACCCAAAAAAGGGTAAGAGAACCAAGTATACTTAGTATAAGATATAATGAATTAACATGAGATATCGGTAAGAAAATTGAGTCATGAAATGAGAGATCGTTGAAACTTCGAGTCATGAAATGAGAGATCAGCGATTCACCAAGTTATTATCACTATATATGGTTACCTGTTATGAGATTGATTGGCATGGAATGTGTGTTCTAAATCTTGATCATTTAGAACAAAGAACATTATTTAAAAACTTGAAACATGTGTTCTAAATTATGATAATTTAGAATAGAGAACGCTATTAAAAAAATCCCTTGTTTCTAAAGTTTTAAAAAGGGAATGTTACATCTTTGGTGAGGCAATAAATTCATTAAACTCTTTAATTTCTATCTACATTGTCTCCGCATTAGTCCTTAGATTTTGAGACTCTTGAAACTCATGTGAAGTTTTAAATTCTTGGTAAAAATCCTAAAACACTTTCTTTGACTCAATTACATTTTATTTTTATATTGAATCTTGTAGATAAGTTGCATCCCTTTTTCATATATGTCGACTAAATTTATGTTTTTCACTTTTTCTCATAACTCAACCCTCTACATCCATGGTTGGACCCTTGATTAGGGATCTATATACACTAAAAAAACATCCATACCCTTCATTTCCACTCAACTCCTAATGACTCTAGGCCAAGGTAGTCAATGTCGAATATGATGGGATGGTATTAGAAAATAGCTACGAGATAGTGTGAGGATGGTATAAGTCATGGTGTAATAATGAAATAAATTTGGAAGGAGATTATTCTACATCTCTTCTAGATAGAGATATACCTTCTCCTCAAGGAAGATAAATTGATATGAACTTAATTAGGGTGGATGGTATGGTCAAAGATGATGGTAAAGTGGAGACCTAGATATATGTTATGATTGGTGAACAATGGAATATTGGGTTGTGTTACTCATGTAAAGTGGTTTTTTGAAGAAGGTTGGAACTGATCTGGAAAGGCCATATGGAAAGGAGTGATGGAGGATGTTAGTTGCGATAAGAGCACTCAAATTCCCAATGGGAGTAGTTTTCTAATGAGATGTTGAACGTGTCTATTATCTTATGGGGCTTCCTATTAAGAATAAGAAGTTGAGGGATGATCTATGTTAGGGATGGTGAGGAATGAAATACCTCTTGTCTGAGCTCAAACAAGTTATCATCCAGTATGTTGTTTTTTTGAAAAGGGTAGGGATATGAGGGAAGTTTACAACTCTACTTGGAAATATTTGTCTAGATTCATTCATTATTAGAGGAGAAAAAACTAGTGCATAGTTTTTGTTATGGTCTCGAGCGAAGCATGGTGAGGTCCTATGTTCAAGTTTGTGGTATGAAGGTCTTGGGATAGGATTTAGAGCCAATGAAATGTATTGTTTTATGATTTTATCAATAATATATCTTATTTTACTTGGATCAGAAAGATTTCTTGTATTGTCTTTATTTTTCTCTTATGTTTGAAATAGAGTTGTATCATGTGATGTTTGCTGCAAGATTGTTGCTACTGGTTATAAGGCTTGTTTGGGTCTCAGAACCATATTTTGATGTGTTTAACTCAGTTTTTGGGACCGTTGTTTGTGTTTTTTACAATTAGTGGTTGTTTGCATTATTTCAGTATAATTAAGCACACTAAAATAATTAAGGTGCTTGCTATAAATGGAAGCTTTAAATGTTAAACTTCATATTGCATGTAATAGGATTTTAATATTTGATTCTAACTCTTTCACTACTTTAATTGAAAAAATATGAATTTTTATGTTTGTGGGATTTTGTGGTTATAAATTGAAATGATTATGTAAAATTAAAATGGATCTGTACCATTAAATCAAAGTTTGTTTCACTATGTTGAATGAGTAATGGGATAAGAAATGACAATGAATGGTTACTTTCAAATGATCATTATTCTTGTATATGAATCATGTACATTGTTTAAGTGAGATATCATAAGCTAGATGGTTATTTTTAAAGATGAATTCCTTATAAGCTAAAATACACAAACCAAG
The DNA here is from genome assembly GCA_018340775.1 of Taxus wallichiana var. yunnanensis. Classification (NCBI taxonomy): domain Eukaryota; kingdom Viridiplantae; phylum Streptophyta; class Pinopsida; order Cupressales; family Taxaceae; genus Taxus; species Taxus wallichiana. The sequence goes on from CM031244.1 coordinate 310,334,434, forward strand.
CTACATTTATTCTATCATAAAATTGGGCTCGATTTAACCTACAAGTGAGTTTGAAAGAAATATAATGACTTACAATATTTTTTTTTCAGGGATTTTGTTTTTTCTAAGTATAAAATCTAAACTTAAATTATCCTAGATTTTAAATATGGCAAATAATATTCCTACTCTAAAACTAGGATCTAATCCCAAAGATGGGAAAATCCTAGTGCAAGGATATTTTACTCTATTAAGCTACTGATGCATGAATCCAATAAAATATATCTAATCTAACTCTCTTTTTAACTTCCTTTTTATGGTTTTCAAATTAATATTAACGAAAGAAAGATAAATATAAGATAATGATGTAAATAAAAAAACTTGATTCATATCGAACCTCTTTCAGCAAAAAATGGATTTGATCCTAACTTTGTGTGTTTATACCCTCAACAAACTACTCCATTTGAGCTTATGAAGAATTTTTTTAGTGATGTATTCATTAGGGAGAAGAAGGATCTCGGTGCACTTTAGAAGAGTAAAAAATAGTATATCGGTGGCTAGTTCAAGGGAATTATCACGTTGGTCTAGATTCAATGAACAAACGCATAGATCGACATAAGAAAGATCAAATGCCCATAACACACATATTCAAAGACAAAGTCTTAATATTTGCATTAATATCTTCTTCTGTTACAAAAAGTACAAAGCCTTTTCTTCTCACTTCTATTTTTCATCTAAAAGATATCCACCCCTTGAATACAACAAGTATTTGAGTATTTATAGAAGAAGGAGAAGAAGGGAAGCAAAAAGGAACCAACCACCTAATTACAAAAATATCTTACAATAGATTACAAAGTCATGTGTTGACTTTTGACAACTTGGTGGATGACATCATCCCATGGTGCAACATGGATGATGTCATCATTTGTGTCAACACACTTTAAATATTTTACAAGGAGAAAGTTGGGAAGAAAGAAACTATTCGTCGTTGTCCCGCGGCTGGAAGGGGGTATCCTGCTTTTGCTGCTCGGGCGACGAGATGTGGAACTGGGCACGGTACTCCATGAACTTGCTGATCATGGGTTGGAGTTGATCCTCGGAAGGATCCTTGTGTCGATCGCTGATAGCTTCGCAAGTCTCCCGCTCGTCTGTGAGCTTTTCTGGGAGTTTTGAATAATCATTCTCTGCCTCTATCAGGTACCCGATGAAGTCACGACACGCCAACAGGTTGTTGATGGATTCAGCGTCGAATGTGACCTCTGGCCCCAATCCCTGTGAAACAATCTCCTTGAAGATATGAATAGTTTCCTCAACCTTTCTTAAGGTGAAAGAAGAGGTGAGCAAGCCTGGAGACATCCTTAGGACAATCTGTTCCATTTGATGCATTACATCCAGGGCTTCCTCTTTTACTTTGTCGATCTTCTCCAGGACGAACTCCAGCTGATCCACCCGATAATCTAGAGTAGAAAGGATTTTATTGAGGGCTCTTGGGTGTCCAAAGACGCCGAACTTGACCAGATCTTTGACTGAACAGTCGAACATTTTCTGAAAGGTCTCATGTTTCATCCACATGATCCAACTCTTTGGAGATGGGTCTTGCTATCACCTGGAGTTCTCTGTTCGTCCGATTGATGTTCTGATATAACCCGGTGAACTTAGCGATTACTCCTTCACTGTCCTTGAGGATCTGGCTCCTCCAGGAGGAAACTGCCATGCCCTACTCACCGATTTTAGCATATTCATTGATTTTATCCTGACTCAGAGGCTCAGGAGTTTCGGTGGCAGTTGTGGGAGGTGTACTACCCATCTTCTGCAAGGAATGGAGAAGGTGTTTATTTTGCTCCTTTAGCATCCTTTTCTCTTCCTTTGCTTCTTGGAGTTTCTTGCAAAGGGTGTCAACTACAGATAGGGCCTCTCCTTGCAGGCTTTCTGAAGATGTCCCCATTGTGACTTGAGTCACTATGTAATCTGTCGAAGACAGATCCTTCTTATCCTTCAAAGGATTGGGGTATGCAATCTCCATCACTCTCTCCCCTGATGCACTCTGAGAGAAGCGGGTTATGGGCTTTTGCTTCTTGGCCCCTTTTGATGGGATTACGGAGAAGTCCATTGGTGCGATGGGAACTTTCCTCTTCTGTTGACTCAGGTGCTGGGAGATCCAGGCTGGACTTATGGGAGAAGGACCAGAAACAAAAAGGGAGCAGCTACAGTAGTAGAAGGGAAAATGTGGAGACACTTGGAGGCGGCATAGAGAGGGAAGCCGAGGAAGTGCTCGCGGGAGGAAGAGATACTGTAGGGGAGGAAGACATAGGAATGGAAGGGAGCTCAGAGATGAGGGAAGAAATGGAGGGGGATAGCTCCGCGAGAGAAGAGAAGATGGATGAGGAAGAAGGGGGAACAATAGAAGATGGGGGAGAGGACACGACCAAAGGAATGGTTGCTTGGGTCACTCGAGGAGGGGAAGGAGGAGAGGGAGAAGGGACAGAAGGGACCTCAATAGTTACATTCATGGCCACATCCTGAGTGGATGTGCCTATCGGAACATCTTCCGCTGCTTCTTCTTCTGAGCTTTCGGGATTACAACCCATTCTTGTGAAGCGGAAGGAGGGCTTTCGGGGCTTCCTCTTGGGTGGAGCTGGATTCACCCTCTTTGCCTTTCTCTTTGCCTTTTGGCTAGCTATTTTTCCCGAGGAGGTGCATTGCCTAATGGAGATGTGGTGAAATCAACTCCGAGGTAGATGAGACCGTTCATTCTGCACCAATGCTCTGTTCTTCGCAGAGTCTCTTTAACCCTTTCTTCTATGGTTTGGGGTGCTTTGGTCTGTCAATCGCAGTAAACAGCCAATCATCTCTCCACCCGTGTCAAGATACACTTGATCAACTTCTTGCTCAGTAGTTTGATAGCCTTTTGGGACGATGGCCACACCGTACTGGATGATTTCGGCCAAGGCTAAGTGGGAATGATCCTTCCTCCTGAGCTTGACCTCATGATATATGTCGATATAAATGTCTTCGATCTGAGGGATGTGGATCGGATCGAGCTTGGCCCTAGGGAGACAATTCCTTGGGTCAAAGGTGGGCCTGGCCGGGAAGTTGTGCTTTAGATTCAGCAATTCCAACTCTGCAAGCATCTCCTGGGCTTTGTGATGTGAAACGCAAGTATACCTACCCACTGTAAGGGGGAAAGGAGTTCCACCCTTCTTCCTCTTTAAGCACTTTTCGTGGTAGGTAATGAGTTGTCTTGATAGCTCCAACAGGATTAGCTTGGGACCGGCATACCTTGGCAACTTAGTTGGTTTTCCCAAGAAGTTGGCTGCCCTTAGGTAGGTGAAGGTAGGGAATTGCGTGAACAAGGCTCCCCACTTTTCTGTCACTGTCACAATGCTCTTGGTCGTATACAACCGTGAGTCATGTTTGGCCTCAAAAGGTAGATGATGTCATAGAAGAAGGCGTCGTTGATCTTTGTAAATTGTGGAATACTATTTTCCAGCTTCAGCTCTGGATAGTATTCGTATATTTTAACCTGGGGCCAAACCCCACACCGCATTAGAGCTGGATAGTCTCTTTCTGAAGCTACAACATAGACTACATAGGAGTTCATATAGAACCTCCCGTTGTGGTAAGTTGTTGGAGCTGCTCAGATATTGTGCTACTTATGATCTCTACCCACTCAAAGCGTTGATCGGGCACATTTTTGTTCATTGTTTCTAAGTACCTCAGCATCCACTTGTGAAAGTAATGGGCATCAGGAAGCCCAAACACTCTGCTCAGGAACGTGATTGTATCACTGAGTTCCTCTAAAAAGTCACTGCGATGAATGACTTGTGGCCACTGGTCACCACCTTTTTGTTCTTCAGGTATACTTCATTCATCAACTGCATACACTAATCCTCATTGTCATCCCAAGCCTTGATGCAATCTTCTTGGCTTACGGCCACAAAGTGCGGTGGTGAGGAATGCGAGCATTATTTCAAAGTGTCGGGCAGTGAGGTTGATTATGACCTCGCCCTTCTCATTTACGACACACCTGGTGTCTTTATTGTAGCAGCGGGCCACCACCATCATAAATTCATTATTTACTGCACTGACTGGGATCCCCCCAGCAAAATGCAGTGCACTACCCATCAGTTTGTCCATCTAGGGACTTCTTGTAACCTTTCTAGTTCTGGCCCAGAAATCCTCCATGTCAATGTGTCTGAGCTCAGAATCCCTTATATCTAGGTCACATTCTGCTTGGGACTCGGGCATCCTGACCCTCTGATATTTGTACTTCATCTCTTCTTCCGTGAGTTTGGCTTTGCCCTTAGACTTGGTCGGTTTCTTGCTTGATGTTGACATATGTAACTCTGAGCTCAGTTGCTGATCTGCAAGAAGAAGAAGTGAAACCCAATGCAAGAAAGTCATATTAGTTGTTTGATCTTCCATTAAAGCGTCAACAGAAGAAAGAGTTAGTGATTTTAAGGCCTCAGGGCGCAGGGCGCATGAATACTACAGGTTACAGGGCTAAATAATATGGCGCACAGGAAAGGGCTGCTGCAAGGGATAAATCAGCGCCAAAGGGCGCATGGCACATGGGTATTGTAGGTTACATTTTTTGTTGTTGCAAGTAGAAGTGCACCTGCGCCATGTGTATGCATTTTATAAAGGGCACGGATATTTTTCATGTTACACGGGTACAGGATGCGCCAAAGGGCACAAGTTTAATGTGTGTAACATCATTTTTTCATGCACCATAGGGGAACTTGGCGCGGCGCATGGAAAGTCTGCATAACATGATGTTGTTGTAACAATGGATGCGCCTGCGCCTTTTTAACAGTTGTACTTGGCGCATATAAATTTAATGTTGCATACATGCAGGGTGCGCCAATGGTGCAAGGTTTTGTAATGTTGCACGCAAGTTTGGTGCACCAAGAGGGCGCAGGGAAAGCGGTTGTAACAAGCAAGGGAAGTGCGCCATGAGGGCGCATCTGTTCTTTATGTAACAGGCATGGTATGTGCGCCATTGGTGTGACTGTTTATCATGTTGTAGGGGTGGCAGATGCGCCAAAAGAGGAAATGATAGTGTCTTATTTTCAAGCCATGATTCTTTCTCTTGAGGGGTTACATGCATTTAAACTTCTTTTGAAGGATGTCTTTGGGTGATGAAGAAGCTTAAACAAAGAGTTTCAAGCAATCTTTTCAAGACAGAGTCCCCTTTACCAGCAGATCTGGAAAGAGGGGGAAATGCATGGGGAAGAATAGAAAAAAAGCAAGGAGGGGTTGAGTTCATGATTTCACAGTCTTATTTAACCCAATCCATACCAACAAGCAACCAAAAACCAAAACACAAAACGCACAAAAGAAATGAGGACCTCCTACCTAGATTATATAATGGAGAAGTGTGAAACCGGGTCCACGAAGTGATTCAAAATGACGAGGCAGGTGCGGTACAGAGGTGAGAGAAAGAAAAAGCACGTGATTCTGACTGATGAAAATGACAGTGCAGATGCACCTATATATAGGCGAGGTGGTAATAAATGTGCCACCCACTTTTTCAAGTGGCGCATGAAACGTGTTGTCGACACAAGAAAGCATGCGCCCTTTGGCGCATCAAAATACCTGTCAACACGAAGTTATGTGCACCTTTGGCACACCAAAAGTTTTGTTGACACAAGAATATGTGCACCCTTGGCGCACCAAAAAGTGGCGCAACAAAAGTATTGTTGACATGAAGGCGCATGCGCCTTGGTGCATGCAAGAAAGGCACAACATAGTGAGGCGCACCAAAATGCCTGTTGACACTTCAAACCGTGCGCCAAAGGATTTAAAGGGGGTGCACCTAAACTTGATGTTGCATAGACATTATGTGTGCCCGACCAAAAAAGACCAAAAAAGGTTAAGTTCGGAAAACTAGATTTCTGGGAAGGGATTTTGCAACGTTCCAAATGCAAGGAGTCCCTGACGAGGGACCGAACAAAATTTTGGTAGGGTTATCTGTAAAATTTCCCTTGCCAATTTTACGGGATAACAACTGGCTCTTTCTGGGGACTATCTCTGAGTAAACCTCAGGGGTAGAGAATCCCAGATCTCACGTGCCTATCCATTGGGCAATAGAGTCAAAAACAAGGGAGACCGAAAAGGGAAACACACAACCAACAAAAGCAAACACACGACAAAAGAAAACACACACAAAAGCAAACTGTACAAAGAAGAGAGTAAGCTCTACTTCCTGAAGATTTTCAAATGTTGCCCGCTATAGGGAAGTGGGAGATCAGTTCCATCCAGATACGAGAGATAGAAACTATTCTCTCCGTTGAGCTGCTTGATCTTGAAAGGTCCTCTCCACAGGGAATCAAATTTTCCATGCATGCCCTTTGGCTCTCTTCGTTTGTCCCACAAAAGGACGAGGTCTCCCACAGAAATTTCTTTACTTAGCTTTTTTATCGAACAATCTTTTGACCTGATTCTGATGTTCGGTGATCTTGTCGACCACCCTTACTCTCTTTTCTTCGAGCTCTGCTAGATACATGATCCTCTTTTCAAGGGAATTTTGAAAAGTCTCATCTTCGATTGCCCGTGCCAAGCGTAGAGCAGGGAGTTCAGCGGAAATGGGAAGCTCGGCATCGGTGCCATATAACACTTGAAAAGGTGACATACCGAGAGATCTCTTGGGAGTAATGCGATCTGCCCACAAAGCATCGTATAAGGACTTGTGCCACATTCGTTGATTTTCATCCACTAGCTTTCGTATGATGGTCACCAAGTTTTTGTTACTGGATTCTACCTAACCATTTCCCTGGGGGTAATAATCTGAGGCATGAGCCAAAGTTATTCCGTATTCATAGCAAAAACTAACAACTTCCCGTGAGGAGAAGTTGGAAGCATTATCAACAACAATCTTGTTTGGAACGCCAAACCTGACAATGATATTTTCTTTGATAAAACTACAAACAACCTCGGAAGTGGCATGTTTGATAGGTATGGCTTCCACCCACTTGGTGAAGTAATCATTGTTGTTAGGACATAACTATGTTCGGCACTCGATTGGGATTGAGTGCACCGATAAAATCAATTCCCCACTGCTTGAATGGTTCGTCGATGATGACCGGCCTGAGGGGAAAAGCAACCAACTTGGGCTTGCCGACGAACTGCTGGCAAGGCTCACACTTTGCTACCTAGGTAGTTGTATCTTGGAAAAGCGTCGGCCAATAGTACCTGGCCGGATGATCTTGTGTGCCATCACGGAAGAGGAGAAATGGCCCCCACAGGCCGAATTATGAAAACTTTCAAGTAACTTCACCTGTTGTGGCTTGTCGACACATCGCAAGAAGACGCCATCTATCCCACGTTTGTATAAACCGTCATCCCAGATGACATATTTGGCTGCTCTGAGCTTTATAGTGTGCTTCTCCTTTGCAGTTAGGTGAGCTGGGCATTCACCATAGGTGAGGAAGAAAGCAATATCGAATACCACTCATCGCTGGTTGCGACAAATAGGACCATAGGCAGTGAATCGGGTTTCTCCAATTGGCTTTGTGCTTCATTGGTACAATCATCCTTTTCTCTAGAAATTTCTGACCCTTGGTTTTCGGCCATAAGTTGACATAGGCCTTTGCCTCTTACCAACTTGGTTGGTTTTATATCCAGATCGTACTCCTGGACCTTTGCAATCCAATTTCCTCGCAAGCTTCCTAACTCCTGTTGAGTTAAAATTGACTTGACTGCCGTGTCAGGGACCAACACCACTGTATGAGAATTTAAAATGTAATACCTGAAGTTCTTAACTGCTTTGACAATGGCGAAGGCGTGTTTCTCCAACTGGGTCATTTTTAATTCGTGAGGCTTGAGGGGAGAGCTCATGAATGCAATTGGGGATTCAACATTCTCAGAATTCTTTTGCATCAAGATGGCAGATACAGTATGCTCAGATGCATAGCTATACATGATAAAATCTTTGGAGAAATCGGGACATACCAGGATTGGTGCATGAGCGATGAAGCTTTTATTTCTTCGAATGACCTCTTCCCTTCTTCGCTCCATCGGAAAGTTGGTGACCCTTTCATCATGTCTAATATATGACGAGTCTTTTTAGCAAAGTCGGGAACAAAGCGCCTGAGAAAGTTCACCTTTCCGAAGAAAGAGTGGACACCTGGTCTTGCTTGTAGGCAAAGTAAGGCTCTGAATAGCCTTAACTCTTTCGGTATCTATCTTCATTCCTTCTTTGCTAACAACATGTCCTAGCAACTTTCCTTCTGTGACTCCAAAAATAGACTTTTTTTGGGTTCGGGAAATCCCATGTTCTCGGCACCTGGCCAATACTTGCTCCAAATGATCACAATGATCATTTCGTTGTTTAGAGAACACAGTTAAGTCATCCAGATAAACCACAATGACCTTCCCCATCATACCTTTGAATGCAAGGTCCATAGCCCGCTGAAAAGTGGCGCCAGCATTGGTCAGGCCAAAAGGCATCTGCTTGTAGGCAAACGTGCCCCAGGGAGTAGTGAATGTTGTTTTAAACTGGTCTTCAGGTGAGACTCCAATCTGATTGTAGCCTGAAAAACCATCAAGCATGGACAACATTTCTGATCCAGTTACTGCTTGTAGAACTTGATCCATTATAGGAAGTGGGTAGTTGTCCTTTAAGGATGCCTGATTCAGGTTTCGAAAATCTACGCATATGCGTATTTCACCATTTTTCTTGCGCACTGGCACAATGTTTGCCACCCAAGTACTGTGATGGATAGGAAAAATGATCCTCGCATCCAACATTTTCTGAATTTCAGCTTGGATAGTACCTGAGATCTTAGGGTTATAATGCCTCTACTTCTGGTGAAAGGGTTTGACGTCCTCTTTCAACGGGATGTCATGTTGGATGTCCTTTGGCTTAAAAGACTTTAGATCGGCGTAGGACCATGCCAATACATCCATGTATTTCTTCATGGTTTGAAAACTTCCGCTTCTCTTCAGGTGTGCAACATTTTCCGATGTTCACAAACTGTGGATGTTCTACCGAACCTAAATTAGCCGGTTCGGTTTCTGGGGAGGAGTTAGTATCATCTCACCTTTTCTTTTTTACAAAATGATCATGCCTGTCGAACAACCGCTCCAAAGAAACCAGACCTTTTGGAATTTTATTTCCTTTGAGCTGACATATGCCGTCGTTCCCTTCGGATTCATCCTCTTGATCGGTGACTGATTCACGGCACGTGGAAGTGGATCCTTCAAAATGAAGTTCCTTAAAATTTTCTACCTTTTCTAGAAAGGCAATGAGTTGATTGTCATCGTTGAATACTTGCCAATGTTGAGAATTGTCCGGCACGCTTGGGTGGAAAACCACTTCAATGGTGTATTTGTCTGTTTTCAAACCTGGGTGAGGGAGCATGAGGGATGCTGAAATAGCCAATGAATCGGCCATGTCATTTTGAGCTCTTGGAATGGATTCTATTGAAAAAGCGTCAAATTCCTCGATGTTGTCCCACACCACATTGCGGTAATGCCTGAGCCTCTCATTCTTTACTTGATATATCCTTTTAACTTGATTCACGACTAGCTCTGCATCACCTTGTACTTTCAGATTTTTGATCCCTCTTTCCTTTGCGGCTTGCATGCCAAGTAGCAGAGATTCATACTCAACTGGTATTATTTGTGTTGAAAAACTGTAACTTGAAAGAGAGAGGAATAATCTCCTCTTTGGGAGATATTAGCACGGCTCCGGCGCCACATCCACTTTTGCAGTTGCACTGCCATCAAACTGCAAAGTCCAGATCTTATTAAGATCTTCTTCTTGGACGAGAACAACCATTTTGTCAGACTTGGTAGACAAGAAATAGTTCCCCATTCCTGAAGATTTGAAAAGAATTTGAGCTTTGGGGTCCTCAGAGTTAGTAACCAAGTACTTCTTTTGTGATTCTGGCTCCAATGTCTGCATTACACCTTTGATGGGATTCTAGCCTTGGACCAGTCCATATGAATCTCCCCACCAACTTCACTGCAAAAACTTCTTCCCAGCAAAATTCCATAGGCTGCTGGAATGTCGGCAACAAGGACGGTCATCTTTACTCTTTTCTCTGGGAATGCCTGCAAATGTGAACTGCGCGTCTTTGATCTGACCAATCAACGGGACTGCTTGGTTTCCAAGGAATAACATCTGCCAAAAGGCTTGGTAAGGGTGAGGCCCAAAGCATGGGTGACTTTTTCCGGCATGACGTTATCAGAAGCTCCAGAATCAATTATGCAGTTACTTAATTTGTGGCCATTGATTAGGAGGGAGAGATAGAAAGGTTCTATCTTTCCTGATGCAGATGTTGAGGCAACATTTATGTGGGACACGGGGAGGAGTGGAAAGGATTCCTTTTAGGGGATCTGGGGAGATATGACAGCTTGGCTTTGAATATACTTGAGTCAACCTTATAAGTTGTTCGGGGTTTGACTGAAGATACTCGGCTTCAGACATTTGGATCTTAGTCTTCTTAGCATGATCTATGATGTCAAACATGGCTAAGGGTTGCGTTGGTGAAGGAATGAGTCCCTCACTTCGATGGTAGGGTAGGATTACTGGTCTTCATGGAAATAGAAGAAGGCTGATTTGGAGGAGAGATCGGGGGAAAAGATTTCTTTGTAAAAGACTTAACAGGGGGTTGAGTAGGAAGAGGATTACCTCTTTTAGCAATGGTTGGAGGCGTGTTTGACATGGCCTTCTCTTTCCACACATCGGCAGTGACCTCTGCTTCTTTTCCTTGTGAGCGGGTAAAAACAACATATGATTGTCCACTTGCATACCCTTGTGTACCCTCTTCTTCATCAGATTCTTCCTCATCAAATTCCATATACCCGATAGTAGAGTCGCCAGTCGGTTCACCGACCTCTTGATCATCTTCACCTTGAGATGAAGGTTCTTCGTAATTTTGTTCCTCTTCTTCGATTTCGACTAAAGCGTTGACCGGAGGAGCCTCAAGCGCCAACCGCGGAGAGCAGTGCGGGCAAGCACGGCCTTTGTGGAACATTGTTGGAAATGAAATTCCTCCATGGGAATATCCCGGTATGAGGAACTGGGGAAGCTTGGGCTAACTACTTTTTAATGCGAGCAAGTCATTCGCCATCTTTTGAAATGCCGGATCAGATGAAGTAGTGGGAGAAGGGCCCGAAGATTTAAGCTTAGATGATTCCCTTTTTAATTCGCCAGATATTAGCAAATTATCTTCAATTCGGATGGCAGCGGCCTGGGTGAGAATCAAGGTAGCTACCTGTTCTTGCAGGAGTAAGAAACTTACTTTTGAGCTCATGGCGTTTACGAAGAAACACTTCTGATTTTCCGGTGTTGGAAGCATGGCAACAGGGACACGGTTGATTAATGCATTGAACCTGGCGATAAAATCGCGCATGGTCTCATTGGCCTCCTTCTTTAGGTGAGTGATCTATGATAACAATGCAAATGCATCTTCCGAAGGCTTGTACCTATCTTCAAAAGCATCCCGCAAGGTGGCCCAACTGGTAATAGATCCGGCCGGCAAATGCTGAAACCATTCTGCTGCGGGCCCTTGTAAAGTTTCCAGAAAAAGGTGAACCGACACATCTTCATGGGTCACATCCAGGATACTGCATGACATGATGAATGCAGATATGTGTGAATCCATGCTTTGGTTCCGCTCCCATCAAATTTGGGAAAATTCTTTCGGTTTCCATGTGGGAGCGCGTGAACAGGATGCGGCAAAGCCAGGGGACCCATAGCATTTCCCCATGGTACCGCCATCTGGATGGGTGGAAAAAGAACACGGGCTGGAAGTACAGTTCCACTGAGCAGCAAGGCACTACAAAGGGATGTGGAGGCTCCTTGTGAAAACCGGTTCTTTCGTGGAGGTGAGGCACTTCTGGCTGACCGATCAGCTGAACTTAGTGATGAAAAGTGTGCTGGTGTTATACTGAAGTTGTGCCTTTGAAGCAGATCAAAAGTAGGATCGACTTCTCCATGAGCTCTCCTACTACGAGTAAATGGTTCACCTGCCAGCGTACCTTCCCGATCTGCAATATTGTGAAGCAGATATAAAAATTCTTTTTGGTTGTACTTGCTGATTTTCTGATTTTTCTGACAAAAATCAGCAGCATGTACTTTTCTGAATATTTAATTTTATCCTTTTCTGAAAACCGATTGCGGTTTAATGACAAAGAACAAGCGAGGATAAAATGATAGTGAAGCTTAGTAAGCTGATTTTCAGATCTAAAGTTGACTTTTTCAAAGAGTTTGAAAATTTTGGTAAACAGTCAAAAACTCAGATCTACGGAAAAATACATATTTTCATAAAAACTCAGTGAACTAAAGGTCTCCAACTAGGCCAGATCTATGGATCTCAGAAGAAAATTTTCAATTTGGGTACTTTTTGCAAAAAAATTTTAGATTTTGAACAAAAGTTAAAATTTGCAAACAGATAGTGATTTTTCTGATTTTTACTGATTTTCTATCATACCACCATCATAGATCTGATAGATCTGTTCGATCCCCAGTAGTCACCAAAAACTGTTGGTTTGAAAATCTGTCGCTTGGGTAGATTTATGGATAGATGAGCCAACAGTGTGCAGGGCATAGCCCCTCTTTGAGTCAGTAAAGTGAAAACTAGTTTATTGCTATTCTACCAGCAGGAATCTATGCAAGTCTCACAATATTCTACCTTCGGGGTTTGGGATCTCATCCCAGTAGGGGTGTTTCACTGCGGAAAGAAAGGAATGAAAGAGAGGATGAAGAAAGATCAGGTCCGAAGGGAGAAAAGAAATGAATTCCAAAGCAGAAAGGTCAGAGGGTTTATGTTTTGGGATTGGTAGTAAACAGAGCCAAACCTACTTGCATAAACGAATAAAGCAATACTGATGAATAAATGACAAAAAAGTAGAGATAGATTCAACAGAACAAACACATAGATCTGACATAAGAAAGATCAGATGCCCATAACACACATATTCAACACAAAGTCTTAATATTTGCATTAATATCTTCTTCTGTTACAAAAAGTACAAAGCCTTTTCTTCTCACTTCTATTTTTCATCTAAAAGATATCCACCCCTGAATACAACAAGTATTCGAGTATTTATAGAAGAAGGAGAAGAAGGGAAGCAAAAAGGAACCAACCACCTAATTACAAAAATATCTTACAATAGATTACAAAGTCATGTGTTGACTTTTGACAACTTTGTGGATGACATCATCCCATGGTGCAACATGGATGATGTCATCATTTGTGTCAACACACTTTAAATATTTTACAAGGAGAAAGTTGGGAAGAAAGAAACTATTCGTCGTCATCCCACGGCTGGAAGGGGGTATCCTGCTTTTGCTGCTCGGGCGACGAGATGTGGAACTGGGCACGGTACTCCATGAACTTGCTGATCATGGGTTGGAGTTGATCCTCGGAAGGATCCTTGTGTCGATCGTTGATAGCTTCGCAAGTCTCCCGCTCATCTGTGAGCTTTTCTGGGAGTTTTGAATAATCATTCTCTACCTCTATCAGGTACCCGATGAAGTCACGACACGCCAACAGGTTGTTGATGGATTCGGCGTCGAACGTGACCTCTGGCCCCAGTCCCTGTGAAACGATCTCCTTGAAGATCTGAATAGTTTCCTCAACCTTTCTTAAGGTGAAAGAAGAGGTGAGCAAGCCTGGAGACATCCTTAGGACAATCTGTTCCATTTGATGCATTGCATCCAGGGCTTCCTCTTTTACTTTGTCGATCTTCTCCAGGACGAACTCTAGCTGATCCACCCGATAATCCAGAGTAGAAAGGATTTTATTGAGGGCTCTTGGGTGTCCAAAGATGCTGAACTTGACCAGATCTTTGACTGAACAGTCAAACATTTTCAGAAAGGTCTCGTGTTGCATCCTGGCATGATCCAGCTCTTTGGAGATGGGTCCTGCTATCACCTAGAGTTCTCTGTTCATCCGATTGATGTTCTGATATAACCCGGTGAACTTAGCGATTACTCCTTCACTTTCCTTGAGGATCTGGCTCCTCCAGGTGGAAACTGCCATGCCCTGCTCACCGATTTTAGCATATTCATTGATTTTATCCTGACTCAGAGGCTCAGGAGTTTCGGCGGCAGTTGTGGGAGGTGCACTGCCCATCTTCTGCAAGGCATGGAGAAGGTGTTTATTTTGCTCCTTTAGCAGCCTCTTCTCTTCCTTTGCTTCTTGGAGTTTCTTGCAAAGGGCGTCAACTGCAGATAGGGCCTCTCCTTGCAGGATTTCTGAAGATGTCCCCATTGTGACTTGAGTCACTATGTAATCTGTCGAAGACAGATCCTTCTTATCCTTCAAAGGATTGGGGTATGCAATCTCCATCACTCTCTCCCCTGATGCACTCTGAGAGAAGCGGGTTATGGGATTTTGCTTCTTGGCCCCTTTTGATGGGATTACGGAGAAGTCCATCGGTGCGATGGGAACTTTCCTCTTCTGTTGACTCAGGTGCTGGGAGATCTAGGCTGGACTTATGGGAGAAGGACCAGAAATGGAAAAGGGAGCAGCTGCAGTAGTAGAAGGGAAAAACATGGAGACACTTGGAGGCGGCATTGAGAGGGAAGCCGAGGAAGTGCTCACGGGAGGAAGAGATACTGCAGGGGAGGAAGACATAGGAATGGAAGGGAGCTCAGAGATGAGGGAAGAAATGGAGGGGGACAGCTCCGCGAGAAGAGAAGATGGATGAGGAAGAAGGGGGAACAGTAGAAGATGGGGGAGAGGACACGACCAAAGGAATGGTCACTTGGGTCACTCGAGGAGGGAAGGAGGAGAGGGAGAAGGGATAGAAGGGACCTCAATAGTTACATTCATGGCCACATCCTGAGTGGATGTGCCTATCGAACATCTTCCACTGCTTCTTCTTCTGAGCTTTCCAGGATTACAACCCGTTCTTGTGAAGCGGAAGGAGGGCTTTCAGGGGCTTCCTCTTGGGTGGAGCTGGATTCACCCTCTTTGCCTTTCTCTTTGCCTTTGGTAGCTGTTTTTCCTGAGGAGGTGCGTTGCCTAACGGAGATGTGGTGAAATCAACTCCGAGGTAGATGAGACCGTTCATTCTGCACCAATGCTCTGTTCTTCAGAGTTTCTTTAACCCTTTCTTCTATGGTCTGAGGTGCTTTGGTCCTGTCAATCGCAGCAAACGGCCAGTCATCTCCACCCGTGTCAAGATACACTTGATCAACTTCTTGCTCAGTAGTTTGATAGCCTTTTGGGATGATGGCCACACCGTACTGGATGATTTCGGCCAAGGCTAAGCGGGAATGATCCTTCCTCCTGAGCTCGACCTCATGATATATGTCGATATAAATGTCTTCGATCTGAGGGATGTGGATCGGATCGAGCTTGGCCCTGGGGAGACAATTCCTTGGGTCGAAGGTGGGCCTGGCTGGGAAGTTGTGCTTTAGATTCAGCAATTCCAACTCTGCAAGCATCTCCGGGCTTTGTGATGTGAAACGCAAGTATACCTGCCCACTGTAAGGGGGAAAGGAGTTCCACCCTTCTTCCTCTTTAAGCACTTTTCGTGGTAGGTAATGAGCTATCTTGATAGCTCCAACAGGATTAGCTTGGGACCGGCATACCTTGGCAACTTAGTTGGTTTTCCCAAGAAGTTGGCTGCCCTTAGGTAGGTGAAGGTAGGGAATTGCGTGAACAAGGCTCCCCACTTTTCTGTCACTGTCACAATGCTCTTGGTCGTATGACCGTGAGTCATGTTTGGCCTCAAAAGGTAGATGACGTCATAGAAGAAGGCATCGTTGATCTTTGTAAATTGTGGAATACTGTTCTCCAGCTTCAGCTCTGGATAGTATTCGTATATTTTAACCTGGGGCCAAACCCCGCACCGCATTAGAGCTGGATAGTCTCTTTCTGAAGCTGCAGCATAGACTACATAGGAGTTCATATAGAACCTCCCCGTTGTGGTAAGTTGTTGGAGCTGCTCAGATATTGTGCTGCTTATGATCTCCGCCCACTCAAAGCGTTGATCGGGCACATTTTTATTCATTGTTTCTAAGTACCTCAACATCCACTTGTGAAAGTAATGGGCATCAGGAAGCCCAAACACTCTGCTCAGGAACGTGATTGTATCACTGAGTTCCTCTGAAAAGTCACTGCGATGAATGACTTGTGGCCACCTGGTCACCACCTTTTTGTTCTTCAGGTATACTTCGTTCATCAACTGCATACACTGATCCTCATTGTCATCCCAAGCCTTGATGCAATCTTCCTGGCTTATGGCCACAAAGTGCCGGTGGTGAGGAATGCCGAGCATTATTTCAAAGTGTCGGTGAGAGGTTGATTATGACCTCACCCTTCTCATTTACGACACACCTGGTGTCTTTATTGTAGCAGCGGGCCACCACCATCATAAATTCATTATTTACTTTGCCACTGGCCCAGGATCCCCCAAAAAATGCAATCTGCTTGCCCATCAGTTTGTCCATCCAGGGACTTCTTGTAACCTTTCTGGTTCTGGCCCAGAAATCCTCCATGTCAATGTGTCCGAGCTCAGAATCCCTTATATCTAGGTCACATTCTGCTTGGGACTCGGGCATCCTGACCCTCTGATATTTGTACTTCATCTCTTCTTCCGTGAGTTTGGCTTTGCCCTTAGACTTGGTCGGTTTCTTGCTTGATGTTGACATATGTAACTCTGAGCTCAGTTGCTGATCTGCAAGAAGAAGAGTGAAACCCAACACAAGAAAGTCATATTAGCTGTTTGATCTTCCATTAAAGCGTCAACAAAAGAAAGAGTTAGTGATTTTAAGGCCTCAGGGCGCAGGGCGCATGAATACTGCAGGTTACAGGGCTAAATAGTATATGCACACGAAAAGGGCTGCTGCAAGGGATAAATCAGCACCAAAGGGCGCATGGCGCATGGGTATTGCAGGTTACATTTTTGTTGTTGCAAGTAGAAGTGCGCCTGCACCATGTGTATGCATTTTATAAAGGGCGTGATATTTTTCATGTTACACGGGTACAGGATGTGCCAAAGGGCAAATTTTAATGCATGTAACATCATTTTTTCTGTGCGCCATAGGGGAACTTAGCGCGGCGCATGGAAGGTCTGCATAACATGATGTTGTTGTAACAATGGATGCGCCTGCGCCTTTTTAACAGTTTTGTACTTGGCGCATATAAAGTTAATGTTGCATACATGCGGGTGTGCCAATGGCGCAAGGTTTTAATGTTGCATAAGTTTGGTGTGCGAGAGGGTGCGGGGAAGCGGTTGTAACAAGCGAAGGAAGTGCGCCTTGAGGGCGCAGCTATTCTTTATGTAACAGGCATGGTATGTGCGCCATTGGCGTGACTGTTTATCATGTTGCAGGGGTGGCAGATGCGCCAAAAGAGGAGATAACAGTGTCTTATTTTAAAGCCATGATTCTTTCTCTGAGGGGTTACATGCATTTAAACTCCTTTTTAAGGGTATCTTTGGGTGATGAAGAAGCTAAAAAAAGAGAGTTTCAAGCAATCTTCTTAGGACAGAGTCCCCTTTACCAACAGATCTGGAAAGAGGGGGAAATGCATGGGGAAGAATAGAGAAAAAAACAAGGAGGGGGTTGAGTTCATGATTTCACAGTCTTATTTAACCCAATCCATACCAACAAGCAACCAAAACCAAAACAAAACACAAAACACACAAAAGAAATGAGGACCTCTACCTGGATTATATAATGGAGAAGTGTGAAACCGGGTCCACGAAGTGATTCAAAAATGATGGGCGGTGTGCGTTGATAGGTACAGAGGAAAGAGAAAAGCACGTGATTTTGGTGATGAAAATGACAGTGCAGATGCGCCTATATATAGGTGAGGTGGTAATAAATGTGCCACCCACTTTTTCAAGTGGCGCATGAAACATGTTGTCGACACAAGAAAGCATGCGCCCTTTGGCGCATCAAAATACTGTCAACACGAAGTTATGTGCGCCTTTGGCGCACCAAAGTTTTGTTGACACAAGAATATGTGCGCCCTTGGCGCACCAAAAAGTGGCGCAACAAAAGTATTGTTGACATGAAGGCGCATGCGCCTTGGCGCATGCAAGAAAGGCACAACATAGTGAGGCACACCAAAATGCCTGTTGACACTTCAAACCATGCGCCAAAGGATTTAAAGGGGGTGCACCAAAACTTGATGTTGCATAGACATTATGTGCGCCCCCGACGAGACCAAAAAAAATTTTGGACCAAAAATAACATGGTTAAGTTCGGAAAACTAGATTTCCCCGCAGAAGGGATTTTAGCATAACGTTCCATCATGAAGGAGTCCATTGCGATGGTTGATGGAACCATTAGAGGAGGATGGATCCATTATACAAAATTTTGGTAGGGTTTCACGGATATAGGTAGATTGTTGGAGCAACTTCCTAGAATATAGGAATTGCATCTCATTATATATTGTATGATCCGGAATGAATTATTATTGCAGGAGTATTATTAAAGTATTATTCATTGTAAATCTGTTGTACCTATTATTTGGCATCAGAGTGGTTTTCTTGTACCTATTATGGAGTTTTGAGAAATAGAATTATCTGGGGCAGCTGTGATATTGTTCATTGCCCCATCTGGTGTTTTATATCTGAGTTTTTTTTTTTCCTATGTTAAGGCTCGAGTCATTTCTCATTGAAAATGCAGTCCAATCGAGCATAGACCTGGTGATTAGCAACATGCGTTGACTGTCAAATCCAGTGCAGACTGTTAAGGCTCGAGTCATTTCTCATTGGAAGTTTGCTAGAGGTTTGCATTGGTATATTGTCAGATATTCATTTTCCCTAGCTTGGTGTATACACAGATTCGCAAGGAATCAGGAGGAAGATCCAGTGTTTGGCATGATCGTGCATAGTGGTGTTTTACATCAACTTCGTTGCTCTTAAGTTTTATTGATGTCTCAGCGCATCTGATTTATTCCTCCCGGGTATGATCTCTTCTCGACAGCGCATTCTATCGACCTTACAAAAAGTGACTGTGGTGTTATCTCATTGTTGTGGGTCTTCTTGGCCATTCAAATCTGCGCACGTATCAATCACGGCTCCACATCTTGGAAAGCTCATTATATTGCTTTTGACACTTAGATGATCAGGCTGTCACCTATGCACAAAATCTGCTTTTATATTTTCCAGTCGTTCAACATTGGATTCGTGTATTTGGTGTAATTTGAAGTTGTATCTGAGCTTGCACTGCATTAATTCCATCATCCGATGTCTATTTGTGCTCTTACGCATGGATAATATAGAATCTTGATCAAAATCTATGGGGATCATTTACCTTGCCATCTGCATATTTGACCAGACAGCAATATTAAAGAAAGGGATGTGTAAACATTTTACACCTGTAGGCGTAGCATTGGGAGTTTCAAACATTGCATAGAATCCTCATAACTCAGCATTGAAGACAACTACAACGACTTGAGTATTGAAACCTGCAAATCAATCTAGATATATGCTCTTTCGTAGCTGTAACAATGTAATACATTTATTGGACTCTCCAAACACTATACACATGGATCCTTTTGGCATGCAAGTTGCCCACTTGTAAGCATGGTTAGATCATGGACGTGAATGCTTGCTTATCCTTCCAGCTCAAGCTCACAAATATGCATGGGATTCTAATAAAAAGGTGTGGTTTCTTTTGAATTACAAAAGCCACGGATCTTAGAATAATATTATTTGTAATTTATTAGTCAAGGGATTAAATCTCATAGTGTGTCAGTAGTAGGGGGTGGTCTATAATTTGTAATCATGTGTCTTTTAGTTTAATTTGTGTATCAAAATATTTAAATATAGAAAGTAATTAAATATTACTTTCTGAGTTTAAGTCTTTAGTAAATATCCATGTAGAATTTAAAAAGTAATTTGTTTTTATTACTTTTTAAATATAGTGTAAATTGGGAGCAATATCGGTTAAAGCCGACTCCCCTAAGAGTGCATTTTTGGTTGAAACCGACACTCTAAGATATAATGGACATTCCACTAGAAAAATTCAATGGTCTCAATTTTCACACATGGAAAGTCAAGATCCAGATGCAGTTGATGAACAAAAATCTTTGGAGAATAGTAGATGGAAAAGAACCAACACCTTCAGATCTGACCAGATTGGCAGAATGGGAAACACGGGATGATAAAGCCAAAGCCATTATTGGCCTTTCCCTTTCGGACTCTGAATTACATTATGTTGATCTAGATAAAAACTCGAAGGACATCTGGGATAATTTGAGCAAATTATTTGGTTCAAAAGTAGTCAATGCAAAGTTTTCTCTAAAACTTCAGTTGTTCAAGCTCAAAATGAGTGATGGAGATACAATGTCTAGTCACATCAACAATTTACAATCTCTTCTAAGACAACTTGCATAAGTAAAAGCTCCAGTAGATGACGAGGATGCAAAAGCTATTCTGTTGAATAGTTTACCACCCAAATACAGTAATGTTGTTTTCACTCTTGGTCAGATACCTTCTAACTCATTGGAAGATATGATATCAGCTCTCCTAGCTGAGGAAAAATGGACCAAAGAAGATGTAGAAGAAGAAACAACAATGTATGTAAAAAGGAAGTACATTTTTTCTAAATATAAAGAGGAAAGAGAATGTTTCTACTGTAAGAAAAAGGGGCATACAACTTCATTTTGTAGAGCTCGAGCTCAAGATATACTTAGTGGAAAACTCAAAGGAATTGAGGCCAACTTTATTACTGAAGAAAGATCAGAGAATGAGGAAGAACAAGTAAATGAAGACAGTGGTTCTGAAGACTTCTTGTTCTGAGCATGAAACAGGAGGCAGGAGGAAAACGGAGGTTGGAGGTCATTCAATGACCTCTCGTCAGTCGCCAACGATGGGGCCGCACAGATGATTTGGTGGCATTTGTTTTCAGTTGTGTGTTTGCTTCAGTTTGCAGTGATCCTGTTTTCAATAAGTGGAAATTTCACATTGAGGGGGAACATGATCCAATGTTCCATTTCCATTATGTCAAATTTTCCTATGTATGTATGAGTAGCAGATTTTAAATGAAATTTCCTATGTTATTCCCTGCAGTGAGATGTGATGAGGGCTGATAATAGTACTTGGCACATCATGATGTGGTTGTAGGTAAACCACTTGAAAACCTTCATTTGTGGTTTGTGGTAAACCAATAGCAAAACCACCATTCTTGGTTGTTGGTAATCCATTCGCAAAACCATCACTTTGTGGTTTGTGGTAAACCAATTGCAAAACCACCATTCTTGTTTTTGGTCAACCGTTTGCAAAACCATCCTTGAGGTTTGTGATCATCCTGTGAAAATCACCAGATCATGAGCAGGTGCAAGTACAAAGGTAGGTTTTCCCCATGTTCGCACTAAGGGGGGGATGTTAGGAAATATAATTTATTAGTGCTCCATTATTATAGAGAGAATAATTACGTGAGTAATTATTCACACATTTGGTTGTATTATTTGATAGTTGTGATATTGTTGTGAGTTACAACAATATCACGGATATAGGTAGATTGTTGGAGCAACTTCCTAGAATATAGGAATTGCATCTCATTATATATTGTATGATCCAGAATGAATGATTATTGCAGGAGTATTATTAAAGTATTATTCATTGTAAATCTGTTGTACCTATTAGTTTGAGCGGTCAAAATAGGGTTGGGAGGTGTTCTTGAGAATTTCAAAACATCTCATAATTTTTTTGAGATCTTTGCCATCATCATTGGCTTTTTTAGTTCGGCATCATATAAAATGGGGTGTGTATAAATTTACCCCTTAGGAAAATAACTCACATGAATTGGTTAGGGTGTGATGCTCTGAAGTACATAACGAAATAGAGAAATCATTGAAAACTTACCTTACCTACATGTCTTACCTTATATCATAGAAAATACAACCATGGTCTTTATCCTCCCGCAAGAGAAAAAAAAGGAATCAAGTGTGGTATTTTAAAATGAGGTAGAAACAAATACATAATTGAAATAAAATGATAGGAATTACCTTTTGAATGCACTTGGAAATACTACCCTTTCTTCTTACGTTCTTGTGACCTTAAAAACAATCTAAAAGTGCAACTATACAACAATAAATTGTATAAATAAATGAATATTAAATTAAATCTACAACCTTCATGGGATCCAAAATAACATACAACTAACAAAACAACTTAAAAATAGCAAAAAAATAAATTTTGGTTGAAATTAACCCCTATATATTAAAAATTTTACCAAATTTGGATATCATTTGCCTGAAGGGTGAATATAAATTTTTGATATCTGGAACAACAATAACCATTTAGTGAATTGAGATAGGAAATAGGAAGGTGAAAATGATATTATGTCAATAGCACAACCAAGTATGGGATGGGGTAGGAGGATAAGTGAGTTATATGCATTTTTATGTTTGGGGGGCAAATGTTTGTTTGTCTTGATCTACTATTTAGGGGTGTAATTTGTAATGAAATTAGTGTAGAAATTTTGGGTAGGAGGGGTAGGTTAGGAGTATGTAGAAAATTGATTTTTCTTGGAGTTTTGGTTAGTTTTAGTTAATTTTTAAAAAAACTTCCACAAATGGAATAGAACCGTCTCTTGTGGAATGAAATTGTTGGTCTATGTAGACTAGTAGTTGCATTTATGACACTCTTAAATGTACAACCACCGGAAGGGTCAAAAATACCATTGATAGTAATTTATTTAACACTTTCAAACATGTAACTATTAAGGGTTAAAATCATCGATGGTGTATGCAAAATTACATCTTAAGAAGCAATAGTTGCATAATAGATAGTTATTAAGTTATTATTTTTACGAAGTAAAGTTTTTCTACTTTTTTGAATTCTAGCTTTTATTTTTGGGTGTTTTGTAGGTTTGATATATTAGATGGAGTAGATATAAAGACTTTGACTAGTTACAAGTTATGATAGGTCACATGACTTCATAGGAAACTATTTTTTTATCTAACTTAGGGATCTTGAAGTTATATAAGGCCCTATTGGTTTCTCCTCCGACAAATATCTTATGTGATGTTCTTACTTACTAGGATACAAACTAGAACACCTTTTGATTTTTATTATTGGAAAGAGAATGGAATATCACTTTGGAGGATGTTTACAAGATAAAAATTTTCCCACTCATGGGGAGGGAGGTTACAAAGTATCACCTATTATAGGACATCCAATACCTTAGAGTAGTTTAACTATTTTGGTGATGCCTAGGTACCTGAAGTTGGTGCCAAGTAGGGGTTAAACTTGTGGTGGTTTGAAATTTTTGCATTCTAAAATTCCACAAGGTGATCATTGGCATATTTTTATCCTATATAGTTGGGGAAAAGGGCATAAACACTCTTCTCTACTATTGGATCCTATCATCAAGGATATTGAGGAGCACAACCGTAGGTACATTTAGGCCGAGGATCCTATGTGGATTATACAAAGTGGTAAGGTTGAGAAGTCAAGGCTTCATATACCCGACATTAGTTATGAGTTGGGTGTATGATAGGTTTATACCACATGCCACGGAAGTTCCATTGGGTCATCATGGAGAGATTAGAGCATGTCATTGGGAAATATGGCCTCATTCATAGATACTCCTAGAGATTCTATGACCTTGATAGACACTTACATGATTGTAGAGACATACCTAGTTATGTAACATTCAAGGCCCATTGAGGGTGATTCAATTCTAAAATTTTCCCTCGTGGGATAGGTCAAGGAAATACTAGGATATGTTGAGGATCATCTAGTCGATGGTGCCACGTGCCACAAAGAGTTTAGGAAGGTGTTTGTTGCTACACTCTCATATATACTAGTCATGTATTGTAGTGCATGCAAACAATGAGATGCTTGAATGGGAATATTAGAGTGGAATACCTTGATGCTTTGAGCCCCCATTGTTACGGATATATGTGGAGTAGCACTCACCTATAGAATATGAGGAGGATGGAAATACATAACATTGCTACCACCGCCACCACCAAGTCAGCCACAACCACCTAGGGAACATCCTGATAATAACAGGACATGGTCGGGACCGGTGCCCATACAAGCTATACACCTCATTGGCCAAGGTAAAGAATGATATGGATAGGGAGTGTAGAGACACCTCCTTCCATTCCCAAAAAATATGAATGATTTTTTTATTTATTAATATTTTTCGAGAGACTAACCACAAAGTATTTACTTAGTTGAAACCGAATGTAATATTCGAGTTACATTATCTCAATCGTTAAAAATTCTTTCTTATTTTTCAATAATTTATTCATAACATTTTGATTATATTTGAATTTATATATTCGTGGTTTCTCTATGAATTGTTATAGGGAGGGTTTGGTGAAGGCCATGGGACACTTAGTGAGGAGAAGGAGGAGGAGGATGACTATGATGTGGAGGATGATCCGAATGGAGTTGTAGAAAGATCATAGAAGAAGAACAATTTAACACACAATATTATTTATAATCATTCTCGTTCATTCAAAATAATTATTACATACATCCACATATATAGGTAATAGATCATGTAGAAATTAGGAGGTAAATATAACCTCTCAAATGTATATACGTGAGTTTTTTGAAACTCACATAACAATATATTTTTTATTAGTTGTTTTAATATAACAACTAAATAACAAATCACTAACTTACTAAATAATAATTACCCTAGTAATTATTATTTACTATTTTACTAACTCACATTCACCAAGATAATAATTACACATGTAATTATTATTCACCCATACATATCAATGGAGCACTAACCAAAGTTTTCCTAACATATGAGTCTTTCGACATTGGGTTATACCTAGAGTAGAAAGTGGGAGATCTAGGTAGTCCCTTTTTTATTTTTTCATATTCACACTCTACTTTTATTTAGACTATTTCATATTCACACTCCTAATTTTATTTAGAATACGTACTTGTTATTTCTAGAATTAGTGACTCTATTACATACATTGGGTAATTGATCTCTTTTTTGGAGATGATTTTTCAACTCTATGTTTTTACATGTGTGTAGAGACTATTGATGTGGGATGATTGCCTTGTCATATCAGGGAATTGTCCACATCACTTGGTGAGTCATCTCAGTTAGGTGAGATCATAGGTCTTAGGTGTCTTAGGAGCTATGATAGATTCTATCATAGAATCTATCATATGCATTAGTGTGCACTAGTACATCATACAAGAGTTACTTTCCATTTATAGAATGTAATGCTTCTTCTCCCGTGTGGATGTATGCTTGGTATTGCATTAGGAGTTACACACCAATCCTATTTGTACTTTTCTAATCTATGAGAATGAGTAGACCCTTTTATTTTGCATGTAAATTTCATAGTTGAACTCTTTATTACTACATGGAACTCCATCATGTTTCCGTTAGAGTGAAACTCAGTTGATTTTCATGTCATCCTTCTTGATCCTCGTTCTCACATGGTATCAGAGCAAGTTATTGGGATTCATGTCACTCGCCATCTTTTCTTTCCTAATACTCTTGGTTTCTTTTTCTTACTAAATTTTCTTTTGCAAGGTTCGTAATTTGTTTTCCATTTGTGTTTTACTTGAATTATTGGTTTCATCTTAGTTTTTATGGAGTTTTGCTAGTTGTGGTTTATTTTTGGTGCATGTGTAGGTGTTTTTTTGAAGTTTGGAGTTTGAGTATTTTCCTAGATATGGTTATCTACAACCAACTTTGGTGGAAAATAATCTTTGTAGATATTTAATCTTGTTGGTTTTATTATATTTTTATTAAATTAAGTTTTTTAATCTCTATTTTGTCACCAGCCCTACATCCCGCTCTATCCTGTTGTCTTGTATATTTTCTCCCTACTTTCCCAACCTCCTAACTCATCCGAGCTCATTCTTATCTCGGTGAGCTCCTCGATGAGATGGTTTCCTTGCTTGGTGAGTTGTTTTTTTATGTTTGTAATGGTGGCAAGTTGGGCCTTTGTTTTTTTCTTTGTCTTCTTTGGTGAGTTGGTTCTTTGAATGTGAGTTGTTCATTTTGTTTTCTTGAGATAAATTTTCTTCTTCTCATGCTTGGGGGTGTTTTGATGAGTTACCCTAATTTTTATTGCCTTGTTGAGCCCATTCCATATTTTACCCACTTTGGACTCACCTCGGCCTACTTCATTTTTGATTGTCTCTGCATTATGTGTTTTTATTTCTTGGTTCATGCTTACCTCTGCTCACCCATGTTTACTCGCTACTTTTCGTGACTCCTCCTACCATATCATATTCATTTTTACTCGACCCACTTAGTTTGTGTCATTTTTCCTTTCCTTAAGCTCACCCTATTTCTCCATCCTCATGCTCTACATTTCTCGAACATGTGTGTCATTGGATGTTATTTCTCACTACTCAACTCCATGTTTCCTCGAGTCATCCTCTACCCTTCCTCAAAGATTTGTGCGTTGACCCCTCCAACTTGAGCTTATCCTCTACCTTGAGTGTTTTCTCTTCCTTTTACGCCATTGTAACATCCTTTATCTATTCCAAGCTACCTTTATTTAAACTATCGAGCATTCCCACCTCGTTCGCTAAGCTCCCTCCTCAACCTTATCCCTTCAGCTCCCACCTCCTACCACATGTCGACCTTCTCTTACACCGTTGACTCGCTTTTACCTTCCCCATTTTTTTACATTTTTGAATCCCAGATGGTTTATTATATTTAGCTTGTTTTTTAAACTTTATGATTATTTTTTATATATCCTATGTTTTTTTAAAAACATAGCTTTAATTAATTTTAATTTAGGGCTTTTAATATATAAAGGAGGTTTATTTTTTTAAATTAGGTCTTAATTTTTAAAATTAAGATCCAGCTTTAAAATTTTTAAACAGGTAAATTATTCTAATCGATAGTAAATTAAATTAGTAACTTGGTTTTGTTTTTTAAACCCATATTTTTATTTTTCCCGTCTATAAAATTAAGTTAAAATGGGAAAAATTAATTTAAAACTCGGGTTCTTAGGAAATTTTTTCCATTGACCATTTTTGGGAGTATTTAACATGTTTTGTGGTTTATAGTTCTGTTTGGAG
Source organism: Taxus wallichiana var. yunnanensis (assembly GCA_018340775.1). Classification (NCBI taxonomy): domain Eukaryota; kingdom Viridiplantae; phylum Streptophyta; class Pinopsida; order Cupressales; family Taxaceae; genus Taxus; species Taxus wallichiana. The sequence goes on from CM031244.1 coordinate 310,361,368, forward strand.
CTCTTATGGAATTTTCATGTGGTTTTTATGTGTTTTGGTGTTTTGGGCCCCTTTTGACTCATTTTGGAGTCATGTTTTCATTGTAGTGCTCTTCTTCACTTGCGGGATAGTGAGTGCATCCACCACAACATTGTGGCAAGAGATCCCCTTATGTGATGTGAGATGTGTTTTCTCACACTCAACTTTGTTTTGTTACCCTTGTTCCTTGATTTCACCCTTTTGTGCTTGTTTATGTGTTTTTACTCAACTTTTGACTAAAAATTATTGTCGCCTCCACTCTTGCATAAATTTTTCCTACTCTTTGTAAGTGAGTGACCAATAGTTTCATGTCACATGAACACATATTACTTTAGCAAATGAACCATTTATAAAGTTCCAAAAATAGGTGGTTTATCATTGTTCTTGGATTTTGTAATTGCATGCGAGACACATTCCCAACTAAGTTTGGCGTCTTACAAACTTGCATGTGTTCTCATGCCATTATTTTCTTGCATTTTGAACACATTTTTGGTTAATTATGATGTCCATTTGAGCATGTTTATCCTTGGGACTCTTCTGAACTTCTTATTCATTTCACGATGCACTATGGAGCATTATTTTTCAAACTCGATCTTTGTTAGATTGTTTCTCATCCTAAGCCTCTTCTTCTTGGTAGATAATTATACATCATGGCATGCTTACATGGAACACTACCTCACTCATAAAGGCCTTTATTATTTTTTACGAGAAAGTTCTTACACCTATTTATCCTTATCATCTTGAAGATCAAGCTAACAAGTGTGACCTATTTTACGAGTTTCTTGTTGATACATTTTTCCAAGCCTCTCCTTCAACTTGTGGCACACATGGAGTATTCTTACACATTTTGTATTATTCTTGAGTTCTTATTTGGAGACCCTTCAAAAATTTACATTGTTTCTTCTTCTTCTTATACAGTTTTTTCCTCTCCTTCTTCATGTGATAACAATTCTTATAACACAAATTTGGATGTTCTTATCCTTAGTGATGAGTTTTGTTCTTATATTTTTATGACGAGAGTATTGATGAGGGCTCCTCTTCTCCTTCTCTTGGCCACTTTTTTAGATAATGTTGAACAAAATGATTTCCCATCGACATGAGGTAGTTTTGTTCCCAATCCCATACTCTCATTGTATCTATCTCCATTCCACTTTCGGTGTGTGAGGCTTGTTCCACTTCTCCTCCTTGTGTTGATGATTCATGATTTTCATTCATTACTCTTCTATTTCTAGAGTAACCCTTTTAGCACAGTATTTGTCGAACCTTCTTTTTCTCTTCATAGTGCCTACTTGTGTCGTAATACGGGGAGTTTCTTTGCCTTCTACAGGTGGTTTGGAGGATTCCTTCATCTCGTTTATTGGGATTTCCGGTTCTCAAAATTTAGTCACTTTCGTTATTTCGTAGACCTGTCATCCTTTGATCCACCTCTTCTTGTAGATCATTTTTCTACTATTATAGGGGTTGTTTCTTTACCCTCACTTCATATGGACATTCTTTTGGTGAATGTTCCCTTCCCACACTTTCACATTTCTACCTTCATGAAATTACATTTGGTTCCCTTGCACGTATTTTCTAGACCTATGTCACATTCTAGTGGACCAAATTCATACTACTACCTTTGGTTTCCTTCGTGGAGTAGGAAAATTTCTAGTACTCCATTTTTTCTTCCTAAGGGAAGAAACATTGTTTGATGTAGATGGACCTTCTTTATTCTATAGGAGGAAGACCACATAATCGAAATTACTTTTGGATACTTCATAGATTTTTTGATTTTATATCCATTACAGTTTTCTTTACCGAACCTTTCACTAAGGCCAAGTATTCTTACTTATGTTCTCGTATTGGGTGAGGTCCACTTCAAATTCACATCTTCTTCTATCTGTCTTATTGTTTTTATCTCTTCTCTTCTTCTTCTAGAAAGATTGTAGTTTGTACATGGGTACCTTATCAAGCCTTTAGTTTATAGGAGTTGTTTAACACATATTTCTTAGGTTGTTTATGGGATTTTTCTATCTCTTGTAAGTGGATGTTTTTCCCACTAGGTTTTCATCCATTAATTAATATCCTTATTATACATGGGTACCTCATCGTGTAGTTGTCAGGACCCATTTCTTATTTTTGACTTTCCTTCCTCATCCTAAGTTATGATGAAGTGAAGTGTTGGTGTGGGGTAGTTTCCTTTTCATCTCGAGGTGATTTCCACATCACTTAGGTGATATTATAGGTCTTAGGTGTCTTAGGAGATATGATACACCATTATAGAATCTATCTTATGAGTCATTGTGTGTCAGTGTGTCATATAAGAGATGATTTCCATTTCTATAACGTCAAGCCTCTTCTCCCTTGTGGAGGTATGATTTGTCTTGCATTTGGATTTACACAACACTCATATTTGTAACCTTTTTCTTTTGCATGCACATTTTATGGTTGAATGTTATCTTACTAAATGGAACTTTGTCATGTTGGCATTCAAGTGCAACTCTGGTTGATGTGCACATCATCCCGTTTGATCCTCATTCTCACGTTCTCATGTTAGGGGTTTCTATATGGATTTCTACGGGAGGGTTTGGTGAGGGCATGGGAAAATTTGAGAGGATGAGGAGGGTGATGAATATGAGTCTTTCAACGTTGGGTTAGATGTAGATTGGAAAGTGGGGGATCTAGGTGCACCATTTTATATTTGTTTCATATTCACACTCCTCTTTTTATTTAGACTACTTACTTGTTATTGATAGCATTATTGACTTTATTTCATTTCTTGGGTATTTGATCTCTCTTATGGATATTGTTTTCTAACTCTATGTTTTTTTCATGTGTGTAAATACTACCGGTGATGGTGGAAATCGATTTGAAACACCCTAGTTGACTTGTTTTCCCTAGTGTTTATGAATACCCTTGACAATATATAGGTATACCTTGGACTTCCTCAGAGTGTTGGGTAACATAAAAATTCCATTTTTGATACCATGGAGCATAAATATTCTCCACTAAGAGGTCCAACATCTTATCATTAGAGGCTAATATTTGTACTCATAGAGAGGTGATGTGCCCACATTCAAGTGGACACAAAGACTCTTTAATTAGGAGGACACATACAAAAATGACATTGATGCTTGGGGTGATTGGGTCTCACCATAAGAGTGGATCGAGAAGTCCTTCTCATTCCATAGTAAGGTGGAGGAGGTGGAGGACCGAGTCCACACCATTTGGATAGAGGGTATCATCAAGTGATCCTAATTGTAGTAGAAATTTTTATATTTATTACACATGGAGGAAAATATGTCCCATTTTTATATATTTTGATTTTTGAGCCCACATTTTTCTACTCTATGTGGAGTCAATGAATGAATATATAAAATTTGATCAATGCTGAGACGCATACATGCACGTGCACACACACACACACAATAATTTTTATTACATGATGTTATGGGAATACTTTCATTATGGATTTTTAGTTATTTAATTTGTTTATAGATGTATGCAACCTAATGAATAACAAAATTGATGTATAGTGTTTTAAATTTTAGAATCATTTGTATGATGATGCAAAGAGTGAGATACACGTATAAGTTAACTAGCCATTTTGTAGGTGAGATAAAGACATATAATTCCCAAAATTTTTCTTGTAAAATGGAGAAACAAAGGGTTATATGGTCACAAGTGGAGGTAAGTATGGTGGTCATGGAAAAGGAGTGGGCATAAATGTTTATAATAAAAAAGATTAAATAACTCGAATGAATAGTAATCATGATAAAATTAGGGAATCCTTAGGGGAAAAAATAATAGTGAGTAAATGTATACTTCTAGTTTTTTTATCTTTTGCATCCAATCATAACACAATGGGAAATGGGGATTATCACTCTCTTCCTAATTGCAAATAATTATCTTTTCTCTAGGATTTTGGAATTCTCATTATTTCACCTTTTCTTGACTTTTTGTTGTTTTTTTATTTACATAGCTTATTTATTTGTGATACTCTCATATCTAGACTCATGTAACTTGGAATACACATGGGTTCATCACCAAATATTGGACATGGGTGAGTAATGGCGTTACCCTTGAATGCTAGCCTCACTTAACCAGGAATATACATGGGTGAGTAACATGGTAGATCTGATAACAAGGAATTCTTGTCTTCTACGTATATTATTTTTTTCTTAGTTTTTGAGAGTGAAGTGAATTTTTTTCTCCCATTCCCTCACCCCATGTAGCTAGTGTGATAAAAAAACTTATCAAAAAATTGAAGGAAGGCGAGAGATATTTCAGGGGATGAGATAACCTAATGTTTTGTACTCTAAAAGAGAGTGAGAGAGAGAGATGTAGGGAATTTTTTCACGATAAATATTCTAGAGACCTACATAAACTAAGATCCTTACATGTGAATAATGTTTACTAGGGAACAAGGTGATTTAATATAATTTGAATCAAACCTTATTTTTGAGTAACTTAATGTAAAAAATGATATTAAGATGATTAAGTATAATAACATGTAAGAAATAATCATTCAAAGATGTAAAACCCTAAGAAAATGAAGGGAGAAAGATGACTTATCGATTCTGCGGCAACACGGAGTGATCATGACTGTATCTACTTGAACATGATAGAAACAACGTCATAATGTCTCGATAAGGGTTTGGAACCCTAGGAATTTATAGGGCTAAAGTTCTTGCGAGAAGGGTAGTAGCATCCAAGGTACTAATGACTAGTCGAGTGCCTATGTATGCTAAAATGCTTAGCTTTTGATCTTTTCTAGGTCATAAGACCTTCATTGTAAGTTATTCTTTGTTTCCCCGATTTCATTGTTAGATCATCGATCATAGCCCAATGGTCACTCAAAGAGTGAACTTATGACCGAGCAACACTACATCTCAAAATCAGTATAGTTCTTTGTGTGTGTTTATATCCATGTAACATTCCTATGTTTCCATTGTCCAAGTTGTACGATGATACTAAGATATATCTATATTTTCTTGAATGTGTAGAATGTGTGTGATGGAATAGAATGAAATCCCCTCCAATATAGTGTATGTATACGAATATAACCCTTGACCCTTGTATAGATGTGCTAGACATGTACTTTTTAGTGATCTTTGTGCCTTTGTGAAAGCCGAGGTGGTTATAGACACTAAATCACACACTTTGGGTATATTTGCATGTCCTAATCACATACCATTATTCATATGATTCCTAAGTGAGAAAACTAGTAATTCACATCTATCTTTGGCCTATTTTCTTTATTTCTTGTTGTCTCTATGGTCTTTCACACCGTACTTACCATTTCGACTTTCACTAATTTATCTTTCTTATCCTCTAGAAACCAGTTCCACTGCCAGGGATGTCGGCACCCAGTGTGCCCCCGAACTCTTTAATTCTTACTCACCCCTTTTGGGCCTATTTTCTCTTTTAGGCATCTTGTTTTCTTAGTGTTAAGAAATTTTGATGTTAATTACGAAATTAAAACAAGGGAATCATATAAATACAAATATATGTGAACATAATAAAATACCAAGCTCTAAGCATCTATTACTATCACCTAAGGATGTATCCAAAGGAATTTAAAGAGCATCAATGCATCCATCTAGCTTCATTCACGGTAAAAGGGATTGCATTCTTCTTCATACACTTCATAGGAGGTGAATTTTATTTTGACATCCACCCATCTACTTACATTACTACACATAGTTATTACTCGATATTCAAGTGCATCTTATACAAGAGCCACCTAGGGCATTATTATTCACACACACACACATAGAAATACACAGAGTCTGAGATGTAGTGCAACATTCGATTATAAGTTCACTTTTAAGTGACTATTAGGGTCAACCCGAATCCCCATTTGCATATTTTCCTTTTTAATATTTTATGTGTTTTGGGGTTTTAAAGGAGTAATTTTTTTTGTAGGTTACAGGAGAAATCGAGGATCTTCCAATGACATACGGGTGATCAACAACAAAGGATAGAAAAACTTGTGCACCATAACAACAAAAATTAATATTCTCAGTGAATTCATAGGTGCCTACAAAAGGTCTCACATGCCTAGGTTCCTCTGACCTAGACTAGGTTCCCTAGTCCTAGAATTTATGATAGTTCGCATTTTTCTGGGCTTGGTTGAGATATTTTATCTTCATATTTCATTAATTTTCTAGCTCGCACATCTTCGAGATTATTGTGAAATTAGATAAGTATCTTATTCCATCTATTGAACTTAGCGTTTTAATCTCCAATTACTTATTTCTTAGGTCATATCTCATACTATATTATTTATCATTGTGTTGTTACTCTGTAATTAGGATTTAGCATACATTTTCAATATTTGTTAAATCTTTTGGTGAAACCATCGCTCAAACCCATCTTTATTCTAGATATTTTATCATCTTTTTCTCATGGATCAGTCTTATGGCCCATTTATCAAATCCCACCTTCAAAATATAAATGATCATCTTGTTGAACATCCCCAAGATCTAGATATTTTTTATTCACATCTTGTGAGGAGGGCAACAATCTTGTGGAACCTAATGATCTTAAATCCATCCCCGCTTCTATGCTTATTTCTACCCAACCCACTACTTCTAATATTACACCTACTTCTACTATTTTTTTCGTTCCCACTTCCAACAACCACTTCACTCCACCTCTTGTTTCTCACATGCGAAAAGTCTCTTTCACTAGCACTCAAGACTTATTCTCTATTTATTAGGATCTTCAAGTTCAAATCCATCAATTACAATAGGATACTTCTCATATATCTCCATATTGGTATTCCACATTACTACTTCATACTCATTTCACACCCACCATTTCAACTTATGGAATCCCTCCAATTCTCATAACTCCCATCTTTCCATTTTTAATGGCCATGGTGATCCTTAACATCCTCTTCAAGCATTTCATGTAGCATGTCTAGATTATGCGGATGATCATAATCTGTTAGCTAAGCTCTTTCCTAGAAGTCTTTAAGATTATGCAATGCATTGGTTATACGATATACCTATCCACTTGGTAACATCTTTTATGCATTTATCCAATTATTTTCTCACTCATTTCTCTATCAATATCATCTCTAAGATATCCTATGCTCAACTAGTACAAATTAAACAAGGATCTAACGAGAATCTAGTGGATTATGTCTTGTGATATAAGAAAAACTTAGCTAAGATGTCTAATATACTCGTGAAATCTAAACTTTAAGATCTTTTTGTCCAAATTATTTTACAACATTTACATGAGAGTGTCATCTTCAAAACATCTCCATCATTTGATCATTTAAGTCATACTCTTATGTTATGTGAAAGTAAACTAGTATCTATGGGAAAGATTAAGTATAATTAACAAGCTTCTTCTTCTACACATTTTCCAAGTAAATCAACTTTTAAGCCATCTACTAAACCTACTAAAGCTAAATCTATTGTCAACGTTGTCTCTAATCCTAAAAAGATTCAATGGAAACCACCTAAGTGTATGTTTACTAAATTTCCTTGCGTTACGCATATTCTATTGCTGCAACTTATTGAGAGATAATCTTATTACGCTTCCTCATCCACTCAATCTGGACTCATTTTGCCTCAAATTTTGCAATTACAATGAAAATTTCAGATGCGAATATCATCAATGCATTGGGAATTATATAGATTGATGTTTCAAACTTTGACATCTTATTCAAGATCTCATCAATAATAATGCAATTGAGCTTCCTGAGCCTACAAAATCTACGCCTGGTCAATGAAAATCACAAGCTCAAGATATTTAACAATCCTCTTCCTAAACATGACAAGAAAGTGGCTGACTCTTCATCCAATCATACATATCATTATGCCTCTTCCTTCATCGGGGGCTCTTGATTTTTGTATTTCCCATGCTTATGCATCTCCATTGTTCGATTCATTTTAAAACTATGACTATCACACTACATTCTCCTCTGACACATTACATATCAATGCTTCTATCAGGCCTCATGTTATTAATAATAAAATGATTGATCCATCAATTCATATGTGTGTGTTCTCTATTGCACTTCTTGTTGCTATCGACTATCTGTTATCACATATTTCATATCCAGTTCCTAAATCATATGGTTATGTCAATCTTCCAATCATAGTTGGTCCTCTTACCATGCTTGTTCCATTTCTTGTGGCACCTTCAATCAAAGGGTGTGACATGCTCTTAGGTCTTCCCTGGCTTTGTGCTACTCAAGTTATCATTTCTATCAATCATTTGAGTCTAAATTTCATTCATAACAAGTAATTCATTACATTCAACGGTGTTACACCATGTACAATGTGGTCGCAACCTCCTCTTGAGGTTTTCATTACACTCACTAGAGCATATAGGTCCCCATGACCTCTCAAATCTAAAGTGTAATATTCTCCAAGATCAATTTTTCACACACAACCTACTTGGTCTCATTAGTCTACTAGTCCATCTCATCAGTCTAGATCCACCACTCGAGTGGCTCCTTCACATAGGTTTTCTTCACCTCCCATTCTCCTTCACATAGGTGTCCATCACCTCATAGGTCTCATGCACATAGATCTCATTCACCGATACATCATCTATCTCATACATCATTGATCTCAGAGCATGGTCACATGCCTTTATCTCCATAAGAATTGGGTGGAGGACCCTTACACTTCACTTTTTTGGATAACATATTCATTAGAATATAGTTAGGGGAATCATGTTTATTATCCCCCTTCTAGTATTATCGGTTGTCTCGCATTTCTACTCATTTAGTATTTCATGTGAATCTTACACATCTTGATACTCTTGTATCATCATTACCCTATGACACACTCTTGTGTTATGGTTCACGCTTGACTATTAAGGGCTCACTACAATCATGAAACTCACATCATACACACTACACATTTCACACTACACATTTCACACTTGGTGCATTCATGATAACACACTTCTTGATGACGCACTCTAGATCTATGGTTCATACTCGACTACTGAGGGTCTACATTTGAAATGAACTTCACCACACTCACTCACTCTCTATGTTATACGCATTTTTATAACACAAAATTCAAACCATTTCCCAAAGACGTACACTTGTTCTATGGTTCATTCTTGACTATTGATGGGGAATTTATAAATGAGCCTCATCTCATGAAAACTCATTCACATTCTCTCAAGGGGCATGTCATTCTTATCAAAATCAATTTGCATTCCATTCCATTCACACTCACAACATACTACATATCATTATTGCACATTGTTCTTACTTACTTATACTTTCATGTTACACTTTCCTTACTATGTTGGATAGATATTTTAAATGTCATTATATTTTCTATATACACATGTGTGTTCACTTTCCTTCTATTTTTGAATGAAAAATTTACACAAATTGTTATAGGAAACACATATGCTTGGCACTGTACTTCTTATAAGTCCCATAATGGCTCTTTGGGGCATATACTTTCGTACACATTACATGTTTTATTGTTTCATTTTATACTATTTCCTTTTCATACTAGCACACTGATATATCAAATCATACACACTTTTACATACTTCTTATATTTCTAATATGCTAATGGGTGCTTCATGTATACATTTTTTCTTATAGGAACTCTTTGATATCATTGTTTTTGATACTTTGCTACTATTTTTTGTCATTTTTTTCCATTGTGTGTCATTGTTTGCGGGATATACCCTTTTTTCTATGTACACTTTATGCTTTTGGCCACTTTTGCTATATTTGTCTTGTGACATTGTGATCGATGTCCCATGTTTAAAACCCATTTTTTGTGTTCTACATTTCCTTCTTTCTTGCTAGATTTCACATTGTTTTCTATTTACATATTTTTTCTTGTTTGCAGTAACACATGTTTACTGACCACTTTTTTTGTATGTTCCTTAGTTTTTACTGAGCACATTCCCTCCCCTTCTAGGGTATTATTTTCACATTAACATTTTTCCTCTCCTTTGGGTTGTATCCTCCTATTGATGTTGCATGCACCCAAAACAAGGGGGCATACATTGGGTGAATCAATCACCCGATTCAATAAGTACAAAATCATAGTTCAGACTGCATACAATACATGAATGACATAATCTGCAGGTTGTAGAAAGGGCTCAAAATCTGATTTGAATCCTCAACACAACATAGAAACCAACACCCACATACAAACAGAGTACCTAGGTGCCCCTAACCCTTCATGGGTTCCTATGACTATGCGTGATTACAAAATGTTTCTCGATCATCACAATTTTCATCGAGTTTTCATAGAATACGAATAGTCCTCCAAAGAATCAAAGATGACTATTATCTCTTTGTTTTCTATTTGTGTTGGATTGAACTAGATAAAACTGAAATAAAGTGGGATCACACCATCTACAGTGGTGTATAAATCATCGGGAAGTAGTCGAGTTGGAGAATAACACTAGACCTTTCTCCCCAACACTTCTTCTATCATGGTGTGAGATCACCCAAAAAACTCACACTTGGTATGAGATCACCCAAAAAAACTTACACTTGGCATGAGATCACCCAAAAACTCATTCTTAGTGTGAGATCATCCAAAAATTGTTTCTTCCATAGAATTTCAATAAACTTCATATTCTTTTTCACTCATCATGGATCAGGTGCACATGTTCCTTTTACTTATTTTTCACATTTTTACATATTTGGAATGAATTTTTCAAATATGCATATTTGACTATTCTTTTTCTCTTCTCTTTTACAGGACCATCCTTATGAGAAGAAGTAGTCACATAATTGAACACATCAAGTGAAAACGAGAAAAGGTACAACATGATGTATATATAAATACACTTTCACCCCTAGGGTCACTTCCTCTTCTCTAGCCTCCACGCTTCAATTTTATCACTCCATGATTTTTCTTGTCTCCTTAGTATGTTTTCACCATTAATTGATATGGTTATCAAGTATGCATCTCTTATCTAATTTATTTTATCGAGTATTCACTCAATAACATAAAGTGGGGAAAATTTATACACTAAATCACACACTTTTGGTACATTTATAGGTCATAGTCACATATCACTATGATTTTTTAGTTCTTTATTTAAAAGAAGTAACTTAATATATATATATATATATATATATATATATATATATATGATTCCCCTATTTGAATTTTGTAATTAGAAAATGAAAGGATGACCTAAAGTATTAAAAGGGGGTCAAGAATAAAAAGGGACTCAAAAGAGTAAGAAGAAAAAATAGATGGACAAGAGTGCCTAAGAGGGATAGGAGCACCTGGATGCTTCTATCCTAACTAGGTGCTAATGTCTAAGGCCATGAGAAGGTAAATACATCAAGTGACAACAAAACTATAAGATGTGTAAAGTGATAAGGATACTTAGTCATGCTAAAAATAGTAAAGTGTAAGATATAAAGAACCCAAAAGGCCAAAAGGAATTGTCAACCACTAGTTTTCTTCCTTAGGAATCATGTATACATTAGTATGGTTTAGGACCTATAAATGTACCCAAGTGCATAGGTTTTGTGTCTACATTTCCCCCACTTTATGTTTTTGGGTAAATACTCAATAACATAAATTAGATAGATTATGTGCACCTTATAATCTAGAAAAAGTGTAGATGATAGTGTGTCGAGTGGATAAGTAACCATGTTGTTGTCATGGGACCTGAAAATATGAAATTTTTGAAATTTTTGAGCTTTACACTAAGTAGCTTATTCCTCTTGGTTATATTTTCCTTTTTGTGTCGATCAAGAGGAAATTCTAGTAGTTAGTCAATTTCGGGTTTTTTTGGTTCAAAGTGGATGAATCAATGTTTTGAGGAACAAGAGGAATTATTCCTTTGTTCTTTCTGTTCCTTGCATCACCACTTTACCTACTTTCTTTTCCTTAATTGGATAAATGAGAAACTTCAAACACTACTTGAACTTGTGAAACAGCTTCCTAATTTCCCCTCATTTTCGATTCTCCACCTCCACAGATCCGCCACATCTCACATCATAAATCAGTCAAATCAGCATTCTTATGTACCATTGGAACCTTAAGCCATGCTCATTCAAGCCTTTGGTTTACCACATATCCGCTCAACCGTACTTCCACACCCAAATTAGTTAAGTTAGACATTTTGGGCACTTCAAGAACTCGTAGAACAATTATTTTATACCTTTCACTCCCCTCATCCCAAAATTATCCACATTATGTTAAATGAGAGTTTGTTGTGTATGTTCTACCCATTCTATTTCGACCCGACATATCTAGTTTGAATGAAATAAGGTGGAATGTATGTTTATACGTGATCCCATGGGCCTCTAAACACATGAATTGTGGTTTTAATGAGAAACATGGACTATCCAACCCTAAATATTATAAAATCCACCGCACTCAACTCATTTACGTATTTGTAAAAATAATTTTCCACTTTGTTGTGTTATGCCTTATCTCTCCTCCCACGTGCAAAGTGCATTTTCGAATGAACTTCCCCATTTTTCAAGTAATTTCAAAATTCAAGTTTTGATGAGACCTTTGATCATGCACCTTCATCTTCATATAAGAGGTGAGTAATTTTATAATTTTTTCATCTACTTTGGTATTTATTTGAGTTCTTGATCCCTTCCACTCATATCCTCCTCAAAAATCATCAGTAAACTCCTAGTCTTTCCCAGCTTCCTACCCAAATCTTCACCATGAAGTTCCAATATGTTGGGTATAAAAATATATCCTCCCTTAAAAACTTTGTCCCCGAGATTTTTATAGTGATGTAAAACACATTAATTTGGAAGATTTTAAGGCAAGAATACAAGATGAAAACCCAACCCTATTGGCCCAATGTATTAGATATAGTGGGTCGGCCCATGGAGATGGTTTCCTACTTTATTCTAATGCACCAATATACTCGTAGCGTGTGCCTCAATTTTTATCCACAAACTAATCAGCTTAAAAGATCCTTAGGGGTAGGTTATTTCTCAATTAGATGCTCACAATTTTAACATGACCTTAGGTATTC